>OX578283.1:47247494-48711244 GCA_951217055.1 Gerris lacustris
CCAAAAAATAACCAAATTATCACCATCTAAGGTACAACCGATGAAGATACGACAAAAACTCATAGGACTAAAGTTGTAGATCTTTTAAAATCAGTTACCACTTGTGCAATCCATTTTCTAATACGGCACCGTTTAGCCGCAATAAGCCCCCAAACCAGCTTAAAAATCAAGTCGCCCATTATTATTTTTTAAGGGGGGAAGAAGGGAGAAAAGTGAACTTTTTATAGTTATTTTTGTTCACAATATGGACGTTGCGCGTCGAATGCCGCAAACCGCAAGTCTCTAGCTCTTCTGGAAGTGGGTAAACATTAATGTCAGTCAGTGAGTCAGTTAGCCATGCGGCTTTATAGTATAAGACATATTAATTTACCATGATTTAAAGTGCGCAGAAAGTTGAAATTAGGCAGGTGTTATTTGCAGGCTACTTTCGACAAACCATAAAAATTTCATACAAATCAGATGATTACTTTTAAAGATATGGCAGTAAATAAATGTATGTATGTGAGCATGTGGAAGATAAACAAATAAGAGCAGAAGGTTGAAACTTATATGGGACCAACAATGGGCTAATTATGACCTACCACCCAAATTTCATTAAAATTGGAAGTGTAGTTTTTAAGATATGGTGGTTCGCAAAAATTGAACGACAGACCGACAGACCGACAGACCGACAGACAGACACGGGACCAAAAATGTTCCCTGATGTCTGAAACGGATTTCTGTCTTGGAATTTTTGAAATCGGAGATATAAAATATTATATACATTTTCGTTCTTCAGAACGATCACATAGCTTCCGTTACCTTCGGTAAGCTCGGAAGCAAAAGTCAAATTTTAAAATTTGGAAGTTGGGTATCCTTTTAAAGGTATTGAAATTTGGTTCACAAAAATATATCATTTTTCAAAATGGTGGCTATTTTACCCCTAAAATAACTAAATTAGTGCATACTAGCGAAGATAGTAATGGATAATATGCACTCCTCGTTTCTTAAAAGTGAATTTTTATACATATTTTTGATGAATGCTTCGATGAAGGATAATTTAGGTGTAAGAAAAGCGACATATTACATATTTTTGTTAAAAAAAAAAAATAATAATAATGTACTTAAAAATTCTTATGACCGAAGAAACCCTTTTAGTAACTTGCTAGTAAGTACTTGACGGGATGTTTTTGGTTTTACCAACGAAACCCTAAAAATAGAAGAGCACTTTGGCGATATAGGGGTGAATAAATGTATGGTTGTGCGCATATGGAAGAGAAACAAATGGGCGAAGATAGTTGAAATTTATACAGGACCAACAACGGCCTAAATATGACCTACCATCCAAATTTTATTAAAATCTGACGGGTAGTTGGATATGTTTTTTCGCAAATATTAAGCGACAGATAGACTGACACACAGACACAGAACCATAAAGTGTTTCCCGAAATTTTAAATCGGAGACATAAACAGTTTTTGTTCATAGGAACGTACACATAGAATTCGTTACCAAGCGCGGAAGCGAAATGTTTAATTTGTTTTACTATCATTTCACACTTCGATATTGAGAGAGTACAAAAATTTATTTTTATAAAAATAAATAATTGGAATGATAACATTAATTAGAAACTTGTTGATTATTGATTGTATAACATAACTTTATTAACACAATAAATGAAATATAAACATTTTGCAATAAAATCAAAATACAAAATAAAATAAAAATGTTTCTTTCTATATGAGACGATAATATATTATTAAAATATTATACTGATAAAATCTATGTTTAAGCTACATTAAATTTCCTTTTTTCTCACATTTTTCTCCCCTTGGTTTAGTACTTAATCAAAAGGCATATAATCTATTTAGGTTACAATAATAATGTAACAAAAAAGAAAACATAAGAAATTTATTCTTCAAGGTTACAAATAAATTACTGAGTTTAATAATTAATAATAATCAATAACTCATACAAATTTCAAGGTTGGAAATTGTGTGTTTAATTTAATTTTCAATATTATTAATTAATATGAAATTACATATTATTATTAAATTATATATTACTTGAAAGAAGATAAGTAGTGCAGTTACAATTACTAAATTAATTAGTTAAAAGGAATTTTTGGATTAATTAATAGTTTTTGTTTTAAGATAGAACACAAAGTTGATGTTGAGTAAAACGTAGTGGACTTTCTTTAATATCAAAAAAAAAAAGAAAAAAAAAAAAGGTTAATGTATATTGCATTATCTAAAACTTACTATATTTTCAACATGATTTTTTGTAAAATAGACCATTCGTCATCATAATTGGAATTGGAACCTTCGAATATCATATCTCGGTTAATTCATTTTATTATTCATTCCAATAAATAATAGTTGATTTCGCAATCATTGGAAAACTAAAACAAAAATTTTTTTGCATTACTAGATAAATTCACATGATAAAATTAAATAATATTTCCAAGTAAATACCATTTATCAATTATTAATAAAACTATTACTTAAAGTAAAGAAATACTCAAAATAAATTATTTTTAAAAAATGGAAATCTTAAACATATTTAATGAACATGCATACCTTTTAAAAAGACGATACTCGTAGAAAAAGGTGAACTGATTATTGTTAGATTGAAAAAATGTAATAAGTACAAATTAAAAATAAAAACACTAAAATCCGCGAATCATGTAACCTCACGCATTTATTTTCAAAATTAAATTTTAAAATATATCAGCTTTAATTTACTATTAAAACACTAATCGATGTGCTTATCTAAATTTATTTTTAGCTTATTACGCTCAAAGTAAGAAATAAATTAGAAATAAGATCCAACGTCACTTTACTTTAATCAATTTTATATTTAACTTTATTGTGGGCTACTAAATTAATAAATAATACATAATCATATTCTCTCGAGAAAATTCCAAATAGTTTGTGTGAGGAAACATATAAATTACGAATTGGACTCGATTAAAAGTTTATTCGGCACGATCAAAACGCAAGATGCTGGCGCAAACTTGCCAATAAGGTTTATAATAATCTGAAACATACGAACGCCTCAAATCTCTTTCTATTTTGCTATTTAAGCAAGCAACAATAATAAAATATGAGATCAGAAAACTACCTGAAAAAAGAGACACAAAAAAATAACAATTACCAAGAATTCAATTAAAATAAAAATATACAAGGGAAATGTATAGCAAGAAAGCAACAACGCGTTGTATATGTATATACGACTTAGTATATACATCAAGTGGGCCTCATTTTGAGCCCAGTTATTATAAGTAGAGTTGTATCCATTTTTTTACATATAATTTAACATCTCAATCTTGCTTGTCAGAAACTTATCTTTTCTTATAAAAGAAAAAAGTGTTAAGTATTTGAAGTAAATTAATTATATTTGAAATATTTTATTTTTTAGTAGTAACGACGCCCTTTTAACAGGAAGTCGTGAAGGTGAGGCGTTATCCAAGTAGGGAACAGACATTAGCTGAACCCTTAATGGTAACGCTGGTGCGAACCACCTCTTAACTAAGATTGTTCATTTTCAAGTATTTTAACATAAAACAACGTAACTAGGTTTAAATTAATATTCAAATAAATAATTTATAAAAATCTTTAATCACTGACTATTGATGACCAATCTGTTAACAAGGTGGAATGCACGCTACGCGAGCAGCTGGCGCCGCTATGAGTTCCCTAATTATAAACCTTACCTAATGCATGAAACCGAGCCTAATGCATATATATACCAAACCTAGTCTACCTATTTTGCACAGGCTCGGTGTTCATAGGATTTAAAATCTACTTCTCATCAAATAAATGAAAAGACCTTCCTCGAAACCAAAAACCTAACTTATCGGCACCTCGAAAAGTTACTTCCTGTTAAAAGTTTCCCACGACATTTCCATTGCATTTAACTTAAAAATACTTGTTTACCTACACTAGTGTTTTGTGTTAACTGGTGTTTTTTAATATATGAACCACATATAAATCAATCACGCTGTTTTAGCCCACATAAATAAACAGTGGGACTGATTTAAATGTATAGGTAAGAAAGAATTACAAATATAATTAATTTGTAATCATTCTGGTGCCTAAACCTGAAACCCTATAAAAAATGTTGACTTTAACTGAAATGCTAGAAGGATTCTACATGAGTAAATTTGATACTAATCAAATATAAAAGAGAAATGCAAGTAATATAACAATAATATTTTATAATTATATAAACGTTTTTAACTCCATGGTTAAAAAAAAAAAATAATAATAATAATCTTAATTCAATAGTATAATTAATAATTATTCTATGATAAAAATTAAGATTCTTTGTAAAACTGCTCATTTTTAATCCAACTACTAATGCCAATTATTATCAATGTTTTTTTACTAGTATAATCACAAATTACAATAGTAGTGCTGTATTCACACTTTAAATTGTTTGAATAAGTCTAAAGCAATTGTTAGTCTACAGGGTTACACCACCCACAAGTTGAAGATCATTTTCCTCATGATTATATTGTGTGGGCCATCAATTTTTTTTTTTCCAAATCGCTTAGGCAAAGTTCAGTTCTTTGCTTCAATAGCATTGTTTATAGATTTACTTTTCTATATCTATATATACGCAATATTACGCAAGTAAATTTACTAGTTTATAGTTATTATTTGGATGAAAGAAAGTAATGAAATTTAAAAAAAATAAGATGATGTAAATTATCAACATATGGCATCTAATATAAGATGATTTATGCGATAGAACTTAATAAGGCAAAAGCTTACTAAAAGTAGTGATACATACTCGTATATTCTCCTGCAAAATCCTTCTAGCATAGTGTTCTAAAAACTAAATAACTTATTTTAGGTTAAAAAGTTTGTCCATTAAAAAAGCTCAAGATTATTAATTAAACCTGAGGAGTTAGGAGTTGCCATATGAACTAGCACTACACCAGAATTAAAACAATATACTCGGTCTGAGCATGAAAATTATCTTACGGACTGATCTAGGTCGCAAAATGTCAATCTTTAGTCCCCTTGATTTAGACTAAACACCTTTAGTCATTCCAACGACAATCCAAGGCCGCCTTCTTGTTCAAGATATCTGGCACACACACCGGCAAGTCCGGTGAGTCAATAATTTTACAAACTATGGGCAGGGAGGATAAAATATATTTTAAAACCTAAAGGACTAATGCGTCCAATATCCGAGTTAAAAATTTCTACTAACTACGAGAAGTAGTTGCTGGACTGCGTTTCAGACGAAATTTTCCGTCAAGCAAAAAATGACTTGAAAATGTGATGTTTTGGTTGTTTCTTTTTTTTTTTTTTAATTTTATTTTTGAAAAATGAGAGATAAATTTCAGTTTAATATGCAAAAATAAGCAGTTCGCTTTGCTTAGATACAGGCAATTTTATCGAATGACATTGGTCTTATTAACCAAATAATACGGCTGATAAGAGTCGACGAGCTGTGACCCCGTAGAACATATATCATCGATAAGTAAACGAATGACAACCTAGATATTTTAATTTAAATTATTTTAAAGAACGGCTAAGAAAAGCCGCAAGATCGCACTCGTATGATCGATGTTTTCTAGGGTTCCGTATAGATACTTCTCGAAACCCTTATGCCGAGGGTGGTGTGTCCGTCCTGTCCGACGCTCTTTGGTTTATAGCACCCGAACCATTTAAGCTGAAGAGCTGAAATTTAAAACACTGGTGCAACTTTTTTACTTAACTGTAAAAAAAATATACAGAAGTTTAAAATTAAATATACGCAATTGTGGTAAACTCAAAAATTTAAATTTATTTCTAATTTTGAGTATATTAATAATTAAAAGGATATTGTGCCCACTGCATAAGAAGGGGTTCTCACCAAAGAATGGTGTGCAGTAACTATAAAGAGGAATCACTATACTCTTCATAAAAAGTGATCTCTGGTATTCTCGTAAATAGAGTTGGTGAGAACATAGTTGGGAAATATCAGTGTGGTTTTAGGCCAGGAAGGGGACAGGTTGGTCGTGCGTTAAATTTTGGAAAAATCCTATGAATATAATAGGGATCTCCACATCTTGTTTCTTGATATTGAGCAAGCTTTTGATAGTGTTAAACACAAAACAACATAGCTTGCAAGAGTTATAAGGATGTCGCTAGTGGAAAGTAAAGCTAAGACAGAACAAGCATATCTTTCAATGTTACTACTAGATAACTCAAATTAAATGTTTATCTTCTTTGTATTTTTCCTATGAGTGGGTCAAATAGTTGCGCCAGTGTTTTAAATTTCAACTTTTTACCAGAAATAGTTCGGGAGATTTGAACCAAAGAGTGATGGACGGACAGACACATCACCCTTGGCATAAGGGTTTCGAGAAAGGATCTACAAAACCCTAAAAAGCTGCCCTAAATACCTTTCGCGGCCGGGGGGTTAAGAACCACTGGATTTGAGGATGGAGATCAGTAGCAAAGAAAAGCAATGATCGGAGACAAATCATGAGATAGACCAAAGTCCATACCAGCCTCTAGAGCCACGATAGGTAAATAATAATTAAAAGAGCATTCTAAAATATTTCATTTTTCATGAACAAACTTTTTAATTAAAAAATATTTATAAATAAAGAAGAATTGTTAGTATAATAATTAATATAAAAATGCCATTTTTCAAAACTAGTCTTATTTTCAACCTTTTTTTTTTTTTTTTTTTTTTTTTTTTTTACCTTATTTATCTATGTGCACAATTTGGGGAAGATTGAACGACGGTAAGTGGTTCAAAATTGGGGTAATAGGTGTGCGATGAAACTTAAAAAGCAAATAAATTTGACGCCATTGTTTTTTTTGTTTTTTTTTTGGTTTCTGTATTCTTTACCATAATTGTTTCTATGTGCAAAATTTGGGGAAGATTGAATCACAGGAAGTGGTTCAAAATTGGGAATACGGAAATGTGCGATGAAACTTGCAAAGCAAAGTAATATAAGACCAGTAAAAATATATACGTACAAGAAAACTTTAAATTACAAAAACTATATTTAAATTATATAATATAAAAGATAATATAAACTCTTCTTTAATGTATAAATATTTTTATTGTTAGAGTAAAGACACGTGCATGCAAACTGTAATTTATTTCCAAAAGATAATTAAAACTCTTCATTGTGTATTTAATCAAAGGAAATACATAGATCAAAGTGTTGCTGGAGTAATATGGCTGACAAATTTACGTTAAGTTTTCGTTTATGATCTAACTAATTATCAGTTATTATTTAGAATTTTAATTTATTTTTAATGTCATCAAGCTTTTGAAATTTTTCTTTTGATCAAATTTTATTAAATGAAAAATTGCCCTCTAAATGACAATTTTTTAACGTTTTCTTTGCTTCCTTTACAATACAAGCGTAATTTTATTGGTGTATCAATCATATTGCACTGCTCACAATTTTACTCTCATAAACGAATTATTTATAAAGAGAAAGTATTGTAATGGCACGAAAAATCGATTTTGATGGATTTACATGAATAGTCCAAAAAAGTGGTTTTTAAAATTTTCTGTCTTCCATCTGCAGTCTGTGTAGACGCGTGTTGTTGCCTAAACTACTAGGCAAATTTCGATAGAATTTGGCGTACATGTTCAGAAAAGTCAAACCCTGAGGCGGGGTTGAGAAATTAATTTAGCTATAAATTAGCGAGCACTATCATCAAAAAACTCTAAATAAAAAATTATTTCTTAAAAACGGTTCCGATTTGTTTATTAACAATTCTAAAATGGAGTCTATTTAAATACAAATCAAGCGATATAAGTTGTTTTCCCGGGAAAAATCTAGTTTCCGAGATATTGATGAATGTAAAATTGATTTATTTTAAGATCGAAAACAAAGAGTAAATAACCACCTTAAAAGCTTTTTATATATTTTTAAAAAATCAATTAAATGAGATATGGAATTTAAATACGTTGATACTGTATTGATATCTATATGAGAAAATTTGTCTGAGTTATCTAGAACCGGTTTTTTAGTACTAATTACATGCTTCGACTAAGCATAATCCCTCCGCACTCTCGACTTCCTCCTTTAAGGAGAATTCCAGCCTTCCTCCGTAGAAAAAAAAACAAACATCGGTGTGCCACGGCCAGTGGCGTTTAATTAAATAATTTACTAGAAAGATTTCTAGTAAAATAAATAATGAAATTTGTCGTTGGTTAACTTTTATTTTTAGTAGATATTAGAATATTTATTCTGTTAATAAGTAGCATTTTTTATGATAAAAACGAGGGGGCAAACTTTCATAGATAATCACTTAGGCACCGAAGTAGGTTGATTACCTAAACACTTTAGGTAATCAATTGGAACATCAACTTTCAATTTAATTATTTGTAATTAAAAATTCTAGGTTAAAAATGTAGTAGAATATAATAGTTTTTTTTTTTTTTAAACAAATTCTTTATTGGCATAAGTAACAAAAAAAAATATTTGTGTTTACCGGAGCCATAATGTTATTTTGAGAGGGGTTATTTTGTGCCTTTTTATAATTTTGATATTTTGTAAGGGATTGGAGCTTTTTAATCAAATTTGGGGAAGGGTATAATGGACAATTTTGGAGTATATATTTATATTTTTTTATTTTTCTAAACGGAAGTTTTTGATTGGATTTTTGTTAGGGTTGTTTGCAGGTATTTAAACGGGTATCATAGGCAGTCTGTGGACTGACTTAAGAGTGGACCAACCTGGCATTTGCCTAGTAAATTGAGGGAAACCACAGAAAACCTCAATTAGGTTGGGTGGACCCGAGTACTTCCAAAATTCTTCCTATGTTTTCCCTAAGTAATTTTTATTTATTTTTTAAATTTTATTTCGTTTGTGAGAATATAATAGTGATTGTACTGAAATAATAAGAAATATGTAAATAAGTAAGTATATGTTGAAAATTTTATTTTTTTTTACCATAATTATAAGCTGATATGAAGTTATATCTATTGAGTTGTGGAATTTGGACAGCTGCATTGCTTAATTTTTTTAAATTTATGTTTTGAAATTGAGTGAGGATTGAAATATGTATTATTATCATTGATATATACTAAACGATACTACAATGGCAAAGAGGACAAAGAGACTATATAAAAAATGGATATTTATAACAGAACGGAACGATGAGAATCCATTAAAATAAGAGGTTGTTGGTAAAGGAGATGGTAAGTTGTTCTCTTTTCACTCTGCAACTTTTGAACTTATGTAGATACAAAATCGTTTTAAAGTCATAGAACTATGTGTGATTAGTAATAAAAAAAATGGTAAAATATAGAGATAGAGAATGTAGATATCAAATTAAAGTTGAGACAACTGTGATCGTGATCAATTTTAAATGAAAAACATAATACTTTAAGGAGGACTTCAAGCTAGAAAAATCAAAAAATTTTTATCATAACCAAACGATAGAAACAATAATAAGGAAGAATGTAAATTTTAAACGTATTATAATTTTTATAAAGCTAAGAGAAAAATAATTACAAAACTGATAATTAAAAATGCATAAATACTGCAGGAAACAACAAAACTATTGTATGCGGGTTCATGTGATGATCCTGCAATAAGACACCAAGTATATAGAACTTGTTCATATATTTAGAGATTATTTTGTTACGCTTGAAACTATTGGGACAATAAAATGTCCATATTACGTGGATAAAAAAAATGAACAAATACCGATTCGAAAATATGGGACTGATTTAAAGAGACATGCATGTATGATATATGTGCAGATTAGAAACTAAGGTTCTTCTTACTTCATTATAATAAAAGGCTGTCATTGCAGGAACTGAAAAATAAATTGAATAGGGTTGTATGAAATAGCAGTACTAAACATGAAAATAAGAGAAATTAAATGGGGTACTCTTGATAAAAATGTATGAGACGTAAACGTTTCGGAATTAACGTTCTTTCTAGGAACAGAGGAACCTCGAATAATTTCAAATACATAAATCATAATTTTGGTTAATCAACTGGATTTGGAAAAATATTTGACTAACTAATCTATCATGTGACAAACTTACACTAACTTTGTACTAACTAACTACTTGACTAACTAATTTTGTATTCAGGATCTTGAAAATCACCTTGTACCCCTTTGGGTGGACATAACTCCGATGGTCTTTTTTTGACAGCTTATGGCTTATATAGGTAAGCTATGTCCCGCGGACGAACTTTGCCGACTACCTACTCTTGAAATACACTAAAAAATAAACTCGTACAAAAAAATCTAGCTCGATGTTAGTCAGGCATTTTTATGCTTTCTATTACTGGACTATTAAAAAGCATTAAATCAGTCATAACAAAAGAAATCGTGACAAAAAATTAAGACCAGCTTGTGAAAAGACGCAAGATCAGTTTAATACTATGTTGTCAATATCTCTTGACAAGTAAGATACGAGGCAGTCATATCTAAAAGAAACCTAGACGGAATCAACAGGCCAGCAGTTACTTTACGAAGTCTGAATAAGACATAAAAACTAACAGCATATCGTAATTGGCAGAGAAGCAGTTACAACGTAAATATTAAATATTAAAACTTAAATTTTATCATAGAATAAAATTGACAATAATATCTTTTATAAACCTTTAGGGGTTTATTCAGCCAATGTAAGTTTTACCAGGTACGAGAATGAACAACTAAGCTAACTTAGTATCGGAAGTTGACATGGGATTGAATGAAGAAAACCCGGAGATATAAAAGCGTGTAATTTCCTTAAGGAATACCTCTAAGAGAAAAATGGTTTCAAGTTAGCTTGAAACAGTCTTTCTGATACTACACTTGCACTGTCCTTTCTCACATGGTTGTGTTTTCCATTTGGTAGTTGTTAAAAGTTTTCGTGGTTACATTTAATTATTATAAAATATTATATCAAAATTATAATATAGAGGGATAATAAAATGGATAATATAGAGGGTAAAATTAGAAACAGTATTGGTTGAAGAAAAACTAATGTCTTAAGAAAATACTCATAAAAGGGAAGAACTGCCAGAACCACAGCAAAGGATATACAGCTTTTGTGAGAACACTTTCAGGATACCATTATTTTGTAATAGTTGACATAGTTAAACACCCGACAAGAAACACTATGTACATAAAATAACTGAGGTAACAACATATTTCCTTCTTATGTGTTTAAGATAATGAATCACAATCTACCTTACACAAACTAGCCGTTAAGCAGTGGCAACGGGCAGAATAAATGTGGTTGCCTTATCAATAAACAATTATTTCAAGGTGAATCGTCGCCATCGTCGGGACACTACTCCATTATGAATGAATAAATGAATAATTCAAATATAAATAAAAAAAAAATGCAAGAAAAAGATCTGAAAAATCATTAGTTATAAGAGGTGGTTAGAGGTGGACTTATTAAAAAATAACTATCATACATGTCTTCAATAAGAATGAGTCTCGCGGTGTCCAGTTATTTCTTGTTAATTACATTCAAAGAAAAAGAGCTGAGAGATAATTAATTTTATATAAGATGAATGAGTCTCGCGCTGTCCAGTTATACTTAAACAGAAAGAGCCACGTGATATATAGTTATTTCTAAATAATATATAGGTAAATAGATTTATGTATACTGTTTAAATAGAAAGTTTTAGGCCTTAATGTTCACTACGGACGGATAGCACAGTTGGTAAATTCCATACTTCGCGTGCTTAAGGTCACAGGTTCAAATCTAGGTTTTAGCTCATCAATTTTTAACGTTATAAATCATATCGAGGTGCGTCGCCGTCGTCGGGACACTCTACTCGATTATATAAAAGATTATACTGACTTAAAACGCAATTAAGGAATAAACTTGACTCAATTGGGTTTAGAGCATATAATATCGTGTTTACTAGAATTATCGGAACACAAAAGTATCTACTTAGTTTCATAATAAAAGGATAAGTTTAAGCACGAAGGGTATTTTTATGAATGATACACCAGTGAAATGGAAACATTAGAAGTAAAGAAGGAACGCTAAATATGTCACTCAGCAAATTGACAAATATTAAGAAGTTACTTCAACCAGAAAACCATTTTCTAAGGATTGATATACATATTTTTGTTGTGAAAAATCTGATAACTGTATATCTTTATATTTTAAAAGTAAAAGAGTTATTTGTATTTTTAAGAAATAAGAGGTATTGATGATTTAAAACACCTAAAAGTGAAAAAATATAAGACATTATAGTAGTTGATAGGCATGTGTCTTTACTCTCATTAAATGGTTCTACCCTTTGTGGTAAACAAAGGTTATTAGATAAAGGTACTTACTCAAGCCACACTTTGTGGTGAGCCACTAACCTTGTCTTCCTCACGACGGATGACTTCAAAAACTCACCTAAAACAGAAAAAAAAAATGTTGTTTATTATAAAAACATAAAAATTTAATTTTATCCATTAACTCTTTTTAGTAGTAGTTCTATAACAATTTAAATCTTTGACCCTATACGAAGAGTGGTTCTATTTTCTTGGGTTATTCAAAAAGCTATGTATTAACATCCTAAAAGTTAAACAAATGTAGACGAGCAACCATCATATTTATTTATAAATATGTTTGAATAAGTAATAATATTTGAAGAAATAGTTATTTATGGGGAAAGTAATTTTTTAAAACATCTTTAGGGGTGGAAGGCCAGATGGTCCAAATGAAACCCCTTAAAAGATCAAAATGATACTTGTCTGAACAAATTCCTGAAAGAAAGTGTAAATTCTCATATAGTATTGCTTTAAAATGAGCTTTAAACAAATTTCCATGGAAGGTGGGTCGCTGATCAAAGACAAAGGAAACTTTTCTGAGATTAAAATGCGTTTAGAACACAAACGATCTCAGGGCTAATGAAGAGTTGGGAATCAAACTAAGAGTAAAAAGCTCGCTCAAGCTTGACAAACGACAAACACCAACTACATTACAGGGCTCCAAGCGAAATCAGTTGCATAGCCAAAAAGTTACTCTCTATAAAAATGTATGCTTCTCCTAAAACGAAGATTAATCGTACAACAAATGTTGTACCATGCACTCTGTATTCAAACAGTACACATCTCTAAATTTATCCAAGATATAAGTGTAATTATTTTTAACTTTTTAAGAAAAAAGTTATACATTATCATTTTTTCTGTCTTGTCTAAAATGAAGATTCATCTAGTTAAATTAATTGTACCATGGATCCTGTACCTAAAAAGTATAAATCTTATTTGTTACAAAAAAAAAAAAAAATGGTTAATGATAAAATACACATATCACATCATAATTATTTTAATTTTACATTCAAAATTGAATACAAACATAAAAATTAGACAAGTACGGTAACTAAAATCTACTATTTCAAAATTTAAGTTTTACTTAAATTTATGTTACTTAGGCAACATTAATTTTTATAAAAGAATTAATGTGATAATGTGTAATATTCATTTATCAACCATTTTTTTTTTTAAACCATGATTCTGTTTTTGTCTAATTACAGTTTTAATTTTTTTCAAAGTACAATAAACAAAAGGTAAAATAGGGCGAGGGGCGAGGACGCCCTAGAGTCGTACCCGCCGCGCCGGTGTAAACGTGAGCAGGTAAAGGTAAGAAAAGAGATTTTTTTTTGGTTGGAGGTGGTTGGAAGAGGTTAGACACCCCCCCCCCCCCTTACCTCAAAAAACCCTAAAAATTGTAGGTTTTGTTTCAAATATTTGATCTTCCCCCACCCCACCCCATGCGTTTATTCCAACCACCTCCAACCATCTTCAAACAACTCCGAAAAAATGTAATTACCTCCTATCGTTAGTAGTTGGGATTAACGTAAGGGGTGGGCAAATATTTTGGTGATAGGGATGGTCAAATATTCGACACAAAGAAACTCTTTAAAATTTTTAGGTGGGAGAGATTTTTCGAGGGTATATTTGACAACTGACCTATAATGTTAAACGTGCATATGGCCACCATCTTTAATTTAAAAAAAAAATCAGATTGAAAAATCCTTTCATAGAAAATTTTATGAAATAAAAAGTATATTATTTTAAAATTGTTTGGGAGATATAGCAAACATAAAAATTTAAAGAAAATAATCGCCATCTTGAATCATAATATCCTTTCATATCGGAGGTAGGTTTAATAGCTTCCGGGGTGTAGTAATTAATGTGGTGCTTATAGGCATTTGGCCTTACAAGTGGTCACCTTCTTGAAAATGGGTGACTGTTACAGAATAAAACTAAACCAGTATTTTTTTTCTAAAAATAAAAATATTGATTATGTAATAAAATTGAAAAGTCTGAATTAGGTAGAACCCGAATTCGGGATGTTCATATAAAAAGATCAGTTGCAATTAAGTTTCCTAAGTTTTCTCTTATTTTTTTTTTATTTAGTCTTTAATATGGGCACCCAAAATTCTGAATTAGGGGAAAAAATTGTTAAGAAAAAACATTAGAGACCCCCTCCTCCCCCCCCCCAAAAAAAAAAGAAAGGAGGTCGGGGAGAGCCTCCCCTCATCTAAAAATGAATGAAAGGCCCACAACAGTACACTATCAAAAACACCTTTTTTGGCACTGGAGGGCGCAGGAGAGGTCGTTTTAAGTTTGGCTATTTAAGTGGTAACGACTTCCTAGATATAGTGATGAATAGGTGAGTTATGACAAGTCTTGGCTATAAAACACATATATGGCCACCATTTTGGATTTAAAAGTCAGATAGTAAAATCATTTTATAGAACATGTTAATGT
This sequence comes from Gerris lacustris, assembly GCA_951217055.1. Lineage (NCBI taxonomy): Eukaryota > Metazoa > Arthropoda > Insecta > Hemiptera > Gerridae > Gerris > Gerris lacustris. The sequence continues at coordinate 47,262,180 of OX578283.1, forward strand.
CCTAAGACGTAACTTATTTCAAGGTTTTAGACCAAATAGTTTGGGAAATCTAGCAAACATCAAAATTTAAATAAAATGGCCGCCATCATGAATAAAAATGGTTTATCAAAAATATCCTTTCATAGCGGGGGTCTATGGGGAGATGATTAAAGCAAGCTTTGTAGCAAAATTCGAGATTCTAGAATTAACAGTTTTCGAGGTGTAGTAATTAATAAGTAATTAGTTGGAATTTGGCCTTAGAAGTAAATAAATGGCCACCATCTTGAAAATAAGTGAGTGTGTGGTGTCGTAGGGGAGGAAACTATACCAGTATTTTTACCAGGAAGATAACAAATATTTGTACTAAATTTGGTTCAGATACCTCAAAAAATTAAAAAGCCTATAAAGAACATACATATAAACAAAAACAGCCACATTGACTTTTATATAAATACGTAATTTCCGTGCTTAGCTGCGGAGTGTTATTTTATTTTATTTAAAACAATATTATAATAAATATTGTGTGGAAAGTTATACACACCTGATTAGTAGTCTTGAAGTAGCAGTCGACTCAGTCAACGCGACGACCATCCAGGCACACACGCACAGAAGGCACAGCACTTCATATAAAAACTCCCGTTTATAATTTTTTTAACACTACATAATTTATTGCATTAAGCACAAGATAAAAAGTCTGAACTAGGTATAACCGGAATTCGGGATGTTCATATGAAAAGGTCAGTAATAATTAAATTGAACTAAATTAAGTTTTTGTTGCTTTTTGTTTTTTAGTATTTAATAAGAGCACCCCAAAATCTGAATAAGGTCAAAAAAAATTCATCGGGAAAAAATTTTCATAGGAAAAACATTTTTATGGAAAAAAATTATCTAAAGTATACTTTTATTCGGTTTGGTCTTCATGTAAAAAAATTACTCGCGATAATAGAGAACAATTACGTCAGAATTATCGTCTGAAACAATAATCCTGTAAAAATTAATTGTTCGTATTTCATATGAACACTTAATGACAAATAAATCACTCCCGTGAATTTAAATGTCAAATCATGTAAGAAAAACCATTATTATTCGCACACACAATATTAAGAAACCACGCACTCGCTGCTCTGGATCCCACGTATCTGAAACAAAAAAAATATATGCACTTATATTACTAATAGCTTTGTACTTAAAATCCGAAGTTCCAGGTTCAAGTCTTCCTGGGCCTTCTTAAATTCTAGAATAATTAAAAAATGGCTCCAAAGGATCTAAATTCTCTAGTTTAGATTATTATTAGAATTTATAAATAATATTATTTGAGTTGCGGGGCGAGTTAAATGGACTTAAGCATGTATTAGTCTATAGTCTATACATGGCCTAAATATTCAAACATTTTGTCATATCATCGTTTCCGCGCTAGAAAGGAAATTTGATAAATATAATAATTCAAATGTGTTGGTATTTTTCTTTATTATTACCTACTTATAATTTATAGCACTAACTACTGAGAAGACTTATACAAATTTTAAAAAAATTTGAGACAACTCAGACTAACTTTCTCATATACTCTCGGTCCCAGATCCCAGAAACTATTTGTTTTCTATTTTCAACAAAATCATATTTACTTTCATCAATATCTCGGAAACTGGAATTTCCCCGGGAAAACGGCATATTTGATTACATTTGTATTTAAATAGACTACATTTTAGAATTTTATAATCAAAATTGTCGGAAAAGTTTTCGAGAATAATTCTTTTTTCAGTCTAAAAGATCTGATGGTCTGTCCGTCTGTCGTTCAATTTTTGCAAACCAACATATCTTAAAAACGAATCGTCTGACTTTAATGAAATTGGGATGATAGGGCATTATTAGCCAATTTTTGGTCTCATATAAGTTTCAACCTTCTGCGCCCATTATTTTATCTATCACATGTGTACAAATATACATTTATATACACTAGATATGAGAGAGTTAGTGAGGTACGGTCTGAAGAAAAAACTTATTTACCAACTAGTTTCGTAAAATATATTTAAATCGTCAGGGTAACTTACATGTAAGGGCTTTTAACTTACATTTTTATATTTTTTATTTTATGAATATAAACAGACCTGTATTATAAATTGACATTATTGACAATTAATGTCTGTTAAAAAATCTTGTCTTGTTTCTACGTAAGAAGAGACATGAATAACAAATTAAAAATGTATCTCTCTTATTACGTAGAAACAAGACAAGATTCTTAACAGACATTAATTGTCAATAATGTCAATTTATAATACAGGTCTGTTTATATTCATAAAATAAAAAATATAAAAATGTAAGTTAAAAGCCCTTATATGTAAGTTACCCTGACGATGTAAATATATTTTACGAAACTAGTTGGTAAAGAAGTTTTTTCTTCAGACCTTACCCCACTAACTCTCTCATATCTACACTTTAACGGTTGCTAACTTAAATTTAATTTATATACACTGATATACTGATATCTGATTTTTAAGAAATTTGGATGGTTTGTCAAAAGTAAGGATTTTGCATATGTATTCGTACGAATGTATTACACAAACCCTATAGTTAGAGCTACCTGACAAACTTAGCCTTAGTAAGCATGATAAAAGAAATATTTGTACCCCACTCCCCACTTCATCAGAATCAACCTATTTTAAGATTCAGTTAAGTGATTGTCACATAAATACTACTTATTGACACAAACACAGACTGGCAGCTTAAAAAATAAAAAGCACGCAACGCTTTCTTCAATTTCTTTGAATTAAAACTGACGAGAATTATTCATAGACAGACTTTTAAGATTTTATAATTTACAATAGATTTATTATTAATAGATGAATTCAATAGTTATATATTTAATCAATTTCAGAGGAAATTTAATGACATTATTATAAATTATATTTATTCATTATCAATTATGTTAAATTACTTATTATATCCCCATCTAGCCTTCATGTGTCTAAACATTACCGTTAATAATTAATAAGATGTACCTAATCATTGAAAGTTTATTTATTTATTATTTTTAAAAATGGTTCCATTGCCGTTAAAAAATGTAATAAGTTTAACTTTGTTAGTAACAGCTTATTAATTGAATTAGTAATAAAAAAAAACCCAGTACTGAAAACAGTAAATTTAAATGTTAAACAATGCGTACAATGGCCTTCCTTTAAAAATCAATAAGAACATAAATTAACAGATTACTTATTTAAAAGAAATTATGTTGTCAGATTACCTAAGTTAGCTAACGATTGCTTAGTACATCCTCATTTTTATTGGTAATGATAACCAAATAGTGAAATTAAGTCCCAACAATAAATCTACTTCAGCAGATAACTTTTGCATATATTAAGCAAGTTTGTATTAAAAACAATTCAATTTCAGATTAATTGCTGAAGTTGAACATATAAATTGCCTACTTATAAAGTTCTTTTAGCTTTAAAGTCAACATGAATAAGTCATTTGTTATATTCTTTGTAGTTTTGATGATTGCTTCGATGGCAATGGGTCATCATCACAGACATCATCATCATCATCATAAGTCGGAAAGTTCTGAAGAGAGAACAACTATGTCATCAATGGGTGAAACTTCGTCTATGTCCAGTATCAATTCTAGTCCTACAATGTCATCGTCTACGATGGGTGGTAAAGATTTTTTTTTTTTTAAATTTACATGTCTACCTATATATATAAAAGTGAACGTATGTGTGTGTGTGTTTGTTCTTTATACAAATCTACAGTTTTAGTCCGATCTCGATGAAAATTTGCACACTTGATCTTCAAAGCAAGGGGAAAATCAAGGTCTACATGAATTTTCGAAATTTAAATTTTGGTACACAGGGGTACGGGGTACAAGTAATGAATACGGGGTTAAAGTAATGAATACCCTTCGTGATGCATATCGTTGAAAAGCTCTTTAAGAGTACGCAATAATTGTTCTTATGTATAGTTTTGTCATATTTTCATTTAGGAGGGGGTAAAATGGAAAATATAACTATATCTATATAAAAAGAAGAGTATCTAAATGAGAGAATGTCTTTTATACAAATCTACAGTTGTATCTCAATTTGATGCATTTTTACACTCTTTTTCTTCCAAACAAGGTAAAGGTCACTGCCTACATGATTTCCCGAAATTAAAATTTTGGTACACAGAGGTACGGGGTACAAATGTCAAAGTAATGGATACCCTTCATGATGCATATCGTTAAAAAGCTCTTTAAGAGTAGGTACATTAATTGTTGTTAAGTACGTTTTTGTCATATTTTCAATTAGGAGGGGGGTAAAATGGAAATGTATGTCTCTATCTATAAAAGTCAACGTATGTGTGAGTGTGTTTATGTTCTTTATACAAATCAACAGTTTTAATTCGATCTCGATGAAAATTAACTCACTTGACCTTCAAAGCAAGGGGAAGATCTCTGGCTACATGAATGTTCGATATTAAATTTTTGGTACACAGGGGTACGGGGTACAAATGTCAAAGTTGAAAACCCTTCATGATGCATACTATTGAAAAACTCTTTAAGATTACATTAATTGTTGATATGTACAGTTCAGGGAATAGGGTACAATAATGAATACAGGGTCAAAGGACTGAATACCCTTTATGATGCATATTGTTGAAAAGCTCTTTAAGATTACATTAATTGTTGTTATGTACAGTTTTGTCATACGTATTTTCATTTAGGAGGGGGTAAAATGGAAAAATATAGCTATATCTTATAAAAAAAAGAAGAGTGTCTGTATGAGGGTATGTCTTTTATACAAATCTACTGTCTTATCCCAATTTGATGAATATTTACTCACTTTCCCTTCAAAGCAAGGGGGAGGTCACTGTCTACATGAATTTTCGAAATTTAAATTTTGGTACAAAGGGGTACGGTGTAAAAATGTCAAAGTAATGGATTCCCTTCATATCATGCATATCGTTGAAAAGCACTTTAAGAGAAAAGTAATTGTTGTTATGTACAATTTTATTTAGGAGGGGGTAATATGGAAATTTATAGCTATATATAAAAATCAATGTATGTGGGTGTATGTTCTTTTAGTTCAGTTACAGTTTTAGTTCGATGTCGATAAAAATTTGCCCACTTGAACTTGACAGCCACATGAATTTTGGAAATTTAAATTTGGTACACAGGGGCATGGTACAAGTAATGAATACGGGGTCAATGTAATGAATACCATTGATGATGCAAAAGCTCATTAAGAATAGAGTAATCTTTTTTATGTATTGTTTTGTCATATTTTACTTTGGGGGGGGGGGGATTTAGGATATTTTAAAATTTGCTTATCAAAGAGGAGGGGGTATAGAAATACGTGGGAGAGATTGAATCTAGATATTCTTGCATAGTAAAATAATTTATATGTTTTATTATGGTTGTTTATAAACTTATCTAATTACAATAACACTCCGTAGCGAAGCACGGGTACCCAGCTAATCAGAACTATATTTTACATCATTCATTTCAATACTAAGAATATTCGCCAAGTTTATCTATATAGGAGTCTATATATTTACAAAATAGCCAATAGAAACTAAGTAATGTAGTAATAAATAACAATGCTAAAAGAAGGATAAATTAAATGAGAAAATAATCGTAGTCAAAACCAATTAGACTGGGAAGTTATTGAACAATCATCAACCATGATGGAACATTAATTTATTTACCAATCTCTTCTCTCAATACGGCAGTTGCACCAGTAAATATTTAATAACTCTAGTTCAAGAAAAAAATGATAAAATAATAAATACTCGATTTAAAGAGAATTAGTCAGGAATTAGTGAAGTTTAAGGACCAATCAGAAATTAAATCGGTCAAAAATTGCGGACGCCATAAGAGCTCAAAGTCAAAAATTTTAAAAAAAATCAAATTTAGCACTATTTTAGGTAGAACCGATTGGGGTACGACAAAAAGTCAGGACTAAAGTTGTAGATCTCTTAAAATCAGTTACTCGCTGGTGAAATCTGCTTTTCGATACGACTTACCGTTCAGCTGCAATAAGCTTCCAAAAAAACTTGAAAGTTGCATCCGCCATCTTTAATTTTTTAAGGGGGGGGGGGGGTTAAAACTTTTTTTAACCTTTCGGATATTTCTAGTCGGTTGGGGCTAATTTCCGACCAAACGCAAAAAAGTGAAGCGAGTCTTTGGTCTGTGGGTTTTGGTTATGCTGGGTCAACCTGTTTTTTTTAGGTTAGTTTTTTTATACATTTTTGCTTCCGAGCTTACCGAAGGTAACGGAAGCTATGTGATCGTTCCGAAGAACGAAAAAAATTTAGGTCTCCGATTTCAAAAATTCCAAGACAGAAATCCGTTTCAGACATCAGGGATCATTTTTGGTTCCGTGTCTGTCTGTCGGTCTGTCTGTCGGTCTGTCTGTCGGTCTGTCGGTCTGTCGTTCAATTTTTGCGAACCACCATATCTTAAAAACTACACGTCCAATTTTAATGAAATTTGGGTGGTAGGTCATAAGTGTTGGATTCCACCTGGCAATCTGACAAATGACTTAATGTCATATATTATTTATAATAATTCATTCTTGTTTCTTGTTCAAATATTTTTGAGAGTCAACTAAAAAATATACCAAGTTATTATAATCAAATAAATAGAGAATTCAAGTAGAACCCTCTACTGCTGCCTTTTACTCTGCTATCAGGTTATGGGATCCAGGTTTGAACATTCAGAAGAAAGAAATCTTGAAATTCAAAATTGAAGTTTAGTTTTGACAGATTTAAAAAAAAAATTCTGAAAAAAGAAAATGAGTTCAAATCTATACCAAATTGAAAAACTTGGAAAAGAAAATTATGAAGGTTGGAAATTACAGATGAAGATGATCTTAATACATTCAGAACTTTGGGAATATGTCGATGGATCTATTCCTAATCCAGGTATCCATGACGATTCTTTAACTGTATGGTCCAAAAAAGACCAAAAAGCCCTAGCTACAATTATATTGGGTATCCATCCTAAAGAGTTGATTCATGTTAGACGCTGTAAGCATGCTGCAGAAACATGGTCTACATTAGAAAAAATTTATCAACCTAGGGGACCTAGTAGACGGGTAAAATTAATAAAAGATTTATTAAACCTTAAAAAAACGAGTGACATTAACATGCAAGATCATTTAAACAAATTTTTTAACCTTGTTGACAACCTTAATGAAATTGATGCGACTCCCCCAAATTATTTCCTTTCAGTTCTTTTAATATGTAGTCTACCGGAAGATTACGATAATTTTAGGTGTGCAATTGAATGTAGGGACGAACTTCCAAATTTAGACTCACTTAAAATTAAAATGTTAGAAGAAGAGACCAGAAGAAATGACAGGAATCATACTGTCACTTCTGATGCTCTATTCTCTTCCAATAGACAAATAAACAATTTACAAACTAAATTTACTAAATCTAAAGGTAATCCTGAGGAATTACAAAACAATTCTGAAGTTAGGGGAAATAATAGCAATTACAATTTCAATAAAAAAAAGAAGAAAAAACCATTTAAGTCACAATCAAATAATTCTAATAATAGAGCCCATATAACTCAAAATACAACTAATGTAGGGACTGCACTCAGTATCAATAACAATAAATCTACAATAAAATATAATTTTTACATTGATAGTGGTGCAACAAGTCACATGTCATGTTTGAAAAACTTATTTTCAGATTTTCAACCAATAAAAAATTCTAGTATTAAATTAGCTGATGATAAGAAACTTAAAGTAAACGGTATAGGAACAGCAGTTATTTTTGCAAATCTGAATAACTCCCCTGTTAAGTTATTATACACTATATGTTCCAAATTTAAAAACCAATTTAATTTCAGTTTCCAAAATGACATTAAATCCCTGCATAAAAGTAAATTTTGAATGTGACAAATGTAATGTTCTATTAAATGATAAAAAATTAATAGAAGCCAAAAAAGATGAAAATCTTTACCGTGTACCTATATATAAAAATTCATGTTTCAAAACCGAAGTAATTGAAGATAATAATGATTTATCTATCCAAAAGCATTCAAATCAAAAGGAATTTCCTTTATCACTTTGGCATTTACGACTAGGTCATCTTAATTACAATGATATACAAACACTAAATTCAAAAAAATTAGTTCATGGCTTAAATATTAATAGCCTGAAGAACAAGACTTTTGAACAATGTGAAAAATGTATTGAAGGTAAAATGACCCGTCTTCCATTTGAAACATCGACCAGTAAAACCAAATCCGTTTTAGAATTAATTCATTCTGATGTGTGTTCTATTAACATACCTTCACTTGGAGGAAATAAATATTTCCTTACTTTTATAGATGATTTCTCAAGGAAAATATTTGTATATTTTATGAAAAACAAAAGTGAAGTAATCAATCACTTTAAAAATTTCAAAAACCTTGTAGAAAATCAAACTAATAAAAAAATAAAAATATTAAGAAGTGATAACGGATTGGAATACTGCAACAAAAATTTTAATAGTTACCTTAAAAAGCATGGAATTATACATCAACTGTCGGTTGAGTACACTCCTCAGCAAAATGGGTTAGCAGAGAGAGTTAATCGAACTCTTGTGGAAATGACACGTTGTATCATGTTACATGCTAAATTACCAAATGGTCTGTGGGCTGAAATAGTATCGGCAGCAGCCTACATTCGTAATCGATGTCCTTCCAAGGCAGTCGATAAAACCCCCGAAGAAATATGGACAAATACAAAACCAACCATTGTCCACTTTAGGGTAATAGGTTCTAAAGCTTTTGTTTTAAATAAGAAACCGGGCAAACAAAAACTAGCTCCTCGATCATCTGAATATATCCTAGTAGGTTACTCAGAAGAAGCAAAAGCCTATAAACTTTGGAAACCCGGAACAAAAAATGTAATAAAAAGTAGAGATGTCAGATTTATTGAATTAAACGAACCAAATTTAAATATTGATAATGACAAAAACAAATCTTTGGAAAATACAAATTTAAATTTAATCGACATTAACTCTACAATAAATTTTGATTTCTTAACGACAAAAGAATCAAATTCCCCAGATTTTATTCCTAGTCCTATAGAACCTAAAGAAACTAGTGTCAGCAATAAATCAATTCATGTGATAAATCAAATGAAAGATTCAGGGGGTGATAATACTGACACAGACAACCAACAACTAAACAATACTGACAATAAGTAGCCCATTGTTGGTCCCATATAAGTTTCAACCTTCTGCTCATATTTGTTTGTCATCTACATGCTCACAAACATACATTTATTTACAGCCATATCTTTAAAAGTAATCATCTGATTTTTATGAAATTTTTATGGTTTGTCGAAAGTAGCATGCAGATAACACCTGCTTAATTTCAACCTTCTGCACACTTTAAAACGTGCTAAATTAATATGTCTTATACTATAAAGCCGCATGGCTAACTGACTCACTGACTGACATTAATGTTTACCCACTTCCAGAAGAGCTAGAGACTTGTGGTTGGCGCCATTCGACGCGCAACGTCCATATTGTGAACAAAAATAAGTATACAAAGTTCACTTTTCCCCCTTCTTCCCCCCTTAAAAAAATAAAAATGGGTGACTTGATTTTTAAGCTGGTTTGGGAGCTTATTGCGGCTAAATGGTAAGTCGTTTTAGAAAATGGATAAAACAAGTGGTAACTAATTTTAAAAGATCTACAACTTTAGTCCTATGAGTTTTTGTCGTATCATCATCGGTTGTACCTTAGATGGTGATAGTTTTGGTATTTTTTGGTTTTATTTTTTTCCATTTTTGTCTTTGAATGGCCATAGTTTCTATAATAGTTGGCCGATTTTATTTCTGATTGCGGCGATTGAATCTCACACTAATGCTCTTTGAATTGAGTATATTTTATTTCATAAGTTCATCCTACTTGGTGAGAACATGCGAGTAAACTTTTTCCCGTGCGCCGTGTCACGTGACCACTATTTTTGGTTTTTAATATTGTGTCGTATATCATTTTAAAGGCCTTGATATGTACATTAAAGCTATTTTATTTGTTGATTTTTTAAAAATGTTGTACATGTACTTTAGTGCCGATTTATAATTTTGTTGTAGGTTAAAGGGTTTAAATACTTTTTTGATATTAGGTTTTTTATTTATATGTATTTATTAGTTAAATGAATGCCCTTTTGAATTGTTTGTATTTTAAAAATATAATTTTGGTACCTCAGAGTACAGGGGTACAAATCTTAAAGTTAATCTTTTATAATATTAAGTATATCGTTGAAAAGCTCTTGCATAGTAGATTAATTTTTGGTTATATTCTATTTTTTGTTATTTTTAGTTTTGAGGGGGGTAAAATAAAAAATAAAAAATTACTTATACAGCGGTTTCTACGATTTGGTTGCAGTTTTATATTTGTTTATTAAATTAATTTTATGTGCGCTAACTTTTGGTGCTTGTTGGAGGCTTTGTTTCTCCAACAAATGTTTAAATTTCTTCAACTTTATTAAATATTTACTGGAACAGTGCCGCGCCGTTCCAACTTTTTGATTATTTTAATGGAGGTATTTTTCTTTATTTGGTCTTTTCTTTGCGAGGAAGCTATTTGCCACATTAATTGGCAGAGTATTTTAATTTTAAATTAAGCATTGTTGTACTGTTTTCAATCTGCAAAAAGTCATTTTTATTGATTCTTTTTTTAGCATGTCAAAAAAGCACGCAGCAAAATATTAAAGAGTCAGCAAAAGTTCAAAGTGTCAGCAAAATAACAAACAGGCCGCAAAAGTTTAAGTAAAGGTTACTACATCGCTGGTTATGAACTCTCCCACATTGTTCATATGTATTTACATATCTAAGCGTAATATTTTGCTAAATATTTATATCTTTAAAAATTATGTTAATACATAAAATACATTTTTTATTTACGCAGGATCCCGGCGCTAGAGTGTATTTTTCACACTCTGTTTCCCGTAGTTAATAATAATTATAATTTGATTTAAATTAAAATTTAAACTTTCCGTAGTACGAAAACTACCAAAACTTAAAAATTGAATTTCGAATTGATTGTACAAGGTACAGGTACTAATTGAGTACTTTATAATTATAAGCGTTAATTCTCGGTTTAGTTCTAATGTCATAAATATTGACTGTCTAAATGTGCATGAATATTGAAAGCTTGGATTCGGGACTAGTTATCGATTACGGCAGTGAAAAATCATTCTCCTGCGTAGCTTAGTTGGCAAGAGCATCTGTACTGGAAATACAGGAGACCCATTTTTTATTTAGTGTAATTTTTCTGCCGTTAATAGATCAAATATTGTATGTAACTAAGCAACATTCCTGACACGTTTAAATACTACCTGCTTTGGTTATACCTTAGCAGTTAATTAACATTTTCCTTTCTCGGCTTCGCCTCTGCAGTAAATTTGTTAAGCCTATCCTTGCCTTCAGCTTGGAACAAAACTTAAAAAATTGTCAGCAAAATTCCATTTTGCTGCCTAGTAACATAAATAATATTGTTTTCCCTATTTTAAATAATTAAAAAGAAAACAATAAATAATGTTTAAATTAAATCAAAATTAGAGTAAATTTATATTACTTAAAAGTAAATTTATTTTACTAGTCACGCTGCTTAAACCTTAAATAAATAATACTTGTTGATAAATGTATTAAGATAAATGATGTAAGGTATAATTCAGTTTATATAAAAATATATGAAGTGAAATATCACATGAATCCCTTAGGACAAGTTAAGAGGGTAATATATCGAGGAAATTAGAGGGTCGAGAGAAATAAGCCTTGAATTTCCCCCGGGTCTCTTTCAGATATCCTAAATCCAAAAAAGGCTAGCTATATAAGAAAAATGTCTCTTAGGTATAATTTAGCCTTATGTAAAAGAAAGTCTAATAACATTTTAAATAAAAATATATACCTTCAACGATTCTTGAAATACGAACAATAAGAGGCAATCAAGATAATTACCTTATTTAACAGTTGAACATTTTTTGAACATAATCTATATAATATATAAAAGTCAACGTATGTGTGTGTGTGTGTGTTTTGTTCTTTATACAAATCTACAGTTTTAGCCCGATTTTGATGAAAATTTGCACACTTGACCTTCAAAGCAAGGAAAAAATCAAGGTCTACATGAATTTTCGAAGTTTAAATTTTGGTACACAGGGGTACGGGGTACAAGTAATGAATACGGGGTCAAAGTAATGAATACCCTTCGTGATGCATATCGTTGAAAAGCTCTTTAAGAGTACAGTAATTGTTGTTATGTGTAGTTTTGTCATATTTTCATTTAAGAGGGGGGTAAAATGGAAAATATAACTATATCTATGTATAAAAAGAAGAGTAGGAGGGGGGTAAAATGGAAATGTATGTCTCTATCTATAAAAGTCAACGTATGTGTGAGTGTGTTTATGTTCTTTATACAAATCAACAGTTTTAATTCGATCTCGATGAAAATTAACTCACTTGGCCTTCAAAGCAAGGGGAAGATCTCTGGCTACATGAATGTTCGATATTAAATTTTTGGTACACAGGGGTACGGGGTACAAATGTCAAAGTTGAAAACCCTTCATGATGCATACTATTGAAAAGCTCTTTAAGAGTACAGTAATTGTTTTTACGTGCATTTAGGGGGGGGGGGGGGGTAAATGGAAAAATATATCTAAAAGTCAACGTACAATGTTCTTTATACAAATCCATAGTTTTAGTCCGATCTCGATCAAAAAATGCACACTTGACCTTCAAAGAAAGAAAAAATCAGTGTCTACATGAATTTTCGAAATTTAAATTTTGGTACACAGGGAACAGGGTACAATAATGAATACGGGGTCAAAGGACTGAATACCCTTTATGATGGATATCGTTGAAAAGCTCTTTAAGATTACATTAATTGTTGTTATGTACAGTTTTGTCGTATGTATTTTCATTTAGGAGGGGGTAAAATGGAAAAATATAGCTATATCTTATAAAAAAAGAAGAGTGTCTGAATGAGGGCTTTTATACAAATCTACTGTCTTATCCCAATTTGATGAATATTTACTCACTTTCCCTTCAAAGCAAGGGGGAGGTCACTGTCTACATGAATTTTCGAAATTTAAATTTTGGTACAAAGGGGTACGGTGTAAAAATGTCAAAGTAATGGGTTCCCTTCATATGATGCATATCGTTGAAAAGCACTTTAAGAGAAAAGTAATTGTTGTTATGTACAATTTTATTTTGGAGGGGGTAAAATAGAAATTTATAGCTATATATATAAAAATCAACGTATTTGGGTGTATGTTCTTTATACAAATCTACAGTTTTAGTTCGATATCGATAAAAATTTGCCCACTTGAACTTCAAAGTAAGTGGAAAATGACAGCCTACATGAATTTTGGAAATTTAAATTTGGTACACAGGGGTATGGTACAAGTAATGAATACGGGGTCAATGTAATGAATACCATTGATGATGCAAAAGCTCTTTAAGAGTAGAGTAATAGTTTTTATGTATTGTTTTGTCATATTTTACTTTAGGGGGGGGGGGGGGATTAGGATATTTGAAAATTTGCTTCTCAAGTAGGAAGGGGTATAGAAATAGGTGGGAGAGATAGAATCTAGATATACTTGCATAGTAAAATAATTTATATGATTCATTATGGTTGTTTATAAACTTATCTAATTATAATAACACTCCGTAGCGAAGCACGGGTACTTAGCTAGTATTTAATAAACTTAAATTTCATCTTTACACGTTTTTGCAATTTTGAACCAAATTTTTCAATACCATCAACAATAAGGATAGTTCAACTCTTGGTCGTTTTAAAAAAATTGAACGTCCTATATGTACAAAAAAAATCAATAAAAATAAAATAACATAACATGTAGAGGTTTAAGAACTAACAGGAGTTTTTTTATAAAGAATGAACTTTATCTCCTCAAAAAACAAGACACATTTTTCCTATTCAGTAGATCGTAGGACACACTGGTTTAAAAACAACGAAAAATTATGATAATATCATATAACAGGTTCCCAAGTGTAGTAATATCCACCAAGACCACCTGATTAAGAAGTGTTTTTATTGAACTTAGTGGATGTAACCACTTTAAGAGGGTCACTTTGCAACCAGAAACGTAATAAACTAAAATTTGCTGTTCATGGAGAAAAAAATCTGTCTTTTAACGCCGTTATTCCAAATGAGTTATACCTTTCTGTCTGGGTTCAGTTCCCCTTCTTATGTCATCTGAGGTACAACATTTCAGAAAAAACCCTTTCTTAGTAAACATTAATATTATATAAAAAATTATCAGGCCAAATTCAATGAGGGTTGCACTAATCAGTTTGTGGAATGGAAGAGAATGAGACATAAATTAAGTTATTGTTAATAGTGATATACTCGTCATATTTTACAATATCTATTTAATTGTTATATATTATCTAGTTATATTGTTAATTGTTATTTTTGTATTAATTTATTAATCATTCTTATTTTTTAATAAGGAAAATGTTTTTTTTTTTTTTTTTAATTTACAATGTACGTATAGTTATAAAGACTTTTATTGTAAATTTGAATAAATATGATGTAAGATATATCATTTAATATAGGGAGTTCATAATGATACACATATATTATTATTAATATTAAGAGTAAAAATTAAGAGAAAATAATAATAATAAATGTGGCAACAAATTAATTATATGACAGAAATAATTAAGTGAATATAACAAAACAAATTATTCAATTGAAATTTTATAAATTACCTATCTTTAGAAGCTTTTATATTTTAAATTAATATTATTTAATTTATTACTATGAAACGTTTAATGATGAATGTATTTTCATAGAGCAATATTATAGTTTTACCTAATAATTTTTATAATGAAACGTAAATATGTTATTATTGCTTAACATTAAGGTAACTACGAAACCCAAGTTAATGTGCCACGGCGAAATGTCTATTTGAAAATGTGTGAAATTAAGTTGATTTATATAATAATAATAACAATAAATATTTTCGTTCATAAATAATGACTGTCTAAATGTATATGAATTTTGAAAGCTTGGATTCGGGACTAGTTATCGATTACGGTAGTGAAAAATCATTCTCCTGCGTAGCTTAGATGGAAGAGCGCTATGCTGGAAATATAGAGGCCCGTGGTTCAAATCCCGGCACTGGAGTGTATTTTTCACTGTCTGTTTCCCGTAGTTAATAATAATTATAATTTGATTTAAAATAAATATTTTTTATTTCACCACTTTGCAATAGAAAATAGACTGCCAATTGGTGTGGCCCATGGCTTCCTCGCATCCTGCCTCGTGCTTTATTAATTTTATGCTTTTAAAAGCCGTTATTGTCTAATTTGTTTAATTGTTTCCCCCGTTTTTTTAATCTGTCAAAATTGTTTTGATTTTTAACATGAAGCAAAAGCAAAGTTAAAGAGCGCAGACGGTCCATCTTAATCTGGGGTCATCTGCAGGTTACTTTGATAAACTATAAAAGTTTCTTACAAATCAGATAAGTATACTTTTGAAGGTATAAGTGTAAATAAATGTATGTTTGTGAGCATGTGGAAGAGAAACAAATGATCGCAGAAGGTTGAAACTTATATGGGACCAACAATGTGCTAATTATGGCCTACCATAAAAAATTTATTAATATTAAACGTTTAGTTTTTAAGATATGTTTGTTCGCAAAAATTGAACGACAGGCAGACACGGTACCGAAAATGTTCCCTGGTGTCTGAAACGGATTTCTGTCTTGGAATTTTTGAAATCGGAGACATAAAATACTTTCGTTCTTCAGAACGGTCACGTAGCTTGCGTTATTTTCGATAAGCTCGGAAGCAAAATCATACATATTACAAAAATATCTATAAATACAAACATATAAACATATTATATGGTAAACTCTCACATATTATATATTATATTACATATTATATTACTCTCACACTAATATAGTGAGAAGACTTTGTCTCTAAATTTAGTGCTTATATATTTTTTTTATTTTAACTTCTTTTCTTTTTGCTTCCAAACTTGCGGAAGCAATGTGATCGTTCTGAAGATCGAAAATATTCGTTATCTCCAATTTCAAAAATTCTAAGACTGAAATCCGTTTCAGACATCAGGAAAAATGTTTAGTTCCGTGTCAACCTGTCGCTCATTTCATGCGAAAAAACATATTATTTTAAAAACTCTAATATTAATGAAAAGAAAATGAAATATTAATAATAATATTTCATTTAATATAAAAATATTAATGAAATTTGGATGGCATAATTAGCCAATTGTTGGTCCCAAATAAGTTCCAACCTTCTGCGCCCACTTGTTTCTCTTCCATATGCGCAAAAACATACATTTATTTACACCTATATCTTCAAAAGTATACTCATCTAATTTTTATGAAATTGGAATGGTTTGTCGAAAGTAGCCCGTAAATAGCCCCAGATTAATTTCAACTGCCTGAGCTCTTTAAATTTTGCTAAATTGATACTTTAATTCGTGTAAAAAATCAAAACTATTTTGAAAAGGGGAGAAATTAAATAAGTTTGACAATACGAGGTTGCAAAAGCATAAAATCAATTATGTATACCAAAAAGAACTCCAGGAAGCTATGTACCAGACTGATTGGCAGACTATTTTTTATGTTAATCTTTATTTATTTATATTATTATTAAATGTTTATTTTCAATAAATGGCAATATTATAAAAATTATTATATAAAGTGTTGATAATTATGTTATTTAAAACAAAAAAAAATCATGGAAAAGTAAATATATATTAGGGGAGTATCTCGATGATTTGAGGTAATATTGTCTCTAAACTATTGAAAAATTAGGTACTCTCCCCTAGGAGCCATGTCAAAATCAGCGGCTATAATTAATTATATTTTGGCTCATTTAGAGCATCCCCCTCCCCCCGACATTTCAGTTTCAGGACATTTCCTGAACCCTGGGGAGCAGCTGAAGGTAATTTTGGAAAAGAAAATTAATTACTATAAAGATCTTTAGAAGAAGAATTGGATTGAGAGGATGATTTAATATATTTATTATTATTTTTGTTATTAACTTATCTAGATAAACTTATTCGGATAAAATTGGGGATTGAAACTAGACAAAATGAAACTTGATTTCATGAGAAACTTTTGTTTTTACAAACTTTTTGTTAATCAGGGACAAAATTTGTCCCTGATTTAGATTTTAACTTGTGATTTTAATTCAATTTAATTTTAACTTTAATTTGTCCAAGATTTTATTTTGTAACTCAATTTGTATCTTGTAACTATTGTAACTCTACTTCCCGACTACATAGAAAGCTGAAACTTGCACAGACTATGAATTTCCGATGGCAATACAAGTTAGTTTTACAAAATCGTTTTTATTAGCCAATAAATCTCAATTCTGATTAATTTTGGCGGTAAAATTCAAACAAACACGATCAGTGACGGGTAAGTGAGGTTATTTCCATTTAAATCATTTCATTTAAAATGGCAAATAAAAAGCCCGGTTAGAACGCTGTTCCTCCTCCTGTCACCTTGGGCCTGGGACCTAAACTTAACACAGCCGCGGGTCTAAACGGCAGCAGTGGCGTATCCAGGGGGCACGTGCCCCCTGGAAAAATTGTAATAAAAATAAATGTATGGTTATTCAATGTAATACTTGTTTCTTTAAATTTTTTCATTACCACATAAAATTGTGTAAGGGGGGGGGGGGCGTGGGATTTTTATTCTTGACTGTAGGGGGCGTGGTAAAAAATACTTTGGGAACCACTGGTCTAGAGTAAAGTATAACCTTTAGCGTCCCGCGCCTTCTCCTCCACCTTCGCGCTTTGAACTTACGATACTGTCTATCTCCGGTCAAGTTAAATTATTTTTTTATTTTATTTTATTTTTTTTATTCCTCAGTAAATGTAAATTAGTGACATGATTTTTGTATAAAATTCTAAAAAAAATTAATATCTTAAATTACTTATGTGACTGGGAAACATAATATAAACAGCCGGAGTAAGCCGGAGGTGTTAGGCGAAATATTGATGATAGATATGTATGACAATATAAAATATTAATGGTAGATATGAAGAAAATAAACTGAATGTCTTAATATAATCTACAAAAAATAAATCCCTGAATAGTCTCAACAATTATACAAATTATTAGTATAAAGGGTTAAAAATCTGCAAAAAAAAAATATCAAAAACTAAAAATAGGCAAAATTATGCTTAAACTAAATTTCGGGTTGCCTTCAAAACGTAAATGATAAGAGGTTTATGATAAGGTTTCACAAATATCTTTATGTGGTAAACTATATAAGATTAATTAATCAATACATTTTTTGGTTTGTTCACAGTATGAATCTGAATAACTAAACTGATCATACCCCATTCAACGGACTAAGAGATGAAAGGATGACAAGAAAACTTAGTTTTTAATACGCCCTCTTTTCTATTTTACTGAAAATTAATCTGAATTGAATTTCTGTTTTGTGTAACTATGTACTTAGAGAAATAAAAAAATAAAAAAAAATCACTTGGCTATTTTTGTAGTCTAAACGTTTTTTGCTTTCACCTCAGGTTTTTGGTATTTATAGCGCTTCTACTCATTCACGCTCTTGACTCGCCACCTCTTGCGAGTGACATTTATCCGTTCGTACCCGCATCGTGAACCGACCATTTACCTTACACACTCACCGATTGATCGCCTCGGCAATACAAGTCTTTGACTCGTCCCAAAAAAAAAAAAAAAAAAAATCGAGGTGTTAGGCGATTAACGAGGCACAACGACACACAACTCAACTAGCCATTCGCCTCGCTATTCGTGCAAATGCACCATTAAACGTGTAAATTTAAAAAGAAAATCCATTTTTCCGAGATCACAATTATTATTCTCAACATATCTACCATGTTTTTTGAAAAAGTAAAGGTACAATTTCTATGAGGCGGCTCCAGCGATAATCGCTGGCACATAATTATAAAGGTGTTTTCCTCCACCTTTCTCCAACAACTATTGCAACACATCAGTAAGTACCTAACTATAGAACATATGAAATGCTCAGTAGTTTCGTGGTTTTGTGAATTAAATTATAAGTTTCAAGAAAACAACTTTTTAAAACAAATTTACTATTGGATGAAGATGATTATGTGGCCACCAATAAATATTACAGAAGAATAGTACATTCCATTTTTTACAGAATTAATACATATGAATAGCATCAAGCGGTTCTGTTTTCGCTACCGCAGGTAAGATTATTTTTTTCCGCCCTATAACTAAGAAAAAAACCACTATTTTATATTTCTCACAGTTGAAGAAACCGGCGGGGAAATAACAGCTGGAGCCAATGAAAACTTTGATTTTCAAGCGTGGATAGTTACAGACCTTCTTCCCCCACTTCTGGCGAGCAGGCATTTTTCCCATTTGAAGAAACCGGCGGGAACCAATGAAATCGAGAGCTCTTTAAGGCGAGTTATTGTCCTTTCCCGCTTAATCAAGGTAAAACATGGATACCCTGTTTAAAAAAAGAAAATGGACTGCTGGCTAAGAGTAGGAAGGATATCCTTGAAACTGCAACAAAATATTATGAGAACCTATATAATGACACTAAAACCTTATCTAAGACCATTGATTTAATACCCACAGAGTCTGACTTTCCGCCAATTTTAAAAAGTGAAATTATTAGTCAAATAAAGAAGCTAAAAAGTGGAAAAACTCCTGGAGAGGATGGCATATCTAATGAGGCAATCAAAGCAGGTCTAGATGTCCTAAGCGATTGCCTCGCAATATTATTTAATAAAATTTTGGATGGAGACAAAATGCCGAACGATTGGGTAAATTCTAATATTATATTAATGTTGAAAAAAGGAGACGCAAGCGAGCTAAAAAATTATAGGCCAATTAGTCTGTTGTCAGGTGTGGGCAAACTTTTTTCTAAAGTGATTCAGCAAAGAATTAAAACAGAAATTAATATCCAGCAGCCACCAGAACAAGCTGGCTTTAGAAAAGATTTCTCCACTATTGATAACTTACACGTTATTAATCAGCTAATTGAGAAATGCAATGAATATGAGGTGAAGATATTTGTTGCCATGTTGGACTACGAAAAGGCATTTGATTCTCTAAATCATGAATTTTTGTATTCTTCGTTGAGAGAACAAAATATTAACCCGCATATCATTAAACAAATAGAATATATTTACAATCATAGTAAAGCTAGAATAATTTTAGAACGTTCGGGTGAAAGATTCCCTATTAAGAAAGGTGTTAAACAAGGAGAGCCTCTCTCAGCAGATTTGTTTATTACTGCTCTAGAAAGTGTTTTTAGGAGGGTAGATTGGTCCAATGTGGGGATAAATATAAATGGGCTTCGACTATCGCATCTTCGATTTGCTGATGACATATGTGTTATAGCTAAATCAGCAAATGAAATGCAAGAAATCCTGAACAAAGTAAATGATGAAGGAAAAAAGGCAGGCCTGAGGATTAACCCTTCAAAAACTGTCATTCTCACTAATAATAATGAACAAGAAATATATGTGGATGGAAAGGAATTGAAATGGGCAAAGGAAACAATATATCTTGGGCAGCTAATATCCTTTAATTGTAGAAGTAGTAAAGAGGTAGATAGAAGGATTGCCTTGGGGTGGAAGAAGTACTGGTCCATGAAGTATATTTTTAAAAGTAATATATCCATAGAACTAAAAAGAAAAGTTTTTGATGCCTGTATTGCTCCCTGCATAACATACGCAGCGCAAACCTGGACACTCACCAAGAAAACTGTGAAAAGGATTCAAACTGCGCAGAAGGCAATGGAAAGGAGTATACTTGGAATAAGAAAACAGGATAAAATACGGAATGAAGTAGTGAGAAGAAGGAGTGGCGTCAAAGATTTAGTTGAAATAATAACAACACTTAAATTCCAATGGGCAGGGCATCTCATGAGGATGAACCACACAAGATGGGCAAAACAAATAACAGAATGGTATCCGAGGGATAAGAAAAGAAAAAGAGGACGTCCAAAGACAAGGTGGTGCGATGATTTGGAAAAGCAGATAGGAAAAACATGGTCAAGGATTGCAAAGGACAAGTCAGAATGGAATTCCTATAAGGAGGCCTATGCCCAGAGATGGGCCTAATCCCTAATGTTAAAATTTAAAAAAAATAAACAAATAAATAAATAAATAATAATAAAAAATAAATAAATAAAATTTAATTAATTAAATAAATAAATAAAATAAAAATAAATAAATGTACATATGAAGACTACTGAGGAAGAAACAAGGAACAGAATGTCCTTTCATCAGAGTTTAAAAAAAAAAAAAAAAAAAAAAAAAAAAAAAAAAAAAAAAAAAAAAAAAAAAAAAATATATATATATATATATATATATATAGTTTTTTTGATTTTATTTTTGTTTTTTTTTTTTTAGTTTAAAAATTAAGCTTAAACTCAATTATTAATCATTTATTAACAATTATTAATAATTTAAAATAAACTATTTTGCCAAAGAAAATGTGACCAAAGGTCAAACTCCTAGTTTATCATATTTTATATTTTATTCTATCACAGAGTTATAGTACATTTAAAAGACTAACAGATGGCACCACTATCTCATTTTTATACAAAAATGGACATTCCTTGTTTCTTCCTTGTACTCTTCATATATAATTAAATCAATAACTGCGTAGAATGTATTAATAAGAAAAAAAAAAAAAAAAAAAATAATAAAAAAAAAAAATAAAATAAAATAAAATAAAATAATAAATAAGTAAATAAATAAATAAAAAATAAATAAATAAAAAAAAAAAAAAATAAATAAAAAAAAAATAAAGTATGTATGTATGTATTTGTATATGTTTATATATGTATATATGTATGTGTATATGTATATATATATATATATTTATAATAAGTAAATATTATTGTTTTTTTTGTAATATGATTTCATACATATTTTATATTGTTTAGAATATCAGTGAATATTAGTTGTTTTTTTTTATATAAGTTCAAATGTATTTTATGAAGTTTAGGATACTATGTATGTATATAAAAAAAAAAAAAAAAAAAAAAAAAAAAAAAAAAAAAAAAAAAAAAAAAAAAAAAATGTTTTTTTTGGGATTTTACAATAAAGGCTTATTATTATTATTATTATTATTATATATTGTCCTTTCCCGCCAAAGGCGTGTGTGGAATTTAAGGATAGCTATAGTGACTGCGATAATTACTGCACCAGGAGCAGGGCGGCTGCCCCCACAGTAAACAGAGGGGGGGGGGGGGGGGGCAGCGCCCCCCTCGGTTAACTGGTATATTACCTAATTATGTTATATAAATAAATTTAAAAAAAATAATAATACTGTTGCTGTAATAAATTTGTTCAGGTTAAGAGAGTGGAGTCAGAGTGTACGAGTATCTCGATACTCGTACTGTTGTACTGTAGTAAATTTATTTAATTTATATTTTGTAGTAATTATAATTGAACTTACAATATGTTTCACATTAGAATAAAATTTAAAATTTATATTTAATCGAATAATTACAGTGTACAAAATTCAGTGATGGTGATGAACTTAATATACCTAAAACAATAATCTTGCATTTTTTTTTTAAATTCATGGTTCACGCACGTTTCCAAATCAATGCGGGCCTTATTTTGAATTTATTAGCTACAAAGTAAGTACAAATAAAATGTATATTTGTTTATGCGATCGTAATTATTTTTATAAATGTTATTGAGTTCAGTCGAATTTCATCGCGAGATCAAAATTACTTGGTATACATACTACTTTTATAGTTATAGTGATATTAATGCAAATTATAAGTTGATTCTAAAAACTCTTAGGTATCAGTTTTATAATAAATAATTATTATTATTTAAGTATAAATAATTAGAAGTTGTTACTATAAGTGTTTTTTTATAGCAGTATAGATTTTAAAAAAATCGGTCAGAGACAACTCAGACAAACTTTCTCAGATATACGAGTTCATAACGACTTGGCCCGGTGTTTTCCATTTATTAGTTTTCGTTGGTATACATTTATTATTAAACATTTTATCAAAATATGTCATAAAAATAACTTCTCGGCGAGGAATCGAACCCGGCCTCTCTCCCTCCGCGTTTAAAGCTATTTTCTCAAGAACTAGATTTTTCCCGGGAAAACGGCTTATATCGTTAGATTCATATTCAAATGGACTACATTTTAGAATTTTTTTAAATTAAAATCGTCGAAACCGTTTGTGAGAAATATATTTTTTTCAGAGTTTTTGGGGGGTAGCGCCCCTAAATTTGGAGCTAATAAATAATTTCTCGATTTCGCCTTAGGGTATGATTTTTCTGAATATGTATGCCAAATTTCGTAAAATCGGCCCAGTAGTGTAGACTCCAGGTGTCTGCACAGATAGACGACAGACAGATTTTTTTAAACCTCATTTTTGGATTCAGGGGACCTCAAAACGTGTAAATCCATTTAAATCTCAAAATAGAATTTTCGCGCCATCACAATACTTTCTCTTTATATAAGAAAGTAAAACAGTCACTAAAAGATACTTCTAAATATGTTATTCTCATGGGCGTAGCCAGGGTTGCCTTTAGGGGGGGGGGGGCTAATTTTTTTGGATATATATATATATATATATATATATATATATATATATATATATATATATATATATATATGTGTGTGTGTGTGTGTGTGTGTGTGGTGTATGTAAAACCAAAATAGTGTTTTCCTTAAAAATGCCAAGAGTCTGATAGTACCATTATTAATATTTTCAAAATTATTTATTTTAATAAAAAAAACTCAATAGAACTATTAATTATAGGGGGAAAAATTGTTTATTTGAAATAGATTTTTTAAGGAAAACTTGCAGTATAAATCCACTCTTAATGTAATACAGTTCACATTAAGATTGGACAGAGAGTATTTGAAGCGACGTTAGCGTTTCCTATGAGATATTGTCTGAACTACTACATCTCTAATTTTAAATTTTAAATAAATAGTTAAATTGTTTTTTAAGAATCAAATTAGTCCAGTCAAATGGTAGTTTGAAGTCGAAAGTTCTGGTGTAATTGATTTTAGTGGTTTATTTTATGTTTTTGGGGGTGCTAACTATTTCAACTCCCATTTCCGTGAAAACCCATATGAGGTACAAAAAATGTTATAGACATAAATTGAAGGTTATTTACTCATCTATATTTTACTACTAGACCACTTTTTGCGTGAATAGATTGCTTTACAAGTTATAAGCGGAAAACCACAAAAAAAAATTGTTTTTGACGATTTCTCATATTTGCGGGGGGGAAATTTTGTTGAAAAACTTCAGATTCGTGTTCAGTACCCCCAAAAACATAAAATAAACCACTAAAATCAATTACACCAGAACTTTCCACTTCGAGCCCATTTTGTGCACCATTTGACTGGACTAAATATACGATTTGGCAGAACCATACTGAGTTTTATTGCAAAACCATAACCAAATAAAAATAGTAGGGTATCTAACAGTCCAGTCAACAAATACAAAAAATAGTCTTCCTTGCGAAAGGTCGGGTATCTGCAATTTTTAAAATCTTATTCTACAATTGAACCCGTTTCCAAATTAATTAATATTAATTATTCGATAATTAAAAACTATTCTAATGACTGCTACTAACTATTTTAATTAAATTTATTTAATATATTTAATCTAAGTAAAACTGTAGATTAAAATAAAAACCCTTAAAACAAGAAAATATTTAATTAAAAACTTGATCTAAAAATTTTATATTGTAACCTTTCATTCAAAATAAACAATGGATAATAATAGTCGGGAAGAAATTCGTCCCACTAAAAAGTTCTGACCATGCGCAGTCGTAATTTTATGTAGATTTTTTTTTCCAAGTTATAGACTATAGACGACACTTTTTTACCCAGGAGGTATATGTACTTAGAGCTCCATCCCTATTTTATAGATCCTTGACCTAAACGGATTGATAACTTTACTTACTTCAATTCTTCTTCTTCATCTTCTTTTTTACCCCAAAAAAAAGGCCCCGGGCCCCCTGTGCCCCCCCCCCCCTCCTGGGTGCACCACTGGCTGAGAGAAGGGAAACATAATTATTGTCCAGCGTCCAGCTTCTTTTCTTATCATAGGCATCTTTTTTATCAAAGCAATGCTAAACAAACCAGTGCAGCCACGTCACAGCTGTAGTAACTTGACAACTAAAACGAGATTTAAATTTTTTTACCTTAAGACCCCCTCTAGCCATAAAATAAATTTGTATAATAATAATAATATATATATACATATATTATTATTATACAGAATTATTTTAACTTTTTATTTTTATTTTTTTTATTTTAACCTGTATATGTATAATAATCGTATTTTTTTTAGAGAGTTGAGCCGGCCTAGGGGGGGGGGGGGGGGGGGGGGGGGGGGGGGGCACGGCCCCCCCCCCCTGGCTACGCCCATGGTTATTCTCTGTAAAAGTTTAAATATTAATGTACAATTTAAATTACTAAGTACAAAGTGGTCACTACTATAGTCATAAGTATAGTTTATAATTATACAAATGGATCTCTATAGTACCTAGTCATTAAAGTATAATTTAATAAAGAAATTGATTTCAATGATGTTAAAGTATTTTTTTTTTAAATATA
Source organism: Gerris lacustris (assembly GCA_951217055.1). Taxonomy (NCBI): domain Eukaryota; kingdom Metazoa; phylum Arthropoda; class Insecta; order Hemiptera; family Gerridae; genus Gerris; species Gerris lacustris. The sequence goes on from OX578283.1 coordinate 47,287,735, forward strand.
AAATTATCAGTTTAGATATTGATGAACAATTTATAATATAAATCGATCAATGTATAAATAATTAAAAAATACTTTTTAAAATATACTGATCTCTAAAAAAATACAAATTAAAATATAATTTGCGCGTTTAGTAAACAATTATCTCTTTAAACGCATTAAGTATGTTTGTAAGTGCAAATGCTTTATAGAAATGTTTATAAAAGCATAACTTATTATGAAAAGTGATGTTTATCATTACGCTTTTTTAAAAACATAATATTTATTTAGGTGTTTTATTGTTTTATTATTACTAAAATAATTTTCCTTCTCCTTAGAAAATGTAGCCTTTTTAAAAAAAACTAAAAATCCTACTAGAGCATTAATCTCCAAACTGGTCATTAGTCGTCTGTATTTCGCCCCCCCCCCCCTTCTTTAAAATACTTTTTCAGTGCTTGAAATTTAAAAAAATAATAATATTAGCAAAATGCTAAACCCTCAATACACGGTACATAACATAATCCCCCCCCCCCCTCTCTGGAATAAGTTCCGCGGTCCCTGGGCGGCTGCAATCGACTCGGTCGAGATTATCGCTAAAGTCACGTCTAGGGAAACCATGCCATAAAAAGACATCGATAGAAAAATAAGGATTAAAAATTAAAGCAAAAATCGATAAATAAATCGATGTATAAATTGATATATTATAGTGGCGGCATTGAGATCAAATATATCGATACGCAATAATCGATTGCAAACTAACTTTTCCGAAAACGAAAAGTCCAAGTTTAATAAATTATAATATCTAGCGAAACAAACAATAATGGTGGTTAACACTTTTATTATGTCAAAAAAACCTAAGAGTTTAATTCTATCACATAATGCCATCCATAAATATGAAAAATACTTACTTAAAGTTGCATTTTACTCCGGTACTGTAACAAAAAAAAAGGCTGCTGTCCCTTTTCATCCATGGTGACAAAACCTTTCCAAAAACTACTTGACAAAATTATATGAAAATACCGATACTTTAGCTTTAAACGAGCGAATTTTATACTTTTCTTAAACTGAAAGACATACTGATCAATAATATTATAATAAATATTGTTTCTGATTCTAAAATTATATCAAATTTAGAAGAATTTTAAAGAATACTACCGAATAAGTGTTCAGGGTATGGCAGCCATATTAAAAAGGAAAAGGACGGTGTAAAAATTTGTAAAGAAGCTGCAAGGCATACCACAACAAAAAAAGAAAATTAGTCTCTTTTAACAATTGTTTTAGATTATAAGGCCTCTAAAAATACATATTTAATGTTAAAAAAAAATGTAAATTCATTTTACTTATTAAATAATGGTTATAACGTATTTAAATTAAAATTTAATGTTTCAATATTATCATTTATTTTTATTAATTTCATAATACAGTTGGTACAACTGCTTTAATCTTATAATTTTAATAACATAAAATTAAATTTCATATTAAAAGAATGTGTATTTTATCTTTATTCTTTTCAAATAATATAATTAAGATCTATTTTACTTCTACCAGAACTTTATATACTTTTTAGTTAACACTAAATTCAAAAATCGCTTTTGTTTACATTATAAAGACGATGTGAAATGTCTTTATCTTTTCAGATATAGAGATATTTCTCCTATAAAAATGATAAAAAATGTAATTTAAGACGTTTTATTACGAACAGTGAATGAATGAATAGATTATGGAGCAGTATTAACAAAGACAAAATCTTAATTCAATTTATAGCCTTTTAAGAGAAAGGAAATTAAATATTATTAGAATAAATATACTAGATGATTGATAATGCTATTGATATAAATTTCCAGATATTGATAAGAGGAATAATAAACTTGAAGGCTGCACTAATCCCACAATGACGCTATGTATGGCACCACAGTTTTCTTAGATCGAATTATATTTTTTATTTAATTAACATTGTCGTCGAGGAACGATGTGACGGAGAGATCATCCCCTAATAATCAAATACAGAATCTTTCTTTCCAATAAGAACTCCTTCGGACACTAACATCATTTAATGTAACCCAGGCTTTATAGACATAATGGTTTGCGACGTAGAAATTGATAATTCCGTGGTTCCTTCTTTCTAAACGTATATATCAACAAACTACGTCTTACAAATTCAGATTGTTTCCGCGACTTGTTTGTAGGTCAAATTTGCCCCCTCTCAGACTAGTTTTTTTTTGTAATATAAGCAAAATATTACATAAAAATACATATTCTATTTTAACTTATTGTAGTTAAGAAAATATGAGCACATGGGTATAACTCATACATATAATCAGGGCTCGATTTGAGGCGGAACGGCGTTCCGGGACATCTCTCTCTCTGATAAATTAAATAAAATTATCGGCAATAAATATGACTTAGAGTGTGGGTTTATGTCTAAAATTGCTGTTTTAAAACGTTTATTTTTCAAATTTTTCCCCCCCGACCTCCCTTCTATGGGGAGGGGGGGAGAGGGTAAGTTGTAGTTCCGGCACCTCAATTTCTAGAAATCAAGCACTGCATATAATATATATAATCAATAAAAGGTAAAATAAATCAATAATATTAATATTTTAAAATGATGTTGAAAGTTGAAGTTTAACTTGTTGCGTAGGCTTCCACGGGTTGATTTATAATAAATAACTTGGTTTTCAGATGGAACCCTTCACGACGTGGATTCAAATCAAGTTATTTAAGTCGAGTCCATTAATACCTTCGAAATTCAGAGGTCTGAGCTCAGTCGAAGAGATTTAAAAAATCCCAGTCATTAGTAAAATAAAAGGTTTGAATTGATATTGACAAGTAAAAAGTAACATCTAATGCAGTTTCTCACTCATAAATATTGCTGACATATAAACTGACCTACTGTCCAGTTTACTAATACTATCAGACATATTATCTAATTTATCTTCATACAAGCAATATAGAACAAATGAAATGACTATTATGAAAATTCTATTACACTGCGTTTTTCAACAAAGCAATCAGCATATTTATATTATATTCCTAATATACTAATTTTACTCTCTTTAAAATTAAATACTCTTAAGATGAAAATGTAATGCAGCTTTCTTTTTTATAACATCCAACGCTACATCACCAAAAGAGCATTCAGTAGGAATCTTATAAAGCTTGAGTTTTCCAATAGATCAGTTGTTTTAATTCTTAATATCGTCGGATAGCAAAGGGCAATGTTAAAAAACCATACAGTCCAAAATGATTAATTTAAATAACACTAGTCTACTATGATACAATCAGTGTCATAGTAGTTCCACATTGTCTGTTCCTTGTGACTAAGATATTAAAACGGGACGATAAAACTCAAGCAGTGATGTTTCGGTCAGTGTTCTACTATAATTCTGAACACTGGTATTTAAATTTATTCCCCATTAAAAAAGATTATGAACACAAACAGGGCACTGGGTTTATTAAACATGGTTAAATGGGTGTGGCAAAAGAGAAATTTTAAACTCTGCAGAATAGAGGCGAAGAGCCATCCATGGTAAACAAGACAAAAGTGCATACTCCCGTAGCCTATATAAGGGAGACAACGTTAAAACCAAGTAAAAAAAAAACCAAATGTCTGGGCGTGTGATTGACATTAACAATCACAAATACCTTTTTTACTATCAATGAAAATTAAATTACTTAAAAAATACTGAAAGGGAGGATTGTTATCATTTAAATAGGTTAGTTATCAGAAACTCCAGTACCGTTGAAAACAAAAGAATTGTTACTTTCATTATAGAAAATTGTAGACTAAATTTTGCACATTAAAAGAAATAATAAGTCCTAAAAAGGTACATAAGTTAATTATTTTATAAATAAAATTAATTCTTGAATAGAAAATTTGATTCCATAGCAATTCTTGATTTCATAAAGTGAATGATAATAGGAAAAATCGATAGGTCAATTAATGAATTTAACTAAACCTTATGGTAAAATATGATCACATACAAGTGAATTGAACTGTGAAGTTTAGATAATTTATGTAGTCTCTAGGTACTATCTTACCCAAATAATTAGTGTACATTCAAAACTATAGATTTAACTAAAGATACAGCACATAAAGAGCTCGCATAGTTTAGCCATATTTGTTATTAATACATCTGTCTACCAGGAAACATTTTTCAGGAAAAAACTTTTATATTCTTAATTAACCAGAAAAGAGATTTGAAATTCTATATAAAATGCGGTAGAATCATTTTTTCCCCAAAATGCTGGCAAAAAATGAAATATGTTTAACAATAGTTACATATTATTTTCCTAGTATTTAAGACCATCTAGTCTATCTACTATTGGCCACCATCTAGAAATATAAGTTTGAAATGTTAGTAGTTAGATAATGTTAATAGTTAGATAATGTTAGTAGTTAGATAAAATTATGTATAACATGTTTTGCCAACTATAGTCGTCCACCATCTTGAAAATAAGTGTAAAATTTCCAAGAACTACAGTTGTCACACATGCTGAGCTGCACCTGTGTGCCAAAATATGTTCAAATTGGTCAATTATTATTCCAGTTATCAATACACAAACTTTTAAAATCCTAAGTCTCTAAAATAAAAAACTCACTACGCTCGTTCAATTATTAATTGTTTCTTCAATTCTTGAGTAGACGAGTCTCTTAAGGGTTAAAAGGTCCACTTCTTAAATATTTCAAACCCTAATTGGGTCATTCTCAAGCTAATTGATTAGAAGAATTGAGATGGTTTGTAAAAAATCCTTATATTTGAATTATAACGATATTCGTATCGTATCAGCAACTCTGGTACAGATAGCTTCATAAGAAAAGAAGACAGTGAATTTAAGTTAAAATGTGTAACTAACTCAGAAATTTATAAAAAAATAAAGTGCAAATAAACACTACCTGACACAGATGAAATTATGAGAATCAGTATGAATTAGATATAAGAATTTTTAAAAACCACAAGTAGTCAGTCAGCTTGAGAATGAAACAAGGAGGGGTCGCAAAAGAATCTGTGCAGGGTGAGAAGGGGGTGTAGTGATTTTAAGATTGGCTCTGAGACGCTCCACCAACAGTTTTTTAAGGCCGCCTATGAAATTGAGTAGGACACCCTTAGTGTAGTTCAATAAACTACACACAAAAGCAGCTGAAAACTTAATCGTACAGTTTAATTGTAGATTTGGGAGCATCTGTGGAGGTCATCTTAATGAATAATACTGTCTGTCCACATAAATTGACTAATTTTCTTTTTTATAAGCATCTTTCAGCCTGCATTCTGAGTTTTACCTTGATCTCCGACACGAAGTAGACTGGACTCAATCTTTAACTTTTAAATTATATAATGTAACTATACTTCTTCCACATTCCGGCACTGATGATGGCCTTATGAAGGCTGAAAGCTGCTTAGAAAGATAAAATATAATATCAATTTCCATGTTAAAATCATATTTGTATCAATCCCCATGTTTTATAACAAGTTCAATATTTTTTCTCTCTTAAGCGGACCTCACACGGTCAATATAATTTCCTTCAATATATTGAGTCAATATATTGAAGGAAATTATATTGACCAAAGGTTTGTTTTGGAAAAAGTTTTCACGAGTTGCCACTGACAACGCTACAATACGACCAAATATTGACAGAGCTTCAATAAAAATCAAATAAGTTTGATTTTTATTGAAGGTCCATCAATATATTGACAACGACAAATATTTCTTCAATAAACCCCTCACACGGTCAATATATTGACAGAAATCAAATATTGAGTCAATATATTGACAGAAATCAAATATTGAGTCAATATATTGACAGAAATCAAATATTGAGTCAATATATTGACAGAAATCAAATATTGAGTCAATATATTGACAGAAATCAAATATTGAGTCAATATATTGACCGTGTGAGGTCCGCTTTACACTCTAAGAGTGAAAAATCAATAAGTTTAATATTATATCGACTTCTAAACCTGAGTAAGGTTTACTTGTTCACTTACACTTAAACCATTGTAGCTTTGTCACTTAAGAAAACAAAACTAAAAAAAAAGTAATCAAAATTCCTTTATAGAAATTTCACCTTGATTTCATACCACATAGAAAGGGATAAATGAAAAAGTTTTTTATGGCACATACCAAAATAAATTCCTCTCTTTACACAAGGATTTTTTTTTGTTCATTATCACATTCCAAAATACCATTTAATTTTCATGAAATGAAATAACTTATCAAATTGACTTTATTTAGTCTAATTATCTGTAAAATAACTATGTTATTAAATAAAATGTAAAGTAATAACAATGAAGAATGCTATTGTTATTCAATACCAGCTTTTTTTTTTTTTCTTTTCATTTTAATTAGCTCTATATTATCTTTTTTTCTTTATTAATAGATGGAATGCTGTCCATATTTAATTACACGACTATTTCTTAATATTCTCATAAATTATTATTAATCTGAACATTCTTCATTCAATATATCATAATAGTCCAGGAGATAGCATGCAAAAAAGTGTCTGACTAACATCAAGCAAGAATTTTGTATACAAGTCAATCTTTTAGCGCCTTTTAAGAAAATGTGGTCAGCTAAGTTCGTCTGCGGGACATATCTTGGCAATAGGCGTTTGAAAAAAACAAACCGGTGGAGAGCAGCCATGTCTCACCAATCATGGTGGACAATGTGATTTCCATGATCCTGAGTACAGAATTAGTTAGTAGACCAAAAATCAAGTCGATGTTATTTTCACACTTGATAGGTTAGTTATTTAATTAATATTACTAAAAATCAACGTGGTCACCTGCCAACGGACAAACAAACATCAACTTGATTTTCTAACAGGTCTACTAACTAATTCTGTACTCAGGATCATGAAAATCACATTGTCCACCATAATTGGTGAGACCTGGTCGCTCTCCACCGGTTTGTTTTTTTCAAATGCCTATTGCCAAGCTATGTCCCGCAGACGAACTTAGCCGACCACATATTCTTAAAAGGCGCTAAAAGATTGACTTGTATAAAAAATTCTAGCTTGATGTTAGTCAGACACTTTTTTGCACGCTATCTCCTGGACTATAAATGAAATAATAAAATTGATTCTAATTACTTTTGATATGAATTTTGAAATGTATAAAGCTATGTGCATTAAAGTAGTATTATTGAATTAAAGGAGGCTATCATACTGAAAATACAGGGGATAGAAGACAAGACCTTTCCTTCTGGGGAGGAATGAGTCCTTGTCTCTTTGTGGTAAAAACAATATCAGTTTTTAGTAATAATGTAATGCTTCGGTTTAGTAAAGAGACATATCTCCTCTTTTTTGGCCAGTGCCTTTTTGGTGTGAAATATTCAATATTTATTTTGCTTACTAAAATGTGCACGTACCTATGAGCACATTGCAACAACATCAATTACCTTATTATACGGTCACTGGCTATAGTCCTGGATGGACTTTCAGCTCTATATTAAGCTTATAGTCCATGAGTTCGGGGTGAAAAAAATCTGTACATCCAAGAATTTACCAATAAAATAAAAAAATCACCAGGGCGGAGTAGACCCAATTATTTTGCAAACTAAGCTAAACCCTTCCTAGCCCTAGGGTTACACTAGGTTCCTGGTTAAATTTCTTTCTCAGAATGTGTATTATTGTTTTCTTTTTCTTTTTTTTTGTTTTGTTTCAAGGATTTATGAGATGAGAAGAACAGAAAAATTGTATCTGTGATATTAAAAATGCTTAAAAAGAATATTTGCTTTCATGATAAAATACTTTTGAATTTTTTATTCCACTTCCATCTCAGAAGTGTGCAAGGGGACATTGTTGGTCCAAAACAGGAGATTTTATCTATTTCTTATTAGATTCCTAGAATTATTTTAAATATCCAGACATTCTTAGTGTTTAGACCAATTTATTCACTAAATGGAGGGGACAACTACACATATCTCTCTAACTAAGCTCATGTTCTCTTCTGCTTCAAAAACTAAACACAATATTTTTCATAACTTTTTATTATTTTTTATACTAGCCTTGGCTAATGGTAGGAATCAGTGGCTAGGTTTTCTATTATCATGTACGCCAAGCGATTAAATGAAACATCTAAATAGTTTCGTTTTCAAATCCTATAAAGAAAATAATCAGAATTGCTATACATAATTAATTTCATTATTAAGAATGAAATACCCTGCTTATCGCAGTTTGAAGAATATTTATCACATGCAAAAATTCCTCAATTTTATTAATGAGCACGATTAATAACCATTTTTTAATCAAGATTGATTTTAATCTCTCAATGATCTTAATTGAGCATATAAAATATAAATATTTTTAATCTACACATCGAGCTTTCATATAAGTAAAAATAGAAAAGTAAAAGCAATCAAATTAGTTCGGAATTAATTATTTTTAAAGAAAAACTCAAGTAAATGTTGATATTAAAAATGCCACATGTAGCAGGTGATATAAAAGAAAAAAATTTAAAAAACATTTTAATTTTAATGTAAAAAATAAATAACCCCCATTATGAACATTTTAAAAGTGGTTTTTCTAAAACTAAAACTTTTTTTATAACTCAGGTTCTACTCTGCATTTTTTAATGAAAAAGAAAGCCTCCAACATGCAACATATTTATGTTGGCGCACCTCTTTATAAAAATTCATGGATTTAATTATGCCACATTTGAGCCTATAAATATAAATAGTCCAGTCAAATGGTGCACAAAATGGGCTCGAAGTGGAAAGTTCTGGTGCAATTGATTTTATGTTTTTGGCGGAGCTGAACACGAATATGAAGTTGTCCAACAAAATTTTCCCCCGCAAATGTGAGAAATCGTCAAAATAATTCATTTTTGTGTGGTTTTCCGCTTATAACTTGCAAAGCAATCTATTCAAGCAAAAAGTGGTCCAGTAGTAAAATATAAAGGAGAAAATAACCTTAAATTTATGTTTGTAACATTTTTTTGTACGTCGTATGGTTTTCACGCAAATGGGAGTTAAAATATCAGGAAAATCGGTAATTTATGAAAAAAGACCTAGGTTTATGAATTTCAAAGAAATCTACGTATTATTGGATTATGATAATATACGAAAATTTTGGTTTAGAATTTGGATGGGGGAAAATATTGGTACACAGGGGTAAGGGGTACAAAAGACAAAATAGTATGTACCCTTCAAGATGCATGTCATTGGAAAGCTCTTTAAGAGTACAGTAATTGTTGTTATGTTCAATTTTGTCATATTTTTATATAAGAGAGGGATAAAATGGAAAAATCCATATTTATATGCTATTATTGCGTTTTTTCCATTTTACCCCCCTCTTATATAAAAATATGACAAAATTGAACATAACAACAATTACTGTACTCTTAAAGAGCTTTCCAATGACATGCATCTTGAAGGGTACATACTATTTTGTCTTTTGTACCCCTTACCCCTGTGTACCAATTTTTTTTTCCCCCATCCAAATTCTAAACCAAAATTTTCGTAGATTATCATAATCCAATAATACGTAGATTTCTTTGAAAATTAGCTCGTTAAATCATGGATCATAACTGGTCTTTTTTCATAAATTACCGATTTTCCCGATATTTTAACTCCCATTTGCGTGAAAACCATACGACGTACAAACAAATGTTGCAAACATAAATTGAAGGTTATTTTCTCCTTTATATTTTACTAGTGGGCCACTTTTGGCGTGAATAGATTGATTTGCAAGTTATAAGCGGAAAACCACACAAAAATTATTATTTTGACGATTTCTCACATTTGCGGGGGGAATTTTTGTTGGAAAACTTCAGATTCGTGTTCAGCACCCCCAAAAACATAAAATTAACCACTAAAATCAATTACACCTGAACTTTCCACTTCAAACTACCATTTGACTGGACTAAAAGTCGGACCTTTAACGACAGACATGTAGACAGGAAAAAAGATACAGCTGGTTTTGGTTTTCATAATGCATGGAATAAGAAAGTATCTTAACATTTTGCATTCTCAATAAATGTAAAAAAACAAACTTTAATTTGATATATAGATCAAATAGTATCTAATGGTTTTCATAATAAGATAATTATTATAACAAAGTAATGTCTGCTGTTTTATTAGTGAGTTGGCAAATGTTTGGTAAATTATCATAAGTATTAGAGGTAGTCTACTACTGAAGAACCAAGGTTAGCCTACTCAGTGGGTAAAGAACTTTTGGAAGATTTACTAAACCAGGTTTGTGCACCTCAGTTTGCATATGAGGTCTTAATGCTTAAGGCTTTATTTTTAAAGTCCCCAGGGGATAAAAGAGGTATTCTAAAAGAATACTCACATTTGTTTTTTCACCATCCTACTATGGATTACTCCTGAAACTGCAATGTGACAAAAAAATGAAAACCAAAATTTAAGATTTGTTAGTTAATAATTGATTCCAATACCTAACAATAATTTGATTGATCAAGCATTCTAAAAATTGTATCACTAAGACCTATTTATTAAAAATAACCGAATGCAAAAGATCCTACCCAATTGAAGCCCTACTAAACTAACAATAATAATTTTTAATAGTAAACTAGAAATAATAATAGTAGTTACTTATCAAGGTACATTAATTTATAAAGGTAAATCTTAATAAAAATGGCAAGGAGAAATTGTAGATTAACTAAAATTAACACTTTCACTAGAAAATTATATTCAATAAACAATTCAATAATTTTTTTCAACAAAGAAAAAAAAAAACACTATTATTTACAACAATGTACACAACAATTTTTTCTATAAAAAAAAATTGCATTAATTTGATTAGATCATTTATTTCTCTATTTAAATTGTGTAGAGAAATAAATATTATGTTCTTTAAACAGCGCATGTTACTTTTTAGTAGACTATTACAAATTTTTACCAGGTTTAATATGCATACATTTTTTTTTTAAATAGAATAGTCCAAAAATATAATTTAAATACAAGTGATATAGCAATTAGTACAAAGAATAATTAAAAAGTGAAATGTATGGTGTGAAAATGCAAATTTCATTACTATGTAAAATATTACATAAACATTAACAATAATTATTACTTTTTAGTGGCAAACGAAACACATAAATTAATCATAAATAGTAATAACTGACTATCTTATTTTGAACATTTAATTATATAAACCCTTACTTTGACTAACAATAGTGAATGAGAAAAAATAACAAAATTTAAGAAAATTGAAACTCTAAAGATTCACTAATTTACATAAAAACACTATTTTAAATTTTGACTACCTAGCATAGACACCAAGTGAACAGTGTGTAATAACAAGAAAAATATACTTGAAAATAAATTAAACAAAATAATTTAGAAAAACAATTCATTTGCCATGGAATGCTCCACAAATTTATCCCAAATTGGCTGTGGTACTTTTTATGTTTAATGGTTGATAAGTGATGTCTGTCTGTATAAGGAATTAATATATAGATTAATAAAAAAAAAATTAAAAATTAGACAAAGAGTAATTTCTATCAGAACTACAAGGGAATGTAGAATATGATTTAGTAAGGTAGATTCTATTAAAATTGTACGGTGTTTTATTCATTTTGAATGCTAATAAACTCTTTAAGGATTCTATAATGTAGAATTCCACAGCCAAAGTCTAATAAATGTAGATCTTCCTGAGACTACAACATACAATTTGTGAATCCCAGACTTGCTCATGATGAGTGTCAGTAAATTGCTCTATCATGAGCAACTCCCTTGAGAATGGTCCCAGTAATGGGGGGGGGGGGGGGGGGGGGCTCACAAAATCTGATGCGGTAATCTAAGAAGGATCTAGATTAATTTTCTAAGGAACGTGAATCAGTACAGTCACAATTGTCAACAATATAGGGATCTTTATACTGATAATGTAAAATACAAATCAATCTATTTTCAATTAAATATTTGTGGAATAAGACCAAACTTACTTAAGTTTTGTACCTTGTTGACAAGTAAATCATTCGAAAAATCTTTTACACTTTTTTTACATTCTGATACTTAACACATCTTATGGGAAGTCATAAGTATTAAGTGTGTATCACATTTTTGGGAATCAAGCCAAGATGTGAATGTTTTAAGACAAAGGGAAACGTGCATTTCCTAAGCATTAAACTAATATTGATAATTTGACAAAATATTCATAAAATTTTACCCAAAGTCAAGATCTGCATCTTAAGATCTAAACATCAAACAAAATAAGATATTTAGACAACAGAAAAAATAAAGGACCTTAACAATTTATCATGTAAATGTTATAATATTTCAGCTATTTAATGTAAATTCTTTTTTAATATACTAAAGCCAAATGCAAAAAGAAAATAATAATAATAATACGACAAAGTACAGTTATTTCATTTAAACAGTTTTTATTCAACAAAATTAATTTTCCTACCTACATTATTTTCTCTTTAAAAGCGTCATTAGTAAGTGAAATTTTTCATGACTACTCATAAAGTCTAATTAAATAGTCCTAAACCATTTTCGCTGTGAGAAAAAATTTTCATTCCTCTTTTCTTTAAGAAAGAATTGTAATAATTATATTTTAAGGCTTTTCTTTCATTTTAGTTTAATAGTAATCCACTTTTAGATAATCAGCTAAGATAGAATTAATTTAATAATTCAAAAACCTTTTTTTAAATGCAATACATAAAATTATTCAAAATTTAACATTATAAATTCTATTACAGGATATTTTAATTTATACTTCTTATCTTTTTGATGTTCTCCACAATTTTAAAATTGAAAGGCAACTTTCTTTTGTATGTTATGATCGTAAGATTTCACAGAAACCTCACGATCAAATAATAATTCAAACAAAAAAATTACAATCACACAAATGTTACAAAAAAAAATTAAACATCTAATAAAGCACTAGGATGGGAAAAAGGTGGTTTTATATAATCTTGTTTGTTCCTTCAGTTTGTTGAAGATTTTTTTTTTTTTAATTTTATTTTTTCAAATATAAATATATAATTATATATGATGTCTATCCTATGATGAATCCTAGGCCTAGTCGAAACTGGTTCTTTTGGTGGTTTAATACTCCGCTGAGGGTTAAGGAAAATGGCATTGGTGTAAGTTTTTTGTCTAGTGTGGCACCCACATTCCAATTCGAATCAACCATTCCTGAAAAAAAAAAAAAAAACAATACTTATTAGTACTAAAGTTGTTAAGCAAATGATTATGAAACATAGACAATAATAGAAATGTAAATTTGATTTTCAGTGACTTTAACCCTTTCACAGCTGGGGACTCTTAAGTGGAACAGTGCTCCCGGGTGTGAGGCTCAACCTTACCCTATACTGTCTCTCCTTGAAGTATTGTTTTACACCTGAACCACTTTTTATTCCAATTTCTAATTATATTCTAGCTTTCTCATGAAAATTAAAAAATATTTTTTTATACCATACCGATGACTGTTATACAGTCAGTATATTACATCAAATTCTTTGATTTTTTTAAAAAATTTAAATTAGTCAACTTTACTTAAGTTATTGTTGGACACGTAAATGTTACTGTCCAACAACTAAAGGACGACCAAGAAGTCATAAACACGGGGAAACTGAAAGCTTAGCTTCGTTTAAAGTCGGAACTTCCGAGTATTGCCGAAGTCAGTACAGTCGGGTGCTAAGACAATACCCATTTCTAGTTTGTATGACATGCGCAGTTATGTCAAATCTCACGAATAACAACAGGAAGGTTTCCAATCTATTAGGTTTCCTGTTTTGTTTGTTTTTATACAGTACAAATTATAGTCACAACTGTCCTAAATCCAAATCAAACTCAGAAATAAAGAGGAAGAAAAAAATAGATTAAGAAAGAAGAAAATAGATTTAGATTTAAAGAATATTGTTATGAATAATCAATAAATAATAATATAATGATATTATCGTATATAGTACGTAGTAGTACAAGTTTACTCACAGACAAGTGATGCAAAAGAAGAGGAAATAAACGATTTTTATGACAATTTACAAGTAGCCCTGGAGGAAGATAGATGCTCCACCACCATAGTAATGGGAGATTTTAATAGCAAAGTAGGCAAAGGAAAAGAAGGTAAAGTAGTAGGAGACCATGGACTAGGGGACAGAAATAACGCTGGAAATCGATTAATAGAATTTGCTGAATCTAATTCATTCTACATTCTTAACACTTTTTTCCCTAAAATCAATAATAAAAAATGGACGTGGCTGAGTCCAGATGGAAAAACGAAAATTCAAATAGACTACATACTATCAAATAATAAAAATCTGTTTATTGATGTTGAAACTGATAAAAGCCTAAATTTAGGAAGCGATCATATCGCACTAAAAGCCAGACTAAAAGTAAAGATCGATAGGAAGAATTGGAGAAAAAAGAGGAGGACATCAAACTATATATTCAATGAAGACGAGTTAAATATTTTCGAAGCAGGTCTAGAAGATAATCTCAAGCAAATTAACAAAGATGGAAATGTGGATGAAATTAATATTAATGTCGTTGAATGCATAAAAAGAGTTGCAGATTCAATATTAGATAAGCGATCAAAAATTGAAAATAATTCTCTTCTCAAAGATATCAGGAAACTTTTATATAAAAGAAGAAAACTAAAAAGAAATTAAAGAAAAAAGATAGAATTTACAAATATCTCTAAGCTGATTAGAATTAAAATTAAGGAATGGAGTACGGAGAGAAGAACATATGAACTTAAAAAAGCTATTGAAAATAACAAAAGCGTAAAAAAAATATGGAACTCACAGAAAATCGGAAAGGGAGTAATTAATGCTATGAAAGATGAAAATGATCAAAAAAGGATGAGAGGAGCTAGAAAGGGTAAAGATAACATAGTAACAGACAAGGAGGGTGTACTTAAGATTATATAGAATTTCTTTAGTAATCTCTACGGCGAATACGGAAATGATGAAAACCTAGAAGTAAAGGAAATAAAAAACTCTCTAGAACCAAGTGATGAAGTGCCGATAATATTAAAAGAAGAAGTCAGAAATGTAATAAGAAAACTAAAAAACGGCAAAGCGGGAGGGCTAGATGGTATTACCAACGAACATTTAAAAGCCGGTGGAGAATCGCTATTATCCTTTCTGGTAGATTTTTTCAATAAATGTCTTCTTATAGGAACAGTTCCAAAACAGTGGCTACAGTCAAAACTACTTTTATTATTTAAAAAAGGCAACCGTTTGAGAATAATTAATAACTACAGACCTATTTGCTTGCTTCCAACTATCTACAAAACCTTCATGTCAATTATTAACAATAGAATAGAAAGAAAAATCAATGAAAGTATCAGCGTAGATCAAACCGGGTTCCGAAAAGGTTTTTCTACTTTGGACAATATTTTTGCCTTAAAGCAAATTCTAAAAGTATCACACCAATACAAACTACCTATAGTCATAGGATTTATTGATTTTGAGAAGGCATTTGACTCCCTAAAAACCTCAGAAATAATAAAAACATTCAAAAAAGTAAGAATCGAAGATAGCTATATAAAGATTATTAAGCATATTTATGACGGAGCATCTTTATCAATAGAACACCGAGGATGTAAGAGTGTGTGAAGTCTTGATTAGAGAGGGATAAAACAAGGGGACATCATCTCGGCAAATATATTCATAGCTGTCCTCGAGACAGCATGCAGAAATCTGAATTGGGACGGCTACGGAGTCAACATAAATGGGAAGCATTTCAATATCATGAAATTCGCTGACGATTTAGTACTGATAGGGAAAAATAAAGAAGAAATTATGATCATGATAAAAGATCTCAATAAGGAAGTTTGTCAATTGGGGTTGAAAATGAACATTCAAAAACCAAAAATAATGACAGCATCTTATGAAGGCGACGATGGGATCAATGTAGAAGAAGCAGGGTACATCGAGAAAGTATCAGAATATATATATTTAGGCCAGCTGATTACTGAAAAAGGCGAAAAAGAAAAGGAAGTGAGGAGAAGAATAGCACTTGGTTGGGCTAGTTATAATAAATACAGACAGCTTTTCAAATCAGATGTACCCATGAAATACAAGACAAAATTATGGATGAAATGTGTTCTACCGGTTCTTATTTACGGTGTGGAAACTTGGGTCATGACAAAACAGGTTGTACAGAAGCTGAGAGTAACCCAGAGAAGAATGGAACGAAGCATGCTTAAGATCACGAGGAAAGAGAGAAAAACCAACGACTGGGTGAGGAAAGAGACTGGATTAGAGGATGTTGGAAAAATAATGCTGGAAAGGAAATGGGGCTGGGCCGGCCATCTAGCAAGAAGAAATGATGGAAGATGGTCGACATCCTTAATTCAGTGGTACCCTGGAGAGTTAAAAAGAACAAGGGGAAGACCTGTTGCTAGATGGGACGACGAAATGAGGAAGTGCTGCGGTGAAGAAACCTGGCAAAGAGTAGCCAGAGAAAGGTCAGAATGGGAACGCATGAAGCATGTTTACACCCAGGCTTGGCTCCATAAAATATAACGCTTCCTCAAAAATTATTTTAATTAATTGGTATTAACCAAATCATTAGAAAAATAATAATAATAACATAAAAGAAAATAAAATAATATTGACTAATAAAATAAATAATAACGATAAATGTGTGAACCTTTGTATATAATGTATGATTATACGTAAATTTATACATGGATTTAGTTAATATAATACCTAAAATTTAATAATGTAAATAATATAAATTTAATTTTGAGTTACCTAATTTGTTTACTATCTTACATGGAGTTATTGGTTTCAGGAAGAGAAAATACTTTATCAAAGTTGTTGGTTAGTTTTAATAGTTGTTTTACCTTTTGTTGTTAAAACTGGTTGTTATTATTACTTATGTACTGTTGTTATTACTTATGTCTTATGATATACATATTCGTTGATTGTTATTACTTATGTTATACATGTTTGTTGATTGTTTGTTGTTGAAATATTGTGATTACAATTAGGTTAGATCATTTTAAAAACTAATTTAAATATATTGAAAGTGATTTTTGTAAGCAGAATACATACAATTTTATATAAAAAAAAGTGTAACTTGAAGCCTTACGGCGCCACGGCATCTAGCCGATTTGTCAACTAGATATTTAAAAATGCATGTCTGTAATTCATCATAAGAAATATGTTTAACAATAAATGGCAATTTAATTTAATTTAATTAAATTAATTATCGTATATTATTATAGTGATTTCTTATCAGGTACAGTGTTGCCTGTTGCAAAATATATTAAAAAAATATAGAAGTTATCAATAATAAAATTATTAATAACAAAAGAACAACACTGTTTTTTGACAGTGGTCTATTTTATTAAAAACTGACTATACATGACACCAAAACAACAACACTAGCGCACTCCTCAGATTTCCATGACTTCTTGGTCGACCTTTAGCATATTTTGTTGAATGAACGAAGCTCACTACCGTCACTTCAATTAATAATTTGTTATGAATAATTTATTTAATTCTTTGGATTTTTTCTTCTAGCCTTCTTCAATATCAATTCATTTACCTTTAAAGACTAAATCGGCTTTTGGCAAATCGACTTGGTACCCTATTGAAGCAACACATTCCTGCATCCTTAAGTTAGTTTCCCATTCAACTCCGAGTTGAAGTTGTTCTGAAGCTTTCTGGTAGTAGCAAAGGTGCAGCCCAAAACCACCTAGAGTACCACTTACACTGTAGTCATCACCTAGGCAAAAAAAATTAGCATTATAAATGTAAATAAAATCAATACATAAGAAGGAAATTTTACAAATATGAATAGTATGAGAGTCCAAATGTTATCATTTTAGACTTAGGGGCAAATTTTATTGGATAGTGCTATAAGCAAAATTCTCGGAGTCCAACATTTATAAAAATAACTAATAAATCATATCCACAAGGGAATAAAGTTATAAAAACAGTAGAAGAAGTATTAAAAAGCTTCTCACATAAATTCAAGCAAATAATAAAAGATAAGATTGACATAAACTTAAATGCAGAGATTTTAAAAAAAATACCAGGAAATAACCAAGAGTATAACCTACAAAATAACCTTAATGTTTATAATGAATTATATAAACATAAATTAGTTCATAATTTAACAAATCTATATATATAAAATTAAAGTTTTGTCTGTACATTGGTCAGAATTGAAAATTGTTTGGATACTTTTTCATTTTATACATTCAAAAAACCGAATCCGGCCTTAACTTTTTTTGTGTATGTATGTGTGTCTGTTGCCCCAGTCAGACTTTATAGGCGCAAAACTGGCTAAATGAAATCGATTAATTTTTTCTCAGAGGTGAGTGCAAATATGTTGCGCAATTTGTAGGCTTGGCTTCATCTAAAAATATTGAGTAGGACCAAAGTTATTAACAATTTTATAAAAAAAAAAGTATATAAAACATAACCTAAAAAATTGCGTTGACCCACCGTAACCAAACCCCACATACTTGCTAATCAAAATGTTTGGGTACTTCTAGACCACCTATAGAATCGCAGTTTTTTGCGTTTGGGCGGAAATTGGCCCAAAACGACTGGAAAAATCCGAAAAGTTAAAATAATATATTTACCCCCCTAAAAAAATTAAAGATGGCGGACACACTTTAAAGTTTTGTGGAGGCTTATTGTGGCTAAATGGTAAGTCATATCGACAAGCTGATTTGCGCCAGCGGTAACTGATTTTAAAAGATCTACAACATTGGTCCTATAACTTTTTGTCGTACCTTCATCGGTTCTACCTTAAATAGAGCTAATTTTTTTTTTTTTTTTTTTTTTTTTTTTTTAAATTGACTTTGAGCACTTACGTCCGCAATTGTTGACTGATTTAATTTCTGATTTGGGTGCTTAAACCTAACAATATTGCTCGATAAATTGAGTATTTATTATTTCATTATTAGAGTTATTAAATAGAGTTTATTAAATATTTACTGGTGCTACTGTCGTATTAAGAGAAGAGACTGGTAATTCAATTAATGCACTATCATGGTTGATGATTGTTCAATCACTTCCCAGTCTAACTTTTAGAGATTTTGACTGCAACAAAATATGTTTTGGAATGAAACCGGTAAATAAAATGCAAGAAAAATTTTACACTAACACCAAAGACAAAATTCAAAAGAACAATCAAATGAATATTATTTATCAAATCCCATGTAAAGATTTTGAACAGGTATATAGTAGGTATATATAGGACAATCTCAACAAACTTTAAAAAACAGATTAAAAGGACACATGGCAAATGTAAAAACCCTAGAAAAAATAAAAAAGACCAATTGGGAAATAATGCAGAGGGAACCGAAGCTTCCGAAAATAATAATTGCACGGCATTAGTTGAACATGTAAAACGTAATGGAAATAGAATGAATTTCGAAAATACAGTTATCCTGAACAAAGAAACTAATACATTTAAAAGACAATACTTAGAGGCAGCGCATATTACTTTGGAAAAAACCTTATATAAATAATAGATAATAAATATATACAAAATAGCAAATAAATAAATACAACTACAATATAACAAGAGAAAAACTCATAAAAACATAAATATATAGATAGAATTAAACAATAATTATAAGTTTACCCTAACTCCAGCACGTAAAGCAAGTAAGTATAACATAAAAGTAGATCAGTTTTAGCACGCTAGAATTCTTATCATTAAAAATACATCCTTATCAATTATCAGTGTTATCAAAAATATAATGTAGACTTGTTTTCTCTATGAGGAAATTAACCGTTTTAAATTGAATTATACTTAAATACTTACTCAAACTAAATGAAGTTATGTTTTAGGAGAAATTGTTAAATGGTTAGTGTACTATTTTATGTTATTTTTCATATTTATTAATTAATGTTATGTTTGTTTTAAATAATTATGTCAATATGTTATACAAACATGTGTTATATAAACATGTTATATAAGTTATTATAGATACAAGAAATAAAATTTAAAAATCTTCTTTTAGGCCTGAAGATGCCTCAAAGGAGGTGAAATATAGCCAAAACTAAATTAATTGAATTGATTAATACTCTAAAGACCTGATTAAGAATAAGCATAGTAAAAGAAATAAAGGGTAATATACCAGGAATATAAAAATAACCAGCCTTCAGGTTTTGGTGTTTGTAGTGAATGAAATGAAAAAGTTTCCATAATTTTTAGAATTCAATGTATAGACATTATCAATTATCAAAAGTCCCCCCCCCCCCCCTCTTTACTTTTGAATGGTTTGAGATAAATAATAAAACTTGGGGGATCCGTACCATGTAAAAGGAAGTTTGTTTTGATGCAATCGTGCACCAGGGGCAACCACCCACTTTGCCCCCAGGCCACCCAACTTTAAAATTTCAAATAGAAGTTAATATTTTTGATAGCAGATTTGGATTCTACAGCGCCTTAGGGCAAAATGGGTGGATTCCCCTAGTACGCGAGTGGATGAATACACACTTTCCTTTACATGGTACAGATTCCCAAAGTTTCATTAATTTATCTAAAACCGTTCAAAAGTTAAGAGGGGGGGGGGGAGACTTTTGGACCACCCTGTATATACATAACATTCTGAAAGTTCAAGAAGTTTCTTAACACACAAGCAGTACCACTGAATTTACATTAAAAAATAAAACTTTGATGCAGATATTACCTGTGTAACGACCTGCAATAGAGACAGCAGCTATCTGTCCACCAGGTATCTGAGGGCTCCGTTGATAAGCCAACTCTGCTCCAAGGGCCAACTTCTTAGTTACATTCTGCAGATAATGGGCCACATAAACTCCTAAAAAAAATATTACATCAAATTAGATTTAGATACAGATAGCCTAGAATATATAAATATATTGCAAAATTATAAACAATATCTACATGTTTACAAGAATCAATTAAATAAATTATGGGAGAAAAGTTTTAAAAAAATAGCAAAGCTATAAAAAACTAAATATTTTAAACAATTTTTTGTGGGGATAATAAATAAAATTTGAAAAAAAATAGTTTGTTTAACAAACAATAATAGTAATTCAGTCTAAAATGAGATTGAAGAATTGGAAGAAGTTGGTGCTTTGTGTGTTTTGCCAATGTGGTTAGTACAGAAAATGAAGTTGAGGAAGAGTAAAAACAAAAATTGGAAAGGAACCTACTTTCTGGTATATTAAAGCTGTCCGGTCGTCAAAAATATTCCAATTCAATGTTAGGCCAACCCTTTTAAATGACAGAGAAACATGGAAGGTAACAAGGAACCTCACCAAATAAAAACTTAAATTAACTTTGGCATGGACATAACTGTGTAAAGTGACCAGAAAAAAAAACAATCCGAAGCAACTCAGACAAATTTTCTCATAATGTTAAAACTGTATTTAAATTCTATAATATCACATTTAATTGAGTTTTTTTTTTACAAAAAAAAATGTTTTTGAGAAATAATTTTTTTTTACGTATTTTCACTATTTTCTCTGGAGCTAGATTTTACTGGGAAACGACATAAATGGTTAGATCGGCATTTAAATAGAAAAAAATGTAAATCAAAATTGTCAGAACCGTTTTTGAGCTAGAATTATTTTTGGTGATAGTGGACTTTTTTGGGGGGTAGCACCCACAAACTTATAGGTAAACTTCAGTCCTCGATTCCACCTCAAGGTGATTTTTCTGAATCTGTATGCCAAATTTCATCAAAATCGGTCAAGTAGTTTAGGCTCCACACGTCTGCACAGTCGACAGACAACAGAAGATAGACAAACATTTTTAAAATACCACTTTTTTGGACTCAGGGGACCTCAAAATATGTGAATCCATCAAAATCTTAAAGTCAAAAATAAAAATTAGCAATGGAAAGCTGTGAGAAAATATGCCTACAAAAGGGGTTATGCTTAAAAAAGAGTGAACCTGGATTGGGCACACTCTGAGCTGAACCAGGAAAGCCTAGATTAGAGCCCTCAGAGAAATAATCAGCGGAGAGGCCCATGCTGTCCCAGGAAGAAGAATGAGGTGGAGGCCTAGAATGAGGCACACCCGGAAGGAGATGAAGAAGGATGGCCCTATGGTTGCAATAGGAATGTTTGGGCAAAAGTAAAGTAAGAGTAGGTAAGTTAAGGTTTCCTTTACCAGCTCATTATCAACTATGGCTCACCCTAAGCAGTGCTTATATAAAAAAAAAAACCTCACAGCAGTCTATATAATATAGATAAGTTGTCTGATCCCACATACATATATGCACAATAAAAGTATTATATTAACCTGAATCTTGGATGACATCAATGTTAGCAAGGGTAAGAGTGGCTGTATAATTACTCCCCCTGTAGTCAGTTATTAAATTTGCAGCATTGAACTTTCCATTTTGTACCTTCAACATAAAAAGATATATTTTACACACTAAAATCACTTAAATAACGATACAATTTCATAAAGACAAGTTCTTTCTAAATTGATAATAAACTAGATGTGTATAGAAAATTACCCTATCATTAATATTAACGAAAAGGCCAATTTATTTATATCAGCTCATATATTTTTATTAGTTAAACATTCACCAAGATTAAGATTAATAACAGTCCTTGTAATTAATAATTTTTCAAGATAAAATGCAAAAAACTATAATAGCTAGTGCTAAAATAGAAATAGATCAGGCTTAAAATTATATTAGCTGACCTCCCCCCACATAGAGCTAAACTTTTCTCAAAAACCATTTTATACTTTTGAGAATTAGTTAAAAAACACTTTCGGTTAAAGGAAGCTAATCCTAAATAATTAAGCTCGGGTCTAGGGATAATAGTAAGGACTATTAGGAATATATATTTATTTAGAAGGAATATATTTTTTTTTTAACATATATGTTAAAAAATAAATAAATTATAAAATCTCACAGGTATTGGATCGATTTTAGTTGTTTCATTTTCAATATCTCATCTAGAAACAAATTTCAATTCATTATTTATGAATAAACCATGGCTTCTATTTGTGCTACAGTAATAAGTAGAATTAAATTTTATAACAATTTAGGCAAATTAGAGGCCAAGAATTGACTTTTATTCTAATTTTTTACTTCTACTAAGGAACAGACCAGTTTATTGAAAAAACCACTGCTACTAATATAACAGGGATTTTGAATGTGTTAGATCATATTGGTTGGACAAGCTATATTAAATTATTAATTAGAGGATGTTTGATAAAGTTTACACCATCAAAGCTAAAATCTAACTCTGTGTCTTTATAGTTCGAGCTCTTTCTCATGAAGATCATTCACACTGAAGATGGGAAACATCAATAGACAGAAATTTTAGCCTTTTCCTAATGTCATGTCTAGAATGCTTCCATAAGAACTTTCTAGAACATCCACCCAAGAAAGAAGTGACCAAGAGGTAATGACTTCTATTTCAAAACTACCATCACCGAAGAGGTAGACCTTTAACCCATTCAATGCGGGTGGATCCATGCCGTGCTAACGCCCCTGGCGGGTGGATCCAAGCCACTCCCTTTCAGCCCTCAGTAGCTCTATTCTCCGTGCCTCGAGTAGAACAATCTTGCAAGGCTCCGTCAGGCCCGCTGACGTTTGTATCCACAGGGGATCAAATTTATTTATTTCTTTTTTTTAAATTAACTTTTAAAGATTCTATTCAGTCACTAAGGAAGGTTCATGAATTAGATTATGCATTCAATGGGTTAAGAATTATAAAATACCAAGTATTTAATACCTGAGCTTGAAACTTAGTAAGAATATTTTCAGTAAACTTGTGATAAATATTTGCATTTAAGTTGCCTTCTGGATCTATGTCTCCGATAAGTACAGGGTATGATTCTGCAGGTCCAAACTGCTGTAAGCCAACATAAGTGGCTCCAAACCTAAACAAAATATAATCAGTATTTTATTCCAACACACATTAATTATATAACATTCTCTCCCAGCATAACAGCCTTCAAGGGGACAGGGCCCTGGTACAGGTGATAAGGGTCACAGGGTCCAGAGCTTTGACTCCCATTGGCCATAATGTCTGGTTAATGAAACCAACCGACAACCCTCCTGTATCATGAAGCTATATATTTACTTTTCAATACTGATATAACACCAAAAAGTGTTGGCTCCTCAGGAAATGAAAACCAGAGACTTGCATACAAAGCATTTAAATACATATATTTAAAAAAAAAAAAAAATGTTGAGAATAATAAATTTGTTGAGAATAATTTAAAAAAAAAAAATTGTTTGAGAATAATAAGTTCATAGTGTAAAAGAATGTTGTAAATAAACTCACCTGTAACCCGAAGGATTGACAGAACTAAGGTTAATGGAATGAGTAACCTGGAAATGGTTGTTCAGTCCTTTCTGCACTGCAATTTTAGCCCCTTCAAAATTTATAGGGAAAAGTTCTGAAAATAAAATAAAAAAAACCTTAAATTAATATTTTAAAGAAAGGCATCTCTTCACCAAAAGTAACTTCAATGTATGAAACAGTGTAGTCTTGTGTACCCAGGTGGCATGCATCACAATTTCAATTTATTTGATAAAATGGCCGTCTGAGAGATTAAATTATTTATCCTTCTCCAAGTTAACTGTAAACAACAAAGAAAATTCCTATTTATTTCCCATTAAGAAACTAATAACCACAACTGACACTTAAAATTATGAAGTACCGAGAACCTGCAGTGTATTTTTCCACAGCTAACTAAGGTTTTTCAAATGTTATCAGCAATAAACTCCTTTAATAAAAGATATATATTAAAAAAAATATTTTAGGAGCCTTGGCTAAGATTAATAATAAAAGGCAAAAGTCCATATCACACTATAGAAGATAATCAGGTTGATCATGAATATTTAGAATACAGTTCCCACGCTTGCAACAGACTGCTTTCTTATATTCTTATAAGTGTTGTGACAAAGGGACATAATCATGATTGTATACTCGTACATTATGTGTTTAAGACTTAATTTGTCTGATTTACAATAAGACGAAGAGACATGATCAGATGTGTGTATCAGAATCTCGAAGGGTATTCTACCCAAACAAGATTGTTGCGGCCATGGTTGGAGTATTCAAAACTTAGCTTAAGTGGATTATTGAGTTGATCTTACATTTTAGGCTTAATAGAGTCAACTATAACAATAATAATATGTGGAGCAACAGCCCGTGTAGTGCTTAATGGATGACACAGGGTTAAAGTGTCGCTCCATTATCTGAATAAACCAACTAATAATAATAATCTGTGGAGCAACAGCCCGTGTAGTGCTTAATGGATGACACAGGGTTTAAGTGTCGCTCCATTATCTAAATAAACCTCATAATTGACAAAGGCAACTGAATAGATAGGTACCACTTCACTTAAGCCTACTCTGAACACTAAGCGTACCGCCACTTGCTGGTATCGGAATCGAAACTGTAACCTTCAGTTTCCAAAGCACAGATGGTAGCAATGAGCTACCTCTACAAATACACCTCTTTAGAACAGCTTTAGAATTCAGTTACAAAGCCTGCAACCGCAACACATGTTTTTAATCAATTCTTAACACTGCTGTGACAAATAATCACTCTTGTGTGTATAAGTTATAGTATTCTTTTATATAATAAACATTAAAGACGAAGGGGCATAATATCTTCAAAATATCTCTATTTCAAAGTGTAATCTGGCTAAAACAGAGTATTGCAGGCTTGGTAACCGCATTCTAAAGCTTACCAAAATATACATATAAGATGAAGGTTATGTAAATAAAAAGAAAACTGTTTGTAGCAGACTTAGACACAGTAATCTAAATCTATTCCATGTCCTCGTATATTTGAGTAAAGATTAAATTGACAAAAAAAGGCTCAGATGGAATCAACTTCGATCAGCACTATATTAGATGCAGCACTATAAGACCCAATGATAAGACCAGATAACTAATTTTGCGAGGTTATAAAGTGGTTACAGGAAGAAATATGGTTATATTCTGGTTACATGGGGTACTAAAAACTGTACTTAAAATAGGTATAGGTTTATACCCTTTTCGTCAATCGGATTAACAATTTAAAACATAATCAAAATTATACAAACTTTTATGATAGCTGATCTCCGTAACTAAGATCAATATTCACTTAATGTTACCTCACTTTCATGGTAACTGCAATCTGATACATTAAAATCACAGCTAAGTCCAACTTCCCTAATAAAAATGGTTAACAAATTTTACGACAAATATGAAAAAAGAAGACGACGAACCTTTACACTTTTTATGAAGGTCCTCTAAAGAGCCTGGATTTTCTAAAATTTCATCGACGGGCGACGGTATTAAGACCGGCGAACATTCGGGCGCGGGTTCTTTCGGAGGAAGACTAGATGCGAGCACGTTACCCATTGAAAAAATTATTAATTGAACAACTAAACTATTTTAAATACAAGCAAATCTAATAAAGGAATAAATTTTATATGAAAAAATCTATAAAAAAAATTTAACACACGTTTACGAAGCCATGTTCAAAATAGTACCTGTCTTTTGATCAGGATTGTCAACATAATAAAACAATGACTAATCACATGTTTTTAAAATAATAAATAAAATACGAAATTAGATTTTAATTTTTTATAGAAATAAAAAAAATAAAATGTATTATTATTGTGTAAATTAATATAAAATTAGTTTTAAATATTACCATTCTTGGAATTTCTGTATTTGAGCCTTAATCGCCATTACAATTAGGAATTAAAGATATTTTTAAAAATGTAGCATATAAAATTTAGAAAGGATTTTAGTTTGCGTTTTGTTTTTCGCAATTTCTTTTGCATTAATGATTAAGTAGTATGTAATGTTTCCTTGATCTTGATAGAATTATTCGAATGAATGCTCTGTGATTTTAGTGTAGCTCTTTTCATAATGATATTTCTATTTGAGAAGCGGTATAAATATTTTATATTAGGAATCATCGTAGCTTCGTTGACCTGGTCCATCAGTCTTTATTTATATTCCAAGTTGAGTCAGGACCCTGCATCTCATCAAAGACCTGGTAAGCCTTCTGTTCTACCTCTTTATAAGCAGAGGAAAAAGTATCATCGCAATGATGTTATTCTTCCTTACGAAGACAACGACAAACAGAGACTGAGAGAGAAGAGTAAATATCTCGACCCTAGTGGAGAAAAGCCGTGGGCTTCCATCAATAAATTCGCGAGACAGAAGTTACACCCTGTACCTATAAAACCGCTTATTGAAACGGACGATCTCGAGGGGATAGGACTGGTGAGGAATGTCGAAGATTTGAAAATCCGTGACGAGGGGTACAGACTTTTTGGATTTAACGCTTTAGCAAGTAAGAATCTGGATTATCACCGAGATATTCCTGACACTCGTCACAAACTGTGTAAGGAACAACACTATTCGAAAAATTTACCCCCTGCCAGTGTTGTCATCTGCTTCTATAATGAACAGTTTGACACATTGATGAGATCTATTCACAGTATTATAGACAGAACTCCTGAGAATCTCTTACACGAAATTATTCTCGTTGACGATGCCAGTGATATTGAAGGTTTACACAGTAAAGTCAAAGAGTATATAGAAACCAATTTAAGTAAAAAAGTCAAATTATTTTTAACGAATAGAAGAGAAGGATTAATAAGAGCTAGAATATTCGGTGCCGATAAGGCTACTGGTGATGTTTTGATATTTCTAGACAGCCATATAGAAGTTAATGTTTTGTGGGCTCAGCCTTTACTACATCGCATACATGAAAATCGGACAAATGTAGTCACACCTATAATTGATATTATAAATGCGGACACATTTAGATATGACTCTTCGCCAATTGTGAGAGGAGGATTTAATTGGGGCCTGCACTTTAAATGGGAGAATCTTCCTGTAGGAACTTTGTCAAAAGAAGAGGATTTCGTTAAACCAATTATGTCTCCAACTATGGCTGGAGGACTCTTTGCAATTGAAAGGAATTACTTTAACGAGATGGGAAAATATGATTCAGGAATGGATGTATGGGGTGGAGAAAACCTTGAAATATCATTTAGGTTGTGGATGTGTGGTGGTCGAATAGAAATAATCCCTTGTTCCAGAGTAGGCCATGTTTTTAGAAAAAGAAGGCCTTACGGTTCTCCTGGTGGTGAGGATACCATGCTTAAAAACTCTCTGAGAGTAGCACATGTTTGGTTAGATCAGTTTATCGATAATTTTTTCAAACACCAACCGGAAGCTATGAAAGTACACTTCGGCGATGTGTCTGCTAGAGTCTCATTACGTTCTCATTTAAAGTGTAATTCTTTTGCCTGGTTTTTAGAGAATATATACCCACAGCTATCCCTGATATCTGACACGCCTGAAGTTAAAAGGAAAAAAGCCCAAGCTTTGGAGCCAAATGATTTTAAAAAATCTCATAAATATACATCCCATTATCAAATCAGGCTTAGTGATACAAATCTGTGTGTCGCTTCAGAAAAAGATCATAAATCTAAAGGTAGTAGACTTCTTTTAAAATCATGTCTAAGAGTTAAAAATCAATTGTGGTCTGAAACAGAAAAGGGTGAGTTTCGATTGGCCCAATACCTGTGCATGGATGCCGGTGATAATTATCCAAAGCTAGGCAAATGTCATGAAATGGGAGGCAGTCAACAGTGGAAGCACAAAGTCTCTTATAAATCTCCTATATACAATGTAGCGGCTGGAACATGTCTATCAGCTGAGAACCCGACGCTCAATTCATATCTTACCTTATCTATTTGTGCCAATGAATCTAACAGACAGTGGGACCTGGTGTCTATATCCCTCTAATTTCCCCTTCCATTAATATCTCAAAGAGGTAAATATAAATTATTAATTTTTTTTATCATTAATTGAGATTTTTTATATTTACTTATATTATATACTAGGTTCTGCTATTGGGGGATTAATAACAATTTAAATCTAAATATGATAAAATGGTGATGTGCCCAATAGTAATAAAATAAATTATTAACCTACAAAGAGGATTAGGAAAATAAGAATTTTTTAATGTTCAGGGTGTGGTGCAATCTTATCTGTTCATTATTTTAAATTTTTTTTATCAGGGTAGTGCCTTATCAGACTCCATAATCCTGGATAAGTGATTAATATCCCACCATTAAAGATTACTAATATATTTATTTTTTCCTTAAAATCTTATTTTTTTTACTGTAACATTCCTGAAATCAAAGAAGATTATTATTATTTTAGTGTGTAGGCTTCCGCAGATTGTCTCGTAATAAGTTACTTGGTTTTCCGTATACTGTGCCTAGGGTTTGTAATCTGGAAAACCTCATGGATTTCACTGAAAATCCAAGTTAATCATTATTATTCATAAAATAGAACATTCACTGAACTTATAATGTAATGTATTAATGTGGACTATGCTTCACTTCTCTGGAAACCCAAAATATTTGTTCAATTCTCAGCCTTACTGATTATTTATTTATTTTTAAATATATTTAATTTATTTCTTTATTTTTAGTTGAATTTAACACACACACCATTGTTTCTACTTCGAAGGTTTGCAGATTAACAAATAAATATGATCACATGGGAAAACGAAGACTAATAGAACTAATCAAATTTTAGATGATACTTATTACTTCATAATGAATACACTGATGAAAAGTGTTTTATGAAGAAAAGGTGAAGGTAATTATTTAATTTTAAGATTTTTTAAAAAAAAAATAGTTTTTTTTATGAAAGTTACCTTTTATAGTAATTTAATAGAAGATACTTATTAGTATTTATTTTTATGAGCACTAATGATTTGGTGCTGCTACATGACTGAGATATGGGAATGGTTGTGAAAAATTTTAAGCTATTTGTTTCTACATTATATTAAAAAAATAATGCATGATTATTTTTTAATAATATAATTTTATGTGAAAAAATGTTCAAAGTTCTTCCAAAATTTAAGTTAAATACAGTAGAATCTCACAATAATGTACCCTTCTCTAGCGGACATAAAAATTATAATACACACAATAAAAAATGGTTTTAATTTTTAACTGTATTTCCAAGCTAGACAATTCGATGTCTGAGTATCACCTGATGAGTCTTTCTATAAAATTCTTTGATTTGCTGTCGGAACCAAGACCCTGAATACGGTTCTGTTTTGTTCAGTATTTAAAATATTGCTTATTGAATCTTTTGTTTATGGAATCACTTGTTATAGCTATCAGTTATCTCGGATGATTTGGTATTGATGCCAAAATTCACATGGACTGAAGATTCACCATAAAAAATCTTTCACTAAACTTTCCTCAAAGTAGACTGTAGATTTTTATGAAGAAGGCATTCGAAATTTAGATGTAAAACATTATAAGTGCTTGAATCACCAAGGCAATTATGTAGAAAAATGCGAAAAAGTATGTAGAATCCAAAAATAAATCTGGTTTAAAAATATTATGATGGTTTGTTTTTTATAACAAAACGTCTCTTACTTAGAAAATTTCCCTCGTACAATGGACTTTCATAATAACAGACAACCCTTAGCCTATATTAGTCTATTATTGTGAGGTTCTATTGTAGTTTCATTTAAGGAATTATAACCTAGATATTTGGTTTGCACATGTTTTATGATGATCTTGATTTAAAGAGAAACAAATTTGAGGAGATAGCTTAAAAGAGCTTGAGCATTTTTTATTGACTATTCATTCCTGATGTCTTGATTCAATTTAATGATGAAATACAGCCGTGGAAAAAATAGATAAATAGGATTGAATTTATCAAGATGCTACAATCAAAATCATATTTGTAATGTAAAAAGGAACACTTAAAAAAAAAAGTAAATCGGACATTTAGAAATAGGTGGACATGTAGTGCAGATTTTCCCCTCACAATAAATAACACAGTAACATGGTATCAAAGTAAATGACCGAGATTCTTTTTAATACCATGTTATTAATGTGAACAACTAATTTTTTGAATCTGAAGATGGCTATTTAGTAGCCGAAACCGATTATTTGTTATTAAAAATACTTTGTGTGAAGACCTAGTGTTTTTTTTGTTATTCCTTTTTCAAATCGATAATGTGAAAATATCACACATAGAAGAAGTAAACCATTGATAAACAACATATATACTAAGAGTGGAAACGTCTCCAACTCATTCAGTATGGGACAAGTTTTTTATTTTACCTAGACCTTTTAGAAAATGGCCCATTTTTCCAAAAGTTTGGAAATTTTCTGAAACTAGACGCCTTAAAAAGCTTAAAATAACAGGACGGTCTCGGTCAAAATGGTACATATGGTCACCCTAGATAAATACCATACATTAAAAAATATTTCACCTTGCCTGTCTTTTAGCATACTAAAGTGTGTTCTAATTATGTATGTCAGAGAAAATCTTCAAATATAATTTTTTTTAATAATGAAATAAATCATTTATAATTGTGTTTTGAGTGTAATAGGGTTTGGGAAATCCTGTTTTTCAGCTTCATATTTATTGTTACCTTAGAAATGTTAAGCTAGGTGACATGAGTGAACTCTTTTTTTGGATTCATGGATAATCAATTACACCTTGAGTTTTTCAGGTGTCTGAAAGGAAAGCTAACAAAAACAAATAGCCACAAAAGATCTAGTTTCCCACGCACACAATTATTATTTTAATTTGTATATGGTTTATAATCAGGATTGTAGGACATATTGGCTGTTGTGATTCTACAATCTAAACCTTCCTTTTAATAATTTCTTCATGCTGCACTCATATTGTTAAGTATAATAATTACACCTAGCTAAAAGAATGGTGTAACCAAGTGGTTAGCATACTCTCAACTCCACCCGAAACCTAGGGCTAAATACTGATATATATATATATATATATATATATATATATATATATATATATATATATATATATATATATATATATATATATATATATATATAGATAGATATATATATATATAGATATATATATCTAATGAGTTTGAATCGAGAGAGGTGACATGTTTCACACTGATGATCATATTGATTAGATGATTAAAGTTGCCAGATCCCTCAACCTAATTTTTTGATGTGTTGTTAGGGACATAAAAACACAGCTCACTGCTTACAAAACTGGATTTAGCGTGTTCTTAGGGAGACCAGGTCAGGTCGTCTATTTGCCCCTTAAAATTAGTATTTCCTTAAAAAGAAAAGTTTATGTTTCTGTCTAGATTTTGTGTAACTTACACATAGTGAATAAAACTCAGAGCCAAATAGATTATTTTATTTTAAAAATAATAATAATCGCACATTTGAAATTGTTAAAACTTATTTTCACAACTAACTAGTTTTGACCGTTTAGTTGGTCAAGAGTGAACCAACTTTCTTTCCTTCTGTGTTTTATTTTTTTTGCAGCCAAACCCAAATTCTTAATAGATAAAGTTTCCTTGTTCTTGCTCTATTTTATAGTATTATAACATGGTAGAGGATGATATATTTGGACTTTGTAGACTCAGTTAATAATTAGTTATGTAATTTTAAAAAAATGATATTAACCAATAAATTTTTACTCAATATTGGATAACAACAATTAAACATGGAATGATTGATGAATTATCAAATATATCACAAAGCATATTATCTGTTTAACAAATGAATGTACTTCATAGATGACACCATATAACGCAATTTACTTATTACGGAAGTTGACCCTTCTAAGAATTACAAACTGCCTTCCAATGCCTTTGGCATGATCTGTCAAGTAAATTCACTTGTTTGACATACTATATTCTATAATCAGTTCCTAGGTATAATTTAGTTATTAAAGTAACAATAATATTTAAAATAAACTTTTATGTAGTGATCTCTAGTTTTTATTCCAACATTTTTGTACGTTTTATTAATATTTTTTTATTTATTTTGTATTTAGATCCATTTATTAATTTTGATACCCTCTATGTTACTGATTTTGAAATGTTTATTTTTATTGTTTTTTTTTTTAAATTACTTTTTAGGAAGTATGTTTATGTCTAATCAAATTAAATTGTGTAGATTTATTTATTTGTGCAATAAAATTGTGTTTTATTTTTTTGTTATTTATTTTAATATAAATATTTACTGTGTTTATTTTGTTAATATTTTTTAATCAATTATAAATTATTTTTGTAAAATAAATAAATTTAAATTTTGACTCTTGCAGTGTGAAAATTACATTCTTTTTAAATTTGAGCATTACCTGTTGTTATTAAATAAATCCTTGCTGTTTAGGTCCTTTTGGACTTAATATATTTCAAAATTATTAAAATATTTCAAAATATGCTTTTATAAAAACTGCATTCATGTTAGCCATAACATTTCTTCTTCACAGACACTCTATCTGTCTCTACCCATACTGAACTTAATGTTTACTTTTAAAATTAATTTTCTCATTTAATCTCTAAAAACATCTATCAACTCTGGTGCTACATAAGACTCAACAATTTTCATGTAATTTATTATTTATTGTGCTCCTTTAAAAGTTTGGGAACTCTTCTCCAAAAAATCATTTATATACTATTTATACCTCAGTTCAACTAATAAAACTCTGATTATCCAGATAATTATTTTTTTAGATTGAGAGAGCAATGTCCTTCATTGACCCGAAAAAATTACGGACACTTTTGAGTTATTTTGACTCCTTTTATGTTTGCGGTTTTCAATCGTTGTAGTTTTTAATTCTTGAAAGTTGATGGATGATTAAAGTGTGGTTATGATATAAAAAAAAATCAGTTTTTATCCATTATGAGACGTTTCAATCCTTATATAAGATCATTATCAATAATCTTATAGTTAGTTCTATAATAAAGAAAGAATATGTAAGAGTTAATTGATATATTTGTTGTATATTTACAATTCCTTTTTTTATAATTAAATAAATTTGAGTAATTAATTATCGATCATTTTTAACGTTGAACCTGAGTCATTTAAAAAATACATTTATTTTTATAATTAATATTAATAATAAACTAGGGGGCTTTGGCCCCTACTCGCTTCGCTCATCGAAAAGCGGCCGCTGCCTTGAACCTTCGTACAATTTGACACATTTGTTTGTTTACAAAACTTTTTTAATAATATAGGTAGATAAATAATGTATTATTTACAAATAATAGTGTCACTGAGGAAAATTAATAGTATATTATGTTACTAGGCTGTGAAGTGAGTTTTTTATTTACCGCGGCAATTACATTTACTGTCGAGTGAAGCGAGACAGTAAATATTGCCAAGGTAAAGAAAATACACTTCACTGTCATGTAGCATATGCTATTTTTTCCGAGGTAGCAGACAATGAAAAAACTTAAATATTAATAATCAATATAATAATAACGAATATTTGTACATACTTAAGATTTAAAAAAAGAAACCTTAAAAAGAGGTTACACTATAAGAAAAGTTAAATAAAATGCATTGACATCTAGCGGATTTTAATCGTACTAAGAAGCTATCTACAAAGATTGCAGCACTAAAACGGAAGTTTTGATAACTACCAGCACGAAAGAAACAATTTTTTACGCCCTAGGACGTGAAAAAAAATTTCTTTACAGCTAGGAGTAATGAAAAGATTTTTTAAGTCCACATAAAGCCTTGTCCACACTAGTAGACATGTTGCGCGATTTTGGTCTCAGAGACATCTCTAGTGATTTGTCTATAGACATCGGCTGAGACAAACGGCATCTACGGTCTCGTTGCTAGACCAAAATTGCATGTCTATGGTTTTCCATTCTAAATGGTAGACATGGTGCAACGTTAGGCATGTTGCACAACGTGTCTACAAGTGTGGACGCTAGACCTAAACCATAGACGGTCTCAGAAGATGTCTATAGACACGTTGCGAGACATTTCTATAGAGGGTCTATGAGACCGTCTACAGAAATGTATCGCAACGTGTCTACTGGTGTGGACTAGGCTTAAAATGGATTTTAGCTATGTTTTTTAGGCTCTAAAGTTACTACTTCACAGCCTACCACGGAAAAAAAATATTTTTCTGCCTATGAGAAAGGGTCTTAAAATTTGAAAACATACAGTCTTACTATTAAAAAAAAACAACAATTAACTTTTAACATTGTACCAAACAAAAAATTAAAATACATACAGATATTTGAAGTAAAATAATAAAAGTGAAAGTTGCTTATTAAGTAATTTGATTGGAATATTTTACTGAGGTTGTTGAGTGTTTAATATTTACTATTTTAATTATTAATCTATATATTCTTAATTATAAGGAAGTTAATATGAGACTACTATGTTTGTTAATCTATTCCATGAATGTGTAATTTATTTTAAGTAATTAGTTACTTGTTAAAGCCAATGTTTATTTTATTTATATATATATACAGTAGAACCTCGCTTACACGACGACCTCAATTACAAGTGCAATTTTCAAATCCCCTTGAGATTGCCATTACACATAATGTTAAATTAACCTCTATAACGCGACTATTATTATCCAAACAACCTCAATAACACGGATTTTTTCCAATTCACAACGTAACTCAGAACCTCTATAACAAGTTGTTTTGAGAAGTCAACCTCCATAATACGACTCTATACAGGAATGGGTCGACATTGAACAAGTCTAGACTTGAAAACTCCGCCCCACCCCGCTCCCAACATTCCATTAACCTCGATAACACGACTGATAGCCAAAATAACCTCGATAACACGACCCTCAACAAAAAGAGCACCTCAATAACAAGACTGTTTCCCTAATCCCCTTGAGGCACTTCTTATCGAGGTTCTACTGTATATATATATGTATTTTATTTATTTATTTTTATTATATATGTAAGTCTGTTGAACACTTTTTTGTTTCTATTTTAAATATTTTTATTTCTTCCGGGGCACAGCTGAGTGAGCTAATCTTGGTTTAGAACCTTGGTTGTGAGTTAATCTTTGTTTAGAACCTTCATATTCTAACAAATCTTTGTTTAGTTTATTTGATATATTTATCTTGTATTGGCCAACCTGGCCAGAGCAACTCACATCCTTTTTGCCAGTCACAAGTAATGGAAGTGATATATCTGTCCAGATAAATTATTTCCTTTTATCTCAGTTAAAGCCCTTCCTTTTGTGTCTGCCCGGACACTTGTATACCGATCCAGTTTGCTGCTCTTCACCTTACCACACACTATTGCACCAGGTCAATATTATATTATCTATCTATATTATTAAAAAACGTTTTGTTAACAAACAAGTTCAGTGAGAGTGATATATACTAAACTGTGGGTAAGAGAGTTAGGAGATACCCCTCGAGAAGAGGGGTTAGGCCGGGGGGAGAAGGGGGAGGATACGGTGCTAAGCAGAATATCTAGGGAACTGTGAAGTCATTCCCGAGGCAAGAGGTAAGCTATCCTAGCGGACAAATGTGGTACTTTGATTTGAAATGTCATTTAATTCCTTAAACTACCACTAGGTGCAAATATATTTTTATAATAATTCTAATCATAGTAAATTAACTTAAAATAATTCTAATACAGTAGAACCCCCCTATATCCTCCTCCGAGGATATCCGGAATATCCGACCTCGGAATATCCGACTCCTCGGTTCTATCCGACCATGACACCCCTTGGTTGAAAGAAAAAGAAGTTCAATCTGACAAGACCGAACTTCATCGTTATCAAAATATTAAGTATAAAACAATAAAAGCAGCCAGTCGGTTCTTTGTTAACGTACTGATACAAATCACTAGACTTTGTTTCTTTGTGCGTATCATTCTATATTTACAATCCAGTGTTGCGCTATATTTTTAGTGAATATGGCGGCTCAGTTGAAATGAAAACGGGTTTTGTTGTAGAAGTTAGATGTCCTTCAACAGTTTGACAAAGGTGAGACTCTTCTAAAGCTAGCTTCAGAGTTAGGAATTGGTGTAACAACAATTAAAAATTGGAATAAGGGTCAGAAAGACTTTGAAGCGTATTCCTCAACTGGATTAGTATGAATATTCTTATATAAAGAATAGAGTGCGTAAGTTCATTTTTAATAATAAATATTTAATTTTTACTCTGAAATATTCGCTTTTCTTTGTTCCTCGGATTATCCGACCTTTTTTGTGTTCCGACCATGCTCCGGTCCAGTAGGTGACTGATATGAGGGGTTCTACTGTACCCTATACTAGGCAGTGGCCGCTTTTCGGGGGTTGACGAGCAAAGCGAGTAGGGGCGGAGCCCCCTAGTCATTTTTATTAATAAACCTCCTATTATCATCCAAGGTACTTAGGCTTCTTTGTGTTCTTTTATTATTACTTTTATAATTATTATATTTTATCCCGGCACTATCTTTTTCCATTTCATTCGAATTGGAGGGATTTTCGTGGTCAGTTTAGATCCGAAGCCCCCAACTCTACATTACTTATTATCTTTAGTTTTGGGGATAACATTTTTTTTTATTTTTATTGTAATTTTGTAGCTAGGAGTGGGTATTACCAACTATAATTTTATTTTATTTATTAAATTTCTATTCTAATTAATTTTTATGTTGTATTCTCGATAGTCATTAACACTTGATTGCTTCATAACCAATTCAGATTTGTTAATTAATTAATTTAATTTTTATTTTATATATTACATATAATTTATCTTATACTTCTAATATTTTTCATTATTAGATTGTTAAGCTTCGTTATTATTAAATAACCCTAGTATATTTTTTTATTGTAGAACAAAATATAAGATGATTGAAAATGACCTTATGTAAGGGTCGAACTTCTAATAATGGATAAAAACTTATTTTTTATTACATTACCATACCTTAATCATCCATCAACTTAAATCATCAAATAAGAAAGACGTTAACTTTCAACTAAGAAAAACTACTAACAAAATAAAAAAGGCTCACTGTTGCATTACTCCAATATTTCAACCCTTTTGTGGGTCATTCTCAAGCTAACTGACTGGAAAATTATTTTTTAATGGTTTATATTTAAATCTAACTGACTCTTAATTTTCACCTGGATTTGGGTAATGTTGATTTCCCTCTTTTTTTTTTTTAATTTCATCCTAGACATTTTCTTAGTTTTCCTAGATTAGAATAATAGTTAAAAATAAGGAAATGTGTACAATAAAATGTATAAATAAAAAGTTATTTTACAATACCTAAATTAAGATGCAAATTAAAAGATGTCTGTCTGTACTGTCAGTAGCAATATATGCAAAAGTAAGCCTTTTTTTTACTTCCTTAATAGATATTAACTCAAGAATTGAAAACTGCAAGGAACAATTTACTGTTAATTTTACCATGGGCTTCTTTTGACTATTTAATAAAAATTGTTGTATTTTTAATCTGAAAATACTTGTTTAAGTTAAATTAAGTTTGAGTTTGTTTAATAACTATGGTTTTCCTTTAAAATACATGATTTTAATTGGAAATCAATTATCCGGACCAATCTTTATCCTAATTATTCTTGATAATTGGAGTTTTGCTGTACTTCAGAGAATACAGTTTTATTTAAAATAATTGTATTATTAAAAGCATTTAATATCTTGTATTTTACCTTAGCCTATTGCAGCAGTGGTAACGTCTCTTCTTGTTATAAAATAGTCACTTCTCAATTCCAAGGGTTGACGAATCATATTTAAAACGAAGTTAAAATTGTAATTAGACATGACCCAGAAGTAGCACATATCTTTTGTTACAACTTTTGCTTGTCGCTTAGATTCAGAGGCGTATAATGAAACTTCACCAAAATAATCTCCGGTACCAAATGTAGATGCCTGTAAAATTAGAAATTATATTTATTATTAGTTTTTCACTTTCTTTGTTTACTTGGCATGTGGTAATGGTGCAGTTCTAAGTGTCCAATAAATGTTTTGATTTGTATTTTTAAAAAATCTCCAATTTAAATAAGAATTTTAAATCTAGTATCCGAGATATTGAAGAAAATAAATCAAATTTGGCTGAAAATCTAAAAAAAAAAAAAATGTAAATTGCCACCTATTGAACACATTATATAAGTAATGATTAATTTTTTTTTTTTATTTTTATTTTATCATACTGTATATAAGTTCAATGAACTTCTTACAGGAGCACCATTTAGTTACAATATTTTTACAGTAAGCGATACATAGTATAATAAAGTTTTAAATCTAACAGTATAAGTAATAAACATATTATGGTGACATTTCGGTCTCAAATATAATGTTTACAATGAATGACCAAACCTTAGAACTAGATATAGATAAAAAACATACTATATATCAGAACGTAAACATATCTATTTATCTAATGATTAGTATCTCTGTAATTAATAATAATAATATTTATCTAATATAAACGATGTTAATATTCCAGTTGTAAATATTATTACCCCCATTCTCATTAGTTTACATATTGCCTTGCACATTTACTTTTAAAACATAAGATATAAATATAAACATAATTCTTTTCTCCGTTTAGTTGATCATATTATTAATTTATTATACATTCTTCAAATTTTTACGTCTTTAATTTAATCGCTTAACTTAGTAATTGTGTCTGTTTCTATTCGTTGATGACAAAGGCTCGCAGCTTAAGTGAAACACTAAGATAATAAAATAGATCAAAAAGCTTCTTTTTTTCTTGTACTATGAATATTGCCTTAGGATTAGAAGGGTCAAGATATTTGGCTAAGTATTTATTCCTAGGTTCCTGGTATATTGGACATTCTGTGAGGAAATGGATAAGGTCTTCATTGCTTCGAGTATTACAGAGGCTACACGTTACCTCGGGATCCCAAGTGTACTTACAACCCTTGTGATAAAAGTAAACTCTATTTGCCCAACTAACTCTCATCTGGCTTATCAGTCTCTGTTTCTCTATCTCTACTTGCCAAGATAAGTACTGCTCGACACCCTCGTCTATTTTTATATGCTTGTAAAGCGTACTGTAGCTTGAGTTGTAGGCCCTCTCTAAATCTCTTGCAAAGTACCGTTCCTTGTAGGCCTTCACTACGTCGTCCACCGCACAGGACACACTCTCGCTCGTGCAGTCGTTCCACAAATGGCTGAAACCTAGCCCACTAATCAATTCTTTTAGTTGGGTGACCCAATTATATTTGGCCGAGTCACCAGGTAAATCACTTAGAGAAGCAAGTCTATCGTAGATCAGCCTAGGGTATCTCTCTTCTTCCATACCCAAAACGATGCTCCACCATTTCATAATAAGCTTGATTGCAGCACATCCGACAGGTTCTTTACCGAACTCAAGTCTTATTATATAACCAGGGGTATTCCTAGGCCAGTGGTATATCGATTTAATAAAATTAGTGAACCCGGTTTCTATCATCTCTAAATATCTTAGGCTCCAAACTTCGGCCCCGTATAGGAGGGTCGACTTGACAATCGACTGGTATAGTTTAAGCCGAGATTCTAAGGAGTTTGTTTTAGAACTAGTCAGAACATCTTTTACACTTCCTATCGCTGAAATAGCCTTTTTAATTTGCGCCTTAGCCGTAATGTTAAATAAACCGGAGCATGAGAATTCCACCCCTAAGTAACTAAAACAATTAACTTTTTCGATCCTTTCTCCGTTGAATACAAATGTATCTTTTTTCTTAGCCTTTCCTGATCTGTTCAATATTACGATTTTTGATTTCGCTGTGTTTACTACCAGGCTATTAACTCTGCAGTATTTCTGTAAGCTTGAGAGCTGCTTTCGAGCCTGAATCGCGGTCTCGGCTAACAACGCAAAGTCGTCCGCAAACTTAAGTGATATTATATCCGTGAAACCGTTAATCGAAACTCCTTTAGCACCTTCTTTAGCTATAAATTCGTTCACGTCATTAATAAAATAAAGAAACAAAGTAGGGCTTAAGGAATCCCCCTGAACTAGGCCCTTAGTTATTTCTACTTGATCGGATAGTCCATATTGAGTTTTGACTTCGACTCTCGCTACTTCGTACAGTGATTTTATAATTCTGATTATTCTTCCGCTTACTCCGCATTTAAATAATTTAGACCACAGAATATCATGTTTTATAGAATCGAATGCTCGCTTAAAATCTATGAAGCTCACATAGAGTTGTCTTTTCTTTAACCGTAGCTTGTTGCCGATTAAACCTGCCAAAGTAAAAATCCCATCTCTGCACCCCCTTCCTCGCCTAAACCCGTTTTGACTTTCACATATTAAATTAATACTTTCTGCCCAATCTGATAATCTGTTGTTTATTGTTTTTGTGAAAATTTTCAAAAGTGTATTTAGTAGAGAGATTCCACGATAGTTCTCCATCTTAGTGGGGTCCCCTTTCTTGAATAGAAATATCATATTTAATTTACCCCAAGAGTTGGGAACTTGCTCCCCATTAAGGATCCGATTAAACATTTTAGTGAGGAGTAATAGACAGTTTTCCGGTAAATTAGTTAAATGTTCGTTTCTGATGTTGTCTGGACCAGGTGATTTATTCTTTTTGCACGTAGTCAGCACATATTTTATTTCATCGAGCGTAAAGTCCCTATCTTGGAGCGGGTGTCTAACATCGTAGAAATCTAATGATCTATTGATTTCGGAAGGATATAGAATTTTTAGATGCTCGTTTACCATATTAAGACTAATATTATTATGTGAATTGTGTTTTCTTAGTTTACGCACTAAACTCCAGAACGCAGATGAGTCGTTAACACTGCTCATAGTGAGGCATAACTGTTGATAGTAACTTCGCTTCGCGAATCGTAGGGTTTTAGTATACGTTCTTTTTTTATTAACAAATTCTGTATGAAGATCCGATTTTTCCCAATTCTTACTTAATCTTCTTAAGGCTTTCCGGACATCTTTTTTCGCATGGTGACATTCTGCATTGAACCAGGCCGGTTTGTTATCGTGAAAGCTGCTTGCACATTTTTTGGAAGTTTTTAATCCTATGATTTCTAGCGCTGCCTGTATTATATCTATTAGATAGCTATTTACAACATCGGGCTTTTCCCCTAGATCTGACTCCCATCTAAAATTATTTCCTAGCGCTAACCTTATACAGTTTTGGTATTCTTCCTTCTTTGCTGCCTCCCAGCCAAAGACAGTGTCACTGTAGTTAATTTTATTATGATCCTGTTTCTTATTATTGTAAGCATCGCCGAGAGTTTTTATTTTTAGCCAACAGGGGAAGTGACTAGAAATACTGATTTCGTAGAATATCTCCATATCCTGTATTTGGGATAAACCCGAAAAACTTGTCCAAATTAAGTCAATTGTACTTTTGCCATTTTCATTGACAAACGTAAAGCTACCATTTTTGTCACTCATGGTACGACCGTTTATTAAGTACAAGGCTAAATTATCCATTGAATTTACTAAACTATGACCCCGTTTATTACTTATAATGTCTTGTGAGCGTCTAATGCCAAATAAGTTTGAGCCTTCAAATATTTCTTCTTGACTACCACAAGCAGATCCAACTCGACAGTTAAAATCTCCCCCCAAGTACACTTCTGTATCAGGGTTTTCTGCAATAATCCCCAGCATGGTCTCTTCAAATATTTCCAGTAGAGTTTTTATATCAGCAGAAGGATTAAAATACACTAAACCGACAATAATATTTTTATTATTACTTGAGAGGGTTAAAATAATCCAGTGTTGGGTGGTATCTAGAACTCCAACTCGAATATCTTTCTTCACCAAAGCCAGTAGACCTCCACTAGCCCTCCCCCTAGACTTTTCTTTAATTGCATGACTATAAAAAAATTGAAAGGTTTTTAAGTAGGAATATGGATTTTCTAGAGATTTGGTTAGCCAAGTTTCACTAAGTCCTATAAAACTAAATTCATTTAACATTGCCTTATGCTTACCGTCTAAAAGATTTAACCTGTTTGATCCTTCACAATTCCAAAATAGTAAGTTGAATGAGTTAAAGCAGTTTTTCTGTGCTGCATGTGTGACTTCGAGATCCTTTTTTATGCCGCATTTTCCTGCCGAGATGTCTGTATCTAATGTTAAGGATGGCCGACCGGGCCGGCCCCTGCCTGTAAAAAAGTGTCGAGGGTTCCATCTCGTATTTTCCTCTTTTTGGTTATGTTCTGTTCAGCGTCCTCCTTAGATTTTAATTCTAAATTACTCGTATTCTGGTTTGTTGATGGCACCAGGGTTGTAGTAAGACTTTGTTCTGCTGTTGTGGCTTGAAGTTGGTCTAAACTGTAGGGTACTCCTTCTATTATAACTTTATCCAATCTTATTGATGCTTGTTTATTCTGAGATCTCGCTTCCTTAACATAAACCCATAACTTCTTTCTTAGGTTCCTGGTTTCCGGTGAATAATCCTGTGAAATGCTGAAATTCGTTCCAGATAGATGGTTCGTATTCTTTAAAATCTGATATTTCCTTCTGTTCGATATAAATTTAATGAGAACCGGGCGTGAGTAGCCCACATTATGTTTATTGCCGAGTCTTCTTACCCAATCTAACTCGTTAATCGTTAGACTTGTTTGCATTTGATCTCGAAGTATGTTCATTACTGCTTTTTCTAACTCGTCCCTGGATTCTCCGTTCGGCTCTTCTAGGTTGTACAAAATGATATTATTGATTTTATCAGTGTTACGAGAAGGTGAGCTAGGTCTTCTTACAAAGGCTTTCTCTAGCTTGATTATCCGTTCTTCATGGGCTTTCTCTACTTCTTCCATTTCTATAATTTTATTCTGCATTCTACTCAATTCATTGGAGAGATTTTTCACATCCTGCTTTAATTCCTTGACATCAGAGTTTCCCATTCTTACCTCCTCCTGAACTTCCCTTATTAAAGCTATAAGGTCTCCCATAGTCGCTTCCCCCATGTTTGCAATCGGGTGTTAAATCCTATCTTTGTTTTTAATATTATCTATATTGTTGCTGTGAATTTGTTGCTATCTTGAGGCTGCGATATATACACTATAGCCCAGCACTACCCTCCTCCTTTTTTGATAAATTGACTAACTTTTTTTTAAAAAAAAGAAAAAATCAAAGGAAATAAGCACTAATATTTTGCAGTTTTTAAAAAAATATGTTTTTATTTGTATTACAAAAAAAAGTCTTACATAAAATAAATATGTTCAGACTTGCTAGTTTTTAAAACACCATCGATATGATGTTTGAAGTAATTCTAATGAATAGATTAGTTATGCCTCTCATTGGAAATTTTAGTGTATTCCTAGAAAAGTAATACACCAACCTAGGGTGGAGAAAACAAAGAAAAACTCTTAGGAACTTTCCTTCTGTTATAGTTGGTTCCTTCTTAAGGCTCTACCGCCCTTTGAGGTTAATTGAAATAGGGCTCAAATTGTGCAAAATTAAAATTAGGAATGAAGCCTGTGATCAGATTTTTGATATCTTGCTTAGAACCAATAAAATTTTCAATTTAATGATTTTTCTAACCTCAAAGAGCGGTAGAGCCTTAAGGCCTAACTTCATAAAAAAGTACCTAGACTATTATTTGTAGATTTTTTTTTTTTTTTTTTTTCACTAGTAAAAATAAAAAAGTGGGAAGCATCTATTAATCAACATTTTAATTATTAATTTGTACTTAAGGCATCCTCTTCTTTATTTTAACACCCAACGACTATATATCCCTCAAAAAAAAAATATAGGTATCCCTCAAAAACAA
Source organism: Gerris lacustris (assembly GCA_951217055.1). Taxonomy (NCBI): domain Eukaryota; kingdom Metazoa; phylum Arthropoda; class Insecta; order Hemiptera; family Gerridae; genus Gerris; species Gerris lacustris. The sequence goes on from OX578283.1 coordinate 47,332,083, forward strand.
ATGGTTACCTATACCTTTTTCTCAGAAATGCTCATGTGGGGACATGTGCATATCTGAAAGAAAAAGGTATGAATTATAGGATTACTATACATTTGTTATTTAGGGATATATTTTTCCTGTATTTGGGTTACTACACGACTTTCGGAGATGTAGGTATGTTAAAAACCTCCCAATAGTCAGATAAACACAGGAAATTAAGGGTCCTTAGTTTTGCCTACGGATCATAATTATTTTAAGAATGCGCTTCCTGTGTGATTTTCTCTTCCATTATGTATCAACTTATATTTTTAATTCGAGAGAGTTCTCTATCTCCACTCCAACATAAGATAGCATTAATGTTAAGTTAAGTTTCTACTTTCCACACCCATTTGTCTCTCTTCAACATGCGCACAAACATACATTTGTTTACTCTTAAAATATCTTCAAAAGTACTTATGTGATTTTTATATGAATGGGTTGTCCAAAGTAGACCGCAGATATTACAAGGAGTTGAAGTCTTATTAAAAAGTTTGTAACATCAATAATGCTTTACCAATTGATGGATTTAGGAACAAGGTATTGCACAATAATTAGTAATAGATGATGACGTCACTAATTTATATTAATTTAATTAAAAGGTGTAATTTGTACGTATAATTAAATAAATGAAATTCTGATAAATTTCATAATTTGTTTTTTTTTGTTTTTTTTATCTTTATTGTTTAACACAACTACATAATTTCATGTTATAAGTGTTACAGAGGTTAAATGTTTTTTTTTTGGCAATGAGTGACGTGAGAAAGGTAATAGTCCAGTGACTTTTCCTTTCGGCTGGGAGAAATAATTAAGGATTGATAGTTACACTTGCAAATGTATAAAGGTTAAATGAATAATAAATGTGTGAGTGAATGAAATTAAATTAAGTGGAGATTAAAGAATAAAATTTAATATAAAAATTATGTGACGAGAAGGTCTCTAGGCCACTGCCTCTTCAGGCAACGAGGTAGGTTATCTGGAATAATTTGGGATGCAAGGAGTTCTATTAAGGGATTGGGGTGATTGTGCAGAGATTCGTGGAATGTGTGGTATCGGGATACGGATAGTTCTCGAACAAAAGGAACATTGAGATCGGTGTGGAGAGTGAGGTTGGAGACGTAGAAGGGGCATCAGTGATTTTCCTAAGGATCTTGGATTGGAGAGTTTGGATTCGACGGATGTTGGAAGGCTTGGTGCTACCCCACATGTTATTTTATGAATCCTAAAATTTAATTAAAAAATTTGAGAAGTTGTTTGTAAAAATAATTATTAATTTATTTTTTTTTAATGTGTAAAGTTAGAACTGATGAGATAAGGAGTACGCCATCTTTCTTTTTAAAATCATGTAAGGCATACGTTGCTGAACCTTTGTCGACGGTAGATGTGAGCACGTATCCCCATAAGCTGGGTAATGCCATGGACAGGTGTCCATTTTTAAAAATATTTATGTAGTTTTAATTTCATATTCTCAGTTGAGAATTTCGTTGGTTTGCTGGATGTTTAAATCCATATTAAGTAATTTAACCTCCTCTTTAAAAAATTTCATCGTCTAGAGAAAATTTTATGCTGCCGAAAATTTCGGCACTTATAAGTACTTAAAAAATTTCTCAAGGTAAATTTCTTCGCGCGAACACGAGGAGCTGGGTGTGATCTACAGGCGCAAGTCGTCGAGTTAAATTCTGGGAACACCAAGTTGCGGACAGCTGTTGCACGAGAGCTCTTCAATTATCCAGGAAGACAGATTCTGGAAACACCGCAGTAAGGCGCTAGAGACCATCTAGTAAATCACAAGTCTTCTAGACTCAGCTTCACTAGCATCAATCTACTTTGCATCATCTACGTAAAAGTCTACAGTATCGCAAGTAGAAAAGATATATATTTGTATAAAATGCATATAAAAATTTAAGGCACCTTATAAGATAGAACTTATAGTGACGCTAGGGTAATTAGAGGTTAAAGTACCTCGTGCCTGTGATTAAGTAAATTCCATCATTTAATTAGGAATTACTTTTATTATCTCTAGAAATAAGAAAGGAAAAAGGATTCATAAAAATTCCAGAACTCATGTAAAATATGTAAATTTAAATAAGTATTTTTTAATTAGTAAGTTTCAAAGAAGACTTAGAAGTTCATCTTAACAGGTTAAAACTCCTTCTTTTAATATAAAAAAGAATTTATTTGTAATACACTGTATAAAAAAGAAAGTAAGTCCTAATTGCTCGAAAAAAGATATAAAAAAGATTTAATGCTACTTGTTATTTATTTTTTTGATTTTAATAAAAGTGACTTGATCATTTTATATGTTTGATTTTATTTTATTTTTATTTAAATTTAACAAATACCTGAATAGTTTTGGTCATTCATACTGAGATTTTAGATCTTAGTACACCCTAATATATATATATATATATATATATATATATATATATATATATATATATATATATATATATATATATATATATATATATATATATATATATATATAATTTTTTTTTTGACATTTCTCGCTTCTTTTTAGAATCCTTAGTCTCTAACAAGAATCCCTTATAATATATCCATTATTTTTTTATTCCTATTTCATCATTCTAACAAGCAATGTAGGTCTCAAGTATTATATAAATTTTGCTCTTTAAAGCAACATAAATATATACGTACAATTGATCCATCAGCCCATATTGCCACTGCCCTGCCAGAGCTTATATAAAACATTGCATCACCAGGTGCATCAATTTGAAAAACTACTTCATTTTTCAAATACGATTCTTCTTCTATAAGACTACCAACAAGTTGCATTTCTTCTTCTGATAAATACTTAATAAGTGGCTGCTTTCCAAAAACTTTTCTACATCGTTCAATTTCTATAGTCTAAAGAAAAAGTAAAATTTTAATGACCCTCTCTTGACACTGACCCCTAATGTTATATTAGAAAAATATAATTTAGGTAAATGTAACACTGTCTTACTCAAAATGTTAACAAAATATGTTACTGGTACTGTTGAATTTATTAATGCATGCTGAATCAGGATGTCACCTTAGTTTTAAGCTAATGAAATTTAGTTTTTGGCGAGTCCTCACTCATATGAAAAGCCTCTGAGCCTTCTTCAAATTTAAGTCAATATATTCTCTCTTAAATTTTGACTTTGTAGTATTACATTTTGAGTTAGGCAGTGCTGCACTTAATACAATGAACTATTACATTAGAGAATGTTGTGCACCTTACCTTGAGTATAGAATCACCAAGCGTTTCCAATATTCTTTTATCCCAATGATAATCATTAAAATATTTTGCTTGATAAGTTTTCTGTAAATTTTTTGCTTGTTTTTTTCCAACCTTGTTTCGGTTTATAAATCCTTTTATTTTGTAAAGCCATTCATAATATTTCAATTTCATTGACCACCAATTTTGATAAGCTATTATAATGTTTGCTGGAAAAAAAAGCAGATAAGATACTTGTTAAAAAAAAAGCTAAATTTGGTTGCTTTGATGACAATTTTAAAGAGAAAGAGGATTGAAATTGAATAAAAAATGGAGGGCTTAATTTTCCTGCTATTATATTTTATTGATTAAATGGCTATTGAATTTAATTACTTTTCCTTTATTCCACCATCATTTCTTAAGACATTTTTTCCTTGGGAACAAAATGAAGGAGGAGTAACCCTTGACAACCGATATATTTTTAGTACTTGATCAATTTTTCTGACATTTGTTTATTTCTTGAAAGATGATTGTAATTATAAGAGTAGATGTTCATAACCTCCAATAACTTAATTAATACAAAGAAACAGTCTCTCAGCAGTAAAATAATACTTCTTTATTTATCAAAGCAGCTTTCGGCTTTTATAAAGTCATCATCAGTGCCATTTATTGAAGAACTAGAGTTACATTGTATATAATATATGAAGTGGGCGAGTCATACAAAGTCGTAGACTAGCGCAAGACTCAAATACTGTTTCTTGGTATTCATTAAAATGACCTCCATCTATGCTCTTATTCCTCAAGTCCAATTACTTAGGCGCTGTGCACAGTGAAGAAACAAGTTTCATGAAACGTGAATCTTTAGTATTATGAAAACACTTGATTTAAAACATACAGAAAGGAGCACACTGTGTTTCTTGAAACTCTAGTTTCATTTGCTTTCATGAAACATATGTTTCACGCAACCAAAAATGCATGTATCACGCAATCAAAAAGTCAAGTTGCACGTGACTTCATGCTTATTTCTTTGTTTATTATTTCAGTTTTGATTATTGCGTTTTGTTTGGTGTTCAGTTGTTTGTGTCGTTGTTTATTTAAAATGAGTGCATTAAGAAGCATTTAATTAATTGAATGTGATACATTGAATTAATACATCTTCTTCAGAGGACATGATAAAACTGTCAGAAAAAGGGTTTCCTCTTTGTGCACTGAAACGTGAAACTGGTTTTATAAAATTGGTTTCATGAAACCAGTTTCTTCAGTGTGCACAGCGCCTAAGTTGATTGACAGGATCATTTTGGAAGATACTTATTGTGAATAAAGCAGCAAGACTTGCAATTGTGATTTTACAATTAAATGTTCACTTCTACGCTGTGTTATATTCAGTACCTATGAGTGTTATATATATTTGACTTATAACACTACATGAGGACTGGAACGCCTTTTAAACACATATTATTCGACTTAGCAATTGGTTCTTTCATCTAATTTCATGTAATTAAGTGTCGTATTTCTTTAATAAATACATTATTTTTTGCAAAACTGATCAGGAGTTAGAATGATAAAAGTTTTATTAAATGTTTGAACCTGCTTCTCACATGTGAATTGCTGGTTTAGTAGACAATTAAAATTACTGGTGGCCTTTTTAAACTTTCACAGTTAAAATGTAAAATAAAATTAATATAAATGTTTTTTGATTAAAATACTTGTCATTTTAATTGATGTGTTATTACTTTTTATAAAAAAAAATTATTTTTATAAAAATTATAGTTTGGTTAAGAATATGTAATGAATAAAAACAATATTTAAATAATAATAATTAACGTAATATGAGTGTGTTACCGAATTACCCAATAGGAGGACGTATCCAAACAGGTTGATAGCTACTAGAAATACATTTAACAGAGAAACTATATGGAATTCTTTTAAGATTCCTTCTTCTGTTTGACCAAGGCTCCTGATAGATGCATAGAAGCCTTTGATATAATATTCCTCTTGGTAGATTAATGAAGCTGGCATGCTTTCATAGAACCTGATAGAACAAGATGGAATTTTATATAAAATATATTTAAACCTTATAATTATTATTATTATTTATTTATTTTTTAATGGAAGGCAACAAATGTTTAAAGATATTAATTTATATGAAGGTATACAGGTATAATGGTAATTTTTTACTTTGTACCCACCCTATGGTGGGTAACAAAGTAAATTAGGTGTGGCAAGATTTTACTTGGTTACCCACCGTTTGTTTACATTATTGTTTTTGACATTTTTTTTTCAAATGAATTGACAATCTTAACTGGGGAATGTTCAAATATTTCTTTGGGACAAAGGAATATCACACTTCTGTAAATAAAAATGACAATATCCGTTAGTCTACCTATCTAGTAAGGTAAAGTAATCTTTAATCCAATACATTTTGAACAAAAGAATAGTTCACTTGGATTGAATAATAAATAAAAATAAATTTGAGTGGGTAACAAAGTAAAAGAGTGCCGGTATAATACATCCATGTCCACATACATCATCAATTTTATGGATAGGGATTTATTTATATATTGATGTACCTTTATTTTATTTTTATTTATTTATTAGAGAAAACAACATATTATTATATAAACAATAAAATTATAAATTCTTTAATAACACTATAAATAAACAAGTAAGGCGCTCTTCATGTAAGTACGTGAGGCGATTATCGCCGGTTTCTGTACGATTAAGTGTAATTGTTGCATGTTCTTTTTCTACACTTCAATACCTTTAAATTGATGTATAACATATCATGGTGACTAAAAACATTTTTTTAGTCACCCGCCATATTGGCCGCCATCTTGAAAATATTAAGTGTGAAAAATCTAAGAAGAGTCCAGTTGTCACAAATGCGGAGATGCACCATTGTGCCGAATTTCATGTTCCTAACTATAGTAGTTGATGAATTGAAACAAGCAACGGACAGACAGACAAACAGAGCTGTTATCAATTTTATAAGTTTCTTTTTGTACTTGGTACAGAAACCTAAAAAGATGATATATTATTTGATGCTGTACTCATCTACAAGATTGCCGGAGCACAGAGGAGGAGTCTAATTTTAAACTGTTATAGATTAAAATTATAGTTATAATAACCTAAATCTTAGTTTATAATAATATCTTATTTATTATTATTTAATATTACCTCTTACTTATAATAGTAATTAGTTATTAGTATGAGTATTAGTAATATGGGGGGTTCAGTATTAAAGTGGACCAAGTCCATCAAACTTGATTTTGAGTTACACACACTTTTGTGAATTTACTCAGTGCTAATTACTATTGCATTATAAAGTTTAATTAATTCGATTATTCTATAGTTTTTTATTATTATTAAATATATTTTACAGATTTTAGGTTGATACCTTAAAAAAAATCCAATTTATGATAATTCAAATGGAAGCAACTATGACTTGTTTCAGATTTGCTCTGACACTTCAGAGCAAATTCAAATAGAAATTCTTCAGTGCTCATTGAAACTACTGCATTCTCTGGGTTTCCCATGGTACTAACAATTATAACACTCTAACCCTATTAAAATATACAGTATAAGCTTTCAGAATATATCTATCTCATTTTTCTCAAAAAATGGACTTGGCCCACTTTAGCGCTGACCCCCTCATATAAGGTTCTGTATAGCATAATAATAATGAGTTTAATTTAGTTATTTATTGTCCATTTGTTTATTACAATAATTTATTAGTAATTAGAGTGATAAGGAATTCTTGAATATCTTTATTCTTATTTAAACCTAGATTAAGATATTTGTAATTTTTTGAATGCTAAATTGACGAGCTTAGTTTATTGTATATTATTGTTAATTTTAGGTTTATTTCATTTTTACTTTCTCATATAAAGAGAAAGTATTGTGATGGAGCGAAAATTCGATTTTGATAGATGTACACGCTTTTGAGGTCCCCTGAGTCGAAAAAAGTGATTTGATCGAGGAATGAATTTTAGCTCCAAATTTGAGGGCACTACCCTCCAAAAACTGAAAATACGTGAAAAAATTATATCTCGAAAACGGTTCCAAAGATTTTTATTAATAAATTCTAAAATATAGTCTATTTAAATTCGAATCTGAAGATATAAGCCGTTTTCCTGGAAAAATCTCGTTCCTGAGAAAATAGCTTTAAACACGGACAGAGAGAGGCGGGTTCGATTCCCCGCCGAGGAGACTTTTATAATAAATTTTGGTAAAATGTTCTATAATAATTAAATGTACCTACGAAAACTATAATAAATGGAAAACTCTGCGGGCTAATTAATTATGAACTGGTATATAAGAAAGTTTGTCTGAGTTGTCTTGGACCTATTTTTTTATTATATATTAAAAGTGTAATTATTTAAAATACCTTATCATTGTAGTTAAACTGCTGGATACCCGTGCTTCGCTACGGAGTGTTATTTTTAATTTGATAAGTTTACCATCAAAAAACATTTAAATTATTTTACTATGCGAGAATATCTAGATTCTATCCCTCCCACTTATTTCTATACCCCCTCCTCTTTGATAAGATAATTTGCAAATATCCCAAATTTACCCCCCTCCTCTTAAAGAGCTTTTCAACTTCAACGATATGCATCATTAAAAGTATTTATTTCTTTGACCCCGTATGCATTACTTGTACCCCGTACCCCTTAGTACCAAAATTTAAATTTCTAAAATTCATGTGAACAGTGATTTTCCCCTTGCTTTGAAGGTCAAGTGTGCAAATTTTCATCGAGATCGGATTAAAAACATACACACATACGTTGACTTTTAGATATATTTTTCCATTTTACCCCCCTAAATGTACATAACAACAATTACTTTACTCTTAAAGAGCTTTTCAACAGTATGCATGAAGGATTTTCATTACTTTGACATTTGTACCCAGTACTCCTGTGTACCAAAATTTAAATTTTGAAAATTCATGTAGTCGTAGACAGTAACCTTCCCCTTGCTTTGAACGTCAAGTGTGCAAATGTTCATCGAGATCGGACTAAAACTAAATAAAGAACATGCACACACACATACGTTGACTTTTATGTAATATAGATTTAAATTTCCATTTTACCCTCCTCCTAAATGAAAATTTGACAAAACTGTACATAACAACAATTACTTTACTCTTAATGAGCTTTTCAACAAAATGTATCATGAAGGGTATTCATTAATTTGACCCCGTATTCATAACTTGTACCCCTTACCCTTTGAGTACCAAAATTTATATTTCGAAAATTCTTGTAGACAGTGATTTTCCCCTTGCTTTGAAGGTCAAGTGTGCAAATTGTGTGAAAACAATATATACACTTCAGAAACGAATCCGTGAGTTTTTATCTAGTTACAAAATTAGTTTAGACGGTTTCAGCAATTACAGAGATCCGGTATTACCTTTAAATTGTTCTGCATTTTTTGTTTACCTCCTAAAAATTTAATATTTTGAGATTTTAATAACACGAACATATAACTTTTTATTATAAATAATATTTTACTTAGAAATTTATAGTTAATATATATTAGATTTAATTGTTATACATATGTCATTTTATTTTTTATTGAACTACATATCGCTTTAGATTATCTGTTTTTGAAATTTGTTTTGAGTTGCGTTTTAAAAAACATTATTATAAGTTTGAGCAATTATAGATTTTCAGGAAATTTTTTATAAAGCTTTGTTAGGGTTTCGAAGTCATCCAAGAAATTATGCTTTTGGTAGATCGTCCGTCCATCCGTCGCATCTTGGAGTATATCTCCCGACCTACTGTAGCTAGAGATTTGAAATTTGGTATAAAAGTAAAACTTTTTTGCCCAAAAACAGAAAAACTATTTCTGACTTTAAATAGTCAACATTTCTGCTATCAATTGCGATTTTATTGCAATATTTTAAATTTTTTGTAATTTTTAAGTTGGGTATCATTTTAAAGGTATTGATATTTGGATTACAAATATATATCGCGTTTCCATAATGGCGGCCATTTTACCCCCGGAAAAATTAATACAAACCGCTAAAAAAATGTTGCGCTACCCCATTAGGACAGGTCCTAAAAATATGGAAAATATCCAATAATATTTCCAGGAGTTGATATAAAAAAGTCAAATTTTTGAGTGCAGTAACTATGGAGCCCCTAAATTTTTATTTTTCGAAAATTTGATGTTGGGTATCATTTTAAAGGTAATGAAATTTTGTTTACAAATATAAATCGCGTTTTCAAAATGGCAGCCATTTTACCCCTAAAAGAACCAAATAAGCGTAGATGCGCCCCTTGCTTCTTAAAATTGCAACTTTTTATACATATTTCTGTTAAAAAAAAAATAATAATAATAAAAATCCATTTATGAAGTTTTATGACCGAAGAAACCCATTTAGTAACTTGCTGGCAAGTACTTGACAGGATTTTTGCTATTATGTCCAGTGTTTTGTTGTAGTTGGGGATTTTGGTGTTTTACAAATTGTAGCGTATGACTTTTTGTTTTATAGCTGTGTTCTACAGGTTAAAAAAAAATATTTTTTTTAAAATAATTTATTGCCACATAAGAAAATAATTTAGACATTTTTAGTTGTTTGTATAGTGAAACAGCTTTTCCACTTTAATGTTTTTATTTGACTATAGAGTAGCTAGTGTTGTAGTGTTGAAGGATAGGCTTCTCCCCATGTAATCGCACAATGTTGTAAATGTGACTGTACTAATGCCAAGTATACTTGCTTCTTGCTTCAGTACTTTGATGTCACGTATATTTATTAATTTTAGGAAGATGTAAATAATTTTTCTTATTTTTTATTTTATTGAGCTAGTTGATCAGTATAGCCCATTTCATCTTTTTTTTAACCTGAATATGTTTTAGCGCTGGACGACAGATGAAAGTTCCGTCAAGCCAAGAAAACATGAAAGATGTGATGCTAGTACCAGAAAGTTTGAATCTAACAGGAGGTTGGTCAGTTTTATTTTTTATTACTATATTTTTCCAATGGGTACGCTAAATTAACTATTTTAAATATAGTAGGAAGTTAGAATCTAACAGGAGGTCTCTAAGTTTTTACTTTTGGTACTATATTTCGCCATTAAAGGTCGACCAAGAAGTTAAAGGAGTGCTAGTGTTGTTGTTTTGTGTCATATATTGCCGATTTATAATAAAATAGACCACTGTCTAGATACTATTTTTTGTGTTTTTTTAGTACTACATTTCACCACATGGAGTGAACACAAAAACATATCCATGATTGAATATTTTTCCATGAAATGGGGAAATTTTATATATATATATATATATATATATATATATATATATATATATATATATATATATATATATAAGCACAGAGAAAACCCAGGGCTCGGTCATAAAAACACTATTCACTCACAACATACTCAAAAACCCGACGTTTCGGTTTATTCTTTAAACCTTCTTCATAGGATCTAAAACAAAAGAAAATACAAAAAGTTTACACAGGATGCAATTAAGATTAAAAGAGTTTACAATTAGAAAAACTAAACTTAAAAACACAGAGCTAGAGAAACTTACAATGAGAAACAGTTGGAATGAGAACTAATGTAACATACTATTGAATAAAAATGTTTTGAAATTTTAAAAAAGAAGACTAGAATATTCAAACAATTTAAAAAATGACTAGAGAATGAGAATAAATAAATAAATATATGAAAAATGTTTAACAAGGTAATATAAAAAAGATAACCAAGAAAAGGTAACAATCTAAAATTAAACCAGTGGCGCCATCTAGCGGCAACACACTGAAACTACATTCAAAATGAATTCAAAAATTGTCCAAACAACAAAAACTCATAATTTGCGACACTCCATATTTATGTTTCTTGTACAATCAGTCCAGAATAAACTCCATGCAAATTATCAATATCACTTCGAAAGTTTAATGATAATGGATCCTTTTTAATAAATAGCATTTCCAGGGTACGTCGCTTATGCTCATCCGGTTCCTGAGCTAACACCTTTACCTCCTGGAAGTTAAACCTGTGACTGTGGTTGACTGAATGTAGAGCTAAAGCTGTGGACGTAATTTTGCGTGTCCTAACACTATACTCATGTTGGTACATTCTTTCTTTAAGAAAGAGGTACCAGAAGAATTAAGCCTTGCATGGAAAGAGTTAAAAGTATCCAATACCAGCTGCTCATCTCCTTTATTAATAATAAGAAACAAATCATCCACAGCAGTAGTTTATCAACAGTGTTATGGCCTTCCTATGGGGTCTCCGGTTTCACCTGTGTTGGCGAATATTGTCATGTGTAAGCTTTTAGAGGATTGTTCTAGTCAGTTAAGTACTAGTATTAAGTTCCTTGCTCTTTGTGTGGATGATTTGTTTCTTATTATTAATAAAGGAGATGAGCAGCTGGTATTGGATACTTTTAACTCTTTCCATGCAAGGCTTAATTTTACTATGGAGTTAGAAAACAACGGGTGTTTGGCATTTCTGAATATCAATGTGATAAGGGGTTCAGATAACTCCTTGTTAACAGATTGGTATATTAAGCCTACCAGTTCGAGGAGAGTACTTAATTTCCAATCCTCACACATAATGTCACAAAAAATCAATTGCGTTCAAAACTTGGTCAAGAAAGTGATTGATATCAGTAGTCCTTGTTTTCTCATAAAATATAGGAGAAGGTTACAAACTTTTTTCAGTAACAATGGCTACCCCACTCAATTAGTGAATAGATGCTGGTATCGTCATTGTAACCATAATTTGAGTATTAGGAGGAGAGAGGAGAATCCTGCTGCTTATTTCAAGTTCCCGTTCATCGATGGCTTATCTCAGGGTATTCAGAGGATTTTACGACGTGAAATACCTCAGATTGGTTTAGCTTTTTACAGTAGTTGCAGGGTTGGCTCTCTCTATACTAGATTAAAAGATAAATGTCCAGTTCACTTACTATCTAATGTAGTGTATGCGATCAGTTGCCTGGATTGTGATAAAATATATTACGGGGAGACCTCTAGGTTTCTTAAAGAAAGAATGTACCTACATGAGTATAGTGTTAGGACACGCAAAATTACGTCCACAGCTTTAGCTCTACATTCAGTCAACCACAGTCACAGGTTTAACTTCCAGGAGGTAAAGGTGTTAGCTCAGGAACCGGATGAGCATAAGCGATGTACCCTGGAAATGCTATTTATTAAAAAGGATCCATTATCATTTAACTTTCGAAGTGATATTGATAATTTGCATGGAGTTTATTCTGGACTGATTGTACAAGAAACATAAATATGGAGGGTCGCAAATTATGAGTTTTTGTTGTTTGGACAATTTTTGAATTCATTTTGAATGTAGTTTCAGTGTGTTGCCGCTAGATGGCGCCACTGGTTTAGTTTTAGATTGTTACTTTTTCTTGTTTATCTTTTTTATATTACCTTGTTAAACATTTTTCCTATATTTATTTATTTATTCTCATTCTCTAGTCATTTTTTAAATTGTTTGAATATTCTAGTCTTCTTTTTTAAAATTTCAAAACATTTTTATTCAATAGTATGTTACATTAGTTCTCATTCCAACTGTTTCTCATTGTAAGTTTCTCTAGCTCTGTGTTTTTAAGTTTAGTTTTTCTAATTGTAAACTCTTTTAATCTTAATTGCATCCTGTGTAAACTTTTTGTATTTTCTTTTGTTTTAGATCCTATGAAGAAGGTTTAAAGAATAAACCGAAACGTCGGGTTTTTGAGTATGTTGTGAGTGAATAGTGTTTTTATGACCGAGCCCTGGGTTTTCTCTGTGCTTATATATTATTCGCGGTCGTGTGTTTTTCGTATGTATATATATATATATATATATATATATATATATATATATATATATATATATATATATATATATATATATATATATATATATATATCTCCAGGGGGGCACGTGCCCCCCCCCCCCCCAGACCAATAGAGAAAAAAAATTAAGAAAAAAACCAACTTTTTTTTTTTAAATACATATTTTTTATATTCACATCATATTCAATTTCACCTCAGAAATGCATAAAAGCGTTGTTTGAGAGGTCATATTTTCAAAATTTTTCAAAGGGCCCACATTCAACGCCCACATGACCACTAGAGTCCTCCTGACATCGCCAACATATCACCTTCACCTCAAAACTTGCAGTGTCTACCAAAGCTTATGCAGTTGTGACGAAAACTACATCGGTCAAACCAGAAGACTGATCCCTACACGCCTACGCCTACAAGAACAAGTAAGTGCAATGAGAAACAATGCTCACAGATCAGCGATAGCTCAGCATTCTGAAGAAACCGGCCATCTTATCAAGTTTGAGGAGATACGTGTACTCGCATCTGTCAACAGCTATCACAGCAGAGAAGCTATAGAGATCGAGAAACAACAAGAGAACTTTAACAGTGAGGATGGATTCACCCTTTACCGAACCTGGAAACCTCTGGTTAGCACCCCTGCCAAGCAGAAAGCAAGAGACGCCGCGGCGCCGTGGTCCCTTGCCGACTTCAAACATCACCTGTCCCACACAAAAGAGCACTGACGAAGGCAGCTCCTTCCCCCTGCCCGATTGGAACTCCCGGGAAATCCAGGTAATATTTACGTTCCAGAAAACCAGTATAAATACGCCGTTCTTCTCTCCAAATAAACATCACGATGGATTACAACCCTGAAGATGCTTCCAGTAGTGGAACTGAAACGTCGGACTTCAACCCTATCGTGAAACGGATTTCACCGGAAAACAAGGCTATTTATTACAATTTAATTGGCTATTTATTACCATATAAATAAGGAATAATGATAATTTAGTGTATAGAAGTGGCTTTACATCTACAGCTATAAGACAGCTGTCCAATGACAGAGCTTATTGACTATGATTATAATTAATTAATTTACATGGTTTTTTTATTTTAATTATGGCGTTAAGGATAAGTCACGAGGCCATTGCCGCTTCAGGCACCTGGAAGGGTTATCAGGAATGATTTCGGGTAATAGGTTATGGAGAGAGACAAAGAGGATTTGTGTAGAAGGATCTGTAGCGGGAAATGGCAAGAGCTCGGAGCTGAGGGGGTTCTGCTTTTTCAGCATCGTTTTTTCCCACGATAAATCGGGTTTTTGGTGGAGAGAGGGATTTATTTTATGATTAAGGAGTTTATGTGCCATATAGCAGAGTTGTTTGTCTTCAGTGCGGTTAGTCTGTCGGTATAGTCCGCGAACAGCCTAGATTTGTAGTCTGTTAGTGCTGTCCAAAAATTCCTAGACAGTCTGTTAAGCGTTCGTTTTGTCCTATAAGGAGTAGTCGTGGTCCGTAGAGAGTATTATATTGTCTCGATTAAAGCCGTTACAGCAAGGCCTATCTCGTCGGAAGTTTTTCCGTCAGTTATTAGTTGATTAATTCTTTTTTATACTTATTTTTATGTTCTTTTATAGTTTTTCGGTTTAAGTTATAGTGGTTCTAATTAATAATTATTTTTTATTTCATTTGTTTATTAAATTAATAATTTATATTTATTTGATATCTTTCCACAAATACACACCCATACATATAAATAAAATACACATATATACGCGTCACATAATATGTTTATTAATTATATCTGATTTAATAAATATTCTTTATTTATTTTTTTTTTTTTTTGAACGTGTTGAAATTATGAATATTTTTAAGATAGGCTGGAAGTCTGTTAAATAGTTGAGGTGCTCTGTACATAGCATGTCTTTGTTTTGCAGTTGTGCGGCAGAGTTGAATTACATAAGTAGTCTGTATCTGTGATCTTGTCGAGTAGTTGTGGTATAATTTAGGTAAATTCTTACTATAAAAATGAAATAGAATAGATTTATAAAATAGTAATGTAATTGGTAATACATTGAATTCAGAATAAATTAGTTTAGATGAATATCGTTTAGGCTTTCTAAGAGCAATTTTTAAAATGGTTTTCTGGATTATATTAGCAGGTTCTAGATTAGTTGGGGAGGCCATTTCCCAATCCAATATGCAATAATTGAATATGGATTCTACAAGGGCATGGTAAAGTAGTTTCAAAGTTGATTTATTAGCAAAATCTCTTATTCTAATAAAGCTGTACATGGTTTTTCGGATTCGTTTCACCATCCCACTTATATGCTCTTTCCAATTTAAATTATTGTCTATTATTATCCCCAAATACTTAATCGTGTTTATTCTACCTACATATTGTTTCGGTATACAATTACAGTTTGTATTGTATTGTTGCGCACATTGATGCTTGTGCATTTTAAACTGTAGGTCATTTGTCGGTTGTCCCCGGGAATCAAGTGAAAAGCACATGTATTTATATAGTCTTACTTAGATTTAGAGTATAAGGCTGTCGTTAAGCCATTGTTTTATTTTGACCATTTTCAAAGAAGCATTCTGAAACACTTGTTCCCACGTGGCTCCTCTGAAATATACAAATGTATCATCAACAAAGGAAATTATTTCCGAGTATATATTTTCAAGTTTTAACATTTGGTTGACATAGATCAGAAAAAGTCACGGGGCCATCACTGTCCCCTGAGGCGTGCCAAAAGTTACATTCAATGACTCTCTAAGAGAATTATCTACCTTCACTTGTTGGGTCCTGTTTCCCAAATAGCTCTCGAACAGTTTTAAACAAGTACCTCGAATCCCTATTGAATGCAACCTCTGCGACAAAACCTCATGGGACACGGTGTCAAAAGCTATTTTTAGGTCAATAAATATTGCTAATGATTTGATTTTTAAGTCAGTAATAACGTGTTCGGTTAGTTGATAAACAGCGTAATTCATATATATATATATATATACCTTTGACTTTAACCAACGTTACCATATGTGGTAGAGAGGTGAGTGAAATGTGGCTTAGATGGATGAATATGATACACATTAAAAACTAGCCGAGTTGCTGTAATTTCTGGTCCGACATTAGTGGAGTTTTGGACAGTTCTTATGCTCTCTTGCTCAACGCTTTTAAAACAAAATTTAATTTTTGCTTTTATGTAAGCTGGGTTTGTAGCTGACAGTTGGAGCAACATGGAGGTTTAAAATTCTACAGGTTTGCCTGTTGAGTTGGAGTTTCCAATAATATTATTGGTCTTCTCTCGATTTACCTACTTATTTATAACTTTTAAGACCGATTCAGTATTCAATATACTATATATATATATATATATATATATATATATATATATATATATATATATATATATATATATATATATATATATATATATATATATATATATATATATATATATATATATATATATATGTGTGTGTGTGTGTGTGTGTGTGTGTGCGTGTGCTTCTCATTTTTACGTACATCACTGGCATATACTGGATTCTAGATAAAACTTTGATCTTTGTTTAACTTGGGTTGCATCCAGGTGGAGTGCTCCGTGTCAAAGGGAAACTTCCAACACTTCAATTATTTAACACCTGTAAAAGCTCTCCAACCTTCCTCACAGCCCTAAAATCCTCTGACTTCATGGTCTGTCCTTTACATTTAACCTCCACTGTTCTCTTTTACAAGCTTCCTTTGAAATATAAATAAAATAAAAAACTCCTATCAATTAGTTCCTGAATAATTTCAATTACACCTTTTTAATCCTCATATACATAGTATAATATATAAGAACAAAGTATTGTGATGGCGCGAAAATTCGATTTTAGAATTTTTATGGATTTACACGTTTTGAAGCCCCGAGTCAAACGAAATTGTTTTTAGTGAATTGGGTCTGCCCTCCGTCGTCAGTAGTCTGTGCAGACCCGTGTAGCCAAATAAATTTGGCATACACGTTCAGAAAAATCATACCCCGAGGCAAAAGCGAGAAATTGATTTTATCTCCAAATTTGGCGGCCGCTCCCACCCAAAAAGTTCTCAGTCACCAAAAAATTATATTTAGTCTATTTAAATGCGAATCCAACCATATATGTTGTTTTCCCAAGAAAAATCTAGCTAGAGAAAATAGCTCTAAACCTAAACGTTGAGAGATCGGGTTCGATTCCCCGCCCGACGATTCCTGAAGTATTAAATTATGGAATAACTAGAGTTACATTAAAAAAAAAAAAAAAAAAAAAAAAAAAAAAAAAAAAAAAAAAAAAAATGTGGTGTCGTGGGACACCCGTTAGGAACTAAGTTCCTTACGCTTTTCATTAAATATAAATTATAAAATCACACTAAGTGTACGATGATAAATACTTATACATGGCGGAGCTAGAAAAGAGACAAAATTAAAAGTTACTGACTATTTGTACTTAGCGGAGTTATGGCAAAAATAAAATTTAAGCATTTTTTTATCATTGAAGCGAGCGTTTTGCAATAAATATGTATTGAATATTGAGAAAATACTTAATCATGATGAGTTTATAGTTAAAACATTATAGTGAGGAGACAGGACTGCTCCCTCAGACTCCGCCGGCCAGAATCTATTTTATATAATATTATAAAATATATCACTTCACTACACAAAAACTTCTGCTTGTATCAGATTGAAATCGTACATGCCTGTTTCATTTGTTCTTTAGATGATCTGTATGAAGTTACATTAAAATGGTTACGTTAGAACATAAGATATCGGTAAAAACGTAGTTTTCTCTATTTTAAACGTGTAGGTCCGCTTTAGTGTTTTTAACGATCTTTAACATTCATAGCAGCGTCGGTGTTGGTTTTACTAAAAAAAATTATTTATAAAAGGTGTTTGTCTCATTGAGTAGATGAAGTTAAAATTTGTTTTCCCTTCCAAAAATTCCAATTTTACATTTGAAGTTTACGTTTACGCTGGCGTTACTCGCGAACGCTTGGGCGGATAACGTTGTGCAACGAACTCGTCCTGGGCATTGGTATTATGAACATTTGTACCTGTCAATGTGTATTGTCAATTTCGTGACGCTTGGTTTGGTGATGGTTGTTTTTTTCGGATTCACTCCCGGGCTCGACAAAAGGAACTTCGTTCCAAAACACCTAAGTAATTATGTACTTCGAAATGTATCGGGCAGATTTTTGTAATTGCAGAGCTAGTATGTCGCTTTTAAAGTATTTATGGCTCATAAGGTATATAGTTGAACAGAATGAGGTTGTGAGCAAAAGTAAATTTGCTGGTGCCTGTGCACCTCAGACCGGGCATAGGGCATCTGCCTCTCCAGAGGTTGTGGAGAGGCGTTCATCTATCTCTTTAGGCGTTATCTTCCTTTGTTCAGTTAGCCTATAAATATTGATCCTTATTTATATATATATATATATATATATATATATATATATATATATATATATATATATATTTTTTTTTTTTTTTTTTTTTTTTTTTTATTTATTTTTTTTTTTCACATAAACATTTGTTTTCAAATAATGCAATTTTTAATTTCTTGATCATGCTTTTATTTATTAATTCATTCTTGAATCACTAAATAAATCATAAGATAAAATTTTATGTCCCTTTTAATTAAAAAGGACTAACCTTATTATTATATGGGTCAAATATTAAAAAAAAGAACCAGTATTATAACGAGAATAACACCCTTATTTAAGAGGAACCCAATGACTCTATAGAGCTACAAGAGCTTGTGTCAAAAATCAATTTTTCCTACTAACTAAATCTCAAGCTTTTAATGACTGTTGAAATTTTTAAGTGAATTATTAAAAACCTACTGCAAATATACATTTATTTAAACTGGATTAAAAAAGTAAAAATCGTTTACTTATATATTAGCATATTGCATTTTCTTCAAATGAGTAATTAAATATTGAGCTCTCATTCACTTTCTACAAATATTTTAGAAATTGTAGATGTAACTTAAAAATAAAGCAAAGAACTTAAAATTGAACTTTCACCTCTGATTATGAACACACGAAACAGAATTAATATATTTGTCCCTTTTTTAACATATAATTTGTCCTGGGGGGGGCCTCTTAACCATGGACACCAACAAAATAAAAATACCAGCAGAAATAATAAATAAATAAAAAAAAAAAAGAAAAATTAATAAATGTGTTTCAACCTCCTCCAATCATTTCATTAAATCCACAGATTTTTTTTTCTGATACTTTCAACTGCCTTAGAATAATTTGTACATTTATACTTAATAACCCTTTTGATATACTTATATCAAAGACTTCTGGCACTGGGCAAGTGATTTTGTTTTAATAATAATTCTATTTTTATTTTATAAATTATCGTGCTTTTTATTTATGAGTTTTATTAAACATTTAATTAGTATGTTTATAGTGGAAGCCCTCTTAACCTCCCCGAATAACCATTTTTTTCTTATAAATGAAAATAAAACAGATAAATACTTTAAAAATATTTTAAAAAAACCTTTAAAGAAAATATACGAAATAGGAATTGAAATACATGCATGTGAAATTACCGTATTCTAGACAAAATCAATATTAAAGCCTTATTTTCACTTGGTAGAGTGCACTAGCTTACCTTTCAGCATGGCATGGTAGTATGGTA
This sequence comes from Gerris lacustris, assembly GCA_951217055.1. NCBI lineage: Eukaryota > Metazoa > Arthropoda > Insecta > Hemiptera > Gerridae > Gerris > Gerris lacustris. The sequence goes on from OX578283.1 coordinate 47,351,729, forward strand.
GAGTAGCTTAGACAGTTATGTGGTATTGCCTCTAAAATCTTTCACGCTTGTTTAGGATAGTTGTCTAGCCAGTCGTAGGATCATCACAGTGAGGTTAATACGTTTTTAGTTATAAAAATCTCAAAATGTTACTATGAATATAGACTGTTAGACACTAATAATACGGAACTGTTAACACAGTGCCGTTTTTTATGGAAATATGCAGAAATACTAATAAAAAGGTTTGGGACTAGAATTATGCGTATTGGAAGTAGAACTTCTTTGAAAGCACCTCATATATTGCTAATCCAAATTTGCATCAGTATACCCACCCACTAGTCAGATTAAACTTCTTTTTTTTCAACCAAGGGGTGTCATGGTCGGATAAAACCGAGGAGTCGGATATTCCAAGGTCGGATATAGGGGGGTTCTACTGTATTAGAATTATTTTAAGTTAATGTACTATGATTAGAATTATTATAAAAATATATTTGCACCAAGTGGTAGTTTAAGGAATTAAATGACATTTCAAATCAAAGTACCTCATTTGTCCGTTAGGATAGCTTACCTTTTGCCTCGGGAATCACGTCACAGTTGAGTTATTAATGAACATGATTACACCTTTTATCAAGAAGTTTGATACACTTATGAAAGATCCATACCATAAAGTTTCCGGTCCACTTTATCATGAAAGTAATACGTGAAAACTAAGGCTATTGGCTATTAGTAGCTGTGTAGAGTGATTCTCTGCCAATTTAAATCAGGCTTGAATAGTAAACCGACCTTTTATCTTTTATATACCAGTTGAGAAATGTCGGTGACGGGTGTCCTATGAGGAGTGACCCCCAACTGAAGTTCTTAATACTCTTTTCACGCTAAAATACAGTCCACTTCTCTGAGATACAGTACTCTCCCGCATTATCTCTTAATAATTATAACGCTAAAATATATGTACAATAAAGAATTAAGACTCACATTTCGTCAGTTGGGTGAGGATTCTTGTTATATTGTACGATAGTACCAGCTATTATGTATAGGAAAGGATTAACTCCACAAGACATTATGCAGAGAAACATTAGTGACCAAACGACATTTCTCAGACCAATGGATACGCCAAACGTCTAGGAACAGAAATATAAGTTATTTACATGACACAAGTCATTTAAATAACATAATATAGAACATAATATAATTTAAATAACATAATATAGAACATAATATAATTTAAATAACATAATATAGAATAATAACAAGATGTTTGATGTTTGTACTTTATAATGGTTTTACTTGAAGAAAAGAACAAGCTCGTAGGCTTTTAGAAGATAAAACGATCCGGAGCAGTGAATGCAAGTTTAATTACATAATAGAATATTGAAAAGACAACTAATAGCTCAAAAACCTCCAGTAAACAACTCCAGATAGTAACCAGTATAAAATAAAGTGTAAGACGGGAAAGCAAGTATTAAATAAAGTGCAGGATAGAAAAAGATTATGTTCATTATATTAAAATATTTGGTTAGCTACAGCAAACCAAATTAATATCTACTTTTATTTTGAAAATTTAAGACTTAATTAGATTTTAGTTCAATATAGATTTTTATTACAAATAAATATAATGCAAATACATATTATATTAGATAATTACACTAAATTTCTAAGGATGTAACCTGTGCATGTGATTTAGGTTATTATGATAAGGCATATAAGGATATAAAAATGTTTTTCATTCCTTTTGATAAAATAATATTAGAAAGAAAACATACCTACTTGGCCTAATGAGTGGAAGTTAGAGTGTATTCGAATGATGTTGAATATAAGTACGACTCTCGAAGAAAAATGAAGCCAAAGATAAGTCGTCTGAGTAACACGTTTCCTCAGGAATTCCCACACAAATAGGTAGGGAAAACAGGTGATGGTATCCATTAAGAAATTCCCTCGAAGATATTTCCTGTGAAAATATAATCCTTTTTTATTGAATGTTTTTGGCTTCTTAAACAAACTCTTTTCCTCCCGTAGTATTTTTATTTCAAGAAATATTAAATCTTCAAAACATTGCGTCTTCAAATCACGTCGGGGTCACTATTTCAGGTTGGGGAGTTCCTTATAGCTACTTATTCCAAAATATTAAGTAAGGCGAACTCTTTTACGGCCACTTCAACACAATATATTTCTACGTCTGACAACCAATACACGGAGAAATCTTTTCTGTCGAAAAATCTTATTTTTAATAACCATGGAGCCAAGACTGTCACACTATTTTCTAGTTTCTTTTTAACTGTCACTTATACTTATAAAGGAATATAGATACCTGGGGGCACGGCAGTGCTCCCCCCCCCCCCCCCCCAAGTCGAGCACAGATGTACCATCCTTTACTGGAACCAACTCACGGCAATTTAGACCCCCCCCCCTCCCCCTCTATTATCCTATTGAAATACTTAGATATATAAAATTAATTTTAAGCTAGAATTCATGACAAACTGAACCAGAAATAAAAATTTCACACCTCTACCCATAATAGTTCATAAGATATATTATGAGCCTAAAGTTTTGTTATTTCGTCACTGACTGACTCACTCATCATAATTCTAAGGCACTTCTGACAATCGTAGAAACTTGAAATTTTGTATGTAGGTAGAGTTTATTGTACAATAAAGGAAAAATTAAAAACATTGAAAAAATCTGGTTCTTTGTCCCTTTCAAGGATGATAGAAAAACCACCTATTCAAAATATTGTTAAAATTTAAAAAAAAATTGTAAACAGCGCCACTAGAGCTACCTTGTAGAGAACTTTGAAACTAAAAAGTGATTTTAAGAACGTACGTTGAGGTTTATTTGACAGTATTGATTGATAGTTATCTTAAATTGCAAACATATTATTTACTCCAGATAATTTTATTTAGTTCAATTTTAACACCCTACGATAAAGAAGTTACACGAAAGATTAACAAGAACAAAGAAAGAAAAAACCCAAGAACAGAGAAGAAAACCGAAAAATTATTTGGGGCAATGAAAAATTACTTACAAAAAGAAATCAAATTATAATTATTATTAACTACGGGAAACAGACAACTAAAAACTTAAAAATTGAATTTCGAATTGATTGTACAAGGTACAGGTACTAATTGAGTACTTTATAATTATAAGCGTTAATTCTTGGTTTAGTTCTAATGTCATAAATATTGACTGTCTAAATGTATATGAATATTGAAAGCTTGGATTCGGGACTAGTTATCGATTACGGTAGTGAAAAATCATTCTCCTGCGTAGCTTAGATGGAAGAGCGCTATACTGGAAATATAGAGACCCGTGGTTCAAATCCCGGCGCTGGAGTGTATTTTTCACTGTCTTTTTCCCGTAGTTAATAATAATTATAATTTGATTTAAATTAAAATTTAACTTTCCGTAGTATGAAAACTACTAAAAACTTAAAGATTGAATTACAAAAAGAAGTGAAATCTCAACAAAAACACTAGTGTAAAAAAATAAGCCCAGTCTCGCGTAAAAAGTTGTGACATCATAGGTTTAGCCAAGTCTCCCTCTGTCCGAGTAAGTTCTACTAGGTCTAATTTATCTTGTGCAAGTACATGATGTTTGTCTGTCCCTCTCTCTATTCTATTTCCCAAATCACTCTACACGTTTAAATTAAAAAAAACATTTTCTGACTTGGCAAATACACTAAAATTAAATGAAGTGTCGTTTACAAATTTGTATCCTTGTGCTGCGACGCTCAAATGAAAAAATAATATTTATTATTTGATTTAAGTTTGTGGTGTGTATTTGCCAAGTCAGAAAATGTTTTTAAATTTAAGCGTGTAGAGTGATTTGGGAAAGAGAATAGAGAGAGGGACAGACAAACATCATGTACTTGCACTGGATAAATTAGACCTAGTAGAACTTACTCGGACAGTGGGAGACTTGGCGAATTATTTAACACTAGTGTTTTGTTGGGATTTATTTGTCATAAAAGTACCCAGGTGCTTTTTATTGGCTCTCTAGTTGAGCTAATATAGTAATATTTAACCGAACTACGACGTTATCAGGGCCTTCGAATTTTAAACAGATCATTGTTCGAACAAGTTATTAGGAAATGTATCCTTGCCAGACATTCATAGGGTGGATTCCGCAACCACAGTTTTTTATCAAATCTACATCCTCCGTAGGAGACCGCGTCAGAGATATTGTGGATACCCGACGTTTCGAAACCATGTTACACTTATCATTCTCAAAGGAGTTATTTATGTTCAAACAGTTTATTTAGAAAGAATGCGTTAAAGAACTTAAATGTAATCGTATAATTAAACTAAGATTAATAATTAAAGAATCAACAATTAAACATACACTGCAACTTTTTTGTTTTCAAGCTGAACATGTTTGGTGTTTTTCTCGACGTAGCCAGTAAAGAAAAGAAAAATCACATTCATGTATAAAGCGGTGTAGGAGAGTCCGATGTAGAGATTTTGACACACACTTCCCCCGCAACTCAAAGATTGGTCAATTAAGATAAGGCCGAAATCATTTGTGAACACTTTGAATAGTAAAGTGATAAAAATAACTGTCTCTCTGAAAACACTGAAAATTGTATTCAATTGTAAATGCAATGATTAAAATTGACAAAGGAAAATAAATATAAATCGTATGTGGTCTTTTGGTGGCGACCCTGTACCACACTGTTCACACTGTCAGCACAAACAGACACTATGGACACTCTAAAGATGCTTCTATGTAGAAGCGTACACATAACTTGGTCCCGCAATACAGTACAAGAAAAAAAACAGTCATGACAGATGCATTCGCATTTTCTGTAACATTCATATTTGCCTATGAAATTAACTACATCGCATTGAATTAGGGCACGTACACAAAACCGGCTAGGGTAGGCCCGGATTTTCGGGAAGGAATTAATAATTACATACATTGAATTATACTCGCATTAGGCGTGTTCTCTTAATCAGCCCGATTTCCGGCTGAGCCTGGATTTCTTCCGATAGAAAAAATTCATTAAATTGAATTAGGATGCGTACACTTGACGGCCTAGAACGGCCCGAGCAATATGGGATTTTTGAATGGGAATTAATTTGCGTTATCAATGTCATAGTTTTATTTGTTTTTTGTAAGAAAAATAATATTGACTTTTTTATTTTTAGAAAATTATAATTTTACTTTGAAGTATTTAATTCTTTATTTGAACTTTTGAAGATTGAAAATGTTAGAAATAATTTAATTTTTTTTTTTTTAGTTTGGAATATTATAATAATACCATGTCTATGTTGTTGCAAAATCATGGTCGATACTAAAATCTTTATTATAATCTTCAGATGTTTTGGTCCTTAGTACCATTTAGTTAGCCCCCGAATATGAAAAATGGTTAAATTTGAAAAATTTAAATTATGCTTTACTGTGCTGTACCAATCTTTGTATAAACTGTAAAATGTATAAATTTAGCAACCGTTAAATTATGAATTATCCTTAAAATTAGTGAGGTACGGTTTAAATAAAAAAAACTACATAGTTTGACCAACTAGTTTCGTGTAATTTGTACACATCGTCAGGGTATAACTATAGATAATAAACAAAATATACAGAATTTAAAGTATATACATGTTGACGTTAGGAATAGGACTGGTCAAGAAATGATAGGGTAAATAGAGGAGTTAGAAAGGATTGAAGGTGGGAGGCAAGAAGGACGTGAGAGGATTAACAGTAAAAGAGAGGCCAGGTGTAAAGGGTGGTGGATCCAGGTAAAGGAAAGAGGCTACATTTTATATTACAAACTAGACTTAAAAAACTAATATCACAAAAAACAAATCATAAATATTGCACTGAACTAAATAATAATTCTAAAAACATAAATTAACAGTGAGACAAGACTAAGAAAAATAAACTTTGACTGAAAAGATAAACAAAAGCAATGGAATAATATACCAAAAAAGTTGTAGAGTTTGACTAGAAGGTAATTGAACAAGAAAATTAAAATACAATCAAAAATTAGTGATAATATTATGGTAACAGATGCTGCTTAGGTTATTGGTGTCAGTTCTGAAGTTGACAGTGTTGTTAGTTTTAGATATGTAATACATTTCAAGAACATTTCTTCGCCGGTGATTAGGTTCTTGAGCTAAGATTGTGGGATTAATAAAATCAAATTTGTGACTAGTAGAATGAAAATGGTTGGTTAGGGCAGTAGGATTGGGATAGTTGGGTCTAAGGCTGTATTCATGTTGATATAATCTTCTATGTAGGAATTGGCAAGTTTGACCTATATAGGATGAGTCACAATCTAAACAATTAATTTTATATATGACATCAGATTTATCTTTAAGGGGAGTTGGGTCTTTCAGTCTGGAGAATAGTGTTTTGACGGTGTTAGTGGGTTTGAAAGAAATTTTAGTTGTGGGGGATTGTAATATTTTTTTGACCTTGTCAGAAAGACCTTTGACATAAGTAAGTGAGCAAAATTTGGTGGACGTATTTACAAGGGGGGTATCAGGGACTGGAGAGTTGACATTGTTTCTAGAGTTAATAATCAGATTAATAATGTTTTTAGGATAATTGTTCTGTTTGAGATTATGTTTAAATTGACCAATATTTATGTCATGGAACGAATGATCACTGAGGGTGAGAATTCGGCGAAGGAGAGATCTAGCAAAGTTAAATTTTTGAGTGTAAGGATGGTGAGAGAAATAATTTAGAACTCTTCCTGAATTTTGTGGCTTGCGGTACCAATCAGTTATAATAGAGTGTGAGAGAAATAATTTAGAACTCTTCCTGAATTTTGTGGCTTGCGGTACCAATCAGTTATAATAGAGTTGAAGTCAATAATCGGATACCGTTCCTTGACATGCTTATTATTCGCAAACCCGACAACTCTATTATAACTGATTGGTACCGCAAGCCACAAAATTCAGGAAGAGTTCTAAATTATTTCTCTCACCATCCTTACACTCAAAAATTTAACTTTGCTAGATCTCTCCTTCGCCGAATTCTCACCCTCAGTGATCATTCGTTCCATGACATAAATATTGGTCAATTTAAACATAATCTCAAACAGAACAATTATCCTAAAAACATTATTAATCTGATTATTAACTCTAGAAACAATGTCAACTCTCCAGTCCCTGATACCCCCCTTGTAAATACGTCCACCAAATTTTGCTCACTTACTTATGTCAAAGGTCTTTCTGACAAGGTCAAAAAAATATTACAATCCCCCACAACTAAAATTTCTTTCAAACCCACTAACACCGTCAAAACACTATTCTCCAGACTGAAAGACCCAACTCCCCTTAAAGATAAATCTGATGTCATATATAAAATTAATTGTTTAGATTGTGACTCATCCTATATAGGTCAAACTTGCCAATTCCTACATAGAAGATTATATCAACATGAATACAGCCTTAGACCCAACTATCCCAATCCTACTGCCCTAACCAACCATTTTCATTCTACTAGTCACAAATTTGATTTTATTAATCCCACAATCTTAGCTCAAGAACCTAATCACCGGCGAAGAAATGTTCTTGAAATGTATTACATATCTAAAACTAACAACACTGTCAACTTCAGAACTGACACCAATAACCTAAGCATCTGTTACCATAATATTATCACTAATTTTTGATTGTATTTTAATTTTCTTGTTCAATTACCTTCTAGTCAAACTCTACAACTTTTTTGGTATATTATTCCATTGCTTTTGTTTATCTTTTCAGTCAAAGTTTATTTTTCTTAGTCTTGTCTCACTGTTAATTTATGTTTTTAGAATTATTATTTAGTTCAGTGCAATATTTATGATTTGTTTTTTGTGATATTAGTTTTTTAAGTCTAGTTTGTAATATAAAATGTAGCCTCTTTCCTTTACCTGGATCCACCACCCTTTACACCTGGCCTCTCTTTTACTGTTAATCCTCTCACGTCCTTCTTGCCTCCCACCTTCAATCCTTTCTAACTCCTCTATTTACCCTATCATTTCTTGACCAGTCCTATTCCTAACGTCAACATGTATATACTTTAAATTCTGTATATTTTGTTTATTATCTATAGTTATACCCTGACGATGTGTACAAATTACACGAAACTAGTTGGTCAAACTATGTAGTTTTTTTTTTTATTTAAACCGTACCTCACTAATTTTAAGGATAATTCATAAACTGTAAAGGTTACTCCTTTTAAACCATTCTCGGTACTAGCGGTCATCAGACCGAAAATAAATATACATAATACTATTATTACTAATATACATCATATATGTACTACTATATAATGCTATAATAGTATCGTATGCAGAGAATTATGTAATGAGTCTGAGCTTGATATACAGGGATACGCACTTTTCTCGAGAACGGATGGAGATAAAAAGACCGGAACTACACGGTTGGCTGAGGATTTTTAAATTCCTCATATAATAAATTTGATTAGGTAAATTATAATCTATAAAACCATTCAGCTCGTAGAAATTTAATTTTCAAGTTTACACATGAATTTGTTGAGTAAAATGGTCACACGAAGAATGAAAAAAATACGTTTGGTGTCGCGGAACACCCGGTAGGAACGAAGTTCCTTATATTTTTCATTAAATATAAAATCACACTGCTAAGTACGTATACGTTGCTAACTACTCGTTCCAATAAATATTTTTGACTCAATTAGAAAATAATTATTAGTAAAATTATTACATGAAACTTATTACAGAAATCCCTTGATCCGCTTATGAGCAATATTATTTTATTACATCAATTTATACTTATATAATTACAGTTTTACTGGTTAATAATTTAACACAGTCGACACTGTCAATTTCTGACGATTCTCTTGGTGCACTTTCCATTTTAAATAATATACGAATACTTTTCTCAATGATAGAAAAAATAATTGAAAAAAAGCGTTGTTTTGTGGATAAATAGCCAGTTTGACAGGAAGAAGGAGTAAGAGAGAGAGAGTATAGTGAGAGAGAGATGGAAAGATAGAAGAGTTGGGATTGCGCACGAAAGGATGCTAAACCAAGTATAGTAGAGGGGGAATCACTCTACATTCTTAATATTCTGCCTAGACTAACTACAAACCCCAAACTTAAACCATCAACTTTTAAAAATTGTAAAATATATCACGTCACTGTAAAAAAAAACTGCTGCTTGTATCAGGTTGAAATTTTACACGCCTGTTTCAATTGTACTTTAGACGATGTGTATGAAGTTTAAAATCGTTACGTTAGAACGTAAGATATCGGTAAAAAGGTTGTTTTCTTTATTTAAAACGTTTAGGTCCGCTTTAATAAATTTAGCGATCTTTATCACATCATAACAGAGTCGGTGTTAGTTTTACTAAAAAAAATTATTTATAAAAGTTGTTTGTCTTATTAAATAGATAAAGTTAGAATTTTTTCACGTCCTAAAATTCCAATTTTAAATTTGAAGCTTACGTTTACGCGAGCGTTGCGCGTGAACGCTTGGGCGCATAACGTTGTCCAACGAACCTGTCCTGGGCATTGGTAAAATGAACATGTGTACCAAATTTCATCTATAATAATAACTCGGTGATCTTTTACTCAAGTTATCGTCATCTGTACATTTCGAGACGGATTTTGCCTGACGGTGATTTTGTGACTGTTATTTTGTGACGGTGATTTTGGTCGTTTTTTTTCGGATTCACTCCCGGGCTCCAGAACGTGCCATAAGGAACTTCGTTTCAAAAATGTTTACTTGTTTTTCTACAGAAACTTGTGCATTCACCTTTTAGTTGGATAAAAGCCCATACCTATCCCTATTCCTCGGCATCCAGTTTTACACATAACTACGTATTGAGATGCCAAACGTAGTTATACTAAATCTTTATTGACTAAATATGACTTGTTGTTTTTCCCATGTACCCTTTGATCAGAAATAATCTTATACTAGATGAGCAATGGATGGGAATAAAAACAATATCGATTTATTTTGTGGTCAGTTTGTTCAAGCGAGTTGCCGTATTGGCTCCCATACGTGATTTTGGGTGGTCGTATTAGCTTCCTCAATTCTCAGATACCTAGTAGGATTAGCTCCTATCTTATTTTAAACATGCATAGGTTTTTCATCTTCAGCTGGATTAAAATACTATTGATATCGATGTTGGATGATAAAATTATATTGTTATAATAAACAGATAATAACAATTATTATTATTAGAAATATTACTATTATAGAATGATTATTATATGATGTTTATTATTTGAAGACGATATGAAAGAATACAAAGAAAGGTGTTTTTCCTATACATACTAAATTTCATAGAACAATTTTTGATTGGAATTAAATAATCGGATTATTGGACTCGAACGCCACAATTTTTTTTATTTTTTTAAGAGTAGGGGATTTTTTTTTAAGGGAATTCGCTAAAAAGGTAAATTTTTTACATGAAATATATGAACGTTAAAAATGTAATAACTTAGCAAACCGTTTAAATTATAAGTTTAACCTTTTAATAATGATGGAATTTTTACTTATTCTTGAGCTCTGAAACTGATTCCCAGTAACAACAAAATATTTCATTTTTGTTATTAGGCTATGGGACAAAGTAACTGTAAACTATTCACAACTTATAAAAACAACGTAGCTTTAGTAACTTCTAATAGTTTCACTAAAAAGATACCTAAAGTTTTTAGATATTAGGCAATAATAATATATTTCTCACAGATATATCAGTCAATCAATCCAGGTCCCTGTGAAGTAGTCTACAAGGGTGAGTTCCTAAATTACAAACATTTTAACCGGCACCTTTTGACAAATTTTGTTTATAAATACTTTCAAAATGTTGATTTCGGATGGTTTGTAATTTAGATACTCACCCGATATTTAAAATTTAATTTGTAAAGAGAGGGGATGCATATAAAGATTTGATGGTAGGATTTTTTTTTATTAATTTACATGCCAGGGTTTTCTTTACCTTACTTTACTTTTCCTACCTACAAAAAACAAAAAAACTTTTCATTCAATTTTTTTTTTACTCAAAATTTTTACTGAAATTTTGAATTTCTGGGCGACACAACTTAGGCCTCTTTCACACGAGGCAGCTAGCTGATTCAACTTCTCTTCCCAACGGGAGGCAGTACGATGTTAGAACCCGAGGAAGCAGGAGTACTTCTTGTGCTTGCTCTTCTGAAAAGCAATAAAGGAGGAAATTTATCTAGTCGAAGATTATGGGTTCCTCCCTTGTTAGAGAATCAGGGAAATAGGCGCTTTCTCACAATTATATCTGAAACTTCTAAGCCACGAGGATAAATTCTTCAATTATGTCAAGGTCATCCTTCGAAGAGATTCACGCCCTGATCCAGCACAGGATTCACTGTATTCACTGCACCTCATGTCACGCGACGAATACGAACATATTCAATCAATAAGCCTACACTGGAATTGTAAGAGAAAATAAAATAAGTTTGCCATTGCATAGTGAACAAGTGTCCCAGAAGACTCAATCAAGTTGACTGCTGTAAAGGGCCTAATGCATTGTAATGTCTTTTTAGTTGAATCAACTAGTGGGGATAAGAACGCGTGTGAACATGTCCGAAGCCTTCTAGTTGCCTGGGCGGACAAGTTGCCTTGTGTGAAAGAGGCCTAAAAGACTGATTTTTCGCTCTAGCTTAGAAGTAAGCTTGAGTTTTTGAGTCAGCAAAAAATTGAATGAAATGTTTTTTGTTTTTTAGGTAGGAAAAGAAAAGTAAGGTAAAGAAAAACCCTGGCATGTAAATAAAAAAAAAATCCTACCACCAAATCTTGATTTTCATCCAATACAAATTAATTTTTAAATATCGGGTGAGTTCCTAAATTACAAACCTTTCAACCGAAATCAACATTTTGAAAGTATTTATAAACAAATTTGTCATTGTGGGTAATACAATGACAGAACCTTATGGTAAAAACCACTCAGTAAGTTTAGCTAAAACGGATAATTCAGTTTGAATCACAAAAAACCTCATTTTTAAATAGTAACAAAAAATATTTTTAATAAGTAAACAAAAAATAATTCAATGTTTTTTATATTTCTATTTTATTTACGAATTTCAAATTATATCGTCAAAATACAGTTGTAAACAAAAATAAATTTTCAGAAAAAAATGAAACATTGGAATAAAAAATATTTATTATTTTGGCCGAATCTTAGTGTGTGTAAACAAAGCGTTTTTGTGCTTGAATGTTTCCCTTAGAGACTGACCATCTCTAACCACCTCTTAGTTACCTCTGACAGGAAGGTAATGAGGGGGTTAGTAAAACCTAGTTCACTAGAAATCCGACAGACGCGAAATTTTGAGAGTACTAGCTCTCAATCCCATTTTTCCCCGTTTACCAAATATAATCCTCCTACCTCTAAAAATTAATATTTTTGCACGAAATTTGGGATTTAGAGTTGGTATTTATATAGTTGCCTTTTGCGGCCGCGAGATACATTTTTTAAAAGATAAATAAAATCGGGTTTAAGAATCACTTGAGTGGGAAAAATCAAAAATCGGGTTCGCGGCCGCATTGAAGAAATATTGGTGAATCCAAATACGAAATATTGTATTTTTATCTCTAATATTACGGACAAAAACAGAAATTTAGTCAAATCAAACACGTTCGAGCACCCTTAAGTGGGAAGACAGAGACGAAATAAGCTTACTTTTTTTTAACAAGGCCCGCCCTTTGAGGCTGAGGCTCGCTTGCCATCGGAAGACCTAGAACTTAGTTATGATAGTTATGACCGCGGAAGCATACCAAGTTAAATAAGAAAATAAATGTTCCTGAAGTTGTTCTTTGTGAGCTTACTTTTTAATTTCTTTGTTTATAATTGTCTCGACCTCGATAAGGCCGGCCCTGCAGACACTAACGAGTATTTCACTCTGGGTCATATTTAAGTTAACTATCCAATAAACAAATACCTGAATACACTAAAAGGATGAATGCTCCATTGATGTCTGTGAATCTGTCTCATCTGCTCGTCATGGAGTGATCTGGGTGTGTAATAGTGAGCCCGTGTCCTCCAATTCCCTGGCCAGGGAAGAATGGACAATCTAAGAGCATTGAGAAAACGAACGAATGATAACTTCTTTCCCCGTTCAGCTCTATCATCTAACAAGCACTTGTGTTGATCTTGGAACTAGAACAAAAACAAATAGATAATTGAAGAGGTAGTTATAACGCATTCCATCAGTAAATAAATTAGATACAAATACAATACCTACTGCTTTTTTTTTAATATCTAATACTACAAAAGTGAATTACCTATAACAAGTACCTTTTCTTTAAAATGATTACAGCAGATTAGAAAACTCCACCGAGTGATGGTAGTCAAATAGTTTGGCTTATATAATAACATCAATCTTTAAGATGGTTAATCTTTGGTTGGGATCAATTTTTGGTAGACAAGTAGCTCTTCGCTATTGCATTTAATACGCCATAAAAAAGTGAAGTTATATCTTCGTGGAATTTGAAAGTTTGGCTGTACACCACAGATAAATAAACAAAAAATCCAATATTATGGTTATTCATAGTTTTCTTAATTTGTTTTTTAAAAAGTTCTAGAGAACAGTATGTATTATTAAACATATATATAATATCTTCAGCCGTGCAAGGCATAATAATATTTACTCAAGCAATAATGAACGAGACTTGATGAACTATAAACTGGATCATATGGGATCAACATTGGGCTAATTGTAACCTACCATCCAAATTTTATCAAAATCGGACGATTAGTTTTTAAGATATGTTGGTTTGTAAAAATGTTGAAAAACAGACAGACGCGAGACCAAAAAGTAGTATCCCTTGTCTTAAACGGATTTCTGCCTTGGAATTTTTAAAATCAGAGTTATATTTTTTTTCGTTTTTCAGAAGGTTTACAAAGGTTACAAATTTATTTTTTAAACATGGAATCATTTAAAAAACGAACAACATTACAACCAGAAAAGTTACACAAATAACCTCAAAGGCCTTGGAACTCTATACTTTACACTAGGTGTATAATCTGGTATAATCGCTGTTTCAATAAGATTATTTATTTGAGTTAAGTAGGAAAACCAAGTTCATTTAATGAGATTGGCGTATTTTACTTCGCCAAAGTAGCTTTTCAATAAAGCTACAATTCAAACCCCCATAAATATCCAAAAAATAAGATAGTTCTTAAATTAACTGTATAAAAATTTTAAACCCTTATCATTTGTAAAAACATTTAAAACTTACCAACACTCCTTTTAATTTCATAGTTTAAAACTTTACGATACAGAAATAGGTAAAATTACGATTAAAAACATAAAATATTAATTAAAAACGCTCAAATTAAGATCATAAATCGCTATTAGATCCGATAAAACATTATTCATTGCAAAAAAGCTTTTAAACCATAATTGAATTAAACAAAACTTAACCTAACGACTGAAAAATAATAAACTTTTAGACAGGCACGTTTGTTTAAAACAGAGAAAGTTAAATTTGTAAAAAAAAAAATCCTAATAATCCTCTTCTTCCGTATCTATTTGATAAATCGATCGCTAACAATGTAGGGATAATAATGTTTGATAATAGTTTTGACATCTGATTATTTATTTTTGATTTCGGAGGAAGAAACAAAGGTGATTTTTTAATGAAGTGAAGGGGACATTTTTTGTTTGACAAACACATTGTTTTAATGATCGAAACAAAAAGGTCATAAACTTAGTTTTGATTTGAATTTTAGTTTATTTAATTTTAAATATTGAACTTTATTTTGTTTTATTTACTAGCATTCACATTTATCTATCGCTGTTTCAAACACTACTGGGTCGTTGTCAGTTCAAAGATGAGGATCAATTTGAAATAGAGGGGGATGTTCCCTTACTATAGACTCTTGGCAAAAATCGACTATTTTGATACCACTGTTATGATAGCTAGTAAAGGCGGGAAGGCTGTTATAATATTGTTGCCAGTACCTCAGAGTCTTTTTTTCCTTAAATAGTGCTGGGGGCACAAGGGAAATAATTGTTCTAGGTATAAGGGAACCTCTCCTATACTAAGAAATTGAGGGGCTAACTGTGAACAGCAATTGATCACATCGCTGTTGGAAATGTAAAATGTCCAAAAAAACTCTAATTGGTTCGAAAAAAGTTTCTTGTGAAGAACCATCTCCAAAGCCTGGTATAAATATGTAATGTTATGTCAAAGAAGTGCTTTTCCAAGTTCATGTTCAGTAACATGACCCTACCTTATCAATCACACACATATCTATACCGGATTAAGTTGGCTTTGGAGGTGGTTCTTTACTAGAAACTTTTTCAATCCGAACTCCCGCAAGTGAAGTTTAAGCCTCCTAAAGCCTGGTAAATTATAGATAAAAAAGAATGTTTCCCATGAAAATGTTGGTGCTCATATGAAAGATGTACACTATCTGATTTCACTGCAGAATTTTTTGTACAGTAACTGAATAACAGTATCTTTGTAGAGGACACTTTGAAGATGGTACCCTACTCTGATTAAAATTAAATGGGCTCAATTTTTTAGAACTCAAATTAAATTAAATTATAGATACCTAGTAATTATTTGAATTTAATTTTTGTTATTTATATTTGTAACCTACTATTCAGCAGCTTTCATTTGATACCCCACTCGAAAATTAAAAAAAATAAATTAATTTTTGAATTTACCATATTTTTGCGAATTGTGCATGCGCATATTTAATTTTTAACTTCTGTATATTTTTCCTGTGGTTGGGTCCAAAAGTTGCGCCAGTGTTTCAAAATTTCAGCTCTTTAGCTTAAACGATTCCCTATGAACCAAAGTATCTCGTCAATTAAGATAGAGTTGGAGTGGTGTTGCGGCAGTGACTATTAAGTAGTGTTTACGCTGACATTTTACATATAAGTTCCTGTCAATAATCATTTTTAATAGTTGTTGCCAATAATAATTGAAGTTGGGTTTATAGCACGCGTTGTTGACATGCATTTCGGAGTATCTAGGTAACTGTTATTCATTGAAGCCGAGGAGACTTCGGTCGCTGTATGTTTTGATCACGCGTCTGTCCTTGGGTGCTTACGTTCTGTTCAGTTTAGAAACAAAGCCGAATCAATTGTGTATTAAAATACATTACTGACTTTCTAAAAGGATGGTTTGAAGGTGGAAACAAGCATATTTAATATTTACTATGTAAATTGGTGACTCAAAAAATGAAAACAAAAATATAAACGAGGGGAAGGTTTGAAGCGACTACGCGAGAACGTTGGTATGGAATCAACTTTTCGCGCTCAGTAAACATCACGCGCGTCAAAAACTCGTGCCATGAACCAGTTTAATACTACTTTATTATTTACTATCATTAATATAATTTTTTTTTTTTTTTTTTTTTTTTTTTTTTTATCCTATGCCTTGCTCCTCTAAGGCGACTTCGGCCATGCGACGTCGCCGATTAGTATCCTGACGACGGCGTCGACTCACCTCTAAATGATTTGTTATTGCTAAGCTAAGGCAACTTCACTTATTCCAATAGAAATATTTTTTTTGTTTTGATTTGTTGGTCTTGAAATAGATATAATAACTTATGTAAATTAATTTACTTAATTTTACTTGTTTTCTAACTATAAAATTAAGCCCGATGCCACGGGCTTAACCCGGATATATAATATGTCAAGTGTCAGACAGAAATTGCTTTGAGTGTTTACATACTGATAGAAATTGCTTGAGATTTATGTCGTGGATATATGTATGACACTTCTCGCAATCCTTATATTTGCAATAAATGTACGACCCGCAGTGTTTCATCGACAGCATTATTGTTTTATTACGCGTCTTTTTTTAAAGTAATTAGTCACATATTTTAATCACTTCACTTCCTTATTGAAACAAGTATTCAAATACATTATTGAAGTCTTTGTAAATGTATTGTGTGTTATAAGATACAATTAATGTTGTTCGTTTTTAATTTTGATGCGGTTTTATTTCGGACCAGTAAAACTTGACGTAGTAATTGTTGTAAAGTTATAAATTGAATCTTGTGTATAATACTGACTATAATATCGTTCTAAATTATATTTAGGATAATATAAACTAATTTTGAAGAGCACTTGACTTAGGACAGATGGAAAGATCGAAGTATTTAAGGTATTTGATTCTTACTTCTTTTTGGGTTATAAGATCTAATATTTTAAGATACTAGTGAGAGAAATTTTCATATTCTTCTAAATAAACAAGCGTCTACAATTTCAGAGCATAGTTTATAAATAACACTTTCAGATGGCTGAGAAATACTTTGCTGCTACATGAATAGATGACCCCCATTTAAAAGTCAACTTATTTCTTGATCAACACAATATGTTATTGCAGGGACAGCTTCTTTCCACATATTATAATCATCCTATGAAACATATCTCACCTCTTTTTGACTCGAAACTGAAATTCCTTTGTAGGGACAGTATTTTCATGAGGATACGACTGCTGTTGCTATTCGGCGATCCTCCATGACCATTATTAAAAATATTTTTCAAGCTATTGCTTTTTCACTACTCAGTGAAATTATTTTCTTTACGACCTTATTGACTCATTGTCTTATACTATATGGAGAGAACGCTTCCATTCTGTATCCTCCATGTCAAATAACTAATACTAGGTGTGCAATGCTTCCAATATTGAGCTGAGAGTGCATTTTAATTTTACTTATTTATTTATTTTTCATTTTTTTCGAACGTGCATTTTAATCTTATTTATTTTTTATTTTTTTAAAAGTTAACATAACAACAATAACTGTACTCTAAAAGAGCTTTCCAACGACATGCATCTTGAAGGGCATATACTATTTTAACTTTTGTACCCCTTACCCCCGTGTACCAATTTGGACCATTCAGATTTATACCTTCCTGTGGTTGGACACTATGACCGTGCCAAATTTTTGTGTGGATCGGCTCAGCCGTTCAGGAGATAACGATTTGGATCATTTCAGATTTATACCTTCCTGTGGTTGGTCACTATAACCGTGCCAAATTTTGTGCGGATCGGCTCAGCCGTTCAGGAGAAAACTTTTGTACCCCGTACCCCTGTGTACCGATTTGGACCTTTTCAGACTTATAACTTCCTGTGGTTGATCACTATGACCGTGCCGAATTATGTGCGGATCGGTTCAGCTGTTCAGGAGGAGTATGCATCAGAAAAAATGCAAAGTGTAGTATAAGAGCTACGCTTCGCTCAGCTCAATAACTAATAAAAGGGGTGTGTAGTGTATGTGTAAGTGGCCTGTAGGTAATTAATAGCTCATTTATTATTATTTATAATGACAGTAGACAGTAGCTCATTAACACTCAATGTATTTTATGAGTTTCATTGCACTTTTCGAATAAATGTTAAAGACCTTACATATTAGCAACTTTGTTTGTTCTGGTTAATCCGTTTCTGGTGAAAAGATGGTAGTAGCTCTATCAGTTCTAACCATTCTGATTTCTGATTATCTCTCACCCTGGACGCTATCCATTATAACAGGAGCCGGTTGACCTGCTAACTCTAGTTAAAATCTACAAAAATAGATCAAAACAAAACAATCTCAAAACAAAAGAATCTCCCATCACTCTAGGAACTATAGATAATTATTGCTGATCTGACTTCAATTAATAATCAGACGATTATTAATTGAAGTCAGATCAATTTAATATTAAATTATATTTAATTAAATTAAAAATGTATAATAGTTTTTATGCTGTGCACACTTTCTCTTAACAATTAAGTCCTGTAAGTGGATAACGTTATCATGCTGATAAAAGCAAACCACGAACGTCCTTCGTCAATTCCTTAAATAAAATAGGTTATACTTAATCTGGCAGAAACTACACTTGTTTCTTTTTAACTTCTGGACAGTTCTATAATAATCAAAGAGAATTAAAACAAGCTGGTTGTTATTTATAAGCCAGCTTTAATACACATTGTAACAGGTGTTTTACATTTTAATAGATAAAATAATTGTAATGCTTCCTCTGGTCAATAAAAGTGACATCGGTTGGGGCTGTCATTATGTCACGCTGATAAGGTTTTAGTGGAGGTGATTAGGAATAGAGTGAATTGTTTAGTGCTCGTTTAAACGCGGTCCTGTTCTCATATGTTTCTCGTTACTCGATTGGAGTTCACTTATAAATTCATAATTTTATCATTTATAATAGGTATATATTAATCACTGCAGCGATATTGATTTGGATTTCGGCACTCAATTTATTAACTGTTAGTTATTTTAAGTGTTTAATTAGTTATTCTTTTAAGGCTTATCAGAGTACGGAGTCAAAAATCACAGGTATTTCATTGAATAAAATAATAATATAAAAACTTGTCGGTTAAATTTTGTAGAAGTTTCTTTATAAACTATATTTTTCCCCCAGATTTAATAATAATAATGAAAACAAAATACTCAATATAAAAATAACAAAAATCTCGACTATAACCGAAAGGTTATTTATTATTAAATTAATCATTGTATTAAAAGAAACAACTTTTTGTTAAGGTAACGTCGAATAATCTATGCCATTTTTTTTTGAGGAATTATTAATTTTTATAGCTACACATTTTTATTCAGGGTTTTGTTGTAAACCCAACTTTTAATTCCACAGTATTTCGCGCAATAAGCTCTTTCGGATTTTAATATAAAATATTTTTTAAAGAAAAATCGGGCAAAGAACAATCAAGACATTCCATATAAAACTGAATATTTTTTTAATTTTAACTTTTAACTCTCCTCTCTCTCTTTCTCTCTCCCTTAATATATATATATATATATATATATATATATATATATATATATATATATATATATATATATATATATATATAAATGAATAAATTCTCGACCGTAAATACAAACAGAAACAAACAAAACTCAGGTTTTGGTCACAAAAATCGTCACTATGCGATATCTAAACAACGACAAGTCGTTGTTGTGTTATCGTTAGATGTTTTACGGCCACTGAAGAAGGTTTTAAGTAAAAACCGAAACGTCGGGATTGTAACATAGTGACAATTTTTGTGACATGTAGTTAACAATTTTAACTGTTATTAATGTTTTTGTTTTTTAATGAATAAATCTCAATAATAAAATACTCCTTACAAAAATATTTATATACCGCTCAAGCTTTGATTCTAAAGCCGCGAGAATATTTCCTATTTTTGACTCTGCACTCTGAGAAGTTTTAATCTAAATATATTTTTATTTTTATTTTATTTATTTTTTTTAAACTAGACTTAACGCTGTATGCCTTTAATAATAGTGGTATGCACAGGCATACATAAGATAATTAATTTCATTGACGTACTTCAATTTTAATCGTTTGTGCAGATACATATTTAAGATCATTTAATAGTTTTCTTGAGCTGAGAAGACATTTAATAATGACTATAAAAAGGTATGACCTAATTTTTATATTCTTTATTGCATCAGTGGTATAATTGTTTTATTTATTATTATTTTTTACTTTCTCTTGTACGTAGTATAAATGTTTTTTCTAGTGACATTTTGTTCAAGTATCTCATAAAAATGGAAAAGGAAAATTGATAATATTATACATAAAAATATTTCGATAAAGAATGATTTAATCGACATAAAAGTTGTCTCAATGTATTCAGCTCGATAAAATACACACAAAAGCACAACTCACTTGAATAATTTCATTTAACATTTTATTATCCTAAACCATTGCTCCACCCCCTTAAAATTTTGGGGATGTTCAGATTTTCAATTCTACAGCGAAAATGAATTCATAAAACAAGTTTTATAAATGCACGAATTTTGTCTTTTTCGCGGGCACCATTTTTTTTTTTTTTTTTTTTACCTTTATTACTCTGAAATTACTAATTATTGGAATATGTCAAAAAACCATTACAGTTAATACACAATACAGACCGGTTTCGACTAAATTATGACTTTATTCTATAATCCATGACTGACTAATTGGTGTTGACCAACTGATGTGGTTGCATCGAATATTAGCTATATTCACAATCAATTTAATATTACCTACTAGCCCATAAAAACCAAGTTTTTATTATGAATCCTTTATACTTATGCATTTTGGTGGTGTGAAGGTAAATATTGGTATTAATTAAAAAAACAATAATTACAATTAAAATTAAAACCCTGGCAGTTGATCGGGACTAAAACCCAAAAGAAAAAAAAAAGAAAAAATAATTACTACTAATCTTCTTGTAGGTATAAATAATACAGTCTTCTTTAATGACAGAAAAATACTAATAACCAGAAAAAAGTTGAATAAAAAAATAAAAAGTAAAATAAAAAAACATCACAATGAAGACGATTTGGCGTTCAATTGGAATCAGTATCCGAGGAACTGAGAGATCTGTTAATCTCCCAAACTACGTTTTAGATTGAAAACATGGCCATGCGAGTCTTTGCCCCTACCTACCCTATATATATATATATATATATATATATATATATATATATATATATATATATATATATATATATATATATATATATATATATATATATATATATATATATATATATATATATATATATATATATATATATATATATATATATATATATATATATATATATATATATATACATACAGTATGTCCACGGATTGAGTTGCCTATACGTGTAAATTCAAAAAAATTTCAATTTTCGAAGAAAAGTCACTCTTCATAAAATCTTCTGCTTGTTCTTAAATGAAGATTTATGGTATTTCTTTTTGTTCAAAATGTACCCTGTACCCAGAAAGTACAATTTCCTAAAATCGTACAAGAGTAAACCGGTCCAAATTTCGACTATACTAGAAAAAAGTATTCTTTATAATTTCTGTAAGATACTATTCAAAATTTATTTTTCACATAAAAAAGTTCGATAATCAAATTTCAAAAATTCCCCCTCCCCTGCCATTTATAAAAAGTAAAATTTGTCTGATTCAAATTTATGCGGGGTCGCTTTAATGGTCTCATTGAGTGCATTAAAAGTTGTGGTATTGATTTTTTTGATAAAAACAGCATGAAAGCTATTAAAGAGGAAAATAAATTCTTGTTTGAAAATGTTTTTTACTGGTCTTATATTACTTTGCTTTGTAAGTTTCATCGCACATTTCCGTTTCTTCAATTTTGAACCACTTCCCGTGATTCAAAAAAAAAATGGCGTCAAATTTACTTGCTTTTTAAGTTTCATCGCACACCTATTACCCCAATTTTTAACCACTTACCGTCATTCAATCTTCCCCAAATTTTGCACATAGATACAACTAAGGTAAAGAATACAGAAACCAAAAAAAAAAAAAAAAAAAAAAAATTGAAAATAAGACCAGTTTTGAAAAATGGCATTTTTATATTAATTATTTTTATTAATAATAAATAATATTTAAATAATAAATACTATTTTCTCAATAAATGCTTTCATGTTGCTTTTATCAAAAAAAGCAATACTACAACTTTTAATGCACTTAATGAGACCTTTAAATCGATCCCGCGTAAATAAGAATCAAACAAATTTTACTTTGTCATCCGATATCCGTTTTAGACGTCAAGGAACTTTTTTGGTTCCGTGTGTGTCTGTCGCTCAATTTTTGCGAACCAACATATCTTAAAAACTATTTTGACATTAAAAGAAGGGGGAAATAACGGCTTGTAAGTAAAAGCATAAAATCAATAAAGTACGTGATAGGATGCGAGGAAGCTATGTGTAACACTAATAATTGGCAGTCTATTTGATTTAATTGGTTCTATTCATTAATTAAACAAAATTAAATGATTTTTTTTAAATTTATTAATTTAATAGAATGTAGGCAATTTATAGATTGTTACACCTCTTATAGAATAACAAAGAGGAGTAACAATCAAAAGAAGGTGTACGGAATGTTCTTCTTTAGACTGTTACTTCCCTTATAAAAACAGAAGTGTAATATTCCTTTGTCCAGTGCCGGATCTAAGGGGGGGGGCTGCGGGGGGCAAGCGCCCCAGGCGGCACGCCCGGGGGGCGGCAAAACGAGGTGGAAAAATAAAATGATAAATAAAGGAAAAATAATAAAAACTTCACGAAAAAAAAAAAAAAAAATTAGGTGAAATGTAATGTTTTTAATTATATGTAATATAATTACAGTTATCTAGTCCAATCTGATATACCCACCCTTATTAACTTCGTTTACCCTTTTTTTCTTTACAGTTGATGTGAAAGAAACTTAAGCATATTGAAGTTTTCAAAAAACTATTTAAGAAGTTCGATGTGTCAAGAAAGACTCAAACTGTTAACGCAAATTCGCAAATAATAATACTATTAATACTTTTTGGAGTCCATTTATGGGTCAAATTTGTCAAAATTGTGTACCAATTTTTTTTTTTCACTCATCCAAATTCTAAACCAAAATTTTTCTATATTATCATAATCCAATAATACGCAGATTTCTTTGAAAATTCGCTGATTAAGTAGTCATGGTGCTGACTGGTCTTTTTTATACGAATTATCACGCTTCCTATGGTCCGGAGACAATAAGGGAAACTTCGGAGCGCACTATTATCCAACCGGTTCGTTGTATGTAAACAATGAACATATTGTTTCTTGTGTGAAATTTTAGATTCTTAAATTTTGACCTGATCCTCAATGGTCTCCGAGTCAGAAGAAGCGAGATATTCACAAAATCACGTAAAGAGTCGTGCAAAAACAATCACAATGCAAGTTATAGTAGAACTAGGTTTTTGCTAAACCGTTCTTTGTACGTAAAAAATGAATGAGACCTTTTTTGTGGGAAATTTAGTTGTTTTGCTTTTTAATAATAATTTTAATTTGTCTCCGAGCCATAGGAAGCGAGATAATTCGTAAAAATACGTTGAATTGATATGGCACATCCCTTCCTCGCATCCTATTACGTACTTCATCGATTTTATGCATTTAAAGCCATTATTGTCTATTTTGTTTCATTGTCTCCCCGTTTTAATCTGCCAAAATTGTTTGGATTTTTACCCAAATTAATGTATCAATTTAGCAAAAATTAAAGAACTTTAAAAGTTTTATACAAATCGTAAAAGTACTTTTGAAGCTGGAGGTTTAAATAAATGTATTTTTGTGCGCATGTGGAAGAGAAACAAGTAGGCGCGAAAGGTTGAAACTTATTGGGACCAACAATAGGCTAATCATGACCTACCATCCAAACTTCATTAAAATCTGACGAGTAGTTTTTAAGATATGATGGTTCGCAAAAAAAGTAACAGACAGACATGGACCCAAAAGTGTTCCCTGATGTCTGAATCTGTCTTGGAATTTTTGAAATCGGAGACCTAAAAATTTGTCGTTCTTCAGAACGATCACATAGCTTCAGTTACCTCGGTGAGGTTGGAATAAAAAAACATCAATAAATAAACAGTAATTTATTGCCAATATTAACAAATTAATATATTACATGATATGTAATACAATAATAAAACGTAAACATTTTACATTAACTAATTTCAATAAGTTATTACATCTATTTGAAGACCAACAAATCAAAACAAACCTATATTATTATTGGAATAAATATGGTCGCCTTAACTATGGAGCAATAGTCAAGTTGATATTTAAATTGCTAACTGGGATTCCCACTTACATTTTTATGTGGGATGCAAATATAAACTATTTTTTTGTTTGTTTATTTGCATACTTTAATGGATGTTTGTTTATATGCTTAGTTGAGAGTGTATCTACTTGATTCAGTTGCTATATAGGAAGTTGTGAAGGTATTTCATAATGAAACTGGAAGAATTAATAGCATAGTATAGTGTTACAGGTAAAAAATATTTTTTTTAAGTCTAAAACCCGATTTAGATACATAGTAAATGTTTCAAAAATTAGATAATAAATATTTCAAAAATTCTGCAGAAATAATTTTAAACAAATTTTAAGTTGCTGTTTTAGCTGAAAAAGCTCTAAAAAAAAGGTTCTCGAAAACACCTGAAATTCACCATTTTAAACCTAATTTTCTAAAATTTTCCGAGGGAGGCCCCCTGAACTACCCCCTTTGGGCAGGAGGGTAACCCCTCCTAATGGATCTAGAAGAATTAATAGCATAGTATAGTGTTACAGGTTAAATAAAATAGAAATTATCATTATTAATTGGTATTTTAAACGCAGTACGGAATAGTTACTGTAGTTTTAGCTGAAAAAGCTCTAAAAAAAAAAAATGTTCTTAAAATTCACCATTTTTGCACCTAATTTTATAAAAATTTCCGGGGGAGGCCCCCCTTTGGATTTGAGGCTAAACCACCCAAGTCCCCCCCCCCCCCAAATTCTACTGCTAGATCTGCCCCTGTGTGGCAAGGGCGGCAAAATCTGCTTTTGCCCCCCCTAAGAAAAAACCTAGATCCGGCACTGCCTTTGTCCCAAAGTACATTAGCCTAAACTAAACATCCCTTTGTCTTATTAGTTATTTAGTCAATTCATTTATATTCTAAAAAAAAATACGGGAGTAACAATCTAAAGAAGTACCATGTATTTGTATTGGTACAGAGTCTATGTGCCAAGTTTCAGCTCGATTGGATTACTGGAAGAGGGTTAATAAGATTAATCGCCAAAGATTTTGACGTCAGACCCACAAACAAACAAATAAAAGTGAAGTTAATATAAAGGATTTAATAACAAGTAACCTACATCTAAAGTTGGCTGTATAAATGAAACAGAATTAACACGTCATTATTTATTCTTTTGAAGTTAGATATCAGTTATTAAATTACACAACCAAGCTTTGGTTTTCCCTATTCTACAGTCAAATGATTTATTGGGACGTATTGTTTTTTCCATAACATGTAACATGTATGGAAAAAAAATTACTTACTCCAGCTTTTTCCATTTATTAGTTTTCGAAGGTACATAAAAATTACTCTTTTTATTTTCTCAGGAACTAGATTTTTACCGGGAAAACTGCTTATATCGTTTAGATTCGTATTTAAATAGACTACATTTTAGAATTTTTTAATCAAGCGCCTCCAAATTCGGAGCTAAAATTCATTTCCGATTTTGCCTTGGAATATGATTTTTTTGAACATGTATGCCAAATGTCGTCAAAATCGGCCATGTAGTTTAGGCGCTCCAGATGTCTGCACAGACAGACGATAGACAGACATTTTTAAAAACAACTTTTTTTTACTCAGGGGACCTCAAAACGTGTAAATCCATCAAAATCGAATTTTCGTGGCATCACAATACTTTCTCTAAAATAAATTTTAAATAAATTATCGTATTTTGGTAATCAAAAGACTAATTCACTGATTGTTAGGTAAACATTTTTAAATGCACAACGTATTATGAAAAAATTAACGTTTGTTCGGAATAAATCGCTGACTTTTGATAAAAATTACTTTAGATTTAATTATTATGTAAAAGTTAAATTCTATGCAATTGCAATACAATTTATTTTGTTAGAGATCATTGCTAAGAGTTATCTACTCGCGTGAAAAACTAACCATACACCATTTATCTGGTTTATTTCTCAAAGTGGAGACATAGTTACGATAACAATCCATTGTATTAAGAGTATAATTCCTCTAATATCATTTTTTTTTTTTGACTGCTACATAAAGAAGAAATAACTATTGTTTGGAACTTACCATCATTTTAGTAGAAAATAATTAATTCATAACAGTAAAATTTAAAGACTCTTTTACGATAGAAAAATATGTTTTTGATATTTTCTCTTAACAATCTATCAAACTAACTATATCAGTGCACTAATAATAATCAAGTACAGATCCGAATTAAAATTATCAGATTACGGTTTTAACAATAAACTTGTCAAATGTGCTGCTCTTTTTGGTTTATCTACTTTGGTTGATCAAAGTTAGATAGACAATAGGTCGTAACCATCAAGAGGGAGCAAGTCGGGCACCGCTTGACCTATAAAAAATGTTTTGCTTACTCTTTCAATTTTATACATGTATAGAATAAAAGCTAAAGCCACCACTACTGTTTTTGGCGACTTTTGATGTGGCTCTATTGATCATATTTTTTTTCCTCGTCGTTTTTGCAATGTTAGCATATCTTCTCTGAAATTCGTGGCAACTCTTATATTAGAACGAAACTGATAGGACAAATTCGTTATTTTATAAACTTCAATATATCCTAAAACAGTTTTGATTGGTGATTTCTTAAATATTATAATTGTTATTTAGACAATCAAACTCTATGAGCATGGATAAATTTGATTAATTTATAGTGAAAATTTCAATGCTAAATGTTTTGAAAGATATTGATGATCAGATTTTCTGTATCGAAACTGGGCTTTGCTAATCTGTTATTTTTTTACAAGTTCAAGAGTTGAATATGCCCTTTGATCAAAATTATTCACAATAAGTTCAACAAATATCGGTGGAAAAGCTTTACCTTTACAAACTGTACTCAACTATACATAATAATTAGATAAAAGTGATTTACATGACTCTTTTGTTGTACTGTGAATTCAAAACGTGAAATATCATATTCATACCTTGATTGTTAATAAGTCATATTATGATTAGATAATTGCTGCACGAAACCGTTTTTCAACCCGATACTATTGCAATTATAGATTCAAAGAAAAAATAATACAATAAATAAACAGATAAAATAATTCTAATTGTTTTGCGTAGAATAGGTTATTGAATGATTAATACTAACCGTGAGAATATGAAGCCAGCTTTATTTTTCAATGATAAAAAACTTTAAATTTAATTTGTAAAATTTTTTCCCCCCATAACTTAAATCGCAAGGTGCAATCAAGAATTCATTCCGATAATTTTAGTCATGCTTAATAAATATATTATGCATGATATCAATAAATAATTATAGATGTTACTGAATGTAAGGTGTTTTACTGATTAGTTCTAAGAAAACCAAATACACAGTGGAACCTCGATATAATGAAACCCGTTTTAAATTTAGAAAAGTTTTATAATACCTTATTACAATGTATTTACCTAAATGACAAGCCTCTGTGTAAGAGTTATTTATAGCTAATTTCTAGGAAAAAGATTATGTGATTTTAAAGGCCCCTCCACACTCTCGCGAAGTTGCAAGAAGTCGACCGAGGAACGAGATGTTGAGAGATTGCTCGCATTTCCTCGGTGGTTTCTCGACTTGCTCGCCCGACTTCTCTTTAGATACTGTTTTTTCCGGAGTCAAAGAGGATGCGAGGGATATAGAGTCATGGCACTCATCAGGTGCACGCCACGAATGGTGAGTGCATGCGAGTGCTTCGCCCTCGGTATCCTCGATACTCCTGGAGAGCGTGGAGGGATCAGATCCACCTGATAACCTGAGAATTACTTTTCATACTTGCAGTTCATCAGTCGGTTTGTTCTTGATATGTATCTAGTTTTCTTTTTACTGTTTTTTCATGTTCTGTTGTAATTTTTAATAATTCATAGTGTTTTCACAAAGTGAAAACACAAGTGAGTTATTCTCGAAGCAATTCGTGATTTTTGTATTAAATATGAGTGCCCAGTCCAAAGGAAGAATGTAACAATACTTGTAAATAAACCATAAACCAAGCAGTTGGCTGAATGATAAATAAAACCGTTTATCAAGTGGGTGTGGTACATAGTTTTCTCCTATCCATAACATCATTGTATAGATAGATCATTCAATCTGCATTATGTGTGTTGTGTTGCTTTCATCCAGTGGCGGATTAAGGGGGGGGGGGGGGCGACCGCCCCCCCCCCTTGATTATACTTTTTTCCAACGACTACCAAATTTAATATCAGAAATGCAGAAAAGCGCTGTTTTCAAAATTTTTCGAGGGAGGACCCTCGGCCCCGCAATATATCCTCCCCCTCCCCCAATAATAAACTTCTGACCACGCCAGGCGTCCCGGAGTTGTCCCGGTTTTGGACTTTAAATCCCGAACTTGTCTCCTGAAAATACTTTTCGGGACGCCAAAATGTCCTAGTTTTCAATAGAGACGCCGATAATAGATTAATTCGTTTAAACAAATCCACATATTCTGATAATTTATTTTATAAAATAATTTATAGATGCGTAGTTTTAGCAAAATGTTTGTTATTGCCAATCTGAATAAACCGCATTTATTCCAATAAAAATAAGTACGAGTATTTGCTTTGATTCGATGGTCTTCAAATAGATATAATAACTTATCTAAATTAATTTACTTAATTTAACTATTTTTTTCTAAATATAAAATTAGGTCCGTTGTCATGGGGTTAACGGCAACGAAAATATTAAAAATCCCCCTTTAGCTTTCGAGCTTACCGAAGGTAACAAACTGTGATAAATTTTCGTTCTCAAGAACGAAAATTGTTTTAGGTATTTTAGACAAAGGGAATGATTAGGTGCACAACTTTTATTGTGTTACAATAACTATGCTTTTAAGTTTGTGTTATATTTTTTTTTTTTTTAAATGTACTTGTGTTCATATTCATACTTGTTTTTCAACAAACTACACCATATACTTAATCGAGCCAAAAACTACCCTTTTGTGACTAAGTATTAAAATCAAATTTTACCTCAGAAATGCATTTAAGCACTGTTTTGAGAGGTCATATTTTCAAATCCCCGGACCCCCCGCTTTATGCACCATACAATAATTAACTGCTAACGACACCTATGACTTACGGTTAAGATATTGTACTGCAGTCGGGGGGGAGGAATCCTGAGAACTCCCCCCCCCCCTTTTCTTAGGGCTTTCCATACTCCCGAAACCCCTTGGAGGGGCAGATCGCCACCCCCTAGATGACACCCTTAATCCGCCACTGCTTTCATCAGGGGGTCAATCCCAAACTATCCTCAAATTTTTGAACAAAATCGGTTCTTAAGACTGTGAGAAATTGATCTTAGGAGGCATTTTACGTTTGCGGAAGCGCAGTGGCTACTAGATCACGATGAATTCACAGAGGACCATCTAGGGCCTAGCCCGCGTAATCTGAAAATTTCATCAAAATAAGATGAAAAGTGTGGAAGTTATTGGGTGTGACAAGTGACAAGGATTCACGGACACACAGGCAGACAGATAGAAACAAAACTAAATTTGTTCAGGAAGGTCTAAAGCGTAAAATGCGGGTGGGAGTTTTGATTTTGGATAAAAAAAAAAAAAATGTTCACCTCCCAAAAGTTAACAGAATACTTCCGCTACTATAAGGTAGACTCGGAAGCAATAAAATGAAATTGCACATTTAAAAATGCCTCTTAGCACCCTTTCAACCATTTTTTAAAAAAAGGAACTGGTTGCAGCTTTTGTTAACTAATTCTTTAAAAAAGAGAAACTCAAGAAAAATTTCCAAAAATAATTTTTCTTTTTTTTAATCATGTTTTTCCTATCCTCCAAGTATCGAAATTATCTGGTAGAACCTTATTTAAGTGAAACCTCCGTACAGCAAAACCTTTTTTTTTAACAAACTACGCATTCACTGCACATGAGATTCGTTACTTACATCTTTTTTAATAACAACTTACATATACATATCTATAATAAAACGAAAAATCTACGATTTAACAGAAAATCAATATATATTATATATAAAATATTTTAACTAATATTCTTACCTGGAATATTGATTTTTACCGAAAGTTACCTCTAGCAAATATATAAATAATTATAAAAATGTACTGAAAGAGATGAAATGATGTTCATTTTTGCTCAGTAGAGGTTGAGTTGAAATGAATTGTCGAGGTATATTTGTCTCTGTAAGGTTGGTACAGGGGTGGGGAGTGGGGCGGGGTAGTGTAGGAGAGAGGGGGGTGGGTTGGTGGAGGGGAGATCACATACCTCAGCTCCTTGGTCCAGTGATGCTACGGCACCCGTTCGATTAGTAACTTGATAGGGGGACTCTATATACATCTAACATATTACCCCTTTGCCGTCTCGCGCTCGTTCCGTTCCTTTCCTTTAACCATTCCCGTTTTCGGACTTATTCGTAATTAGTCTTGAATATATCAATAAATATATTTTAATATTGTGTTGGAATTTAGTTTAATTTTAATCTAATGGATTTTTATTTTTAATAAATACCTTGGAAGTTAAAGGAAAAGATTTAAAATCCAAACTACTTTTTTTTAAGAAATAATTTTCTCTTATTTATTGTATTATTTACTATTTCAAGTCTTGTGTACAGTTCATCATGTGCCATTATGAAGTTAAGTACATTGTTAACAGTGTTTGTTAGTGAACTGCCGCCTAACGGCCCGCAATATTCCTCGCACATATCTCTGGTAATCATAAATTTATTATTCACATTTGTAGCTTTTATATTTCTTCTTTTTTTTCAACGCATGCATTTAAATATAAGTATAACAAGAATAACTATCAAAATAAAGAAGAAACTAGATCTAAAATTGTCCCACTAACATGCATTAGAAAACACGAAAGAATCTTTTTAGTAAATTATTCTAGTAGTAATTATTTTTAAACTTCATCACGTATAAATAACATTGGGGGATATAAAAATGGGTATTTACTTACTTTTACCTTCAATTTTAAAGTACTGATAAGATAATTAATTGTTATCATGTAATCTGATAGTAGAACCGAATTACTTATATAAAGAAATGTTGGAGACTTATATAGAGAGATGTGATGGAAATAAATTAATAATGAAACGATATTATCGACTTCAATTTCTACAGAATGCAATTAAATCTAATCAATTTTATCTTTTCTATTTAATTATTCTTAAATTTATTATTTTTATTTCTTGTTATAACTTTGTTTGCTGGCGTTTAGTTCTTAGTTATTTGTTGTTATATCTTAAAACCTATTTATTGTTATAACCTTCCTAGGATTTGAGTAGATAACTCTTATCATAATCGTTCAATATGATTTATTATAATAATTTAAGCAACATCGCTACTCATTTACTATAAATTTGTAATTTGAACTGATTTAATGTCTTATCTTATCATTTTATTGATGATAATATTACAAAAATATAGGATAACAAATTATAAAATATAATCTCTTTTTGTACCATGATATGGCCTAATGTCTTACTAAATATCGGCCAATCTTGTATTATTAAATCACAAAACTAAACTAAGGATGTGGTTATAGTTCGGATTCACGTTGTTGGTGTCGACATAACCTGTCATTTTGTAACCTCCAATCTTGTTGGTTTACCAAACTGATCTCCTACGTGCACTTTATTCAATCCCAAACTCTTATTCTTCTTCTGTCGCAAAATCCCCCACTTTGAGGTTAGGTGATAAAATCCCGTATATTATATTAAAAACCTTAATTTTGTGTACTCCAACATATTTTTAGACAATGGGATATAAACTCTCCTATGAACAAATCATACATCATACATATATAATTTCTCTCAAATCAAGTAGGAAAAAGTACGAAAAATTTCTGGGGCACGTACAATCCGAATTAGCCCTCACTTTGGTCTAATATTCTTCCGCTGTGTTTGTGAAAAGTGATGATTTTATCTTTTATGAGTTAATACATTAATACCGTGGAGGAGGGATATATTTCTATATTATGTATCTTATATTATACGTACTCGTATATTAGTAGTCACTAGCTGGATTCCCGTGTTTATTTTTTAATATATATTTTTTAATTTGATGATTTGTTAGTAACCACAGGCCGAAGAGAGTTTGCTTATTATAATTATAAAATATCATAAAAAAACAACTAATTAGTAATTGAATCCGTCTTCTGGAGAAGCATTTTAATTAGTAACTTTTGTAATCCCCCCCCCCCCCCCCCCCCCTGTGTCTCATAACCCATGGGTTGAATTGGGAAATATCTTTTATTAATAGTTGCTCACATCCTTATGAGATGCCCTTTTCCAAGTTCGAACTTCCTAGCTTTAGACCAGTCAAGACAGTCTGGGCTCAATTCCCTTTCTTTTTTTTACTTAGCCCCTATTTTATTCTTTGGGGATTGAACTTCAGAAAATTCCATCTTAACCAAACATCAAAATTAATAATAAAAATCATCATAGCAAATAAAATAATTTTATCTACGATTGATACGAAATATAAACATTATATCTCTGTTTAGATGCGTAGAAAGTGATTATTTACGTACTTATATTCATTGCGCATGCGCGTCTCATAGTTCTAAAGAATTCCTCTTCTTTACCACAATAGTGCGGTAAAAAAGAGGAATTCTTCAGCTTTACGCACGATTAGAGAGTTTGTTTACATTTAACAAAACTAATTTGCTATTATTTAATTAAAATAACTGTTTATATCGAGTTTTTAGTGAAAAACAATGAATGAATCAAGTGGCTTTGACGAAAATGTAGAGAATAATACTCCTCCAGAAATAATTAATTCGGCCACAAATACTGATAACTCAAGATTAATGCCATCTTTATCAAGAGAAGAGATACGAACTTACATGCAGCAAGTTTATTTTTATCTGTATTTATTATTTAAATCTAACAATCGTAGATAAAGTACAGTACGCAACTCGTACGAAAACGGCATTTTGCATTGCTCGTGTGGTTTTACAACCCTCGCTGTCGCTCGGGTGCAAACTCCACACTCGCATGCAAAATGCTACTTTCCGCACTCGACGCGTAATGTACTATTATATTACCGTTTCAAAAAAGTAGTAGCAATTATGTTAGTAAAAGGGACATGTTTTCATATGCATATACATATGGCCGCCATCTTGAATCAAAATGACCGATTGGATATCCCCTTCTCTTATGTTTTTT
The DNA here is from genome assembly GCA_951217055.1 of Gerris lacustris. Classification (NCBI taxonomy): domain Eukaryota; kingdom Metazoa; phylum Arthropoda; class Insecta; order Hemiptera; family Gerridae; genus Gerris; species Gerris lacustris. The sequence continues at coordinate 47,385,283 of OX578283.1, forward strand.
TTTAATCTAAAATCTAAAGTAACTTCCAAATTTTGAGTTCTAGTGCAATTGGTGCCAAAGGTTATGTCTAATGTTGTGCATATATGACCATCTTGATATAAGATGGTGGATCGTAGAAATATTTCTATGTGGGCTTATTAAGGTTTAGAAGAACCTATGTTCAAAGTTCATGGTCAATGGGCTAATTGTTCTAAAGAAATCGTGTTTGAGTCAGTCAGTGGTATTCGGATTTTGTGTATTATACTATACAGGTAAGTTCTGCTGTCAAGGTTACTTGGAGTGGAACGACTCTAACTGTAATGTAGGTAGGTAAATAGCGGATGTTTCTTTGCATTTAAAGATTTATTATAACCTGAAAGGAAATAGCGATAACGAACAAATTACTTTGTGAGAAGGTAGTTGGTATATAAACGCACACAATTTACCTGAGTAATGAATTGGTTTTAGAAATGCAACAGTTTGATAGAGAGTTTACGGGGAGGCTTTAATGCCTTATCAGTCGTTAGACAGCTTTTACTTCACCTTATTTCGCACCTAGTATAACTAATGCATACACATATAAAAAGTGAAATAGGAAAAACAAAAAGCTAAAATATGTTTTTTAAAAAATATACCTCTTAATTTATCTTTTAAAAGTGTCTCTACATTTCATCATATTATGTCACCTAAACACTATGAAATAAACATGTTTAAAAGTATTCCCAGCAGTGCCAAAGCCAAAAACATAAAATGTAACAATACAGCATTTTCCAAAGAATGAGTTTGCTAAGACGTTAAATACATATCACTATTCCAGCTCAACGTAAAATCAGACGATGTAGATTTTGTTGAAAGTCACTGCTTCTACTAATATGTGTATGTATTATCCTGTCATTATAAAACAAGAAACCCCTAGAACTATTAAACTATTACCCGCCGCCTCGAATCGAACCTGGTCTTAAGAGGCCCATCACTACACGTGCTTGGCACGCCTTGCTTAGCATGGCACGTCGTGTGCCACACACTGTAAATGCAGTTCGGTCTGTGACGTGCTAGAAGTCGGTGTTCATATTGTGATTTTTTTTGTGTACACGACCAGTTATGCCTGTGGCAACGAAAAATAAAGCTTAAGCAGTTTTGTTGATTGGTGAGATACATGAAAATAGCAAGGAGAAACGGAGGAGAAGGCAAATATGGACTAAAAATTGGTAAAAGAAGAAAGATAACCTAGCACTTAACTAGCCACAAACAATGGTGATTTCTATGAGCGTCAATAAACAACGTCAAGAAATTGGTAGACAGAAAAGCGGATATATAACTCATCGTCAAAAAATACAAACTATAAAATTTCTTGATGGTAACAAACGAAATGTAGCCTCAAAAGATGATGCACTCTTAGCACATGGCGTGAGACTGGCCCACACACTAGCACGTTGGCACGGGGCGGGATGGCATGGCGCGCCGAAAATCAATTTTGTCTTGATTCTCATCCTGCCAAGCATTGCACACCGTTCTATGCACGTTTCGTCCGTTTTTGGCACGACGTGCTTGCACGCCATGCATTGCACGTGTAGTGTATGAGCCACTTTACATGTGTGTTATCCATTTTTTAGGAAAAGGAGGCTAATTATTAGTATTTTTTATTTGTATATGAAACTTTTCCTTTTTTCCAAATTTTTAAATACATATTTGTATTAGCAAACATTTCAACTATACAACATGTTAATTAAACAATAAAATAATTAATTATATATGGGATCATAATAATTGAATTATTGTATATTATCTACTAATTTTCACATTGGTTTAATTATACGTAGGTATAATACAGTAAATGGAGAAATTATTTTTTTGACAAGTTCTTATAGAGCATACATTATACGACTGACACAAACAGCTATATATAACTCATAATAAGCAGGGATAAATTGCACGCAGTGCATTTTAAACCCTAGATGCAGCACAATACATGCTTTGGAGCCAAGCCAGCTTCTAATTTAAAGTAGAACCAAACTTAATTATAATAAAGATGAGATGTGAACAATTACTACCAATAAAGCTCTTAAATGTTGTTACATAATTCAGACAACCTAGTTCACTGATTATTTCAAACCGATCTGTTTTATAATTATGTATATAAATAAATAAAAATAGGTATTACCTATTTAACCCTTTTTTCTGATATTATCCATTTAATTTATCTTTATTTATGTGAATAACTAACTTAAGTAGTTAGTTCCATAACTTAAGTAGTTATTGTCTAATAGAACATAAAAGCATAAGTTTTGCTATATTTCAAACCCTTCCCAGGGTCATTCTTAATCTGACTAAAGGTTGATTTATATTAAGTAGTTTTATTGAGGTAATTATATTTTAGCTTATTTTTTTACAAATATTAATAAAGAATTCACTGTTTACTAGCCAATACAGATCTAGGTACAAGTAAGTACGTGAGTAATGTCTTTACTTTTTCTAAATCCGGCTCAGAAATAAAATAAATGTTAAAGAATTACTAATAGACAAATATAATTTCACTTGAAGAACAGGATGATATATTGTCTTACGAAAATGTCAAATTATATCCTAAAATCCGGTTGTAACATAAAGGACAAGCAAAGTACCCAGGTAATGACTTCACTTTTTTCTAAAGGTGGTTCAGAAATAAAATAAACAATTCATCATTTATAGATAGTATAATTTTACATAAAGAACAGGATGATATTTGTATAATCTAAGATCTCAAATTGTATCCTAAACTCCGCTTGCTACATAAATAAGTAACTTGACCTTAACTAGACGGTGAATTCAATAATTATAATATTCAAATAAAAAATCTTCACAATCATTTGAATTAACTTAGTCCATCTATCAATTAATAAAATCTGAGAATATCTATTTGATAAGTATTTCTGACTTTGATTCGAAATTTTAAATTTATACGAGGGGGTCATGTTGTTTGGGGGTGGTGTCCTTTCCGTGGACCAGTTACAAAAACTCACAAAGAAGCTCTTGTTTTTGATAAAATCCTAATTTAAAATATCCATGGAGCTAGTATATTACTCGGCGACATCTTTAAAAAATATTCTCCATTTCATGGAAAAATATTGAATCATGGATATGTTTTTTTTTGGCATTGAATCCATATTTCGTCATTTCAATGTTTTTCCATGAAGTGGTGGAAGTCAGTTTACATTTGTCTAATTGATAAAATATGTAGGGTGTGGAATTATGAAACATTAATCCATTTTGTCTGCTAGGAGCTCTGATATAATTTTACGAGTTTTTAAAATTTAGAACTTTTATTAAAAATTGCCAAATATATATTGTTTTTAATTAATCATTGACTTTTTTATCTTTCAAGAATAACTTATTTCAAATCTTCATTAAATTCTGTCGAACATCTTTTAAATATTAACTATTAAAGTGGAATCATCAATTACTACCGTTAAATTTACTTCAACGTATTAGAGAAGTCATCACTTATTTTGAGTATATCTTTCAAAAGACTAATTGCTAAAAAGAAGAAAAAAAAAAAAAAAAAATCATCGCGTGACTGCTACCGAATGTCGTTGTAAAACTATCTTCCAAAATATTTCATTCACTTCACTTTGTTCATTTGCTGACAAAGGTTAAAACCTTACAATAGATTCTAATTTTTACTTTCTCATATAAAGAGAAAGTATTTTGATGTCGCGAAAATTCGATTTTTATGGATTTACACGTTTTGAGGTCCCCTGAGTCCAAAAAAGTGGTTTTTAAAAAATGTCTGTCTGTCTGTCGTCTGTCGTTTGTCTGTCGTCTGTGCAGACGCCTGGAGCCTAAACTACTGAGCCGATTTTGACGAAATTTGGCATACATGCTCACAAAAATCATACCCCGAGGCGAAATCGAGAAATGCATTTTAGCTCCTAATTTGGGGGCGCTACCCCCCAAAAACTCTGAAAAAACATGAAAAAAAAATATTTCTCGAAAACGGTTCCGACGATTTTGATTAAAAAATTCTAAAATGTAGTCCATTTGAATAGGAATCCAACGATATAAGCCGTTTTCCCGGGAAAAATCTAGTTCCTGAGAAAAAAAGCTTAAAACGCGGACGGAGAGAGCCCGGGTTCGATTCCCCGCCCAGGAAAAGTGATTTTTATGATAAATGTTGATGAAATGTTTAATAATATTTAAATGTACATTTGAAAACTAATAAATGGAAACACTGGGCTAAGTAATTATAAACTCGTATATGAGAAAGTTTGTCTGAGTTGTCTCGGACCGATTTTTTCTTCTGCATCAATCATTTATTATTTATTTTACTAATATTATTAATTAGTGTCGCGACGGCGACGACTTACCTCGAAATAATTTGTTATTGGCTAAGTCAAACATATTTATTCCAATACAATAAATGGGTGTTTGATTTGCTGATCTTCAATTAGATATTATTACTTACCTAAATAAGTATAAAACTAGGTGTAATAACCTTTCTAAATTAATTTACTTAATTTTACTTAACGTTTACTTTTACTTAAATTGGCTTAACGGCTAGTCTATTATAACTTAATCAAGATTGAATAATAGCTTATTCGAGATAAAATTAAAAATAACTATGTCAAATAGGTTCCTAAGTATTATTCGGTTAAAAATAACGACGTGATTTAAGGTCCCTAAGGACTAAGAAGGATGCGGATGCTTAAACTACGGTTTAAGCGTTAAAGGTTGTACGTAGACCATAATATTACCAAAAATAGTAGTTTTTCATTACCAAAACGCTTGGTAAGTTTTGTATACGCACTTGAGAAATATTTATTGGGATAAAATGCTAACCTTTTTTACACGCCTTTGTTTAACAACTTCCCTTTTTTAGGTACAAATTTGGTAACAAAATGTTAACACTCTTGAGTACATACTCTAAGAAAGATAGATAGATAATGCATTTCCTATTTCAATGCAAGTTTATTATTTTTCAAAGCGTGTGTTTTGATAAACAATTTTTTTAAGTATGGGTTATTTCGTAATGTTTTAACAAATATTATGCATTCCTCGTTGTGAAGTGAATTAAAGAAAATTTTTTCGTCGAAATATTTTAATTTAAAATCACCTAATTATAAATCCAATTAGATAATAAAGAGAATTATATTTCTTGTGACTTTACCTTTTAAACTAGTTTCACTATAAAGCAATTCAAAGATACGGAACAAATCGAAAGGGTGACAATGAATGTAGGTCATCCGCTTCCCGATACAGTTTTACTGTCTTCCTCTCTCTCTCTATATTGCTATTATTTCTAGTAAATTATTATAATGATGTATGTCGTTGTAGAGTAATTTATTGCAATTACTGCAATTATCATATCGTTATTTGAATTATTATTTGTAGTAATTTATTTTAATTATCATATATATATAATAACCTGTATTAAAATTGGTATGCAAGTTTTACGACTGATTATACTTATAACTCTATTGATTTTGAGTTTAAAATTAACTGCAGTTATTGGCCTTGCAGTGTTCCAGAAACTAAATCATATAAACTTCTATACTTTCACTCCGGGTATATGAGTCAGTGAGTTTGACCTTAACCACACCTGAGTTTATTTAAACAGCCTAGACCTTATACACATCTGTCCTAAAACTTTAAGCATCCGTTTTTCAATGTTTAAGACCAAGGCTTTTCTTTCAATGTTTCACTGCCAAGTCTCTAGAGTTTAATTGTTTTGTGAAATGTGGTCTTGATAAATAGCAACCTTACTGAAGGTCTATAAATCCAGTTTTGCATACTGCCTCATCTACTTGTTCAATTATTAAGTATTTTAATTATACCATTTCCTCCTCATTGTTTGTCCCCGAGTAATTTAATCGGTGTAACCTTAATTGATTTTAATGTTAATATGTATAATTAAAATGATTAAATTTAATGCTGTTAAATTATTTCTGCTTCCAAGCTAACCGCGAAGTTGATGGAAGAATTTTGATCATTCTGAAAACGAACTTTTTTTTTTGTCTCTACTTCTCATAACATTTTATTCTCGTGCCTGTCAGTCAAAATTTTTGCTAATTACCATGACTTAGAAACTAGTTGTGAGGGAGCCAGCATGGCCGAGGAGCTCTAGGCCCTCGCCCAGCTATCAATGAATCAAGGTCGTGGGTTCGATCCCTCGCCGAGATGCTCTGATTTATATAGCTTATTGATGACCACACCATACCTGTTTCGGAGTACAATGTACAGGTATGATGTGGGAAGTGGCTGGAACTCTCCCCCACGGGGTTAGTAAAATGGGACCAATGTGGCCTGATTGCTAGGTTCGAACAAGTAGTCCTACCCGTCTAACCGCTACTACTACTACTACTAGTTGTCGATTTAGAAACTAGTTGTAGGATTTTAATGAAATTTAGACGATACGTTAAAATTATCTCACAGAAAGTTTCTTTGCACATTTATTATTGATTAAAATAAATTTGACCTCGCTGAAAATTTAAACAGGTTCAAACTTTCAATTTCCAGTAAAGTTAAATTATTTTTACGAATTCTTTTAATTCACATTCTCACAATTCTCATAATTAAATTCATAAATAGACTGCCAATGCATACTATCACGTACTTATTAAATATTGTTATTATATTATAATTTTCATTAATTAAAGTATTAATTTAGCAAAAGTTAAAGAGCGCATGCGGTTAAAATTAATTCGGGGCTGCCTGCGGGTTACTTTTGATAAACTATAAAAGTTTCATACGAATGAGATAAGTACTTTTGAAGCTATAGGTGTAAATAAATATATGTTTGTGTGCATGTGGAATAGAAAAAAATTAGGGCAGAAGGTTGAAACATATATGGGACCAACAATGAGCTAATTGTAACCTACCATACAAATTTCATTAAAATCGGTCGTGTAATTTTTAAGATATGTTAGTTCGCAAAAATTGAGTGACAGAACGACAGACAGACAAAGAACCAAACTTGTTCCCTGAAGTCTGAAACGGATTTTTGCCTTGAAATGGGAGACATAAAATATTTTCGTGTCTTCAGAACGATCACATAGCTTGCGTTACCTTCGGTAAGCTCGGAAGCAAGAATATTTGTTACTGCAATCTTTAAATTCTATAAAGAATTATTTAAGTTTTGACAATATTACGGTTGTAGTTTCTTTTATTTCTGCATAACACACTAATTCCTAATGATATATTATACCAGTAATGTACTTAGAATCCCTTCCCTTCCTTTCCCTTTCCAAGAAGGATTTGTAATACCATTATTGTAAGGCATGATTTAATCCTCGAAACGTTTAGTGGATCAATAAAATACTCATCAATAATATTAATTCTACATAGTTCGTTATTATACAGGGTTCGGCAGAACCGATTGGGTTTTTTGAAATTTGCAAATGCTTACACAGTTTTTGTGTCCCTTTAAATTTTTTTAACCCTTCAAAACTGCGTAGTCCGTTTAGCTGCACCCTTTATATGAGCGTTTCAAAAGTATGACCTATACATGTCTCTTCATCAGTTTAATCATGTTAATTTAATTTTTTTCTTTACTTTAGCTTGGTTCTTAACTTTCCCCTAAATAATTTGTGAATCTCACTTCCTACGACATAGTACCTACGTTACAAAATCAAAATTCTCCCATTCATTGCAATGATTTTTACACAGGTTATAGGTAGAAATTAATTTGACATTTTTAAAAGAATCTACAATTAAAATTAAAAATAATTTGAGCCAGTCACCGTAATTATAGGCAATAAAGAATTGTAACAAGTTATACATTTCGCTGTAAAATTAATTGTGCATTATACAATAATCTACTCATAATTGAAAATAATTCCTGGAAATGACTAAAATTATAGTCAATAATTATAATGAATTATTAATTTAAATCAAATTATAATTATTATTTACTACGGGAAACTGACAGTAAAAAATACACTCCCGCGCCGGGATTAGAATCACGGGTCTCCTGTATTTCCAATAAAGATGCTCTGGCCAACTAAGCTACGCAGGAGAATGATTTTTAACTGCCGTAATCGATAACTAGTCCCGAATCCAAGCTTTCAATATTCATATACATTTAGACAGTCAATATTTATGATATTAGAACTAAACCGAGAATTAACGTTTATAATTATAAAGTACTCAATTAGTACCTGTACCTTGTACAATCAATTCGAAATTCAATTTTTAATTTTTGGTAGTTTTCATACTACGGAAAGTTTAAATTTTAATTTAAATCAAATTATAATTATTATTTACTACGGGAAACAGACAGTGAAAATTAAACTTTCCGTAGTATGAAAACTACCATCAATTAAAAATTGATTTTATATTTTTAATATAAGTGGGTAGGTACAAGACACATACATGCCAAATTTCAAAGTGATCGGACGAAAAGTGTAGCCGTGAGAGCAGGCGACAGGACGGACGGACAGACACACGCAGGAAAATATAAGGGTCCTTCGCTTTTGCCTACGGACCCTAAAAATGTTAGGTTTATTGTTAACCTACACTACAAAGGTTATCTGTACTTAATAAACAATTAAAATTATTGAAACTGAATATAGTTAAAATTTAAACTTTCCGTAGTATGAAAACTACCAAAAACTTAAAATTGAATTATGAATTATTAAGCTATAATTAAACATATTTGTTTTATATTTCTCATTTATATTACATACACATACAAAACTATAGAGGGAAAGAAATGCAACTAAAAAGGATGGTTAACAGAGAAACTGAAGCTTAAGGTATGAAATAAAATAAACTCATAATGAATTATTATTTATTAATATTCTTATGCTGACCTTTTAAATAAAGTATTTAGTATTAAACGTTACACGCATTTTATGCAACAAAAGATTTAAAAAATGAAAGTTAAATTTTCATTTTATTTATTTGCATTGTAACGGGCCGATGATTGGTGATAGGTAGTTGATAAATAAGACGTGTGATAAACTTGGAACTATGAACTTATATTTGAACTATACTCTAAGAGGGCCGGACACAGAGTGAACTCCGGTCGGCTCCGTGAGCAGGTCACCCGGCGGGGGCTACATGAACCCCCGCGTCAGCACTTCCTCCTAGACCGGTACATATATTCCCCCCTTCCGGGAAAAATATGTGAAACATATTTTTTGGAGAGGGACGTAGGAGTATGTGAGAGGTCGAGGCGCTGCTGGAAGGGCCGTGGCGACCCGTGTATCTACTAGGCAACGAGACAGTTCCACTATGATATAATGTTATGACAGTTATAGCTGATGGTTATAGCGGTTGTAGTCTTTAGCTAAGATGTTGTTATGACACTCACAGTTATAGCTGTTGGTTCATATGATGAAATTTCGTTGTCTTTTGTATGTACTCCAGACGGATGATCCTATTATTGGTGTTGTAAGTTAAGGATCTGGTTAGTGTTTTTGATCGCAATAGCTGTGGCGAGATCAACGTGATGATTAGTGTGAGTGTCATATTCCTGATGTACTGTCTGAATGAAGTGCTGTCATTCTCGAATGCAAATGGAACTGTCAATTCTTTTTAATACACGAGTTTCGCATTCTTCACTGTTCATGCCAACTCACATACTACTCGTAAAGAGGTTTGCAATATGACAGGGACCTAAGTTGGGATAGTGCTGAGTGAAATTTGTATATAAATTATAAATTTTAAAAATTGACCTGTCACGGATAATTTACATTTCAAAAAATTGTACATATAAAATTTAGAAATAAATTTGATACAATAATAAAATAAACAAGTGTTTTAACATTCAATTAAAATAGCCTGTACAAAATTATAAAGAAAACATTAACTTAAATTTAACATAACGTTAATATGGAACAAAAGTAAAGAAATAAAAATGAACAATGTAATGTGGAACAAAATGATATGAAAATAAACTTCTCAAGTAGGTTGACTTCTGAATAAAAAATTTAAAAATAAATTGAAACAATTTTTTTCTTAATTATAATAATAATTTGTATCTGTGGCACAAGAAATTTAAAAAAAGAATGTATAAGAAGTTGTATTATTCTAATTAACTTATGACTATATACATATGAATCTGTTCATTTTTTTGTAATTGCATTCTGGCCATTAATTTTGTTTGCAAATTAATTTAGCTACATCATGTCTAGACACTAGGGAGAAAATTAATAGTAAATACCGGATAAATGGAGGGTCGGAATGAGGATTTTAGGTGCCCATAGTGCCCATGCTTAGAATTAATGTTAGTAATCATGCATTTGAAAGAAAATGTTAGTGAAAAGTGAAAGGTTACATAGAAATATACACAATAATAAATATATAATAGAATAAATGAAAAAAAATTTGCAATGGATAAATGATAATAGTGTATATTCAAATAAAATATGATAATAATAAGATGATAATGATAAGATGATGGTCGGGTTTTGCTGCGAAGCCTGAAACATATTGTAAAAACAAAAACAATGCAAATTGTTAAAAAAGAACAATTAGGGTGCGCAATATTCTTCTTCTTATTTGATAGAGTGTTGGTCTTCTTTGATTCAACTCACTTGTTCCATATCTGAAATTTTCTGTAACAAAACTTTGCAAATGTAATTAAAATACATGAAATTATTAGTAAGAGAAATGAAAAGATAAATACTCTAAATAAATGATACATCATTCACTATAAAAGGGGAAAAAATTAAGAAGTTACTGAATTAGGATACGCTTTGAAAAATAAAATAAATGATGATTATTAAAATAAAACAATGAAATCAGAGCTTAGATGACGAAGAATGCTGAGGCTAGCGTAATAGAATGTACAGCTGGTCGTAAAGAATGAGATATCAATGACTTGTGTCTTTAATAAAGGAAAAAAATATTGCTTTAAAAAAAATTGGATGAGGCATGTTGATTAGCTGACAATAGTAATTTGAACTTAAAAACAAGTGGATTATGCATAAAATAAAACTAAAATTAAAAATTAATCTATCAATTATGAAATGATGTGTCTAAGTACTCGTGAGTTTAATTTATCTATTGTCTTGGGTGTCCGCGTAATGTCATAGTGTGAGTGGATGAAGGATTCTTTGAACATGTAGTGTGAGGTGAGTGCGCGTGTGTAGTCGAGGCCTTGGTAGGAATGTGCTGACTTGTGTACAAGTATGTTGTGTCTGGATTATCTGTGTCGGATGTTACATTCTTGCCTATTATGATGACTTTGTGCAAATGCTAAATCGATGTACCTGCATCTAGAAATAATTTAACTGATTGACCATTGATAGTAGCGGGCAAAAGTAAACTAGTATCGTGATCACTCGAAAATGCTGGTATGAGTATAGTGTCTTGTGAGAGTTGATTTGGTGTATGATTAATGTTGTGCATTGACAAATTGGTGTGCTCTGGTGAAAAGTGGTGAATCGATTGTTGTGTGTCTTGTAATAACTGTTGAAGTTTTGAAATTTGTGAATTTAATTTTGTGGTGTGTGCTTGGCCTGTGCTATTTATTGTTGCCCCCCTGTAGGTGTGTGTTCCACTGTGAAATTTGTCTGTGACTATGTCGCCGTTTATTTCGCGTGTGCCATATTTATATGTGTCATTGATGGGTGTGTGCCATGTAATGCCCTGTGTTGATGTTCGTTGTGGTTGTTCTTGTGAATCTACGTATGTTGATGGGTGCCATGTGACATGTTTGGGTGAATTTGACTTGCCTGAATTAACTCTGTGCCTGTGCCTTAATATACTCTTTGATCCTTGAAAAAACTGTGTGGTGTGTTGTGCGAGAGTGCCCTCTGTATCCTTAAGCGTGTCCTTTGTATATTTGCCTAGTGCCTTGACCGGAAGTGCTATGTGCTGGGTTTGCAGCCGGTCTACTGCCAACCCTTCGTGGAGTTTGGGTGATTCGTGAAGCGTGTACACTCCTTAGCAGCATGTCCGAATAAATCGCAAATTTGGCACCTTATATTGTTTTTATCGGGGGATTTGCTACTCTGTCTCCGTCGTATATTTGTCGGACACTGTGATTTTTGGTGGCCATATCCGGAACATTGGAAACATAAAAATGATGAATTTCTTGTTGGTGAGCGTCTTGTAGGTGAGCGGGATTGTCTGTATATGTTGGTGTACTGTGAGGGTGTATAATGTCTGCGCGGTGAATTGTTACGAGAAGAATTAGGGGAATTGCGGACCGTACACTCGCTATGCCAGTGCATAGCCCGACAATACTTACAAGGGGTGGGGGGTCGTGATTTATTTATTGGGGATGATGTTCTTAGTAATTGTTGCCTATCACTATTTTGTTGTGGGGATTGGCGGGTGTTATTATTATTATTATTATTAATGCGTGGTGATTGTTGAATGGCAAATATCGGTTGTTCGGTTATGTGTTTGTCTATGTCCCGAATTGCAGTCGCGATTTGTTTTGCTTCCTGTAAAGTTTTCGGGAATTTTAATTGTACCGGAGTCTTTAAATTTTGAGGGAGTGCACCGACAAAGGAATCCGTCGATATTTTGTCAATAAGTTTATCTAATAGTGATTTGGGATCCGTGTGGGCTAATGTTGTCAACTTAGAAGAAATTACGCTGACTTTATCAGCGAAACTCTCTAAGGATTCACCTTCTTGTAATTTTAAATTGGAAAACCGGTGTATGAGTGTAGCGGGGTCTTGTTCCGATATAAATCTTTCTTTTAATTGTGTAATAGCCGTGTTGTATGTGAGTGTTGGTGAATTTATAGTGGTCAAAAAGGTTTTGGCGGGTCCTGTTAATTTTATTGAAAGGATATGGAGTTTATCGTTATCTGTCCAACCCGATAACGTCGCGCAATGTTCTAATTTATGTTCAAAGTCTGTAACTGTGAGTCCTGTATCCGTTCCAGCGAATTCTGGAACGTTATTTACCATGGATAGATTTCGGGTGAAATTGTCTGTGTGATTTGAAGGCCTAAGTGTTTGTTCGGCCAATTGTTGCCGCAATTGAGCCGCTTCGGAAAATGCATCTGTGATTTTTTTATTGAGATCGGAAATATAGGTTGCCAAAGATACTACTTGGCCGTTTACTTCAATGGTCGGTTGGGTCATTGTGGTCTGATCTCTCGGAATTGTGATTTCGGGGTGATGAATTAAAAAATGGGATATCACTTTTCTAAGTTCTTCTACGGTTCCCTCACTTGGAATGCCGTGTTCAGTACAAAAATTAACTAGGTCTTGTTTACGCCAGCTGTAATGACCTCTACCAGTCATGAGCTAACCACGTAATAATTTTTAAGAAAAATATAAAGTGTGTATATGTGAAGGAAAATAAAAAAAAAAGGTTTATAAATATTTGCTGTGACTTACCTTGATAATCCCACCGCTGCCACCAGTTGTAACGGGCCGATGATTGGTGATAGGTAGTTGATAAATAAGACGTGTGATAAACTTGGAACTATGAACTTATATTTGAACTATACTCTAAGAGGGCCGGACACAGAGTGAACTCCGGTCGGCTCCGTGAGCAGGTCACCCGGCGGGGGCTACATGAACCCCCGCGTCAGCACTTCCTCCTAGACCGGTACAGCATTAAGATATTACAACGAATCTTGCTGTGGAGAAACAACTGACATTATATCGTTAAAACCAGTTTGATTGCGTAGGGTTTGGGGATTTTAGAAAAGTCTGAGTAAGTTGGATACAAATTAACAAAATGTATAATGCATTTATTGAAAAACATTGCTTCATAAAACAAAGTTATAAGCCAAATATGTATATTTATTTTTTTCATTTTGTATTTCCAACCTAGCTGCTTATTTACTATTAAACCTTTTTATTAAAAATATTGTTAGTTTTCCGGGGATGGGGAAATAGTAAATATACATAAGATAAACTCTTAATTGGGTGATTCAATCAGTTTGGACAATTATTCAAAATTATTGTAAGAGATACTGTATTTAACTTTTGAGTAACCTATCACAGAAAAAGACAGATATACCCCAACCAAAAGTGGTTTATTTGGTTTAAGTGGTTTATTAAATGTGATACATATAAATATAGTATATAAAATAAATATGTTTATTGATACGAAATATAAACATTGTATACCTGTTTAGATGCATAGAAAGTGATTCTTTACGTAGTTGTATTCATTGCATGCGCGTTTCATAATTCGTCTTTTTTTCCGCCCTGGTGCCAAAAAAGAAGAATTTTTCACCTTAACGCACGATTAGCGTGTTTTAAAGTAACTGTTTATATCGATTTTTTAGTGAAAAAAATGAGTGATTTCAGTGATTATGACGAAAATGAGGAGAATAATACGCTACTTTCGTAATGTACTATTAATTATCACTTGATAATTTGTGATAATTATTGACTATAATTTTAGTCATTGCCTCGAATTTTTTTCAATTATGTGAAAATTTTTTTTATAATGCTCAATTAATTTTCAGCTAACTTTATTACTTGTTACAATACTTATTATTGCCTAAAATTATGGTCACTGGGTCAAATTATTTTTAATTTCAACTATAGATTCTTTTAAAAATGTCTAATTTATGTCCACTTTTGGCCAGTGAGTAAATCATTGCAATTAATCGGAGAAGAGTGCATTCTAGAACGACGAATCGTTTTGGTATTTCTTTAGATTGTTACTCCCTTATGTTTTTCTAGAATATAAATGACTTTGACTAAATAACTATTAAGACAAAGGGATGTTTATTCCGATGTACTTTGAGACAAAGGAATATCACACTTGGACCAACTATCATCAAATTAGGAAATTATCATCTTTGCTTAACTCATCTCTCAAAGTCGCTCTTCCTCTAGTTGGGTCGGATATGTCCCATTGTTTTTTATAATGTTATAATGTTTTTTATAAATTTATACAAAAATTCGATATTGTTTCCGACTTCCATTTTCTGGAAACATGGTGTTCAGGATTTCAAAATTTTTCTTCACCTCAATAGATGAAATATAGGAGGAATTAAGGCGGCAGCGAGAACAATTTGATGAAAAATTAGACTACGAAAGCAACGAGATAGCCTCAGAATTTGATGATGGTGTGCTGTCTATAATAGTGATGTAGATAAAGATTTATTTTAATTTTATCATACTTGTGATTTAACTGTTGAAAACCCTCAGAAGATGGCTATAACTCGAAATTTTGAAATTGGTAACGATGGGGAGACTATTTGGGCAGATAAGCCCCTGATTTCACCATATTCACGAACTTATGCCTCAAATTCTTTGTCACGCCTTTATTTTTTTTAAGTTTAATAAACTTGAATAAATGTTAATAGTTGTGCATTATTGTTTCCCTGGCTCAATAGTTGCAATTATGAAGTACCGGGTCAGATGCGACCCAACGTTTATGTTTGTGTCCCTAGTGTCAACGTTTATAGAGGAGGGTTAATAGTAATAGTATAGCTAACTGAACTAATTGCCTACACTCGAAAAAAGCTAGTTGTTTATTATAATTGATTGGGTAGTCCCTACCTATCTCTATCCAAAAATTGTCTTTATTTCCCCTAATCTTCCCTCTTTTAAATGGTCAGGAAAGTAAAATTGGTTATTTTTCTTCCGAAAGCAAACATATAATATATATATATATATATATATATATATATATATATATATATATATATATATATCAGCAGAGTAATACCGTGTTTTTGCACACTGCAATAGGCTACACAATTTGCGAGAGACACCAAGGGATGTGCCACGCAAGCGTGACACATAGGAACTGTTCCAACATCAGACATAACGTCATTAAGATGTTGGCTCGGCATTATGCCATGTCCTGCATCGTTTCGTCGCGTCCGACTCATCAGGGGCCCGACGATGCCCACCCAACTCTGGACCTATACTACATCAAGAAGATCAGATATAGGACTTATCAGAGACGAGGGTGCTCTCATACCGCCATTCTTGCTTGGCTGGCAAAACACATCAGCAGAGTAATACCGTGTTTTTGCACACTGCAATAGGCTACACAATTTGCGAGAGACACCAAGGGATGTGCCACGCAAGCGTGACACATAGGAACTGTTCCAACATCAGACATAACGTCATTAAGATGTTGGCTCGGCATTATGCCATGTCCTGCATCGTTTCGTCGCGTCCGACTCATCAGGGGCCCGACGATGCCCACCCAACTCTGGACCTATACTACATCAAGAAGATCAGATATAGGACTTATCAGAGACGAGGGTGCTCTCATACCGCCATTCTTGCTTGGCTGGCAAAACACATCAGCAGAGTAATACCGTGTTTTTGCACACTGCAATAGGCTACACAATTTGCGAGAGACACCAAGGGATGTGCCACGCAAGCGTGACACATAGGAACTGTTCAACACATAACACTGTGTTGACATAGGAACTGTGACACATAAACACGGTATTACTCTGCTGATGTGTTTTGCCAGCCAAGCAAGAATGGCGGTATGAGAGCACCCTCGTCTCTGATAAGTCCTATATCTGATCTTCTTGATGTAGTATAGGTCCAGAGTTGGGTGGGCATCGTCGGGCCCCTGATGAGTCGGACGCGACGAAACGATGCAGGACATGGCATAATGCCGAGCCAACATCTTAATGACGTTATGTCTGATGTTGGAACAGTTCCTATGTGTCACGCTTGCGTGGCACATCCCTTGGTGTCTCTCGCAAATTGTGTAGCCTATTGCAGTGTGCAAAAACACGGTATTACTCTGCTGATGTGTTTTGCCAGCCAAGCAAGAATGGCGGTATGAGAGCACCCTCGTCTCTGATAAGTCCTATATCTGATCTTCTTGATGTAGTATAGGTCCAGAGTTGGGTGGGCATCGTCGGGCCCCTGATGAGTCGGACGCGACGAAACGATGCAGGACATGGCATAATGCCGAGCCAACATCTTAATGACGTTATGTCTGATGTTGGAACAGTTCCTATGTGTCACGCTTGCGTGGCACATCCCTTGGTGTCTCTCGCAAATTGTGTAGCCTATTGCAGTGTGCAAAAACACGGTATTACTCTGCTGATGTGTTTTGCCAGCCAAGCAAGAATGGCGGTATGAGAGCACCCTCGTCTCTGATAAGTCCTATATCTGATCTTCTTGATGTAGTATAGGTCCAGAGTTGGGTGGGCATCGTCGGGCCCCTGATGAGTCGGACGCGACGAAACGATGCAGGACATGGCATAATGCCGAGCCAACATCTTAATGACGTTATGTCTGATGTTGGAACAGTTCCTATGTGTCACGCTTGCGTGGCACATCCCTTGGTGTCTCTCGCAAATTGTGTAATATATATATATATATATATATATATATATATATATATATATATATATATATTCCACAACTGGCTTTAAGGTCCATTGACTGGTATATAATAAATATAAAAAAATCCGGTTTGGGTGTGGGCCTAGTTACATGTTATTTTTATTCCCTTTCAATGTAATTATTGTAAGTTTTGTCGCGGGATTCGTTCTATAAATTGACTGAAAATGCTTTTTTCGTAAGGTTTGTAGACCGAAACTAATTAAAGGTATACACTCAAAATATTCTGTCCTAGCAGGGTTTACTAAAGGGTTTTATTTATTTATAACTGCCTTTAAATTTAATTTGGTGCTGCCCACATAAATATCGATTAACTAACTCATATTGTCAATAATGGATACGCAGGAAGTATTTTTAGAGCTGTGTCATTTTTAGGATTTTTAGATTGCCTTCAATAATGTAGAACAGTAATTTAGAAACATTTTCTAAATACTTGACATTTTTTAAATTACAATCCGTATACAGTTTTTTTTTCTTCTTCATTTGGAACTCTGCCACATTGTGTGATTTCGTCCTCTATAATTAGGTTGATAATCCTTAAATTTTGTTAGTTTTACAAAACTCTAACATTATTCTCATTTTATATTCATTTATTTCTCTTTTATTTATACATATACTTCTTGTGGTGAAGCAACAATTCGATTTTGAGAGTATGGTGGATTTACACTTTTGAATGAGTTGACAGTTAATGGATTTGAAGAAATGTTTTATACATTTTTTTAATAATATAGTAATTAAATAAGATACTTGATATTAAAATTCAGCAACGTTACCAATGTATATAAGACTTATGTCCGAGTTGGTCAACCCGATATTTTGTAATCATGTTAATATTTAAATACTTACATTCAGTCTTGGTTTTTCTACCAATAAGTAGTGGTTGATTCCCCTCTTTCAATTTACTATATTAGGTTTTTGCAATAGGATTTGAAATTAGCTACAGACCGACAGTCCTGCTAGATTCAAACCATATCCCTTCTTTAGGAACTCCGTCTCACAATTAGTTATTTTCACATTTTTTTATTTAGCTTAAATGAATCCTTTCCGTTATATCTTAGTAAGAAGTAAATAACTTCATATTAAATAGTATAAACTACTCAATACATTATGTAACGGTATCATTTCTTGCCGACGACTGTTACAATCCCGCTATTGCTTTGAAAATAATTGTATACCTACCTTCCAAATTTGTTCATGTTCGATATCATTAAAATATGGTTTCATAATTTTTTGTAGTAAATAAAATCCAATAAGAAATAATAATTGATCAATTATTTTCAATTGTGAACTGATAAAGATACAACTGAAGTGATTGATGCCGATCAGTATATAATATAACAGTTAAGTGTCAGCATATCAGAATATATTTATTTTGAATACAGATCGGCATAAATAATAAATTAAATAGTAAATTAACTATATAATTATAATTCTTGTGAAAGTGGTTTGGGATTTATTTCCTTAAGAGCATTTCTAATTAATCGTTGTTGTCAGTTTCATTTAATATCTTCTCGATCGAATATATTTATCAAATATATATCACATAATGGACTATTTATCACATAATGTAGAATATTATCTTAGTGTGGGTTTTCTATGTTGACCTGTCTGTAGCTAAATGTGACCCAAAAATTAATTCATAAATATACTATAGTTTTTATTTAATTTCACCTCTCTTTTATCTATAATTTGGTTCTTCTTGTGATTATTTTTTCACATTAAAAAAATAAGAAGAAAAAGAGTCATACTTTTAACAAAAAATGCAAAAAGTATAAAAGTAAAAACAGCATTTGAATGCAAACCTTTTTATACAATCTTATATAAGATTATTTTTTCCCTTTTAAAGAGAAATCAGGTATAAAGACCCTGAAAAAAGTTTTTTGTTTAATTCGTTCCAAGTTTTTTTTGTTTTTTTTTTTTTGTTTACCATATTCCCTGTTGGCCCGACGCTTCCATTTCCTCTAATTAGTGTTCCTTAAATTACAATTTGGGCAATTTTTTAATATTCTAAGCTTCGGTATGGCTTTAAAAGTGAAATATACATATATTAAAAAAATGAAAGCATTCTCTTGTTATTTTTGGTTTATTATTCCTTTTTTAAAAAATGTATTTGGAAAGAAAATAAATAAAAGTAAGAAAAGCCTTTTGCATTTTAAAAGTTTTTTTTTCTTAGTTTATTTTTTCTCTCAGTTCATAATTATTTGTAAAGAATTTGATTTGCATGAAAATTTTTTCTTTGTTTTAATATTTTACTTAACATTGTGTATTCTTAATTTTTTAAATAAAATTAATTATTTCTAATTAATTAAACGGTAGCTAAAATTAAAGTTTGCTATTTTTTGTTGGCATTCTTTATTTTTTTTTTAGAAAATATACCTTTTTATTATTTTAGTTCAATTATACTTCAAAAAAGGTATTAACTTTTTAGAGTTTTAGAGTTTTTTTTTTAGAGTTATAAATAGAAAAAAAATAGACTGCCAATTAGTGTGGCACATAGCTTCCTCGCATCCTATCATGTACTTTATTGTTATAATGTTTATTGTGTAAAAACTATTAATAGTTTTAGCGATTTTAACACTTCATAGCGGTGTCGCTGTTGGTATTACTGAAAAATTGTATTTGAAAAAAAATGTTTGTCTCATTAAATAGATGAAATTAGATTTTTTTCCCGACCTAAAATTCCAATTTTAAATTTGAAGTTCACGTTTACGCGAGCGTTGCTCGAGAACGCTTGAACGGATAACGTTGTCCAACGAACTCGTCCTGGGCATTGGTAAAATGAACATGTCTACCAAATTTCATCAAAATCGGTTGACATTTACTCAAGTTATCGTCGCACGTTTCATAATTCGTGGACACACAGACCGACAGACAGACAGACAGACAGCCAAAAATATTCCCTGATGTCTGAAACGGATTTCTGTCTTGGAATTTTTAAAATCCGAGGCATAAAAGTTTTTCGTTCTCAAAAGTGAGCACAATGCTTCCGTTACCTTCGGTAAGCTCGGAAGCAATAAGTGTGATTATATTTATAAAATATATATATACATTTAGAAAAAAGGCTATTTAGTTACTTTCAGGCAGGTTTAGCCTTTTTTTAGTTTGGCATACTGATTATGACCTACTATATAGTAGTCATGTTCGGTGCGCTACTGACTATAGTAACAGAAACTAATCGGCAACATAGGGCGATACTAACAGAAACAAAAGGTTGAGCAGGCCTTATGGTGACGTATTATTTGTTTTCATAGCATTATAGTAATATAAATAGATTGCAAATTTGATATACATCGTATTAGCAAAGTTACTCTACTACATACATATCCATATCCAGCGCTACAGCCTATTATCGGCTTTGGCCTCCTGGAAAATCTTCCTCCATTCACTTAATTCAGCCACTAGTGTAGCCATTTAATGTTCATCACTACTAGATCGTGTTCCACATTGTACATCCATCTAGTCAGTGGTCGTCCCTGCCTTCTTCGGATGAACTATCTACTTTCTCAAATTTTTGGGGATCCTCATCCTCATCCCAGGCATTCTCTGTAGATGGCCTAACCATCTTATTCTCTGAGATTTTATAAATCCTGTCCGACTATTTTTTTTTTAATTTCTTGGTTGTGACCCATTCTCTAGCGTCTATCATCTTCCATTGTCGAACCATATATTCTTCTATGAATCCGTCATTATTATCTGAGGGCTTGCTCATCCCCTGTTGTTAGTGTCCATGTTTCTCAGCTGTAAGTTACAACTGGCCTTACAAGTGTGTTTTGTATATTACTATAGTTTTGTACTTGCATCTCCTTGCTTTACCCTAGCATTAAATGAGAACATATCACTTAATTTGTTCCCCACTTTTGCCTTTGCCTTAGTGTCTCTCAGTTTCATGAAGACCAGTCGTATCAATTTTCTCAGGATGCACATACTTAGAGAGTTCTGTAAGTTCTTTTTATTTAGACTATCAAATTCCTGTTTAAAAAATCGATGAACAAAAAGTGTAGATCAGTATCATGTTCATAGTGCGTTACCATAATTTGCTTGAGAACAAAAATTTAGTCTGTAGTGCACCTATTGGCTCTGAATCCACATTAAGATTGGTAATTGGAAGAGTTACCCTAAAATATCGTATGTGGCCCCTGAAAATAATGTTAAAAAAATAAAAAAAAAAAAAAAAATAGTTTGATTAAAAAACTTAATTTATTTACTTATAATCATATATATTTCCTACCATGTAATTTGACGTATTTCTTCAATTAAAATAAACTTTATATAAATGTTGTAGTTTTAGGAATTGCATTCCTGCTACATAGAATATTTCATTGTATTTTTATGAATTTTATATTCTTGTTTGATAAAATGTTTAGATTTAATCTATAAAAAACTACATTTCCACTTCATTGTTAAAAGGTGAACAACCACATTGTTCTCTTCAACAATTTTAGAACATAGTTATTTTTTTAAAAAAATATCGTTTTTAGTGTCTTGAGAGGGTAGATACTAGTGTTGGTGTTAATTATTTCCGCTATATTTATATTTAAAAAAAAAAAATCTTTGAATTTTCTTTTAAGAGAAGAAACTTTTAAACTTAGAAATACACTTAAAGAGAGAGAGAGAAAACCCTCGTCTTTGCTTTTATCGTGATTTATAGAATTTCCATAAATTGTAAAACCTTTAAAATTAGTTTTTCTTTACAGTTTTACCTCTACGAGAATAAAATATGAAAACTTTGTGGAGACATCAGGCTCTTTTGTTAAGATACTTATTGAAAATTGAGAACCTTATAAATTTACTACCTTGAATCGTTATTGTTGAAAAATATGTTTGGGAAGATTCTTTTAAAATAGCTATTGAAGTATCCAATTAAAAGTATCATAATTTTAACTAAGTTATTGAAAATTGGAATAGTTTTACCTTTTTAATCTACCATCATAAAATTATATTGGACTTTTTTTTCTTCTCACCCTACAACAATGCACAATAACTAAACAGGATCTGAGTAGCGAATTGTTAAATCACTATTATTTACCTATAACCACTGTCCTTGCTCCAAAATTTCTGGTTTGAAACATATGAGACATTAGTTACATTTTTCACTGATTATTACACCAGATGTGTGAATAGACCGATTCCTTTGACCTATAATTGTGCAGAATATGTGCTTGAGTGGAGTTGATAAAAACGTTAGGCACTCTCCACAAATTAAATTAATTTCATTTCGTAGCCAGACTCTCGGCCTACATTGAAATAATTCGATTTGTTTAAGATTACCTTTTTTTACTAGCATTTATTTAATTTCACTTGTTTTTAGTTTGTTTCCGAACACCTAGAAAGCTGAAACTTATACAGACATGTACCTATATCCGATGATAATACAATAATCAGTGATTAGTTAATTAATTACTTTATTTGAAATTTTGATTGAAATTATCTAATTAAGAAATTCTATTAAACCGTCTTTTTCTTAAGTTTACTTATCTTATAATGGTATGTTTTTATTTGATGTCTAAATCCTCAAAAAATAAATTTTTAAATATGCGACTTACCAAAAGAGGCTTTAGGATGTTGTTTTTTAATAAGAATAAGAATAAATAGTACAAATATATTATTTCAATATTACTATATTTATATATTATAGTTTAATTGAAAGTATCGTTGATTGCAATTATTAAAAGCGAAAGATAATGTCATTTAATGGGTAAATTATGATAGTTTCGCGTACTGCAGGAATTTGTGTAGGGAACGTACTTTTTTTGGTCTCTTGAACGAGGTTTATTGAGAACAAATCCAGTTCTTCAATTTTTTTATAAATTTTGAATTGCTTCTTCAGTAGGACGATTAGTAAATCACTAATTTGAAATCGGCTTTTTTCCAGTCGCGTATTTAGGATCTAAGGTACAATAATAATCATTATCTACTCTAAAAGACTATTTAATTTGCTCTGCAATATGACTTATATAGCTTAAAACCCCCTATATTTTTGCATTATCTGTCATATTGGTGGTCAATTTTAAAGTAATATCATAATATGTATATTTTCTTTTTCTACTCACCAATAATGTCATTTCCCACAGAATCATCTTATTGTTATATAAGGTGCTAGTTTGTAAGTGTATTGTATCTTTTTGTGCAATGAGAACGTTTATGATCCAACTCATTACTCATTATGATCTACTGATTCGACGTGTGTTCTTCTATACATCCCTTTGGCAATGAAAATGACTGCTCTTTTTTACGGATTAAAAATTAATTTATAATATTCATTACTGTATTAATTTTTTATTTGTTCGTTTTTGAAGAATGTTATTTGAAATATTGGTTGCATAGACCCAGTATTCACGACTGTATTATTGACTAAGTCAGACCGAAATAACTATAAGACCTTGTATTTGACAGAATTTCAATTTAAACAATTTTATTTCCTCTTCATTCTCTGCTTTCAAAACATTAAAAAATACGTATATGAGTATAAGATTTAATAATGAAAAATAATCTAGACTCCACTCTAGATAAAAGTAGTTCTTTCACTTAGAGAAAGTTCTCTTTCAAATGCAAAACGTTCATAGGTATCATTATCTGATTAACCGCAATCGCCTTCATCCAAGTACCGTATTACTCGTAAATCTTTGTTTGCCAGAGCTAGAGGGCAGCTACATCTATGAATACTACCATACATGTATACTATTCATAAAAATTACCTCTATATCTTTATTGAGTATCTACCGCATTGCCTACCGTAAAGAGAGTAAAATTTATTAACCGTACTTATATGATAAGTTTTGCGTGAACTGATATTTGGATTGATAAAAATAATAGGAAAAATACGATTGTCTAGACTAAAATATTAAAATATATTTTAAAAAGACACTCAAATAAATGTTTATTACTTTATGCTTAAGTTAGGAATTCGAATACGTGACATTTCTTAAATTACGAGTGCTAAAAATTGATTCTAAAGATGCATAGCCTGAAATTCTTTAAACCTTTAACTGTTTGTAATGATTGCGTACAACTCCATGTCTAGACTAAATGATAAATAAAGTGTGAGATAAATATATATTGTTGTTTATAATGTTTCTTTATCTTTTACTCTAGTCATTTTATATTATATTTTACTGTTATCTTTCAAATAAATAATTACTGACAGTTTTGAACCTAGTTTCGTTGTAAACTCGTAAATATTGCCTTACCACATTGCTGTTTCTAGGCTCATAATACTTTTTAGTTTATAAACTGGAAATATTTTTTTTTACTTTGTTATGTGTAGTACGTAGTACTAGTACATGCGTAGTAGATACAGAAAAAGAGTAGTTTATTTATTTTATTGATATGTTTTACTGGGTGTTCAGTGACAGAAGAGAAACTAGTCATACCTAAATGTAATCAATTTATTGGTATTAAAATGGTTTTATATGTTTTATTTTATTGATATGATTTACTGGGTGTTCAGTGACAGAAGAGAAACTACTCATACTGAATGTAATCAGTTTATTGGTAATAAATGGTTTTATTTGTTTTATTTTATTGATATGTTTTATTGGGTGTCCAGTGACAGAAGAGAAACTACTCATACGTAAATGTAATCAGTTTATTGGTATTAAATGGTTTCGATATCGATACTTCTAATTAGTCATCAGAGAACTAAAATGTTATCAGTTCTCATTTGCTTCTGAATTTTTATCAGAGGAGGTTTCACTAAGTATTTATTCTTATCTTATGTACTTACCTGTAATCTATTTTTTAAATTTCGTTTCTGCTGCATAACCCATGAAACTCCCCTTTAAATATTGAGTTATTCTCCTTCATTTATTATAAGGCTGATAATTACAAATGCTTGTTAATTATCACTTATTTCCACATAATATACTACCTGAAGGGAAGTTTACCCGTATTTTCTTTGAATTGTCTCTATATGGCGCCATATGGTATAACTTTAATGTCTGTTGGCCCTTAAAATTTTCCGTCGAGTTATTGGCCCCATGTGCCTCTTTTAAATATTATCCTAGCTTGGTGTAATGCTGTTATCTGGTGGAATATAATATATACTTTATACTTTATTGCATTATTATTTGTCATGTGAGAACTGAGATAATATTATCTAAATTCTAGTCTATATCGTAACGACATAATATGTCTTGTTTATTTATATTTATGATTATTACTCAATATACTGTTAAACCTTTATAAAGTAGTCATTGAAGGGACCAACTAAAAGTGGTAAGCTTGACCACCTGACCACCTTACATGGGTGGTTTTATTTGCGTGATTTACTGTATATATTTTTACTGGTCTTACATTACTTTGCTTCGTAAGTTTCATCGCACACCTATTACCCCAATTTTAAACCTCTTCCCGTCTTTCAATCTTCCCCAAATTTTGCTCATGGACACAAT
This sequence comes from Gerris lacustris, assembly GCA_951217055.1. Lineage (NCBI taxonomy): Eukaryota > Metazoa > Arthropoda > Insecta > Hemiptera > Gerridae > Gerris > Gerris lacustris. Next base: position 47,410,889 of record OX578283.1, read on the forward strand.
TTAGGTGAAGAATACAGAAACAAAAAAACAGGTCTTATATATTAATTTGCTTTGTAAGTTTCATCGCACACCTATTACCCCAATTTTGAACCACTTCCCGTGTTTCAATCTTCCCCACATTTTGCACATGGAAACAATTTAGGTGAAGAATACAGAAACCAAAAAAAAATAAATAAATAAATAAAAGTTGAAAATAAGACCAGTTTTTAAAAGTGGTATTTTTTTATTAATTGTTTTAAATCTCTATTTATTTTCCAATTAACACTAAATTGATCTATCTATCAATATTTCGGGAATCAGGAACTTCAAGTTTTCTTCTTCTTTTTATCTTCCCTCACTTAAACCTTAGGCAACATAGTTTTCGTGTTTGCTTACTTAAAGTCTTACCTTTGACCTTTTATGTTATTCACTTATATGTAACAGGACCTTTTGCCTTATGTACCCATAGTACTGCATCCATCAGGTAGTTTAATTTTATATCTGTCGCTAAAAGAGACCTTTGTTGAACTAGTATTTGTACTCCTACACTACACCATAGTGTGTTTTTCCTCTGCTACTGACGATTAATAATTCTTTATGCATACTAAACGCCCTTGCTTTGTATATACCTTATATACATGTTAGCTTCTGATTCATAACTAGCGATATAATAATTGATATAAGAAAATGCATGCCTAGAAAGTTTATTCATTGGAGTAGATTAATTAAAGCGGATCTAGATGTGTATATAAGTGCATCCCATCTCCGGAAATCACACCACGCACTCTTGAGTTTTCAAGATCAGGATTCATACCAATGGAGCTATGACGGAAGAATGAGTTTCAACTACCCGAAACGATATATAATTAGGATATATGTACTTCATAAATATAACATTTTAATCAGATTAACATTACTTGTAAACTAGATTGATAATTGGTGTGTTCTTAAGAGGGTAAAAAATAAAATAAATCTCCAGAAGGGCCTTGGCGCGCGCGGTTACTCTAAAATATTGCTTTTTTTTCTTTTTTTTTTTTGCCAACGTCACTTTTTATATTAAGCACGTGGTTTGCAGTATTTTTCTAATGTATTATTTAGAGGGCCGTCTCACCTTTGTGGAAATACATTTCGTGTTTTTCTTTTTCAAAAGGATTAATGGTTTTGCGTGGTGTAAGTACGTGAGCTTCTTACACAATCAACTGGAACTGTCGAGTAAACACACCACGACCACCGCTTTGACTCTATGTTATTACACTAGCTGTTCTTTCATATTGCAGCTGTTATAAATTTACCTACGAAGAAAGAAAATAAAAAGTTTTTCCTTTCTCTATAACCAGTTTTTTCCTCTGGAATTTATTATATTTGATATTAATTTCTGAACTGTGTATTTCTGGTCCATGTGTTGTATGTAATGATTATTTTTTAATTATTTTTTTCTTTGGTTAACAATCTGTTACGTGTTGGTAATTGTTAAACGATTACATTTCACAAGAAACAAGTAAAATGTTGCTCGATACGCGTTCATTCAGCCGAGAGGCTACCTCCTCACCTTCCAATAAGTCGTCTACCATCTAAGTAGTTAACAATTTATTTATTCTTGAAGAGTTTTTAACAAGATATTTTAAAGAGTGGAGGCTACATCTGTTTGTAATCTTTTAGTAATCAACCTTGTCTGTACCTTTACAAATATACACCAAGAAAAAAAGTATAGAAGTTATTGTCGAGGTTTCTTAACTCTGGTACAACAATGCACCATGGTTGTTTCGGTGGAAAAAGGTAGATTAAGTATCGACGAACCTCAAATCATATACTTTTCCTTTTATATAACTGATTTCAATAAGTTCACTAAGCGTTGCTTGTTATCTTTTGATCATTTGAATTAATCCCGCTTTGATAAATTGTCCAATTAATAAATGTAATTAAAGAAAAAACATATATGTAATTCTAAATTTTTGGGAAGCCCCGTTGTTTATTTCCGAAATAAATTTCACTCTTAAAACTTTTTGATAGTTTTCATGGTGAAACTAGACAATTTTACCATAAGGAAGCTTTCGATTTTCGGAGACTTGTAGTTATTCAGAGATTTAAATACTCGTATTTAAGTACATATTTTTATCCTTATCACTCTGTTGAATGAACTCAACGTGAACCAAGAACATGAACTGCAACTATTGAAAAAGAACCATTATTATATTTGTATGATCTCCATGATAAAGTCTCTCTCTTGTAGACTAAATTATTTACTAACTTGCGGTAATAATCCTCAATTTGACTCAATATATAAATATATATATATATATATATATATAATGTGTCTAGACTGTAATCTCTACGATATGATAGTTCTATCGTGAGAGAACTATTATCGTGTAAACGAGGATTAATGATAAGCTAGATTGTTTACAGATGATGACACTATAAAATGACGGACTGGAATAACGATTAGATTTCCAATCTATGCTTTTTCATGGTGAAATCTTTTTGGCGTCATTTTAAAACCGAACTCGAACTATCATAAAAATCTGGTCAACGTATGACGCTCAATGAATGACTGACGTCGTCATTGATATATAATAACTAATTAATGACGATAAAACTATTTCGTAATGGATAGCGCTCTGTGAATGATTAAATAAAGATAACAAATTTTGAGTTATCTAATATAAATATATCTCTTAAATACATCATATTTAAGATATATTTTAGTTTATATACATATTTACAATATTTATGTTTTGAATTCTGTTTAACAATATAATGTGGTTTTAGAATTATTCAAACTTTTTTAAACCCAATAAAATATGTTATAAAAATTTCCTTTGTGTAAATATATAAAATGATACGGTGTTTGTTTTGATTTAATTTATGTAATGAGATAGATATACTTTTATTTTATTATTCTTTTATTTATATTTTTTTTACTTGTTTTCATTCATAATTTGTCCTCTGGTTTATGTATTATTTTAATAATACATTTTCTTTTTCATATTTTGAAATTGGATTATGTGAGGTTTTTGTGTTTATTCGTAAGAAGAATTATATTGATTTATATTTGTTTGTAAAAAAGGGGGTTTTGAAGGAGTCAAATAAGTCGTTTTTATGTGTTGGCAGAATGCCGATATTTCTCGGTATTTTATTTGTCTGGTGATTTGTTTTCTTCTATTTTCTTTACTTCCTTTTTTTCTCTTAATATTTTCTTTATTTTCAATTGCAGCCGTATAGTTGTTAATTTCTCTTACCTTGAACTTTTTACATAACCTTCGGTTGAAATGTATGTATAATATGTATTCTTATATTCTTTCTTATAAAGGTTTCATGATCTGATAACGTTTTAAGAAAATTATAAAATAAACAAATAAATAAAACATCTCAGTTTGTTATTTGCACTCTAAAGGCGGAGACACACCTGAGCATTCGCCCCGAATGAGCATGCGTTTCCGTTCGGCTCGTCCTCTCCATATTCGTCCTCCATATGCGATTCGGGGCGAACGCACGCTCATTCGGGGGCGAACGCATGCTCATTCGGGGGCGAATACATGCTCATTCGGGGCGAATGCTCAAGTGTGTCACCACCTTAAGAAAACAATACAATAAAAATATCAAATAATGATAAAGACAATAAACGTAATAATAATAAAATCGTTTTGAACGAACACAGGCATATTATAATAAAAATGCGTTGAAAAATAATACATACTTACCTGGTTTCAGTGGTAGTCCTAAACTACTAGACGGATTTCAATTAAATTTAGCAAGCATGTTCAGAAAAAGCATATCCCGAGGCTGAAACTTTAAAATGATTTAGCTATTAATTTGGGAGCGCTAAAAATTATTATTTTTCGAAAACAGTTTTATCAATTTGGATTAAAAATTCTAAAATGTAGTGCACGAATCTAAGCATATAATTAGTTTTCCTAGAAGAATTCTTGTTTCTAAGAAAATAGTTATAATTGCATAGGGTTAGAGGTCGCCATAATACGACTTGCATCGGATAGATTTTTTAATAATTATTTTTTTATTAAGTGTTTTTTTTTTTTTTTTAATTTATCATAACGACCAATTTTTTAAAAATTTTATTTTCATCAAGGTTGTTTCGTTGTTTTTAAAGATAAGCGCCGTCTGGATTTAGATTTAATATAAATTTTTCAATTTACCCTCGACATAAAACCCATCAGATTGAGTAAAACAGCTGTTCAAGAGTATGGACTCCAAACTCCTGAAACTTTTAATATCTACTAAATAAATGCTTTCCTCCGATTCCTTACAACTTGTTTAATGTTTATAATTGTAATAAAATACTATATTCAGTTTCAATCATTTTAATTGTTTATTAAGTACAGATAACCTTTGTAGTGTAGGCTAACAATAAACCTAACATATTTAGGGTCCGTAGGCAAAAGCGAAGGACCCTTATATTTTCCTGCGTGTGTCTGTCCGTCCGTCCTGTCGCCTGCTCTCACGGCTACACTTTTCGTCCGATCACTTTGAAATTTGGCATGTATGTGTCTTGTACACACACATATTAAAAACACACACACACTTACACACTTACATTAAAAATATAAAATCAATTTTTAATTTTTGGTAGTTTTCATACTACGGAAAGTTTAATTTTCACTGTCTGTTTCCCGTAGTAAATAATAATTATAATTTGATTTAAATTAAAATTTAAACTTTCCGTAGTATGAAAACTACCAAAACTTAAAAATTGAATTTCGAATTGATTGTAAAAGGTACAGTTACTAATTGAGTACTTTATAATTATAAGCGTTAATTCTTGGTTTAGTTCTAATGTCATAAATATTGACTGTCTAAATGTATATGAATATTGAAAGCTTGGATTCGGGACTAGTTATCGATTACGGCAGTTACAAATCATTCTCCTGCGTAGCTTAGTTGGCCAGAGCATCTGTACTGGAAATACGGGAGACCCGGGTTCAAATCCCGGCGCGGGAGTGTATTTTTCTCTGTCTGTTTCCCGTAGTAAATAATAATTATAATTTGATTTAAATTAAAAATATAGCGACTTAAAAAAAATATTTTTTTAAAAAAATTAGGGTAAAAAAACTTAGAGGTTAATATTTGTTTATTTTTTTTCGACACCGTGAGGGGTATCATATGAAAGGGTACGTCGAGCTGATTACAAAAATATATAATTCTTTGGTTATAACTTTGATAGGGCGAGCGTAGGCAAGTTTGAAGTGGGTGTGAAACGTGTCCCCCCCCCCCCCCCCCCCCCTCTATCTCGCTTATGTGAAGTGCAAAAAATCTGAAAAAAATCCTGAACATTCTTCGACCAAAAGTAAAGATACCACTTTTTGGAAATTTCGAAAAAAATATTATTTTATTTTTTATTGACAAAATACGTTTTTTTATAACTATGGTCTTTTTGATGTATTTTTGTGGTTGTAGTCCGGTTCAGTGGCAAAAAAATACTTTATCATAAGTTTGTTTATGTGTTTTGAGAATATCAGACCCATAGGATAGTTCAAAGTAAGCTTTTCAGCATTTTGAAAAACACCATCAATAGGGTACTACTTAAACTATACAGTGTGCCCTACGGACCCTCGCTGTGTGCTGACTAGCACACACTTGACTGTTTATTACTCTTTGAGTTAATCAGTAAAGCTTTTATCCGAACAGTTGTGCAAATGTAATTAATATTAATATTTTTTTAAAAGCGATTGATTATGTTGTTACGTTTTTTTTTGGTTTTGCTTCCGAGCTTACCGAAGGTAACGGAAGTTGTGATACGAAAATTTTGAATTTCTCCGATTTCTAAAATATAAATATATGTATCTTAAAAACAAATCGTCCTATTTTAATGAAATTCGGATGGTAGGTCATAATCTACCTATTGTTGATCCCATCCATATAAGTTTCAACCTTCTGCGCCTATTTTTGTCTCTTCCTCATGCGCACAAATGTACATTAATATATGTCTATATCTTTAAAAGCCCTCATCTGAGTATTAGGAAATTTGGATGATTTCTCTAAATTATAGCATGCAGAAAGCCCCAGATTAATTTTAACCATCTGCACTCTTTAAATTTTGCCTAATTAATACTTTAATATATGTAAAAAATAAGAACAATTACACATTTAAAAAACGGGGGATGGGAATTAAATAAATTTGTCAATAATTGGTTGTAAAATCATAAAATTAAAGTCATTAAAGTCTACGAAATAAGACTTGACGAAGCTATGTGCCACACTAATTGGCAGACTATTTTTGGCATTGATTTTTACAGAACAATACACATGAATTAAAAATCTTTTCTGGCAATAAACTTTCAATTTTAATTTTTAATTTACGTAAGCGGTTGTATGGATACCGCTGTACAACGAACTCTTTGAATTAAACTCAAGTTATCATCGGACAATGGGGCGTCTTTCGCAGACAAAAATGTATTTTCGTTCAACTCTAAAAAGCTCGCGGCGCTCGCTAGAACAATAATATATTTATTATTTATTAAAAATGAAATCCTATAGTAAAAATAAATTCGTCGATTTTAGGTTCTCTCTAGTAGTAGTCTATACATTTTTAAAAAGTTTTAATTGCTCAAGGGTATTTTTGGTCTCTATTGAATTTTAATTGTACTTTTATATTTCCACTCTTTCTCTATACCGTTGGTTTATTGATTATATTACTACCACGCTTAAAGGTTTAAAAAGTTTTTTTATTTTATTTTTTTAAATAGGGTTCTTTAATTCACAACCTTTAAAAATATTTACTGCGTCTATTTTTTTATGCATACAAAACACAATTTATATATATATATATATATATATATATATATATATATATATATATATATATATATATACTAGCTGAATACCCGTGCTTCGCTACGGGGTGTTTTATTTTCAATTTAATGGATTTATAAACAACCATCAAGAAACATTTAAATTATTTTACAAAGCGAGAATATCTAGATTCTATCCCTCCCCTTTGATAAGATAATTTGCTAATATCCCAAATTAGTAATTCATTCCTACTAAATTTTTAAAAAGGAAAAGCAGTGGTATTTTCCTTCTGTACTATTCAATAAAGGTATTTTAGAAAAAATAATAATAATTAAAAAAAATAAAAATAAATAAATGAATAAATACAAAATTTTAGCCAATCGGATAAATGTACGGACACAACAATTATTAGTTTTTTATCCATAGATATAGATATATTTTTCCATTTTACCCCCCTAAATGTACATAACAATAATTGTACAGCACTCTTAAAGAGCTTTTCAACGGTATGCATCGTGAAGGGATTTCATTACTTTGACATTTGTACCCCGTACCCCTGTGTACCAAAATCAAAATTTCGAAGATGCATGAAGTCAGTGACCTTCCTCTTTTCCCCTTGCTTTGAAGGTCAAGTGTGCAAATTTTCATTCAAATCGGAATAAAACGGTAGATTTGAATAAAGAACACACACACACGCGCCCGTTCGCGCGCGCGCGTACACACACTTACGTTGACATTTCCTTTTTACCCCTCTCCTAAATGAAAATAATGACAAAAACGTACATTACAATTACTTTTCTCTTAAAGAGCCTTTCAACGATATGCATCATAAAGGGTACCTATCAATTACTTTGACATTTGTACCCCGTACTCCTGTGTACCAACATTTTAACTTTATAATCTCATGTAAGCAGTACACTCATAGACACTCTTCATTTATATAAGATGTAGTTATACACATTTTTCCATTTTACCCCCTCCTGAATGAAAATATGACAAAACTGTATATAACAACAATCACTGTACTTTTAAAGAGCTTTTCAACGATATGCATCATTAAAAGTATTCATTACTTTGACATTTGTACCCCGTACCCCTGGGTACAAAAATAAAAATTTCGCAAAATCCTTTCTTAGTGGATGCCTATGATATGAACCGAGTATATCCTCAAAATTTCAAGTCTCTCGGTTAAGCAGATTTTGCTGTGCGTTGATTCTATGTCAGTCAGTCAGTCAATCAGGACATTGCCACTTATATTATAGATATATATATATATATATATATATATATATATATATATATATATATATATATATATATATATATATATATATAAATTATTTATCGAAAGCTTTTTGTTTATTGCAAACTTGTTATATAAAAACAATATTTATTTCGATTTATTTGAGCAAATATCCTAATCGATGAAAAATGTTAACTGAATAATAAAAATATTTTGATATAGTTGTACATTTCAAAGAATCCTTGGTGGCTTTCTAAAATCTATGATTTTTTAAAAACAATAAAAGATTTATATACCAACAAGAACGACTTTCGATAAAAATTTGGGCTTTAAAATAATAGCGCACACTGGTAGAGGATATGACGAAGAATTACATTAAATTATCTTCGTTGATTTGAAGCTATTTTTTCCATATGATAACGGACTTTAAGTATATACATTGAATATAAAAAATATTATTTTTTTATGCCCCTGATCCAACAATCAAGGCAAAAATTTTAAATATTTTAAAACTGTACTATCGGTTCCATTGCTGCGATAAAGACATTTTACTTTAAAATGATTCTAATACAGTTTATGCATAATTTTAAAGTGTATTTTTGATTTTGAATTAACTTTTATTTCTCTTTTGGAAAACAAAGATATATTATATACACTATTATATTATATACAGATACTAAATGTGGTTTTGTCATAAAAAGAAGCTAAGTGCAAAAATGTGTTTAAATTCTCATTCACTTATTACTGGAGATTTTGTCATGTATAATTTTGTTTATAAATGACCGCCATTTTTTATCAAGAGAGTGGGTCGTAAAACGATTGCTTTGCGAGCACCTACAAGTGTGAGGAACAAGTACCACCAAAATTTCAAGGTAATAGATTCAATGGTGCCACATATATCGTGGTGAGACAGTCAACCAGTGGTGTATGGATTGCTTATATGTATAAAGTTAACTAGATAAATAATTAAATTATCATTTATAGTCACCATATCATTGATATGCATAAGCAGAACCCCTCTCCCCTTTTTAAAATAAATCTTTAAAACAATGTAGAATTTTATTTTTACTATTTTGTATTGCTCTCTTTCCCTTTAACAATGTACTCTCGTAACTCTTAACGTTTTATTTCGTACATTTCTAAGCCTTTATGTCTTCTAATAAAAATAATAAAAACACTATAAGAAAGAATATTAAAAAAAAAAAAAATGAAACACTGATATGGATGTGAAAAGTTTTATAATATGAAGGACAAGATGGAACTAACTTTGGCTCTTCAGGCCGGTCCTTTTCAACAGTTTAGGGGTCATTATCGTTCGGAGTTAGGGCCTCAATTTAATAAAATTACCAGGGCTTTTTCCAAACTTTTTATCTCCCCTCCATAGAAAATAAAATTACCCGAATTGAAATAAAGACATGTGTTTCCCCAATGTGAAGTAAGCAAACTTAGAAAGATACTCGTTAAGTTTTAACTGAAAAATTATTGGGTGCTCATTTTGTAAGCTTACACCCAACAAATGTAGTGGTTAACCTTTGTATCCCAAGAGAGAAATAAAAGTGAATTCAAACTCAAAATTTATCTATAAAATTATGCATAGACTGTATTAGAATAATTTAAAAGTAAAATGTACCCTACAAATACACATGTGTAAAAAAATAAGCCGTCTCGCGCTTGTGAGATCATTGGTTTAGCTAAGTCCCTGTCCAAGTAAGTTCTACCTGGTCTAATGCATCCAGTACAAGTGAGAGATGTTGTTTGTCTGCCCCTCTCTCTATTCTCTATCCCTCATAAACTCAAAATTTTCTTGCCCAAATCACTCTACACGATTAAATTTAAAAACATTTTCTGACTTGTAAATTACTCAGCACAAATAGATTAAACAGTTTGTTGTTATTAATTTATATATTTCCTAAGGTTTATTTTCATTTTTTTTTAAATTAAATGTTATGCAGTGTCGTATAAATTTGTATCCTAACTTATGTTAATAGTAAGTGTCTTTTTAATGGAATAATTAAATAACTAGGGAAATTTAACAAAAGAGTATACTTTTTCTCTTTGATACAGTTTGCACTATAATTAAGTATTAAAATGTAATTATTAAATTTGAAAAATAAGCATTTCTTCATTTTTCTTTGATCTAATATTTTAATTTATATAACCTTTTACTGAAAGAAAAATGTCACATTTCATTTACATATTCACTTGAAAATAGTTATTTACCTAATTATTATAATTAGAGTGAGATATGGTTTTTTTGTGCAATACTTAAATTTATAGAAGTATATTTGTGCAATTAGTTGAAGTACTATTTTTTTTACCTTATTATTCATTTATTGTCTTACCCTTCTTAGTCTGATAAATTGTAGATTCTTATTGAATTTATTTCTTTCTTCCATTGTTATTCATCCGTATCCTCGTTGTCAAAAAAATAATATTTTATAAAAAATTTCAGTTTAATATCATTATGTTACATATTTTTAACTCAGTTTATTGCAACTGTGTCTGCTTTCATTTCTTTTATGATTATCAAAGTCTATTGTTTTTCTCCAATTATGAAAATTAACGATATTTAACCCTGCATCATAGAAAAATAAAATAATAGTTTAATATTATAAAATACATTCTTTTCGTATTCGTGCATGCTAGTTTTATACGCTAATTAAAAGCTTATTTTGAGCATAAAATTGCATTTTATTAAGAGAGTCACTATTCCAGATCAGCTAAATTAGAATCACTCTGGTGAGTTTCATAGTTCCTTTTTGCTCTCTTTATATTAACTTCACTTGTCTCTAAATTTTGTAACTTAACTTTGACCCACTTGAAAGGCAACCTAGAAAGATGTAACTTGCCATGATTATATATTCCCGATGGCAATTAGATATGTAATATCTAATTTAATATTATTTAAATAATCAATTCATTTGTTTGTTTTGTTGTACCCATGGGTGGGTAACCAAGCAAATTAGTACCCGTTTATGAGTTCATCGCCAGAGTTAGTTGATTAATCGCATTTTAATAAATTGTATCTTAGTGGAAATCATGTTACAATTCCTAATTCCAGGATTAGAGTACATATCAATGCTTTACGTTCAGGTCTTATTATATGCTTGATAGGACTAACTATATAGGTCACTGGTTATACAATAGATTACTATAAGCTACGAATTATCCTTCTATTTGCCACGGTACAAGTAGCAGTATCACAATCCTATCAGATTTAATATTTACACAGAAGTACTTTTATCTATATTTTCAGACCATTGTAAATCTCATATGAGAATGAAAGGACTGAAAAGGAAAGACATCTTGTCCTTAATCTGCAATTTTATAAAACACCAGCTTTTGTTCAACTTAAATCTCTGCAGGCTAACATTCTTAAAAACTAATTACAGCCGGGACAAAAGATCTCACTTAATTGGTTTTCTTAAAAGAAAAGCAAATCTCAAGAACGTTTTCTATTTTCTAACTCTTGTTTCCCTTTTTTACCTTGCTTCTTACTTAGAAAGAAAACAAAATCCAATCTGTGAGAAAACAGCCAATCTTGAAGGTGATATAGTTAGTGATAAGCTTTCTTTTTATTTTGTTTGTTTTTGTCATAAGTTTCTATCTATTACCTGGTTTTTTTTTTTTTTTTTTTTTTTTTATACTTTACAGTTTTAGAAGGTCCTTGTTACACTATTTTTTTTTGATTTTGGAACGTTTGCTTCGTTGTTTTGCTTGTCTTAAGAGTTCGGTTTCTTCCTATCTGAGCCTGCCATCCCATGGAAATCCTGTTGGATTAAGGGGAGAAGGGAAAGCTAAAAGGGATTTACTCAGGTACGTGATCTGGAAGCTTCCCGTTATTTTCAGCTGAAACTTCCTTTCTGAGTTTCCTCATCTGAAAGTCACCCCTCTTCCCCTATAGGCTAACTAACTCATTCTATCCCTCTCGAAACTCTGACCTTTTTTCCGGGCCAAAATGCCTTACCACCTTCCTCTTTTAGAAAAAAACTTTTTCTTTTAAAAAAAAAAAATTAAAAAAGGGACAAGGGGGGAAAACGGAAGGCAAAAGTTCCCTTGAGAAAACGACACTTTTTGTTCGAATAAAATCTCAACGTTTATTCCCTGAGGGAATATTTTCTCCTTGTGTAATTGGAAAAATCGTGTTATTTTAGACTTTTGGCTATCTTGTATACCTTTTCCTGTAATCTATTATCAAGTTTATAATCAAAAGAATAAAATAGGTATTAGGTAACATTTTTGAAATTTATTTTTTCAACAAATTTTAAACTGTAATTCTATTTTTGTTGTTTCGATTATTGATTATATGGTTACTGCCAGTTTCAATCGATGGATAGCTCCATGTAATATATAAAACATTTATTGTAGAGTACCTGGATTTTATTTTCAAAATACATATCTTAATTTTATTAAATGTTTGATTTGGGGACCTAACTTTTCAGTGATAAATAATAAATTAATAATAATAAATTCATGGCGCAAAAGGCCATGAAAGGCTTAGACCTACCAGAGGGTCTATGCAACTATATAGTATTAAAGGATGAATCGGGGTTAGCGCATAAATCTTGTAATTGGCGTTTGCAATCGGATTGACGCCATGCTGATGGATGAACACCGATCGTGGGGCTCCAAGCCCGAATTGTAAATCAAACCCTGATCTGGTTCCAAAGCGTTAATTGACAGCATTGAGCCTACCAGGGATCGAGCAATCTCAACAATACATTTCATAGCATAATAAATAAATTCTCAACATTAACTTAACTTACAATAAATGTTACTTATTATTGAAATTTAATTACAGCTGATATTGCTCAGGATCAGGATATCTGAAACTCGAACTTTTATTTCCAATCTATCATCAATGATTAATGATATTAAGTCTTCAAATTAATGTAATTGCAGTTGATTAAAAGCTTAATTAGGCGGAAGAATTTACATTGCGATAGTTTTAAAAATAGAAAGTATTATGTTATCTTATCTATGCTTATTACTCATTCAAGTGATATCGTTAGTCTTTTGTTTTCCTGTTATTACAATAAATTTATCTAATTTGTTGACTGTTGTGCCTGTTTATAATTGTGTAATATTACTACTTGGATACTGTTTGAGGATTAGTTTTTATAAATAAACAAATACATTTTGAGTATTATCTTAATTACAATCTAACTTTTTATGAAGCTGTAAATCTGACTTGTTTTTTATTTTTATCTTTTATTGTTTATTTGGACTTAAACTAACGATAACAATATGTTTATGAGTTGTTCAGATTGTTATAACGCATTACGAATAATGTATTAACCTGGTAGATTGTTATCGAATTGCTTCGATATTGGTCTTAGAATTGTACTAGGTTAGGAAAATAGTTAAGATTACAAACCAATAGATCCGGGTCTGGAGGAAAAAGATAATAGCTAGGTTGTTTTTCCTTTTTTTAAACTAAATTCTATTTTTACCTAGGTTTCCAATATATCTCAACATAATAAATATATTGACCCAGCTTGATAGTATTGGTTTAATAATTTTTCTATTCCTTCCTGTACAATAATATAAACGACGGTATCATTTGTAGTTTAGTCACCCTGTTTTATAAACGCTGAAAATTTTATTTAGAAATATCTTTGTAGGTACATATTATGTTAGATTTGAGGTTTAAACGATTCTAAATATTTTTGAAGCGAAGTTCCTTAGGGCACGTTACTCAGTCTGGAGCCCGGGAGTGAATCCGAAAAAAACGACCGCCACGAAATCCACCGATGACGATAACTTGAGTATAAGTTGACCGATTTAGTTGAAATTTGGTATACATGTTCATTTTTCCAATGCCCAGGACGAGTTTGTTGGACAACGTTATCCGAATAAGCATTCGCGCGCAACGCTCGCGTAAGCGTAAGCTTCAAATATACATAATTGGAATTTTAGGACGGGGAAAATTCTAACTTCATCTATTGAATGAGACAAACTACTTTTTTAATTAATGAAAGCTGTAAGTAACTTCGTTACTAACGAGTGTCCCACGACACCTCTCGTATTTTTTTGTTTCTGTATCATTTTTGGGGTACTTCTTTAGATTGTTACTCCCCTACGTTTTTTTCAGAATATGAATGACTGACTAAATAACTATTAAGACAAAGGGATGTTTAGTCCAATGTACTTTGGGACAAAGGAATATCTCATTTCTGTTTTTATAAGGGGAGTAACAGTCTAAAGAAGAACATTCCGTACACCTTCTTTAGACTGTTACTCCCCTCTGTTTTTTTTTAAAGGGGAGTAACAATCTAAAGAAGTGCCTTTCTTTTACCTCTACCAATATTTACCATCCACCAAGTGAGCAAATATTTAACAATATATATGAACCTATAATTTATGAGCTAATATTAAACAATAATAGATTATAAGGCGGATCACTACCATTTTGAACGGAACAAACAACTAAACGTATATATAAAATTCAATTGTGATTGACAAATAACAATATTTGTATATTAGCAGAAGAAATAATGTTAACAAATGCACAGATATTGGACCTCTAACCATCTTTAAATCAACTGTAGAGAAAATATGGATAAATCACATGGTGAATGAAATGTTAAAAACAAACTATTTCGAATGCTGAAGTGAACTGATAAACATATTTAATTCTAATTCTAAAGTGAACAGTTCAATGTAAGCCATTCTAATGGTGAATGAAGTGAACAGTTAAATATAATTAATTATACTGCTAAAGTGAAAACTAATAAACACATATATATAAAAAAAATATGTATCGAATCTTACATTGGTTTTTTATTCGGATATAAAAATAAACCACAATTGTAGACGAGTACCAAAAGAAAAGTACATTAATATTCGGATAAAAATATTACTTTTAATTCTTTGGGATATATCGTAATAAAGCTTTTGTAAATAAACTTTTTTTTCTTTCTTTTTTTATATATATGTTTTCATATGTACCTAGTATGATTGATTCATATATGTGGTGGCAAAATTTTAATATTTACATTTATTTACACGTTTTACGGTTCTTCGAGTCAAATTTTTGTGATAATGTAAATATTGTATAAAAAACATTGACCGACACCCAGACACGAGACCAAAAATGTACCCTGGTATATGGCGCATTTGATAACGTATTTCTTCTATTCTATGAATTTTTGAATTCTTCAGAGAAATAGAAAAAATCGGTCCGTGACAACTCAGACAAACTTTCTCATATACGAGTTCATAATTACTTAGCCCAATATTTTCCATTTATTATTTTTCGTATGTATACATTTAATTTATCATAAAAATAACTTCACCTCGGCAGGGAATCGAACCCGTGCTCTCTCCGTCCGCGTTTTAAGCTATTTTCTCAGGAACTAGATTTTTCCCGGGAAAAAGGCTTATATCGTTAGATTCGTATTTAAATGGACTACATTTTAGATTTTTTTTTAATCAAAATCGTCGGAACCGTTTTCGAGCAATATTTTTTTTACGTTTTTTAGTTTTTTTGGGGGTAGCGCCCCCAAATTTGGAGCTAAATTGTTTTTCGATTTCGCCTCGGGGTATGATTTTTCTGAACAGTATGCCAAATGTCGTCAAAATTGGCCCAGTAGTTTAGGCTCCAGGCGTCTACACAGACGAAAGACATTTTTTAAAACCCACTTTTTTGGACTCAGGGGACCTCAAAACTTGCAAATCCATCAAAATCTCAAAATCGAATTTTCGCGCCATCACAATACTTTCTCTTTATATGAGAAAGTAAAAATTCGTTCTTCAGAATGCTCACTGTGCTTCCGTTAATTACTTACGACCTACGGTAAGCTCGGAAGCAAAATTTTAAAAATGAAGTATTCTTTCTTCGGACTCATACTTGCAATATAGTTGTTTCATAGAAAAATAAATTATTGAAACCTCTTGTATGCTAACTCGTTATGAATTAACTCTTAAATTTAAACAACAATTAAATTAAATTTAAATTAAAGTAATAGTTTCAACGTAATTATGTATTAACTTTAAAACGTCCGTTTTATTTCTTTTGAAATAAATGATGTTAAATTAATTACCATGTAGAATAATAACATTATATGCTTACAACTTATGACGTTTAAAATGGATTAAATCTTATCATTATGGGATAATGTTTAAAATAGTTTATATAATCTTGATGTATGTATGAAGTGTGTGGATTTATTTAACATTGTTGTTACTCCCGAGTTTAAATACCTGTAAATGTTGTGTTTACGATGAAAGCACGATATAAGGCTGGTTGCTTTACATACTTCCACGTGTGATATGCGCCCAGTTATCCGTTGCCGTTTATAATGTTTGCATAGATGAAATCCTCCGGCTGCTTGAATATGCCCGACGGGATTCCAACGCTACGTAAACATAGCCATCATGTATACAATGTCTACCAACTCGGCTTGAGGTCCCCAGGGGAGAATTAATTCTCCGTATCATCCCCCCCCCCCCCTTCACCCTACATTTACTTTCATGAAATGAAACATATTAACATTTGTCACGCTTCCATAGCCGTGTAAAATTCCACTTTACATTTTCTTTTGTTATATTTATGTTTAAATACAACTTTTGTTTTTGCCAGATTAGGGAAAATTTACGAGATAATTTAGTTGGCATATCCGTTAACAGACTTCCTACGGTCTTGTAAGAACACAATTTGTTGAATCCATTGTCTTCTAGATTTATCCAGATGGAGAAACATACGATGAAAAATAAATATTGTAGTTATTTACTCAAATAACTTTTTGAGACTTAAAAAAGAAACTCGTTATAAATCTATCTGCTAAAAAGCCGTTTCTAACTCACAGTATTTATTTAAAAAGCATTTAATTTAATGATGCGGAACATGAAATTGATATAGGACCAACGGTGGGCTCATTAGGACTAACCGTCCAAATTTAATTAAAATTGGATGATAAGTTTTTAAGATATGGTTATAGGTAAAAATATTGAACATCGAAGACACCAAAATTGTTCCCTGATTTCTGCGTGGTAAACATTTTGAATTCGGAGTCTTAAAAAAAAAAAAAAATCTTCTCTATGATCATAATGCTTCCGTTACCATTGGTAAGCTCGGAAGCAAAATATAAAAGGATTCAGATAAATACGATAGCTTAGTCACAACTAAACATGATAATTAGACAGGATAGTAAATACATTTTTTGAATATTACTACATGGCATTGTTATTTTAATTTCTTATTTTATTTTAGATATACTATCCCAATGTTATTTTATTTAGTTTGCTAGAATTTGTCCCTCTTATCATGTAGTCTTTTAATTTTGTGGATTGTTTTATGGGTTAAAAAGTTTCGAAATTGTGACCGTGACCATACCAAATAATTGGTAGGAAAAATGAATTAAAAATTACTCTTCATGACAAGGTAGGCTTATAGATATTTGAGTGTAATTAAGTGAATAGGTATTAGTATTTAAAAATCTAAGTTGAGTAGTGATTGTTAAATTCTGTAAAGTAATTTGTTAAAAATAATCCACATATTTAAATCAATGTTAATCGATGTTTCAAGTGGGCCAAATGTTAATAACCTAGTTATTTTCGAAACTTTTTAATCCTTAACACGACCCACAAAATTAAAAGTTACTTTATTGCCAAACCGCAGTAGAACCGTTTAATTTTTTTTTTTTTTTTTTTTTTTTTTTTTTTTTGACATGCCTATTTCTATTGTACTTTAGACTTTAGACGATGTATATAAAGTTATATTTGTATTAAAGATATCGGTAAAAACGTTGTTTTCTACATTTTAAACATTTAGGTCCGCATTAATAATTTTAACGATCTTTATCATTTCATAGCGGTGTCGCTGTGGGTTTTACTATACAATTTTTTTAGAAAAAATGTTCGTCCCATCTAATAGTTGATGATAGAATATTTTCCCATTATGAAATTTCAATTTTATATTTGAAGCTCACGTTTAGCGAGCGTTATCGCTTGGGCAACGTTGTTTGACTAACTCGTCCTAGGCATTGGTAAAATAAACATGTGTACCAAATGTCACCATAATCGGTCAACTTTTAATCAAGTTATCGTCACACAGACACTGTGCATATTTCGGTGATTGAAAGAAGCTCGCTTACGCACGCTTCAATAAAATGTAAGATTATTATAATAATTGTTTTATTAAAGTGATTTAATTTTTTAAAGGCAGAAATTGATTTTTTAAAAAAAACCTTGTTGATAAATATAATTGAAATGATTTACAAACTATGGTTGATTTGTTGTAATACCCTTTAGAGTCTTACAACAAAAGAGTAGGATATTGAAGAGAATAGAAGAGGATTTGTTGATTGTGCTTGGAAGCAAGGAGTTAAACAGAGGCCTCATACTTGTTTGTAAGAGCAGGTAGATGTTATTTAGACTTGGATGCCTTCAGCAGGTAGTACTAACTCCTTGTAGACAGGTAGTTTATTTTAGAAAACAAGGGAAATCACTTTGCTCCTATAGACATAGACATCCCACTACCCCACCCACTCTGATTCCGACTGATTTGTGAAAATCTTCCTCTTCCACAATTATTCCGCAGGTCTTTGTACCTATTTTGAAGCCCCGTGCCATTTATTGACTAAGCGTTGAGTTTTGTTCACTAAATTTAGGATTTAACCAGAGACTTAATCGAATTTACTGGTGAGGTGGAATTAAGATAACAATGGCAGCACTTAAGGCTTGACAAGCGTTTGAAATTTGTAATAGGCTTTAATTTACAACAAGAAAAATGAAACGCCGTTGGGTTAAAATTATTTTTAATCTACACTTAGTTTTAAAACCTTAAAAGAGAAGAATAAACTATTATTAGTATACCGTTACTTACCATAATTGCAAATATTTAATATAGATCGTTTATGAACTTCGTAATTGTTCATGATCAGTTCACAAATTGTGGACCACATAAATTGAAGACAACTATTAAGGGGTTGGAGTTGGAGTTGATTCAGAGGTTTAGTCTTAATCCTATTAATCAATGTTGTAAAAAACTCTCAAATAAATTGTAATAAATTATATAAATTGAGGTTGCAGTCGCCTCTCAACCACCAATATCAGTGTAAAGTGAAAATATAGTCATGTTACGTTAATGTATAAAATTAATCTCGCGTAAGAGTTGATCCAGGTTTAAATCTGAAGTTCAAACAGATTTAAATCTCTATCTCGACTTATACACTGAATATTTATCTTTCAGCAGGTCAGTTTTAGCTTCGGTGGATATGTCTATACGACATATCCACACAAGTATAATATATACTCAAGTACTTACTACTAATGACAAAAATAAAGAAGAAAATACTTATTTTTAGGTAATCAATTTTTAAATAAATACACTACAGAAAAAAAAATAGTTCTTGAAAAATGCTGAGTTTAACATAGATGTAGTAAAGTGGAAATAAATGTTTTTATCAATCTAATGAAATTTACTTCAAAACATATTTGAGTATGTTATTATTTGTTTATTTGAATTACCATTTTGTTAATATTAGGTAGTATTATATATCAAACTAGGACGTATGTTCATTTTCAAAAATACACCATTGTCGTTATAAATTTATTATAACGACCGAAGTTATTATAAAGAATTGAGAGAGAGAGAGAGAGAGAGAGAGAGAGAGAGAGAGAGAGAGAGAGAGAGATTGGGATGGATCATACCATGATAACCCTCTTGTCCTACTCATGTTGTACTCTTGTACAACATGATTGAAAGGGAATTATGGAAGGAAAGGTAGCGGGATTGAGCTAGATCGGGGACGAAGGGTACTTTGAGGTCATTATGGAGTGTAAGATTCAAAACATAGAATGGGTCATTATCATTAGTAATTTTTCTGAGAATTTTGGACTGCAAGGATTGGATTATTTGGCAGTTGGAACGTTTTGTGGAGCCCCATGGCTCGATGCCGTAAGTCCAAATTGGTTTTATTAAAGAATTATAAAGGAGGAAAATTAATTACAAGTAAATTAAATCAAACTGTTTAAAATTCACTTATAAGCTCAACTTTTTTTCTTTTTTAATTTTATTTTTAGGAATTAGCCTCAAGTTGCTTTCGAGCAGGTCGAAGTTAAGCGGTTGAATATGATTAACTTTTAAATATATTTTGCTTTTTTCTCAATTTAAATGGTTTTGATAAATTTAAGATCATTATTTATCAATTTTTACTTACATTTTATTATTTTTTGTGTCCTTACCTATTTTTCCTATTAAGTACCTTAATATAAAACAAATTGTTAAACTTGATGTTTAATTTTTCTAACCCTAGCAAGCTAATGTAATTAAAGTTCTTGAAATCATATTACTTGAATCTAAAAATGTCCCTGCGACAAGAGACGGAATATTAAGAGCCGAAAAAAATAATTGAGGTAGCCAAGAGTTGGTTTTAAAGAACTAATGTTAAATTACTTTCATAAAACTTATGGCATGGCCAAATAAAAATAAATAATTAAAAGTGTAGCAACCAGGCCCGGTCTCCCCTACCTTATTCTCATGAAGAAGACTAGACCTATTGTCTAGTAAGTGAAGGAGCTGTCTGTAACGCCTGTTCATCTCCTGTCTTTTAACCTTGGTGTGAGGATTCCATGTAAGGCGCTTATCGAGGTGAAGAGCGTTGTCGGCTGTGGGAAGAGGAACGTGGTTTAGGAATACAGGGGGACAATATCTTTTAAAGAGGGTGAATGAAACTTTGACTCACTTATCAGTATTAATTTTAAACCTCTATTTGACAAACCATCTTTCGAGGAGAGTGAGGTGCGCTCTTGATGGTAAGTTGATACTTGGATGGGGTCGTAGAGTGACGACCTAGTATGGCCTTCAATACTTGTAAAATACGTTTAATAATAAATTAATTATATTAGATATTATTGGATGTAAATGCATCATTATCTATGTATATGAGAAATTTTTTGTTTAAGTTTGTCATCTGTAAATCTTTTCAGGTTTTTATCTATCCCTTCAATTTCTCTCTCTCTACTACAGTGTAATAACTATATTTATTAGTTTTATGCCTTTGTAGATCAACTTTTTTTTAAAATACATAGTTTTATTCTCCTTCTATTGTGGTTTAGAGTAGACACGAACACGAACATAGTATATATCTTTATGTACAATATTTTTTTTGTTTTTCATATATATCGTTTTTTTTTTCCTACTGTGTTTGAGCTCTTTTTGGTTTTGTATAACATGGTAAATGGTTAGTCCCCTCCCCCCCCCCCCCCCCAGAGTAGATAGCAGCGTTGTTTTATATGTATCAGGGAAGGGTTGAGTGAGGGATACTAAAAAAGGGGGGAATAAAATTTAGGAAAATGATGTCTGTCATATTTTCCCCCCTCATGAACAAAATATGTAGACTTGGTTCTCAAAGAGGATAAAGGACAGAGATTTTATCAAGGAATATAAATATAACCGGTACCTTTATTGTTGTTGAAAAACATGTAATCAAAATGACTACTTTTTTATCTTTTTGTTATTTTTCTTGAATTTTATTTGTTATATTCGTATTTATATAATTCATTACTACACTGTCATAACAAATTAAAATCCAACAAATAAAAATAATTCGATTTTAATTTGTTAATTAAATTATTAAAAAAGACCCAAAATATTAAATTAGTTTTGAGATTTCATATCTCCTTGTCCATAATTTATATTATTAATTATTTTTTGGAGCGGTTTGGTCTTTTAGGGTAAATAACACTGTTCTGCAAAAAAAGGCCTCAGAATGAATATGTCCATTTCTAAAGTATTTTTGTGTGTTGAATTCGAATCTGAAGTCAAAATTTCTCCTAACTATACCTACAGTTTTCTCGGAAAATGCGCCTAAAGTTCGGAAAAATTGTATTTTTGGTTGTTTTCTACCCAATTTTTCGCCCAAAAAAAATTAATGGGTGTTTTAATATCTTCAATCCATGAAGAACATGAATCTAAAGTAAAAACCAATCTGCTGACCTTACTTTTTTCAGATAATTGAAAAATAAGAAATTAAAAAAAGTTCCTTATGGCACGTTCTGGAGCCCGGGAGTGAATTAAAAAAAAAAAAAAACGACCAAAATCACCGTCACGCAAAATCCGTCACGAAATCTGCAGATGACGATAACTTGAGTAAAAGCTCGCCGAGTTAGATGAAATTCGGTACACATGTTCATTTTACCAATGCCCAGGCTGAGTTCGTCGGAAAACGTTATCCACCCAAGCGTTCACACGTAACGCTCGCGTAAACGTAAGCTTTAAAAGACGGGAAAAAGTGTTATTAAGGAAGCCTGTTACTTGACTTGTTTTGATTATTTTTGTTATATATATCAAAAATGTCTTTTGTTTTGTAAATAAATAAAACTTAAGGTTTTTCCAACCACACTTCAAACTAGTTTGAAACTTTCCGACGCATGCGCATTAATTTTGGTCCGATGCGCAAGCGTCGGACAGTTTCAAACTAGTTTGAAGTGTGGTTGGAACAAACCTATTATCATGTAAAATTTCACCCTGATACAAGCAGAAGCTGTAGAGTAGGGAAGAGATATATTTTATAATATTTTAAATTAATTGGCCGGGTAGGTAGAAAACAGGGGGGGGGGGGGGGGTTAAAAGTAACATTGGGGGGAGATAATAAAAAAATTGGGAAAAACCACAACTGTTATTTACATTTTCAATCAAATATGATGTGCTAAAATACCAAAAATCTTTTATTTATAAATATAAAAATATATAAAATCTTTTATTAACAACTAATTATTTTGAATTTAAATTATAGCTATTTATTTGCATCTAGTAGCGTCTTTTTTTAGAGTCAAAAATTTTAAGACAGAAATCCATTTCAGACATCAGGAAACATTTATGGTCTCGTGTCTATCTGTGGTTCAATTTTCGCGAACCAACATATGAAATTTGAATGGTAGGTCATAATTACCCCATTATTTCATCCATTAATTTATTTTTATTTTTTTTATTTACACCTATTCCTTTAAAATCAATAAACCGATTTTTTAAAAATTTGAATTGTTTTTATGAAGTAGTCCACAGGTGGTCCCATATTACTCGTAACTTCAACCGTCTTTGCACATTAAATATTGCTACATTGATACTTTAATTCATGTTAAATAGTCTGCCAATTATTGTAGCACATAGCTTCCTCGCGTCCTATTTCGTATACTATATTGATTTTATGCTTTTACAACCTATTTTTGTCAAATTTATTTTTATTTTCCCCCGTTTTTAAATCTGTCAAAATTGATTTTATTTTTACAAATATGAAAATGATAGATCAAAATATATTTGTTTTTGCTGACAAATCAAAAACTAAATGTAAACAATCATTTGTTAAACTCTTTTTAAATAGCTTTACTTAAAAATAAACAAGCCACGGCTAGGTGTTACGGGCTTAATTTTATACTTAAAAAAAATTAAAATTAAGTAAATTATTTAAATATCTATTGCAAAATAAACATTTATTGGAATAAATGTGGTTGCCTTAGCTTAGCAATAACAAATCATTTCGAGCGAGTGGTGAGTTGTCGCCGTCGGGACACTACTTGATTATGTAAATGATTGAATTATTGTATTTATTATATTATTGGATTTAAATTCAATCTTACTATATATTATATGTATGTAATATATATTATAAAAAAGAGATGTTCGATTCTGTCGTAGAGATTTCTTTAAACTGATGCGATTCTAGTTTATCTGTTGCGTGGTGTTTAACACTTTCCGTAACATTACTGTTTCAACTTGTTTTATTTTAGTTTCTTTTTGTTACTAGTATAAATGTAATAGCACCCTTTGTTGTAGATTGTACACGCAAATGTTTCATTCTGCTTTTTAAGCTAGTTCACGCCTAGCTGAATTACTAAATAGAACGCACTATCGTTGAGAAATCTTTTCATATTTTATGTCCTCGGAGCTAGTTCAGCGAAAGATGTCAGTTTCTGTGAATCTCTTTTAGTTGCCTGGTTTTAAGTAAACATTTAATGATTTTTTTTTTACTTTGTAGGAAATAGGCCTGGAGCTGTTTTCTCCCTTAGTAACTTAGGCGATTAAGCCTTTCCCTGGGAAGCAATTATCTCGAAGCAATCTTAGTTGGCTTAAGAGTCTTCTTCTCTCCTTCCTTGCGTCATCTCATAATGCTGTTTTGCTTGAAAATTGAAAATCTAAAAATGGAAAAAATTATCTGCTCAATTAATTATTTCGCTCTGGTAAATTTTTATTTAAAGTGATTATACGGCAATTTATTTACTAACAGAGTTTATAAGGTGTCAATGTATTTGATAGTCTATAGCACTATGTATTTCTCATGCCTCAAAGGCTCGTACACCGCAATGCATCCAGTTCGATTATCAGGAAGGTGAGATATGTTTCCCTCAAGTGACTGCACCTTAGTGATATGGGAATGATAGTGTTCAATCTACCCTTCATTGAATAATCTCAAAGCTAAGAGACTTAATGGAGAATCGCCCGTTTCTATACTGATATTAACTGTCTCTTCAACTATTGCTATACTGAGTGGAAACTATTGGGGTTCCGAATCTCAATTAAATCAACTATGAAATTAATGTGTCTTGTCGCTTGTTCAGATATTGAGTAAATAATATTAAATTTATGACAAAAATTCATATATATATATATATATATATATATATATATATATATATATATATATATATATATATATATATATATATATATATAAACACTTTATTTACAAAATATAAACAAGTGAGGCTGGCCTTATATTAAGGTTTGCTTTCACACACAGCGTACTTATCAATCTAATGACAACATTTTAAATTAATAATAGCTAAATTATAAATCATAAAGTTTGAAGTAAAGTCTAAGGTAATACACTAATAGTACATACAGAGTAGCACTGTAAAAATAATACAAGTTTGTCAAGGATATTATAATGAACTAACAAGTAATTCACTAACTCATATAATACTAAAAACTAAATAATATAAACATAACAATTAAGAATATATATGTGGTGGTTAAGGATACCTAATGAGTCCAAAATTATATTTTCTGACAGTAGTCTTAAAAAATTCTGGTGCGTACCGATCTCGTCAAAGAAGTTTTTAGTGGTAGCTGGTATAGTCCCTCTTGTTCCAAACCACAATCCATACACTTTATAGTCCCTATCACCATGAGAAGCTCGAAACCTATCTTTATAAAACTCGATGCATTTCTCATAGATGGCCTTCTTCTCCTCGTGTACTTGGTTGGCTTGGTCTATGTCGTTAGTTTCATATCTGACGGTGGGGTCAATAATAAGGGCAGTCTTGTTGTCCGGGTGGAATGCTATAATATCGGAAAATCTAGAGGAACCTTCCGAGTCAATAGCATAAACCTCGTCATAACAAATATAATTTTTCTCCTTGAGGACTTCCGAGATCTTGCGCTTAACGTTATGGTGGCGTCTAGTCACAAGAAGCATGTTATGTGGGCATTTTCCAAGCACATGTGCTGGAGTTTCATTCTCTCTGCCAAATTTGCGACAGAGGGTCCCAAAAAATGATAATCGAACCAAATAAGTAATCCTGTTTTCTTCCTAATATTGAAATATTCCTGCTTTCATTATTTTACTTTTGTAATATCTTTCTACTACGTATTTAATAAGTATTACTGTATGTCATTAATGTTTAAGTAATGAGTATCTTATGTAGAGTTAGGTGTTGGTTGGAATATGAGTATATAGGTAATGAGTATCGTTTTAAGATTGTGGCACTGTCCGGAAATTTAAAAATTAAAAAATTAAAATAACATAATCTTCAGGTTAAACGGTGTAGTCAAAAATAGTTTATAATAATTTTGAGGATTAACCATTTAGTTCGCGATATTTTTGTCCATACTATCACAATTTATTTTTTTTAAAACTGAGATTTTTTATAATTTATAAAACGAATTGTTATTTTATCCTTCAGTAACTAAAAGATATTAATAAAATTTATTTCAATTTATTATTTATTTTACACTTTGAAACTCTTTTATTTCGTTGGTAATTTCACACTATAAAGAATTTGCTCGCTTTCAATTATTATAAACTATTTTATTTATAGTTAGAGCTGTTTTCTTCTTACCTCTTCCAAATTTATTTAGATACTTTCTCTCTCTGACATAATTTCTTTTAAAGAAGTTTTGAAGTTATTATAAGACTTTTTGAGATAAAATAGACTTGGGAAAAAACCATTTCAGAAATTATTTGATTCTTCTTTGTTCAATTATTATGCTAATTTTTTCTAAGTTTCAAATCAAATTGTGGGTTCTGCAAATTTAGTGTTCTTTCTTCTTCCTTAATTATTTGTTTTAAATAAATTTAGCGTTTTTTCGTTGTTATTATAGGAATATCTACATTTGACAGCAGATTGTTTCCTGTAGGCCCCCTAAAAAGGCTTTTATGACCTCATAAAGCAAGGAAATGTTATTGTTTGCGAACAAAATGTAACCTACAAAGAATTTAAAGTTGTCAAATTGTGAAGAGATAAGTATTTGAACCGGCGTTTCTCATTATTTATTCTGGTTAAGCTCAAATTCAACTACCAACTGTAGACTATACGTTATCTAAAAGTTTTTACAGTCTCCTCTTAAAAAAAGATAATTTGGTGACCAAATTGCCTAAGCGGGAGGAACAAGTTTTGAAAGGGGATTAAAGATTGCGAGCAAAGGTAGTTGATAAAAGATGATAAGTGGTTTAAAAAGGTAGCTCTGCTAGAGAAAAAGAGGTAGTAAAGTAGAGGAGTAAATAATTAATAATACATCAAAAGTAAAGTAGGTATTAATGTTTGTCTTTGTTCCTTTCTGGCTTCAGTCTTGGTCCTTAAAATATTAAATTTAAGTTTGGACTATACTTTTATAGATTTAACTTACATATTTTAGTATCATTTCCATTTTAATGCTAGTGATATGGCTTTGAGGGAATATTATTCGGAATTTCCAATATGGTTTGGTTTTTACCATTTCTTATCAAAAAAACGAAACGAAAGCTTTACGACATTTCTCTATAAATTTTAAATAGGGGGTTGCGTTGCAGTACGTTTTTATAAAAAAAAATCCATGTGTTCCCCATATGTATTAAACATGAGTTTAATTCCGTGAAGAACCATCCGAGACGATATCGATTCCTGCCTCTACTCGAAGAAGGAAAAAAACGAATGTTGGGAAATGGTATAAACCACTGAGCCTTTCACCGAAATGAGGGCTTTTCAACGAAGTCTTTGCTCCTTCCCCCCCCCCCCCCCCTTCTTTGAAACTTTCTCGAATATGGACCACTAACGAATTTCGTGATAAATTATTTTCAAGTTTTTATTTGATGTAAACACATAATGTGAAATATATTATTTATTTTATGATGTTTTATATATATATATATATATATATATATATATATATATATATATATATATATATATATATATATATATATATAAATATATATATATATATATATATAAACTGGGTGATTACATTTGTGGAATGAGTTGTTTGAACAACTCAAACAAGAGTTGTTTAAGATAGAGACCG
This sequence comes from Gerris lacustris, assembly GCA_951217055.1. Lineage (NCBI taxonomy): Eukaryota > Metazoa > Arthropoda > Insecta > Hemiptera > Gerridae > Gerris > Gerris lacustris. Next base: position 47,438,362 of record OX578283.1, read on the forward strand.
CGTATAATTAAAAAATGTTTCATATGTTTTTATAATTAGCACCAGAATCTATTAATTTTTTTCTATCTATCAATTTTTTTCATCCTACATATTTTATACATCATATTGTAGGAAGACGATTGTATTGTGATTGTACAAAATTGGGTTTTAAGATTGTGATTATTTACTCGTTTTGTATGGTCCCCTGTATCCATTATTATTATTATTTTGTTTGTTGTGTGCTAAGACTCCTATAGCCTAAATTAATAATTAATTCGGTTAAATTTTCTATGCATAGTCAGAATTACTACGTTTCCATGATGTTTAAATACGGATTGAATCCTAATTTGGAATTTAACAAGTTAGGTGTTTCCATAAGTAGTATTGAATCCGTATTAAATACGAAATAAAAAAACAAACTTTTTCTTGGTTACTTTTGGTAAAGGTTATAGATAATATTGTAACCTTCACCTTTTATAACCATGTTTTTTATTACGTATTTTAACAGATTTGACTACGGTTTCTACAGAAATACGCTAGGTGCGCTCACACACACGCTCTGCGCATGTCAGGATCGAGTTAGGTGTTTCCATTGCAACTCGATCTAGATACGATCCCAGAATTTAGTGAATCTTATCGGGATCGGTATCGAATTTAATCCGTATTGAATCTAGGTTTCCATGGACACTTTGGATCCAAAAACTAAATTCAACCCGTATTTTAACATCATGGAAGCGTATTAAATAAATACTCCTGTGGCCAAATCGAAGAATACATTTTAAATCAAAATATTTGGGTAGCTAAATCATAAAAATCTATGAAAACAAACTCTCAAAAAACTGTTCTACTTTTATTTTGAACAATGAGGTACGCTTTTCTCTGGGAAAAAAGTTTTTGAGATAATGACCTACTTAGATAGAAAAGTGGGATTGCTGCAATAATATTATGTCTATGGGGAAATAAGTACTGCCAAATGGGGACGACAATAAAAGTATACATATGAGAATTATTGTTTATTTAAGGTGTTTACCAATTATTTTGCTCATGCAAAATTGACAAATTTAATTTAAAGAAATAAATAAAATTTAAATATGTAATTTAAGTTAAAGAAATATCACAATAGTGTAAAAAAAACCTAATCCAGAGAGCAATAAAACTCACGCACAAGGAATACCTTGAAGATATTAAAAAGCAGGTTTTTGATAAATTAATAATAAAAAAAATGTTTATCCATTAAAGTTAATAAATAGAAATTGATATAGTTCTATTAATAAACCCACAGAATTTCCCATGGAAAAGAACAAGCAGGCCAAAATAAATTTACAAGTATCACCTATATAAAAGGTCTGTCAGAAGGAGTAGTTAAAATATTTAAACAAATGGAGTGTAATCTTAGTTTTGGTCTTAAACCTATCAATAAGATGGAAGGGGTAATGTTTACTAAATTAAAAGATAAATTAAGTACCGATGAAAAAATTTGTGATAAGAGCTGTGATAATTTTTAATTGTTAATTTTTACTATTTAATTTGTTACGTGATGTGTTACTGGAGGTCATGTTAAGTTTTAGTTTAATGGGAATATTGAAACTGGTAGAATTACTTTTAAATAAAAATTATGGAAACAATGTGAATGTAAGTAAGATATAGTGCAGCATGTTTCTGTTTATTTCAATTGTAAGAAAATTTCCAAATTTAGCCAAAATGAGTAACTGTGTTCTAGGTGGGGTTTAGATTTAACCAGATTTGACAGTAAGTGTGGAAGCACTGAAATAAAATAGTACTTATAATGATTTGTAGAGGTATGACTATTTTGGTTATAACCATGAATTAAGATCAATGTATAGGTAAGAAGGTTTTAATTAGTCTTATTTGTTATTAATGAACTACAAGTAACAAATAAAATGAGGGGTTTGATTAGTTTGTGATAAGTTTGTATTTAGTTGTAGATGCTTGAAAATGACTCAAATGGGAGTCTTAATATAGCTAAATTGGACAACATGAAATAGAGATTTTTCTTTATTAATACATACATCCCTTAAGACCCACAATCTCCACACCATAGAATTTATAGGGATCACATTCATTAACAAATATCACAATGTTTAAATGCACTCTTACGGGTTATTGTAAGTATATTAAAGACATTGGTTCTATGTCTAATATTATATTAGAAATAAGTCGAATAGTCAAACTCCCCTATAATAGAGAGTGGCTATAGTCCCCCCCCCCTCCCCCACGGAGGGGGCTCTCCTTCGGGGTGGTCCCTAGGGGGGCTATCCAGTATCTGGTGGTGTAGAATTTCCCTTATAGATTGTTATATGTAGGTCAATTGCTTTTTATCATTTTCAAATCAAAATTTTCCTTCTCACTTCAATTCAAATGTTGATAGTAAATATAGGATTTCTTTTTTGATGAAATATTCGTGATTGCTTTAGACGAACAACAATATGAACGTTTTTATTTTAAATTAAAATAAAATAATATTGTGACGTTGTATTGTTTACCTAATCGCATGCGTAATAAGTAATAATATAGGTATAAACCTGGATTACTTTCCTCATTTAATTTTGCTAACCGCATTAAAGTGATTTCCTCAGAGATATTATCTGTTTAATTTATTATTTGTGCAGGATTTATATAGAGAAGGTATATTTATTTTTTATTTAAGATAGTCTCTTTAAATGAAACCTCTTTCCTTTACCTCTGATAAAACTAGTTTTCGAGATACGAATGCACAAAAATTGTTGTACGAAAGGATTAGGTTGGTTTAGATTTATTTGGATCTATATTGTTTTATTTTTTTTTTCATACTGATTAACACAAACACATCATTCGGATATTACAAAATGGAAGTTTTAAATATAGTTTATTCTTTGAGATATAAGCTGATGATGGATACATAAGTATCCAAAATAGACAATTAACTTAGACAATTTTATTCTTCTTGACGAAATTTTTTAGTCATCTCGGTCATCTTTAGACATTCTTTATTAATTCTCATCATTATTAGGTTAGGAAATAAAATCAGTGTAAATGAAAATAGATTTTTTTTTAATATAATTTTAAATTAACAAACTAAAAACACAAACAATAAAAACTAAATAACTTTTTCCAACATAACTACTAATAAAGAATGACAGAAGATGAATCTAATGGTCTACTAGAATTATTTGCACATAACTTATTCATCAATTGTTTATATATATTAAAAAGTTTTTTCTTTCGCAAACTACCTTGGCTGTAATTACTTAAAAATAAAGGTTATAATTTAACTAATGTATCTTGTCTCTTAGTAAGCTTTTTTGTTCTAATTTTTTTTCTTGACATGTGACGCTGAACAAAAGTTACAGCTCTCTTTTTTAATTTTTGGCTGTTGTGATCTATTCTGACACGTTGACTCTTTTTTTACATTTAGATTTTTTTATAGATATAGGTAGGTTAGTTAGGTTCCGTCTAGTTTCCCTGCTTTGTTCACGGAACCGTGACCTAGGGCATCCTCAGTCATACTGACAGCTCTTTTCTTTTTTACATACATATACACACACAGATATATATATATATATATATATATATATATATATATATATATATATATATATATATATATATATATATTCTTTTGTGTTTCTTGTTTCCAATTCCGTTATGCACCAATGAGCGGATTTTTTCACAGTTTACATCCAACCTAGACGACCCAGAGCTAAAAAAAAATAACACTGTAAGAGAGACACATTTTCACCAATGGTTCTGTAAAAATTTCCAGAAAAGTCTAGTCTTAATAATAAAAACCCACTAGATAGAAAATGGGTCGTGTGGTTCGTCTCTTGGTTGTTAGAGTTTTTTCCCTTTTAGTAAACTCTTTTAAACTGCCGCAGGGAGATGACAGTGAATGTGGTCTCACAAACTATTCAGATTGTGAGACGACACGAGTGACAGTTCCCTCCTCAAATTGAGAGAACATGGGTTTTCATATACGTACTTTGTCCTTGCGCGTTTTCTCTCTCACAAAACTTTTTTCCATTTATTTATGATTTTTTTTTCTTTTCTTTTTTTACAACTGCAAGAAAATCTATTTCAGTTTTAAACTAAACGAGAATTCTTCTATACTGGACAACGATAATTTATTTCTTTTTTCTCTTGATCGGTTTTTAATTGTAAACCGTCTGCATGGTAGAACGTATTTTTTATTTGAATTCTGGTTTTTCTCAATATTCTCCTTAAGACTATTTCTTTACTGAAAAATTATTACGATTGTGAATTGAAATTCAGACATTAAACGGTTTCTATAGTTATGTATATCTTTTTGGACTCTACTGGATCTTATCCATGTTTTCAATTGAGAGTTGTTTACTCTTTTAGACCTGAGAAATTTGTTTATGGTTCTTTTCTACTTTGTCATAATTTTATAAATTTTTTTAACTTTCAAAATTACTCATCTGATTTTTATGAAATTTGGATGTTTTGAATGGGAGCCCACTTATGCCCCATATTAACTTCAATTTCTGAGCTCTTTAATAAATTTTGTTATATTGATACTTTAATTCATATAAATAATTAAAATAATTTTGAGAGATTTAAAAAAAGGGGGAAAATTAAACAAATTTGACAATACGTTTTAAAAGTATAAAATCATTAAAGTATACGAAAAGATATCGCGATGAAGTTAATTGGCAGACTATTTGTTAATTGAATTAAAAAGAAAACTTCTAAAGGACGAAGATTACCTTATGACACACACACACACACACACACACACACACACACACACACACACACACATATATATATATATATATATATATATATATATATATATATATATATATATATATATATATATATATATATATATAATGTATATGTATATATTTAAGGCTCCTTCACTCAACTTGAGGGTTCGGTCAGGTAAATAAAAAATCAACTCCAAAACACTTTCACATAGCCGACGTTTCGGCAACTATATTATGTTGCCATCTTCAAGGCGAGCCTATATAAAAACAAAAGTAATAGGTAAGAGGAGAGAAGGTAAGAATTTATAAAAGTAAAGTAAAAAGTAAACATATAAGTGGAAAATAGAAAAAAGAAAAAACCTGAGACAAGATCACTTACGTGAAGAACAGAGAATGGAGAGATTATAGTATAAAGATGGGGAAGAGAAACATAAAAAGTAGGAATCGGAAACAGAAGTTAAAAAGAGAGAACAAGGGGAGAGTATATGAAAAAGTAAACTAAGACGGTAAAGGGACAGCTTGGTGGCAGCAGAGCACCTAGTGGTGGAGGCGGCAAGTTAGTGCTTATATAAATAAAGAAATATACAAAGTAATCAAGTAGGGACTCAAACTTATTAAGTAAATTACACATAAATTAAATAAGTCGCATATACTTTTATTTATAAATTAATTTAATATTAATTAGTTAATTCATATATTGTAAGGGGGGAAAAATTTATTAAAGAAGATTTCATAGATTTTTACTTTCTTTTATTGTTTGTGAAAAAAGTTAATATATTAAATAAAACCGGTGCAAAAATACTACTATAAGTTTAACCTATAATTTCAACTTTAACTAGTTTTTCCCCGTTCTTTGTCCTGTTGTCCTATTTTTTTTTTTTTTTTTTTTTTTTTTTTTTTTTTTTTTTTTTTTTAAGGCACTTTGGTGTATTTATATGGTCTAGTTTTTATCCCAGTTTATAGTAAATTCTTTTGCAACTCTTGCCAGCTAAGGATTTTTTATTGTGACTTTATTTTTTGTTTTTTAACTTCGAATCTCGTTCAGTAGAAAATAGCCCATTGTACCATTGTGTTGTAACGCTAGTTTCGGATGCATTTTCAGTCAGCCCATTCACCTGAAGTACAATTCACATTTTCATTCCCTTTGTTCCGTTTCGTAACTCCATTGACTGTTGGCTGTAAAACTTTTGAAAAAAAACTCTGTTTTTCAAGGGGTTTTTTTATGTTCGTTGACTTTTTTTATGTCGTTGGAACGTGCGCTTGAATGCTCAATTATCGTTTTAGAAAAAGAAAAAAAAAAAATTGTAACCTTTTTTGTTTTAACTTTTTTGATGTTAACTTTATTTCTGTTTGTCATGCTTTTTTTTTTAGTAAGTACCATATTTATAGAATAAGTAGAAAATAGTTTGCCAATTAGTGTGGCACATAGCTTCCTCGCCTCTTATTTCATATACTTTAAGCCCAGATTATTAGGTAGCCCAGATTATTTCAACCGGCTTCGCTCTTTAAATTTTCCCAAATTATACAAAATCAAAACAATTTTGACAGTTTTAATAAAGGGGGTAAAATTAAATAAATTTGACAATGATAGTTTTTTAAAAGTATAAAATCATTTGAGTATACAAATTAGGTCGCGAGGAAGCTATGTGCACACAAATTGACGGGCTTGCTTCTTTTTTGCTTTTATGAAATAATTTTAGAATAATAATATTAAATTATATAGATTTTTTCATGCTATTTCTTTTTATACAAATCCGGACAAATTCAGCTCAATTATGCATGTGAATAACTTGTAACGATTTTTATATTATTAGCCACATTGAAAGGACCACGTGCATAGCCGGTTAAAAGTAAAATTAAATTCGTATTATTGCTTCAAATAATATTTTAATTTATAAACATTAAGTAAATCAAAATAAAATTGCTCATGTAATAAAGGTCAATTTATTATCCATCGGTATAGCCCTTTTGCTGGAAATTATAATTTGATTAACATTTAAATGATAAAGATTTCCTTAAACTTGTTGTCAACATTATTTTAAGACTAGTATAGTCAACTTATGTAAGGGTAGCTCATTGCTTTACTTATCCTGGGTAGCTCATTGCTTATCCTTAACTTATCCCTGGTAGCTCATTGCTTATCCTTAACTTATCCCTGGTAGCTCATTCCTTATCCTTAACTTATCCCTAATAGCTGTCCATTGCTCTCATTCGCGCGTTGGAAGTAGAAGATGCGGTTTCGACTCTACTAAGGGCCACTCATTTAGGCCACATTATAGCCTTACTTAATTGAAGTGTCGCATATCTGGTTGCAAATGCCAACTATGTGGTTTATTTAGCTGATAGTGCGTTACCCTAACCGTGACATACATTGATATAAAGATGTATAGCCCTTTAGCTGCCCTACGCCCTTATATTGGTTGTTGTGCCCCGGCTTGAAATTATATTATTATCGTCAACTTACGGATGTCTGCAAGAGAAAACAAAATAACATTTACATTCGCATTTAACATAACAAATTACAATAATATAATTAAATATTTGTATACAATTTTAATTCTTTATTCTTTCAGGTATGGACGCTAGCTACTAATTCTGCCTATTTATGACACATACTTGGAATCGTAAGTTAACTTTTATTTTATTTACCTCTATGTTCTTTATATTTAATTAGTTGTTCCATTTTTATTGTGTTTTTCTACAAAACTTTATCTAGTTTAACAATCTGAGTTTCTACATCTGAAAAGAGATTAAACAGATATATTATATTATTTTTAAATCTATGCTTCCTTTACAAGGGTAAAATATTTAAGTTTGGTTTAAATCCGAATCCTGTCTTAGTTAATGTTTGCTTTCTAAAAAAGGCTATTCCCAATCTCCTCCTAATAGTTAGCGTACTTAGTTGTATTTGATTATTGATAGTGTCTTGGTGGTTCTGGCACGGAGCCATTGGATTTAGGCCGCAAGGCTGTAACATCAGGCACTAATGTGTATTTCTTTTAAATGGGCTTCACAAAGCCATAGCGAGTATCGACACTAAACAGTCTAATGCTTCAGATTAAACTGCTACTGGTTTATATAATTCTGAGGGATTATCTATATAAAAGCTAAACATATCAGTGTCTATACATTATGCTGATATTATTGCAATGATTTATTCGTATGATAAGTAATATTTGATATTCATACTTTAGAAAGTCGTCTGCATTCTGCTAAATATGTGAAATTAAAATAGACAATAAGTAAAAAATGTATAAAATATAAATAAATCACACACACTCGCAGATATATTTTTCAGCAAATTACATGCCATTTTATTTTCTCTTTTTTTTAGAAAAAGAAATGTATCTCTTCCTCAACACATTGTAGATACATAAAAAAACGGACGTTTTTGGGGGGAATAATTCCTATTTTAATATAAAATTAGATGCCATTTTATTGTTCTTTTTTTACAAAAAAATATCCTCTTTTGTACGTACCTTTGACAATATGTAGACTGTAGATATATAAATATATATATATATGTATATATATATATATATATATATATATATATATATATATATATATATATATATATATATATATATATATATATATATATATATATGTGTGTGTGTGTGTGTGTGTATATGCATTATGCATATATATGTATATAGGTATATAAACCAATTAACTGGGATTGGTGAAACTAACTCTTACAATAACACTTAATCAAGCTTATGAATCTGACGAACTAATAACCTGATAATATTAAATTATCATTATTGATAGTTGACATAAGTCAATTCCTATCTTTTATCAAAATTATAGACGGTAAAAGGAACTTCAAGCATTTATTATTTATCAGATTTTTTTTTTTTTAAATGCGAGTCTCGTAAAATAAAATATTAATTGATTGGCGCAGTGCGAAGTAACCTCACGTTCAGCAATGAATAGTTTGTACTCCTGACTTTGACTTTTGTTGTAGATTACGATGCTTAATGAGAGGCTACTAACTTCATACCAGTTAGTATAATTAAGTGTATAACTGAAGGTCTTTATTTAATCTAGATAGCTAGAGCAATATCTTCTTTGATTTAATTTACATTTTGAAGAATTAATCGGCAGATAAAACCATAAACTATTAAAATGTATAATTATTTCCGAGATGTTAACTTTCAGTAGTAAGAACAAAAACGAATAGGGAGGGAGGGGGGTGGAAGGAATATGAATGCCTCCTTTTTCGTACCTAACCATTGCTTTTTTACTTTCTTATATTCGTAGTTTGATACCGCGAAAATTCGAGTTTGAAATTATGAAGAATTTTTGCGTTTTGAGGTCCCCTGAATCCAAAAATAATGTGTTTACAAATGTATGTAATGTATGTATAGTCTGTGCAGTCGCGTAGAGCCTCCAAAAACAACTGGGCCGATTTCCATGTAAGTTGGCATATATGTTCGGAAAAATCATACCCCGTGGTGAAATCAAGAACATAATTTTAGCTCTTAATAAGGGGGCCCCCTCCTCCTCCCCCCTTTCCAAACCCCCTCAAGAACAAGATAGAGAAAGAAAATTATTCCTCGAGAGCAATTCCAACGATTTTGATTGACAAATTCTGAAATTTAGTCTATTTAATTACGAATCTGACTGTATTAGATCGCTTTCCCGGGAATAATCTAGTAAGATGAGAGGCCAGGTTCGATTTCCCGCGGAGAAAAGTTATTTCTTTGGTATATTTTGATATAATGATCAAAAAATAATTAAATGTAACCACGAAAACTCAAAGCGACTAATAAATAGAAAACACTGGACCAAGGAATTATGTATCTATATGGGAGAGTTCAGTACGGGAGGTATCGGATAGATTTTTATAAATAAATAATCATGATAATAATTTTTACAATCGAGTTGTGTATCGTCGGCGTCGACTCACCTCTAGATGATTTGTTATTGCTAACCTAAGGCAACCACATTTATTCCAATAAAAATCAAATTTTGTTTTGATTTGTTGGTCTTCAAATGGTATAATAACTTATCTAAATAGATATTTAAATTAATTTTTACTTCTTTTCTAAATATAAAATTGACGGATCGTTTTATTATATTTCAGTGCGTTAAAAGAGACATATTAGTTTAACTGCTGTTGATAACGACTTGAATATATAACCACCCCTCTATTTTGTAGATTTTTCAAGTTGAGTAAATTAAGTACTTACATGATGAGAAGAAATTATTCCGAAACAATTCAACGAGCTTAAAGATCTTAAAGATGTAAGAGTTACGTATATATTTAAGTTAAGTAAGTGTTAGAAAGTGTTATTGAAGCGAATATCTGAACCATGTCCTGTCCACAGTTTGGAACACCAGTTTCAGGAAGCAGAATCTTGTTCTCTAAGTCCTTTCCCTGGTTTTTGTTGGAAGCAGTTAGGAAATGTCCTGTAGTTTTTGTTGCCGGCCTTGAGCGTGTAGCGGGTCCGGAGGGGCTTTCGAGTGGACATTAAAAAACTAGTAGGATCAAGGACGTGAGGAGGTCCTGTCTGTGACGTCACCAGATTTCCCTCTCTCTTACCTCCCTCGAGTCCAGCCATGCTTGGCAAACTGGTTTGCTTCTAAAATTCACTTGTCTAGACTCACAGGCTACCTTCGCCAACTCATTTCAATCTCATTCGGATAATATGAAATAAGAGGAAAATCACCTCACAACGATCTGTTCGTTAAAATTAGTCTGGTAGATAAAACATGTTTATTCCCGGCTAACTTAAAGTTAAACATTTATATTTTTTAAATATCTCTGGTTTAAAATTTACTCCAATTGATATGGCTCTTTAACACTTAGTTTAATGTATATGAAACTTAAAAAGATACATCACTCGCGCTTTATTAAGAAAGTAAATTGACCAATAGATATCGTACATGAGCGCGACTTAAGTGGATGAACTTTTGATACTCAACTTAGAGAGGTTACTAAAACAAGTAACACTATATTGTTACCACTATTGTATATTGTTAGGAATAATCATTGCAATATGAATCATAAATTAAAATGCATTATCTTTTAGAAGAATATTACTGTAATAACATATATGTAGTAATATTCAGGAGTAAATTATTTGTACCTGTTCCAATAAATTACTTAATTAATAAAATAAAATATAATGCTATCTTCTCGTAAGTCGGCAATGTGTCACTCTTGAAGGTATTTTATTGTATCTTTTTTTAAAAAAAAATAATGTAAAAAAGTTTTATATTAAGTATAACAATAAGTTTTTTTTTTTTTTATAACATTTCAAGTATCATAGAATTTGATTTTCTTATAGTTTTTGGAGAGCCATACCTCCAAATATACTTTCCTCTACACCATTCCATTCCATAATGATTTCCTCGTCCACTGTATAGGTTTCCTCTTTTCTTTACAAAAGTAAATAACAATTGAAAGACAATTACTAAGTGATAAGTTAAATTTTTGACTTTTATTAATTTGACTCCTAATAAGTAGTAATAAGTTTACGTAATTTTCGGGGTGAAACAATGAACTTAACAATAGGTAGAAGAGTGGGGTAAGAAAAAATACCATAAAGGTCAGTTAACTTTAAATGGGGTGAAAGTAACAAAAGTGGATGAACTTTTGATACTCAAAAAGGGATTCTTACCTGCCCTCTGACACTTACGGTTTCACTTTCTAAGTCTGGAGACATCTTAATACGAAAAATTAGTGTACTTACATCAGACAGTTTGAAAAAACTTGTTCTTAAATTCTTCCAAATTTTATAACATCTTACCCAACACTGCTCTTTCAGTCATGTAATATTTTAAAACTTTTTTTACGCTAAGTTTAACTTTAAAGGAGGACCAGAGGAAATTGAATTAGAGAACTTCTTTCAAATATTAAAAACTTCTTTTTATGAGCTTAAATAAGTTTTTATTTACCTAATGAACTCTGTAAATGATACCTAAAGATAGACTAATAAAAAAGTTTATTAAAGCAAGTTTATTTGTCTAGCTCCATCTTCTAATATTAGGTTAAGCGACAAAACTTACTGCTATAAAGTAACTTTAAGGGATCAACTTTTAGTTGAAGCTCTCCATAGTAAAGGTGAACAATTCGAGATAATTTAAATGGATTTATTTTAAGGGAAGGGAGGGGGACGAAACTTGTCTGTAACTGACTAAGCTTAGAACGGAAGCTAAGTACATGAGAGTGAATTGTGTTACTTTGACATAGAAATTTAGTTTTGTTTCCAAAGTTTGCAAATTAAACTATACTTGTTGTTACAAGTCGAGTAATGGTGATTAAGGAGGTGGCTAGATGACGCCTACCTTAAAGAGAAATTTATAAAAAACTTTAAATGTTATGTTGCAGTGTATCTATTTTATAGTTAAAAGTGAAAAAAGTTCTCGCTTTATTACTTTTATAATATTGAGTTTTTATTTTTTAATTCCATTTATTTTTTAATTTTACATTCAAATTCAAGTTAGTTACATTTTTTTAAATACATTCAATGCATTTATTCATAATTAAATTTTTAATACAGGGCTATTGCCTACTAAAAGACGAAATGTCTTGTAGCGTAGGAAAGAGTGTAGGTTGATAAGCTATAAATACAATTAATATATTTTACAAATTCTGAAGAATGATAATAAAGTAAAATAATAATAAAGTAGGTACTTAAGAAAAATAATGTAAAATAAATTATTATTTCTGTTTGATTTTATACTTGTTAATGTTGTTTTATAAGTCTAATTTAATTATTGAGTCAATCTAATATTATAGTTACGTAGCAGTTTTTTTTTCAGCACTAAATAAGTTATGTGTGACTTATAAGTCGAAGACTATCCAGACAAAGAGCTAACAGACTAAAGTAGCTTTCATTTCTGCACTGGCCACTGGCAGTTGGAATAAATAAGTAACTTCATTGTACATATAGCCGACTATCAACCTCTTGAGGTCATTTAATTTAAGTTAACTGATGGCGTGATGTAAAGTTAACTTTTAAGGCATTTTAAATTGAAAATTCAAATTTCTAGAGTAACGCAAATATTTTGTTGTATGTATTTTTACTTATTTATTCCTAGTGTCAGTGGCCTCTGCAGAGGCGGAAGCTATTTTAGTCCTTTAGCTCTTAGTCTAAATAGACTAGGACTTATAAGTCACACTAATTTAGTTGTAATAGAATTTCTTGGTTTTCTTGCTAAGTATTCTGTCTGTATGTCTGCAAAAAAAACGAATAACTTAGGAGCGGTTTGGTATATTGAGTTAAAACCTGAGGTAACATATAAGTCCTAATAAGCTCCATATAGGGAGATTTTTTGCATAAATAGTATGACGGTAAAAGTTCAGAAACTCCGTTAATATTTGTTGGAGTACAATAAATTATGATTCTCTTTCAATAAGGCAATTATTGCAAAACATTCCTCACCTTTCCTTGAATAGAAGCCAGATATGTTTTCTTTGAAGTTTTAAAGGAAGAGCAACTGAACTAATCACTTTTAACCAACGTTTCTTGAAATGTTACCAAAGCAGTGTCAATATTGTTTGGATTCTCTTGTTTGTTTGTTTACATCTGAAATCCTAAACAGCCCGAAAATTCTAAAAATAAAATAAACAGAAAAAAAAGGAGGTCAATATGTAAAAGGAGCCTCATTCTAAATTAAGTTTTCTTTATAAAAAAAATGAACATCTTCATTAAACTTAAAAAAAGGTTAGATTAAATAGGGGATTTCAATAAATGAAAGAGGTTACTTCAAGAGCCTACTTCACCTTCTATTTAAATTTGTTGGATGCTGGTAGATTTTGGATTCAAATATTGAACGAATTTTTAATTAAACTTCTCCCAATTCTTATTTTAGACTTTTAAAATTGAAATCCCCCCCCCCCCCTGCCCTCACCCCCTACTATTAATATACGAAAATTAATAGAAGCAGGTGAATATCTATAGTCAAATGAACTAATTATTCCTCCTTCTAAACATTTCGGAAACTTAGCAATGTAAAATGTAACACAAACGAAATTTATCCTGAATTACCAAAATGAATTAAATCAGTCCTAATATCTCATCTAGTGGATTATTTAAGCATTAACCCATAAAAAAAAATTCCTTTATATTTATGTATTTTGGTTGTGTGAGTCATCGGCAAGTTAATTTGGTAATTGATAAATTGGTTAATTAATTGTATGTTTAACACTACATGGATATTAATATATTTTTAAATTTTAATAATTGATATTAGTTTTCCTAATTGACATTAATTTTGATAATTAATATTAACTTTGATAATTAATTATAAATTATTAATTTTAATAATTGATATTACTTTTAATTATTGATATTAATTTTAATAATTGATATTAATTTTTATAATTAATTCATTTTATAGAACTTTTATAAAATAATGCGCCACGTGTCAACTCGATTTGATGACTGGAAGAGGGTTAATTAACAAACCAAATTTTTTTACGTCTGGCAAACGTCACAAACAAACAAAAGTGAAGTTTATACAAAGGATTTAAAAAAAGTCAAATGTTTATGGTGGTATCTTCGAAAATACCACTCTCTTCCAGTTAATAACAAATATTATATATTTTTATGTCCTAATTTTATACTTGTTTAATATATTGAGACTAAGAAATTATTTTGCGACTAGATAAATTCTTACTTTTTTGTCATATTAGGTTTCTATCCATGAATAATATAATGTCCACGACCAGATTTTTAAGATTCGTTAACATTTCCTATTTCATATATATTTCAAAAAATAAATAAATATATATATATATATATATATATATATATATATATATATATATATAATATATATATATTATATATCGGTACTTTGTTGCCTAACTTGTTAAAACTGGTTCTTTCCTATACAACCTTGTAGGCCTTGAAGAATAAATCGTTAATTTTCTATTACTTGCTATAATTTTTTTTTTTTCCTTTCACCTCTATTATTTTTACTTATTATAGAATGTCTAATTAAGATTTTAATTTTCTTTGTACTCAGCACGATTTCCTGTCTGCGTTTACTTATTATTAGTTTTGCAGCCAGTTTAAATAGTCTTTTCTAATGGACTTGTTGATGTATTTTTTCTCTGTTTCTCTGTGTGCTATAAAACTTTTTTTTTTTCAATTTTTTTTAATCTATCAGTGATTTTTCATTCGTCCAACTTTCATTACTATTATCTGATTGGATCAAAATTAAAGTAAGTTTTTCTTTATTTTTAAACGGAGTTTGAATTACAGTTCTAACCACGTTTCATTTGACCAGTTATGAATAATCAATACTTTGATATAAACCAGTTGATAATAATCAATACATTGACATAGACCAGAGATTAATAATCAAAATCCACAAATGTTATATATTTTTGTAATCTACTCTTCAAAACCTTTCATTTGATACCCCACTCAAAATTTAAAAAAAAAATTTTCCCCCGTGACAGGAATTAGCCGCCATCTTGGATTCCCAGTTAATCAGATCAAATTGCTATACTTATTTTCTCTTTTGGCCCATCAGACCGCACATTTTTCATATTTTTATAAGCAGTGGAAATATAGTTTTAGGGGTGAGACAACATTTTTATGTTTCTTTGACAAAATGGCGTGGCAAATTAAACGTTTTCTACAAGTGTTATATATTTTTGTTATCTTCTCTTCAATACCTTTCATTTGATGTCCTACTCAAAATTTTAAAAAAATATATTTTTTTCGCGTGAAGTGAGTTATCCGCCATTTTGGATTTAAACAGCTGATAATTTTGAGTTCGCTTTATTTTTCCTGTGTGCGCGTCAAAACGTTTCGTGTTTTTATCTCTTTTGATTCAAAAGTTATTGGAACCGTACAGAGTGACAGACAAACAGCCAGACAGACACATGAACGAAACTATAAGGGTTTCTTTTTTTGGTTTTACCAACGAAACCCTAAATATGTATATATTCCTTCAGCCGTTTGGTAGGACCTGTTTCCACTAACCTAATTGGAAGTTTTCTGCGGTTTCCCGCAATTTACTAGGCAAAAGCCAGGTTTCCTAGCCAGTCCACAGACTGCCTAGGAATCTCGTTTAGACACCTGCAAACTAAAATAAATATAAAATATATATTCCGAAATTATCCAATATTCCCTTCCACAACTTAATTTAAATCCTCCAAGTCAATTAAATCGCAGACATAAAATAACCATTTGGCTGGTATAACACAAATAATGCCAATAAAAAAATTGATTAAAAAAATATACATTTACTAATGGTTGGATTTCCTTGCTCCACTTCGGAATTTGTTATTTTTTATAGCTTCATAAACTACCGTTTAGAAAGAATTAAAAATATCTATATGCTCTCCATAAACTATCATAACGAATTTTATAAAGAAATGGCCGCCATCTTGAATCATAAAAAATATTGCTTAGTGCCGTCTTAGGAGCTAAGAGGAACCTACCAAATTCATGTTTATAGGCCAGATAATATATTAGGTCGATGTATTCACTCAATTTTTAGTATTATGTAAATTGAAATACAAATTAAGTAATAAACTATTAAAAACAAACCCATGTGTTTAAATTAGGAAAGATCTATGTTTGAGTCTTGTTATAGGAGTTTTTTGGTTTGGGTTGAAGCTGATATAAAAATATAATAAAACAAGATATTAAAGAAATTAGACGTATAGAGATATGGTAATAGCAAATTTTAAAGATTAAAACTTAAACTTGAGCCTCAAGATGCAGAAGACATGCTTCTATTGACCAACCGTACTAAAGTACACCACAGTTATCTCAACTCTCATAATTACGCTTCTAAAACTAATGACTATAGTTAAGAACCAAATTGCACTATAAAAACAACTTTACAGTTAAATTAACCACTATGTAGTAAATAGATGCAGGTAAATTTCCTTTTCAGGATTTACTCTAAAAAGGAAGTAGAAGGACATTAACCTTACGATAGAAAGTTTTCTGTACGAAAAATTCCTTTTTAACATAAAAACTAGTTGCTTGAGATACAAATGATAATTATTAGTGACAAAATAGTATTTCTAGTTAATTCAATTTCGTTGTGATAGCAGTTTTACTAGCTTAATAAGGATTATTATCAGGTGTCATCTAATCGCTTCCTTTTATACCTCCTGAGTAAAGAAAAGTTCAGGAACTCTTCTCATTTTTATTTTTACTAGATATTTTATAAAAATGATAAAATGTTCATAACAGGACCATTTTCAGATGTATTTATGACGGGAAATTTCTTCTATTCATTCTTTTTTTAAGGAAATAATATATATTAAACCTAGAATGTTTGTTTACAATATTTGGATTATTTATAAATAACAATTTTCCTAAAAGTAAAAAAAGAAACTAAAGAATATGTCAAATAAAGGATCAACCTGTTAGGCTATCCATTTAAGAAAATTTTATATTTTACTACTTTTTTATTAGCTTGCTTTCTTGTTTGTTTGTTTGTCCAGTACAAATCTTGCAATCGATTTTTAACTAACATCCTGAGTAGCTTGACATTTGAAACTTTTAGAATAGCTCAGAAAACGATGACAATGCATTACTTTAATACTTTTAGCCATCTTTCAGCAGAATTTAATTCGTTTTCAGCAAATTTTTCTGTATAGAAAGTTAGTTCGGATAAAATTCGCAAGTTATTTTATTTGTTTTGACATATCCCATATTTACGATCTTCATTTTGACGGGTTTTAAATTTATGATTTATGACAGAAAATTTAAAAATGTGGTATATAAAAAGTTCTTTTTATCTTGTAATTATTTAGATTTATAATTTATAGTAAGGCTAAAGAGGAGTCAAATCAAATTTTGAGTCACACTAACTTTCTTTTTATGTCACAACAATCAAACTTACAGATTTATGTTTACAGGCTGCGCGGGCATCTTCATAAGAAATTGTGATATTTAATCACATGAAAAGGGAGGTTTCAAAGTTATAGAATCGGCCTCCTCGAACGGAGGAGCATGATTTTTACATCTCGATTCAATTTACCTAGTTGGAATCAGCCGTAAAGAAACAACGGTTTCTATTGAGTGAACAAGAACACACGAGCCAATAAAAGGGTTGTCTACTTGAGAGAAATACTAAACTGGAGTGCCCTGTCGTCCAGTCGTAAATACAGGTTAAACCTACTCTTTGTTTAAAGGCCATTCTAAAACGAGGGTGGAAGAAGGAAGTTGAAGCGTTGGGTCCAAGTGACGGTCAGGTCGTGAGGAGCCAAGGGGTTAGAATGCCAGGTATAACCTAGTCTATTGTTCCCATGTTCTTCAAAGCCAGGTACATGGGTCAGCATAACAGACGAGGAATGAAAGAAAGAAAAAAAGTAAAGTAAAACTGCCAGATAGGCAACAACCATAAAAAAAACCTAAAGCCTCTCAAGTCAGCATGTCAAGCTGTAAAATACCGTCTCGTGACAATTGTAAGCCTTTAGTTTTAACTAAATTTAACACTTCATTCATATGATAAAAAGAAAGTAAAGCCACAAAACCCCAAAATGTTACAAAAAAACAGAGAACGACAACTCACGAATGTCATTCGTATAATTAACCTTTAAACCGCAGAACAGAAACGTTACTCTGACAGGTTCATTAGCATCTACAAAAATCCATATCCGCATCACAACTTGCAAAAAGAATATAAATAGATTTTCTTTCATATAAATAATACTTTATAACTCTTTTTTCCTCTTTCTTTTATGCTTTATTTACAGAATAGGAACACCTCCCTCTTTATGTGAAATTCTGTAAACTTTTAAAAAATCACATTTCGTAACCAGAATAATTATTTAAATAAAAAACATTGCTTTAAAAATAGCACTGCAAAACAGCCGCGCAAAGTCCATGTTTTCTCTTGAGATAATAAATTTAAAATTAAATTTAGTTTAGTATATATATAAAAAAAAAAATCACAGTAGCTAGAACGAAAGATGTCACTCGCATCCACTAACAAATCTAATAATTTCCTATAAACCAGAACAATAAGAGCAATTTAAAATTGTTTTTAATATTTTCAAGATTCAATATGTTCATTCGTAATTGAAATAAAATCAATAACATAAATGACAATAGGTCATTCATTGAGTCCATACCCAAAATAATGTTCAGGTTAATATACCAATTCTAAAGATGAAAATAATAAAAAGTAATTGAACAAACAAAAAACATGAAATTGAATTTGTCAGCAGTCCTCTTTGAAAAGATTTGGAATTGAGTATCTACGTCTCTTGCATTGAATCTAACGTCAGCTGATTGTGTCAAAGGCTGCCACGTGCCAGAATTCCCAGCCATAACACAGAGCTACCCTCAAAAACATTTCTCTTAAGCACGGAATCATACAGAAGCCAATATTTACATCCAATAATGCCCTATTACAGCAATTTATTCGAATAGAATGTCAAAAATGAAAGAATATATTATATAATTCTCTATTTTACATAAAATATGTATTGTACAATAATTTATTCAAAATTCTAATACTAAAGAATGCCCTTATTTCAATTTTAAATAAAAATGTTAAACTCCCAAATGTATGTTTTCTTTAGATTGGTGAATAATTTCAAAATTCTCTTTCTGCAAGATTCTATGCCAAGATGCTATTGTTGTGCCAAGATGCCTTTGTTAAATGTTTAAACGAGAGATAAAAGTTACTGCTTTATCTTCTGTCAAGAAGGCATAAGCCTCAATAAATAATTATTATATTAACAATAATTATTAAATAATAATTAATAAACTTAAAATCTATAATGCGGTTGTTGAAACCAGTATGGCCTTCAGGTGTAGAAGATTTGGTTGATCAAAGCTATTCTAATTCTCTAATTCGAGAGAGCAGAAAAAAATCTGTTTGGATAAAAGCTGGTGATAAATGAATCATTTCATATCTAGTCTAAATAAACAATACGTGTGGTGTCGCGGGACACCCGGTAGGAACGAAGTTCCTTACATTTTTCATTAAATTTAAATTATAAAATCTCACTGCTAAGAACTTATACATTGCTAACTTCTTATACATGGCGGAGTTAAAAAAGAAACAAAATTAAAAGTAACGAACTGTTTGTACCTAGCAAGAGTTAAGGAAAAATTAAAAGAAAATCATTATTTGTATCATTAAAGCAAGCGTCTTACTAAAAATATAATATATTGAATATAAGAAAAAGTTATCTTGATGAGTTTGAAGTGACATTTTGACATATAACAAAAATAAACAAGTCAAGTAACAGACTTCCATAATAACATTTTTCCCCGTCTTTTTGAAGCTTACGTTTACGCGAGCGTTGCGCATGAACGCTTGGGCGGATTACGTTTTCCAACGAACTCAGCCTGGGCATTGGTAAAATGAACATGTGTACCAAATTTCAACTAATTCGGTGATCTTTTACTCAAGTTATCGTCATAGGTAGATTTCGTGACGGTTTTTGCGTGACGGTAATTTTGTGACGGTGATGTTGTGACGGTGATTTTGGTCGTTTTTTTTTTGGATTCACTCCCGGGCTCCAGAACGTGCCATAAGGAACTTCGTTCCAAAAAACGACCTCAATAATATGACAAATAAGATTCAATTAGGTAGCTTGTAAATAGCACAATCAGTGGCGTAACTATGGGCCCGCGCGGGCCCGCATTGCGGGGGGCCCCCAGTGCTATGGGGCCACCAAATCCAGAAATAAGGTACGAATATTGAATAAAAATCAAATGAACATTACCTTTAAAAGAATTAAACAAATTGTATTGAATAGTTTATGTATTAAATTTAAAAACCAAAATGATAAGAGTAAAGGACGATAGTCATAAAAACAATATCCAAACACCCATAAATAGGGTTCAAATCTGAGAGAAGAATTCAATTAAACGTAAGTCGCGCATTTAACAAAATGTTTAATTAATCAAAACTCGTCAGTGTCTAATCTATGTTTAAGCCATTATTTAGTGATTTTTAATAGAGTATATTTTTGTCATCCACTTGAATATCGATCAGTTAAGGGAGGAGACATTTTTTTTATCCATTGTGCAAGGATTTGGAATCAATAAAAAATATATTTTAATCTAAAAGCGGTCACTCTATCTAACCTCTAAATCTCAGTGGAAGATCCCTTTGATCATACCGAATTAATATATTTTAGGGGAATGTAGATTAATTCTTTGTCTTTTATAACAGCAAGTCACAAGAAAGGATTATACACATTAAGAAATGGATTATACACATTAAATGTGTATAATCCATTTCCAATTTTCCAATTTCAATGGATTATTATATAATCCATTTCCTTGTGACTTGCTGTTATAAAAGAATTTTATTTTTGTGTCAGCTGATGTAAAGATTATTATTTAAATTGGTTACAAATGCCAATTTTTATCGTTGAAAGTTATTAATGAATTGGATTGTGCTGGCTTAATTTAAACTTTAATTAAACTCCCAGGTTTTATATCTAAAAGATCAAACCATTTAAATTAAACAAAAGATTTTATATGATAAAAACTCGGATACTGATATGAAATCCTTCTCCCATCTCAAATATTGATGGGGAATTATAATTAACCCCTCTTTTATTTAACCTATTGACTCGGGAAGGAAACAGGCTTGCATATTGAGGAAACGGCGATTCAGATAGCGATCGACACTCGTGATTGCCGTTCGCATTGACTATTGTCAGTCGAATGTTAAATTGCCCTTTTGTCAATTTATAAAATAATGAAATCGCTGGTATGGCTATTTTTTTTTTTTTTTTTCAGAAGATACACACTACTGTTATAAAATCCAATATTGATGGATTTCAAAACGAAAATTACATTCTATATTCGTCTGGGGTCCCGTAGTGCCCTACTTTTTGAAGAGCTTTTGCTGTCCTTTTATGGTTGGTTATTTTCTTTTTTACTTTCTCATATAAAAGAGAAAGCATTGTGATGGTGCGAAAATTCGATTTTGAGATTTTGATGGATTTACACGTTTTGAGGTCCCCTGAGTCAAAAAAAAAATCTGTGCAGAGGCCTGGAGCCTAAAATACTGGGTAAATAATAGAATAGAATAAAATGAAACTAAAATAGAAATGAATTTTAGCTCTAAATTTAGGGGCGCTACCCCCCAAAAACTCTGAAAAACGTGAAAAAAAATATTTCTCGAAAACGGTTCCGACTATTTTGATTAAAAAAATTCTAAAATATAGTCCATTTAAATACGAATACAACGATATAAGCCGTTTTCCCGGGAAAAATCGAGTTCCTGAGAAAAAAGCTTAAAACGCGGACCAAGAGAGCCCGGGTTCGATTCCTCGCCCGAGAGAAGTAATTTTTATAATACATTTTAATGAAATGCTAAATAATAATTAAATTTATATACGAAAACTAATAAATGGAAAACACTGGGCTAAATAATTATGAACTCGTATATGAGAAAGTTTGTCTGAGTTGTCTCTGACCGATTTTTTTTATTATTATGTCATAATATATCATACTTACTCTCTGAATGACGATGATAATTTCATGCTTAATTTTTTATACTTAGACTATATAATAGAAATATGAGATTATTTAATATGAGAAATATTTTATTATTTTTTTATTATTATTATTTATTTTTTTTGTCTTTACTTATATACCTGCTATAGAGAGAAATTATTAAGGTCACTTAGGTCCCAAATAGGGTTTTTTTTAAAAATGTCTGTCGTCTGTAATCTGTGCAGACGCGTGGAGCCTAAACTATTGGGCCGATTTCAATAACATTTATAAAGTCAATAAACAGTCATACTGGTGGCGAAATCGAAAAATTTATTTTAGCCCTAAATTTAGGGGTGATGCCCATTATAAAGTCTAATCATGTATGCCGTTTTCATGGAAAACATCCGAGTTTTATCGATATTTATGAAAATTAATCTAATTTAGCTTAAAATTGAAAACGAATTGTAAACAATCATCTGTTAAATATGTTCAACGACTATTGATGCGGCGCATAAAGAACTCGCTTTGATTTTGGTCTTATATATGCCATATTCCTTTTTAATATACCAGGAAATACTTTTCGGGGAAAAACTTACATTTTCTTAATCTATCTTAAGAGAGCTTGAAAATTAGGTGTTACATGCCATATTAGCATCAAATGTTTTTCAACACCCAAATTATAACCATATTTGTTTTCAAAATGCTGCCAAAGAATTAAAATTTTGTAATCATAGTTTTTGCATATTCTTTTTCTACTCTTTAAAACCTTCAAATTGATGTATTTTGCTATATACTTTTTGTTTAGTCGTCCGATTATTGGCCGCTATCTTGAAAATATTAAATATAAAATTTTAATAGATTCACATTCTTTTCTTAGTCTTTAAGACTTTCAAATGACGTATAACATTAAATTTTAATTGTAATTCGCTTTCGTTGCATATTGTATATGCCTATATGTCTCTAGAATCATTGTTGACTTCTCTATCAATTTTGTCTTTATTTTAGGCTTTGTAAATTATAGTATACATAGTTGAAGAATGTATATTTATTCTATTTTAAATTAAATTATAATTACTATTTATAAAGAGAGACTGACAGAGAAAAATAGACCCCCGCACCGGGACTTGAACCACGGGTCTCCTATTAATCCTTTACAGGTGCTCTTACCAACTGAGCTATACGGAAGAATGATTTTTCTCTGTCGTTACCGATACAAATTCCCCGAATCCAAGCTTTCAATCTTTTCTACAAGTCTAGCAAGCCAAATATTCACGGCATTATAGAACTCGACCGAGAAATGAACGCTTATAATTATAAAGTACTAAATTAGTGCCTGTACCTAGCTTTTTTAAGTGTTAGGTAGAATTCATAATTTTTTAAGTTGGTGAGAGCGCCAGTAATGGATTAATAGGAGGCCCGTGGTTCAAGTCCCGGTGTGGGGGTCTATTTTTCTCTGTATGTCTCCCTTAGTTAATGATAATTATAATTTGATTTAAAATAAAATTTAATCTTTCCTTCCGTAGTATGAATACTACCTAAAACTTAAAAAAAAATTAATTTATTCTATTTCAATTCACATCGATATACGTACGAGGAAAAGAAAAGCCTTATAAGAAACATTACTTCAAAGAATAGAGAAAAATGTGTTATTATTCATTAAAATTGTATTTTTACAACGATGTAAAATTATAGTAATTGGTCTCCCAAGGTTATTATTTAAATTAAACTATTTTTTCCAATTAATTCTCCGTCGCAACCAGTCATAAAGAAATCTACAAACCATATTAGATAGAGCTGCATACATTACTAGATTGGGCTGCTCCAAAAATAGAATTACATTATTACTTTGTGTTGCGACGTATAAAGTTTGTTTACCATAATTAAAAAAGTGAGTGCAATTTTCTTAATTTGTGTAGAGGCTAGAGGCTGATATAAATATCAACTAATTTAACATTGGCTCTGTGGTTAGTTCATCCAGTAAATTAACCACAATATATGTTATGTATAACAGTGCAATATACTGTATACTTTATACAGTATTTAACCACAACGGTTATTCAGGGTGGTCCAAAAGTCTCTCCCCCCAATACAGGAGACCAATACAGGAGACCCGTGGTTCAAATCCCGGCGCTGGAGTGTATTTTTCTCTGTCTGTTTCCCGTAGTTAATAATAATTATAATTTGATTTAAATTTAAATAAAATTATAATTACTATTTATAAAGGGAGACAGACAGAGAAAAATAGACTTCAGCGCCGGGACTCGAACCACGGACCTCCCCCTCATATCCAGTGTGCGGGAGCTCTAACCAATTAAGCTACACTGAAGAATAATTTCCTCTGACAATATCGATACCCAATCCCGAATTAAGCTTTCAAATGTTTCTACAAGTCTTAAAAGTCAACAAACGACAATAGAACTAGACCGAGAAATACGCTTGTAATTATAGTACTCAATTAGTACTTGTACTTAGTACAATCAATTATAGAAATCAAATTATAATTACTATTTATTATGTCTGTCTCCCTTTATAAATAGTAATTATAATTTGATTTAAATTAAAATTAAAACGTTCCGTAGTATGAATACTACCAATAACTTATAAAAATTGTAAAACAAACTTTTAAATGGCCGCCATCTTGATTTGGCTGGGCCAATTATGCTGGACAACGAACTCCTCCTATTTGTTAAATTGCCTTCGGACTCTTTTTGAGCTGAAAACACATACTTGGCCCATTTTCTTTTTATGGAGATAATTTGTTCACACTAAAATACAAGAAGTTCTCCACCAATGGAAAAAGATGAGGATAAGGAAAAAACCCTAGACTATAATACCCAGAGCCGATTACAGAGATAATTGGCTGGTTTAAGGGTGTATTACAGTTTTTCAGGGGCCCAGAGGAAAGCGGGGGCTAAAATTCTCCCCCCTTTTTTAAAGAGTTTCGTGGCATCCTGTTGAAGAGTAGATAATGGCGTGAGAAATTCCTATTTGTTAAATTGCCTACTGACCCTTTTGAAAGCACATACTTGGCCAATTATTTATTGACCTGTTATTTGTTTTATGTTTAAGCTACTAATTTATATTTTATTGTTTCTTTTTCATATTGTAGTACAAATATTGTAATTTTAGTCAATGCTACGTTTCATTCTAATTATTATTTCATCCATCAATCCATTAATTTCATTATTTCCTCATAATTGTTAATTTATTCATTATAATTATTATATTATTAAGTATATGTCTTAGGAAGAGGAGCTAGTTTATCCACTATTCTATATTCTTACTCACGTATTAAAACTAGGCCTTACTTGTACTCTAGTTGATTTTCAGTCTCGAATTGTTTGCACCGTTACTGCGATGCCTTAATTGCAATTGAATTGGTTAATGCGTTTTATTTACCTAATAATCTATGATAAATGAATTATAATTAAAAGGCGTGGATTTAAATGAGCAGAAAATATGCCATAATTAAAATAACACGAAAGTGAAGCTCTAACTTCTTTTAGTATTCTATTGTTTGCTTATACGAGCTTGTTCATGTACTGTATAGACGTAAGAAGTTAAAAGTGTTTTTCCTGAAGGTCGGATTTGTGTTAAGCTGTTTAAGTTTAGTGGGTGAGTAAATGGATGTTTTCTTTTCAAAATGAATAGCACTCGTTATCCAAATCTTTTCCCAGGTCAGTGTTGCCTCGATCCTATTCCTGTATAGCAGAGTGTATAGATAAGATACAGTTATTTAGTCTGCTACATTGTGGGAAACTACCGCTTCTTCTTTTACATATATTTTTTTATATTGTTTCCCTTGCTTGTTTTTCTTCCTCTTTACCTTCTTTTATTTATATATATTTTTTTTTTTGTTTGAACATCTTTACCATGAATCCTGGGTAATGGATAACAAATGTAGAACTTCTATTGTCCTATTTTTTTTTGTGAAAGTAAGAGTACAATTACGTAAAATATAACAATATAGTGTGTCTAGTTAAATCGTTAGTTATACTGTTTCCTTTTCAGTTTAATTGTAATGATCTTTTGGATGACATTATTCTAGTATTTAGAATAGAAAGGTCTTGACACAAATTGCATTGCAAGTAAAAAGTTATTACCTACCCATCAAAGCCTTTATCGGAGTACCAGCTAACCAAGATGAACGACTTTTTTGTTTGTCAAGATGGATCAATTGATGCTCAACGGCAATTATTTCAGCTCTTACTGTGATATTTCTTCCTTGTCAAGTCCATTAATTTCCTAAACACATTAGCAGACTAAATAAAAAATCTCATTATTCAGTTATTTATATCGGAAACTAGGAAACTTTTTTATAGGCATTTTACCATAGTATAAATAAATGTGCATAATAAATGATAACCAGCTGTCGTTGGTATCTTTATGAGCCCCCATAACTTCAACTAGGTTCGCTATACGCTGTGACTCTGAGGACAAAAAAAAAATGCAATTGCTAACTAAAAATTAATTGCTTCAGGTTTTTTTTATTTGTGTTTTAATTTAATTTCTTATTTATTTTATCCAAGAAAAATATGAGAGCGAAGGAATGAAGAAGGACATCTTTAGTGCCAGCCAAAGAAATATGCAGACCGATTACAAAATTATATAACGTAGACGATGTGTAGAGACGTCTTTTGTTATTCAAAAATAAGTGACAATGCTCATCTATAAATCTAAATGAGCGACTTTTATTGGCTTATTAACCACTTTTTGGTTGTTGGTGATTGGACTGTCATATAGAAAGAACTACTTTGTTCATTTAGCGTAATAACTAATAACTAACTATATTTCATTGGTATAAGTTCCACTTATTATAAGTACAGGAAAATAGCCTAATATAATTTTCAGCCTTGTGTCTTCCCCTGTTTGCCTTAATGTATATAACGGTTATACAGATATATTTCTGTTTGTTGTCTTATGATATTGAAATAAAATATCCGTATAGGTCTTGTCATTGATACTAATCTAGCCTGTAAAATACTAGGTTAATTCTTGGTAGTAAATTATAACATTTAATATAAATTATTATTATGATTTTGCTACTGGTCTACTAAATGGCAATATAGTCTAAATCGGTTTTAATTTATACTTTTAATAAATTTTAGGTCCTATACAAATCTACTAGTCAACTAATATTAATACAGCAGTAAACCTTAAACCCTATTAAATATAAATTTAGGATCGGTTAAAATATAAATAAATCCAACTTTATAAAATAATCCTGAAATAAGTAAAATTTAATCAGAACTTACGGTTTCATTTTACCATCAATTTTCATATAAAGCTCTAAAGTTTTTTCTTGTAGATTTATCGTGTCATTTCTTTTCATTGGTAAGATGAGGAGGTAAACGGGTTGAAGTAAGTCTCTCTATGTTGAAGTTAGATGTTGACTTTATCAGTTATTAAATATGATTTCCTTTTCGAAAGGCCCTAGGCTCTACCTCCCGGCTGAACTCCCCAGGCCTTAGCATTCCCACGTGAAAAATCATTTCTCGTTTATTTCATTTTTTTCGCCTCCCTCATCCATTTTCTTCTTCGGAGCCTTGTTCATCGGCTCTCTCATCCTCCTATGTTCTTTTCATCTCCTTCATCCATTCCATTTTTTTTTATACTTTATCAACACCATTTTTTTTCAACTTAACTGAAAAATGTCTCGTTAGGATTTATTTTTTCTCCCTTCCTTTTTTTTACCAGGTACTTCGACTTTAAAACATTTATTCCACTTAGCTGTCAACCGTGGGGGAAAATATATATCAGCTAACGAAACGGAAAGTATAACGAGGTAACGACTATACTTTTTTCTCATCTATTTTTTACGATGTCATTTCTTTCTTCTCTCCTTATTAAATAAATTAGAAATAAAAATACTAAGGATTTATATATATATATATATATATATATATATATATATATATATATATATATATATATATATATATATATATATATATATATATTTGTTAAATTAAAATATGGACGCGCTTTTATTAAGCTATAGAGAACAAATAATTTAAACGACGCCTTTTCTTTCACTAGATCATATTTTATGAATTATGAATTCAAAAAGTAAGATTTAATATATATTTTTTTATATAAAATATTTTTTGTATAGTCCATTCTTTTTGTAAAATCTCAGAATACTTATATTTTTCTTTTCTTTGTTTTTTTTAAAGTCTTATACATTTTAATATCTTTGAATAGAAAGACTCAAGTTAAAATACTGTGAGTGACGTGAAAAGAAAATTCTTAGTGCTGTTCCTGTTATAACAATATCGGTTGCTGCATAAAAACAAAATTTAAAACAATACATTATACTCGTATCTGCCTTATGTCGTTCCTGACTTAACCCTTTGGTTTGAAAGTTCGTCTAAACTGGTACCGTATCAAAACTAAATTGTGTTGTTATTTATCCAAAGAAAAAAAAAAAAAAAATCATCTTAAAAGGTTTTTTCTCTATTGTTAAAGTTCATTGTTGGTCAGCTTTGCTGAAGATTCTAAAATTATTATTAATCCGTGAAATAAGGTCGTTTTCTATCAACTTAGTGTCAAATGATTCAATATCTTTTAAATTCACGGATAATAATAACCCTGAAACTTCTTTTTCACCCGTTGCGTAATTTAAAAAGGACTAATCTTCTGCGGTTACCGAGAAATACAATGGATATGGACGTGCTTAAATAAATGGTCGTAGCACGTTTCGACTCTTATGATGCAGAAATATTACGTCACTATCTCAAGAAAAGATTGTCTGAGTCAGTTCTCTTCAGTACAATCCAGACCAGGTCTGCCATGAAACGTGACAACATCTCCATACTAGTAGGAAATAACCTGTTAAAACCCTTGAAGAATCCTTTAATATATTACACTCTTTTCGACCTAACACCCTTTTTCTCATCTCCATATTATTGTCATTTTCAATTCTTAGATCTATCCAAAAAAAGAAACTTTTTTTTAAACACCAGTTCTTTTTACAAACCATAAAATTTGTTATTTAATTTTCCCAACTTTATTTTATAACTTTCTGAATACACAACATTTTTTATTAAGTGTCTCGTATGATATATATACTCCCTCCGGAAATAATTTCAAATTTGATTTATTCTTATTGTTTGTTTTTCTCCCGAGTTGATTCCCTTTTGTGAAATTATCCATTTATCTCTCGTATTTTTCATTCGTTTATTATATTTTCATCATTATTGCATTAAATTTGAATTGCATAATAGTGAAGTTACCCTTTTCTCCCTACAATTTTTTTTTTTTTTAGGTTACAATTGTGTAATAGACTCGGAAAATTATCCTTGAAGCTTCAGTACACTTGAATCGCATCGCATTGTCAAATATTCCCTGAGATTTGCGACTGCAAACTAAGACTAATTATATTAATTTCATTTGACTTTAAATAGATTTTAGGGCTATAAAACAATAAAATATACGCATTACTAAAATAACATGATATATTCTCTAGTACAATATTGCTTCCGTGCTTATCGAAGGTAACGGAAGCTATATGATCATTCTGAAGAACGAATCATTTTTGTCTCTGATTTTTAAACTTCTAAGACAGAAATCCGTTACCAGGCAACATTTTTGGTTCCGTGACCGTCTATCGGTCACACTGCCTGACTGTCGCTCAATTTTTGCTAACCAACATATCCTAAAAACTACTCGTCCAATTTTATTGAAATTTGAATGGTAGATCATAATTAGCCCATTGTTGGTCGCATACAAGTTTCAACCTTCTGCGCTTATTTGTTTCTCTTTCTCAAGCGCACAAACATACATTAATTCACACCTATATCTTTAAAAGTACCTACTCATCTGATTTTAAATGAGATTTGGATGGTTTGTCGAAAGTAGCCCAAGGATAGGCCCAGATTAATTTCAACCGTCTGAGATCTTTAAATTTTGCTAAATTGATACTTTAATTCTTGTAAATAATCAAAACGATTATGACAAATTTAATCAACGGGGGAAAATTAAATAAATTTGACAATAATAGGTTGTAAAAGCGTAAAATAATAATTAAAGTAAGAATAGTAGGAATCTATGTGCCACACACTAGGCAGATATTTTAAAAATCATAACATATACATAATAGGCAGATAATTTAAAAATCAAAACAAAAGGTTAACAACCACCGTTGATCTCTTTTAAAATAGTCACCCAATTAGTGTGGCACATAGCTTCCTCGCGTCCTATTTCGTATATATTAATGATTTTATGCTTTTATAACCTATTATTGTCTAATTTATTCAATTTCCCACCCGTTATTTAAACCTGTCCAAATTGTTTTTATTTTTACAAGCTTTTATTTAACTTTCAATGTTTGTACATATGTATGTATGCATGTATGTATGTATGTACGTATGTCTGTCTGTATGTATGTATGTATGGATGTTCCGGTCAAATCTTGCAACTGAATTTTAAAACAGTTTTCTTCAACCGATTGAATTAAAATTTTGCATCCACGTTTAGTTTGAATGGCAATAGGTTTGTTCCAACAGCCAATTCGAGAACGGTTTTAGAACCAGTTCAGAATTTTTTAATGCATGATGCGTCTATGAGGACTGGTTTAGAACTGATTTAAAATGAGGAGCCTGTTGGAACGATTTTAGAACTCTTTCAGAACTGCCACCTTTAAGTTACCTTTCTATCTCTTGTTTTCATCTTCATCTTCTTATCTCTCCACTTGTTTTATTTATGTTCACTCAGAAATGGATTACTTACGTGAACATATTCTATTGTTAAACTCAACAAAGTTTATAAGAAAGCACATCAGGGCAAATCGTTATTAAAGTTACAAATTTATCCCACTGTCGTTTCTGAATGATTATATTTCGCTCTCACATTTGGGATTCTTCAGGCTCGTAACAATCCTGTCTTTTAGTTTCAGTTGCCAATTAAAAATTTGTTTGTATAAATTGTTATTCTTTTAAACATTTACACTGTAAAATCATATAAAAAGTACCGGTGTGGAAATCATACACATGACCTCCATGAAATGTTGTGGAGTCAATACGTGAGCAAGAGAGAACTCAGTATTTACACCCATTTGTAAATACTATAATATTTGTATACATTTTTTTTAATGTTTGGAAGTAAAAACATTAAAATGCCAATATCTCCAAAACCGCTTGTGCCCAAAAAGTATAGGTACAATCTACCAAATAGGACACATAATATATACCCCAAACGAAATAGAAATCAAATAATGCCTACTGAAGTTATCGTCGACAGACCGATTTCGTGCCTAAGTGACTATATAGCTCCGAAAATTCGTGAGCTGCGATGTTCGAGTTTGTCGCCATCAGTTTTCCCGACAAAAGTTCTAAAAAATGCCGCAAACCGCATCTTAATACGATTTGAAGCGATGTTATAAAGGTTTAGTTACGTACCTACATATTTTTAATAAGGAATTTTAATTATCATGAGGAATAAATATATATAAAATATAAATTATATATTTTATTATTCCAGTATACTATCATGATAAAAAATAATACGTAAAGAAGAAAGAAGTAGTATAAACTGTGATTGTGATGAGAGAAACAAAATACGCTAGGAAAGATATCAAGAAACGAAAGGAAGGTTATAGTTGAACAGTAGTAGTAGTGTAACCTACACGCCTCCGTGTATTAGTATTAGTAGTTCTCGTCGACCTGCTTTAATCCGAGAACTGTTTTCACGGTTCTAGGACTGTCTCAGAACCGTTCGTCTTTTTGTTGGAACACGGGACTAAAAGTTCCAGAACCGTCCGAGAAGCGTGTTGGAACGGGTCTTTTGATAGTGCGCATGATCCAGACAGTTCTAGAACTGTCCGAGGCTCTGTTGGAACAAACCTAATGCATGGTTAGCTAAGTGACGTCATTCTAAATCCAATATGGTGGACAGCCCAAGATGGCAGACTAGTTATTTTTTAAGCACGTCCATGATATGGGTATCAAATGAAAGGGTTTGCTGAAAATAATACGAATAAAAGCTTGTTTTTAATATTTTTTTTTTTACATTCATTAAAGTACCTATCAATTTAGCAAAACAATTAAAGAGGTTTTTTTTTTTTTTTTTTTTTTAATTTCACTTAAGAAGAATACAAAACAATTGTTAATTTAATTTTAAGTAACTATTTGACCCCTAAAAGGTTGTGATAACTTCTTGTCTTACTACCCGTATCCTTGGTATAATTGCTTACCGACCTTACAAATTACTTTAACCTTAACCCAAATATAAAAAATCTTTTATACCCCAAAAAAGAGAAACTTTTATATTACGTTATAGTTATTTGTTAATAACTATTAATAATAATAACTAATAATAACTAATTAATTAATAATAACTAATTTATATCTAAAATGTAATAGTATTATTTAGTTAAATTAATTTTGTTGGCAAACTGCATTATTATATTATTTTCGTTCGTAATAATGCTTATTTAATAATTTTTATTTCGAGTTTACAGAAGGTAACTGAGGTTATGTGCTCGTCCTGAAGATCAAAAATTTCTTGTCTCCGATTTTAAAATGCCCAAAAGAAATCCGTTTCTTAGATCAGGGAGCATTTTTGGTCCCGTGTCAGTCTGTCTAACTAAAAAAACTACCCATCCGATTTTAATTTAATTTGGATCAACATTAGTCTATTGTTAACCCATATAAATTTCATCCTTTTGTGTGCATTGGTTTTTCTCTTCAATATGCGGACACAGTTTTTTTTATTAAATCACATTTATCTTTTGTGCTTATTGCTTATTAGATGTTAAGGAAATGTGGATGGTTTGTCGAATTTAGCCCACATATTATGGTCCCACATTAATCTAAACTGTCTGCGTGCTCTTTAAATTTTTCTAAATTAATACTTTCATTCATGTAAAAAAATTAAAACAATTTTGACAAATTTAAAAACCAGGGGAGAAAATTGAACGATAATGGGTAATAAAAATCATTACAATATACGCAGGGCTTGTAGTGAGTCACTAAAAGTCACTTATTTTGACGAGAGTCACTTTTTTGTCACTTATTTAAAAAAAAAGTCACTTATTTGGGCTTACAAGGATAAAAAAAATTAATTTTCTGTAGTTTTTTAAATACATAACATATATTTTAACTGTTTTTTAAAAGGGATTTTGTAAGCTCAAGACTTTTTTTAACTATGAATTTTATATTAGGCCTACTTTGAACTGTGGTTAATGATAAAGTTTGTAACAGTTGCACTAGATTCAGCTGGTGTGTGTTGTGTTTTATCGTCAATATTAAGATGGAAAATGGTTGAAATAAAGATGAAAAGAATATTTTATTCCGAACTCCCTCCTGATTGTTATTACTTTTCCTAAAAGTATTGTATTCAAAAAGTATTGTTTCACCAAAAACTTTGGTGAGATTTCAGCGGAATTATCCGTTTTGCGTGTTTTTAAGACCTCCTGAGAGGTTTTCAGCATGGCGTCTGTATGTATGTGTGTGTGTATGTTATCAGTTATCACTGTAGTGCCCAAGGTATTTAACCTAGAGAGTTGAAACTTGGCAGAAAACCAGTCTTTACCTGTAGTGGTGCCGCCCGGAAAATCAACTTTTTCCGCCATCTTAAACGCAGTTTGCTGAGTGAGCAAAAATTTAAAAAAATCGTAATATCGAAAATGGTCCTGATCGAGTTGAAATTTGCCACGAATGTACCTCTTTGCATGACAAACAAGCCCACCAAATTCCATTTTGATATTGGCCGCCATTTTGAAGTTATCAATATTTGAATTATAAACTTTGACGGTTAATAATTCCGAAAGTATAAATACGTTTTTGACTTATAGCATATCGTTGGAACCGGAAAAAATTAAGGAACAAATATAAAAAAAAACCCGATGAAATTCCATTAATTAAGTTACATATTATCTGTCAAAATACCGCCAAAGTTAAATTTTTTTGTAGTTACGGTACACAAAATCAAATGAATAAAAAACTGTTCTAAAATTTTTATAATTGCATTTGTTTAACAGTGCTAAACAACAAAAAGTAACTAAAATACTTTTTTTTTACTTAAAATTAAGTCACTTAAAGTCTCTTATATGGGGAAAACAGGTCACTTAAAAGTCACTTATTTTGAAAAAATTAGTCACTAAAGTCACTTAATTTTGAGGAAAATCTGCTACAAGCCCTGTATACGCGATAGGACGCGAGGAAACAAATGTATCACACTAATTGACAGACTATTTTATTCTTATTTTCCTAATTTGTATTAAATATTTATGTATACAATTATTTCTTGGTTACTGAAATATATTATTATGTCATACATTATTAGAAAGTTAAGTGAGTTGAGAACTGAAGCAATCTCGCAGCTAAAAGCTTGTTGCTGAAGTTTCACTAACTCGTTTAGTACATTGCTCAAGTTTATTTTATTTATATTTCTATCAGGTTATCTTGTACCCACACTTATTCTTTTTTTTAAAATATATGATATATTTAGGTTGACTAGGTCAGTGGTAATTATATAAAATTTATTTTTAAAGATAAAAGTAATAGCCTGTTAAGCAGACTTCTTCGATTATATTTAATTTAGTCAATTATTATAGAAGACATATCTCACAGTAAATTCTTTTAAGCAAATGGATTTTGATTTAATTTTCTTTCCTTATCAGATTTAATTGCGTTACGTATTATTCGTTTGATTTTTAATTCTTTACACTGATGCAACTGACGTTTTTATATTCTATAGTTTTACCTAATATGGAAAATAAATTTTATTATTTAAAGAATGTCTCTCCACGTAAGATAATATTTGATAGTCATTGGAAAATGAGGATAAATTAAGAGCTTTCACAAGTTTATGGAAAGCCTGATATTATAGCAGAGATAAAGACCATATTCAGTTAATGCCAGTGGAGAGAGGTCTTAGTAAGTTGTTCTATGGACAACCAGGAAGCAGGAGAAGTCGTGTTTGGCCAAGGGAGAGAGAGATATGAGGAAGATGTAAAGGAGGACCTAAAGGTATTTCTTTAGATTGTTACTCCCCTCTGTTATTTTAGAATATAAATTACTTTGACTAAAGAACTAAGAGCGACAAAGGTATGTTTAGTCCAATAATCTTTGGGACAAAGGAATATCACACCAGAAGTGTGATATTCCTTATAAGGGATCACAGTCTTTTTTATTTGTGTATTCTTCAATTGATCCCTTTTATTGTAAATTCTAGCTGCTTAGGGTCTATAGGGATTATAATAATTAATATAAACTATTTTTTAATTATAATATTTTTTATAAATTTAGCTATATTTCGCCCAAACCTGGGCATCTTCAGGCTTTATCTGAAATTTCAGTTGATGTGATACATAGATTAAAAGGAAAGAATTATAAAACCTCGAGTAACTATCTCACACATTGTTCAATGGTTACTTAGTCTTTTTTTATAAAGGGAGTACCAGTCTAAAGAAGAACATTCCGTACTCCTTCTTTAGATTGTTACTCCCCTCTGTATTTTTTATAAGGGGAGTAACAATCTAAAGAAGTGCTGACCTAAAAACATAAAGAGGCCGTGGACGGTGTCGTAGGGATTGGAGGAGTTGCTAACTGCTGTAGAAGTTGCACAGGCTGTAGCATCCATTTTCCATTTACAGGAGGAGTATGTAGTTTGTATTTATCAAAGTTTGTATTTATTTTTGGCCTTTTATAAGACCA
Source organism: Gerris lacustris (assembly GCA_951217055.1). Lineage (NCBI taxonomy): Eukaryota > Metazoa > Arthropoda > Insecta > Hemiptera > Gerridae > Gerris > Gerris lacustris. The sequence continues at coordinate 47,474,137 of OX578283.1, forward strand.
TCAATGAATGCCTATTACAAAAACTAAGCGTTATAACCCAAAAAACCAACCAAGCGTTGTAACATTTAACAAACCAATACAATAGTATCAGTTCATAGGCTGTTAGCCTAATTTCGGCCGATAGCTCCTTTGATAATAAACGTGTTATTTTATGTAAATAGATTGTTTGAAACAAATAAACGTTAGTAATTTATTGATAAACCACAATAATAAGTGTAAAATACACAAATTGTTTCAACCACTAATTAGTCGTAATTTCTTAATTATTTAATATCTCTTATATATTATTTTTAGACTTAACAACCCATGTTATTAATTCAAGTGTGAATTATTTATCGTTGTAATATAGTTTTTTAATTTAGGACAATCCTTGCATATTATAGTGGGTAATTATTATTTAGGAAAATTATAATTTTCTTTTTATCAAGGCTAAGTTAGTTAAACAAAATACTTTAATTCCTAATATTGTCTTATGGGTTAGCGCAAATTAGGATGTATGAAGAAAATAAGTCAACATCAAAATAAATGAGTGCCAAAGAATTTCTCATAAGAGTATTATTATACTACTTAAATATCCCGACACTACCTGACTAGAGTGTTTACTTCATTAAGATATACAGAGATCTTATTGGAATGTAACATGGAAGAAATGTTTTTCTTTATATCTAGGTACTACTCAAATACTTAAAAATTTGTGAATATTATCTGTTAAAATGACGAAATTAAGTGTCTATTTCTGGATTATGAACTATTCCGTTAATAATCTAGCCTCTTGCAATAGCGTTTTTTGTTAGATTGTTATTAGAGCAGTTTTATTATTATTTATTTATTTTTTCTACTGATAATATCAATGCCCTCTTGTGATTACCGTATCTTTATAACGTAGCACAAAGTTTTTAAAAGTGATAACAACCTTTTAAAACAAATCCCAAGAAAATTAGATAAGTAGAAGTTAGTGTCTATTAATCTTTGAAAAATACCCTATTTCGTTCAAAGATACTCTCTTTTTTGTATATTTGTGCCCCTTAATAAAATTCAAGCTTGTGATAAATCGATTAAAGGGGGGTTAGAAGTGCCGTCAAGATTTGATATCGTAATAACTTTACAAGGTGACGTATGGCATTTGACCCCTTATATCACAGAGACCCCCTCTAATACCTTAATAATTTATACCACCCTAAATATTTTCATGACCCATTTTTACTTAATTCTTTGTATAAAAAAAAAAAAAATATATATATATTCAATAAAAGGAGAAATTATTAATTTATTTTATATAATGGATTTTTTGCATTATTCTGTCCTATAAATAGTCAATTTTTAAATAATTAACAATTTCTTGCTTTATATCAAAATTATATTGAATTATAAATTATATTAATATAAATAAATGAAACAGTTTAAGTGGAAGCTTCAATTACCTATTTACGTTCTAATTGTTCTAAATCATTTTAAAAGATTTTTATTGAAAATAATTTGTTCTTTTGAGTAAATATCCATTTTTAGAATATAGATTTGAAGAGTATTATGGATAACCCTTTAATTTATTCACCTGATCTTTTTATTACTTTCTTTTCCTTATTTTAAATAACGGTGATTTATTTATTATTTATAATATATTATATATATATATATATATATATATATATATATATATATATATATATATATATATATATATATATATATATATATATATATATATATATATATATATATATATATATTCAATTATAAAAATCTCATGCCAATTTATTTAAAGAACTCGGTTATTAAAGACTAAATATAAACTAATTCTGCATAAACCAAGCTTTGAGGTTGTACAGTCAATATAGATGAATAATAAATCTATACAAATCACAATAATGTTAAATGTTACTGCACGTTTTTGCTTAAACAAACGAGCACAAATATTATTACATGAAGAAACATTTTATGTAGTACTTTTGTTGACTGTATATACACACCAAAAAAAAATCGCTCCAAAGACAACTCAGACAAACTTTCTCATATACGAGGTCCTAGGTACTTAGCCCAGTGTTTTCCATTTATTAATTATTTCAGTTGGGGAGACTTTGCTAAACCTAAGGATCTCTCAACTTTTTACACATGACTTGACATATTTTTTACACTAGTGTTTTTGTTTGGATCAAGTGTCTAACAGGTTACAGTTTACACTTTGTTTTAAATTTTCAACAAAATCAAATTTATTCCCATAATAATTATCGGAGCCATTTTCGATCAATGCATTCCAATGTTTTTACCGAATTTTTCTAAAATCTCAAAATCTTATTTTTTTTTGCCTTCACAATACTTCACTTTATATACGTACTTACGTATATGAGAAAGTAAATAAATATTTTTACTATAAAATAGTGTTGACTACGTTTTTATTTAATGAAGTTAAGATGTCGTACATAATACTGCTGACATATCGCCAACTACCTTGCGTTTAAGTTATTAACAAAGGGGAGTTTCTCCCTGTCATTTTGTGATTACAGGACCACTTCCAATGGAAATGATGTCAGCTTCATTCCATTTAGTATTCATTTGTACTTAATTTGTTCCCAACAGCGTAATTTGTTAATTATTAACGGCTTACTGACTCACATTTTTAGCGCCACCAAATTTTCAGAGTTAAGAAATCAGAAAGTAGTACTGTTCGATTAATGAACACTTGGGGAAAAAATTAATGTGCTATTAGTGCCTGTAAGGATTAAACAAAATGTTTACTTAATTACAATTATAATTGAAATTGGTAATTGAGCCTATTAGTAGATATCTATTTGTGGACAGCTTGTCTAGCTGATGTACGCAGTAGACTGCATATTGTGCAGACACGGTCTTTACTATCCTTTACACTTTACACCGTAAAGTGTAGTAATACAGAAAAAAAAATATATAATTCTTATTAGGGCCTGTTTCCGGAATGGTAAAATGACAGTACAATGAACAAGAATGTACTGTCATTTTATTCTCTTATATATTTGAATTACACAAATGTAACAATTGTCTCGAATAGATACAATACATATTTAATCACCGTTTAATTAATCAAATTTAATATGCAAAAATCGAACAAAATTTTCTAATATTGATATTGATACTTAATTTTCTCATATATCTATCTCATTTAATAGATTTATTTTTTAAAATTTCGATAGGGGTTGTTTATTTTATTTTATTTAAAAAAAAAGAAGCATTTTTATTGCACTCATAATGTGTGAAAAAAAACAAATTTCAAAATCGAATTTTCGTGCCGTCTCAATACTTTCACTTTATAAATGTATAGGTAATATGAGAAAGTAAAAAAATATATTTTCGTTCTTCAGAACGATCACACATCTTCGGTTACCTTCGGTAAGCTCGGAAGCTATAAAAGAAAACAAATGAAATAAATAAAAAATACGTGATACGGGACAGCCGTTAGCAAAGAAGTTCCTTACTCTTTTCATTAAATATAGGTTGTAGTATATTGGGAACTGCTCTGTGCCCTGCCTACCCGGCCTACTCATTTTAAAATATAAAATATATCACTTCACTACACAAAAACTTCTACTTGTATCAGGTTGAAATTTTACATGCCTGTTCTGTACTTAAGATTTTAGATGATGTGTATTAAAAAGATAGATGAAGTTTTATTAAAATCGGTATGGTAAATCGTAAGATATCAGTAAAAACGTTGTTTTCTCTATTTTAAACGTGTAGGTCCGCTTTAATAAATTTAGCTATCCTTAACACTTCATAGCGTTGTCGGTGTTGGCTTTACTAAAAACATTGGACCTTTTTTGTTATCCCCCCCCCCCTCCCCATTCATCCGGGTGATTTTTCGCAAATGCAGGGTTGCACCCTTAACTTTTATGGGGTCTTCAGATTTTCTTAGTGTTAAGTGCACAAAAAGCTAAAAAAAACCACGCGTTAGTTTAATCACCTCATTATTCATAGATATACAATTTACATATAGTAATAGTATACTTTTTTGAACTTGTCCAAAATAATGATATGTAGATATTGTATCTCATTAGAGTTTTAAGGGAAAATCAATCAGTCTACTAGGTATTAGTGTAATAGATGTTAGCTAAGGTAATTAAGTAAGGAAAAAAAAACCAAAACATTTATATAAAAAAATTGTTTATCTCATTGAATAGATGAAGTTAGCATTTTTTCCTGCCCTAAAATTCCAATTTTACTTTTAATACTTACGTTTACGCGAGCTTTGAGCACGAACGCTGGGGCGGATAACGTTGTCCTGCGAACTCGTCCTGGGCATTGGTAAAATAAACTTACCAAATTTCAACTAAATCGGCCAACTTTTACTCAAGTTATCGTCGTCAGTCGATTTCGTGACGGTCGGTTTTGTTACGGTCGTTTTTTCGGATTCACACCCGGGCTCCAGACGCTGTAACGTGCTATATGGAACTCTGTTCCAATAATAATAAAATATAAATAAAAATACGCAATAGCTAATGTAAATGTGTAATTTAAACCGATTGGGAAATTAGTGCTACCGGGTGGTTAGTGTACTCGCTAATTCTCGCCTAAAACCAAGGTCATATTCTGATATACCTGGTGGTGGCTGCTCTTATGGATGAGATTATAATAAATGAATGATGATAAATTCTAAACAATACATATTATGTTTTTGCAGTGGATCAGGACTACATAATTGGATCTCTGGCTTTTTTTAAGCTCATAAAAACGAATATTTATTTATAAGAAATACCTACAGAATGCTCCCTGACTATTTTTAATATTATATTAGAGTCTTTTAACATATTTTTATGATTCATTGCTTAAGAAATCGACAAATCATATTCAGAAAGTAGAAGCTATTAAAAATATAACTTTAATACGATAATAAATTCGGGTCTATTTTACTATGTTTTTATTAGCTTGCTTTCTTGTTTGTTTGTTTGTTTGTTTGTCCGGTACAAATCTGGCAATCGGTTTCTAACTAACTTCCCAAATAGCTAGACATTTGAAACTTTTAGCATAGCTTAGATGACAATGGATTATTTTAATACTTTTAGCCATCTTTCAGCAGAATTTAATTGGTTTTCAGCAAATTTTGCTGTCCTGAAAGTTAGTTCGGAAAAAATCCGTAAGTTATTTACTTATTTTATTTGATTTGCCATGTCCCATATTTACGCAATCTTCATTTTGACGGGTCTCAAATTTATAATAGATAAACATTGAATGACAGCAAAACAGGAAATATCGATTATATTATTTATCGATTATATTATTTAAAATATATTGATGGCACGCTTTAGATTTGGAGTTGGGGAGATCCGTTATACAAAGATTTGTCCTTTTATAGGTTTAGTTTAAGATCAGGTCTCTAGATTCTAGATGGTTGTCATTTATGTGAAGTAAATAAATTCGGATTTTTTTTTGTTTTTTTTCACTAACATTATATATTATATAAGAATAACAATTATGTATATTATCAACATAACGATTCAACAGAACGATTCAACTATTACATACGATTCAACAGAAAATTTAAAAACGTAGTATGTAAAAAGTTCTTTTTATTTTGAAATTTTTTGCATATATGAATGTATGTTATAAAAGAACTTTACTTCGAATATGATTTTCCTTTATTGCTTATTCATATAAACTAACCACTTCAAATTCTTTTGATGCATTTTTCAAATACTTATTGGTTTATAAGCTCCGTGGAAGTCCTAAGTTATTCTCTAATTTGTATTCTAAAAAAAAAAAAAAAAAATACAAATTTGTTCTTTCTAAGAACAATTATCAATATCTTTATTTTATTTAACTATTGTACATGTTTAAAATATAATATAGCTTCATAAAAAAAAATACATATATCGTGAAGTTTTTGTTTAACTTATCCTTTAAAATTATAATTCCTTAAGTAGAAACACGTTCAGTTATTGATTGAAGTGTCATTCTCTTTATTTATGTTTTCCCAGTGTTAAACGTTGCACGAGGAATATTTTTTTTTTCTTTGTACTGTGTTATAAATTTTGTATGTTTATTGCTAAACCACAATATAATATAATAATAACCATATTTAATGAAATATTTTATAAATATTTTGTAACTTACTATGATATAAATGGGTCAGACCAATTTAATTTTAATTAAAAAAAAATAATTTGTATATTTAATAGGTAGGTGTACGTTCTAAGGTCCACGAAGTAGAGTAAGTAAGTTTAGAAAAAATAGTTCAAACTTTAATTTAGATATTATTTAGTTATTAATGTACGTTACTTTACTTTTATTTCGTACCGTTCTGATTAAACGATAAAAAATTATGTGGAGATTATTGGGATGACTGAAATTTCGCATTAATATTAATTTAGTTTGGTCGTACCTCAAGATGGAATTGAGAACTCGATTTACCATGGACTTTAGTGGGGCGTTCTTTTAAAAACAATTATTAAAACATATTAGAACTCGTATAATACTACTATTTTATACTAAAGCTAGTGCAAGCTCTTTATTCCGTCAAGTATTCTAGAAGTGGATTCTTGGTTTCATTTCCTCTTTTTATTATTATATTTGAGATTGTGCTTTCCCTTTTTCTCCATGCCAGAGAATAAAGTTAGTTCAGAGAAAGACCTTTAGCTAGAAAGGTTGATCCTTTGCCTTGGAATTCCTCGGCTCAGGGCTAAGGGCTAGATAGAGGTAGAAGGTAGTTGTTTTTCTCGAGTTGACGTGATATTTGCCAAGGGATGCGGCTTTTAAAACTAAGGCAAACATGACTCCGGAGAATTGTATACTTCCTTTCCTCTTCGTCCCATTCCTTTTTTCTTAGCCCTTGGGTTTTTTCCAGCCTCTAGTAATTCTGCCGTTTTTAAAAACTCCAAAAACTCTTATCTACAATGACAAAAGATAAAGAAGGAGGAAAGGAAAAAAGTAATCCCCCGTTTCCTTAAGTTTTTTTGGAGTCTTAATATCTGAAATATTTATTGTATTGTTATATAAGTTAAACTAATGTTTTTATTATTTATTCTTTACATTTAAGGTTCTGTTGACATTTCAAAAATTTTAGTCTTTTTTAAGTTAAACATTTTAATACCTATTTGTATACTATGTATTAAAGGACACTAAACTTAAAAATAGGTACGACGTACTAGAACAAAACTTTCTCAAATTCATAGTGAGACAGGGTTTTAATATAATAGTATCTAATTCGATCAATTATTTTTGGAACGAAGTTCATGGCACGTTATACCGTCTGGAGCCCGCGAGTGAATCCGAAAAAAAACCACCGTCACAAAATCTGCCGTCACGAAATCGACCGATAACGATAACTTGAGTAAAAGATGACCGACTTAGTTGAAATTTGGTACAAATGTTGATTTTACCAATTCTCAGGACGAGATCGTTGGACAACGTTATCCGCCCAAGCGTTCGCGTAAACGTAAACTTCAAATGTAAAATTGGAATTTTAGGTCTCATCTATTCAATGAGTCAAAAAACTTTTTAAAATAATTTTGTTTAGTGAAACCAACACCGACACCGCTATGAAGTGTTAAAGATCGCTAAATTTATTAAAGCGCACCTGAACCATTAAAATAGAGAAATAACGTTTTTAACGTAACTATTTTAATAAAACTTCATGCACATCGTCTAATGTACAATTGAAACAGGCATGTCAAATTTCAACCTGATACAAGGAGACGTTTTTATGTAGCGAAGTCATATATTTTATAATAGGTATTTTAAATTTAGTCTGGCCAGGAAGCGAGCATTAGGGAAACCAGCAGTCCTCTTTCTTCACTATCTTCACTACAACTATTTGCTCTAACTAAAAACTTATCATGATTAACTATTTTCGCAATATTCAATACATATTTATTGCAAGACGCTAATAAAATAGTACATTACGCGTCGAGTGCGGAAAGTAGCATTTTGCATGCGAGTGTGGAGTTTGCACCCGAGCGATAGCGAGGGTGGTAAAACCACACGAGCAATGCAAAATGCCGTTTTCGCACGAGTTGCGTACCGTACTTTATCTACGATTGTTAGATTTAAATAATAAATACAGAAACAAATAAACTTGCTGTATGTAAGTTCGTATCTCTCTCTTGATAAAGATGGCATTAATTCATTAGTTGTATTTTTTGCCGAATTAATTATTTCTGGAGGATTATTATTCTCCACATTTTCGCCAAAGTCACTTGATTCACTCATTGTTTTTCACTAAAAACTCGATATAAACAGTTACTTTAATAAAAGAACACCAAATTAGTTTTGTTAAATGTAAACAAACTCACTAATCGTGCGTAAAGCTGAAGAATTCCTCTTCTTTACCGCACTAGTGTGGTAAAGAAGAGGAATTAATCAGAACTATGAGACGCGCATGCGCAATGAATACAAGTACGTAAATAATCACTTTCTACGCATCTAAACAAAGATATAATGTTTATATTTCGTATCAATCGTAGATAAAAAGTTTTTCTTTTAATTTTGCCTATACTCCGCTAAGCACAAATAGTTAGTTACTTTTAATTATGTAACTTTTCTAACTCTGCCAAGTATATGTAGTATAAGTAGTGCATCGTATACTTAGCAGTGTGATTTTATAATTTATATTTAATGAAAAGCGAAAGGAACTTCATTTCTACCGGGTGTCCCGCGACACCGCACGTATTTTTTAAAGTCATTTTTAAAGTGTTCAACATGAGGTTGTTTATTTTTTGTTTTTCAATTTTCAGCTAAATCAGATTTATTTTCATCAATATCTCTATCTAGATCTTTTCCCAGGAAAACAACTTATATTTTTATTTATAATGGACTTCATTTTAGAATTTTTAATAAAAATCGTCGTAACTGTTTTGAAGATTTTTTTTCCAGAGTTTGAGGGGTAGCCCCAAATTCAGGACTATATAACAGATATTTAAATAAAACAAAACACTTTTTTGGGGTTCAGGGGACCCCAAAACGTGTAAATCAATCAAAATCGATTTTTCGCGATATCACAATTTTTTCTCTCTATACCGACTACGTACATGAGAAAGTAAAAAAAAATCATTACTTATAAGACCCCCTGGATGAATAAGTTTTTATTGATTGTGGTAGTTATTGTATAAGTTTTCGGGAATGCATTACTTTGGCAAATAAAAATATTGGATAACTAACAGACAGAAAGTTTTTAACATTCAATCTTTAGTCATAGCATAAAGAAGTGTTGCATTGCTTTGGATCCATGTAAAGAAAGAGATAGATGTCAGAGAGATGATATGATATCTGGGGGGGGGGGGGGGGGGCAGTACCCCGCCAAGTTAAGCTCAGCCATACCATGCTTTACTCACGGTCATTAGGACATAAGTACTTTTGTTGGGATTTTATTTACAAGATATTATTAACAAGGATGTTTACTTAATCCAAAAAATGGTTAGAAATATCTGCTTCTTAACTAACTGCAATATGCTCCAGTATCTTTATAGAGAGTTGAGTAGTCTGCCAATATATAATTTTAATCGCATATTATAATATGTTTTAAATTTTATACATTCATTATTATAATATAAGCTAGATTAAATGTTAGAGTAATTATAGTTATCAGATAAGAAAACCAAATTGTGAAAAACGGACGCCTAGTAATTGGAACCAATATTTACATCTTAGGGCAAATACGATTAAGAAAGATTAAAAATCTTAAGAATTTAGCTACATCCGTTAGTTGAATTCCTATGCCCAATGTCATTAGTGAATAGAGCACTCGCATGTAAATTGAGGGGTCTTTGGTTAATACCTAGTGGCAGTGTGCATTGTTATGTCTTTTTCCTTTTATTTAAAAAAATAAATAAATAATAATAAAAAAATCGGTCCGAGACAGACAAACTTTCTCATATACGAGGTCATAATTATTTGGCCCAGTGTTCTCCATTTATTAGTTTTCGTATGCAAATTTAATTATTATTGAACATTTCATCAAAATTTATTGGTCTCAACCATATCTTAAAAACTACTCGTCTGATTTTAATGACATCTTGGTGGTAGCTCATAATTAGCCCATTATTGGTCCCGTTCCTTCTGCGGCCATTAGTTTCTCTTCGATATACGCACAAAGTTGTCTCGTAAAAAAATCGGTCCGAGACAACTCAGACAAACTTTCTCATATACGAGTTCATAATTATTTAGCCCAGTGTTTTCCATTTATTAGTTTTCGTATGTAAATTAATTATTATTGAACATTTCATCAAAATTTATCATAAAAATAACATCTCCTGGGCGGGGAATCGAACCCGGGCTCTCTCCGTCCGCGTTTTAAGCTTATTTCTCAGGAACTAGATTTTTCCCGGGAAAACGTCTTATATCGTTAGATTCGTATTTAAATGGGCTACACTATAGAATTTTTTAATCAAAATCGTCGGAACCGTTTTCGAGAAATAATTTTTTTTCAGGTTTTTTCAAAGTTTTTGGAGGGTAGCACCCCCAAATTTAGAGCTAAAATTCATTTCTCGATTTCGCCTCGGGGTATGATTTTTCTGAACATGTATGCCAAATTTCGTCAAAATCGGCCCAGTAGTTTAGGCTCCAGGCGTCTGCACAGACGACAGACGAAGGACAGACATTTTATAAAACCACTTTTTTGGACTCAGGGAACCTCAAAACGTGTAAATCCATCAAAATCTCAAAATCGAATTTTCGCGCCATCACAATACTTTCTCTTTATATGAGAAAGTAAAAATATAATAAAAATTATAAATTCAAATGATAGTTTATTAATTTTATTTTTACTTCCTCACCTTGCCAAAAATTAGATGAACTAATATACTGGTGTTAAAACGCATATTTAATCACATTTCCAAATCATTCGTTGTTATATTTAATTTGTTTCTTTTGAATCTTCATATTATGTAACATTTGAATATGAAAATTGATCGGTTTTTCTGAATTATTCAGCTGTGTACGATTGAGATGTGGAAACAACCATTCAAATGCATTTCAACCAGATTCATTTCCCTTATTCATTATTAACTTGATGTGGTTTGCATATCAAAATGATGTCTACATAAATATTGAAAGATATGCTAATGTAATTTTTATGATGTTTTGGATTCAGTTTAAAAAAAATTACATTCACGATATTTTACATTGACATAAAATGTGTATTTAGTAAATAGTCGAAGTCTATGTTATAACACTTAATAAATCACCAAAACATTTTCTTCAGTTGTGATTTTAGTTAAAACTAATTAAAGCTATCTGTTCTAAAAGTTGCTTAATTATATAAAAAAAATGTATCATCAGTGACATGTTATTGCAGTTAAACAATTATTTCTTATAAATTAATTCAAGATTTTGTACTAGCCTTGTGTATTGTGTTACACTTATAAAATAATTCTATTTTACATTCTTTGCGACAAATGTCCATATTTTTTCTGTTGGATATGATGATGATGGATTCAAGTTAAAACCTCTGGCTCAAACCTGAAAATACAGTTCAAAGCTCGCTTAGTCCAATAATGTTAATTTTAGTGGAAGCATCTTTTGTTATTAGTTTTCTTTTTTAAAGTTTTTTTTTTTTAATGTTTTATTTTATTTTTAAATTTAATTATTTTTCAGTTATGGGCTAGCGATGGTGGTCTGTGAAAGGTTGGTTGCTCTGCTGGTGGTTGGTACTAGTCTTGCCTCGGCCCATATCTACACTTCGCAGTGGGCGGCCCATATCCAGGGTGGTTACCAGCAGGCCCAGCTCATCGCCGAAAAACATGGATTCACACTTCTAGCTCAGGTAAATTTCTATATTTTATTTAACTGCGTATGTTTAGAGAACGTTGTCTGTTCATCATTGTAACTAAATCTCCTAGTACACCTTCCTTTAAAACAACCCAACTGTCCATTATCTAGTATGTATTTGGTTAGTATGTATGTTTGGCCCCGGGCATTAGCCTAAAGCCAGGTATATACGATCCGGCAAGCTTGAAATTATTTTAGCGATAGGGTTCAGTCTACTATTTGATAAAGCTGGATTCAGGAGAAGTGTAGAGTAGACATGAAGACTGCAGGTCCGATCGACAACACGTTCAGAAGGGAGCGTTGATGTGACATAGACACTGTGTTTTTGACTTGTTCATGTATTTCACTAGCTTAGTTTGTATTTAATAAAGTATAAATATTGATCAAGCGTGAACGTAATAAATGTGTGTGTGTGTGTACCTATATGAGAATCTACGTACGATGCGAGTTATTGGTATTGGTGATATAATGTATTTAAGCGAGGTATTCTGCAGTCCCTGGGTGATATCAGAATTCCATAGGATATATCCGAATTAATTAATGATATATTCAACAATAAATAACAATTTTATACTAATTGTTTCCTATTATTATTGCACTTATTATTATTAAATTGTTTAATAAAATTTAACAATTGACCAATTATTACGATTTACTTTTATTATTCTGCTGTTATGTCCTATTAATAAACAATTAAACAATTTTATGTGAACTTAATCAATAGCAAACTAATAAATAATAGATTTAGTTTTTATTTCATTTGGAGGAATAGTTCCTTATCAGGTTGCGGTACTCGTTTGGGAGTAAAAAGTTAGAATGCACAATGATAAACAAATTATTTATTGCACATAATAGCTCAATTTTATTAGTGCGGTTTGATATCTCTATTTAACAATAGGATGTACTTGACACGTGACTGCATTATTTCGGTTTCCGTCGACCTAGTGTAATTATTATACCAGTTGTGTGTACATTTTTCCTCCTTCTTTCAATGTTATGTTGGTCGATTGACGTACTATAATAGCCTATTGCGTTGCTTATTTGCCATTGTATTTACTACTTCTAATTATTGCTTTCAGATAACAGTATTGTGTTAAATAAGTATGCAAGGAATGATTTGAAGAAAAATCTATTACCGTCTTGCATCGAATATAGCCGCCATCCCTAATTTCGAAAATAAGATCCTAATCTATCAGGAACAATTTTAATATAATTACAAGTGTGATTTTCATAATTAACATAAACATAGGTTAAGTTAGTCGCACATAAAAATTAATTTACTCAGAAATAGTATAATTGGAATTGCTTGAAAAAGAGTCGTCTTTCCATGATCGAATTAGCGTTAGAACTGACGAACTCATGTATCCACAATCCACAAACGAAATAGAAACGGAAATAAAATGTTGGGGATTCTTATAATTAAATAATTAATTAAATAAAGAATCACGAGCTTTCCGCGATTACTAAAACTAGCTTAAAAAATGTAACGGAAATATTTTTTTTCTTTCTAACTTTAACGTTTTTATTTAACTTAACCCTCCTTTTATACTCTCCAATTTTTGGAGAGCACAAAATATTGGAAAAGAGGATATATAAATACGATATGTTAAAATTGAAGGAAGTTAGCTCAGCTCCTCTTATCCTATAAATTTGTTTGAATCAAATGTCTCGAATATTGTTTGAGTTTACAATTGACTATAAATCATGGGCTATGTCACGTTTTATGTAAATAATATTTCAAGTAGTATTGGGATTTTCAAGTGGTTTACTGAATATTGATTAAATATTCAATCTGAAATATTTCGTGGATTACAATTGGCTGTGAATCCTATTTGTTTGGTCAATAAAAGATTACTTTTGCGTTAGAAATCACACACTAAGTGGCATTGGCTATTTGTCTGGTAGAATCTTGTCACTATTATACTCCTTGTTCATGCCTCAGTGATTCCGCCTTCGTTGAATACTCATCTTTTGCATTTGACCTTTAACGCAACTATAAGTCTTTCCTACATAGAGAATGCCTGTAAGAGAAAGTAGGAATTCAATTCGACAAAAACAAAAATTTGTTAAATCCGGCCTCCTTCGTCCCACTTCCTTTAATTTCCACGACTTAAGTCATTAATATTTTTATCACAAGATTGATTTTTTTTAGTTGGACAGGTTGATCACAGGGAACAGTGTGTTTGTGGCTGGGACTGTACTCAACACTGCGAGAGACACTTTAAGATATATAAGATCTTTTATACTTTCTGTTAAGGAAATATGTTTTTGTTTTGTTTGGTTGTTTGTACTAGTACTAAATTATTTAAATTAAGGAAAATCTTTCTATGATTTTTGGTTCTGGTATTATGATCTGAAATGGGTGTATCTTTATCAATTTTATTATTATACTAGTAGATAAAGAATACGGATAAACTAACGTATTTAGATTTTTGTTTATCTATCCTGGTCATATTTGTGATGGAGCATGAATAATATGGCTTTCATAGAACTCAATACCTACCTTACTCTTTTTAACCACTTTTATTCTTTTTGCTGTTATTCAGATTGCGAAAGCTGTCTATTAATCGTCAGCAGTCATTCTCCTACGGGTTTCAAAGCTTGTTTTTATGGTTTAACCTCATGGAAATTATATTCTTAGCTAACTATAACTTAAGATGACCTCCATAGAGTATCTCCTATACCTGATATAAGTAAAGATGTGTTAACATTCCATTTGAAGACATTTCAAGCAATTGCAGTTATTTTGTACTTTTACTTCTAATACTTTTTGTATCCAACTCGGCTTTGTTTACCGTGATGGTAATAACTTTAAGAACTACGTTGATTTTAACTACGTTTATTTCTTTACCTGTTTGAAGGCAATTTTTGAATTACCAGCTATGAAACACTGACGTCGCTATTTTAAACTTTTAATATTTAACGTCAATGCATTTTGATTTATTTGGAAAGAAGTTTTTCACATTTACATTTCGAAGGAATCATCCATAATTTTGATCCATCCATGATAATTTTCCTATATCGTACAGAAGACACTGAATTATTATTTTAAACCACACATGTTTCATGCAGTATAGATAACTAGGATGTCGTGTCTTATCTGAATAGTTAAGTTTTCTGAAATTAGAACGTTGATGGAGGTCATCTTAACGGAATCAAAGGAACTGTCTCTTCACATAAAATAATAATTGTTTATACATAGAAGCTATAAGGTCATCATTGGTGCCACTTACAGAAGAACTAGAGTTACATCAATAAAATCATATGGAGAGGTAAGTCCATAGGTATATTATGTTAGAGACCAACGTACTTCTCCTTCTCAGCCTTACGTTACGATGGTTTGATAAACACCTAAGCGTTTTTAAAATACGTTGAGAGAGAGTTTCTTTAAATTCATGAATAGTTAAGGGCCGTTCCCGTAGATGTAATGGGACTATTTTTATAAATAAATAGAGCACTTGATTATAAATAAAAAGAGATGTATCTTAACCAAAAGTAACACTATCGTGCGCATAGATGGATTTCGATCAAACTCCAAACAAATCTTAAGTTCCGGTGATACGAGTAGATATGTTAAAAAGAAGGATAATCTTTTACTGATAAAGAATGTCTAAATGTACAAGTAAAGCAAAGAAACCCAAAAACAGACAACACAAACAAAACATGTTTTTTTGGTAAACATTAAAAATGTGATGTGAAACAAAAACGGACTAGATACAAGGGCTGAAGTGTCCTTCCTGGGGTCGAATTTTGAACGTCCCATAATGGGAGAGGATAATAATAATAAGAGAGGTTTATCTTCTAAAATGATTACCAATCCCTTTTATAGTGGTATTTATTTGAACAGGGAATGTTATTTTGGGTTTTTTATTAATACTTTTCGTAAATCACATTATTAGGGATTCAAAGTTGTGCGTTTTGATTTATGATATGTGTTCCAAAATCAAATTGATATATTTAACTTAACGGAAAATTTTGTGAATATGACCTCTCAAAACAGCGCTTTTATGCATTTCTGAGGTGAAATTGAATATGAGGTGAATGTAAAAAATAAGTATTAAAAAAAAATACGTCGGCATTTTTATTTTTATTTTTTACTCTATTGGGTTTGGGGGGGGGGGGGGGGGGGGAGCACGTGCCCCCCCCCCCCGGATACGCAACTGAAAGTAATGACTTGATTTATTAGGATAAATTAATTTGGTTTAAGATTGATTAGTATAAGAAAAAAAAAGGTTTTAAAGAATTTTAAATAATTTTAAAGAAATAATTAATTCGGCAAAAAATACAACTCAGGAATTAATGCCATCTTTATCAAGAGAGAAATACGAACTTACATACAGCAAGTTCATTTTTTTCTGTATTTATTATTTAAATCTAACAATCGTAGATAAAGTACGGTACGCAACTCGTGCGAAAACGGCATTTTGCATTGCTCGTGTGGTTTTACTACCCTCGCTGTCGCTCGGATGCAAACTCCACACTCGCATGCAAAATGCTACTTTCCGCACTCGACGCGTAATGTACTATTACCCTTCTAGTAAAATTACCTTCTTGTATATAAATTTATTTGAACAGTGCTTTTTAGAAACTCGCATGAGGAGATTTATTTTCCGTCGCGTATCTGGGGCCACGTGCATAGAACGGAAAACCTGGCAAATATATAAGTACATATAGCTTTATGCACATATATATATATATAAAGTATTTTCTGTATTGACCCAGATTTCATAATTTCGTATACCTACTTGTCGTTGTTTGATGTTAGAATTTAATTAAAATTTTAAAATTACATTTCAAATTATATTATTTTTAATGTCAGGATGTAATAGAATGGGATATTGTCTGATATTATAAAATTTCAACTCATGTGATATGTCAGTATAATTTATCTTTATTTAAATCAATATTTATCCTCGTTTCAATTATTTCTAAATCACAGAAACATATCAAAGCGATAGTTTTATGAGGGACAAAATAAGTTTTAGTGCTTTTTTCCAAAATAATAAAATATTCAGATATCTTCCTAGGTTTTAGAATTGAGAAATTAGAGAGAATTTTACTAAATAATCTTTAGATATTACTTGTCTTGTTAATAAATTTGAAATTTTACTTAATGTTTTATTCTTAGTTTGTAGTTCTAAGGTTTATCAGGTCTTATCAGGATATCAATTAATTATATTTTAGCTTGTTGGAATAATCTTCTTTTTTTAATCTTATTTATAATGTTTATTTTTATCATCATGCTAAGACATTTAGGTTTGGAATGAAAAAAAGAACATTTTGTTAGATTTAATTTTCTTAAATGTTTTCTGTTTTACAAATGTATTCCTCTCTTAATTATTCTGCCGAAGTTAATTAAAGAGGTTTACTTACGCTATGTTCATAATGGTGAAATATTAAATCACACAATTAGATGATTGTTCCTCTAAAATTCATGTTGAACGTCCTTATTGGCGACGTGGGTGAATGTTTTTTTATATATTTTTAGAATAATTCTAACCTCACTAAGAGTAGTTTTGAATATGTATGTAGACTGGGGTTCTAATACAGTTTTATTTTTATTTTATTTTACTCATACAACGTAAAACTTGTAATTAATTTGTGTCATATGAGGTTGTTGTACATTATTTATTTTTATTTAATAATTACCTTGTAAAACTATTTTGTTATTTAAATGATAAAAAGCATATTTATCGTTATTATTAATTTTTTACAATACATTAATAATCCTATAATATTATCTCTTTGTGTCAATAAGGTTTTTTTTTTTTTAAATAAATAAATTTAAAAAATAAAAATAATAGAGGGGACAACCTAAATAGAAATGGATAAATAAATTATTAACTTACGCATACACACATATATAAATATTAGTACGTGTGTCCAGGGACCGCGGAAAGGGGGGGGGCAGGGGGGGCGGCTGCCCCCCCACAGTCAACAGAGGGGGGCAGCGCCCCCCCTCGGTTAACTGGTATATTACCTAAATATGTTAGATATATAAAAAAAAAAATTGTTGAGGTTTAAGTTGAAGATTGTAAGAGAGTGGAGTTTGAGTGTTAGAGTATCTCGATAGTATTATGTTGTTAATTTATATTTTGTAGTAGTAATTATAATTGAACTTTTGAACATAATTACGAATAGTAATTATGTTTCACATTAGAATAAACTTTAACATTTATATTTAATCAAATAATTATAGTGTACAAAGAGTCAGTGATGAACATAATACTTAAAACAATAATATTGATTTTTTTTTTAAAAAGAAATCCATGGTTTACGCACGTTTATTTCCAAATCAATTCGGGCCTGATTTTGAATTTATTAGCTGTAAGGTACAGATAAAATTGTATTCGTTTATGCGATCGTTATTATTTTTATAAATGTTATTGAGTTTAGTCGAATTTCATCGCGAGATCAAAATTACTAGGTAGGTACTACTTTTATGATGATATTAATGCAAATTATAAATTGATTCTAAAAATTCTTAAGTATAAGTTTTAGAATAAATAATTATTATTATTTAAGAATAAATAATTAGAAGTTGTTACTAAAAGTGTTTTTTTATAGCAGTATAGATATTAAAAAAATCGGTCAGAGACAACTCAGACAAACTTTCTCATATACGAGTTCATAACTTGCTCCGGTGTTTACCATTTATCAGGTTTCGTGGGTACATTTAATTCTTATTGAACATTTTTTAAAAATATATCATAAAAATAACCTCCTCGGCGGGGAATTGAACCTGGCCTCTCTCCCTCCGCTTTTAAAGCTATTTTCTCAGTAACTCGATTCTTCCCGGGAAAATGGCTTATATCGTTAGATTTATATTCAAATAGACTACATTTTTAAATTTTTGAATTAATATCGTCGGAACCGTTTTCGAGAAAGTGCAAATACTCTATAGAAATGTTTATAAAAGCATAAGTTATTATGTAAAGTGGTGTTTATTATTATACTTTTTTAAAAACCTAATTGCTTAATTTGAGTGTTTTATTGTTTTATAATTACTAAATTAATTTTCTTTTTTTTTTTAGAAAATGTTGCCTCTATACACAAACTGGTCATTAGTCCTCTGTATTTCGTCTTTCCCTCCCTCTTTCTTTAAAATAGTTTTGCGGTGCTTGACATTTTTAAAAAAGTTTAATATTAGCAAACTGCTAAACCCGCAATACACGTATCATAATTCCCCCCCCCCCCCTCTCTCTGAAATAAGTTCCGCGGTCCCTGCGTGTGTCTGTAGGCGAGTATGTGCTATTTAGTTACAATAAAAAACAAACAAAAAAAACATAAGAAACTTGTAAAAGTAAAAATATGTAAAATTAATTTGGAATAAATGTGGTTCAGGCTTCGAGGAAGCAGGAATTGGAGTTCGGTTATTAACGAAATGATTATTTAGAATAGAAATAATTGAAGCTATACATTCTAAAACTAATTTTCATAAATATTATTATTTTTCTTACCCTATTAAATATATTGTAGCTATTATTATCTTTTTGTAGGAAGAAATAGTACGGGGGGTTTATTACAGTGAGGTTGGCAGTACTGCATAGCCTAGTAAATTCTGTGTTTTCATCTTCGCTTTTAAGTATAAAGTCTGTTCTTCTTCGAACTTTTAATATAATTAAGACATCGAAATCAGTCATTTCCATTTCTTAATCTTATTTCAAGTTTCTTAGTTTATATTACAGTTCGTGTACGTGTATTAACGGAAAATGAATTTAAAGTATTGCGTTTTGTTTTATATCATATATGTAACAGTTGATTTAAACTATCGTTTTTTTCATCCTCAATCACTCATCAATAGGCTGGATAATTGAAGTTGAAAGCAGCCATCTGTACTTTCTTGATTTGTTTAAGGTAAATCAATTATGTTTTAAAACTATTACAAGTGTTCTTAAGAACTATTTTTATCAACGATTGATACGAAATATAAACTTATCTCTGTATAGATGCGTAGAAAGTGATTCTTTTCGTAGTTGTATTCATTGAGCATGCTTCACCTTAACGATTAACGTGTTTGTTTACATTTAACAAAACTAATTTGCTGTTTGATTAACAGCAAAGTAACTGTTAGTTAGTAACTGTTTTTTTTTTTTCTGTATTTATAATTAAAATCCAACAATCGCAGATAAAGTACGGTACGCAACCCGTGCGAAAACTGCATTTTGCTTTACTCGTGTGTTTTACTACCTTCGCTGTCGCTAGGGTGCAAACTCCACACTCGCATGCAAAACGCTGCTTTCCGCACTAGACGCATTATGTACTATTTAATGTAAAAACTCAACAATTAACAATAAGACCGGGCGCACATTGAGACTTAGGCGACGCAGTTTATTTGAACGAAGAAATATACGAGACCGTTAGCGTCGAGTGGGACGCGTGTGTCGTAGCTCTGCCATACTCTGAGTCACAATTCGTGCGGTTTCGTGTGTTTCTGTGGTTAAAAAAATGTGTGCTGTCCTGCCCAATGTCACCTGTGTCTCATGTTAAACATTTACTACGTTTCCATGAGTTTTCACAACAATTATAAATACTATAAACTCCCAGACTAATAATAGTTTAGTCAGGTTATCATATCTCTACTTAGTATACCTACTGCGCATGTCTCAATTCTGTTTTCAATCCAATACCCGTTTCCGCATGCTATTCAGTTTCAATACAAAACCAAAAATTTGCTGTTGTGACCTTGAACTCAAAACTTTTTAAATTGCCGTGTCTATGGGGAAACGTGTTAAGGTAACTTGAAGATATTATTGTTAGATGTTTGGCAATATGTAATTATAGTTTAGAAGAAAAATTGGGAGAGTTATGTATGTTATGAGATTATTTAAATGGAATTAGATTAAACTGTAATAATTATATCGGCATATTTATTTTATAATATTACTATTTATATGATTATTTGTTACTGAAATGTTAATAATTTAGTATCTCGCGGTTACCTAAGAGAGCAAGAATATAGCAAAGAAATCGGTGGTACTTTAGTAGAATGTCAAACTAACATTGTTAAGGTTAGGTTAGGAATGAAATTTGAACTTGAGGATTGTTTTCATTTATCATAATTTTACATTATAAATTAGATTTGACAAAAGGTAAAATTCATCATTTTAATGTTGAAAAAAAAAAAAAAAAAAAAAATCAATATTACTTACTAATACCATGTTGGTGCAGCCCGTTGAAAGTCCTGGCCTCCTCAAAGAAAAAACAATCGTCTTGTTGAATTCTACTCATTGAAATATCGGTAAATTATATTCACGAATAAATTTTAAATACTTTTATACTTATAACAAATCTTATCATTCCGCACTTCTGATTATGAGTCATCTCATGGGTCTTTAACTTCAAAGATTATAAACAAACTATGGAAGTTATAGTTACAATGTAGCATTATGTAGGATTAGCTCCTCTTCTAATTTCTATTTTTGAATATTTATCGATTTAATTTACTGCTTTTTACATGTATTGATGTTCTTACGGCTCCTGATTTGAACAAGGTTAATCGTATTCACAAAAAGGATTTAGATTTTTATTCAAAGTGGATAATATTACGATGTACACGTAATTCAGTTAATGTTGGTGACATATCTATTGAAGTGACAACTTTCATGTTTAGTATTATAAATAATTTTATTTATCATTACGGTTCCATTTAAACCACGGCTAAACATTTATCATGTCATAAACCTAACATTGTATCTCGGTCATAAACGCAACTCCATTCACTTACGCAATATTTACCTTTCTTTAGTTATCTTGTAACTTGTTTGACATTATCTTACGGCCCGTTACACATATAATAACGAATGAATGCATTGATAAATTAATTATGGTCACCTTGAAACCTCTTATTTTATTAATCTAACTGGAACTTGATTACTTAGCTATATTTAATTTATTTATGGAAATTTTATTATATTTTTCCTTCCGAGCTTACCGAAGATTTTTATTTTTTTCTCCTAAGTCAAAATTTCCGTGACAGAAATACGTTTAATAATATCAGAGGGAATATTTTCGGTCTTGTGTCTATCTCTTCCCCTTATCCTAATCCTAAATAACAACTCTTCAGATAGGTACTATTGTTTGTCCTCTTCAGATGATGGTTTTTCAAAAGTAGAGATAGTCCCTTACTAATTTTAACCTTCTGCAACCTTCTTAATTGAATAAAAATAAATGCGATATTCGAAAAAGGTCCAAAACAGCCTCTTTTCAATGCTCAGGGGGGTCACATTTTTAAAAGGTTTTTTTTTTTTTTTTTTTTTTTTTTTAATGCATAGATCCTTCGTTTTCAGTAAAGCCGGGTTTAAACTAAGTAGCAAAACCTAATACATACATTTAGCTAATATATAATATTGCTACACATGTAGCAAAACTATTAATTCTTTTGATCTTTACCGACCCCAAATAGATAGGAAGAGTTCTGCTATATACCTGTCAATCCTGCTATTATAATAATCACTAATTAATTAAATCAAAATTAATTAACTAAACTAATTAAATTAATCAATAATTAATCCTATAATTCTGCCTCATCTTGTAGTATTTGGTAATATATCTTTACTTTAAAGCAGGTTTTGCTAAATAGTGTAAACCCGAGTCACCATCTGTATTTTGAAATCAATCTCATCGTACATTATGTTTTACACAGGTGATTGCGTAAAAAATAATTTAATAACTAAATAGATTATTTTAACATACATATTTTTAATTTCTACTACAGACTTAATACACACTACTTGTCGATATTAGTCCCCATTAATAATATGAATATAAATAAATGAAAATTAAATATTTCTTTTTTTCAATAAATAATATGATCATATAATAAAGACATATTATTAGTAAAAAGAAAGGAAGACATATGTACACGAAGGTATCCAACCGGATGTTCCTCAAACTGAGTTACAAATCCTGTTTAAAAAGGAAAAAAGTAATTTCCTTGAAATTTTAACAGGAAAAAATAAAATAATAAGAGCGTATGTAACAGAAATCTAGTTTGTTAACAGGAGTTGGTTTTTTATTGTTTTTTTGTGTTTTTTTTAATTAGAATACTTGGAAGTTAATGTGTAATAAAGGCGAGACACTTGCGAGCCCAGCCACCTGGGCTTAAGGTTTAGTCCAAAAACATCAAGCTTTTTGTTTTGTATTCGTGGAAATAAAGAGTTAAGAGGAAGTTGCACCTGCCTTTAAAATACCACAAATCACTTGACAGTTTCTTCAACGTTGTATTTTTTCCTTCTCTCTTGACATAATTACTTTGAATTCCTCGTTTTTTTTTCGTTACTGTTTTTTAAAAATAGCTATCTTCACTTTACAAATTTTTAAAATAGTACGAAATCCTTCTCACGCTCTTTATCACCCTTATTTTAAGTGGAGTTAGCAGAGAAAGGAGAAAAAAAAATAATGTAAGCTAGATGTTACAAGTAGTAGAAGTGAGAGGGAAGAATTAATGGGATTTTACTCTTCTTTTTATATGTATACATCCTTTTCTCTTAACAAAGGGAAGGCAATGTAGAGTTTACTTAGTTTTTAAATGAGTTTTTTGGAACGTTACTAATATGTAATTAAGCAAGATTACAAAGCTAGTTGTTTCCTCCGATATGTTGTCCAGTAATGAATAATCGGTTCAGTGATTATGATCTAAGTGCGGTTCAAAATCGAAACCAGAATATAAAATGAAATTCACTCATGCTTTTGATTTTTAAATATTTTTCTGTAGTTTAATTAGTTTAAAAGTGTTAGTAAATTTTATTATAATTTAAATTTATAATTGTCTTTTTAATTGTACATTTATAACTTCTTGTGTGAGTTAATTAATGATAATTTTTGTTATTAAATCACCTTTGCAACTAAAATAATAAATTTTAGATTTGATTAAGAAGTAACTATAAAACAAAATGCCCCACGAAATTTAATTATATGGTTTGTCCCTTAGTTTGTTACTAAGCCACTCGTTTGGAATTTGTTTAGTTTGTGTTTTCGATGATAACGTGATTTTCTGCATGAATTATTTTGTGTGAAGGCTAAACGTTTGAAACTTTTGGATAGATAGCTAGATAAATGTTTACTTTAACGAAGTTTAGAGCTAGGGATGCCTCCTCAACTTCACCAAGCGTTGAAATGACAATTAATTATCCACTTACTAGAATAATAATCAAAATATAAATAGTCGATATTAGTTAAACCGTTAACAAAATTTGCTCCATGTGAAATGCTGAAAGCAGAAGAGATTTTGGAAGCAGTTAAATACAGTAAAACCTGGATATAGTGACCACCGAAGGGACCGACCAAAACTGGCCACCTTAGGCAGGTGGTCGACATACCCAAAATGAGTAAATAAAATTTGCTCATTCTTGATTTTTTATAATGTTATATATATGTAAAGGGTGAAAAGGAACATTTATGGAATAGTCACACAATCTTCTTTTTTTTTTAGTAAAATTAAACCTTTCTGAAATATGGAAAAATAAATTAGTCCCTCCACGTAAAATGAACTTTTTAATAGCCAAAGCAGATATGATTAGATCATATTTTCTGAAATATGATTAGCTATTTTTTACAATTTATGCAAAAAACGAGGTGAGACATTTATCTTTAAAAAGTTAAAAAAAAAACAAAACATGTATTGTACTGTTTAATAGTAAAATCTAAACAATTTTTTAAGGTCATTTCAGTGCAAAATACACAATGCACATGAAGAAACAAAAATTTAAAAAATTACTTCTATTAACTGTTTACTTTCTAAATCATTCTAAGAACTGAGCTAGAAATAAAATAAAAACAGAAGAGGAGATATTCCAAAGAAATGAGGATGAAGTGAAAAAAAAAATAAATAAATAAAAAAAAAATAAATAAAAATACAGAGAAATGATGTACTCTATATAGTTAACTCTTAAAACCAGCAAGAATTATTTCATTTTACTGATTTCCTTGATATAAATCCTTCTAATAATTCCTATAAAAAAAAAAAAAAAAAAAAAATGTCAAGAGAGTTTTATTGATATTGCAATAACTAGTACTATATTAGTTCTAAGAAAGTAAATTAAAAACGTTTCAAAATTCTAATAGGTGTTCTCAGTATTGTTTATTTTATTTTGTTTTTATTTTTATTTATTTACTTTGGTCACTTTAACCGAAATAAATTTACTTCAAGGGACCAGAAGAAGGTGGTCACTGGTCAATATAGGCAGATGGTCACAATATGCAAAGAAAATGTACAGGAAAGTATTGAATTTCTGAAGGGACCATGAAAAAGTGGTCACATTGATCAGGTGGTCAATATACACGGGTGGTCACTTTAGCAGGTTTTACTGTATTTCATACCATATTATTGATAATTAAGCAAACATTTAGATCTAAGTTAGGAGTTAGGTATAAGAAAATGAGCTATGTCAATAGGTAAGAGTTGGGATATTAAGGAGTTGGATTTTAAGTGTTTACTAAATTATAAATTGGAGTTCATAAGGAAGACATAAAATGTATAGATAACATCTTAGTTGTTTTACAATCTTAAGTTAATAATTGTGATTCGTTGTTACCATATCTCGATTATGATTGCAGAGAATAAATTTAATAATTAAATCGGAAGATGGATTATATAAATATTACATGGGTATCAAGTTTGGAATAAATACGGGATAGCATGTCGAAATAATACCTATTGTAATTAAAATTGTACTTTACTTAGGGAATGCATAAAATAAAAACACCAAGGTTAGAAGTCAGAACAGTCTTCACTTGGCTGCTTCTATATGCTTGAAGACTTCTCTTGTGTAATACTTTTTAAATACAATACCGCCGTCTATTGTTTCAATTAGAGATCTAGTATTATTAGAAAAAGTGGAGGACCATTTTATTGTTTGAAAATCTGCAGCTATGATGCAATTGCAAATAGAGATATTTTAAGAATGCCTGTGAACACCAAAATCTAGGAAACCAAAAATCTTTCTCTTTCGCTCTTTTGAATTATATACATATTATAAATATATATACATATAATATATATATATATATATATATATATATATATATATATATATATATATATATATATATATATATATATATATATATATATAATATTAATTATATGTGTGTGTTTATATTAACTCAGTAATTACAATAATAAAGAAATTATACTGCTTAGAGGATATTAAATAGTAAAATTCATAATGGACGTCCCAATGCAACAAGTAAAGGTTGACAATATCGAGACAGAATATTCGATTCCGCTTCATTGTTATTTCATTTTTAAAGTTATATAGGGTAATTTAATATTTTTTTATGTATTGGTAAAAATATATATCCAACATTTTAACACTGAATATATCTGGGCTTTTATTTCGAAATAATATAGAATAAATGACAGTATATAAAAAAGCGATAATAAAAAAGACAAAACTTTTTTCTTTATAAATGGTTTAATAAAAAGTAACTACCTACAGTATTTCAAATAAAAGTTGATTGATAAAATAGTTATTTATTGAAATAATCATTTATTAAATAAAAAAAAAATATCTGGAAACAAATCATACTATAAACTCTCTTATATGCAAGTTTGTATATAAATTTATTATTAGTGAACAAATTTAGTCTAATAAGAATTCCTTCCTGTCAGGGAATCGAACCTGGCAGCTCATCCTTTGCAATAATATAGCTATTTGCTCAGAATCCACGAGTAGATATCCAATAAAACGACGTATTCTTATTTTAATGGATTACATTTTATTAGACAGATATTTTTTAAAAACCGATTTTTTTTGGTCTCAATCGTAACTAAAATGTGTAAAGCCATGACAATGTACGCCATCAACATTTTATACTAAAATAGTATTTTTATAAGAAAGAAATTTTGAATTCTTAGAATTTAAAAAATTCCTTCGCAGAATATGGTTTTAGACATTAGGGAACATTTTTGGTCTCAACCATATCTTAAAAACTACTCGTCTGATTTTAATGACATCTTGGTGGTAGCTCATAATTAGCCCATTATTGGTCCCGTTCCTTCTCCGGCCATTAGTTTCTCTTCGATATATGCACAAAGTTGTCTCGTAAAAAAAACATATTTTTAAAAGAAATTTGGATGGTCTGTCAAATGTAGCCCTCGGGTATTATGATCCTATATTTATTTCAACTTCCTCCGCATATTACATTTTAGTAAATTATTACTTTTAATCCAGCAAAGAATTAAAACAATTTTGACAGATTTAAAAAGTAAGGGGAAAAATTAAATAAATTGGACAGTAAACGATTGTAAAAGATGAATAGTAGGATGGGCAGCCTATTTTCCAATAAGGTTTCGACTGTTTTAATAAAAAAAAAAAAAGGTAATTATTACAAATAAAATTTGTAATAATTACCTCTATAAGAATAGTGAAATATACTAAGAGAGGAGTAAATATTGGCTTATTTTCTAAAAACCATCGTACCAAATATTTTATGCGATCGTTTGGACTCATTAGTTGTTAATGATCTGAATAAATTTGTTCAAAAATTATCTGAAAAAATTGTATTCTATCGCTGATGAAATAGTAGGTTGCATTTTGGAACGACGCGCGTCGTTCCAAAATTCAATCTACTAACGTGCCATAAGGAACGTTACTGCGTCTGGAGTGAATCTGAAAAACCGGCGGTCACAAAACCGACCGTCACGAAGCAACCGTCACGAAATCAATCGATGACGATAACTTGGGTAAATGATGACCGATTTAGTTGAATTTTAGTGCACATGTTTATTTTACCAATGCCAAGGACGCAGTGGTAAAATAAAACAAAGGAGGGATTTTTAAAACTTTATTGCTTAGTTTAATTGATGAAATAGTTACCACATAAATAATTTATGATATAAATAATTTATTAGATATTTTTTACCTAGGAAATTATTTACTGAAAAAGGAAGTTATAGTGTATGTTTAATAATAGTAATTATTATAACATTTAATTTGTAGGTTAATTCAAATTTAATTTGTAGGTTAATTCAAATTTAATTTGTAGGTTGTATAATCTGCATATTTATCCTGTTCCCTGGAGAATATGTTTTGGTGCTTCTAATAATAAATATCATCTACTTACACTCACATTGAGTTTTATAGCGTGGTCCATATTATTGTTTAGTATTACATATTCAGCATTCAGCGTCTATGTAAAGTATTATACACAATATTCTTCTAGATATTGGCTGTGTTGAAATATTATACAGTATATATTGCAAAATATTATTGAGTTTCTAAGGACCCATTTTAGGAAAGAGCACAATTTTATAATTTGTATTTGCTATCAATTCAACTTCATAATTTACTTGACTTATATCCTTTCTTATCTTTTTATATCCGTATATTATCTGTTGTAGCGGATTTCTCTCGTTTTAGGGTGTTCTTTTAATTTATTTATGGAGACTAAACGTATTTTCAAGCATGTCGAAAACATTCTCTCCGTAAAATTTTCTCATTATTTTCTCTTAACCTTTTTTTTATCTTTATCCAAAAATAAAGGATTTAAAGGGTTGTGTATTTATTTATTTTTTTTAACTCATTCCCGTGCTTGAATATATTTCAGGCACAAGAGTCTTTCCTAGAGAAAGCTTGAGTTTTTTTTTGTTTAGTTTCACCCCTGACCGATTTCTACCGCCGTGAGGGGTTTTTTGGCTCTTTTTCTTGCCTTCAGCCTTAGAATCCTAAAGGCTTTAATGTAATTCAACAAGTTTTTAGAAGGCAGTGTATAAAAATCCCTCCCTGCGGGGGTTCCTTTACCCCCAGAAAGTTTGTCGAAGCTAATGGAAAGGCTCAATTCCCTTCCTCAGCCTTTTTCCTTTGAAAAAAGCTCATCACAGTCAGAACTTCAAGTTTCCCTTTTTTTAACCCTATGCCCTCGGGTTCCCGAACAACAAACTTATACAGAAAAGAAGGAAAAGGATTATGACCACATTACAATGTTTAAAATAATTTTAAAAGCATTTAGAATACTACTATTTTAGAAAACTTACTTTTAAAATGTCCTTTCTGTAAATGCTTTTTTAATTTGTCTAATAATTGTGTAGTATATAACAAAAACTTTATTGTTCTATAGTTTTTTAAACAAAAGCCGTAGTTAATATATATATATTTTTATATATAAACAGAGGGATTATGAAGAATTAAAACTTAATATCATTTAAATATCTCAACTCTAACTTCTAACCTTAGGTCCCCCCCCCCTTAACTTCCATGATATTGTAATTTATTAAAAAACTAAAACTTGTGAAATATGTATTCTATTATCTATATGTTCTAATTCTTATTATATTTTCGTTTTATTAGCCTGTTTTTCTTTTTAAATAGTTAAACATATTCAATTGAGTAAATAAAACCTTTTTTTGTACTTTGTCGAATTTAGTGAAGCTTAGCTCTCAAGGTTGTGGTTTTATCTTCAAGCAATTTAATTTAATTTTCATTTTTTTATCTAATTTTTTTGTAAACTTAACTTTGTGTACCTATTGAGAGAATTGCGTACAAAGTTAAGAAAAATTGGCGCTACTAATAAGCTTTAAAACTTTCCATGCAGCTGATACGGCTTTTTAGTGATTATTTCATTAACTATATAATTATATTACGTATGATTTATTTTTATTGATTTTAAAGTATTAACGTGGTTTTTAATTTTCTTTAAAAAGTTAATAATTGATCAATGCACTCAGAGAAACTGCTATATTGACATTCGCTATTCTCAAGTGGTTTTGTTGCATTTCTGACTTGTATTGTGCTTTACTGAAAATGGACAAAAATGAAAGTAGGTTTTGTAACATAAAAACCTGTTCATGGTACTATTCTTGTTTACATAAAACCAGCTTTCTGATTTAGTAATAGATCTGAATTGAAGTGAATTATAATATCTTACCTGTGTGTAATACTTGTAATATTATTCTTCATGTATGTATTGGATTGCATCTCATTAATAAGATCCCGATCGTAGGTATCAAATGACACCTTAATATTGAGAAATCTTAATCTTGATAGTGTTTATTAATATTAGGATATGTTATTGATGTTTATAATATTTCTTGAATTGTTATAATATGTAATTTAAAATGCAGTAAGACTTTAGATTTTATTATCCCATACTGATATCTTTGAGGGATTTAGCACTTACATGTTGACATGTAGCTTAATATTTTATTGTTATTAAACTGTTAGTACACTCCATTATTTAATAGTGTTGCGAAACGTCACATGCTCATTAATTATTCAAACAATTTTTTTGAAATCTATTATTGGCTACAATAACTCCAATTGATTAAATTAATTAGCAAATACAATGTAAAGTCACATGTGCTGGGTATTGTTATCTAACAGAAGATTTTATTTATGTAACAACAATTGAATCTGTACTGTACATATATAATAGTCCAGGAGATAGCGTGCAAAAAAGTCTGACTAACATCAAGCTTGAATTTTGTGTATAAGTAAATGTTTTTGGTGCGCCTTTTAAGAATATGTGGTTGGCTAAGTTCGTCAGTGGGACATAGTTTGGCGATAGGCATTTGAAAAAAACAAACCGGTTGAGAGCAGCCATGTCCCGCCCTTTTTGGTGGACAATGTGATTTTCATGATCCTGAGTACTAACTTAGTCAGTAAACCAAAAATCAAGTTAGGCCGCTCCCTGACTTGTCGGTACGAATCGGTAAGATGTTCTTACCGACTCTAGGCATACCAATTTCATTTCCGCGCGGTAAAGAATCTGTACCGAATCGGTAAGATATAGGCGCTCGGTAAAGAATCTTACCGCATCGGCATACTAGCTTACCGATACCGCACCGACAAGTCAGGGAGCGGCCTTAATGGTAGTCCGTCACTTAATAGGAGGCCTCTTTGATTTGGAGTAATATTTGAGTAACAAACCTATTAAGTGACTATCAACTTGAACTATCATCAACTTGATTTTTTGTCTACACTAAGTTCGTACTCAGGATCATGAAAATCACATTGTCCACCAAAAAGGGCGGGACATGGCCACTCTCAACCGGTTTGTTTTTTTCAAATGCCTATCGCCAAACTATGTCCCGCTGACGAACTTAGCCAACCACAAATTCTTAAAAGGCACCAAAAACAATTACTTATACACAAAATTCTAGCTTGATGTTAGTCAGACACTTTTTTGCACGCTATATCCTGGACTATAAGAACTTTGATTTATTAGTAAATTGTAATTACGATTGCATTAAATTGCATCGATTACGATTGGCTTAGATCATTAGATGTAAGTCGAAAGATTGAAGTTATCGTATAGGGTACAACGTAGAAATTTGTTTCTTATTAATTAGGACTGTATGAAAGTTTTTGTGATTTTTTTTTTTTATTTATAAATTAATCGTAATTGTTTTCCCCCGTTTTGATTTTGACCTCTATGACAAAATGATATTAGTTTGAAAAATCTCCAAACCAACCTGGCTTCTTGTGTTTAGCTTTTTTGTTTTTTATTTGCATGTCGTGTCGAGTGTTTCGTATTTTAAGAGGATAAATTTCACTTATTTTCAATTCTATCGAGTGAAATAAAGGGATTTCTCGTACCCACGAGAAATCTCTTTATTTTCCGTCTGTGTATCGCTTGAAATTCAATTTTTACCGGTCTGACATCATTCTACTCCATTTTAAAGTTTGACAATAGAATTTCTAATTCTTTTTTTTTTTTTTTTTTTTTTTTAAACCCTTCCGTTTATTTGCCCATTTTATCGTCGTATCTTTTTTTCTTTTTTTTTCAAGTAGTTTTTCTCGTTATGGTTGTACTCCTCCCCCAAACCTACATAGTATATAGACTGGAGTCCGTTTTCGGGGCCGGCCCTTTACTCTCTTTCCTCCGCATCAAGTTGTAAATCAAATATTTGCGAGGCAAGCTGCTCTCTCCCTTGTCGTTGTTTCGATATCCTGTGTGTGTTGCTGTGAGAGCAATTTGCTTGGAAATAAATCCCTCTGGCTTGTGGGACGGGCTAGTAGAAAAGAGGTTGGAAGTTGACAGCTGTGTTCCCTGATATTGCCCGGGGCCGCGTGACTCCCTCAACTCTGAAATATTAGAAATCACTTCTACGAAGTATTAAGAGGGTCAAAAATATCTCGGCCTCTGACTTAAGGGGCGAGAATTAGTGCAAAACATAGAATAAATATTGTTTTTGACACTGACAACTTCCATTTCTAACTTGATTTGTTATTTCCCTTTCTTAATTTAATTTCTAACCGTCCATGACTAAAGACTGATGATAGTAATAGTAATATTGTCTCCGGGAAAGTAAAGTGCGCTCTTTTACTTCTACAATAATAGAAGATCAATAGCTGATGAATTCTTCTCCAATTTAGTATAATAATTTCTCATACTTTTTGTACTCCATGCAATTTTGAGTAACTCTTTAAGCATTATAAAATACATTGTATTTCTAATATAAAAATCAAGTTAAGTTCGTTTCTCTTACCAGTAAGTTATGTACATCTTTCATTCTCTGTTTTTAAACGCGAAGGCTGGATTAAAAATGTTTTATCCAAATTTTAAATAGTTTATTTATTAAAATTGGATGATACGTTCAGAGTATACGTTCTGACTATTCATTTACATGCATTAAACCAGAACCCCTCGCCCTGCATATCCCCGATTCGTTGATGCAATTCAGAGTATCATGGCACGGGATCGAACCCACGACCTCGAGTCCTCGAGTTGCCTCGACTTATTGATAGGTGAGCGAGCGCCTTAAGACCCTTGGTCACGCTGGCTCCCACATTAATATAAAGAATCATTAATTCCTGATTTATTAATATGATAAGCAAGGTTACGTCAGTTACCTTGGATCACCTTCTCACTCTAATTCATTCGCATAGGAGCTTTATACAGTTGGGTACTAGTAAACTTGAAAACTGACAAGTTGGTTGTACATTAGCTTGTAAAAAAGAAATCTTTACATCATGGGTGCCGAGGAAATTTCGTCTAGTGGATTGGTGTACAAACAATCAGGCCGAGCTTTGAAGTTTGCAGTTTATAAAGATTACAGTTTAATATACAGAAGTTGAACGGATATTCAAGTCACGTTAGATGTTATCGAACATCATAGAGTAGCAGAGAGCATTAGATCTCTATATACTCCATAATTTGATTAGTGATAGAAGCTGGCACATAGAGCTATTGTAGATGAAAACTCATGCTGGCACCGCTGGGAACGAGCTAGCTGATATTTCGACGTAAGAAAAACCTAGGGATGAGTATTTGGAAATCATCAAACAATTTAAACTACGGGAGACAGAAAACAGAGAAAAATATGCATTGGCTCAGGGATTTGATCCACGGGCCTTCACATTTACAGTGTGATGCTCTACCAACTAAGAATAGGGGAATCGGGGGTATTGGTGAGGAAAATTTCAATTTAACTGAAGTACCTTATAATATTGAATTTATATAGGTTTGAATAAATATAAGGATGACTTCTACTTAGTGAAATATCTATGTATGTATTTTTCTTCTGATAAAGTAATAAGGAGTTTGCAATATATGAATCGTGAGGGGACTGTGAACTGATGGCGAGTATGGAGAAATAGATTTGTGTTGATGTATCGTTGAATATTTATCATAATTCTCTGGTTAGAGAGAACAGCGTATAAGGGATTGATACAATTCCATTCATGATCCCAACTCACGCAATCTAGCTAAGCTATAAAGAGGAAATATCTTGGCTCTAAATCCCTAAGGTTTTTTTAACTGATTTAACTAGGTCGTCAAAACTAAGCTAGGAAAAAGTTTTTTATATGGGTTAATCCATATGAAACGGTCCGGAGGTGGTTCCTTGACCATTTGAGAAACAAACTATATTTCCTCTATTATATGTTTTCCCTATTATGTTTCCCTCATACTTAATGTGTTCAAAACGTTTAGAATTTTTTTTATCATACATCTTTTAAGTTTGGCGGCCATTTATAATTTCCCCCGCACGCTAATTATCATGTTTTCGGGCATTTACGTCAACGCTCTTATCTCTTTTAGTTTTGCTAAATTAATACTTTAATTCGTGAAAAAAATTAAAACAATTTTGAATTGTAAAAAACGGGGGGGAAATTAAATTAATTTGACAATAATAGGATGTAAGAGTATAAAAAAATCAATAAAGTAAACGACCTAAGACGCGAGGAAGCTATGACCACACTGATTGATATTTATGCATTTATTTTTTATATTTTATGAGATGATCATTTTACAGAATTTGATTTGATATTGATGAATGGTATCGTACTACTAAGTTGTGCCGAAGCTGCCACTAGATTATATAGTTTTGAATCAACAAACTGGGTTCAAGATGGCGGAAAATGTTGATTTTCCAGGCAGCACAACTATGAGTAAGGACTGATTTTGTACCAAATTTCAACTCCCCAGCTTACAAATTGTGGGAGTTATGCGTGACACAAACAGACGCACAGACAGACTGACAACCAGCTAACAACCACTCAAATCGTCTTAAAAACAACCAAAACGGATCATTTCATTGAAATCTCGGTTTCGAATTTTTTGGGTGAAAACAATACTTTTCCTATATACCTTCGGAGAAGGCGAGGAAACGTAAAAAGAACATATACGAAGATTTTATCCGATTCCTATTTTTTTCTTACAAAGGAGGAAGTGAGAAATTGAAAAAGTTTTGGCATAGGTTTCAACAAATTTAATATCCCTTAATGTATTTCTTACATCATCTCAAATCTTGAAGCACAAGTGACGAAATCTCTTCTTCAGAATATAAGTCACTTTTCTCTCTCTCTCTCCGTAAACCGCGAAGACTCTAAAACTAATACTTGGGAATTGAGTTGTAAAACTTAAGTTTAAGTTTGTTGGAATAAGCACGAAATAAATTAGAGCTTCGTTCCAACTTATAACTTATTTACACAAGTTGAGGGAGCCCTGGTGTGTTAGAAAGTTATAAGCCTATTTCTCCAAGTCTCCAGATAGTCTGTTCAGATTCAGATAAGTTTACTTATAAGAAATAACTATTTCTTCTTTATTTTAAATATATATATATATATATATATATATATATATATATATATATATATATATATATATATATATATATATATATATTTCACACCTGTTGCAGAATTATTTTAATATATATGTAAATTGACTTTTCGAATAAATAAATTTTATTTTTAACATTACAATAGTACCCAACACAAACATTTGAAACTTAAAATATGTTATGTGTAATAACCCAACTAAAGGAAAAAATATAGGGAAGCCCTATCACCCTTAAAAACAAGGGGTTAACCTTTTTTAACGGAAATGCTTCTGGTTGGGAGTTAAATGAAAATGAAGGATGCCCTGAGTATAAATATATATGTTTGGTTTTGTTTTTGTACCAATTCATAATTCATATTAGTGTCACGTGTTCTTATAAAATAATAATATATATACATATTATGTTCAATAGGTTATACGAGTATACAAAGGGCTCAATCTACAAAATGATGATAAACACAATAAGTACTACGATTTTAAATGTAATTTTTCCAACGCCGCATATTTTGTGAGGACATAGAAATAATGGCTTTTGGTAGGGCCATTTGCCCTTGTGTTATTTATTAATAATTAGTAAAAATCAAATTAAAAAAAAGAAAAAATATTGTAGGTTTAGCATACTTTGAAAGTAAACCCGTATGTTTTGTCCCCTTCCCCCTGGATCTGTCTGCAGTATATCATACTCTCTCCTTTATGTTAACCAAGGAAGGGGTAAGCTGGTAATTATCATGTTATCTGTTTTTCCCTGGAACAAGGCATTGTTCCTTATTTGCTACCTTAGGCTTAGGGTTTGCGGTGCCAACATTGCCTACCCGCTTTCTAAGGCGATTACCTCTCTTAGAGTGCCTGGATTAAAGAACTTTGTAGTGCATTAAGAACTATTTCCCTGTGCATAAGATGGAGGCTTGTCTCCAGAATTAATTCACCTATGTCCTTTGCTATAGTGAGTACCAATTTTCTAACTATTTAAGCAACTACTTTTAACACATATTGAAAAAAAAAAAAATAGTTCAAAAAGATATTATTATTGCTTTCGAGCTTACTGAAGGAAGCAGCTCGGAAGCTGGAAAAAAAAAATAGTCTGCCAATTAGTGTGGCACGTAGCTTCTTCGCGTACTTTAATGATGTCATGCTTTTACAACCCATGTCTAATTTAATTAATTTTTTCCCCCCTTTGGCTTCCGAGCTTACCGAAGCATTGTGATAATTTTGAACATTTTTTTATATCTCCGATTTAAAAAAATTCCAATACAGAAATTCGTTTCAGACATGAGAGAACATTTTTAAAACATATTTATTTACTCCTATATTTTCAAAAGTACTGATCTGATTTAAGAAATTTGTATGGTTTGTCGAAAGTACCTACTCCGCAGTTAGCCCCAGATTAATTTCAAACCGTCTGCGCTCATTAAATTTTGCTATTTTGATACTTTTATTTTGATTTAAAAAATCAAAAGAATTTTGAAAGATTTAAAAAGAGGTAGTAAAATTAAATAAATTTGACTCTAGTGGGTTATGAAAGCATCAAATCATATAGTATGTGAAGTAGGTGTCGAGGAAACTATGTGCCATACTAATTGGCAAGAATACTTTTTCAATTATTTGGTTGGATTCCCTAGAGGTTCTACACCTGTACTATGTAGAGGTTCTATGCCGAATTTATGTATAAACTTTTAGATTCCTTGAATCTGCAATAACTAAAAATTGTTTTCAGTCAGGACGTATTGATACTACGCAGAAAAATTAATAGAACCTGTCCGGTACTACACTCGCACCAAATTCTCCCGTATACGAATACATAATTACTTGGTCCAGTGTTTTCCTTTTATTAGTTGTTTCTAGTTTTCGTAGTTACATTTAATTATTATTGAACATTTCTTCAAAATTTACCATACTAACAATTCCTCTCGGTCGCTCACCGCCCGCGTTTAGCTATGTAAGGATCTCGGTTTTTCCCTGGAAAACTACTTATATCGTTAGCTTCGAATTAAATGGACTACATTTTAAATCTTTTTGAATAAAAATGGTTGATACCGTTTTCGAAAAATAAAAAAAGCGTTTGCCCATAGTTTTGGGTGGTTGCACCCCCAAATTTAGAGGTATATTTAATTTCTCGATTTCTCCTCAAAGTTTTTTTTTTTTTTTTTTTTTTTTTTTTTTTAGCATATTCCATTATGCCAAATACCATGGAAATCGGCCCTGTAGTTGAGGATCACCTGCCCGGACGATGATAGACTTTTTTCTTTAACTTTTAACATCGAACCCCTTAAACATTTTAACATCGAATTTTCAAGCCATCACTCTATTTTATTTCTATTGTATATACTATGTGATATGATAAAATAAGAAAGAGAAACCAAATTCAAACCAAAAACCATAACCTTCCCAACAACATTTACATGAAAATATAAACATATATATAGAATGTAACGTCAAATACCTCATAGTCTTTGGTTCTATCTCTTATTTTTACAACAAAAGTTAAAGTAAAAAAGAAGTAGAATAAAGATCTGTTATACAGCTTTAGAAACAGGTCTTAGCAGTTGCAATTTGAGTCGTAGAAAAAAAAAACCAAACAATTGTTGGTTCGTAGTTTAATATAAGGCTTCCAAAACGAAAGAATAAAACGGTTCTTTGCTATTGTCTGGGGAAAAAAGTTTTGTTACCATTTGCAAGCAAAATTTGTCTTATTCATGTATATATTTATGTTTTTCTCTGCTCTGATTCTACATATAGTCGCCAACAGTTCCAAACCTCGTAAATACATGTGTCAAAATATACTTCCTAGAACTCGTAACTTTTTTTTATTATGACCTACAAAATCAGAATCAGTAGTCAATTACAGAGTAATATATATATATATATATATATATATATATATATATATATATATATATATATATATATATATATATATATATATATATATATATATATATCTATATATTGAAATGCAGCATTCACATTTTACCTTGAGTTGTTTTCAAATTTGTGGTGAAGTCCCCCCCTATGAACTTTTAAGGTTTGGAAATTTGGTGACGTTATTATAAGACTGTAACTTTAGTCTACTAATAGTATTATTTAGTTCCTTGCATAAAGGAAAAACATAAAAATTAATAATTACCTATAAATAAATAAAAGTAATAAATAGTAGTAAGTAAATAGTAGTAATTATTTTTTAAATTTTATTTCTTATCTTTATAATTATCTTATAATCTATCTTATAATTTTATTCTTAGGACGAATCCTTATTTAAATGGGAAGAGGCTGTTTCTAAAAAATCTATTTATACTATCGGTATCATTTTTGTATTAGAATATAAATTCTGTCAAATCTTACACTTATAATTACAAGGTTTTTTTTATAATTAGAAATTTATTGGTTAAAATTGTAACGTCGAATCATTTCAATATACTGCTTATAATGATTGGTGTTATATAAGTTTATTTTTTTTTTTTACTGTTTATTTTTTTAGGCTTATACGTACCTCTTATGGGCTAAAATAATCCTTATTCACCGGACCATTTGTAATCCAAAGATTTATTACTAGTATTGTATGGATTATAGATGATCGATTAATTGCATCCAGGTTGTTATCCTTATGTATACATTTTGTATTTACATCTGAATTCTTCTCCGGCTTAATGCAATTTTTATTCTGACTTTCCTGTTTAAATCTCTCAAATACAATAAGTAAAAGTGGGGAGAGATTGTACTGTTTCCATTATTCGAAAAGCGACATCTGTCCGCCCTGTGTCCTAGACAATAAAGACACACATTCACTCGTACATTACGCCCCGAAACTTAACAATGGCATTACTTGGAGCCGACACAGGACCCTCTCCACCCCTGGAACTAGGATTTATACCCTACGAGGAGCTTCTCCGTTAAAAGCAGTTTCTTCAGTCTCCACGTTCAATATCCCTCCTCCAATTACGATGTCTCACTAAATTTTTCATTCTTAGTGTCTCTTTTTTTATCCTTAGTCCCTCCCCGATTCGTTAATAATGTGGTAAATCCCATTAGGGTGTAACCTTTTTTTTACTTCCTTATTCATTATTAGTGGTTAATATTAATAGTTTATTAAAGTTATTTTTTAAAGATTTTTGAACTTAATTATAAAACAAAATGCACTTTCTTAATGTGTTTTCACTACTAAATTATTTTTCTATAAATTATGATCAATTGTATTTTAACTTTATGATTTTATAACGTAGATCTCCGCGGCCAGAATCTAATTAATCTAGATGATCCGAAGGAGACCGCGTCAGAGATTTTGTGAATCATCAAATTTTGAGAAAATTGACTGTTAGGATTTTTATTCACAAACTTTCTCCTCACGTTCTCTTCCTTAGTTCTAAATTAAGGTAAGGCACATAGTGTGGCAGCACTTAATAGATGCTGCGTTGTATACTTTTCCACGAATGTTATAGCGCACATTTCTTTCACTTCCTAATTACCCCAAGAGATTTCTCATTAGGTTATCTAAAGACGGATAGATAAACATACATTTAATGCAATAATGAATAGCAAAGAAGTTTGAAAATAGGCTTAGAAAAGACTGTGACAATGGTAATAGCCTCTTGAAGACATAGGATAGCCATAAAGGGAGAGCAGCTAAAGCAAGTGGACAATTTTAAGTATCTAAGAGTGGAAATTAAATGGCCTAATTACATTAAAATTCAGCAGCCGAATTACTGCAGCAGTATAAGGATTTTCTTTGGAGTAAACCACAAATTTCCGAGAAAGCACGAACTTTCCAACTATAAATAAATGGCCGTGTATAAACCCACATATATACCTATTCTATAAGCTATGGCTCTGAATCCTGGGCACTCACAAGCAAATTTGAAAGTAGGGTACAAGCTCAGAAGATTAGATACCTGCTGTCTGTAGCTGAAAAACCAGATGAGACAGAGTGAGTAATCATGCAATCATAACCTTGAGGGCAAACCTGTAACTCAGGTAACCAATATAAATTAATTAAGGTTTATGTGTTTTCCTCGATAAGCTCTGGAGGTACGCATTGACGGCCGACGTCATAAATGAGGAAGAAGAGTTTTGGAAAGATAACCTCTCTAAAGGAATCACCTGGTCTCAAACTGTGGTTAAAGCACAGGACAGAAGTGACAGGATATCTTTGTGTAAATTCTCTACACTGCGAGGTAAAAGAGAACGCAAATAAGTAAGTATACATGTCAATCAGGTCTTTCGATGAAATCGAAGCCGATATGGCGGCGTTATGGCAGTGGTTTTGGGCGTATGATATACTTCACAACTACTCAAATATGATATTTAGTGGATCTTTTGAACGATAAATTTATAGTCTATTTTTATTTGAGTCTTTTTTTAAATTATTATTTTTAAATAAATTAGGTTATATTTCATCCCTTAAATGGGATATCTTCAAACCTCGTTATGAAGTCATGATGTTACTTTTTTAGAAACCTTCTTTACCGATTCCAGAGAGTCAGTAAATTGTCAGTTGAGTGAGATCTAATGGCTCACATCAGGTAGTTTGCCCTGGTCATACTACTTAATTTACCTACTAAACGATAAAGAAGATTTCTAAAAAAGAAACATCACGACTTCATTTACCTACTAATCGATAAAGAAGATTTCTAAAAAAGAAACATCACGACTTCATAACAAGGTTTGAAGATATCCCAATTAAGGGATGAGATATCACCATTTTAAAAAAAAGTGAAAAGAAAAATAGACTAATACATATAAATGGGGCAGCAAAGGAAAAAAATAGATAAATTTATAAATTAAGTTAGTTCAGATCTTGGTAACTCTTAAACTGAATAATGTTTCGAGGGAAAAACAAATACGTAAACTCTTTTTTAAGTGTAATACAATAATATAAGTTTTGATTCTACTCATTTATTATTCTACTGATTATTTTAAGGTTCTACTATTTATAAGGTTTATTCATTTCACTGGGGATGTGGTTCAAACTTAAGTGGTCTAATCTGCATTAGCTATTGCGATCATTCACCATAAACTGATCAATTTTGATCTTTGAGTTTATTTATATACAACTAGCATTAGGTACTAGTAATAATATTTAATTTGTATTAATTAACCCTATATCGTTAATGGTCAAACCTTTTTCCCACTTATTAATTTAAAAATATTAATTTTACATAGTATGAATGAACTATTTTAGACTCCTTATCAGTATGTGTTAATTCGAATGTATTTGAAGGTCTGCGTTGATTGCTAAATACCATGTAAAGTTGTGCTTTTGTTTTCTGGGTTAATTTGACGTACGAACTTTGTTTTTAAAACCCAACTCTGTTATCGAAGAAATAAAAATACTTATCAGCATTTTCCCTCTGTAATTCGATTTTGGGGGAAAACTTTTTTTATCGTTTCTTTTATCTTCGTTAGGGGTTTTTTCGGTCCAAGTTATTGCTCACCTCAGCTTAAAGTTTTTAATTTATCTGGGAGGGGTTAGCTCGTTAACTGTTCTCTAGTGTTTCTGCCACCATTCACAATATATATGTTTAACTTTTTCTCTTTTTTCCCCTGTTCTGGACCTCGGGTCTCAACTTTTACCCATTTTTCACTGGTGGTGTCAACAAAGCTCTTATTTGAGCAATTTAGCCGGAGAATAATGAATGTTCGATATTGTACGGAATGTCGTATTTTTTTCTCCTGTCCAAAATGCTCATTCTCCATCCTTATAATATATCCCATTTAAATTGCAATTTCCGACGAATGAGAAAAAATATTCATCATTTTTTTGAGGTCAATTATTTTTGTCATCATGTAATACTATTGTTGTATGCTAATGTCATAGTGAAATATTGTTTTAAACTTGGATCCCTAATTATAACCAATTTCTTGTTAAAAATAGTTCTTGTAGAATACCAAACGTAATTGCTTCTTCTGGATTACTACCAAAAAAATGTTTTTTTTGTACAATCCACTTCTATTATTTAGGTTTATATATACATATTTGTTTCTTTATTTATTTAGTCATAACTACTATTTTCTTAACAAGCGACTGAGTTGCATCACTTGGGATTAGTTAAATATATAATTGAACAAATCAGCAATATGAATGATGAGAGGTGAGATATATTTTACATCGAATCGATCAGTAAAGTGGCCGAATCTCCCGTCTTGTAATAACCTAATGACGTGTTGATCGAGACGTAAAAGATAGAGCAAGAAAAATAAAATAAAATAAAATAAAAAATATATAAATTATTATTATAAGATTAATAATAATAATAAAACAGAAAGAGCTTGAATGGCTTAATGTGTGTAAGTTCACTAACGAAACTCAAAAAATTTTAGCTTATATAAAAATTGCTACACGATTTTGCAGGAGGTCAAGTGGCCACTTACGCCAAAGGCGTTTGCCAGGGTATCCTGAGTGTGATGAAGTGATAAAGGATAAATTTAGAATGAAGATATTAGGATGAAAAAAAAACCGTGAAATGGAAGGATTTGTAGAGAGAGGATGCAAGATCATGAACGGAAACATTCAGCATTCAGGTTATTATGGATTGTTAGGTTGGTTATACAAAGGATTGGGCATTGGTGATCTTGCGTTTGATAATTGATTGGAAGGATTGGATTTTGTAAACAATAGTTATAGCATTTAATTTAATTACTGTCGAGACAAAAACTAAACAATTTTCAGCATTAAATAAATCTCAAATAATTTTTAAAAACTATTGTCCATCTAAAAATCATCAACTCTGGGTTCTTTGTTAAAAAAAAACCTCACTTTTTTCCTGAACTTGGTCCTATAGTTTTATTGTTTTTTTTTTTATTGATTATTCCCTCTCAATTTTTTTTCACCATCTTTTTATATCTATGAAAAGAAACTATGTAGTTTGTGAATAATTTATTCTTTGTTTTTACTCTACAATATTCTTTATTTTATATATTTTTTTTAGATGTTTCTCATTTTTTTATTTTTTTTTCATTCCAATGCATTTCTCATTCTGATTCTAACGATCAAATATCTTTATTTTTTGAATGCGGCGCTAGAAGAAAATAAAATGGAAATGAAGATGTGTGGTATAGTGTTGGGAAAGTATAAAGAAGTTGAGAATGGTTTCCTTGCAAAAACCTGATGCTAAAACATGCTAAGTTATTCTCTCTTGTCTTCGTATCCTCTATTTTTTTACTATCTATTGACTTTTACTTGAGGTTAACTCTCTTTTCTTTCTACTAAGTTTCTTTTGTTATTGCGGAATGGTAAGTGGGCAATAGAAAAATATATCTTCTCTCATTTACATTTTCTTTAAGGTTTTTTTTTTTTTTTTTTTTTTTTTTGAGAAATGTCTTTTGTTTTGATCTCTAAAAATATACATGATTGGGAAAGTTTTTCTTTAGTAAAGAATTGACAATGTTGTTAAAGCTAATTTGTTCGACCGGGAGTTTGGAGAACTTTCTCAATATGAATAGAACTCGGTTAAACTTTATCATTTTATTGTCAAACTAGAGAAGCTATTTAATTAAGATTGGTTTCTATATCTTTTTTTTTTACTCATAATGAGCCTAAAATACCTTAGCCCAATAATATTTATAAAAATTAATGTTATATAATTATGAAAAGGTATACTTCTAAGGTAAAAAATGTTTCCTATACAACTCGCACTAATTATTTTTATGTTCAAGTACAAAATTAATTAGTCGAGTGTTATCAATTTGTTTTGTTCAAATTGTTGGTAATTCATTGGGGGTTTTGTAGTTACGTTAAATTATTTTTGAACATTTTATAAACATTTACCATAAAAATAATTTCTTCTCGGCGAGGAATCGAACCCAACTTATATGTTTTGTTTGATTTGTATTTAAATAAACTACATTTTAGACTTTTTTTAAAATAAAATCTTTAAATCTTTTTTTTTCGCTATCACATTACTTTCTCTCTATTTATGCTATGTGTAGGAATTTAAACTCATTGACTGGTCTTAAAAGAAAATAAGTTTTGAGATAATTAATTAACTTTGGCTTAGTAAAGGGGCCATCCAAAATTAGCAAAAACTATTCCTCAATAACTGCAATGTATTAGGATATAATCTATTTTTCGGCCAAAATTCAATTTTGTTTGGGCAGCATAGTTCATGCTAATGTCGTAAGTTGTTACAAAGCAATTAGCCGTGAGTGGAGGTGGTATAAAAAAAAATTATGGGTATGTATTTGTTACCTATGAGTTATGAGGTATAATTTTATAAACTATATTAATTCTTTTAATGTTTTGCTTATTATATTTTATATTTTTATTCACTTCGTCTTTTTGAAAGTTTGGTGCTTGATTTTGTGTTACTAAAAACGTCGAATAAACTCAGAAAGTATCAATTGTTGTTTGTTCTTATACCCATATAGACACTATTTTAATTGGGATAGCACCATTTTGAAATTTCGGGGAATTTTATCTTACATACTTGTTTAAAATTTATTGCTTTTTCGATAAAGAAACATATTGAGACTCGTAGCCTGAAATTCCTTACTGGTAGCCATTTATCGCTTGATTGTTGCTTTGAATTTCGTTATTTGCTACGATTTTTTTTTCCTAAAATGAAGTTCATAAATCTTCCATTTTTATCTTCGGTTGTTTTAAAACTTAAATACGCTAGAGGTTGCCTTATATTTTTGCTGATACTCTTTGTAATATATATATATATATATATATATATATATATATATATATATATATATATATATATATATATATAAGATAAAAAAAAAAAATCTTTCATAAAATTCTATTGTTAACTTTACTAAGATATCTTGAGGTTTTTCTTCAACCCAAAGAGTATTACGTCTAAAGTTGGAAGGACTCAAAAGCTTCCCATTTCAACCTTTTCTTTTTCGCTCCCTTTACCTTGTTCTTTCAAAATACAATACATCTTTTTTGTTCCTCCTTAGACCCCCCCTTCAGAAAACTGGTTTCAGAAAGGTAGAGTTTTCTGAAGATTTTTAGAAGTAAGAAAAAGAAAAACTAGAGGTTTTCCATCAGCTAAGCTAGGTTTTCCAATGCTCATTGTTCCTGCCGATACTTTGTCGTCAATTTCAACCGATTAACTCCTAATAGACTTTTCCCGTCTGACATCCATTTTCCGTCCACCTTACAGAAAACTCTCATTCCTTTTCTGCTTTATGTGCCATATATTTTCCCTTTTTACCTCCTTTCTTTTAGATTTCCTCTTTTCTGT
The DNA here is from genome assembly GCA_951217055.1 of Gerris lacustris. Lineage (NCBI taxonomy): Eukaryota > Metazoa > Arthropoda > Insecta > Hemiptera > Gerridae > Gerris > Gerris lacustris. The sequence continues at coordinate 47,519,058 of OX578283.1, forward strand.
TTGCTCAGATGGATCAAATGCAATCCTCTTATATTGCATTATGTTCTCGTTTTTAAAGTAGACATGTTGAAATGAAAATTTGTTTTTTATTATTAGTTCTTATGTTTTTTTGTTTTTTTTATTTCTACTTATTTTCTTTATAATTGTTCTGTGCTTTTTCAATAAATATCAGGAACACTTATTAGATTTATACAATTATTTCATTAAACTTTAATTAAAAAAAATACGTGTGGTGTCGCGGGACACGGTAGGAACAGCTTTTCATTCACACTGCTAAGTATATGTTGCTAACTACTTATACATGGCGAAGTTAGTAATGAGACAAGTTACTATAACTGTTTCTACTTAGCGGAGTTAAGGCAAAATTTAAAGAAAAGCACTATACGCGAGCGTCTCGCGCGAACGCTTGGGCAGATAACGTTGTCTAACTAACTCATTCTGGGCAATGGTAAAATGAACATGTGTACCTAATTTCATTTCAACTAACTCGGTCATCTTTTACTCAATCTATCGTCATCGGTCGATTTCGTGATGGCAGGTTTTATGACGGTCGTTTTTTTCGGATTCACTCCCGGGCTCCATACGGTGTAACGTGCTATGAGGAATTTCGATCCCATAAACCACCAAGGAACATTACAATTCTTTTGATAAAATAGTAGTAACTGATTCCGATTTCTTGAGAAGCATTTTTAAATTTTATCTTTCTAGAAAAAGTTTTCTCCTCCTATAATTATTGGATCGTAAAAAGATTTATTACCTAAGCTAGGATAAGAGAAACCTATCTCCTTGGTCCTGGGTCCGGTGGTTCTAGATATATTGTGATAAGGTCTCTGGTATTTGGTTTTTATATACGCAGGGTAGTACAAAATTATCCCCCCCCCCTCTTGTCTTTTGAACGGTTTGAGATAAATTCATGATACAAGGGCGATCTGTACCATGTAATGGCGATCTGTACCATGGTTTGTTTTCATGCAATCGCGCACTAAGGGCAACCACCCACTTTGCCCCCAGGCCACCCAACTTCAAAATTTCAAATTGGAGCGTATATTTTTGATAGCATATTTGGATTCTACGGGGAAAAATAATAAAATTTTCCTTGTAACTTTTTATATCTCCAATATTTTGCCCCCTATTGGGGGGCAAACATAGCAAAACAACTATTTGGATTTTATGTTTTATAATCTGGTTCACTATTGGAAAAACTGTCGAATAGGTAAAAGTTGCTTTATAGAAACAACTGGTTTCATAGTGGTTTCATAGCGGTTTCATACTGGTTTCATAGCGAGTTTCTTAAAGCGTTCGGGTTTGGGCCCTGGAAGTCCATAATTTTATTTGTTTTAATGGTAAACTCCTTTGCCCACAATTGAAATTAATTACAAATTATATTGTTGTTTTTAAATATTGTCTGTTTGTGGTTTATTTGGGCACCATGTCATGGGTCGATAATAGCCTAGCTTGATGCTCTGCTGTATAGTTCTGATTATTACACTCTTTCATTTAACTTCACTTGTCCCCAAATCCTGTAACTCAAATTTAAACTACTTTCCAACTACCTAAAAAGCTGAAACTTGCTCTGATTATGTATTTGCCATGACAATATAATAATTAGTGATTATTTAATGAATTCAAAAAATCTATAATAGAGTGTCATCAATTTTAATTATATTTTAAAATTTACTTGTTTCACTGTTGATAAAGTTCCGTTGACGATTTATTTACAGTTAATTAACAGAAAGATGTGGTAATACTCACACACACACACACACACTCACTCACTTAAATCCTATATTGTTGGTCATGTATACGATGTGTTTACAGATGTAGTAAACATTGTCAATGCCCTATTGATTACTAATTACTAAAGTCGATGTATATCTAAGCAATTTGCTACGCATGAATACTATCAATGCTACAAACTTCATCTCCAGGTAAGCCAGGATCTGGGTCTGATTGGTACGTGATCATTAATGGATGGCATGTGTTGCTGGAGTGATTTCTCTAGTATGTATTTGAAATTGATAACTTGATATTACTAATTTTTCTATTACCACATTCATTTTTATTCCGTGTGCGTATGATACGAACATTATCTTTGATTTGCTGATATTTTTTTTTAATGAACAAAAAGCTTTACTAGCAAAACAGAATATAATTTTGGAGACTTATAATTCTTAAGTAATAAGTGTACATATATAATTAATTAAATTGACGTATCATTTTTTATAAGTGGCTTTGAATTTACAATTGCTAATTAAAAATAATTTTAGGTTATTATCATTTGGTTATTCACGTTTAGAAGGATGCATATTGACGTACTAAACATCTTGCCACTCTTAGTTTGAAAATATTAAGTAAGACATGTGCAATGTGCAATAACATGTCTATAAGAGTTGCTATACGATAACATGTCTATATACGATTTCGATTTGGAAAAAAAGTAAATTAGTTTAAAATAGTTGAAATAATATAAGTCGCTCTCCCTTAGAAAATCTAGTTTCCAAAATAATAGTTTACAAAATAGAAAGATGTACTTTATATCACAATGTATTTTTTTCGAACTTTTACTGGTCCCATTTGCAATCATTAGTAATCTAGGCTTATTAATTTAGGAGAAGTTTAAATTAATTAAAACTAATTAACGTGTTAATTTTTAATATTTATTTAATGCTTTTATGTTATTAGTTTTTTAAGTGTTGAAAAATTAGTGTTCTGAAAGGGTGACAAGTCATAAAACACCTCTACACTTTCTAATTTAAATTCCGTGTGGGATAAAGGTTAAATTTATAAATATGTATATGTAAGGGACAAGCACTTAACTATTTTGTTGGATATATATTTTTTTTTAATAAATAAAATTTTCATAAATTAAAAGTCTACGTAGCTTTTAACCCAACCACACTTATAAGATGAATCCGATAATTCGGTTTACCGTCAGAACCCCCAAAAGGGCCATTCTGGGGTGCTATCCCTTTGAATAATTCAGTAAAGCTTTAATTGAATCAAATTGAGAAACGCAGGAAAGCTCTTTTCCTAGAGATGAGATGCCGAGAAGCAGGAGAGAAAGGAGGAGGGAGGATAGTGAAAAAAAAAAATGAAAATTCAAGACTTATTCAAATTTTTTTGGGTTCCAACTAAAAAATAAGGAAGGTCAAAATTATATTAAAAGATCCGGAAGAATACATTTGCAGAATAATTTTAAAAAAGAGACTTTAAAAATAATCTTACATTGTAATTTAAATTAAATTCATAACACAAGGAAAAAATTACGAATGTTGATTTGCTAAAATTAAATTTACATGTCTGTACAAATCAGTATTCTATTCATATTCATGATTCATTAGTATATTTGTAAACTTTATTAAGGTACTTCTAGAAAGTTTTGGTTTTTAGGAAAATATTTATTAATTATACAAGTCGAGTTAAACAAACTTTTTTTGGACACTGTATTTTTATTCGGTTTTTGCTGTAGATTTTTTTTATTAGATACAGATGTTTGATATGCAATCTTTTTAATTAAAAAGTTTAAAAGATTTAGAGCGCAAGCGGAGTTTTTTGTCTCTCACGTGAATCAACATCGGGGGTTACTGATGATGACCAAGAGGCCGAAAACTAGTTATGATGAATAAACATTCATTTTTTGGAGAGGCTTTTCTTTTTTCATTATTCTATAAATAGTTTAGCATTTTACTAATACTATGAGGTTATGTATATAACATTGCATATTGCTTAATATTATATTTATAAAGGTCTAAGTAAACAATTCTTTTATAATTTTAACATTTTGACATTTTCTTACACACTATAATGTAGAAAAAATAATGTGTAATAGTTGTTAAACGGGCAGTCCCAAAACCCCAGCAGTCTTCCCTGATAAGCTTTATTGATTATTTTTAGTTAATTTATTATTGTTTTAATCGGGTATAGCTTATGTTTTACGATAACTAATTTAATTGCAATTGGTGAGCTGTGTTGTTTATTATATTAGGTATTATTATGACCTTCACAGGTTGATAAAAAATCCTTGACTGAATCTATTAGGAACTTTGAAATATATTCTATATCTGCTATTTTATGGATATTTGATATTTTAGTATGACTAGTGAATTGGTTGCAAGTTGTTAAAATTTGGCCGTATGGCAAGTTAATGTATAACTATTTTATTAGAGATTTTATAAATAACTTTAAATGAGATTTTCCGGGCGCCTTGTTGAAAAGTATATATAGTTTCGAATTTGTCAATGCTAGGTTTTAATCACCAATGTAATAAATAATTCCGTAGTTTTATCAGGGCTTTATTTAAAATATTTACTAATGTGTTGGTTTCCCGTGAGTTACTGATAAGGCAACGTCATCGAAAAATATGGCCATGTTGACTAGTTTGGAACGGAATATCGCTTGTATAAATTAATTGGTTGAATTGGATGTATAATACGGGTCCCTGGATTGAACCTTGGGGTACCTTGCCGAGTAATTTTACTTCCCTGGGAATTAGACTTTGGACTTATTTTAATATACTTGATTTTTTTTTTTTAATACGAGATTATTAATTTATTCATGTATTGTAGAGAAGGTATTTACACTTTATAAGTTTGTATATTAGTCCCTTGTGTCGGATGGTATCAAAAGCATTTTAAGTCTACTAGAGCTAGAGCTAAGCCGGTATGTTTCCTTAGGTTGAAGTTAGTTGGGGCATGCTGTACTACTTTAGCAAGTTAACCCTGGTGGTCACTTCTAAATCTAAATTACTCGTTCGGCAATAGATTCAAAAATAATAACTAATGCTAACTAATAAAAAATCAAAACAATTTTGATAGATTTTTAAAAAGGGGGTAAAAGCTTAAATAAATTTGACAATAATGGGTTGTAAAAGCATAATATCAATATACAGTAAAACCTGGATATAGTGACCACCGAAGGGACCGACCAAAACTGGTCACCTTAGGCAGGTGGTCAACATACCCAAATTGAGTAAAAAAAAATTGCTCATTCTTGATTTTTTATAATGTTACACATGTAAAGGGTGAAAAGGAACATTTATGGAATAGTCACATAATCTTTTTTTTAGTAAAATTAAACCTTTCTGAAATATGGAAAAATAAAATAGTCTCTCCACGTAAAATTAACTTTTTAATAGCCAAAGCAAATATGATTAGATCATATTTTCTGAAATCATATGATTAGGTATTTTTTACAATTTATGCAAAAAACGAGGTGAGACATTTATCTTTAAAAAGTTAAAAAAAACATGTATTGTACTGATTACTGTTTAATAGTAAAATCTAAACTTTTTTTAAGGTCATTTCAGTGCAAAATACACAATGCACATGAAAAAACAAAAATTAAAAAAATTACTCCTTTTAACTGTTTACTTTCTAAATCATACTAAGAACTGAGCTAGAAATAAAATAATAACAGAAGAGGAGATATTCCAAAGAAATGAGGATGAAGTAAAAAAAAAATACAGAGAAATTATGTACTCTATATAGTTAACTCTTAGAACCAGCAAGAATTATTTAATTTTACTGATTTCCTTGATATAAATCCTTCTAATAATTCCTATAAAAAAAAAGTAAAGAGGGTTTTATTGATATTACAATAACTAGTACTATATTAGTTCTAAGAAAGTAAATTAAAAACTGAATGTTTCAAAATTCTAATAGGTATTCTCACTAATGTTTATTTTTTATTTTTTTTTACTTTGGACACTTTAACAGAAATAAATTTACTTCAAGGGACCAGAAGAAGGTGGTCACTGGTCAATATAGGCAGATGGTCACAATAAGCAGAAGAAAATGTACAGGAAGTATTGAATTTCTGAAGGGACCATGAAAAAGTGGTCACATTGACCAGGTGGTCAATATACACGGGTGGTCACTTTAGCAGGTTTTACTGTACTATGTTTTGTGAGGAAGCTATGTGCCACACTTATTCACAGACTATTATTATTTTGTAGGAAAATATCTTGTATGGCTAAATTCTTGATTTGGAGTTCATTTTAGAATTCTTTAATAAAGAAACATCGAAACATATTTTTTTTTTAAATTCCTTCGTGTTTGGGGTGAAGTGTGCGCCCATTTAGCGCTAAAATTTATTTCTTGATTTTGCCTTGGGCATAATTTTTCTGAATATGTATGCCTTCTGCCCAGTAGTGAGGCACCGGCGTCTTCATAGACTATAATAGTTGACAGACATGTTTTTAAAAAACACATTTTTGAACTCGGGAGCTCAAAACGTGTAAAAATCCTTTATCAATTCAAAACATTATTTTTCCTTATAACAATACTTTCTCTCCATTTATACTACACATTATATACTATATATATATATATATATATATATATATATATATATATATATATATATATATATATATATATATATATATATGAATAAATTCTCGACCGTAAATATAAACAGAAAACAAACAAAACTCAGGTTTCGGTCACAAAAATCGTCTTTATGTTACAATCCCGACGTTTCGGTTTTTACTTAAAACCTTCTTCAGGGGCCTAAAAAACAAACGAAATACAAAAACCCATGAAACAAACACTCATGACTATCAAAACGGAAAAAAAAAAAAAAAAACTAAGAAGCTGCTACACAATAAATATTAACCCAAGACCTAAACTCACCGTAAAACATCTAAACAACGACTGAAAAAATTCTCACGCGTCACACCTATATATACGGAGAAAAACCACAGCCTCCTAGATAAAAACACACTTCTATTTTTTTTTTTTTTTTTTTTTTTTTCCAATATTATTATAATAATAACAACAGTTACGTAATAAACATAAAAGAAAATTCTCCCCCCCCCCGCATCTCCTACATATTATAGACAAAGATCGGATTTTTTTTTTTTTTTTTTTTTTTTTTTTTTTTTTTTTTTTTTTTATCGGAATTTTTGTGTCGAAACCTGAGTTTTGTTTGTTTTCTGTATATATATATATATATGAAAGTAAAAATAGGTAGACAAATACATAAGGGATTGTTACAGCAAAGTGTTAAATAATGTTGAAAATAAAGACTCTTAATGAAATCTCGACAAGGCATACAAATGCAACTTCACGAGAAAAGTAAATTAGAGATAACATTAAGAATCCAGTAATGAACTTCTCTTAGTAATGAACTCTTCACCCGTCCTAGCACAGTTTCCAACGCCGTTTTGAAATCCCTTCTACCGCTTAAGAGCGACACATTAACTTAAGTACATCCTCATTTTTTAAAAAGCATTACTTCTGCTATTCTAAATCGACTGCTTACGTGAGCACTTTCATTATCTTACACTTATAACATTGTTCATATTTTTTTACTTAATTCAAAAATTATATTCCCTTTTTGTTGGTTGTCTTGATTAAGACAAACATTTGCCTGTAACCAATTAAAAAAAATCACCACTAGTTTAGTACACACATACCTTATTCATTGTATTACATTAATACCTATAATTTTGTTTAAACAAGGTTTACTATTATTTTATCAAAATTATTTTACACCTTTTTTTTTACAAAGGTATGTTTTTTTGTTTTTTTTTAAAAAAAGCATGATGGTACTGATTACTTATATAAAAAACAAAATATTTTTATGAATATCTCTTGCGGTTTTTTTATCCCTAAAACTGGTTATATAAGAATGAGGCCTTAATCAAAGTGCAAAATTATAAGGTTGGTAAAACCCAAGGTCTTACGTGTCTGGTTTAATCCAAGATTACTCTCTCCTAAGGGAAATGCTCTAATAGCTTAAAACTTGAGCACTTCAATTGTAAACTAGTTTAATGACTCCCATGAGAGTAACCACACAAATTTGAAAAAATTGATTGAAAAGAGAACTGTTTGAGATGGAACAGAACTGAAAAATATATTAGGAGGTTAGAAATAGAGAAAGACGTACCTAGGTTAGAAATAGAGAAAGACGTAGGTTAGAAACAGAGAAAGACGTCTCTTCGCTAAAATAAATGTTAAGATACAATGCGGCTCTTAACTCTCAAATTCTTGTGGTCACCTTCAGTGACGGTGAGAGTAGATAGGCTGTGCTAGAGAAAAAACCAGTACAGGAGTTAAGTTAGCAGTTTATATTTATCATTCGGGTTATGTATACAGTTATACGGGAGTTTATATATATATGTATATACATTATATTGAAAGCTTGTTAGATATGAAAATTACTTTACATTATTATATTTTACATTTATGGGCTCACCGATTTTGTTTTTTCGGAAATATGTATACTATTTAAGAGGCAGAGTCCTAGGAAAATACATATTGGATACAAGTTTTGTCAATCGAACTGTTAAAAACGATTAGCTTATTAATCGTATATCTTTCCTGTTGAATGAGAAAGAATTTAAAATTGCATTTGGACGAAAACAGTGATAAGCCGTATACGTTTTCTGGAACTAACTCTAGAGTCTAGACAGATGACGGACATAAGTCCCCCATTTGTCCGCCACTATATAAAGTTCTTAAAGCCCCATTAAAAGACAAGGGACAGTAAAACCACGAGACTTTAATCTAGGTATTTCATTAAAGAACCATCTCATTTTTAGGATTCCGGACTTAATATCTAAAGAATTAGTTTAAAACATCTTTTGATTTGTAATTCTTAAAACATGGAACTAAACCAACCATACACACGCTAAGATAGACGTTCTTGTTGTTGCCCCCCCCCCCCCCCCAATCTTTTTGAAACCCCATCTGCTATTTCATATTCATATTATCACTGTCTTTATCATATTACTAATTTTATCCTTCTTTATATCGGTTTTCTCATTGTCCCTACCATTTTGCCTGTTTCCCCGTGTTCCTCCTAAAATTTCATGTTACTACTTAAAAAGTAAAAAAGTTAAACTAGGTGTGCAATGCAGTTATCTGCGCTTGCAATATTGAACTGAGCGTGCATTTTAATCTTAAGCAATAATTATTTTTATTTATAAACAGCTGAAATCGGATCAAAAATAGTAATATTTCTAATTTTTAACTAAAATAAATATTTTTCCCTGTTTTTCTATTGAAAAGGGGGGGTCTACTCTTTTCAATGAAAACATGACAAAAGTGAACATAACAACAATAACTGTACTCTTAAAGAGCTTTCCAACGACATGCGTCATGAAGGGCATATACCCCGTACCTCTGTTTACCAATTTGGACCATTTCAGATTTACACCTTCCTGTGGTTGGTCACATTGACCGTGCCAAATTTTGAGCGGATCAGTTCAGCTGTTCAGGAGGAGTATGCGTCCAAACAAATGCAAAGTGTAGTATAAGAGCTTCGCTTCGTTCAGCTCAATTACTTAAAAAGTTATAACTGAATCAATTTCACTTAAATCTTTTAGTAAATTAGTATACATCAGGAGTATATATCAAAGGAGTCAAACCCTTATAAAACAACACATAAATAATAAATAATTAGTATACAAGAAGAATATGATAAGATAGAGCTGTGAAACGTACTTCTGTTAAAACACTGTCAGACTATTATTAGTCAAAGGTAAACAATTAACTGTGTTGTCCAAGGGCCAACGAATACTAAAGAAGCGGTTAAACAAGCCTTAACCTTACCTTTTCTTTCCTTCTTGGACGTGCTCTTACTTAAGTTATTTTAAATCTTTTAATCATTTAAGTAAATTTCATTTTTTTTTTTTAAATCAAATTACAATTATTATTAACTACGGGAAACAGACAGAGAAAAATAGACTCCAGCGCGGGGATTTGAACCACCGGCCTCTATATACTATACTACTGGAAATATAGAGGCCGGTGGTTCAAATCCCCGCGCTGGAGTCTATTTTTCTCTGTCTGTTTCCCGTAGTTAATAATAATTGTAATTTGATTTTAATTAAAATTTAATCGTTCCATAGTATGAATACTACCAAAATCGTAAAACATGTAAATTTCATTTAAAATATATTTTTGCTTCCAAGTTTCCAAGGTGTGGTGGTTCTGAGGAACGAAATTTAATTTTGTGTCACTGATTTTATAAATTCCTGGATAGAAATCCATTTTTAGATACCAGAGAACAATTTTGGTCCCGTGTATGTTGGTGTGTGTAAATGAAATGTAGATGGGGGCTCATATGTGTCTATTGCTGGTCCCACATAAGTTTCCCATATAAGTGCCCATTAATTCCCTTCCACATGTGCTCTAAGGTTCTTTTTTACTACGTTTTTATTTGCTTGCTTTCTTGTTTGTTTGTGTGTCACAAATCTTACAATCGATTTTTAATTTACTTCACAGCATAGACATTTGAATTTTTTAGAATAGCTCAGAATGCGATGACAATGCATTATTTTAATACTTTTAGCCATCTTTAAGCAGAATTTAATTAATTTTCAGTAAATTTTGGTATATGGAATTACTGGTAATTACGGTGTATATTAATTTATATATATATATATATATATATATATATATATATATATATATATATATATATATATATATATATATATATATATATATATATTTATATATATATGATTAATAACTTTTTTTTATTTTAGCAGTCCATTTTTGTGTGAGTGAACTGTCCATGGTTTACTTATTTGTCCTTTGTCTAATGTTTGTGTTTACCCACAAAAAATAGAATGGTCAGGTTTATATGATCCAACAGTAAATTTAAAAGCGTAGTATGTAAAAAAGTAGTGTAAAAGTTCTTTTTACCTCCTAATTATTTGTCTATATCTTTAAAATACCCATAAGATATTTATGAAATTTGGATGGTTTGTCGAATGCAGCGTTTAGGTAGTCCCATAATAATTTCAACCGTCTGCGCTCGTTAAATGTTGCTAAATTGATGCTTTTAGTCACGTATAATATCATATCAATTCCGACAGATTTTAAAAATGGAATGAAAACTTAAATAAATTAGTCAATAATAGATTGTAAAAGCAAGATTGTAAATAGCATAACATATCATTAAAGTATACGGGATTTGGCGTGAGGAGCTATGTGCCACACTAATTGGGTGTATATTTTAATGCTGTGTTGTTGTTAATAACACAGCATTAACAACAACACAGCATTAAAATAGATACAGTTGTGGCAAGTGAATAGGAATAGTGCAGTAGGAAGAGACTTTTGATTTTACTTAATCTTTTTTTATTTATTTGTTTTGGGGGGGGGGGGGGGGGAGGTTGTTAAAAAGAAGGATGGAGAAAATGTTTGTTCCTTTATGCCTTTTTCATTATCGCTCCTGGTAGAATTTAGTTGTAAAGTTTTCTTTTTTTTTTTTCCTTTTTTTTTTCTTTTTTTAACATCTAGTTACTTTTTTCATTCCCTTAAAGCGAAAAAAGAAAATTAGAGAATAGAATCTTGTCAAGTTTCCATTTGGCATTCTGTTTTCAGGTTTTATGTTGGTCTAGAGTAAAGGTCCTTGGATTAAGTAAAAGGGCAAGTTGGCAAGTCGCTTTATCCTTGAGAAGGTCTTGAGGAGAGGCTGGGGCCTGGTGAAGTTTGAGACGTAGCTACTCTCTTGGGAGGCGGGAGAAGAGGAAACTAGGAGTACGTCTTATTTGACTTGATTAACTTCCCTTGAGATAAGATGCTACCCTATTCCTTCTGTCTGCCACTGTTTTCTCTGCCCCTTAACGTCCCTCGTGTACAACGGAGAAATAATGGACACTGACTCACTCTCCACTCTTCTATTCGTTTCAACGATGAACGTTGTCTTCCTTTTCTAATCTCTTCTTATGTCTCTTCTCTTATTTACTATAAAGTTATTTTCGGGGTTTCCAATTTGGAGAAGTTTAGTTAAATTTTGTGAACAACGATTTTACTATTTTACTTGTTGTATTTAATTTTCTAGTTAAGCTTTTTTCTTTCTCTGTGAAAGTAAAAGTAATCTTAATAAATCACTAAAAGCCTTGAAGTTGAGAGAGGAATTTAAGTAAATTTTATAGTTTATTTTGTCTTTAAATTTTTTATATAAAATAAAATTGATTAAGTTGTGTGGAAAAGGTTCCTTTACTTTAGAAAGCTCTATTCGATTTCAGAAAGATAGTTAAGTCAAAATTTATGTAATACTTTTGTTTAAAACATATGCCTTTTACTCATATTTTCGTGAGGTAAAGCAAGAACAGTTCCCTAATTGGTGTTTACCAAGTTCGTTCACAGTTGTGAGTTATTTCTGGTGTTAGTCGATCTAATTAGTAAAACCGTGTTAATTAATTCTCTTGGATCTTGACTCTATTGGAATATTTAACTCACTCAGTCTTTACTCATTGTGAGATTTACGTCTTCATCAGTTCTCTTAGTCTCTATGTAAAGTGAGACTGACGTTATCTCTTGCCTTGAATTCTTATCCCTCCTTAGATATTGATTACGTTTACTTCTACACCATCATCAAGCTATTTCTTGACACTGATTTGTATTTGTATCGAACACATTAAGCTCACTCTTACTCAGTTTATATAAAGGTCTCTATTATTCTCTTTACTTTACTATTTTTTTAAAAATTGGACATGTTAGTTTAATGATAATTCTTGGAAAAATTAGCATGGCTTTACAATCTTTCCACTTATTTAATATTTTTGTTCAAATGATTTCATTCTGAGAAATTATTGTCTATATTGCGAAATTTTCAACATATGAGCGCTACGAATTAACAATTTTCTGTGTTAACAATTTTCTCGAAGAGGACGATTAAATTCGTTCTTTGACTAATTAGTTTGATCCTTTTCGCTGTGGAGGTGGTAGGAGTTTCCTTCCACTCCTTTCCATTATCCAATATGTTTACAACAGATAGAGGTAATGCTGGTAGTTCAAAGTCACGGGTGAAACCTAGTTGCGTATTCTCAACAAAATGCCTATGTTATTGAATATTCTAGATTTTCTTTTTTACAAATTTTAAGTGTGACTAGTTTCAATACTTTATACTCTTCTAATAAAATATTTCTTCAAACATACTAGATTGATATGTTTAAAGTGTGTCAATAAATTGTTGATTGAAAGTAAAACATCGGACTCGTTTTCTGAAATGTATCATAGTGACAACTCAGTTTTTCAAGATGGAAATATACATCTGTAAATATTCATAGAGGCTACAATATCGTTGTCAATATTTTTTCTTTCCTCCATCCGTCTCAATGCCAAGCTAATATTCAATCGAGTGATTGGGAACGACTTGAGAGATGTACTAGGGAAATAAGTCCTGAGGGAGGAAATGAAGAGTGTATTTGCATATTTGAGGGGGGAAGGAGACTCTGCCTGAGATTGTTTACAATCCTACTCTACAGTACATATTGGCGTTTGCTTATCGCTTCTCTCCATAGGCGGAGAGCGAGAGGAATCGAATCCTTCCAATAAGAGTTGTCTCCAAATCTCGGGTATCTGCATCAGTTAAATTAATCGAAGGCTCCACTGAATTTATTCTTGTGAAGTATTCTGATGTAGGTCAATATCGTTCTTCTAGTTTCTAGATGTTTAAACAGCACATGCTGAATCTATAATTGGAGTTTACTTTTAAATGATAACTATCGGATGTTTTATAGCAAATCTTGTGTAAACAAGTTTTTATTTACTTTTTTACTCCAAATACTGAGTATAAGTAAAAGTAATTACTTTTACTGTTTTTGCATAACCATTCGTTTTTTTTGAGAATATATTAAATATTTAATTTAGGATATTATTAATAATTTTAGAATGATACCTGTTTAGAATATCTCTTATAATTTTACTTAAAAAAAAAATTACTTTTTTAAAAAAGTGTTACAAAAATCCTATACTGGATATTGCACTCCTGTTATACTCCGCACCCAGCAAGAAACATTTTTTTTTTTTTTTTGCACATTTATTTTCGTAATTTTCTCAACAAAATATTCGCTCAAAACTTAAATCTAACTTGACTCAATTTCTATAATCCAGTTTTCACAAATATGGAATTCATTGACCATTTTCATGGAACTCATATCCTCACGCCAAGTTAAGTTGAGTTCTTCGTGTGAACCTAGAGACATCCTTTTATTATGTTTTAAAAAAGAAAATAGTAAAATTTTGTCATTTTATACGAGCAATTATATGATATAACAATGACATTTGAAAGAGGTTTGTCAAAAGCGGTCGCGTGATCATTGTGGAGGGTGAGGTTGGATACATTTTTGGCCCAATTCACGCACGAGTGGCGTATGGCACTGAAGTGGCAATGGCGTGGCTCTGGCGTGGAGCTAGTTTGTGCCACCTCTATGTTAACCTATGGCCTAATGTACATTGGTATGGCGTGGCACTGGCGTGGCAGAGGGGGTCCACCATGACCAATCCTCGCTAGTCCCACGCCATCCCCACGCCACTGCCATATACCACTCGTGTGTGAATTGGGCCTTACGAAGGATCTTTGATGAAGAATTTGTAGCCGAAGGGAGTTGGTAGGCTTGGTTCTACCCTAAACCTCCAAACCGTAGGTCGAAGCCGGCTTAAAACTATGTTGTAGCTGAGGAGTTTATTATACTCATCTTGGATCTACGATCTAGGCGAAGAAGCAGCAACTTGTTGAGATGTCAGTACGTTTAGTCTTGTGATCATTCTGAAGTCCATTGTTCGAGCCATATTAATTTAATTTCTACGCCACTTACTTTCCCTTCCAAATGCACAAATAAGTTTGTGCCCACTGGTTATGGTTGTACCCCACTGAGAATCGAAGTAACAGCTGTTTTATACACCTATATCTTTAAAAGTACTTTATACTTTTGAGATAAGTGAATTTAAATGCTGAAAATATGGATGGTTTGTCGAAAGTAACCCGCAGTTGGTTCCATGAATGTCAATCGTCTGCGAAAATTAAATATTGCTTTTATATAAGTGACCTCACAGAGAATCAAAATAGATCCAAATCTCATATGGCCATTAGTCCAATAATATAATTGGACGCGTGGAAGATATTGTGTCACAAAAATTGGCGGATATGTGTATTATGTATATTTGATTCTATGTTTTATCTAACGCTTCTGTTCTTTTCTTTGTTTCAGGTAATGACTACAATTGTATTTATTTGTTAAAGAGTATAAAATACGGTTTGCATTGCTTATTGGTAAGTGTTAACATCTTTTAATAGTAATTTAATTTATATTATTAATTCATAGGATAACTCAATTATATAATATGCATTATCTGATTGTTAATTGTGGCATATATTGTTTCGGATATGAATTTTAATGAAATTTATAAAATGATAGAGATAATGATAAGTATTCTTAAAACTCAATTTACATGTAAAACATATTATATATGAATATGTAAAGGCATATTTTGTCTTATTTATTGAAAATAGTACAGAAAATAAATGAATAAAAATTAGTCCGAGATACCACAGACTTATTTTCTCATATAATTGTTTCCTTCTCTCTGTATCTTTCAGCTCTATTTAACTTAGAAACTAGATTTTTCTCGGAATAGCGGCTTTTATGTTTTCATTGGTATTTAAATAAATTACATTTTCTAACAATGTATAAAGTATTTACAAGGAAATACATTAGTAAACTGTAAATAATTTTCCTTATACTTCGATAATATTTTTTATCGTGACTTTTTTTTATTTTCTGAAAGGAACATTTTTAAACAATTGGTATATATATACATGTACAAGGCGTTCCAATAATAGTTAATCAAAGTTTGAGAGCTTATAACAAGAAAAATCTTCAATAAAATATTGTTTTTTTAAAAAAGTGTGTTAATCTGAGCGCATGACAGTGCGCAAGGCCAATCCAGTAAGCATGCAGTGTATCTTTACTTCAACCAATTCCCTCGGTTTTTCTCACCCTCATATCTCTGCTTCCGGTTACAATGGGCTTTTGAAATTTTAAAAATAGATTATGCTTAAGTAGCTTAGGAAATTGTAAAAAAAATAGTCTTTAACACTCAGTTTCTTCAACAGGAGAGTGTTTTTGTTTTAAAGTTAACATTTTGGTTACTGACTCACTCACTCATCATCAAAATTTTAAGTGACTTCCACAAGAGCTAAAAACTTGACTATAAGTTCACTTCACTTATACTTTCATGTGTTATTAATGGAATATTTTTCTACTTTAAATGTTTTATTTTTACTGCTTAACACTTGGCCAGTTTCTGAATGTACAGCATTGATGACAGATGTCATCGCGAACGACAGAAACAATTTAGACTTAAATATAGACAGTGCCACCATGGCAAAACATTATTGGGTTGATAGAAGTCGAATGTTGCAAAACGGCATAGGCGTTATTTAAAAAAAAAAAAAATCTCATAGAGGTATAAAACTTCAGTATCTAACTGCAGTCACATAGGTGGGTAATTAGAGAACTTAGAAGAAAAGAAAAAAAATCCAGACCTCCCAAAAAAGTCAGTCTACCATTATTCAGAAACGGGCCAAGTGTTAACTAATAAAAATAAAAGAGTAGGCTTGCTAAACATAAGTTGCTTGTAGACCATTAGTTCACTTATGGTCTAAAGAAGATGCAGACTTGGCCAGAATGTAGGATATCACTACTTTGTTAAGCTGACTTTTTTTTGGGTGGGGGACTGGGACTTGGCCCTTTTTTCACGGTTATATAGGTTTTTGCTGAGAATTAAATATCTTGGAAACCATAAGTGATCATTTTGAAGAATAATTGTGATTTTTAAAGCAAAATATATATATATTTTTTTTTTATTGATAAAACGGTGCGTTAGAGAGTATTTTTTTTCTTAAAATACCTTGATTTATCATAATTTTCATAAAATACATTTAAAAAATTACTTGCAACATGTTACAACCCTTCGCACTGCTCCTTAGAGACACCTCTGGATAGGTTTTTTTAATTATTTTAATTTCATCTGATAAAGTATGAGAAAGATGTATCTATTTCAAATTTAATCACTTATTGTTTCCGAGATATTAAATTAAAGTCATCTTTAGAAGCTGACAGTTAAGGGGTTGAATCTTCCATAGTATATATATTTTCAAAACATTTTATTCTATTATGATTTTCATATTTATTTCTCTTGTTTTATATGCTCTCAAACGTTTATTAACTATTACAGAAACACCTTTTATATATACCAGTATAAACCCTATTGAATTTATGTATTCTAAATTGTATTCATATCGGTTGGTAGTTTATGTCATACATAGTTAAAAATAGGTAGGGGGACCCATAGTTAGGGTCAACAGTGTATTATATAGGTAGTACTGACTTGTAATGTAATATTGACGACTTAGACTTTCCTGAATTTCGTCTGGTGGAACATAGGGCTGTCACGGATGCTCTCAACCGGTCCCGATCCCTGTCAAGCCTTGAAACCTGTCACTAGTTTTTTTTCCAACTCTTCTTACTCTTCTCTCTCTTTACTTTTCTTCAACGTGTTTCAAGAGGTCTAAACATTTTTTCCTCGTAGATTCCATTACGGTCGGTTTCTCGCCACTTTTGCACAGTTTTTCCGACTGTGAATCCTACCGAATCCACTTCCACTGCTTCTCTCAATTTGATATATTATAGAGTTGAGAATCTCACTTCATTTTACTTTCTCATATACGTACTAGTTTTAGGGATAAAAACAATCTAATAAATAAATAAGATAGATCAATAAGAGATCATAGAATAATAAGAGAAATTCATAGATTTATGTGTTATTTAATTTTTTTTTAATGGAACTTTGTACACGCGTAGAGATTAAACTACTGGGTCGATTTTGTTGAAATTTGGCATACATGTTCAGAGAAATCATACCCATAGGTGAAATCGATAAATAAAAAAAATGATTGTAAAACTCCCTCATTTAATTCCTCAACTTTTAAAACTAACCATATTTAACTTATAATCTTATATGTAGGATGCTATAGTACCGAAAAGAAGATAGGGAAGTGTGGAAGAGGACATTTTAGTAAGTATAGAGGTAGAGGTTAAAATCGCTTTAAATCAAATTCTAATTCACATTCTCTGTCTGGTTTAATTATTTGTTGTAACGTCTTGTAATTCTGTGATTTAATTTCTTTTAATCCTCTGTTATTTCTTATTATAAGCCTCCGTGTCATGTTTTTTTATTCCTTTGTTGTAACTTATTTTAACCCTCCGTTTTAACTTCTTTTAATCCTCTGTTATAACTTCTTTTAATCCTCCGTTATAACTTCTTTTAATCCTCAGTTTTAACTTCTTTTAATCCTCTGTTGTAACTTCTTTTAATTCTCCGTTTTAACTTCTTTAAATTCTCTGTTGTAACTTCTTTTAATCTTCCGTTTTAACTTCTTTTAATTCTCTGTTGTAACTTCTTTTAATCCTCCATTTTAACTTCTTTTAATTATCTGTTGTAACTTCTTTTAATCCTTCCTTTTAACTTCTTTTAATAATACTCTGTTGTAACTTTTTTTAATCCTTTGATATAACTTCTGAGTTGCCATCGAAATATCTCAGTTATAATTACTACTACTTATTCTCATACATTTCTCCTCTCGCCGGCTTTAAAATTTGGTTATTGCGGTTGAAAGCCGGCTTTGTATTCCTATATAACTTTTGGTGAAGTGAGGTATTTTCTTTATACATGAGCTTCATCTAAACTCACGTAGGTGGGATTAAGTTAAGAAGGTTTTAACACAATTTAATTGTATAAATGATCTGCAGATAATACTATGAATCACTTCTTTACTAATGACTCATACTGAGTATGTATTTTATACTCATTACATTTTGATTTAAAATGTATGAGATCTGGCTCTTAATAGATTTTTTGCTGCACAGAGTAGTACTTCATTTGTGTAAAAATGTAATAACTAGTGGTGAGGCGATTAAGAACTCGCTGCGAACAAAAAAAGTAAAATAGTCCATGGAATATTTTCATTTTGCTCAATATGGCTACGGACAAACATTTGTTCTCCTAAGAGCTTTAATATATATGAAACATATAAGCATAAACTTTTTATTTCAGCACGATCACTGGCCATTTTATTTTCAAAATTCCGGCAAATAATCTTTGTAATAATAGTTATTTATTTTCCTACTCTTACTCTTAAGACCTTTAAAATGAAGTAGATGATGTGGAACTTCTAGTTACTGCTATTTCGCGGCATGACATCACACTCCACGTAGTAACTAAAGGTCCACCAGTGCATGCTAAAGCTCGACGTTTGTCGCGAGAAAAGCTAGCTTTGACCAAGAAGAATAAATATTAAGAATGCTTTAGTTCGTTTTGTGTGATACATGGTCTTATTGTTCCTTCAACATAAATATATACTTAAATAAATTTTACTCTGTTTATTAGTACCATATTGTGATTTTTACGACAACTCCGTCTCATCAGTCCGGTTTGATAATAAAAAACCCATCCATTTTAGTTATTAAGTTCAACGACTGAACAGATATTGTCGCATTTAAAAACTGAGCTTGACAAAGGAAAGATGGATTGAATTTAAAGGAAATAGTGTAGGGAATTGTAAATTAAAAGTTTGTGCTTGTACCTCCACTCAAATTTATTTCTACTTATGTTTAGCGCTTCTTTTGCGTTTCCATGTATATGACTGAACTCAAGTCAGTGTTATTAAATAGAGCTAACTTTATCGTATGATCGAGTTATTTCATCTTAAATGATTGCCATATCGTTTTGAGATTTCTCGTTTACAAACCAAGAAGCCCCCCCCCTCCCCTGTTACTTGCCGGAAGTAGTCCACCCTTCACCCTCTTCTACTCCGTATGCCACTCACACGACAGATTAATTTTCGTTCCCTCCCCATTTTCTCTTTCTTCCCGCACGGCTTCAAACACCTTTAGAATTCTGAAAAGCGTGAAAAGTTCTTGAACTTACTTAATTCGAAAATAGCTTTACAGAAATGGTTGGGAATTTTTTTATAATTTAAGTTTGAGTTGACTTCGTTGTATATTTACGTTTCTTAAAATAATAATTGAAGTAATTTAAATTTACAAGTAACCCGAAATAAAGTTTATTTCAAGTTGTAAGTAAAACAGTAATTAACTAAAAAGAGTAAGCATGAACAACTCTGGAAAAATCCACTCCAGTCTATATTAAAATAGACTTCCAATTGGTGTGGCACATACCATCCTCGCATCATATTACGTATTTTATTGATTTTATGCTTTAACAAGCCATTATAGTCTAATTTGTTTAATTGTTTCCCCCGTTTTTTTAATCTGTCAAAATTGTTTTGATTTTTTACTTGAATTAAAGTATCAAATAAGCAAAAGTTAAAGAGTGCAGACGGTTCAAAGTAATCTGGGGCTATCTGCGGGTTACTTTTTATAAACTATAAAAGTTTCATACAAATCAGATAAGTACTTTTGAAGCTGTAGCTGTAAATTAATGTATGTTTGTGCGCATGTAGAAGAGAAAAAAATGAGCGCAGAAGGTTGAAACTTATATGGGACCAACAATGGGCTTTTCATGGCCTACCACCTAAATTTCATTAAAATTTGACTTATAGTTTTTAAGGTATATTGGGTTCTCAAAAATTGAACGACAGACCGACAGACAGACACGGAACCAAAATTGATCCCTGATATCTGAAACGGATTTCTATCTTGGAATTTTTGAAATCGGAGACCTAAACTTTTTTCGTTTTTCTGAACGATTACATAGCCTCGGAAGCAAAACATATTAACAATAATAAATAAAATATTTTGGGATCTAATTTCAGTATTTCTAAAAGAAATGTTAGTAATTATTGTTTTACGAACTTTTTCAGGGTCATTGGGTTTTGACCTTATATGACTTCCCTAAGTAAGTGAAATTCCAGATAAAAAGCGAACTCTAAAGACCATTCAAAAATGGACAAATGAGACGGAGAATGATATGTTGGATACCAGCATGTTATTTCAAGAAAAAGTAAAGGCTTGACATAAATCACCTGTACTTGTACCGACAAGTAAATAGATATACAGGTAGTAAAGTTAATAAAAGTGTTGGATACCAGTATGTTATTTCAAGAAAAAATAAATGTGACATAAATTACCTGTACTTGAACCGGCAAGCAAATACAGATGGTAGAAGTTAATAATCAAGTTATATTTAGCTTTCATCCCCATTTAAAATGTTAAATTTTACATAAAATATAAGCAATGAAACAAACTCACACACACATCCATTCAAACGAAGTTAAATTGACAAGGTTCAGTAGTAAAATATAAAATTCATAAAAATGGACTTCCATTGCGTTGTGGCATCGGAGATAGCCTGCAGGCTGGGGAAGAGATTCTCCTGACGTCTTCACTCTGGACTTAAAGTGACTTAAATCTGCATCTGATAAAATTAAATGTCAAAGCTGAAGGCACTGAGACTAAATTACAAAACTGGTATAAATGGTAGCCTGTGGACGTGCTGGTAAGCTCTAACCTGACCGTGTTGAAGGGATGGAATCGTCTACGTTTTGTCCAGACGCTAACAAAACGTACATCTCCGTGTCACTTTAGTTCTTAGCTTAGTGGCAGCTGTTTGGAACTTGCCTAGCTGTACTTATTTTTTAATATGCCAAGTACTGTAAAGTAATTGTAAAGAAGCTTTAAAGGGATTCTTGGTTGATTGTGCCATTATAATTAAAATTTAATTATACAAAATTATAGAAGTTAAGCAGTATAAAGTATAAGTAACAGTTTGTCTCCAAAAAACTTATTTAATTTCGTTTACTATTTATTTTTCAATTTCTATTTATTTGGTTGTATATAAAATAGATGTAAAAATATAGTTATGGCTGAAATAATAAATGCAGCTGTGTAAGTGAGATTGAGATGAAATCTTGTAAAAATTTAAATCATTTAAGCTTCATAGATTATAATCAGTGTCTGTCTGAGCGGATGAGATGAAATAAATTGATGTAATTTATCTTAGTAGCGGGTGGTAGATAGTTTATGCAAGGACCCCCCCCCCCCCCCCCCTCTTGTACTTGAAGAAACAAATGCATTGATGCAGATGTTACAAATAAGAAAAAGAACATTTAGCAATTAACGTTCGCTCTCACATTGTTTTTTAATAAGGCATCACGCTACTTTAAGCATTAGAACATGTGTTGGTACATTAAGTAAAAAAAGTGACATTCTTAATAGATATATTTATTTAGTGAGTGAAGAAGATTACACTGACACATCCTTAAAAACGAGTAATATATGTGTCAAGTCAATTTTAGGATTAATACCGCAAGTTAATAATAAAAGTACTTCATCATATTTAAGAAATATTTAAAAATAAATATTGATTCATGAATGAAAATTTAACTGAGGTGTATTAAAACTAATAGTAAAAAAAAAAAAAATAAAATATGTTTAGTAGAACTCAATTCTTTGTTTTTGTTTTTTGCTTCCGAGCTTACCGAAGGTAACGGAAGCTATGTGATCATTCTGAAGAACGAAAACATTTTGTGTCTCTGATTTCAAAAATTCCAAGACAGAAATCCGTTTTAGACATTAGGGAGCATTTTGTCATTTTCATCTTAAATATTTATTCAAACGATCATATTTTTGGATTGTAAAAAGGGAGTATAAAAGATCACGTATGATAGGTGAGAAATATTTTGTTTGATGATTGTTTTTTTCTTGAGGAAATTTTTATCATCAAACCCTACGAAATTATATATAGAGAGTTAAATTCACGCATAGAGTTTAAATTGACTGTTCTATCAGTTTCTTATTATCTTACAAATAAAAGTAAAATGGTATAGACTGTTAATGGCCATTGATATATAAACAGTTTTCGTTTTCCAGCTAACCTGTTAATAATTTAATAGTAGATGTATTTTACGTGGAGAGACTTTGGCTTCTACTTTTAATGATTTCTCATGACATGAGCATGGACTCCACTCATGCTCCATATCCTATGTTGTTAATAATTTGTTTACCCCTAATTAATTTCTTGTTCCGCAGCGATTTTATGAGGCCTTTTCAAGGTTCTCAACTTGTGGCTTGCCCCAAATGTTTTTTTTAGGATTTTCCAGGATATACCTCAGCTTGAGAACATAGCTTGTGAATGCTTGTGTGATTTATTTAGCATAAGAGCCTATTAGCATATGACTATTATCTCTCAGACCTTGCTCTAAAAGTAATTTCTTCAGTTATGACCTCGGAATTTAATCCTGTCATCTTTGACAATTCTGATGACAAATATACTGCTAATCATGAATTCCCCATGAACATCTTCTGAAATAATTAAATTGTTTTTTAGGTAAGTATATCCTTCCCTTTTAAGTTTAATTTTGAACAAAAAAAGAAGAATATATATGTTTAACTTAAAATATTTTTTATGGGAGTATGCAGAATAGCAACTAAGTGCTTGTAAGTGGTTTTAATAATAAGAGGTTTCTTTTTACAGAGGTTCTCTTAGGCTTTTTAATGACCCCTGGAAAGAATTTCTCACGCCATTATCTACTCTTCTACAGGATGCCACGAAACTCTTTAAAAAAAGGGGGAGAATTTTAGCCCCCGCTTTCCCCGGACCCCTGAAAAACTGTAATACACCCTTAAACCAGCCAATTATCTCTGTAATCGGCTCTGGGTATTATAGTGTAGGGTTTTTCCCCCTTATCCTCATCTTCTTCCATTGGTGGAGAGCTTCTTGTATTTTAGTGTGAAGAAAAATTATCTCCATAAAAAGAAAAAAAGGGGAAGTATGTGTTTTCAGCTCACAAAAAGAGTCCCAAGGTAATTTAACAAATATGACAAGTTCGTTAACAATCAAAATCGGCCCAGCCTTGTCAAGATAGCGCTTAAAAGTTTGTTTTAGCTATACCTTGTTACTTTCGGAGATCAGTTGCGTTACAGACAGACAGACTAGCGCAGGATTGTATAGGCCCCCCTTGTTTTCGCCTATGAACCTTAAAAAAGTAATAAGAATAATAGCTAGTAGTAATTACTTCAATTGAATTTATGGGAATTTAATATTAAATTAATTGCCACAGTATGTGCTTTCAGTAAATACAACGGATCAGGAAGCACTTAAACAAGTAGGAAGTGTTTGATAACCAGCATAATCCCAGTCAGTAGCGTATACAGATTTTTTTTGGCTGGGGTGGGGGATTCTATATGCATACCCCATAATTTATTAATGCACCACCTGAATGGGTGGGTATTCAGATGGCACGGCTTTACTTTCTATAGCAAAGCACGAGTGTGCTTTTTTGTGGGGGGGGGGGGGGGGTTCTATAGAAAATATTGTTTATTTCTTTTTATAAATGGGATAGGTTTATAAAACACCATTAAAATTCTTATTCTTACTATCTTTAAAAGTACTGATCTTGATCTTTATGAAATTTAAATGTTTTGTCGAAAGTAGCTCGCAGATAGCTCCAGATTAATTTCAACCGCCTGCGCACATTAAATATTGCTAAATTGATACTTTTAAACGTGTGAACAAACAAATTTTGACTGAATAAAATAAAAGGGAGGGGAAAAATAAAATAAATTAGACAATAATAAGTAGTAAAAGCGTAACGTGCGTGAGAGGATGTGAGGAAGCTTATGTCCTACAGTAATTGGCTATTTTAACTTTTCTTCATTAATGTTACTTACGCACATTTCTGTGACACTGCACATTATTGTGAAATAAAAATTTGCTTTTAAAATTAAATTAGTTGTTATTATATGTATAACTAAGGACGTGGTTTCAATTATAAAGTTATAATATTCACACCAGTATTAACTACTTTAATTGGTCATAATGTGTTCTTGGTAAAGAATAATCATTTATACTTTTAGATTTTTATTCAATTGTTACACTAGAACCTGTTAATCGACTGTGTTATATCAGAGATTACAGAATTTTCCAATTTATGTTAATCGACTGTGGTAAATCACAAGTTTCATACCTAATCAATTCTTTCAATAAGTGTTTATTCGTTTTTCGATCTGAGAAAAACGGTTGAGGTAAGGCCAACTTAAGGAAGTCGCCCTATGTAGACCAGTAATAGAAACCTCGTCAGAAACCTATGTTCCGTAAAAAAACCTTGTCATTCAGCTAATGAAAAGGCCGGGTTTGTATGGTTTTTGGAGGGTTTCCTTTACAAATGGCAGGAGTTTTGGGGATCAACTAACTAAAGTTTTGTTGTAGGACTTACCATATTACGAAACTCTACCAAGGGTTTATGTTGGTGTCTATATGCTTTATACATGTATGCTAAATGCGGTCAAGCATTCAGTCTTACAGTTTCAGTAACCAAATTCGATAGTGTTGACTGAAAATTAGTTGTTTCGATTCAGCATTTTCGACAACTTCAGTGATTTTTTTATTCACTAGACACTAGATAGTAAGTCAGCTAGTTATGTGATGTACTAACTTCTTATATTATTTCTACTTCTTCTTGTAGGTACTACCTTAAAACATTTAAAAAAAATAGATAAACAGTTATATTTTATTTGAAAAAAGTAAGTAGTTTACTTTTTGAAAAAAGTATATGTTTATTTGCCGAACAATTGCTGAAAACGAAAATATTTATTCCTCCTTCTTCTATCCCATTAGGGTGAACTTTAAAAAAAAACCTTTCTTTATGGTTGTTTAACCCAAATGTTATGTCCAGGGATTTGAGCTAGGTGTTTGTTTGTTATTTAGATTAAATTTACTATATATTCGCTTTCTTTAGCCGTAGCCTCTTATTTATTTATTTTTTTTTAAATATAGGTAAACATAAATTTCTATATGTTTGATGCTAGTACTCTTTCATCATATTCATAGCTTTTTTCCTTCCATTCCTATCTTTATCTTCCTTTATCTCTCATGTCAAAAATGATGGTTGCGAAACGTGTTATATAAGGTGAGGTAAAAGCTTTCTTCTACCTTTAAAACTTACCTACCTTATAACTATCTTTATAACGTAAGAGGTTACTTCTATATTAGTATGTTGAACCTTAAATACAACCTACTACTGCAATACACCCAGCTCGTTCTTAACAGTGACGAATATTCATAAAA
Organism: Gerris lacustris; assembly: GCA_951217055.1. Lineage (NCBI taxonomy): Eukaryota > Metazoa > Arthropoda > Insecta > Hemiptera > Gerridae > Gerris > Gerris lacustris. The sequence continues at coordinate 47,544,893 of OX578283.1, forward strand.
AACCGCAAATTTTTACTGACTTAACTTTAAAGATGATACTAAATTAAAAGACTAAATGGATGGCAGTTTATACCACCTCTTTCTTTCAGATTCTTGCTAATCTGTTTGCAAATAAATTGGCATATAATATATTTATTGATTAAATTTTTACGTCTCGTTTAAAGCAACTGCATTTATTTTATTTTAAACTCACTGGATACTCCTTCGCAAAGGAATGTTTTACAGGGGAGAATAATTTAATTTTGTTTAAAAAATAAATTCGTTATTATTATATTATTGAAATATTCATTAATTCTATTCTAATACTTTGATTCACTTAAACACTTAACCAAAAATTTTTTTTTTCGAAAAATCACTTCTTTCTAAGTACCATTTAAAATAAAAAGTTAATAAGGAACACGATGTGACTCGTGCTGAAGCTAACCGATTACTCCATATTTAGTTTTTTAACAAATGCCCCTTTTTTTAAGAAAATGTTACCTTAATTTAGCATACAACGTTGTATTGATATATTTTTATTTTTTACCCTCAAAAAAATGTTAATCAAGCCAAACCCCTGTGGAATTTTTTGTCAAAATAGTTTAAAATAAAAAAGTTATAACAAATATGCAAATGAGGTATCGCTGTAAAGGTCTCCATAAGAATAGTAAAAAAAGAATAACAAGCTTTCCATTTTATTTATTACTGAAGCAGCATAAACAAAAGTAACTGTTTTTCTAATCTTACCAACTTGAAATGTACCCCTTTGTATTTTTGTACAGGGGTACAAACATTGACCTTCTTCTTGTTTTAAAGGTCAAGTGTCCAAATTTTCATCAAGATCAGAATATAGCTGCAGGTTTGTATAAAATACATACAACTCATATACGTGATTACTTTTCTTTATATAAAACTAGCTGAATACCCGTGCTTCGCTACGGGGTGTTTTATTTTCAATTTAATGGATTTATAAACTACCACCAAGAAACATTTAAATTATTTTACAAAGCGAGAATATCTAGATTCTATCCCTCCCCCTTATTTCTATATCCCCTCCCCTTTGATAAGATATTTTGCTAATATCCCAAATTAGTAATTCATTCCGACTAAATTTTTAAAAAGGAAAAGCAGTGGTATTTTCCTTCTGTACCCCCCCCCCCCCCCCCCCTCCCCCCTCTTCGTGTCATTTTACATCCCTTGGTTGAAATTGGAATTATCCTTTATTAATATACATGCTTACATCCAAAATAAGAGCTCTTTCTCTAGTATTAACTTCCTAACTTTTGAAGATCTGTCTGGGCTCAATTCCCCTTCTTTTCTTACTCTGTCCTTATGTTCCCCTTAGGGATAAAATTTTAGAAAATCTCTATTGGCAGATTTCAATATAATTTAGAAATTATTATACTACGTATACACTCGTAGATTTTATTTTAGAATTTTAAAGAAGTGGTCATGATTAAGTTAGTAAAGTTTTAGGCACGGTAAGGCGTGATTTATTAATTATTGCCTTAATATCTAAAAATAAATCTAAATATCTTTTGATAGATATTGAAAAGTAATTTCTTTAACAGTTCTTCCTACAGAAATTTCCACAAAACATAAAATATGGTCAGTAGTTTCTTATGCAATTTTGGTTAAATACATTTTTTATGAAAAATGAAATAATAATTTTGAAATCTATTTAGAAGCCCCGTTCTCAGCTCCATATAAAGCTACCAAATCGTTTTATATCCTTTATCACCCGCAGAATTAAGCTTAACATTGTACCCAAGAACCTCCAAAATCTATTCAGCCATTTGGACGTGATTGACGCACAGACAGACAGATATAAAATTTTCTAAACTTAAATTCGTTGTCAGGACTACTCATTCAGTGGAAATACCCCATATTCTCTCTCCGCAGCTCGGGCCTCCATGTTCTCTAGTGGAGAGATAACCTTATGTAGAGCTAAAATGTAAAATCAATAAAATAGATAAATTAATGTACTAAAATATTATTTATGTATTAATATGTTTTATTCAATAAAGGTATTTTATAAAAGATAATAATAATAATAAAAAAAAATAAAAATAAATAAATACAAAATTTTAGCCCAATCGGATAAATGTACAGACACAACAATTATTAGTCAGTCAGTCAGTCAGTCAATCAGGACATTGCCACTTATATTATAGATAAATAGATTTAAACTAAAACTTGGTAAACAAGCTTCTTTACTGTGATATCCGGACATCTTTAATTTATAAAGGACAAATCTCTCCCAAACCGAATCTAAACCGTGCCATCGATCGGTGAGAGAAGAAAAATGAGCCCATGGGAGTTTTTGCTTTCTAGCGCCGCCGCGGCGCGGGTGCTCTGTCCCCGGTTTTTGTTGAAAATTAAAGAAAATATAATAGTTAAACGAACCGATGTAAAAAGAAAGCAAATTGTGCCCACATAGCTGGGAGATGCTAGCATTCTTTCTCTTATACCAAAAATGATAGTACATAACGAGCCTCTTGTTTAATTTCCTTTTTCTAGTTCAAGGAGATAGCGTGCAAAAAAGTGTGTGACTAATACTAAGCTAGAATTTTGTGTATAAGTTAATCTTTTAGTGTCTTTTAAGATTCAGCTAAGTTCGTCTGTGGTTACTTATTCAAATATTACACCAAATCAAAGTGGTCACTTTTCAAGTGACAAACTAACATCAACTTGATTTTCGGTTTACAAACTAATTTTGAACTCAGGATCATGAAAATCACATTGTCTACCGTAGGCGTGACTTAGCCGCTCCCCACCGGTTTTTTTTTTTCAAATTCCTATTGCCATATCCTATGTCTCGCATCAGGTGAACTTAACCGACCTTATATTCTTAAAAGGCACTAAAAGATTAACTTGTACACAAAATTCTAGCTTGATGTTAGTCACACTTCTTTGCACCTATCTCCATGACTATCAGTTTATTTTCATTTGAACGCTTATGGTAAATACTCAATCTTGGTTTGTTTATTTTGATGTTCTCTATAATATAGTTTTGTTTAAATTGTTGTATAAAAAGCAACCATTGTATTTTACGGTACAATGGGTCAATGGGCAAAATAAAAGTACATTCTGTTAAAATTAAAATATGTAGTAATAATTTGGATATGAATATAATATTATTTTTATTACTTATTACGGTTATAGAATCCGGTTGTATACTTAGTTTGCCTCTTGTTTCTTGTAAAACCCTGCCTGATTAATATTTAAAATAATGTTAACAGATGTTATTCCGTTAGCTTGTTTTAAGTGCCCTTGGTGAATTTACAAAGTTTGTACAAGTTAAAGGGCCGGCTCGGTTTACAGTTGCAATTAAAATGTCTGAGTCTAGGAGAGAAGGTTTTAGGAGGCTCTAGGTCTGCGGCGTTCTTAATTAATTCAGGGCTCTGGCTCGACTCCAGGAACCCGAAGTTATCCTCGATCCCAGGGGTAGGATCATCTTCGTAAGATCCTCAATCGGGCGAAGCGCTAGAATTACAGATTCCCCAAAGGAGTTAATTTTAATAGTTCAAAAATTATACTTTTTAATAAAAGAAAGTAAAAGATTTTAAAAATCCTCTTTCCTAAGAACATTTTAACGAGAAATCAAAAAGTTTTACTTTAGAAAACATTATTTTCGTGTCTTTTGAAACTTTTTAAAAATTAGTTTATCTTCAGTGATTATTCTTAAACTGACTGAAGAACTCTTAGAGCAGTTTGTACTTTTTTTTATTTCTTTTTTTGTTTAAGAAAAAAATTGATCCTTATAAAACAGTTTAAAGTAAAGCTCGTTTCAAACCGAGTTAAGTCTTTATTTAAGTATCTACAAGTTTCACGTACTTTCTGATGCTTATCCTTTACGAATAGATTACTTCATGGGTAATAGGACTTTGAAAACCTCAGTCCTTTTTATAACGATTTAAAGAGGAAGTAAATTTGAAGATTTAGTTTTAAAAGCCGGAGGACGGTTGGGAAAAAGAGAATTTGAAAAGATTTAAAGCCATCGAACATTTATTTTTATTCTAATCGTCTCTTTGCCTTTTTCTTCCGGATAAAGGGGTACATCTACGTTAAACTTTTTCTCGGTATTATGAAAATTCTCAGTTAACATTCTATTGCTAAAATCGCTTTAGCTGAATGGAAATGAATAGCTTATTGCTTGCGGGATTAATGAAAGGGTGTTTAAACTATTTTATTAAGATTTGTTATGCTAATTAATCTTACCTAACCCTTTTAATCTCGACTGAGTAACTAAATTCAAATTAATTGTCTTGTAAGAATTAATTAAACTTTTAGCTAACATTCTTGAGCGAGATTTTAATTCATTATTTTCAAGATTTCCTTTTTTTTTATTAAATGCCTAAAAATAATTAATTCAATGCTGATTTACTTACTAAATTTTACTCTTATGTATTTATTTATTTTTCTATTATGAGGCATAAATATAAGATTTTGTGATAACATTTTAGGTGTAACATATACTTAAACTAATATTCAAATTCTTAGAATGCAGGTTACCTTAATGCCAGTTTTTCCGTTGTGAAAAAACGATGTAGTTTTCCCATTGTCGCTTCCATTACTGAAAACATTTTCAGGTTTTTTTATCATTATGTTAAGGAAACACTATTATTTTGCAAATTTACGAACTTGAGAAGGTGCAGGGAAAGTTCTTAGTTCTCAAAGAGATTTTGCTTCCGAGTTTACCGAAGAAACAGACGCAGTGTGATTCTTCTGAGAAACAATTGTTTTATATCCCTGAATGTAAACAATCCTAGACAGAAATCCGGTACATACACCTGGGAGGATCTCGTATAAAATAGCCCACATTAATTTCAACCGTATGCGCATACAGTTAATTATGACTAGAGAGGTTAGTAGAAAGTAATACAACAATATTGTCACCACGATTTTTTAGGGTCCGTAGGCAAAACCAAGGACCCTTATTTATATTTTCCTGCGTGTGTCTGTCCGTCCGTCCTCTCGCATGCTCTCACGGCTACACCTTTCGTCCGATCACTTTGAAATTTGGCATGTATGTGTCTTGTACCTGCCTGTGTCTGTAAAAAACGTAATGTAAACAATCGCCTGTTGAACACTTGTATGTTTAATTATCAAATTAATACTGTAAAACGTTGAGATTAACACGTTTCTATTTAATTTTTAATTTTTTATGTTGATGGATGGCTTAGGTGTAATAAGTAACAATTATTCTCTTTTTTAGGGTCCGTAGGCAAAACCAAGGACCCTTATATTTTCCTCTTCGTCTTGTACCTGCCCACATATTTTAAAAATATAGTGACAAAAAAAATATTTTTCAAAAAAATTAGGGTAAAAAACTTCAGGGTTAAATTTTTTTAATTTTTTTTCGACACCGTGAGGGGTATCATATGAAAGGGTACGTCGAGCTGATTACAAAAATATATAATTCTTATTTTATAACTTTGATAGGGCGAGCGTAGGCAAGTTTGAAGTGGGTGTAAAACGTGTCCCCCTCTATCTCGCTTATGTGAAGTGCAAAAAATCTGAAAAAATTCCTGAACATTCTTCGACCAAAAGTAAAGATACCACTTTTTGGAAATTTCGAAAAAAATATTATTTTATTTTTATTGACAAAATACGTTTTTTTTATAATTATGGTCTTTTCGGTGTATTTATATGGTTGTAGTCCGGTTCAGTGGCAAAAAAATACTTTATCAGAGTGTGTTTTGAGAATATAAGACCCTTAGAATGGTTCAAAGTAAGCTTTTTAGCATTTTAGAAAACCACTGTTTATACACTTCACTGTTAAACACTATATAGTGTGGCCTACGGACCCTCGCTGTGTGCTGACTAGCACACACTTGACCTGTTTATTATTAAAACTCACAAACGCGTTTTGACTTATAATATCATCTTAAGTGTGCGTGTTAACTTAGTACGAGTGAATTCTGTACTATTCTACCAACTGTGAATTCTATCAACCATGACTAGAGAGGTCATGGTATTATGAAATAGTACCACTAAATCTCAGTCAAAGCAATTAATTATATTCGTACAGTTAATACTACAGAAAAGAAATTAATGTGACCTGACTGGGAATCGAAACAGGTCCAAACTACCACACTTTCAGTTCCCAGTGGGATTAAATTATTTTATACTCATAAGACCAATCGTGTAATAATAGAACGCGAGGAAGCAATGTGCCACACTAATTGGAACACTGTTTTTACATGCGTATTGCACATTTATCCTAACAGTCGACTATTAGAACTATTATTACTAAAACTATTTATGCCTCATAATAGCAAAATAAATAAATACATATGAGTAAAATTTAGTAAGTAAATCAGCATTGAATTAATTATTCTTAGGCATTTAATAAAAAAAAGGAAATCTTGAAAATAATGAATTAAAATCTCGCTCAAGAATGTTAGCTAAAAGTTTAATTAATTCTTACAAGACAATTAAGTGCCGTATAAAAAAATTGAGTGCTGTGTAAAATAATTCCCAAAGTTTCAATCGTCCAATAAAATTAATATTTCAATGTCAATAATCTACTTTGTTATTTTTTATATTTTGATGATAGCCGTTTATGTACTATGTATAATCCTTTTGATGCTTTAGTCCTAGTTAATATAGGATCTTTCTGAAGTCATCCCAATTATCTTGAAGTAAAAAAGACGTCAATCAATTTATCAACTAGTCTTAAGTTGATTTAAGCCACGGTTGAAGAGTTAGAACTCTTTAGTGATTGGCTTTCTCAACTATCAAAGACATCCATAAGTCTTTCACAAGTTGCATCAGTTATACAGACGTTTGAAGAACATTTTAAGTCAATTTCGCTCAGTAGATGGAGACGAGAGTTTCAGTTTGCTTGGACAAAGTAAGACGGAAAGTGTAAGGACAGATAAGTTGGCTCGGAGAGAGAGTAGTTCAAGTTTTAGTAGAAGGAGGTGTTTTGAAGTTCTGGGGGTTGTGGGTACAGTATCTTACTAGTAGAACGACTAAAAGTTCTAAAGGGGGAGGAGAATTGCAGAAATGAACGAGATACCGACTCCCAAGCTAGTTTCAAGGGAGTATTTCACACTTGGAAGTCTCTACCTACTAAGTCTACCCCTTTCACAAGTCATCATCCTACAAAGTTGCGACACCTGAAACTCCTCCCGAAGTCTTATCTCCTTTCTCTTCTTATCCAAATTCACATTGGTTTCTAGAGTTTGGACCCCGCACATTGCAAAGAGAACTCAAACCGATTCACTGAGGAAACCAAAACTATAGATCACTTTCCGTTTAATTGGACCTGATTTTCGATTAATTAACTATCAGGAAGGATTAAATGTAACAAGATAAGAGAATAAATTTGTGTAACACAAAACTACAATAATGAAGTAAATTACTAGGCGGGATAATTTTACTGCCTACACCCACTATAAAGTAAGACTAAACAATAATATAACGTTAATAAAACTATAAAATTACTATCTTTAAAATAACATTAATACTACCCGATTTAACTCATCAGTTTTAAACCAATTATGACTACTAACACTGGCTCAATACAAGTACTTGAAACTAGAAGAATTAATTAATTGGTTTTCTGTTTGTATAAAATAAATTTCTTAAACAAAATGCGATGCTAATGGTTTTAACCAAATAATAATTTAATTTAGTTAAAAAGAAAAAAATATCGGTCCGAGACAACTCAGACAAACTTTCTCATATACGAGTTCATAATTGCTTAGCCCAGTGTTTTCCATTTATTAGTTTTCGTATGTACATTTAATTATTATTGAGCATTTCATCAAAATTTATCATAAAAATAACTTCCCCGGGCGGGGAATCGAACCCGGGCTCTCACGGTCCGCGTTTTAACCTTTTTTCTCAGGAACTAGATTTTTCCCGGGAAAATGGCTTATATCGTTGGATTCGTATTTAAATGGACTATTAGTTTAGTTTTTAGTTTTTAGTTTTTTTTTTAGTTTTTTTTTATCAAAATCGTCGGAATCGTTTTCGAGAAATAATTTTGTTTTCACGTTTTTTTCAGAGTTTTTGGGGGATAGCGCCCCTAAATTTGGAGCTAAAATTCACTTCGCGATTTCGCCTTAGGGTATTAAGGCTTTTTTTCTGAACATGCGTATGCCAAATTTCATCAAAATCGGCCCAGTAGTTTAGGCTCCAGGCGTCTGCACAGACGACAGACTGACATTTTTTAAAAACCACTTTTTTGGACTCAGGGGACCTCAAAACGTGTAAATCCATCAAAATCTCAAAATCGAATTTTCGCGCCATCACAATACTTTCTCTTTATATGAGAAAGTAAAAATACACACCTAAATTAAACTACATTAATTAGCTAGAAATTAATTATCGTGAACCAGAAACATAAATCTATAAATTCCTTATTATTGTTTTTCTGTTTATTTTATTTTTTATTTTTTTCTAAAAAAGGAAAAGAAATCTTAACTTAGGTATGACATTAAAGGAATATTGTAGGAAATATATTTATGTCTGAAAAGGTGTTGGGGGTGGGTAAAAACCCGCAAGTGCAAACCATAAAATATAATGGATGCCTTGCGGTGCCTTGTGTCACACCAATAACAGTTATCGGAAAATCATTTCCAACTTCTGGAGTATAAACTGGTACCGGGAAAGAATAAATTTACATTAGGGGCGGAAATCGATGTAGACAAAATGTGTTGGTATTTTATTATTATGTGACATGGGCGCGAGAAGTGTAGGAGGGTAGATTTTAATTAATATTTAATGCTCTTGAAGGCATTACTAGTAAGCTTATATTGAATTTTACCAAAAGACTTGGAATGTGAACTTCGAACAAAACTACTTAAAGAACGTAAATATTCCTTAAAATATTTAGGGTCGTGGCCGTATAGATAACATTTAATGAAATGGTATTGAATGACATATCGTGTTGTAAAATTACCATTTACGATAATTAAATGTCGCCGTAGATTAATCAATATCAATGAAAATTCACACAATATAAATTGATAAAATTACATTTTTGTATTTACTTCTTATTTAAGAACGTTAAATTTAAATGGAAAATATTCATAGATTAAATATTTATTATAAATAATGAAGCATTAAAATGGATATGTTTAATAATCAATATTAAATATAGTTAACAAATTAGATGCAACTAAAGTAAGAATTTTCTCTTATTAGCTAAATCTTATCTTAACTATATTTTTTTTTTTTTATTACATTTTTTAATTTCTTTAAATTATTCAGATAATTTAATGTATACACCCTTTTAATTCAATTAAATACAGTGTAAGATGGCTATAAGGTGTAAAAAAGAATAATAATCATTTTTTCATCGGAAACGTTTCAACCCTTATTAAGGTCATCTTCTGTACTTTATTAAATATTTCATTTGTCACGTCGAATATTAAAATTAAAACTAATCTCTATAAGAGAGTGTCAGATATACTAATTAAATTAATGGTTTTAAAACTGATTTTAATAAATTAATCATCAATATGCATGTAACAGAGAGACAAATACATATTAAAAAATAATAATAATACATAATAAAAAGATGACTATCAATCACAGTCTGTGATTTTAATATTCGACTTGCCAAATGAAATTTTTAATAAAGAACTAAAGATGACCTTAATAAAGGTCGAAACGTTTCCGATGAATATTTTTTTTTTTATTCATTTTACACCTTATAGCCATCTTACACTGGACTTAATATTTATATTAAGTACTATAGCAGTGGAATAAGTACGCAGAAATTACATACATTAAAAAATTTCACAGGGTTAACTATAAACAAAAAATAAAAATTATTTTATTCTATTTTATCATAGAATTAAATAGTAAAAATATTTTATACCAATAATACTGTAGATAACTTGGTAATTTATGTTTGTTAGAAAACAAGTTTAGTTTAAGAAGGAATCAAAATATTTATGTGTCACTCTGCTTTGCCAGCTAGTAATATTTTATCATTTGATTTATTATACTCAAGTACTTATATTACTTAAAGTTTTTGAATTCTAACTTTTCTTTAAGATTTGATACGTCTTAGATCGTTGTTAAGAAAAGGAACTGTATTTTATTACACCTCTTCTTTATTTCTCGGTTTTCCTCCGCTATTTTTATTATTTTTTTTTTTTTATTCCTTACTTTTTTCTTTCGGGGTTGAAATTGAAGGAGCCACCAAAGCTGTGTGCTTTGCTTTTAATCCAGAACTCCGTTGAAATCTTCCCAGACAGGAAGCTGAGGGAAAAAAAAGAAGGTGCTATACCCCAAAAACTTTTCTCATCTCTAACCGTTTCCAAGCCTTTCCAGATACCTCCATAAGTTAAGTAGCTAGAACACCGAACAAGCCTGCCTTTAGTTTTGATCAGGCGGCAAAACTTCACTCGTAGAGTTATTGCTTCGTTTATCCGCTATTTTTTTTACTCTGTACGCAATTTTTCACCTTACCTTTCCCGCTTGTTTTCCTCTCTTCTTCAAGAGCTTTAGTGACAGATGAAAGAACTGCAATATTTAACAATTTTTACCAGTGGTTAAGAAAAAAGTGTCTTCTTTTCGCTTATTCTTCAGATGTACTTGAGCGCAAAGGAGATCTAAGAGACCAACTAGCTTGAGAACTGTTTTCGTTTTATAGAAACATAAGATTATTTATTATTCTATTTTTAAATTTAATTAAGTCATTTAAATCACTAGTTATACATTCACTAGTATAAATCTCTAAAATGTATACATGTGGTGGCATTTATCTAAAACGACTATGTTCCCATTCCTCTTCCATGATGCAATCCCCTTTTTTAAATAATTAGTTTTTATCAAATACGTCAATTTATATTGCATGAAAAAAATATTTTAGTTTGTTTCTACTACAATAAGTTGTTCTTTTATTTACTTTCTTATATTCGTAGTAGTATCTTAAGCACTCTCATATAGTATTACAGTTTAATGAGCAAGTAAAGCGGGAATCATTATGGATAATAATAGAATCCTAACATTTATCCAATATTTTGTCATTATATCATGATGGCAAACAAAGCCTAACACTTGAGGGAAAGATTATATAATGAATATTATTACTGAAAATATCACATACACCATGAAATTAGATTTTATGCGTTTTAAGGTCCCCTGAGTCCAAAAAAGTGATTTTAAAAAATGGGTGTCTGCAGTCTGACGTACCTTGTTTGTGCAGACGCATGTTGAGAAGTATCATAGTCTGAGGCGAAATTAAATAATTCATTTTGGCTTTAAATTTGGGGGCGCCGCTCCCCGAAAACTCTTGCTCAAACAATATTACCTGTTTCTAGTAAACGGTTTCTACGATTTCGACTAAAAAATTATAAAATATAGTCCGTTTAAATACGAATGTAACTATAATATAAGTTATTTTTCTCAGGAAAGATCTATAGTTCTTCAGAAAATAGCTCTATATACGCGGGCGGTGAGAGACCAGGTTTGATTTCCTACTAGGGAGGAGTTATTTTTATTGTAACATGAAGTTCGAATCAACTAATAAATGGAAAACACTGAACCAATTAATAATGTCCTCTTATCAGAGAAAATTGAATACGTGATTTATAGGGCAGACATTTTACCTTTTTATTTCTTTCTTCCGGGTGTTTTAAGATGTAAGTAAAGTTTTATGTACGTAAATACAACATACATCACAAAAAAATAATATATATACCTACTTATTACATTTATATGTAAATATATTTACTCATTACATTTATATGTGAATATAATATATACTCATTACAATTATATGTAAGTATCATTGACCACTTACGTAAACACTTTCACTGATATTTCTATATTCGAAGCCAAGTTTATTTCTTGTTTTTAATCAAGTAAGCAGGTTTCATGTGTTAAACTACTCTCTATTTAAAAAACATCTATAAAGGAAGTAGAATAATTATATGACCTCTGTTTTTATATTATTATTTCTTGTAAATAACAATTGCTACTTAAAACAATATCTTCTGGGAAACGATTTATGTCATACCAGGAGGTAAAGCTAAGCTGAATTACAATGAGACGTTTTCGTGAAAATGTTGCCGTAGGTTGTCAGAAGTGAACTTGAAGTCTTGATGTGATTGGAATGTATTATTCTGGTTGTATAAGTAATTTTCGGCTATCTCGAGAGAGTTATGAGTCAATATGTGGAAGATTAAGATGTGACTTGACTCAACAATTCCGCTGACTGACAGACAACTCATGAATAGTTTAATAGTTGAGATTTGAAAATTATACAGCATTCTACTGATCTAAGCAAAGATATGTGACAAGCTTCTATTATTTTTTCAAGATTTTTGTTTATTTTTTTTAAAAAAATATTGTCATTTATAATTTTATTTTTTATTACTTATAGTTGTGTACTTTATTAAACTCTCTTATTAAACTAGTCCACTTAAATATCTCCTAATTGAAAGTATGATTTTTTTATATTACCGTATTACAGAAGGATAAGTTTTTACTTATATGAGCGTTTGTACAATGATATTGTTGGATATCTCCTCTAATCGAAAGTATGATAGTTGTTTATATTATTACCATCGATCAGATGAATGTTTATTTACTTGTTTTTTTTTTTACTTATGGCAGTCTTACATTATTCATATTAGACTAATAATACTTTGTATATTCCATTATCTAAAGAGCGACAGTTGTCCGCAAAGTTTGCCTATTTAAGATGTGTGTTGTTTTTAGGTTTCCGTACGAAGTAAAAAAAGAAATCTTATAACGGCTCTGTCTGTCTGTCTGTCCGTTGCTTGTTTCAATTCATAAACTACAATAGCTAGGAACATGAAATTCGGCACACAGGTGCATCTCGACATTTGAGACAACTGGACACATTTTGAGTTTTCACACTTTATATTTTCAAGATGGCGGCCAATATGGTGGTTGACTAAAAATAGTTTTTAGTCACCATGACATATTAGACACATCAATTTAAAGGTCTTGAAGTGTAGAAAAATAGTATGCAACTATTCAAATGTTATACACAAAATAATTTTAACTTAATCGTACAGATACCGCCGATTATTTCCTCACGCACTTACGTGAAGCGTGCCTTACTTGTTTATATTTAGTTTTCGATTTTCAACAAAATCAAATTACTTTTGTGATAGTTCTGAACAACGAATATTTTTTGTCCTCGATTTCAAAATTTTTAGAAATCCGTTTCAGACATCAGGGAACATTTGTGGTCCTCTGTCGTTCAATTATTGCGAACCAACATCTTAAAAACTACGAGTCCGATTTAAATGAAATTTGGTTTGTGGGCCATAATTAGCCTATTATTGGTCCCATATTCGTTCCAAACTCCTGCGCCCGCCTGTTTCTCTTATGAGCACAAACGTACATTTATTTACAACTATGTATATCTTCAAATGCACTAATCTGATTTTTAAGAAATATAATTGGTTTGCCAAAAGTAGCCCGCAAATAGCCGTAGATTAATTTCAGCTTGTGCCCACATAACTGATACTTCTCTTGATACTATTCGTAAACAACAAACAATGTTAAAAGATATTTTTTTTAAAAAAAGGAGGAAACTATTAAATAAATTAGCCAATTATATGGCTAATAAAAGCAAAACATTGTAGGTTGTAAAAGCAAAAAAATATAACATTGGCAGATTATTTTTAAGTCAGTCTAAATGAAGATATAGTTGTAAATACATTAATTGAACGACAAACTGAAATGGAAATTTGACTTGGATTTTTTTAATTTTGAGACATGATATAATGTCGTTCTTTAGAAAGATCCCATTGCTTCCGACCTTCGGTAAGGTCGGAAGCAGGAAAATAGTGGTAAAAAATAGTAGGTTGTTAAAAGAAAACAAAAGTAAAATTCGCAAAAGGACGCGAGGTAGTTATGTATCACACTAATTGACAGACTATTTTGTGTTGTAAATACTATACAATTTATCGGTTAATAATTGTGATTTTTAATATTTTTCAAGATTACTTTTATTTTCTTTAAGAATATTATTATTTCCATCATTTTCTTAGTGTATGAAAGTTACTTCTGTTTTGGGTTTTGGTATGTAATTTTTACTTAATTAGATCTGGCAAACATTACCTTATTTCCGATACTACTAATTATAAAGTTTAAGTTTTTTTTTAAACCGTGAAATTATACACTTTCTTAATTGTAAAAATTTAAGAAACACACAAAAGACAAAAGAATGACAAATGACCGGATTTCCTTCGGACAAAAAAATCGGATTTCCACTTCTCTAAATGAAAATGTTTCGATGATGAAAAAAAGTGACAGTGGCAGAAGAATCAAAAGAAACCAGTGGAACCTTTTTTTAAATGATACTCGCTAAAGAAAAAAAAAAAAGAAAAAGAGTAGAATGAAAAAGATAAAGAGAAACGTTTTTGAGTTCTCAGCTTCAGAAGAACTTACCAATTAGCGAGTAAAAGAATCCTTAGTTCTATCCTAAAGCTGATTGGCCGTGTGAACTCTCTCGCTCTGAAATTTCTTTCATCTCCAAATGTCAATTTTTGCCAGGTTTTTTTGTCTCCTTATAAAAAAAGGATTTTACTTTTAAAAGTTCATTTTCTCTATTTCTTTCAATTTTTTAACATACTTCCTAACTTATTCATTTTTTTAAAATCGAAATGTCGCCATCATTCAATGGGTATGACATGAAACTTATATTATGCATAAATTTATTACGTGACAGTATGTTTGTCCTAATTATCTCTTATACTTTTAAAATTATTTAATACAACTTATGCAAATTAATTTATATCTTTTTTATAAGAAAGTTATCTTACTTGTTATCATGTTTCACTTACAAATCAAGTTTAAAATTTTTAAATCCTCTGAAAACAAAGTTGTTTTGGTTTTACTTCGAATAAATTTTTGCACAAAAGAATATTACTTTTTTCAACTTATTCGAGTAAAAAATATCTTGTTACTAGATAGTAAGCCGGAACAAGGCAAACCTTGAATACTAATTGGGGTAGATACATGAACTTTACCTATTTGGTATTCTTATTTAATAATGGTTATATTGCTGAAAACTTTGAATTTCAGATATTACTTTTTTAATAAAATAAATTTACCAGCATTGTTAACATTTAACAAAAAAAAAGCAAAATATGAAAGCTACAATAATAATAAAGTATTGTGTGTAGATTAAGTTCAGCATATCTTTGTGAAAATGTAATTGATCATCTTCAAGTAAAGATAAGTCTTATCTAGTCCCTTCAATCCTACGCTGTAAGTAATCAATAACTCTCTTATCTTGGCGGAAAGATCAATTATCTTAACTGTGATGTATTACTTGGGATGGCATTTCTCTGTTAAAGTTGTTTGTAACTTCATACAAATCTATCTATACCAATTGTTATCATAATTGGTACAGTGCTAATGAAGGTGTAGATACTACCCATTTAGTAATGAAGTTGGTAGGTAGTTAGAGGTGGAGATTTATAAAAGTCGTTATGCTTTAATTGGTCCGACAAACTCGAACAAAACTTTCTCATTTAGTGGTGAAGTTGGTAGGTAGTTTATAGGTGGAAATTTATAAAATTCGTATGCTTTAAAATTGGTCTGACAAACTCAAACAAAACTTTCTCATTTAGTAATGAAGTTGGTAGGTAGTTAGAGGTGGAGATTTATAGAAGTCGTACGCTTTAAAATTGGTCTGACAAACTCGAACAAAACTTTCTCATTTAGTAATGAAGTTGGTAGGTAGTTTATAGGTGGAAATTTATAAAAGTCGTATGCTTTAAAATTGGTCTGACAAACTCGAACAAAACTTTCTCGTTTACAAAGTGGTACTGAATTTAAATCCTTATAAATGTAATGTAATTTATTTTATCATTTTTAATTTTTTAAGTTGATGGATGGCTCAGGTGTAATAAATCACAATTATTCTCTTTTTTCGTTTATGAGACGTTTTGACCCTTTATAGGGTCATCTTCTGTCACATTTGATTAATTCTAAAATCACATTAAGATTTAATTAACATTTATTTTCAGTTCCCTTCTAACAATTAATTAAACAAAGCTAAAGCATACTAAATTTAAATGGTAATAATTAATAATTAACAATATTAAAAATAAATAAAAATTGTAGTGGTGAAAATAATTGTATCTATAATATAACTATCTCCATATGAGAGGGTCTTTAATTAAGTTAAAATTATAAAACGATAATTAATAAATGACGTTACAATACATCGTAATAACATTAATTAAAACTAAATCTCTCTCATGAAGATAGTTATATATTTATACACAGAATTATTTTCACCGCTAATTGTAAGTAGCTACAATTTTTATTTATTTTTAATATTGTTAATTATTAATTATTACCATTTAAATTTAGTATTCTTTTGTTTTGTTTAATTAATTGTTAAAATAAATGTTACATAATTGTTGATATAAATGTTACAAATCTTAATGTGCTTTTAGAATTAAACAGTTGTGACAGAAGATGACCCTCTAATCTAAAGGATCGAAACGTCTCATGAAAGAAAAAAGAGAATAATTTTTACTTATTACACCTAAGCCATTCATCAACATAAAAAATTAAAAAATTAAATAGAAAGGTTTTAATCTCAACGTTTTACAGTATTAATTTGATAATTAAATAACAATAAGTGCTCAACAGGTGATAAACCATCTCGTTTCAAATCATTTCGTTTTTTTTTTTTGTTTTTTTTTTTTAAAAAATCATATTTATTTCTTACCAATATCTCGGAAACTTTCCTGGGAAACGGAAAACTATATTTTTTATTTTCAAAATATTGGAGATAAAAAAAAGTTTAAAGTAAAATATTCTTATTTTTCACCATAGAATCCTAATCTGCTATCAAAAATATACACTCTAGTTTGACATTTAGAAGTTAGGTGGCCTGGGGCAAAATGGAAGGTTGCCCTTAGTCTAAGGCCGCACTGGAGGAGGGTGGCTGAGAGGGTAGTGGAAGGGAGGTGGAGGGTACAGGCTGATGGGTAGACGGATCGCGGCCGCACTGCGCTTCCGTTTCAATCCACCCTTGCAGTTTGCCATAGCTTTAAATAGTTGAACCGAGTATTTAAACAAGTACACACTGTTTCTTGAGGACCCGCTATGCCTCTTTCAAAACTTAGCAAGTGTCTTCTTCTTGGAGAAACTCTTCATTATATTCGATAAAAAAAAATAATAATCGTGAACTGAAGTCGTGGGTTCATAATTATAACTTAGACAAAGATGTAAAATAATGAGACCTTACCCTGAAAATTTTTTATTTGCAATTTAATTAGTTAACACGATTAATTACAGCCGCTATGAGTTTTTCAGTGTTATAATAAATTTAATAAATAATGTTATATAATATTAATAATAAATTCGACGAGAAGGGCGATAAATCCAGGAGGGTAGATGGAAATTAACTGACGAGTTTGTTCTACATAGACGGTGGTGGGCAGGTCGGGATGGCAGGTTAGAGGGTAGTGAGACTCAGTGCGGCCGGCTGCATTAAAACTTAATGGTTCAGATATGAGTGACGGTTCCTCTACTCTCCCATCCACCAGGTACCCTCTTAGCCACCCTCCTCCAGTGCGGCCTTAGCCTTATTAGAGCGCGATTGCATGAAAACAAACTTCCCTTTACATGGTACGGATCCCCTAAGTTTCATTAATTTATCTCAAACCGATCAAAAGTTAAGAGAGGGGGGGACTTTTGGACCACCCTGTATATTATATACATACTACGTATATGAAATATTAAAAAAAATTCATAAGTTTGTATTTAAAAAAAATCTGAATAATAAAAATAGCAATATATGTTTAAAATATTGTTACTGAGTCGCTCTACACCATTTCTATTTTTGTTTTTACTTTGCATAGATTCAATGATAATTATTTATACTTGCATACTAAATATTTAATTGCTAACTTATATTTCTCATTATAGAATAGTAAAGAATAGAAAAAATTAAATATTTGATTTATTAAATTTTGTTAGGAGTCCTGTAATATGTGGGTAATTTTCTTCGGTATAAAAAACAATTTAAATGTTTTTATGAATTGCACAATGAAATAGTTAAATTGTAATGATAATAATTAATTTATATATCAAAGTATCCAGAAGTATATCTTCGTCTAGCTTCTTTGCATTCAATACAACTTCACAAAATTGTTTAATTTAAAAAAAAAATGTTTTATTATTTTAAAGAATTACTTAAAAAAATCTTGGGAAAATAAAAGAGGGGAATCGTAAATATTTATATTTTATCTTGACTTTTTTCCGTTCTATGTGGAATTTATAACTTTTTTTTTTGTATTTTGTGTGGATTAATCTGGGTTTAAATATGTATAGATTTGTGCTTTCGTTTCAACCCAGACAGATTCGTTTCGCAATCCCATTTATGATAGATTTCCATAAAACCTCTCTAATTTTTTTTTCTCTGAATCCCTCCCCCATTTATTCTGTTTCAATCCGAACTCTTACATCATATACGTTTATGCATAATACTAAATATGCATATGTATATATTATTTACTTATTGAAAAAAAAATATGAAGAATTTTAAGTCTTCTTTTTTTTTAAAAAAATGTTTTCCAATTTATTGGATTTATTTTTTATATATGATGTTTCAATTCCAACCAAAATTGAAGTTCAGTTTTATTATTTTTTTTTTATATCTTTATCTTTTATTATTGTTTCTCGGTTAAAATTTTATATTATTGGAAAACGTTTTCATTTATTGATATAAATTAATTGTTTAACCCCTTCTGTTTTTGTTAATTTTTATTTAATATTTTATGAAATAAATTATGTAAATTTTAAGTCAACGATAATGATAAAATGAGTGATAAATAATTGTTTACCAAATTATTCATATCGTCCCTACCACCTCTGACTAACGAATATGATAATCGGTACTATTCAGGAGAGCAAAATCCCCCTTTAATAGCAAATCCAAAATCGGCGCGTTTCAAAAAAGACAATTTTTTTCTTTTTTTTAGGATGGTATTAAGATTTGAATTTTTAGGATGGTATTAACCAGCAGCAGATTTCAGTTAGAAATTAAATGTCAATATTTTCTTATCCTCCAAAGCCGACTGTTTGTCTTCATTCTTTTTTATATATTTATTCTTGAGACCACTTTTCTTTCTTTGTGTTTGCCGTATGTTAATCGGTTTTAACTTTTTTCTCCCCTCAAAAGTGACACAGATTTTACAGAGATTTGTTTTTAATTTATATGTTTTAATGATTTCCTACAGGTTTCATAGCCTTTCATTTTTTCCCCAAGTCAACAATTTAGTTTTACATTCTTCCTTATACAGTTCATACTCAACTCTTATGTTAAATTTAGATCTAAATACCAAAACATTTATTTTCGGCATTTTTGTGGCTCTAAAGCCGGAAATTATAAGATGCTTTTTAGCGGAATCTTCGTTCTATCAATAGTTACAGTTTTGTCATGCCCTTCCTTGATACCCCTTGAAAAGTATTATAAATTCGGGACAAATAAGTGAATGTGCATATTCGATACTTTGACAGAGTAATACATTAATCAGTTTATATCAGTGGCATCTCCTACGTTTCAAAAAAGGGCGTTTTCGTACAAGACGTATCGCGTCCAATGCATAAGGCATTAGCTAGATAGTTTGGGATGGTGGGGACGAAATAATGTTTTTACCAAATTATTTCTCGGTCTTTTATATGTACTTCATTTGTTAATAATTCCATCAAAAGTAATGATCAGCATAATTCTGAAATTATTTTTGATATATTTCGTTGCTGCCGTTTTGAATATTAATACTCTAGATGAGGTTTGAAGACGTCTGGTTTTCAGTATTCACTTTAAAATTGGATGTGACTATTGGGCATGGAAAGCCTCAGCCTTGTGGAATCTTTCTCTCTTGGCAATAAGTCAAAGCCCCGTCTAAGTTAATTGATAAAGGAGCGGTTTGGATGTCGCTGGGGGAAAGGCATGGCTAAGTGGATTTCACGAGTTTCCTGGCCTAGACGACAGATAAGCCCTTGCAAGAGTTATTAAGTATTATTTAGAGGAATTGGAGTTAAGGCCATACTAATTCTCTTCCATTATATTGTCGTGCTTGGATCTTCGGGATTTACGTTAAATCTGGCTTGATTCTTAGTTATTAATGTTCTTCTGGCGACGGAAAGAGAATAATATATTTAAATTTCATAACCCATAAGGCAGAGTTTTCCCTTCTCACAACATTTAAACTGCTCTGCCATCTCTTTTCATAACTGAACCGTTTTCTGAGATTTATATTTGTATTTCCATGCTCTTTGCGAGAGTGGATATAAAACTATATGGATTTAAAATTTAAAGTGCTCAAACTAATTTCTTTGTTTAATTTTTTTTTTAGTTAATATATATATATATATATATATATATATATATATATATATATATATATATATATATATATATATATATATATATTAATATTTAATATTATATATATATATTTAATATTTAAATAGTCAGGTCTGAAGATTATTTCAGACATAAGGAACTAGAAATATTATTCGTATTTACTAGCGTATTCTATTATGAAGTATTACAGCAGGATATAGTAAGGGAAGCTTTGACGGACCTGGAAACCTCTTGGTAGCACCTGTGCCAAAAGCAGATAGCAAGGCGCGCGCCACTAACCAAGGCTGCCAATAACCCTTCCCGATTACAAACAACACCCGGCTATATGAATACTGACGAAGGGAGGGCACCTGCCGGATTATAACACCCCCAACAAAAGATTCACTGACTGAGGAAACCACCAGAAAATCTAGGAAAATCTACATCCATAAAAGTAGTATGAATACTTAATTTGTCTCTCTATCGTCATCAATTTATCTTTCTGTCACTTAAGGTTAACATCTCGATGGACCACACCCCTCAAGTATGCTTGCAGTATTGGAAGTTAAACTTCTAACTTCAAGCTCTTCCTGACGCGGATTAAAATACTTATTGCTCTGACGGTTTTAATTAAAATATTCATAAAATTGTGTCCATTTGAATACGAATCTAACCACTAAAGTTGTTTTCGTTGGGAAAATCTTGTTCTTTTAATTTATATTTATTAGTCTCACAAATCTTAAAATAAAACTAAATTAATATTTATCTGTAAACTGGAAGAAAACGTTAACAAGCCAAAAAAAAGTCCGATACATTTTTTATTTTTGATGCTTTTTATTGATATCCATCTGTGATCTTTTATCTAGATGTTAGATTTCTCCCGGGAATACTTGTATTTCACTGTTTTTACTACTTAGATAAATATACTGTACCACGAAGAGAAGAAAATGTGTTATGGGAAATAATAAAAAGAAAAATCTGTTTTTGTTTTAAATGTAATTGGGTACTAAAAAAATGTATAATATTGTGGCAACACTTTGGATAGATTGAGTTCCTTTAAGAGCAGTGTCGGCCAGTGTAGAGAAGAAAAATACCGTTTAAAATGTACGAAAATATTTATAACATATTGTCAGTCAAGATGAGTGAAAAATACTTTTATATTATGTGATTTGTCTTGTGTCACGATTTGGGAGACATTTGTTGGCAGTCGTTCATCAGACCAGTCTAAAATAGATGTCGTGACAATTACGGTTGTTCCATATAATATATGCCGGTGCTCTTGCTGACCCAGTACCCTTGCCTGTTATCTCGGTCTGTGGTTTAGACTGTTCCTCGCACGTTTCCTACTTCTCCGTTCAGGCTTGGTTACCCAACCGAGGTCCGTACCGACAACTCGTATAGACATCTTCGCTCACTACTTACCCACTTCACCAAGAACAATATAACTAGAAAACCTCAAGCGAACCTTCTGCACAAAGAAACTTGTGCTGAATGGATGCAAGATGAAGATAATAGCGACCTTTATCTCACCGAAGTGTAAAGAAGAATTAAAAGAACAGTTGCAAGAGTATGACTTGTTTAAAAAAAAAAAATAGAGAGAAATTTTTTCCTGTAATTTTCCTTTTTTTGGCTGTAGAATGTTTGAAATTAGTTTTATTTTAGTATATTAATTTTAAAGAAATAGAACTACATAGTGTATTCCTATATATTTATTTATTAATATTTCCTGAAAAATCACCAATTTTTAAGGTGCGATTTTATGTGCCTTGCTTAAATGATATGGCAAATAAACCTTTTATTGGAGCTTTCCAATAAAACCTCAACCATAGAGTTATAAATATTCATTATAAATATTTGAAATAGTTGTTTATTTTAATTTTGAGGGTTCGAGCTTCGAGTTATAATCACAATGCTTTTTTTGTCACTATTACCCTTTCTGTTGTAATTAAATTACATTGTTCTTTTATATTTTGACTAACCCAACAAAATAACTCATTCTAACACGGTTAAGATACTTCTAAATAATCTAGGTTTATTTTTCTTTCTAATTCTAATTCTTTCTATTCTCCTATATTATATTTGTATTGTTTGTCAAAAGTAGCCCATAAATAATTTAATGTTAATTTCAACCATCTACGCTCATTAATTTTTGCTAAATTGAAACTTTTATTGATGTAATACAACAAAACAATTTTGAAAGTTGTCAAAGGGGGGAATTAAAAATACAAACATGGGTCTCGAAGCAAAACAGCATTAAAGGTCGTGATAGCAGCGAGGAAAGAATTATTTTTTCTTGTACAGTAGAAATAATTATTTTTCCTGTTTACTATCATATGTTTTGACGATATATTTTCTTCGCCTCTTTGCATTTATATTACCTTTTTCAGCAGGTTATTTCTTTTGTCATGAAAAAATTTGCATGTTTTTGTCTCAGAATAAAACCATGTTATGTGAAAATATATAATATAACATTTTATTTAAAACAAACTTATAAAGGCGCAATTCATATTCTTGACTCAATTTGATCTCCAATTGATGTTATGATTATATCTTTTCCATGAAATATTACTGAGAACAATATTAGAATTGTTTCCTTGTTTGCGTAAGGCTTATCATTTTCATAATAAATATTTGAACAAGTATATTAAATGTTAAAGCTAGAATTGATCCTATATTTCCTTCATATACCTCTTTCAATTAAATTTGATGTAAATCGGTACAAATATAAAGTTTACCTTTATATTATGTTGATTGGAGTTTCATTGAGGTGATGTGAGGAGAGAGATTGTATCAAAATGGTTAATGAACTCAGTTCTGCGTGTTGCACGATCAAAAAATAAGCCAACCAAGATTTTATTTTAATCTGTACTGTAAATTACACTTAGAAATTATTTCTTATTATTAACTGTATTAGAAACTAACAATGTGTATTATCGACTTTGAATTAAATAAAAATTTAGTATAACATGGCACCTGGCATGTTAAAGTCATAAATGAACAATTATTATAAACGATATTTCAGAAAAAATTTAGTTCTTTTACTTGCTTCAAGGTATAAACAAGAATAGACTTATACTAGGTAATTTATACTTAGGTTTATAAGGTATAAACAAGAATGGATTTATACTAGGTATCAAAATTGGGAAATAAGTTTTTCCCGAAACGTTTTGTAGGATGTTCGAAGCCTATTGACTTAAGTATTGGCTTTAACTTTTACTCTTTTGAATTGCAATACTGTCGAAAATGTTAAGTGATGTTTACGGGGTCAGTTATTCTTTTAATTAGGTAATTACAATTACCTACATGTTTAATAGTTGTATTTAAGGAATATGTCTTTCAGCACTAAATTTTACGTGAAATTTGTTTATCATGAGCTAAAATTTTTTTCTCTAGTTATCCTCGGGAATTTTTTGACATTATATACTAAATTTCATTTAAATCGGTTCCTTGAATAAAGTAACCGGTAGTTGTCTTGAATAAAAAAAATGTTCCAAGTTTTAAGTAAGTGTTGAAAACATTTCTTATGAATAGAATCAGTAGTGTAGATAGATAGCTGCAATAGAATGGAGAATATGTACATCGATTATCTATTTTATCACATTGTGTTTTTGAAAAAAATGAAACCCTATTATGTTTTAGTGATAGTAGAATATATTTTGTGTGTTGAAACTAGATTGGTTTTAATGGAGTGTACTTGACTTGTAATACTGGATTCGAACTGTTACTATCTTGCTTATTAAGTGTTTCCGCTAGTTTAAAAACATTATGATAACAATGTGATATCAATAATAGTAGTTTAATAAAAAAAATCAAAGAACTGTGTTTAAAAGTATAAATGTTAATATTTTAAACTTATGTTAGTTCTAACGTATTTGATTAATTATCTTGTACAAAAGACAATTCAAATATATCTATAATATAAAACCCAGATGCCACTCACTCATCCATCATAGTATCTCTAGAACGGCTATAGCTAGAGAACTGATATTTTGCATGGAGGTTCCTCTTACCCTCTGAGTATGCTCGCTAAAAAATCTTTTTATGATCCGCCATCTTGAATCAAGATAGCGGTCCAATATGTGGAGTTCAACGGTATCTCCATAACCAATTGGACTAGAACCTTGAAATTAGCTTCGGAAGTTAGCTTCCAATTTCAAAACAACAAACAACTTTTGGTAAACAACTTTTGTTAAATGATTTTCCAATCGACATTTCGATCCAAGATGCCGGCAATTTATATGCAAAATTTGTTAAAACGATATCTCTGGAACTAGTTTCACTAGAACATTGCATTTTTTTAGGTCGGTACACTTTTGTCTAGACTTTTATAAAAAATATTTTTTCAATCCGCCATTTTTAATCAAGATGCCGTGCTGTTTATTTACAAATTTGGACACGAAGATATCCAGGAACCAATTACACTAAAACTTTGCAATTTTTAAGTTAGCTTCCTTTTATGACACAACTTTTGTAATAGGGTTTTCCAATTTGCTTTTTTGTTTAAAAATGGAGGCCATATACTAATTTAAACATGAGACTTCACTAACATGTATTATGATAGTAGTTAAATTAATATTACTATCTTGCCGGTTGGGATTTTCTTAAATTTTATTCCTAATGGGGAAAATATGGGCAAAGTAAAATAACATTGAAATTATTTTCCAACCAATATAAAATATCTTCTTAGTTTCGTAACTTGAAAGTGGTTCATAGTTTTCGTCGTGATTAACTCTTTTTAATCTTTTAAAACTAAAATAAATATAAGTTTATCTCATTCGAAATTTGTATATGCCTTACCTTACAACAAGTAACCTTATACTAGTTCCCCATAGTTAATGAAACATGTATGACCTCTTTGAAACACTATGTTGGTATAACGTGGATGGATCTCTGCCCTCTCTAAATCGAAATTTCGATCTACTGACGTTTAAATTTAATTTTTGCGGCCTACCTGTAATAAATGTAAATAAAACCGATCGCCGAACACTTTTGATAGCAGAATACGTGTTTTGCTTATTGAGTTCTTTTGGGCAGGGTTTTATTTTGATACTCTGTTGAACACTCCCTTTAGAATATCGTTCTCTCATCTATATCGGAATCCGGATTTATCTGAGATTTATCTGATTCCAGTGCCCATATAAAATGCAAACTACATCGATGACAAACACTCTGGTTAGTACCTAGAATGTGGGTCTTAATTATCTTAATCTTGTGAGAGCACATATTTTGCTTGTCACCTTATCTTGCATTTAAGAAGAGAACACTTAAGTGTAATAACATGTGGATCGAACCACTATAACGAAATTTGGATATATTGGTGTCAATTTTATGCTAATGGTATAGTGACTATACTATAGTCTATTTTGTATTATAAAACAGGGACACGCATGAGCTGGGTAAAATCCCATCTCTCGGTACAGGTAGTCCACCCACCTTGGATCCTCTGAAGAACTCAACGCTGTCAATATTCGCATGTACTCAATATAAAGCAATTTGAAGTTACTATGAACAAATTTCTCAGAGTGATACGGCGATCATTAGCAAATCTCAGTGCATAGGTGAATCTGTAGAATGTTCTCGTAAGAGCCTAATCCAAAATGAGCCAGAAAAATTCACATTAATTTGTGAATATTCAAAATGAAAAAAAAAATCTTACAAAATCACATTAAGCTCATTCAAACTGAATAGAGAATTCAAGTTAATAATCCAAAATTCGAGAGAAAAAACAATTTATTTTGTAAATATTAAAAATTAAACAAATGTTTCTTACATAAATTACTCTCACTTACAAGACAAGTGAATACCAATATTTATTAGAAGGGCTTCAATGGCTTAGATTAACTTAACATAAAAGGTACTCATGAAAACTAAAATCATCTGCGCATGTAATATACATATAATACAATTATGTGTGTATACAATAAATATATTACAAAATAATACATAATAATATATTACAATATATTTTGAAAGGTGTAATTTAATTTATATACTCCTATATAAATTAGAAATGGCATTCACAAATTCAAATCTAGATAAAAACTTATTATTATATTTGAACTTAAGTTCTTCAAACACTTTGGCTTTAGATAAATCGGGGCGACGCTTTAATTTCGGTATTTCACTACTTTTCATTGAAATGTATGTAGAAACTTGAATTTCCTTTAATACTTCACAAAAGAGGAATATATTAGGATGAGGGCTGTTAAAATTTAACTTGAATTTCGAATGGAATGCTTCGTAGGCGTTAGTGTTTTCTCTTCTATAGGCGGCTTGAAGCCCACTTCGGTATTGGGAATTTAGCCGTCGACGGATCAATATACAACTCAGTGATATAGTCCCAAAATCGATCATTGCGATGGTTTATTTTTGGCTCACAAAATCTTAAATATAACATTCTTTTACATCTTCAGGATCTAAATAGGGTAGTCCGAAGATGTACTTCATGAGTTTGACCATCGTTGGTAGAACTTCGGTAGTCCGCAGTAAATCCTTAATCCTGAATTTCTCTCCACCAAGCTTGTGCTAAATGAAATCTGCACCCTGTAATTAAGTGCTTTGGGAGACATTTCGAACGGCTTGTTGGATTCCAATTTCGGAGTCCTCTACAAAGTTCTTTGGGTTTAGACTAAGACTTATGGATATAACCTGGGCTTACCTGGCCCAACTCTTAAGACATTTTAGACTAAGAGGCTGGCGCACTTCAACCGTCACCTCTTTATAATCCTAAAGGGGGATAGCGCACTTCAGTGCCTGCCGATAAGACTACGTAAGACTTAAGCGCTTCACATACTTATTCAATTTAACAAAATTTATGTTCTGAATTATTAAGAAAATAAATTATTTAAGTTTTCAATGGGAAGCGCACTTAACTCAACGAAGAACATGCATTTTCCCGCATCCGTCAAAGTCAATGCACAAATCCACCTTGATAGGTGAATATTTTTCCTTATCAGTAAAAATACTCAGTACCTCGCATCATATTATCATTGTTATATCATTAATAAATAAACAACTTATTTATAAATAATTATGTTATATTTTTCTGTTTCAGGTACGATATTTGGACTATTTAAGCTTCTTTTTAACTGTAAGTAAATTAATAATTTGTTTCACTCTCACTCACATTGAAGTATTGAAGAATTTAAAGCTAGTAAAGAGAAATTATTTTCCTGTGTAATTTTTAATGGAAATTCTACTGTTAACTTCCCTTTATAATACTGTCTGTCTATCGCTCAATTTTTACGAACCAACATATCTTAAAAAACTACTCGTCCGATTTTTACTTTTTGATCATACTTTTGCCTTTCAAGTAGCATTTAATAAGTAAAAATCAGTTGATATCGCTCATAAAAGGTAACTTCTAAATGATATTTTCTTTCTCATGTACGTAGTGTATCTAGAGAAAATATTTAAAGAATTTCACCGATTTACATGTTTCCTTGAGTCCAAAATTATTATTATTATTTTTTTTTTTTTTTTAAATCTGTTTGTCGTCTGTTGTCCATCGACTTTTTTCCCTCTTCTGTGCCGACAACTGGTGGAGATTTTATGTTACCACTAAAATCCGAATCAACTAACAAATAGGAAAATCCAGACCAAGTATTTATGAACTCGTTAATGAGAAAGCTTAATATGAGTTGTATCGAACAGATTTTTTATTTGGATTTTTTTATTTTTTTAATATTGACATTTTTTTTTACTAAGATTATTTTATTTTTATTTTATCATAAACCATTGTTTCTCTAGTCACATCTCATCCTTAACTTTTTTTTCTTCTTAAATTAATTTTATGTTTAATTATTCCAGAAATTCAAAACCTCTCAATCAAAAAGGGTTACGAAACTCCTAATTACTTCTTAATTATTTTTTAATGAATACTTGGAATCCCCCCTCCTATTTTTAAAATAATTTTATTATTCATAAACGCTTTTCCGACCTCATTACGAAAGGTTTATTGTAATTAATGATTTATTACACTTTGAAAAGTGTTCTATACTTCTAGGCTTACAAAAAGGAGAATAAGAAAACGGGAAATTAATATTTTAGCCTTCTGTAACCCACTTTCTTTATTACGTTATATTTCTTTTAAATTGGTATATGGTGAGAAATAATTTAGTTCGAACATATTGTGCAAAATAATTTCACTTGTTTAATTTAATCCCTTTGAAAAACCACATTTTTTTTTTTTTATATATATATATATAATATACTAATTCATGCCAGATGGATTTTTCTTCAATTTAGTTCTTGCTTTCTTAAATATTATATTTGTGTATGCTTTTATTCTTTAGCTATGATTTATTAAACAAGGTTTTGTGGTTCTCTTTAATTTATAGTTATATTAAATAGTATCAAAATTATTTATTTTATATTTATAAATTTTCACAGCTTTTTTTATAACATTTATTAGGTAGTATGTTTTAAAGTAAAAAAACATAATAATTGGAAAACATTGCTATTGGCACATGCTTCTTGGCTTTGTTTTATCTAACTTTGATCAATGGAAATCCCTGACTTTGGGTTTTAGGGTACTAATTACATACATCCTTGTAATGG
Source organism: Gerris lacustris (assembly GCA_951217055.1). Classification (NCBI taxonomy): domain Eukaryota; kingdom Metazoa; phylum Arthropoda; class Insecta; order Hemiptera; family Gerridae; genus Gerris; species Gerris lacustris. The sequence goes on from OX578283.1 coordinate 47,573,757, forward strand.
TAAAATTATTATTATTATAATAACCAGCATTACATTACACTACATTACACTAATTACATATATGCTTGTAATGGTAAAATTATTATTATTATAATAACCAGCATTGACTAAGCCTTAATGAATTGTGCTGGTCACAATTAACATTTAGGAGTGTAAGTAGATCCATTTAAAGGTATTTTGGTAGTTTCTATGTATTATACAGTCTTACTTTGAACAAAATGTAATGTTATGTCCTATAGAATTATTTTAATAAATAACTTGATATTGGAATCTAGGAGGATTTTTCCCTTCTAAGAATGTTGAAGTATTCTTGTAACGAGAAAAAAAAAAATAGAAATATATATGAATATATATAAAAATAGAATAGATATATGATGAAGGAATTTATAGGGATATAGGGTCCCTATTTTTATTTATTAACTGGAAGGGTTTGATGGGGCAAAAATACTAAGTGAGATGAAAAAATGAAAAATAGAAAAGAGATCTGACATTCTCCGGTGAACAATGATATTCTTTTTAAGTATGAACTAAATGCTAGGACATAACGTTCAAGGATCGACCGTAATATAAGCTTGGAGTGGAGGCATCTACACACTATTCAAATTAAATTTGATTTAATTTCCTCAATGTAGGATGAAAGCAGATAATTGTATTGCGTCAGATAGTCGTCCTAAAAAAAGCTCGGAACCCTTAATAAAAAGGTAAATGAGTGTAGAACGTCGATTTAAAGAGTTACGGCTTTACTTTCTTTTCTAGAATCGAGGAGTGTGTTGCATAGTCAGGCACACTCGTGCTGATACATGTTTTTTTTTTACCTTTTGTGGGTTATTTTATTATTTATTTTGGGAATACCTTGTTAGAAGATTGATTTAGGGTTTCTTCTATTAATAATAATGCACTTTAATAGTGTTTTTTTATTTCCCTTAACCAATTTCTCGACAATAGTTTTATTTTTTGTAACAACGACAGTGTTATAATAGCAACCTCGATTTTTTTATTTTGGAAAAAAATATGTCAAAAATGAAATGTTAACACGTTAATGCGGATAGCCGTTCTTCTTTCCCAATCTGGAGATCGGGTTAGATTGGATTGACAGTGGTTTTAAGGCCCTCTTGTCTAAGATGTCCAAAAAACCTATTTCAAAATTTTAGTCGAAGTTTCTTCTTTATTAGTTTACTGGTCCAAAACTGTTTCTAATTTTTTGATCAATTATTGATTTTAGGGTCACTAAGGCCTACCTTTTTCCTATAAACTCTTAAATGACCAATAGGTACCCTCGTAAAAGGGCCTTTGCTCTAATACATATTGTTAAAAGTTCCACAATAATAGTTATTTACGCACCAAGGGAGTAAAGTAATGATAGCACCCTGAGTGATGATGTTAGTTCTTGAGGCGAAGCCGAGGGAGTTAATCGCGAGGGTGCAAGTGATTTTTACTCCCGAGGTACGTACAAGATTTTACCCCCAGAAGGGAGGAAAAAATGAAAAAAAAAATTTTAATTTTAAATTATTTGATTCAACAAAAAATAAAGATTTTTATATTTATTTAAACACAAAAATAGTTAGATATAATATTAACAATTCTCTAAATAAGTTTCATCACGTTAAAATTAAATTATAGATAGTAATTATTTGAATTTCAATGCTAACATTAAATGAGAGAATCAGCTGGAAGCTGAGTCGTGTATTGAATGGTATTGACAACTGATGTATTTATATATGGATTAGTTTATCTACATTTAGAAATTATAATTTCACTTTAAACTTGTTTGTTTGTTTTACTGATGTTACATGACATGTGTGAAGGTGACATTATTGATTTAGACATTAAACAAAAGTTAGTAAATGAAATGTGTATTAGCACCAACCTTATTTAGTTGTGCTTTATCTATAGGGCAACATTGGAATCATGAAAGTTCATGATTCCCTTATTTTTCATTACTCCCTGTTTAACCCGACCGGGTGCAATGAGTAACTTCCGTCCCTGTAAACTAGGGAGGAAAGTTCACTTTTTCTCCCTGCTGGAGGTAAATTAAATTACATACAGTGTTCAAAACGTAAATTTATGTCACTCCAACATTTTTTACACGTTTTTCTTTTGTCTTTTTACTTTCGCAAATACATAGTACAATATATGCAGCAATTATTTTGATACCACGAAATTCAATTTCGAGATATGGTTGATTTGCACGAGTCCAAATCAGTGATTTTTTTTAAAGAAAAACAAATATAAGTATTTTAGTTATTTTAAGAATCCCAATTTTCTACTTTAAATTTTGTCACTGTCGTATATTATGTAAACTTTATTCTCTCGTTGTAATAAAAAGTAGGAAGTTTGTCGTTATTCCGTTTAACGAGAAGTTCTGTGTAATCTCAGTGAGTTTTTATTCATGAGGCTTTAATTTAATGGTAATTTAGCCATTATATTCCTTGTCTTGTTTACATTTAAGCTCCCCGCTACCAACCACTCAGTTTGTAAAGGTTAACCCTTAGTATAACTCTACTATGCCAGACGTGAAACTGCTTTTTCCCATGCTTTTATTTTTTATTTTATTCTCGACGGGTAACCATCCGGAAAACGTTGAACATTTTCCGTCAAACAAATCAATTTTTTTCCTTCAAGCATTCTCTAATACACTTTGTAGTACGTTGGTGTTCCTTGGTTAGTTTCTTTATCTTTATTTTTTAACTCAAACTGGCCTGTAACTTTGTCTTGCTTTATAAACTTAAGCACATACGTGAACATACTGTAATTAATTGTTATACTTATACTATTATGAACCAGTTGATCAAATATTTTGTAAACATTTATTATTATGTGATTAGTAGAATATGTTATTAGTTATAACATTTGTACAGAATATCTGTGTATCTAAACAACTGAGAAGTTTGAAATATATTTTTCATGCTGGAAATAAAAGTTGGATCGGAGTAAATAATTGTTAAATTGTAAATATAAGCATTCCTATTGTGTTGAGTGTAGAGGTAAATTAAATAGATTCAGCCCTAAACCACAACTATACAGGGGACAATGCCTTTATTGTTAATCGTTATTTGTTTTTTGATTAAACAGCAAAAAATACCTACTGCTTTTATTTTTCTTTTCGTTGTGTTGGACGAACATGGTAGATTTTTTGACGTTTTAGATCATTCACCCGGGATCTATCTAGCGTATAAAAAGATTAATTTATAAATTATTTGGTTGTGAGTTCGATCCATATTAAGCCACTACTTTTATTTTGTATTTAAAAATATTAAACTGTAGTTTAAATGCCAAGTTGTTACGCCTGGAGAAATATAAAAACTCACTTACAAATTTTAAATCAATAAATTTCAATAAACTGTTTTCCTTTGAAATATTTTGCGCTGACATTTGAACCAATTATACCTCTGTAAGAAAAACATTTCCACTGAATTTTGTTTTGGTATTTGCCGCCATTTTGAAAATATGGCTTCAATGCTAAATAATCTCTGAACTATTTCGCTGATTGATCTAAAATTCGCGCCAATGATACCTTTTTAAAGGATAAAAAGTCCTCCATATTTTATATTCATACCTGCCACCATTTTGAAAATTGAAAATATTGACTTTTGATTTTTATATAGCAAAGTGTTTGTTTACATTTTTAAATACCTCAAAATAATGGAGCGCTCCATTTCAGGGTCTTGTAAGAAATTTGAAGCCCAATAAAAAAGTTCTTAGGCTAGGCGCACACTGGGGGCAAAACAGTCTGCAGACAATCTGTGGGCTGTCTGCGGAGGCTTTCTCCCGGTGCAAAAGTAGAGTGCATGTTGTAGAGTGTAGAGTATCACATTCTGCGACGAATGAGATCAATCCCTAGCTCTGTACAACAAAACCATGATTTTCACCAAAACTTCTGTGAAATTTTGTTTTTCGTCCTTAAAACTTCATTTGGTTAGTTAAGAATAGAAGTCATCAAACCATACTCTAATTCCTAATAAAATTTGCTTAAATTTATTCGGCGTGGAATTCGATTCTCTTGAATGTTTGCTTCAAGGTGTTTTAGAGGAAGAGGTGTAGTAATGGAGATTTTTAAGGATGAATGCAAATGCAAAAACTATTGATTGCACTTTCTTTTTTTTCTGCGAATATCTGAAAAACAAAGCTGGGAATCTGTTCACAGGATTATTTATTCAGTGTCTAATTCCCTGTAAGATCCTGATGTTCTGCAGTTTAAACTGTAAAATTTAAGGAATAAAGTTATAATAAATATATTAAAAAATAAAAACATTCATGTAAATGCATTATAATAAATGGTAGGTTTTTCATATAGTATACTCTTGAAAACACCTCCGTATTAGTCACATGGTAACTGTACACGATTCTCGAGAAGAAAAGTTTACGACATTAATATGTCGTCAAAATGTGAAATATCTCATACACTTTTCTTCCCTAGATTCTTGTACCCGGCATCGTTTACCCAGGTCGTTACCTAGGAGGGTTTGCGGGGTTTGTCGACTTATTTAGAATCAAGCAATATGATATAATGTTACCCTTAACAAATTCCAAAAACGTGGAAACTTTTTAACAATTAGGTAAAAAAAGGGTGCGGTAAACCCACATAATGGAGAGCTCAAGGTGGAAAATGGTAATTTTCTTGTCATTTCTGTTTGCTAAGAAGGAAATTTTATGACTTTCTGACTCGGCTACGGTTATTTTTGAGGATGTTAACTATCAAGGACTAATATAATGGCGCCAAACTATCACATATGTTTAGTCTTTGGATGTGGGATCCTAAACCCTTTAGTTTTTATTCCTCTAGGTATTATGCTCCTTACCCTTGAGAAAGGCTGTAAGGGATGTTTCAGTGAAGCCTTGTCTGTTTTTATAGGGCGCCAGACCCTACTAATGTCTATAACTCTCGACGCCTTTAGAATATTTATTATATCTGTTAATACTGTAATCTCAGCTTTGCTCAAATTGCTACTGTATTTCCATATCTCTCTGCAAGTTCTATAGTTCCTTTAAACTGCATATAACCTTTGACCTTTATATCTGTTAGGCTATTACTCTTTAGTAACGAATTTTCGGTTACTACGGTAATTAAGTGAAATAGATTCAATTGGATCAATGCAAAATAAATTTTATACAACGTAAGTTTAGTATTCTGCAACCTAGTTATCGTCTACTGGGAAATGATAAATGCTGATACTTAAATGGAATTTAAAAATGTCTCAATTCACTTATTATACAAATTGACGGTATAGTTCTTAACAGCACTATTCCATATTCAGGCCACCAGTTAATGTAACTTAAATTTTTATAAGCTTAGCTTAGAGACCGTTATTTCAAGTGAGTAGCTATCACTGTATATTTTTCTGTCGTTATTTTTGTTTGCTTTTTTAATCTTCTATTAATTTCTATCCTGATGGTTTTCCCCAAACAATGTTTGAGAACGTATTTATTTTTATGACTTCGACTATTTTTCTTACAAGTCCAACAATGAATTCGATCTGCACAATGAATGTGATGGTCAAATAATTTACCTTTGTTTATTATATCTTTTTAGGGTCCTTAGGCGAAACCAAGGACCCTTATATATTTTCCTGCATGTGTCTGTCTGTCTGTCCGTCCGTCTGTCGCCTTCTCTCATGGCTACAGCTTTCGTCCAAGCACTTTGAAATTTGGCATGTATGTTTATAGTACCTACGTTTTAAAAATATAGTGACTTAAAAATATTTTTCAAAACAATTAGGGTAAAAAAACTTAAGGGTTAAATTTTTTTTGGATACCGTGTGGGGTATCATATGAAAGGGTACGTCGAGCTGATTACAAAAATATATAATTTTTGGTTATAAGCTTTGAAAGGCAAACTACCTGAATGTATATTGGAAAAAGAGGAACTCTAAAATCTCCACAGCCGTAGGCTGAATGGACAAATGTTTTTTCTCGTTTTTATTTTATAGTGTAATTTAAAATATGTACTATGCGTGTAAGAAAAACTATGTCAATAAATGGATTACTTACTTACTTACTTACTTACTTACTTTGATAGGGCGAGCGTAGGCGAGTTTAAAGTAGGTGTGAAAAGTGTCCCCCCCCCCGCTCTATATCGCGTTTGTAAAGTGTAAAAAAAAATATGTGTGAGACTCTCACGCATTAGAAGTGAAACAAGTTCTAGAAACAGAATAAACATATGAAATAGCACAATAACCCTTATTTAAGTAATGCATATTATATAAATCATTTATTAAATACGCAACATACATATTTATAAACAAGAGTTTACAATGCCACCACAGTCTGATAACTTCTCAAAGAAACATAATTTAAATTAATAAAATATTTTCATAAAATGTTAGCGAATAATGAAGAAAAAAATGAAAACATCATTAATATATATATTAATTGTTATAATAATACCCTTATATACTAATTCTGTGTACTAAATAAATCAACTACTCCCGTGATATAGTGGTTAACACGTGAGACTCTCAATCCAGGGGTCAGGGGTTCGAGACTCGTCCAGAGTGAAGAATTTTTACAGTTAAATCAACTGCCAAGTCGGCAGCCGATTAAAATATCTATTGCAGGCGAGTTTTTTAATTTCACATCAAAAATGTTTCACTTGGACGAGTCTCGAAAGGCGAACTTTGTTTCCCGTTGTCAATTTCATCCATGCAAATTTACTCTACCACAGCTAAAGAAGTTTCACTTTAAAAATTAAAAACTAATCCTGAACATTCTTCGACCAAAAGTAAAGATACCACTTTTTTTAAAATTATGCTTTTTTCGATGTATTTATATGTTTATAGTCCGGTTCAGTGGCAAATAATACTTCATCATAATTTTGTTTATGTGATTTGAGAATATCAGACCCATAGGATAGTTCGAAGTAGGCTTTTTAGCATTTTAAACAGTATACATCAATAGGTACTACTTAAACAATGTACACTAATACAGTATTGCCTACCCCTCGCTGTGTGCTGACTAGCACACACTTGGCATGTTTATTTTGTTGGTTAATTTTAGTAGCTTAAATAAGTCACATTGGTTGTATTTATTTTTTATCGGTAATTGAAGCGAGCGTAGCGAGCTTCCTACATTCAACGAAATATGCTCCGTGTCTGTGTGTCTGAAACGTACGACGATAACTTGAGTATAAAAGTTGACCGATTTTGATGAAATTTGGTTCAAATGTTCATTTTACCAATTCTCAGGACAAGTTCGTTGGACAACGATGTCTGCCCAAAAGTTCGCGCGTAACGCTCGCGTAAACGTGCGCTTCAAAATTAAAATTGGAATTTTAGGACGGGAAAAAATTCTAAATTTATCTATTCGAGGAGACAAACATTTTTTTCAAAAAACGTTTTTTCGTTAAATCGTTAAAACTATTAAAGTGGACCTAAACGTTTAAAATAGAGAAAACAACTTTTTACCGATATCCGATATCTTACGTTCTAACGTAACGATTTTAATAAAACTTCATATACATCGTCTACAGTACAATTGAAACATGCATGTAAAATTTTAACTTGATACATGCAGTAGTTTTTGTGTAGCGAAGTGATACATTTTATAATAATTGAAGTGGAATGGCCGGGACGTGTAGAAGAGTTAAGGAATAGTAGAATACCCTTCTCCTCCCACTGCACGGCTATCTATTACTAGCATATTCTTTAAATATCTCCTCATTATGATTAACTAACTAATATTTATTCCATTACGCTCGCTTCAATGATAGAGCCACGCGATGCCCAGTTAATGAAAGTGTTATCTTTTAGATCTTTTTAAAGTTCAAAATGTCATAATAAGTTGACGAGCAACTTGGTTTCGGTCTGTGATTAAGTGATTGTTTGAAGGGAATTGATAAGTAAATAATCGATAAAAGGTAGTATTGCAAGAGAGTTGGAGTGATTGGAACTGTGGGAGCCGAAGAGAAAAGAGATGTGAAGCCAGGACTGGAAGGAACCGAGCCAAAGCAAGGGAGCCAAGAGACGGCAGGAAGAAGGGGTACGTTGACCTTACTACCAAGGACACGTTGTATCTTCAGCTCCTCTCAGCTGATTACCCGTAGGCTACAACTCTGACCTCATACAAATAGCCTACTCTTACAACAAACTGTCCCTGTCCAATAGCCCTTCACAACATTCAACATTACTTATCTCTTGCCGTAGACTCTGTTCTCTTCCGTTTTGGCCTCATTTGTTTCTACAACAGTTCCATTTAGTGCTGTCACATAGTAGACGCTAAATAATCTCTATGAGCATATGAAATATTACGTCAATTCTCTGACAGTTTTAGTCTGACCCTTATTTAACTACTATGAGCAATTGGAGTGACCTACTGAAATTAAAGTGGCTGACACCTAGTGACTGATGACGTGAGTAAAAGCTCTAACTTTGAGGAGGATTTATCAAACAGTAGACGTCACTTGACGTTTCATTAAAAGGTTCGTTACCTTTAAAGCCTTTAGATATTTTAAAAAAAGGAAAGTTTTTTACTTTTTAAGTTTTAGATAATTTCAGTTGAAACAACTAACATAGTATCAAAAATTAGATTACGTCACTTAGCTAACCATGCATTGTCATCCAAACTAAACGTGTATGCAAAATTTCAATTCAATCGGTTTAGGATAACTGCTTTAAAATTCAGTTGCAAGATTTAACCCGAACATATATACAAACATTGCAAGTTAAATAAAAGCTTGTAAAAAAAGTTTGTGCTCATGCGAATGAGAAATAGGCATAAAATCAGAGACAAAAATATTTAACTCTTCAGAACGAACCAGATCGAACGATTCAGGTTGATTTGGTAAGCTCAGAAACTGGAAGGGGGGAAAATGAAATATAATGTCATTCAGTGCCTCGCAGGTAGACCTAACGTAGACTCATCGAGTTAAACTTTATAGAGTATTTAGGGGTAGGTGGAAGAATTGGTCTCCAGTTAAAGGCCCTAATTTTTAATTTTTGGTTTTATAGAATTATATGATGTATACGGTTCAATAGTTGGATTGAATGGATCCAAGATTCCGTTTCCGTATACAGTTAAGTGTATAGATTCTTGGAGACATTACTTCTTGTACTATAAAGTTCTCTAGATAGGTCCATATGTAGCTATAGAAACCTGTCATTGAACCTGTCAGGGTTATTTTTTTTTCTTTCTTTTTCTCGTGGGATGTTTTAGAAGTTGGTTGTAACCCGTTAGATTATCGTGTCTTTTCTCACGTTCTTTACAATCATTTTTTTGTACTAAGAATATTTCATAACACAGAAGAATTTTATACTTTGCATATCCAACTGTTTGTGAAGTTTTTATATAATTATACTTTTGCTTCCGAGCTTACCGAAGGTAATGGAAGCATTTATGATAGTTCTGAACTATAAAAAGTTATAAGGTCTCCGATTATTCGTGTAAAATATTGGGTTGTAAAAGAATAACATCAATAAAATACGGGATATGATGCGATAAAGTTATTTGCCACAATAATATATAAATTTTTATTTCTTTACACGAATAAAAGTATCAATTTAGCAATATGTTATGTTCGCAGGCAGTTGAAATTAATCTAGGATTATCTGCGCCCTAGTTTCGACAAACCATCTAAATTTCTTTAAAATCGTATGAGTACGTTTGAAGATATGGGTGGAAATATATTAATATTTGACTGCATGTGGAAGAGAAGCATATGAGCGCAGAAGGTTGAATCTTACCAGGGATCAACAATTGGCTAATTATGACCTATCATCCAAATTTCATTAAATTCGGACGAGTAGTTTGTAAGACATGTTAGTTCACAAAAAGTGTCACTCGACGAGAGTCACGAGACTAAAAATGTTTCTTGACGTCTGAACTGATGTCTTGGAATTTTTTAAATTGAAGACAAAAAATTTTCGTTCTTTAGAACAAACATTTCTTCGGTAAGCCCAGAAGCTATAAACCAGTTTACACATCTACCAAATATCATCATTAGTGAGAAACATGTATCTTCTCTCTAGGATTTGTTTTTAATAGATAAGACGGTTTTTAGGGTCCGTAGGCAAAACCATGGACCCTTATATTTTCCTGCGTGTGTCTGTCCGTCCATCCTCTCGTCCGTAGCTCTCACGGCTAGACCTTTCGTCCGATCACTTAGAAATTTGGCATGTATGTGTCTTGTACCTCCCCACATATTTTAAAAATATAGCGACTTAAAAAAAAATATTTTTCAAAAAAATTAGGATAAAAAAACTTAAGGGTTAAAATTTGTTTATTTTTTTCCGACACTTTGAGGGGTATCATATGAAAGGGTACGTCGAGCTGATTACAAAAATATATATTTCTTTGGTTATAACTTTGATAGGGCGAGCGTAGGTGAGTTTGAAGCGGGTTTGAAACGTGTCCCCCCCCCCCTCTATCTCGCTTATGTTAAGTGCAAAAAATCTGAAAAAATTCTTGAACATTCTTCGACCAAAAGTAAAGATACCACTTTTTGGAAATTTCGAAAAAAAAAATTATTTTATTTTTTATTGACAAAATAGGTTTTTTAAAATTATGGTCTTTTCGCTGTATTTATATGGTTGTAGTCCGGTTCAGTGGAAAAAAAATACTTTATCAGAGTGTGTTTTGAGAATATCAGACCCTTAGAATGGTTCAAAGTAAGCTTTTTAGCATTTTAAAAAACACTGTTTATACACTTTACAATTAAACACTATATAGTGTGGCCTACGGACCCTCCCTGTGTGCTGACTAGCACACACTTGACCTGTTTATTAGACCTTGGTTTTATTGTGCTATATACTTTGGACGCCGGCTACCGATCCATTCTTGTACGAGAAGTATTACCTATCAACTACCTCCAGGTTTTAGTAAATACAATTTATTGATATATGAGCCTTTAAGCACGGGCTAAATTTTAGATTTCTGTACAAAGTACAAAAAGAAATCTTATATAACGGCTCTGTCTTTTTGTCTGTCTGTCCGTTGGTGTCTGTCCGTTGCTTGTTTCAATTCATAAACTACTATAGCTAGGAACATGAAATTCGGCACACAGGTGCATCTCGGCATTTGAGACAACTGGACCCATTTTGGATTTGTCACACTTAATATTTTCAATATGGTGGACGACTAAAAAAAAAGTTTTTAGTCACCATGACTTATATATCAATATAAAGGTTTTGAAATGAACAAAAAGAATATGCAACTATTAAAATTTCACACGTAATATTTTTAAGATAGCGGCCAATATGGCGGGCGTTTAAAAAAAGTTCTTAGTAACTATGACATGTTGTACGTCAATTTAAAGATCTTGATGTGTAGAATTAAATATAAATTATAAAATTACATGCACTGCTAAGTTTTAAGATATTAACTACTTATACATGGCGGAATTAGAAAAAAGACAAACTTAAAAGTAACTATCTATTTGTACTATCCTAAAATTCCAATTTTGCATTTTAAGTTTACGTTTACCCGAGGGTTGCGCATGAACGCTTGGGCGGATAACGTTGTTCAACGAACTTAGCCTGAGTATTAGTAAAATGAACATGTGTACCAAATTTCAAAGTCGGTTAACTCGATCATCTTTTACTCAAGTTATCGTCATCGGTAGATTTCTGGCGCTTGGTTTTGTGACGGTCGTTAAAGGAACTTTGTTCTAAAAATCAAAATAATTTTGACAGATTTAAAAAGCGGGGAAAAATTAAATATAAATGTGACAATAACAGGTTTTAATAGCATAAAATCATTAAAGTATACAAAATGGGATTCGAGAAAGCTATGTGCCACACTAATTGGGAGGCTATTTTTATAAAAGATCATGTCAAGTTTTGTCGGTTTAAAAAATACCAGTTTATCAAAGTAATATGTTCTCTTTTAAGTTTGGTATAATACTTCATAACGTAGAGTTTTCTTGTTAAATCTCAGTTGACGATATGAAGTTTACCACTAATTGCTTGCATGGGGTTATGTTATTCTGTTTCATTTATAAACCAGACTTCACGGGAATTTAACCTGTGTAAACGTTTAAAAGATGAAAAGTATCCCGGTTTTTCTTTCTTTCTCATACATAAAACGAAAAAGCATTAAAATAGTATAAATTATATTATTTACTTTGCAGTTTTCGTTCTTTACATCTCCGTTCACGCTCTGTGTGTCTTCGCCCAGCGTTACTGCGTATTAATTCGCTACTAGAAATGTAAGATAAGTAAGCAACTTCCCTGCAGCAAAGTTATAGTTCCATGTGGCCGTATGAGTTAAATTACTTACCTCGTCTGCTCGGCCATCACTGAATCATGACCGGTACGAGATCGTGGGTTTGATTCCTCGCCGTGACGCATTGATTTGTATAGCTCACTATTGATCATGTCATACTCGGCGGTACTAGTACCAGGACCTTACTACTACTACTACATGTGGCTATTAGTTTACTTGAATTCATGACTAAATGTGAGGACCGCAAGTTGCCCCAAACTAGAACTACATTTTACTCATTTGTGTTACCTGACTGCTTGCTAAGCAACTTGCCTGGCTTGAATTCTGAATCAGGCAAATTGCTTAGCAAGCAGTCAGGCAACTCTAATGAGTAAAATGTAGTTGTAATTTGAGGCAACTTGAGGTCCTCACATTTAGTCTTACATCTTTGTTCTGGTTTACAGTCTTGTAATTAGGCAATTAACCTTTTCAAATCAAAGCCCTACGTGGTTGTTAGCTTGCTTGATTTCTGAAACCATCCGTGTTGCTTAGCAAGCAGTGGTAACGCAAATGAGTAAAATATAATTTTAAGTTTTTGGTAGTTTTCATACTACGGAAAGTTTAAATTTTAATTTAAATCAAATTATAATTATTATTTACTACGGGAAACAGACAATGAAAAATACACTCCCGCGCCGGGATTTGAACCCGGGTCTCCCGTATTTCCAGTACAGATGCTCTGTAGATGCTCAGTACAGATGCTCCAGTACAAAGCATCTGTACTGGAAATACGGGAGACCCGGGTTCAAATCCCGGCGCGGGAGTGTATTTTTCACTGTCTGTTTCCCGTAGTAAATAATAATTATAATTTGATTTAAAGTAAAATATAGTTCTATTTTAGTTGGAGCAACTTGCGCACCACCAACACTTGACTGGCCTTTTTGTTCTAGTTTACATGAGGCTAGCAAGTGGGCAAATAACAAACCAAAGCAAGCATATAGGGCAGTTAACCTATATGCTTGCTTGAATTCCGAGGTGATAGTCAAGCTAGTAGAATAAAATTCAGTTCTATTTTTGAGCGATTTGTTTTCCATTATCACTAGAAGCAATTGACTTCTATTTATTTGCCTCGTGTGAACTCCCACTTGCAAATTCAGTTCACTATATTATGTACCAATAAACCTACAATTTTATAAAAATTACTCCTCCTGGAAAAATATAAATTCTGAGACAATAGTGAACAAACAGATGATTTTAAGGGCAATAACGTTCATAAATACGTTGTATCGCACCGGTTCAATTTTTTTTTTAAATGCTTTTGCCGTAATAATTTAAAGGGGAAGCCACGCAACATGAACAAAAAATTATAGTAAAGAAAAAAGTAATATTTTATTCCTAAGTTTCTAATTTTTAAGTTTAGACGTATCACAAGATTTACCTTATGGGAAAAAAGTTTATACAAAAACCTGTGGAAACTTAAAATTTCTTGTTTGTTACTTTCAAAGGAGCCATATTTTTTCACCTTATACTTCCCTGTTTGAAAAAAAAAAAAAAAAAAACTTGCAGTCTTGGTTTAACGCGGTACTTTTTCACAAGTTTTTTCTGAAATTAGTTTTTTTTTTTTTTCAGAAAAGGTTTTTCTTTGGCTTTAAATCTACTTAAATTTACTATGTACCTACCCATCAATTTTATAACTTTCGAATTTATTTTTAATGATGGGAGGAGGAAGGAAGGAAACTTTGTGTTTTAAAACTTCTTGTGATGAATAGAGAAGTTACTTTTTTTTTAAAAAAAAAAAAAGAAGACAATTGTTCAGTTTTTTTTTTAAATTTTATTTGCACAAAAAAGTTTTTTACTCGGTTTAAAATTAATTTAACTAGGATATTAAAAATTGAATGGTTTAAATTTAGTATTATAATTTAAATTTTACCGTAGCAAGTTTAAGGTGAATATATTAACCGGATTTTTTTTATATAAGTGCTTATAAATAATTATTAGGTCATTAGAAGACAATCGGTTACTTATATCCCCCCCCCCCCAGATTTTTAATGTATTAATTAATCTGGACAATAATTAGTATATCCTTTGATTCTAAAATCAAAGAAACATTATTTGAAAATGTGTATTTTAAGAATCAAACTCAGGTCACAGTTTGTGCTTTTGCTTCGGTTTAAGGAAGAGAGCTCCAATACTGGGTCATTAAATCAATCCTAGTGACATTATTATTTATTAATTTTGTGTTAAAAAAATTAAATTTCGATTTTTTTTTTAACTTTGTGCCTTAAAAGACATCTCAAATAAAGAAATATTTCTGATTGAAATTAATAAAACCAGGACAATTTAGCAATATATTTAGGGTCAATTAATCATTATCTTCTATATTTTATGAGCATTTCAACAAAAATAATTTGTTCCTCTTTTACTTTGTTACTACCTTATTTATTTTAAAATATATATACAAAAGTGTGATATTCCTTTGTCCCATAGTAGATATTGCCTAATAGTTATTAATTTTGTTACCCATCCTACTTTTCACTTATATTATGAGTCAATATAGGGGTAACATATTAAAAGAGGTGTATGTGCGATCCTCTTTTACTTGATTACCTACCACTTTGTGTTCTGTTTTGGTGGGTAAATATTTCGATTTTTTAAGTTAAAACAGTAACTATGAGATCTAATAATAATCGGATTGCAATAAGATGTATAACTTCTTTTTAAATGATATTTATTTACTGTCATAATATAATAGATCGTTTTCATTTATGTATATCAATTTGGATTTCTTAGTTTAGAAACTTTTTGAGAGAATATTTCTGGATTATGAAGTTATAATCCCTTATGTTATACTAAAATAATCATAGACAACATTAGTTAAGATTTTTAACATAAAATTAAACTAGGTATATTAGGGTTATTAAACTAATAAAGGTTGGTGAAACTTAATTACACAATCAACTTAGTTTGTTATCCCAACAGCGAAATTGTTTGTTCATTTCCATATAGGTAATCCAATTAGCAATGAATTGGTGTGTTGATCAATTATGAAATTGTCTGGAATAGCCTCTTGTGTGTTTTGTGTTTGGGAAATTGTCGATTTATTACACAAAAATTAAAGCCTCTTAGAGGGTCGTGATTAATACGAGTAATTAAAATTATCTCTGATAATTAATCATTGTTTTCATGGTTGACTTTTTAACCCTTGATAGTCGCGCCGAACTCGAGTGTCATAGAAGAGAATAATCGTCATTAATCTCTATATATCCTACGCCACGATGGCAGTCAGCCCTTTTGATAATTTTGCGTAAATATTTAAAGCCTCGCAACCCTCTCTTTGCAAGCCGGTTTAAGTTTCAATCAATAACTTAATTTTCTCGAATCTTGTTTATCCCAAAATTCTATGCTTCGACTGGACTATATCGAAAAGGCATCAATAGACGGCAGACAGGAACATGCTTCAACCTCGCCTAAACTAAATCCCTTCTCTTAGCTTCTGGCACCAGCTGACAACGTCGATGACGCTATCAATGCGTTGGAGTTAGAGTAACAAGGGACATCAATTCTCCAGGGTATAATGAAACCTAGATTCTAAAATCAGTTTCATGTCAATGTTATAGACTTGTATTTGAATTGTAATGCATTCTCCCTGTGGCTTTCGTTAAATGCTTTTATTGTTTCAAATCCATTAAATTTTGGAAATTTAATACTACAAAAATATCATTGCACTTTGACGTATTGATTGAATTCTATTTTCTACAGTGAATTAGGAAATGTTATATTTACTCTGCAGAAATATGTAACTAATAAATCCTAATTGAAATAATTAAACTTAAAAATATTAGCTTTTAATCAATGTGTGTGTGGCTTACTCTTTTATTGACAATTTAGTTTGATGATACATTTTGTTGTGATTTAATAAGAGCAATAATTTGTAGTAAGTTATAAAAAGTACGTTAATGCTTCGACAAAAACTGCTATGAAAGAGAAGAAAGGATAACATCTAATCAAATTTTAGAAGAATCAGTTCTATTTTGTTAAACAAATTACATTTTACTGGCACTGACGGACAGCCATTTATACTTAAGAATTCTAATATAATTTTATTTATATTTCTGGCAAGCTCATTAAAATTACTTAAAAAAACAGACTTAGTATGATTGTAAAAAGACTACCTTTAATTGTCTCCTCTAAAATGTTTATTTTTTAGGAGAATGACTGAATTTTAATGGTATCGATGATTTAGAGCTCAGCTTTGTGTAGGTTATAGGAAGGCTCTATGTATACGAGTATAGAATGTTTGTCAATGGATGCATATTTTCTTGGACGATTTAGTTCTCTAGATATTATGGGGTGTGATTGTGGGAGCCAGTGACCGGTATTTCCGAGTGTGCTTAAGGTGATGTCTTACAAGGAATCTGTCTGTATCTTGGAGACCTCTACTCGACCCCATGTCTCTCTTCAACATTATATATAAATAAACCCAACTGCGTTTTCAAGGGTGGCTTTCTCGCTCACTCTCTTTATTCCAACTCCGACCAGACTCGATGCAGACCAAAATTAGAAGGGTTTTGTAGTTGAAAATGGGACGTTCTATTGGGACATAGTTTGTTTGAGCTGTCAGTGTCGACCACCCGTGCTAACGTATTTCTCTCAGTTCACTCACCTCATGTCACGCGCTTCATTCCATAATATACTATACTCTGCCACCTTCCTCAATGCTTACGTCCAATCTCGTTTCACACATGCTTTTCGATTTTAAACCTAACGTAACTGATAAAAGCGTTAGTGAGTATTGCAAAGGCCAACTAAAATTCTTCACATTACATTTGGGTAATCAAAAAGGTGAATTACCTTTGTACATTGTGAGGTTTTGCATTTCGCTCTAAATGAAGGTGACGGTGACGATCATCTCAGTCATTCTCAATACGTTAGTTGAGTATTTCGATTGCTTTAACTTAGAGCCACTTTTAAAGTACATTCGTTCTTGATATCCTTATATATATATATATATATATATATATATATATATATATATATATATATATATATATATATATATATATATATATATATATATATATATATAGATATATATATATATTGTTAGATGGTCTATTTTATTATTAAATATATGTGTTTATTATTTGGATACGGGTCGTACTTATTTAAATAAGTACGACGATTAATGGCGTCTGTCCTCTCCCAATGAAAACGCTGGTTGAAAGTCGTAGTCAAGACACTGGATTACCGGACATGCGAGCAGCGGCGGGAGGATCGCGCTGAGGTCCTCGAGAGACAGTTTTGGTTTTGGACAGCGTGGGAGTTGCGACAGCGGCCATCTTTCGAAGGAGTTCCGCTTTTCCTGCTTTCCTGCTCCGCGGAAGACTCAAGACGACATCAGGTTTCCCTTAATATCTAATATCAGAAGTGGTTAGAGAATCCCCCTTTCCTTACTCGTTTGTGTTTGTTCAAAAAGAACCAGTTTAAAACTAATTGTATTAAAAGTGCAAGAGTGTCATTTTAACAGTGTTTTTTTTAGAAGAAAATCACAACAATTGTTTCATCTAAAATAATTATCTTTACTTGTGTTGAATAGTGTCATATACATAAATATTTTCTGAGGATTTTCTCTCCAAAGAACTGTTATAGATAAGTGGTTTAATTTTCTTTGTCTATAATTCTTTTTTATTAAGTATTTCGTAATTTCTGGTTTTCTTATTTTTACGTGATTTTTTTGTTGTTTTTGTTACAAGCAGCAAGCTACCCCACACTCACGCATTTAATTTAGTGGTAGTACACACTTGCACAGAGCCCCCTGTCACTCTTGCTCTAAATTCATCTATTTTACTACCTCCTCGAGAAACTATAAAATGCCTTCGTTCTGTGCTTGAACGACGGAATTGTTCTTTTCGAGAGTCAGTTCTTTTCCGAGATTATAGGTTCTTTGGAACGGTTCTACGGAACGATTCAAGAGAACGGTTCTACGGAACGATTCAAGAGAACGGTTCTACGGAACGATAAAAAGAGAACGGTTCTACTGAATGATTCAAGAGAACGGTTCTACGGAACGAGTTTAGAGAACGATCCTAGAGAATAATTTTAGAGAACGATTCTCGAGAACGGTTTTACAGAACAGTTCTATTATCTTTCACTTTTTTGGGAGTGTGATTTCTTAGTGCAGTTTCTCTCATATTTGGACATAACGGGTGATATTAAAAAAAATAAAAAAAATAAAAATAATAATAAAAGAAGAGGCTATACCATGGGCAAATTCATAGTTTCCGACGTGGACCCTGGAAGAAACGACTCTGGTGCTCGCCCCAGCGTCCCTTACCATCAAACTTATTTTACGTCGGCTATCACGGAGTTTACTAGCAGATGGTATTGTTGCAGCATATGAATCATAGTGATGCTTACAACATCCCAGTGCTCCGTCCGGAATTACATGATTCCAATAAATGAATATGTCACATTGAAAAAATAAAAAAAAAAAATCTGTTCTCGTAGAATGATATAGATGCAGTATCAAGAATAACCGGGTTTTTAAGAGACAATGCTAGACAATGGTTCGAGAAGTAGGACCCTGACATTAAGAACTGGATGACCTTTAAAGAAGACTTTCTGCGGAAGCTTTTCCCCTTCGAAGAAACTTAGGACACCTGTTCGAGGATGCCGCGAATTACAACAGCTCGCAAGTCAACTCTTACGAACGATACGTGCACGAAAAATTAGCAAGGCTCAAGTGCCTACAGGTAACGTGGAAAGAAGCAGACCTTGTTAAGCTGATCGTTCATGATATTTGTGAACTGGATGTTAAGTCAGCAGCGGTAAATCGAAATTGTACTAATGTTAGGGAGCTTATATCATATTTTACCTCGTTCTGGTTGTAAGAGATACGTGGCAAGTCAGATAAAGTCGAACCCTGGACCTTCTAGGGAGGTAACCTATTCGTTTTGCACAAACGGGGTCATAGTGCGCCAAACTGCTTTACCAAGGCAGCCATAGAAAAACGAAAGAACGTCAACGTTTGCATCTCGGGGCAAGTGCTTAAGGGTTCAGTCGTGCGAATCTGCGGTAATGCGTTTCAAGCGCTAATTGATACTAGAGCTGATTGTTTTCTTATGTCCAATAAATATAGAAAACTATTTGAAGACAAAATCAAATTGTGCGAAGTACTATTGAAGGGGTTCAGTCCCGGACCGATACGCCACATAAATGTTTTACTACCGATATAGAAGTGACTGGGACCCAGGTCCGCAACGTACCTAACATTCTTTTATATTGCACCTGCGCATTAAATTATAACATTTATCTGGGCTTTTATATTGCACCTGCGCATTAAATTATAACATTTATCTGGTTTTGGACAGCGTGGGAGTTGCGACAGCGGCCATCTTTCGAAGGAGTTCCGCTTTTCCTGCTTTCCTGCTCCGCGGAAGACTCAAGACGACATCAGGTTTCCCTTAATATCTAATAATATATATATATATATATATATATATATATATATATATATATATATATATATATATATATATATATATATACATACATACATACATATAAGTAGGCATGGGGGCACTTGAGACCATCCCCACTCCAGACCTACTCAAACTTGACGGAATAACTTCCGTTGGGGGAGGGGGCTTGTTTTCATCTTCCCTATCACCGGTTACTCGGTGATCAAAGCGGGATTTTAAAAGCAGTTTTTTGAGTCTGAAGAGCAGAAGTGGACAGAAAGAGGCCGGGTTCGATTCCCCGCCTAGGAAAAATTATTTTGATGAAATTTTCAATAAAAATAATGTACCTACGAAAAAAATTGAACGGAAAACACTGGGCTAAGTAATTATAAACCCGTATAAGAGAAACATTGTCTGAGTTATCTCGAACCAATTTTTTAAGTTGAGTGAGGCTTATATAGCTAATCATTTTTAATTTAAGCTGGTTTAATGAACCTAAGCTCCCTCCATTAAGTTGTTTTAGTTGAGTATCATAAGTTTATAGTGGTATTCATTATAATATTATTTCTATTTCTTGTACTCAGGTATATTGTCATATATATTAATATTTTGTAGACTAGGCTTTTATTCATTGAAGAAAACAAAAATATATCTATTTTTTCAAAGAGGGTAAAAATTAATACTTTAACAATAAAGCTTTATTTTCCTAGACACGACTCTAGCGATAGATGCTTAAACGATAGTCGCCCAGTGATTATCGCTGAGGGCTCCTATTCTAAGTTTGCATGTTACCGTTTTCCTTGCTGAGCGACTCTTAATATGCTAACTCAGAAGAGCGATAGTCGCCCAGTGAATATCGCTGGAGTCGCGTCTAGGAAAATAAAGCTATAAAAGGAAGATATAAATTTAGTATTACTTCAACACTTATGGTATTGTATTTTCAGCCTATATAATGCACTTCTCCCTTTCGGTTTATTAAAAATATACATATATAAATAAAATAAAAATTTAGCTGCATTATTAGAATCAGTGAGTAAAATGCATTTGATTCTATACGCTGGGGACGTCTATTTCCATTGCCCCATCTATAATTATCTTTATATCAGGGCCGGATAGAAAGTTAAATTTGGTTCTCTGCCAACAGCTTTATGGCTAAGGGACGAAGCTTTTTTAAGCTAATATTTAAGAATGATATATACTTATAGGAAATTCAATGTTTGGGACATCCTTTTTACATGATTTCATCATTTCCTGCTTTTTAGCTGTTAATCAGTCTGATTTATATTTATTGTTAATAATTATTATTAATGGTCTGCTGTTTTGAATTATCATTGAAAATTAAGTTCATTTGGCCTAAACGTTATTTTATTTCATAAATGTTGCGCCTAGTCAATAAATTTTATGCGGTGAACCAGTGGCGTTCCTGATATCACTATCTTAAGAAATATAACTACTTTCTTCTCTACTATCGCCCAAATGTTGATATGTTTTGACCTTTTGGAGAAATCATTTAACCAAGTATTTTTTCTTTTGCTCATAATGTCAAAAATATAAACTTGAATATACCTATATAAAGAGACTACCAATTAGAGAGGCACTTAGCTTTCAAATTGGTTCGTTAGACCTTGAGAAATTAATGTTGAATGTTGAAATTAATGGCGGACTTTTACGTTTGCGCATGCGCTGTGGCTACTATAAATCCAATTAAAATGACATTCATACTGGACCATATGCGGCATAACCTGATTAATCACTGAAAATTTCATCAAAATTGAATGAAAATTGTGAAAGTTATGCGTGTGGCAAGGATTCGTGGACACAGACCGACAGGCGACAGGCACGAAACTAATTTTTTGAAAAGAGGGTCTAAAACTTACAATATGTAAGTGAAAATTTTGATTTTGGAGGGGAAAAAGGTTTACCCCCCAATAGTGAACACAATTCCTTTGTAGACTCAGAAACAAAAATAGAGGTATAGTTGAAAAATGATAATAAGCCTAAGAGACATGAGCTAAACTAAATTTATAGTTTTAGCCGATACGCGAGAGCTGAGATTATAATAAGATATCTAGTATTTGGAGCACAGAGATAGTCTTATTTTATTATTTTTATTTCTTAATGGTAGCTAGTAGGGTGTTCAAACACCCTCCTAGCGAACACGGTTTTTATTTTGATTTAATTAGTTAATTTAATGTCAGCTCGAGCACAGAAGACCACCTCTACAGTCCCTAGCCACTGGGATTGATTCATTATATTTTATTTTTTATTCTCTAATCGTATATTATTAAATGTATTCACTGCACTATATAATAATATATTCGCTAAACCTCATACGCGCTATCCTTCTCAGTGCATGACATATTGTTATTTGGTTATCCTCTCTAAATTATAGCCTTCACCTATTCACGCTATGCTTTTTAGACATTATTTGCCATGCCACGTGGCACACATGTGGCATAAACTACGTATATCAATCACACGTGGTTCTCAAGTTCCTTTGTTCCCTTGGTTTACTCTATATATATATATATATATATATATATATATATATATATATATATATATATATATATATATATATATATATATAAGCTTTCATTCATATGTTTTCCGCAGTTATGTATTTTTAATATATAGTTAAACTCTATAATATTTCACGCTTTATAAGATAGTTTAAGTTCTATAATTAGTGTAACAAATAATCAATCTAATAATAAGAATTAAGTGACTATAAACTATATAAAATTTAATTGAACATAATATGCATCATAGGTTTAGAAGACCGAGGTCAAGATTTCTTGATATAGATGGGCGCAAAAAAAAGTTTAACTTGAGCCAGTCATTGCACCCCAAGTATGAGATCATGGTATCGCATAATAAATCTTGTTCTATTACTGTCAATGGCTCTTTTATGTCCTTATATTATTATTTTCCCTTCGATTCCTATTTAATATATTCTGTTTTTAATCAAGAATAACGACCCTATGCGTTTTATGTGTTAAAACTATTTCGATTGCATGATAAATTGAGTGAGAATATACTTAATTCTTTGCATTTTCATTCAGTTACAAGAGTACTTCATAATATTAGAAGGAGAATATAGCGAACGCTATAAATTTTAAGTAAAAAATATTTTTAAATCACATCTATAGTTTTATTAAAATAAGTTAAATAGAAATCTTATCTACAGTCTGTGGGAAATTTGTTTTAGGACGTTGACAGCGCGGGAAAATTAAACATCATTTTTCAACTTTCCCGCGCTGTCAACGCACTAAAACTCATTTCTCACAGACTGCAGTGTAAGATAAAGTTTGAAAAGACGATTTGTAGTTTTTGAATAAATATTTGTATGAACTCTTACTCATTAAAATTAAGCACTCTCCAAATACCAACGTGTACGATGTACGATATTATCTACTTCGTGGCTTAGCGAGGCGAGGTGAGACAAGTTCTACTCAAACAATAATCTTACCGAATCTATTTATGTTATGTTATTTTTTATGTTATGTTATTTTTTATGTTATGTATTCGCTGTTATAGGATTCACTAAAGTCGATTTTTTTAAATCAAATTGTAAACTTCTAAAATTGTTTTATTACTACTTTTCATACAAACAATAATAATAAGAAATTAATGTATTAATTAATATATATTTACTAATATATATGTGAATATATATATATATGAATGTATTGTTTATTAATACAATATATTTACTTTGAAAGATTTTGAATTCGGTATAATTTTTTTAAACTTTTCATATAAGTAGTATATAAAAGGAAAATATTTTGATGGTGTGAAAATTCGATTTTATATGAGTTAATGGTCTCTGCAGACCATAAACTCCTCGTGAGCTCGTCGTGCCTAACTAAGGAGCCGATTTAATGCGATGAATTGGTTGTTCAGAAAAATCATACCCTGAGGCGAAATCAATAAATTAATGTTAGCTCTAAATTTTTCTGAGATGCTGGTCTCAAAAATCCTCAAGAAGAAATGATTTCTCAAAAAACTGTTTTGATTAAAAAATATAAAATATAAAACAATCCATTTAAATACAAATGTATAAGTCGATTTGCAGGGAAAAATCTAGTTTTCGATGTATTGATGAAAATAAATCTAATGTACCTAACTTAAAAATTGAATCCGAAATATAAACAACCGCCTGTTAAAAATTAATAATATATGTTTAATTATTAATTAATTATATTAAATTTTGTGGAATTTCACTATGTATCACTATGTGTGTATCACTACGTATATGAGAAAGATTTGTGAGTTTGTCGGACCGATTTTTTGCTTTATGCGTGAAATATAGGGGTATATATATATATATATACAGGGTGATCAAAAAGTTCGACAACGCCTTAATATCTTCGGTTATAATTGAGATATTAAGTTCCCGCTTGCGGGTATCAATCATTTGTAAAAAAACTACTTCTTAGGTGGGTAATAATTTTTTCCGCCATATTGGATTCAACTTTGAAATTTTAAATTGGAGCACCCATAAAGTGATACATTTTTGGAAAACCCTTAAAATAAGAAAACATTTGCCTCAAACCCGAGCTTTCTATCTACTCCCGTTCCAAAATGGCGGACACTCAAAGTGTAAAAAAATACTCTTTTTTTTTGTTATTTTCAATAGTTTAATAAGATATAAAAAATCGGTCCAAGACAACTCGGACTAACATTCTCATAAAATCTCGGTCCCAGATCCCATAAAATATGAATATAAAATTAAATATTTATTGCATTAAGCTCGCTTCGATGATAAACCTACGTGATGCTTAGTTGATTTGTATTATTTAAAAAGTGTACAACAGGTGGTTGTTTACTTTTTGTTTTTGATTTTCAACGAAATCAGATTTATTTTCATCAATATCTCGGAAACTATGACTCGATAACTAACTATATTCCCTGGGATCTGGGACCGAGATTGTATGAGAATGTTAGTCTGAGTTGTCTTGGACCGATTTTTTATATCTTACTTAACTATTGAAAATTACAAAAAAAGAGTTTTTTTACACTTTGAGTGTCCGCCATTTTGAAACGGGAGTAGATATATATATATATATATATATATATATATATATATATATATATATATATATATATATATATATATATATATATATATATATATATATATATATATATATACATATGTGTGTGTGTGTATATATATGTATATATATATATATATCCTTAGTTTATATATATATATTCGTACATATATTGTGCAAGTCTGAAGTCTTGTTTAATGTTAATAGTAAAAAATAATACAAATTGGGTTCAAGAAGTAGATAGATTATATTTATTATATTGTAAATGCTTGTCGTAATTTTCCATTAACATTACTAGCATAACAAAGTGCTTATTTTAAAAATATGACGTACTAAATCAGATAATAGTTCTTTATGATGTTAACAGACAGAAAGAGTCTACAATATAGTTGCTATTTCTCCCTTCCATATTTCTAGACTTGTTTTTCCTATGAAATGATGCCTCTATTCCCCCTATCAGATGTATTAAATGCCGTGGAAAAAACTTCTTTATATCGTACTTCGGGGAGAGGAAATTTCTTTTTTTTTTGTTCCCATGTCGACTTTGTCTCCGTTTGTAGTCAGTTAGAAGTTGCCTCGTTGTAATTCTTCTGTCCTCAGGGACCCCTTGCTCGATGGCTTGTAACTAAAATAATACCTTTCTGTCCCTATATTATTATCAGTAATTCTTTATTGTATACTGTACACAGTAATTTTTTTAAATAGTTTCTTCAGTTAGTAACCAGCTTTTTACTTGTATGGTAAAAAGGAAATAAGCTACCCGAGAAACTTAAAGAAAGCATTTTCTTATTCTTAGTAATACTCAATTAAATTCCCATAATATTTATTTTAATTTATTTAGTTTTAAGCATATATAACATATAGGTAATATATTATATAGGCATATATTGCATGTAGGTATAAATTGTTTAACAGATAGTCGTTTAAAATTTGGTTTTCTATTTTATCGGGGGAGGGGGAAAATTAATTTTTATCGAAACCTGTAAATCCACCCAAGTCGGAGTCCATAACAATACTTTTATTCAAATAAGTAAATTTACTTAATCATGTATTTCGTCTTTTAATTTTTCATCTTTATATTTTTTTTTATCGGTTTAATTATAGTGTAAGATTTACTATTGACTTAGTTGGCAACTTATTGTTTGTTCATAGGCACTGATGACGGTCTTGTTCAGGCTGAAAGCTGCTCTGCTAAATAAAAAATATTTCAATTTACGGGAGAGGCAGTTTTATTTTATTCCCTTAAGATAACCTCCATAGACCTTATACCATTATTTTAAATATTCATATTTCTAGCGAACTTAAATTTCTGTTATAACTCTCATCCTACAACTCTATAATAAAATTGATTAATTCAATATTTATATTAGTTTTCTCTTATATTCATTGTTCTTCTGTGCTACAAAAATATTTCAAATACGGCTTTTAACTAAAAACTCCAGCACAAGAGCCTTTGAATATGAAAGTTTTCAATTTTAGACTTTTATTCTTCCTACCATTATTCCTATTGACATTTTCTTAGGGGCTTTTGTTCTGACTGCATCCTTCTTTCTTCTCTCGCAACTTTTTCTGTCTGAATAATTCCTTGTCCGGGATTTGAAAATCATTTGAGCGTTTGTATTTGCCTTTAAAAAGACGAAGAGAAGGAGGAAAAAATCCACGACTGCAAGTCGTTTCAAATTAAAAAGAAAAAACTTACTATCAGTTTGGAATGCTTGAGTTTACTATTTTATAGAGTTTTGTTCTATACCCTTGATTTCCTCTTCTGAATATAAATTAATAGTGTTTATTTATCTTTATGATTCAAGTTTTTTCTTATTATTTTAATTTTTTTAAATATCGACACTTTTTTTTTCATTATACATTTAAATTTATTTAATTGCTTACTTTTATTACAATTTTTCGCTTCTATATAAGCTTACTGTAATGCTTAAATTATTAGGTATTGTGCTGATAGCTTTTCTACATAAATCTAAAAAAAAAAATCAAAAACCTATTGTTATAATCTTACTATTTGTAGTATAGGGCAGCGGTTCTCAACCTGTGGTACGCGTACCCCTTGGGGGTACGCGAAAATGTGTAAGGGGTACGCGGTGAACCAAAAAAAAGTTATTTTGTTTACTTTTCTGTCTAATAAATAAAAACTTTTTATTAAAATGTCAATTAAAAAATCTTATTTGGAATTAATATTACCTATTTATAGCTGTTTCTATGATGTAGCAATATTAGCAGTTGTTCAACAACACTTCATCTAATATAAAAAGTATTTATACAAATAGAGATTGTTGTTAGGGGGTACGCGCAGTTTAATTATACAAAAAAGGGGTACGTGGGTTGAAAAAGGTTGAGAACCGCTGGTATAGGGGATTATTTATAATAATTTTTGAGACTAGTAGCGAAGTTCTGATGTCTATTTGACTGCCACCTCGATGTCATTGGGGCTTAGCTCACTGACTCTTCCTCGTCTGACCCATCTTCTTTTTCCGCGTTCCTTCTGTTTTCTCTCTTATCATGGCCGTCCGATCTACCGCTTTCTTAATGTTTCATCTTCTTTTCATAATCGTCGCCAAAATGTAACATATCACTAAATTTAGTCTTCAAATTACTCACATTTAAGCTTCGTCCAGGCTGCCGAGTATTGGTCTCTGCGCACGCCCTAGCTGATATGCGCAGGCGCACTTTCAACTGCGCAGATACAATGCTCGGCTCGTTTCCGCTGTTCGGTTTGGCAGTATTATCGAGACTTTATTTACAAAACAAAAAAAACCAACAATATTTTGACATCTCAATGTGTTGGATATTTAGAATAAACTTTAGATATAAATCAGTTTTTAGAAATAAGTTATAATTTTATTGGTCTTAATTTAAAAATTGGTTGTTCTTAACTGCTAAAACTACAGAGCCATATGAGTTTAGAAGTTAATTGATTTTTTTGTTACGGAATATAGATATATTAATATTTTGTGTACTCTAAAATTTAATTAAACAGACTTGTTTAAATTGTTTGAGAAGATTTATTTATTTATTTTTTTTTTTTTTTGTATTACTTATCATCTTGCCTGAATTTGACATAAATTGACAGTTTAAAAACATAATAATAAATAATACTGTATATTACACTATTTAATGCTTATGATCATTTTTTTATTTTAATCACTCCAATTCATAATA
This sequence comes from Gerris lacustris, assembly GCA_951217055.1. Lineage (NCBI taxonomy): Eukaryota > Metazoa > Arthropoda > Insecta > Hemiptera > Gerridae > Gerris > Gerris lacustris. The sequence goes on from OX578283.1 coordinate 47,601,580, forward strand.
ATAAGTTAGCTGCAACATTACCTTAATTTATTTTCTTATAATATATTGAGATGGCGAAAATTCGATTTACGTTGAGTCCAAGAAAGTGTTTTTAAAAATATTTCTGTCACCTACTGCCTATGCAGAAGCATTATTAATCCTAAACTACTGCACATATTCCGATAAAATCGTGGTATTCATGTTCAGAAAAATCAATCGCTGAGGCAAAATAAAAAATCGGGCTGAGACAACTTAGACAAACTTTCTCATATATACGAGTTCATAATTATACTTAGCCCAGTATTTTCCATTTATTATTTTTCGGTTTTTTGGTAGGTACATTTAATTATTATTGAACATTTTATCAAAATGTATCATAAAACTAACTTGCGGCATTGAACCTGGCCGCTCTCCATCTTCGTTTAAAGCTATTTTTCCAGAAAATAGATTTTTCCCGGGATAACGGCTAATATAGATAGATTCGTATTTAAATGGACTACATTTTAGAATATTTTAATCAAAAGTAATTCGAGAAATAATTTTGGGGGTAGCGCCCCCAAATTATTCCGGATTTCGCCATGGGATATGATATTTCTGAACGAACATGTATGCTAAATTTTGTCAAAATTGTTTAGGCTCAACCCGTCTGCACATACGATACAGACGCCAGACACACAGTTTAAAAATGAAAAAAAAAAAACACTTTTTTGGATTCAGGTGACCTCAAATCGTGTAAAGGCATAAAAATCTCAAAATCGAATTTTCGCGCCGTCGCAATACTTTCTCTTTATACGAGAAAATAAACATTACCTTCAAATATGAATATGTTCCTGCTGAAAACGTTAAAAATGATTTATCGCATATAGTTCCGACTATAGGTTTGTTCCAACCACACCTCAAACTGGTTTGGAACTGTCCGACGCATGCGCATCGGATCACATTTGAACGTTTTTTGCTAATGCACATGCGTCGTACAGTTTGAAACTAATTTGAGGTGTGGTTGGAACAAACCTAATATTAATAATATATTTATGAAATATAAGCTTTCACAAGAAAAATATTCGGTACAGGAGACATGTCTCTTCACTGAACCGATGCATAACATTATTTTTTTTTTTTTTTTTTTTTTTTTTTTTTTTTTTTTTTTTTTTTTTTTTAACCGCTTCGACTGCACGTGGGTCATTAGCGGTACCAACAATTTATTATACCTTCATGCTATGTTACTCTCCCAATATTCCGCTTCCACATTTAGAGCGCAATTCCTCAACTCTCTCTCACATGCCTTCAAACCAAGAAATATATCCCAACATATTTGGCATATTCTAAGATCGATCTCAGACCTTCAGTTGACGAGAAGAGAACCGGAAGCGGCCCATTTATGCCAAACCTCCGTCCATAACATTATTATTAGATATATTATAGATATATTATAGATATATATATAGATAGATATATATTATATATATATATTATAGATATATTATTAGATATATTATAGATATCCGTCCATAACATTATTATTAGAAGTGAACTGTTTTCACACCAAATAACACGAACTCACTCACGCCTCCCCAGTGGGAATGGTCTTGTCTTCCGTCTCTTGTCGCCTGTCTTACCGGCGAGAAATCCGCCTTTAATGCCAATTTAAACATTATGTATCGTAAAGTTTAGTTTTGAATATAGTTGCGGAAATTGCTAATGACATGTTCGCTTCACGCCAGGTAGGATTATAAAGCTAGGCCTTAATATTTTCAACATATTCCAGTCAACTATATATTATGTTTTCTCTTTATATTATGTTTTTAGGGTTTTGTAGATACTTCTCAAAACCCTTATACCGAGGGTGATGTGTCCGTCCGTCCGTCGCTCTTTGGTTCATAGGGCCCGAACCGTTTAAGCGAAAGTACTGAAATTTGAAACACTGGTGCAACTTTTTGACCCAACCACAGGAAAAATATACAGAAGTTCATAATTAGATTTGCGCATGCGCAATTCGAAAAAATGTGGTAAACTCAAAAATTTATATTTTTTTTAATTTTTGAGTAGGGAATCAAATGAAAGCTGCTGAAGAGTAGGACACAAATATATATATGATTTTTTAAATGTTGCATTCCTTATTGGTTAAATAAATCAAAATATACCCAAAAAAAATTTTCCCCCCCCCAACCACTATAGATCGGCTGGCGCTAAAATTTTGAAATAATTCATGCTAATATCTTATTGTGGGGCGATGAAAATTCCGGGAGTTCATCCCAAATTTTCAAAAATTGTTAATTTTGGGCGCGAAAAAGTGAAGTGCGCCCAAAATTTTATTTTTTTAAAATTTCGTGTTGGGTATTAAATGAAAGCTGCTGAAGAGTAGGACACAAATATATATATGCTTTTTTAAAATTTGCATTCCTTATAGGGGAAAAAAATAAAAATATACCCCAAAAAAATTTCCCCCCCCCCAACCACTATAGATCGGCTGGTGCTAAAATTTCGAAATAATTCATACTAATACCTTATAGTGAGGCGATGATATTTCCGGGAGTTCATTCCCAGGTTTTAAAAATTACCAATTTTGTGCGCGAAAATTTGGAGTGCGCCCAAAATTTTATTTTTTAAAAATTTTGAGTTGGGTATCAAATGAAAGCTGCTGAAGAGTAGGACACAAATATATATTTGCTTTTTTAAATTTTTAAGTCAAAATATACCCCCAAAAAAATCCCCCCCCCCAAATTTTATATAATGGCTGGTCTTAAAATTTTGAAATTATTCATGGTTACACCGTATGGTTGGGCGATGAAAATTTCCTAAAAAATGTAATTTATCTTGTCGTTATTACCTATAAAAAATATTGTGACCTCCCGGGGGATCGAACCCGGGATCCTTAGGATTGAAGAAAAAAAATCATAATTACATAACGGGTATGCTTAATCATCTACAAAACCCTAAAAAGTACTTGGACGCAAGTACTTCCCTGTGATTTTTTTATTTAATGTTTAAATGTTTTTTATTTATTTAAGTATATGTTTTATTTTGTTTCAGGTAAATTGCGCTTTTTCTCCTTGATACTTATCTGTGAGTAAGAATATTTTTAATAATTTACGAATACCCATACTTAACCGATTTCCGTATAATTTAATACCCATATTCTGATAAAACACAATTTAATTGGACATAGTTTTTATGGGGATGTGTACCAGAATCAGAGGGATTTTGATTTATTTTGAATCTTTCCACATCTCGGATAAAGTGCCACAACATACTAAGACAATATTCAGTATCGGTATAAAGGAGAGATGCTCATCGATTATGGGGAGTGTGTAGGGCAGGTTTCTTTACCATGGACAACACAGAAAGAGTCAAAAATTTGGTTCTGCGATACTACTTGTCAGACTGTTATGGTATCACTATTTCAGACACAGTCCTGCTTTCACCAGCCATTGTATTAATATTATCAGCGATTGTTTAATTGCTAAGTGCCCAAATTTAGGGAACCTTCCCTACATTATAAAGGGAATTGTTTAAGAATTGAGGACGAGGACTAAGATTCTTTTGTTTTGCCTAATGCATTTGTTATATTTATATTGAGCATGCAGGTTCTTGATTATTATTTAATTTAATTCGACTCTTTTGAGTTGTACTTGCTATGATAAATGACATTTTTATTTTAATATTATTAAATTTAGATTATAATGCAATGCAACATTATTTTAATTAAATCTGTTTTATGTTGTCTGTTTTTCCAAGTTTGGTATATTGTTTCAAATCCTTTATTGCTAATTGCTATTAATCGACTACTGCAAAATCTAGCTTTTCGCCATTCCACATGTCCATTGTGCCGATGTCATCTCTCGAAAAGCCACTTTGTGGATTATTCAGTCGACCGGAACTATTATATACATACTAAAAGAGGAAATTTTGAAGGACCGTAGTATGTTTGGTATGGTGTCCTAGTATTGGGTAATCAATAAGGTTTTGTCGCTATCTCCTCCACACATTCTTCGCATTTATTTGATCTTGCTTGTCGCACTAGCGTTAATTTGGCTAATTGGTCTAAAGGTAAAACACGGCCAATCATCCATATTTCTCTACGGTTTTGATGCAGATCTATAAAATATTTATATAGATATAGAATGGTTTATCGAGGTTAATTTATTCTGTACAATTAAATGATACATTTCACTTCAAACATAGAGTCGAATACCATCCTATCTTTAATTGAACCACCATTTTTGGTCTATTACATATTATTATCACTTAAACATCCAAGCGATGGCCTTCTATACGGGTTTCGTTTTAAATTACTTTCACAAATAGGAAGTTTTTTTAAAATTATTTTCCATCTCCCGACAACCTTTTTACTTTTTCATGAATACGAGCATATAGCAGCAAGAGAGAGAGAAAGTATGTAATGGCACAAAAATGAGATTTTTTTATGAATATATATGTTTTTAGAGTCTAAAAAATATGTTTTTAAATAAATGTCTATAGTCAGTATTCTGTAGTCTAACGAAGACACATGAAGCCTTAAAAACTGGGCTGATTTCTATCAAATTTAGCATACATGGCCAGAAATGTACCCTGCGCGAAAGATTAGATCTAAATTTTGGGCTCAACCCCCTAAATTCTGTTTTGTGGACCATAAGTAGTTTTCCCGGGAAAATCTAGTTTTTTTTAAATAAATCTGATTTTGTTGATGAATCGACGTTTTTATATGGTTTGTTTGTATGGCTGTATGGCTGGCAGTCGTCAAAATCTTTGACGGCCGATCTTTGGAGGGCTAATTGAACCCTCTTCCAGTCATCAAGTCGAGCTGAAACTTGGCACATAGACTCTACGCCAATATAAACAATACACCAAATTTTAGGTTTATTATGATTGTTATTATTGTTATACATATATAATGTTTAAAGGATTTATAGTAAAAATCTTGCTCTTATTGGGTCATTATTATTATTATTTTCTAATGACGATTACTCCATTCTTGTCAAACCTTTTGTCGTTTTTTATGATATCAATTTTATCATGATATTAATTTTATAATATCTATTTTCAATTTCAAATAGAATCAAGGAACAAGGGATTTCATTAAAATAAATATGTGTTTAAATAATTCTTGAGAAAAATCTGTTTGCATAATGATTGCTTTAGTTTTATTTGTCGTTATTTATTTTTATGTTCCATGCGTTAGCCAAACTTTGATTTTTCTTTTATTGTTTGCTTTTCTAAATGTGTTGCTAAACATAAAAACTATAGTCACAGAATAACCCTATAAAGAAATGTAGAAGATACCTACTAATATTCGCTTTCAATTTCAAACTGGAATATGATTTAAATATTTTCGTGTTTTATCTATCTAATCGTTTTAGAGATAACCGTTAAAATCCTTCGCATATTAATCTGTAAATCCTCTTAAAGCAATAATTATAAATCTTTGCTTTAGACCGCAGAATTGGACTTATATTTTTGCCTAAGCTTATAGGAGGATTATTCGATATCATTATACCAAATAATCTGTTATACAAGAAGAGAAGAACTCAGATTAATTATATCCGGGCCTTGCTACCACTGGTATCCTATTTGGATTAGTTCCCTTTAAACCTCCATCAAACTATTTCAATATTATTTGATAAACTTTTGCTGAACAGCTTGTCTACCTGGAATAGTAATCTGTTTCTCTAAGAAAATCAATAAAACCTTTCTAGGAAATCTCTGCTGATCGATAAATGTTTTATACTTAAATTAATATTTTAGTTTATAAATATGTTTAAGTTTAAAGTCAACATATTTGTTATTGTTAAAAAACAAACAAAGTTAGATTTTTTTTTGGTTTTGACCACCGAAGCTAATGCTTGTATAGTCTATAGTCCATAGAAACGACGAAGGGACCCGATTTAACCATCAACTAACTATTGAAGAAATAACAAAAACCACAATATCAATTCAGAATTCAGTTATCAAGAAAGAAAGTCATCACCAGCATTTATCAGCATCACTAGCATTTTAGTATTCCACTGAACCCGTAACTTTAAACTATCTATAAGCCATTATCAGCAAAAGAAGAGTAAACACTGCGTGGCATAAATCCGATGAAATATTTATATTGCGTGTGATCTAGGTTGTATTTCTAAAGAGGACTGTATAGAAAAACATACTATAATGATCACATCCTTACAAGTGTATAGTTCAGTGTATGACAGGTCATTAAACCGAAAAAGTATAGTATCCTCTACAGAAGGCAATTTTCACTTTTACTAACTATAGTTTTATTTCAATTATAATATGTAATTGTCATTAATTCTATGTAGAATAGAATAGGAATTGAATAGAATAGAAAAATATTTGTATTTACAGCAAATAAGCCTTATACAAAGGGGTGTAGCCAAATTACATCAAATTATAAATAACCAAGAAATAATAAAGAGCATTAACGACAAAAATTGGATTAACAATTACTCCTCCAGGATAAAAGATCTAGTTTTGAGAATATTTAATACATAATAAAATATGTTTTTACAATTGTTTTTGTTTTGGTAAGTTAATATGGAAGAAACATTAGTCGTGTCTGCCCATTCCTCACTAACTACGTGCATTGGAAGAAAGGATTTTCTTTGGAGCTCATATATTGGGCATCGTAAAAAAATATGACCTATATTTTCTTGCTCCCCAAGATTACATATCGGGCAGATTTCATTTGTTTTTATTTTGTGGAGCATCCCTCTAATTGTTAATTTTAAACTATCGAAACCCGCTGTTCTAACCTGTGCAAGAATACGTTGTACTGAGTAAGGTAGAAATAATGATGTGTTTAGGTAATGATAGTCGGGGCTATTGCAGCTTGTTAATATTCTGTATAAACTGGAGTAAGATGAGGTTTGTATTCTGTCCAAGTCTTTTTGTCTAAGTTTTAATCCGTATGCTGTCTGTGTGTTTTGTATAAATGTCGAAGAGAACGGTGCTGTTAGTACTAAGTTGGGGTCGACGTCTATTGTGGCTAGTAACTGCTTTACTTGAGAAACCCAGTTATATTTTACAGTATTACCTTGAACCGAATCTAAGTATATTAGACGATTAAAGCACTGCTTCACCAGACTATCGTCCTCCAAGCAATGTATTCTGTTTATAAACTTTAACACTTGACCGAGGATTTTAATTGAGACATGTTGAACGTCGAACTCTTGCCTCACAATATAATGCGGAGTATTGACGTTTAACGAGAAATAATTTTTAAAGAAGTAGTTTTGTAGAGCTTCTAATTGCTTAAGGTATCGAAGAGACCATATCGGAGAGGAATACAATAGAGTTCCAAGCACGGATGCGTTATATACTTGCTTGATAGCTTTAAAGGAGCGATTGGATGCTTTAGCAAGAGTTTCTTTAACTGCACCAGATATCGCCCTGCAGCGTGCTACTGTATATTTAGTATTTTCTTCGAATAACCCTCTTTTGGTAAAATATACTCCAAGGTAATTAAAACTAGTCACTTCCTCAAGAATTTGATTATTATAGTAGCACTTGGGGCGATTTTGGGACAGATTGCCCTTTGATACTATCATGACTTTAGTTTTATTTGTATTCACTGTCAAACCGTTGTCTCGACAGTATTCATCGAGAATTTTCAAAGCTGAATTTAGCTGGATTACCGAGTCTGACATTATAGTGAGATCATCTGCGTAGGCTAACAGACTAATGTTTGTTTCACCGTTGATGCTTACACCCTCGTATCCTCTTGCTTTAAAGAACGCGTCGATATCGCTAATGAAAAGGTTGAACAAAAGAGGTTATAATATTTCACCTTGAAGCACGCCTTTTAATATAGATATTTCGTTCGATTTTTTCGTTTATATAAAGAATTTTGGTTTTGGCTTGATTGTATAAACTGATTAATACCCGTAGAAATTTTGAGCTTAAGTTTACTCCCTGTAGTTTTTTTATTAGTAGGTGATGATCAAGGCTATCGAAGGCCTTTTTAAAGTCAACAAAAGCGACAAATAGTTTTCTTTTCGGTAGTCGGATATGATTTTGTATCAATGAATTTAATTACATTATTATAAGTACATTAATTCTATGTACGTATAATGTAATGTTGCGTATAATTCTTTTTTAATAATATTATTTTATTGATAAACGCATTATAGTAAAATTAGAATTAAGGTAAGGCATAGTGAAGCATTCGGTTTAATATCAGTGGTTTAAAGTATAGAACGAGTTTTCCCTTCTCTAAACTTCCTCAAGCTAATCCCCGGAGTTTAGTTGCCCATTTTCCTCAAACTCAAATTTCACTTCTGTAATTCGGAACTCGGGAATTAATTGCCCTGACAGAAAATCGGTTTCGTTGGAATAATTGCTAAAATTACCCTCAATTCTCCTAACAAATATTTTCTTTCTGGGTATTAATTTAAAAACTCCTCCGATTTGTTTTCCTCGATTGGAATTCAAATCAAGATATTAATGCAAACGGATAAATTATTTAAATTTTAATGTTTTTGAGGTTTATAAATTGTCAATTGTTTATTTCCTTTATTGAGGACGATATTAATTTACATTTAATTTATTTTACACGACCACAGTTCTCTAAATATTTAAATCAATCTTGTATCTTTTGCTTCGAACGGTTATTTAAACAATTGTTTATGCCCATTAATAAAACTTATAGATTTATGAAGCAGACGATGAATTTCCATCTAGCTTTTTGGATATCTGGGGGCACGCCAGTGCCGTGAGTTGGTTCAAGTAAAGGATGCGGCTGTGCAGCCGCATTTTGTCACTGACTGATTGACTGACTCACTCACTCACTCATCATAATTCTAACTATCCTAGAGGCTTGTTTTTGTATATAGGTAGAGTTTATTGTACAAATAAAGGAAAAAATCTGGTTCTTTGTCCCTTTCAAGGCTAATAGCACAACCACCTATTCAAAATATTGTAAATAATTGTAAACAGCGCCACTAGAGCTACCTAGTAGAGAACTTTAATACTAAAAAGTGATGTTACGCTTGATTTGACAGTATTGATTGGCGGTTATCTTAAAGTGTAAACATATTTACTTCAGATAATTTTATTTAGTTCAATTTGAACACCTTCCGACGAACAAGTTACACGAAAGATTTACAAGAAATGAAAAAAGACTAAAGAACAATCAAACAAGAACAAAGAAAGAAAATCAAACAAAAACAGAGAAAGAAAAAAGACTCAAGTACAAAGAAAGAAAAACGAAAATTGTTTAAGGCAACGAAAAATTACACATCCCCAAGAGGCTAAAATTCAGTAAAATGCAGTATCGTATACAAATTTGTATCCTTGTGCTGCGACGCTCATATAATGAAATAGACTGCCAATTGGTGTGGCACATAGCTTCCTCGCATCCTATCCACGTACTGTATTGGTTTTATGCTTTTTTTACAAGCCATTATTGTCTAAGTTGTTTAATTGTTACCCCGTTTTTTTATCTGTCAAAATTGTTTTAATTTTTTACATGAATTAAAGTATCAATTTAGCAAAAGTTAAAGAGCGCAGACTGTTCAAATTAATCTTGGGATATCTGCGGGTTACTTTCGATAATCTGTAAAAGTTTCATACAAATCAGATAAGTACTTTTGAAGCTATAGGTGTAAATAGATGTATGTTTGTGCGCATGTGGAAGAGAAACAAATAAGCTCAGAAGGTTGAAACTTATACGGGACCAACGATGGGCTAATTATGACCTACCATCTAAATTTCATTAAAATCGGACGTGTAATTTTTAAGATATGTTGGTTCGCAAAAATCGAACGACAGACCGACAGACCGACGGACCGACAGACCGACAGACAGACACGGAACCAAAAATGTTCCCTGATGTCTGAAACGGATTTCTGTCTTGGAATTTTTGAAATCGGAGACCTAAAATATTTTCGTTCTTCGAAACGATCACATAGCTTCCGTTACCTTCGGTAAGCTCGGAAGCAAAAATAATATTTATTATTTGATTTAAGATTGTGGTGTGTATTTGCCAAGTCAGAAAATGTTCCTAAATTTAAAAGTGTAGAGTGATTTGAGAAAGAGATTAGAGAGAGGGACAGACAAACACCATGTAATTTTTTTTTACACTCGTGTTTTTATTGGGATAGCCATTTCACATAATGGTTCAAATAGAAGTTAAAGATCAAAGTTATGAAAGATCAAATAATCAAATGTTATCAAAGTTAGAAGGATAAAGATTTTAATTTATTGAAATATATATGCCTCACAAGAAAAAGAGTACCACAATCTTTATCTTCTTACACATTTTTTTTGTACTACATGGCTTAGAGATAATTGATAACTGCTGCAGTTGAAATGTTCCATGTTTTGTGTGGTTTGTAAAATTAAGTAGGAGGCTATACTCAAAAGTAAGTTAGTAGAGTAGGTTAGTCCCTTCATTAACCTTACTCGACTAGCCTACAACTTCTTTACGTTACACTATTATAGTCTCTATTAGCTGGTTCCCGATCATCTAATTTGATTTTTTCAATAGTTAATTAATTAAGAAAGGATAAACATAAATTATGAAAAAGGTAGTCGCAACGTTAAAAATATTAGATTGAAAGTCAATAAAAGTTTTCTCAGAAAACTTTGATTAAGTTTTTCTTAATTAAGTTGCTTTTCAGCATTAAGGCAAGGCGCTGCCTATTCATAAAATTAGAATTGCCGGTGATGGGTTTAATTTCTTTAGCTTTCGCTGGAAACAAGTCTAAATAGTTTAACAAAAAGAGGCGGTTTTAGGGTCCATAGCCAAAAATGAGGACCCTTATATATTCCTGTGCATTTCCGTCCTTATGTCGACTGTCTGTAAAGCTCCTGATCTCCGAGAGAGAACCCATCACATATATTTGAAACTTCGCAGTTATGTTATGTGTTATGACCCAATCACAGGTAAATTATAAGGAGGCCCCATAAAATTTACCTCTTAAAAAATAAGGGTTAAAGTTTACGGGGTTGACTTTTTTAATGGAAATTCATAATGTTAATTGAAAGAGGAGGATGCCCTGAAAACCAAATGTATATTTGATTTTTGTTTTTGTACCAAATCTTAAGGCTATGTCTCCTTGAAAATTGAGTCCCCTCCCCCCTCTATTTTTTAACAAATCTACGAAAACAGCATGAAAAAACTCATAATTTTTAATGTTTAAAAAAAATTGTTTTTTAAGAAATTTTTCATGCGTCGCATATTTTTTGAGAAATATCCCCTCCTCCAACACCTTTAAATTTATTATCTTATGAACGGATTTGGCTAGATACTTCTGAATAGTTTCATTGCGTTTTGACAGTAAGAATGCATATAATGACGTTTGTTTCACGTCATTATAACAAATGGTTCTAAAGTTATGGCTGAAACATGGCCTTAAGCTTTGATATGGCTGGGCCAATTATGCTGGTTAACGAATTCGTTCTATTTGTTAAATTGCCCACGACCCTTTGTATGTTTTTAAAGCACATATTTGGCCAATTTATATATGAAATCAAAGAGGCCCTTGCCATATCATTATACTAATTTTGCTTTCGAGCTTACCGAAAGTAACGGGAGTATTGTGATCGTTCGGTAGAGCGAAAATATTTTGTCTTTAAATTCAAAAATTCGAAGACATAAATCCATGTCAGACATCAAGGGTCCTTTGTCGGTCTGATCAACATATTTTAAAAATTGCTTGTTCGATTTTAATTAAATTTGGGGGATAGCTCATAATTAGCCCATTGTTGGCCATATAAGTTTCAAAATTGCACCTCATTGCTTTCTCTTCCGCAGAACTATAACTTTATTTTTAAATCATCTTGAAAGGTTTGGGCTTCCTTCAACTAACCATCCAAATTGATTAATTATTGGATGATTATTTTTTAAGATAGCTGTTACTACAAAAACAAAATTGTGCTTGTGGAAGAGAAACTTATAGCTGTAGACGAGGAGTGAAATTAATATGTGACATAATCAGTCCAACACTGGGCTAATTAAGGGCTAATTATTGTTATCTTAATATCGAACAAATAGTTTTTAAGTTAAGTTGGCTCGAAAAATTGTTGACGGTCAGACCCGAGACTAAAAATGTTCCTTAATGTACAAAATGGTTTCTGGCAAGAAAGTTTTGAACGTAAACAAGTTTCGTTCATCAGAACGACCACAATGCTTCCTGTCCCTCCTGAAAACTCAGAGGCAAAAAGGGGAAACAATTAAATAAATGTGTCAATCTAATTAGCAAAATATTTTAAAATAATATACCCTCGATCAATAGCACAAAGATTGAGAAAATGCAAAATTAAGTTTTTGGATTTATTTGTTTTGCAAACATTTGAACGCTGTTCTATAAACACGTTTAACTTATCAGTTCTTCTACGTTTAACTTATCAGTTCTTCTATTAAACTTATCAGTTAAATAGAATACCAGGATTATATACTTCAATGAAACATCTGCTTCACGCTTGACATTTTATTGTGATGGTAACTTAATATTCATATTTAAACATAATATTCTGAATTCTCGTTAACCTGTGTAGTTTTGATACACTCTTGTTTAAAAGCTGTTTTTACATATTATTATGTGTATAACTTCTAGACATTTTAACTATGAATAGAATGCTCTGATATTATAATAGAACAATAATAGGGCGACTGTGTTGTTGGGAAATTTCAAACTGGTATGAGTATATAATTTAATATGTGTGTGTGGAATGTCTCCACGGGTATTGTGTTTGTAAAATATTTCGTCATAACCGAAAACTCTCTTGGTATTTATCAAATACTAAAACTATTTCTGTATATTTTTCACCATAAAAGGAATCTCTTCATCTACTAACTTTTTATTTAATTTTGAAATAACTTAAATAAGGAGTTTTATTATTATTTTCTGTTGGGAAAATTTACAAAATTTAAAGATAGAGATAGAGAGGATTTCTGGTTATGCCAGTTGATGTTTTGCAACCCATGAAACATTTTCGTAGTCAATAAATCACACAAGTGGAGAGGTTTTCCAACTAAACTGCTTTCGCTGGACTATTCGAGTTGTGAAACCTACGATCCACTTTTCACTCCTTCCCGTTTGGAACCATACCAAACAATTTCCTATTTTGTATTCAACTTCTAATATGATATCGGTTCGTGAAATCCTGTGGGTCACGATGCAATATTCTGTCAAGGCCCTCTATATCTGAAATCTATCTATCAACTTTTCTCAATGTTTGAATGGCCAGTTAGTTTTTCAGTGTTATTTCGCCAACTCTAACAAAACCGATGGAACACATAAAAAACTTTTATCACTCTTGGAAAATTTGTTGCCATCATAATTTTGATATAACTGCGTTTGATGCGTCGTAGTTTTTGCCTTGCTGTTGTTATTTTCATTGCTTTGAACATAGAACCGAGACAATTTATAGCAGTTATCTAACCATCCTTTAAATTCTCTTGTAAATTATATTTAAAGGTAAATGTCAAAATCTTTTTTATTTGGTCTATAAATAGTTTTTATCTCTTACATTTATAGATGAAATATGTTTAATATTTAAAGCTGATTATGTTTAATAACCGAGTTAAGTTTTACAAACCAGATATGAATATTCATATACATACACTCAATATACACCTATTTAATAAATTATTTCCGAATGTTTTTCATAGGTCTTAATATACATAAAAAAATATTATTTTGGTGTTGTTACTATTTTTTGAATTCCGAATCTTGAAGAATTTTTATCCAGACGTTACACTAACTTCTATTATAGTCCTATAGACAACTTGGCAAACCAATGCTTGACAATATGTAAATAGGGGTATGTATAACCGAAAGATTCCCTACGCCTATAAAAAATGCAATAAAATGGTTTATTACGCTCCTGCATTGTCTGATCTATAAATCGAGTAGTGTACAACAAAAACTCTCATTGGAATCCCCGTTGGAAGCTCCCTCAAATCTAGGTCGCCGGAGATTTGTGTTTGTTTACGTTGGCTTGTATACATAAGTGCTATGCAAACTTACTTATGACACGATTGAAGAAGATCTGATATGTACAATGTACAAGGTCAACAGATTATAGCATGCACTGATTACCCGGTAAACTTTATAGGGCGTTAAAGTAGGACAAGTAGACACTACTTCAAATGTGCATATACAGTTTTCGACTCCACTTAACCGGTCAATACTGACTTTATCCTTTCAGGGTTAAACTTTAACCATGACTAACGCATTGATTGGTTAGCCTTGGTTTGTCTTGTCATTTTTTTTGTTTTTTTCCTTACTATCTATAGTAGGAAAAGTATTGTTTTTGAGATTTCAACGAAATTATCCGTTTTGGGTATTTATAAGACCTACTGGTTTTCAGCATGTCATCTTTATGTATGTATGTGTGTGCGTGTATGTTATCATCGTAGCGGCCAAGGTATTTAACCTAGAGAGTTGAAGCTTGGTTGAAAAATCAGTCCTTACCTATAGTGGTGTCGCCCGGAAAATAAACTTTTTCCGCCATCTTGAACCCAGTTTGCTGAGTCAGCAAAAAATAAAAAAATCCAAAATGGTCCTGATCGAGTTGAAATTTGGCACGAATGTACCTCTCTGTATGACAAACAAGACCACCAAATTTCATTTTGATATTGCCCGCCATTTTGAATTTATCAATTTTTGGATTTTGAAACTTTGATGGTTAATAATACCGAAAGAATAAATACTAATTATATAATATAATATTAGTTTAAAAGTTATAAGCGAATATAATTATTTATTAGTGCGATAAGTTTGTTTACATACCTGTCAAAATACTGCCAAAATTCAAATAATTGAATAAATAAAAATAATGTATAAACATTATTTAAAGAGGCCACTTTAGTGGCCTCCGAAGTGAGGAAAAGTTTCGAGGTACCCCCCCATTTTTTTTAATGTACACCTGCTCTAACATACAACTTGTTTTTCACATTTACTTGGTCTCACTGTCTCATATATCGTATATATGTAAAGTGAAATGTGTATGTTTTACAGTGCAGTAGTGAAATAAATCCATCTCATGGGGCCTCTATATGGAAGCAGTTGTCCGGGACATTTTACTTTCATCTGATTTGCTCTTAAACTTTAAGTGAAACGTTAAACGAAAAATCAGATTTGATGGACTTGGTCCACTTTAATCCTGGTCCCTCAATATTAATTGACTTATAATTTTCCTTTTAATAGAGCACTGAGCATTTTTATTAGAGGATTTATAGTGATGCCCAATAAAATGATCCCTCGAAAACCATGGGTTGAAGTTTAGGGTTACTTTTTTTTAACGGATATGAAAGAAGAGGACGCTTTGTGTTGTTTGTGCTACGAGCCTTAAAAATCTCCCCTCCCCCATTTTTTTGTAACAAATCGACGAAAAAATCTGAAGAAATCATAATTATTAGGAAGTTTTATAAGTAGCATATTTTGTAAGAAAATAGATTCCCTTTATTACCTCAGGAACGGATTGGGAAAGACACATTGGTCTCATTAAAATAGATGGTTCAAAAATTATGGCTGAAGATACTTTCCAATTCCTGGGCCGATCATGCTAGGATATCGAAATAGTTCTATTTGTTTAACTGCCTGTGGACCCTTGGTGTGTGCGCTGAATGCACATGCTTGGCCAATGTAAATTTGTGTTGGTTCACTTATAATTCAGATTTGCTTTTTAGAGCTCTAGACCAAAATAAAAGCTAACAATCGCAGTAGGCTATCTTGTTTAATTGATTTTTTTTTAGTATCCTATATTTTTTGAGGGTAGTGATAATGTCGTAACAAGGAGTTTTTGATTAAATAAGAAAAGTGAAGACGCCGCTTGACAGTCTTTTAGATGATAATGCGAAATAAGTCCTTATTAGCTATTTTGCATTCGTTGAGTCTGCCTTCTGTCTACTCTACCGTTACTGTTCTTCCTTAAACTTAGTTTAGTACCCTTGGCTTTATGTCTTTTTATTCTTACGGCTCAAACCAATGCCGCGTTTTATTTTGCATAAAATACCCTCTTGGCTAGAACTGTTTTATGCTTTTCTGAAGTAAGAGAGGTATTCGCTCGCTTGGCTCGCTGAATGATTCATGAGAAGGTTATTTTTTTTTAGTTTATCCTTCTTCTACCTTTATGAGATCTAGAGGCGGCCTTGTGTCCTCGGCTAAGGATACCCCCGACCACTCGTTATGGTAATGCCACCTCCACCAGGTTGTTAGCAGTCAACAACAAACTGCTCTGAGGCTATTTAAATAAAATCCTGAAGACATATTTTCTTTTCTTTAAGATTTCATATATATAAATATATATATATATATATATATATATATATATATATATATATATATATATATATATATATATATATATATATTGACATTGATAAATTTGAGATAACGAAACAATATATCTGTACACTTAGGACGCCTCTTATTTCATTAAACACCCTATAGTACGAATTTCTGTTAAAATGAAAATCTAGCCTTTGTTTTTGAGGTTTGTTTTAGACCTCCCTATATTTTTCCTGAGTTTGGGTTATTATACATAAAATAAATGTTAAGTTTCAAATTTTTGGTTACTTTCGAAGATCAGGTGTGGCAGGAAGCTTCAAGATCATCTCGACATTTAGTTGATCTTATTGAGAAATATGTTCAGGTTTAGTTGAATCTACTATTTTTTTTTTTTTTTTTTTTTTTTATCAAATATGAATTAAATTAAAAGAAAAAAAAAAAAATCCTACATTCTTACATACATAACAAACATAAAGAAAAAAAGCTGGAATTGAATTTATTTTTTATGTGTTAGTTAACTACTAACTCCACATTTATTAACAAATAAAATGATATAGACAATTCCTTCTTGTAAAATAAGGAAATTTTTTGATGTCTGAGGTAAAATCTAAATTTCGTAGAATTAAACTAATAAAATGACATTATTAGAGCACATTAGTATGCTGTTGTCGTGTTTACTAAACATTTTTGTACCTACATACTAGGTTAAATCGAAATAAATTAATTTGAAAATCAGATTAGAGAACATAGAGAAAGTTTAAGGTTTATTTTATAATTGAAAAGGTTTGTTGTTGATTTTTTAACTGACGACAGCTTACTTCCTTTCTACCTCTTCAGTTTTCTTGGTAACAGCCTTTCTTTATTGGCACTCTTCCAGCTTGGAAATACGTAGTTAATTTGTATGGTTTCTCGGAACTTCTTTTTACGTTAAATCTTAAAGATGGAGGGGTACAAGAGTGGGGTGAAAGGGTATAGGATTTTTAGCATCTATACCTAAACTATTCCGGAGACCTCAACCTCAGTCTGTCGTGGTATTTCAACTGTGATTCTTCTTTTTAACCTATTCATTTAACTTCAGTCTTTTACATAATAATTTAATTTTCTATTCTTCTTTGCACCTACCCAATTATTATTACCTGTTATTTATTAAATTTTATTTCGTTAGAAGTTGTTTTGTTAGAAATTAAATAAAAAGTAATAAATTATATTTAATAATTTATTACTTTTTATTTAATTTGTACATTATGGAAGCTTAGAATTCAACAATTAAAATGAAATTGTTAAAGAAAAAACAGTAAGAAAATCTAAAAAGAAACTAAAAATAATTAATTTTTCGTTAATTACTTAGATCTTATTAATTTCCACTTATTTGTAAATATTTTTATCAAATGTTTACTTAAGTATCATTGTATTAAGTTCATAATTCATAGATAAAAAGATTAACTTATTCATCATCCTGAAGATTTATCAAAAAGCTGGAACATAGAACAGTATTATTTAATCTGAAGAAGTGAGGTAATATTTTCAATGATAATTAGCATTTTATTACACTTTCTTTACATTTATCATCACTGTTTAGTTTTCCTACTTAAGAAGTAATGACTCACAGTCTGTAGAAAATCTAACAACTAAGGGAAATAATGGATTTGAGGCTTATGCAAAGAAAGAATATATGCATCTAAATCGTACCGGTAGTCATTTGATGCACTGCCGTATAAATTTTATATTCACATTTTATAATTCTTTTTTAGATGTTTTTATTGATGAATATAAAAATAGATACTCCAACAGTATTTTATTCTGGTTTGGCCAAGATAGTTTTGTTTGTTTGTTTACTAGAAAACTTTTATTCATAGTTTTGCGTCGTTATGACTGTATTGATTATTTTTATTTATGTCTTAAATGTATCGAGTTCAGGGTCGAAAGTTTAACTATTCAAGTTTGTATGTAGAATATATGTATTTTTGTTTATATAGCTAATCCTTTTTCTCTACACATCTTGTAAGTAAAAACTTAGATACGTCCTCTTAAATCCATTCTTGTTTTTACAGCTCCCTTAATTTTGTGGTAGTTACAGTTACGTTGCTTTCTAATTAGTCCGCGTGAAAATAATAAATTCATATTAAATCTATTCTTTTAAACTTTGACGACTTACCTTTATTATTTTTAAGTTAATTCTTTAAACATAAACAAGTCGGGTGTTTATGACTGAGTTGTTGACTCTCAAACATTGAATAGTTATTAAACATAAACAAGGTTCTTCTATATCTTAAATTCTATATTATCTTTATTCATTATATAAAAATATTAATAACATAAATATAAATGAATAATACATTACAAAAAATACAATATAAATAATTATATTCTGTATTAAATTTACTTTTTTTGGGTAATAAAATATTACGATATATTAGTTTATTGGTGTTTCTAAGTTGGTTGCACTGAGTAGGAAAGGATCAGCTGTTACAATTCAACACACATTTTTTCACAACCTAGCCGTGGTATTAGTTCCTTGTTTTATTCAAAACGGAAGATTCTCTTACGGTTATTTTAGTGTTTACTGTTGTTATTTGTGTTTTAAAGACATAATTGAAACAGTGCGAGTTCATTATATGATAAAATTTAATAATGGTTTGGTTTTTTAATGTAACATTCTTAAGTCGTAATTATAAATTTGTGTGCACATTATACATTGTGATTTTTTATAAAGTATTACATTTATTTTTAAATTCTGGAAAATTAAATTTGCGACGTTGATTTGTTAAATATTTCATCATGGAATGCACTTTATAAAGAAGCCGATTCATTTTCGTTGGAAGTATGATGCCGGAATTTATTGCAAGGTAAAACTTTATAACTTTTAATGTCATTATTAGACCAATACTATTTTCACTGGAAATACACTAATTTAAAAAAAAAACCATTACTTAATTTAAATAATCAATGGTTAATTCATTTTAATTATTTATTTTTTATTCATTATAATTTATGGGTTCATTTAATTCAGATATTAAGTTTAAGTTTTCCAGATGTGGAATTTCCAGTTTAATTAGCTAATAATAAACCGACTTCATTTGCATTTAGTTGATATCATTAATATTTTAGTTAAGCAAATATTCAAAGTATAAATAGCTAATACATTTCACCGCAGTAGTGTATATGTTTTTTGTTACCTAATGAAATCATAAAATGAAGTAATTAAATATTTAATTGAATAACAAATTTAAACATAGTATTAGAATTTCAAGCGCTAACTAAACCTGAGCTATAGCCCTTGCAAGTTTAAAGTTTATTTAGTGAAACTTTTAACGAAGCCTTGTTTGGGTTGGCATTGTTTTGCGAAATTTTCGAGTTGCGTCTAGACGCAACTCTATGTGGCATTTCATATCGCTCTAATTTGAACTGGATCTTGTGTTCCATATAAATTACCAATCTAGCGGCTGGGTAACGATGCTTGTATCCTGCTCTTCCTCGTACTACCAGACATCATATCTCTTTAATTTAACTTGTTTATTCCTAGTTTGCTTTATTAGTAACTTGATTTTACGCAGTTTAATAATTCCATGAATTATGTATGTCTAATTCGAGTGTTTCCTGGGTAGTCGGCAGGAATCCTAGCAAAACTAAAGGTTCAGGCTTTCCTCGCTTTAAATTTCAAATTCTGTGTTTCTCCTACCCACTCCACCGATCTCTTTATAATTGAGACTGTTCCCTAGCCTTATGTTTTCCTAGTTCTCAGCGTTGAGTTTCATTTGAAGAATTTAGATTCACTCCCACTGTTTTTCCTTCTTTAATTCTGTTTTAAGTTTAGTTAGCATTTTGGTACTTACCTTTTAAGGGTCCGTAGACAAAACGAAGACCCTTATTCCTGCGTTTGCGTCTGTCTATGACACGCCTCGTTTCCGAAAGTAACCAACATTAAAATTTTAAAACTTTGCAGTTATATATTATATGTAATAACCCAAACGCAGGGAAACTATAGGGCAACTCCAAAAAATAATTTCTCAAAAACTAGGGGTTGAAGTTTAAGGCTTTTTCATGTAAATGCGTCGTAATGAGGAGGACGTCCTAAGTTCAAATATATAATTGATTTTGTTTCTGTACCAATTAATCTTTGTGTCAAGTGTCTTTGAAAATTGCGTTATTCGAGCCCACCCCCACTATTTTTTTAACAAATCGATAAAATCTAAGATAAATATCAGTTATTCTTTGTCAACAAAAAAGACAAAACCCTCACAAGACAAGACCCCCCCCTCCCCCCTTCATCATAGGAATGGATTGTACTAGACACTATCTATTTTCATTGCGTTTTTACAGTAAAAATGTTTATAAAGGCGTTTTTTCACGTCAATATCATAAATTCAAGAGGTATTGCTAACAAAAACTTTTATGGCTGACATCTTGATATGGTTGGGCCAATTATGCTGGTTAACGAACTCGTCCTATTATGCGTAACCTTTTGTGCGTGCTGCACTGGGTCATAGCTCCTACTTGCTTAATTTATTTTTTTTTTAAATAAAATTAGGTTCACCTTTTTGAAATTAAACTTGTTCTATTCTGAAAAGGATTGTTATAATTACGTTTTATATATTCCTTGCATATGGGAACTCTATGATACATAATTTTCTATGTATTTAAAGTGTGTAATGAAGGCAGAAAATACGTACATTTGACATCTTTCCTCCAAGCATTATTTAATTAAGTGCCAACCTCTACTATATTTGCGTTTTTTATGAAGGCTTGCTGTATAAAAAAAATAAATTAATACTTATGTGAACTTCAATATCAAAAGTGTTGTTTGTATTTTAATCATTTTAGTACAACTTTGTATTATCTGCAATATTACGTGGTATACTATTGCGTTCTTTGGCAATAATTATAGATTGATAAAAATTAATATTAAAGACCTACTACATTAGGGGTGTTTGCCTGCATTCCCTGTAATGGTGAATGAAATAAGTCAAGACTATTTTGAAGTTTAGGGTGTAAATGCTTGAACATTCCTTAGAAAAATGATGAATTAGGTAAATTCGTAACTGATTATTGATAATGAGAGGATTTATTGAGCAGCGCACCGTGCACGAAAAGTCGTCTTATCAGTTCTCTATTTATTTAATTGGTTTCTGAGAGTCCCGACGTGATCCTGTAATCTCTCGCCTGCCGTAACACCATCATTCAGGTTGACTTTACGAACCTTTTGTAACTTTTAAAAAATTCATTGCTAACTCAGAGCCGAGGGGTTTGTTCGCTTTCTAGAGACTTAAAGTCCCTACTTTACCCCGAGGAGTCATTTTCTTTAATATAGAAAACCTTATTAGAGTGCCCCCTTCTCTTCTCTCGCCTGTGAAATATGCAGTCCCTAATAAAGATTGGCCCTGAGAATTAGGGGGCTTATATCGAAAACTCTACCCGTCGCTCTTAAATTCTGGCCCCTTCAATTCTGTGGCTGCCAGACCTTAAATTCCCCCGTGCCTTCGTGATCTCCTTTCAAATTATGCCCTCTTTTCACTGAAGGCTCGAAAGCTATTGGTTTCGCCTGTTTCTGTTCTCTTCTTTCCCTTTTGAAGTCAATATAATTTCCGTGCTGCTCGTCTTCATTAAGTTACTTTATTTTAACGGGTTTCCCAAAAGCTGCTCTCATCTTGTCAATCTCTGTCTTTTGGACCATTAATATTTATTGACCTATTCATTCTTTTATGTTTGTCTTTCTCTCCGGTTTGAATTAAAAGTTATTAATTAGGTGCCAATAAAAACACGTTTCCTTAAATTTTTACTCGGGAAATGTATATATACATGTATCTAGATCTATTTATTTCCGAATAAATATGGGTTTTTTATGTAAATAGACGAAACAAATAAATATATTCTTATTTTTTTTTTTATGTAAACAAACATTCCAAAAAAGATTAACAACCAACGAGTAAATTTTAAAATATACTTTCTTTTTCACCTTTTATTATAATCAAGGTAATTTGGTTTGTAGGTGATGCACTTCATGAAAGAAACATTACAAATACATGCAAATCTAAATAATTGATTGGTTATTTTTTAGTTTTTGTTGGTTGTGGATTTATACGTTTTAATTTTTTGTGAATAGGAAATAAATAGGGTTTGTAAATTTCACTTATATAATCTTTGATTATTCAATTAATACATACAAAAAACCACATTATTGCTCTTGCTTGATGTGTTATTAGCATTAACCGTTAGTAGTAGATTAAAAGAAACGAATATAACTGATCGAGTGTATTGCTTGACTTTGACATTTTTCAATGACTTGAAAATACATACCAACTATTTATTACCAAATATATATTGGTTGTATACGTATTATAAATTGAGACTTTATAAACACGAGTATATTTATATCATTTTATGATTCCACTCTTATCTTATTCTGTGTCCAAATGGGACACATGACCACATTCATGAACTACGTTTGTTTCTTTACCCATGTTATTTAAGGTCCGTAGGCTTCCGCAGTTACAATTATAATGAAGTTCCAGGACTTCCGGTGTTGACCGCGTCTCGAAGGGTGTACGGGCAGCCGACGTTTCGCTCCTAATGCTAGAAGCATCTTCAGAGTCCTTAGTCTAACACCTGTCAATGTGGGTTCACACCTGTCTTAAACTAAAGACATCCCTGATGATGCTGAAGAATTCACCACCGGGAGACCTAGACTTCATCTTATTTATATTAAAATAATGATCTCATCTCTTTATTTCCCTTGTGAGATAATAATCGGTCCCGTCATTTAAATAGGGGGGTAGTAAAAAGAAATAATGAAGAGGGTGATGTGTAGGTTGCGTTTCTTCCTATTTTTATTGATTAAGCATAAGCGAATATTGTTTTAAGTTTTTAAATTTAAAAAAGTTTTAATTTTTGGAATATTAAATAAATATATCTCCTGTAAATTACTAGAGGTTATAGTGAGGTTGCAAAGAGTGTAGATCGTGCTCCTAGTTTTTTAATCTAAAATAATAATAATTTATCAATTAGAAGTGTTATTTTATGTTATTCTTGTATTTAAGTTTATTTTTTTGGAAGTGGTAGTGTTTTTTTTTTCGAATAAACTATATTTTACTAAATAAAAGCGTGTATCTATCACAAGAGCCTACCGGTCTATAGTGTGGTACGGATATTTGCAGGAGAGAGAAAGTATTTGAAAAGCTGATTATTATCGAAGACAGTAAGAAAGCTGTGAGTAAAAAATTAAAAATTTAATTAATTAAAATTAACTCACCAGTAAAGCAGCAAATTTACAATAAGTACCCCGCTGATCAAATCACCGGATACAACGTTTGTATCGTCTGAGGTGGGAGCCTGGGCACAGTCACTATAGCCGAGGGGATAAAGCGAGCTGCATCTGGGGACTAAGGATCTATAGTTCGCAAGTTCGAGTATAGTTCTGGACGGAATTGTTTTTATGTTACATGCTATACAGTTTAAATACATAGTTGAGATATATTAATTTCAAAACAAAAAGAAATAAGACTTACTAGTAGAAATAAACAAGATTGATAACCTAATCTACAAGAAATACCCTACTGTTAAGAAAAACAATAATAATAATAATGGATGAAAATAAACTCGTAATGCTTCTAACAAGTTTCAAAGATGAACTAAAAAATGAAATTAAAGTTGCTAAGGAAGAAATAAAAAATGAAATGAGTGGTAAAATAACAGCTTTAGAGGAGCAGCTAAATAATTTCAAAACAATAAATGAGCAGCAAGGCAACCGGATTTCATATTTAGAAAAAGAAATCCGTAGAAATAATGTTATTATACATGGATTAGAAGAAAAGAAACCGGAGGAATTAGAAAAATTAATAATTCAAATTTTTAATGAAAAACTTAAAATTAACGTTGCGGAACCGGAGATTGATTATGTTAGAAGGATAGGGAATCCTAAAAATGACAACAGACCCATACAAGTTCGATTGTTACGTTACGAAAAGAAGATAGAGATTTTGAGAAAGAAGAAAATGTTAATTAACAGTAACATATATATTTCTGAAGACTACCCTCAAAATGTCCGAGAAGTACGTAAACAGTTAGCGAACGAATTAGAAACTGCACGGAAGAACGGCAAATACGCGGTTATTAAGTATGACAAGCTTATTGTGAAGGAGCAGTATATTCCGCGAGCTAAAGGTAGTAAAAGGTTTCTTGAGAATTACCCTAACAGTGGCTTTAAGGAAGATAAAGGAAAAGAGCAGGCAATAAAACGGAAGAATGTAGGTAGCACACAAAAGCAAATAACATCATTCTTAGGAACCCATGAGAGGGAAAGTAAAGAAATAAACCAATATCCAGAAAGGAAAGGGGAATCAAGTCAGTCCTTAGAATAGCAATTAGTTGAGGAAAAGTGGACAAACACCCAGTGCATAACAGTTATCACCTACAACTGCCAAACTTTGAGGGAGGACTTCAAATTGTACGAATTGCTACATGCGTTATCTAGAATCGAATGGGATATCATCGGATTGTGCGAAGTAAGAAGAAAAGGAGAACATCTAATGTTATTAGAAGGTGATATAGAATTCTACTGGAACGGAATAGGATCGCAAGGCGGTACTGGTTTTTTAGTGAACGAAAGAAGCAGGAAAGATATTTGTTGCTACAAAGCATATTCGGATAGAATCTCAAAAATTATTTGGAGATTAGATAAAAAACACGGAGGAGGAAGGGCCCAGATAATTCAAGTATACGCTCCAACATCGACAGCTGAAGACAGTGAGATTGATCAATTCTACGATATGCTAAAGCTTGCACTGGAGGATGATATCTGTAGGGTTACATTGATGATTGGGGACATGAATGCAAAAGTAGGTAAAGATCACGGATATGAGTCAGTCGGTAAATTTGGGTACGGTAATAGAAATGAACGGGGAGAAATGCTTCTAGAGTTCTTAGAAAATAATAATTTATATGTCATGAACACCTTCTTCCAAAAGACAGAAGATAAAAAATGGACGTGGGCTAGTCCCGACGGTACAACAAGAAACGAAATAGACTTTATTATCTGTAACAAAAAGGATATAATAAATGATGTAGAAGTCGATGAAAACCTGGATATTGGGAGTGACCACAGAGCTCTAAAAGCAACATTAAAGATAAAGAAAAAGAAAAAATACAGAGCAAAACCTAAAGATAACATAATACATCTTGAGGAGAAGGCAGGCAGCGAATATGAGGTGTTAATTAAGAAAGAAATTAATGAAAACATATGTAGTGAAAATATGGATATAGACCAATATGAATTAGAAATTAGAAAAGCAATAAAATCAAGTACTAACAAAATAAATAGTGAACAAACTATAAAGAAGGGTAAGTATAAACTACCGAAAGAAGTTCGGAGAATGATGGAGAAAAGAAGAAAATTAAAGCGAAAAGGAAACGATGATGCAAAAAGAACTGAATTATCAAAACTAATAAGAGAGAAAATAAAAAATTGGAGTGCAGAAAAGAAAATTACAGAATTAAATAACATTATTGAAATAGGAGGAAGCTTAAAGAAATACTGGAGAACACAAGCCACCGGACGAAGTAAAATACCAGCGATGAGGAATACAGAAGGATCGGTAATAAATGACAGGAAGGGAATACTAGATATTATAGATGATTTTTACACGGAACTGTATAAGAAAGAGAATGGGGTACAAACAAAGGTGGAACAAACTATTAATGGAGCTATTAGTGAAGAGGAATCTGAAGTACTATTAGGAATAACGAACGAAGAAGTCGACTGGGCAGTCGGTAAAATGAAGAAAGGGAAAACAGCTGGAAAAGACGGAATAACATGTGAAGAAATAAAGGCAGGAGGGGAAACTTTAAGAAATGCTCTAAGACAGCTGTTTAATTTATGTTTACACTATAAGGAGATCCCTCAGATTTGGCATGAGGCTCAGCTAGTTCTCTTATTTAAAAAAGGAGATAGATTAAGTATAGAGAACTATCGCCCGATAAGCTTGCTATCAGCATTATATAAAATATTCATAAATATAATAGGTAGAAGGATTGAAAGTGAAATAAATAGAGATTTAGGTGAGACACAGGCAGGATTCAGAAAGAACATGTCAACCTTAGACCACATTTTTGTAGCCAAGCAACTGATAAGAAGAGCCCACGACTACAATTTTCCACTAGTCTTAATATTTGTAGATTTTAAGAAAGCCTTTGATTCCGTCCACTGCCAAAATGTTATCCAAGTTTTAGAAGCATGCAATATACATGACACTTATTTGAATATATTCAAATCAATTTATGAAAATGCTACCTTAGAGATTAAATTGGATCAAGTTACAAGAATCATCGAAGTTAAACGAGGTATTAGACAGGGAGATGTTCTATCAGGGAAGCTTTTCATTAAAGTACTTGAGGCAGCATGTACGAAACTTCATTGGGGAAACAAAGGTATTAATATAAACGGAAAATATCTAAATATTCTTAAATTCGCTGACGATATTCTGATCGCTTCACATAGCGTAAAAGAAGCTGGAGAAATGTTAGAAGATATCATCAGAGAAACAAAAAAGATAGGACTTCAAATAAACTCTGCAAAAACCAAGTATATGACAGTAAATAAAGCTGAGATGGGATCTACTATAAGAGCAGATGACGGTGTCATCGAAGAAGTGGATGAATATATATACTTGGGGTGCTTAATAAATAAGAATGAGAAAGAAAGCGAGAAAGAAATAGGGCGAAGAATCTCACTGGGTTGGAGATGCTTTAACAAATACAGACATCTTTTTAGAGCAAATATAAATATGGATGCCAAGAAAAACCTTTGGATCAAGTGTGTTCTGCCTGTTATGCTGTACGGAGTAGAGACCTGGGCTATGTCTGAAAAAATAGTTAAGAAGATGAGAGTAGCTCAGAGAATGATGCAAAGAAGTATGCTGAAAATCACAAGGAAGGACAGAAAGTCAAACACCTGGGTAAAAAATATGACTAAGCTGGAGGATATCGGCGTAACTATGACAGAGAGGAAGTGGAACTGGGCAGGACACATTTCGAGAACCAAGGACGGTAGGGTGACGAAGGAGATGATATCCTGGTATCCTAGAGAATTTAGAAGAGCAAAAGGGAGACCTAGTGTTAGATGGGACGAAGAAATGCGTAAGTGTTGCGGAGGAGTTACGTGGCAGCGAGTTGCAAATGAAAGACGCGAATGGAACCGGATGAAGAATGTATACTGTCAAGAATGGTTGAACAAGAATTAAATTCCACAAACAATAATAATAATAGCAGAAGATATTTAGTTTAATTTTATTATAAAAAGTTTTATAATACAATGATTTTTTTTTTTAGATATATATATATATATAAACGTATATACAGTTATATTTGATTTAATAAATGTTAAATTATATTTAAAAAAAAAAAAAAAAAAAAAAAAAAAACCTCAAACCCGTAACCGGGTACCACGGCTGTTGCCGATTTGGAACATAAAAATCAAGAAAAAAAAAATGTACTAATTTTATGTGTATAACGTTCCAATAAATGGTTATTTATTTATTATTTATTTATAAATTACTAAGAATTAAAAAGAAACACAGACAAAGTATTATACTGTAAATTTTCACGACTCTAAAAAAGATCGTTCCTACTAAGTTCACTTTTACAGTCATATTTCTTTTTATTTTTTAGTTTTTTCCCCGTAATTTTCACTTAAGCCGTCGGGATGTCGCGTCATAAAGCAAAAGTAGCAAATGCCAGTCCCCAGGGGTCTTAGAAAAAAAGGAAGTATCCCGAAGTTCCTTACAGTTCATCTTATCTCTTGGCTCGAGGGGAGTCGGGTTTAGGGACGCGGCTATAAATTTGATTTACGTTTTGAGCCTCTTTCTTCTTCTAATTTTTTTTTCTTTTTTTTCGGGAGAAAATGTTAGGGTAAGATGGGCGAGGGTAGATGTCATTACTTTTTAATGTACACTGAAATTCAGTTTCAAATGATCTGGGGGGGGGGGGGGGGGGGTGAGGAATTACAATTCTTTTATTAAGTATTCTGATGAGCCCTTCCTTAATATTTATATTTTCCGGCTACATTTTCACTCTGGCCTTTAATAATTAAATGGCCTATATAAAAATGTACTTAAAATTTTAAATTAAGTTTTAAAAATATTATATAAAATGTTTCTACAGGAGTATCTCTTTCGCTTATACGTAACTCTCTCTAATGCAGAATCTTGGTATAGTTGGATTGAACTTAAAGTATCAGATTGTAAAATATAAAACTGATATCTCTGTAGTTGAGTCTTATAAAAGGAACAACATATTAATAGAAGCTCCCCTTCATAAATGTTCCTTTAAATAATTACCAAAAACCTCTGAAATATTTTATTTATTTATTTATTTTCAAAAATGTACATGTATTACTGGAAAATGATAACATAAGTTAATGCACAAAAACATTACTGTAATAATATAATATTATTGCCGGGAGTTGTACCTATAACAAAATTATATAAACTCAATATATAAATGCATCACAATATTAAAATAATAATCAATTTATTTATTTTTATGATTTGATGAATTCTTGATTCCTTCGACGTGTATTTATGAATACATTTGTAGGGATGTAAACCAGACCTACTCCCGTTGCTAGGCTCTTTATTTTTTTTTAATTTAGACTTTCTTTTATTAAATATATAATTTGTTGCAGATATTACTTACATCTCTCTTATAGGTCAGGCGTATAAATTACGGTCAAGGCAATTCACTTGCAGTAACTAGCCTTTTCTTCACGATGTTTAAAAATTATAATTTTATGTTTTACATTTAATAAATTGTATATTTGCATCACTAATTTACAACATTTACTCATGTATATGCACTTTCTACTTTCTCATATATATGTAGTATATTATCTAGAGTCCAGAGGCCAGAGACTATAAATTGTGATGACGCAAACATATAATTTTTAGATTTTTATAAATTATAGATTATTTAAGTTTTAAATGCATATTTGTTTGTAGTCTGTGCAGACACTCAGATCTATATACTGAATTGATTATGATGAAATATTATACAGATGTTAAGGAAAAACATAATATCAATCTGAGATATAATTGAACATTTTTTAAGACTACTGTTGGGAGGCTACCATTTCCAATCAGTCTCTAAAAAGTCGTGCATTTTCTCTTTAATCGGTATAGTAAATGCAGACCATTTCAATGCCAATAATATATATATATATGTATATGAGAACCCACGGATATTCTAATTCTCCTAAAGAATATACTTCTTACAATATATGAATCGATTTAATTTGGTTATCATTAGGTTTCTTTTTAGAGTTTATAATCTTGTAAATATTTTGTTAAAGGAAAGAATGACTGGAAAGAAAATAGAATCCAAGTTTTCCCTTTCTAAATATCTAAGTATTCGGTTGGTTCTCCTATTCCCTTTTTTCCTTCTTTAATAATCTGTAGCCACAGACGGTCAGAAAACTAGTTCAATCTTGAGGCAAAAGCGCGCTGTAAAAGCCGGCCCATTGCCTCCAGTTGTAACAAGAAAAGTTTTTTGATACTTGGACCTTTTTTGGGGCTGGTATTAAGTTGGTCGTGGTATCTTTACTTTCCTTCATTACATCCTGGCTTTGTAAAGCCTTTTATCAGTTTCTTCTTCATTTTACAAAATGAAACTCATAATTTTTTTTCTTATTTTAAAAAAGAAATTAATCTAAAACATATATATATATATATATATATATATATATATATATATATATATATATATATATATATATATATATAAATGTTTTTATTAGACCTAAGTTTGTTCTTTTCACCAATGTTTTAAGATACCTGCACAAGCTCACATTCGATATTCGATATAAGAGTAATGTTGGGTGCACGACAGGTAGACTGTGGCGTGCAGTACCAAAGTGACTAATATTCGCTGAAATGTAAAAGGTTTGGAAAAGGATGAGTGATAGGGAAGGTAGGAGGGTTAGTAAATTGAGTAAATGATAGTATAATAATAAATCCTATTTATTAAGTTGACATAATAATAAATAATAATAATAATAGGCAACTAAAATATATAATAGATATATAAAACAATCGAAAATAAATAAACCCAAGCAGGGAACCCAGGGGGACTAGATAAGATAAGAGGAAAATAAACCCAGAAAGAAAATACAGAAGGTGTTAGACTAATCTACTGACTTACATCTATTGTTAGTAACGGTTAAAGGTGGTGTATGATGGTGAAGGGGGTGATATGTAATATGTGTGTGAGACTGAGAAGGATTACCTGTTGCACAGCATGCTTTGTGCAATAGTTGCAATACTGCGCTTGAAAATAAATATGTATGGAGTATGGTGTTCCAGTTGGTTGACCAGGATGTTTTACTGGTCTACAAACTAGTAACCGCACTGTAAATATAAGATTTATCCACTCTGAATATTATAATTTAGAAAAACTTCACTAAGGTGTCAAAGCAAGTGGTCACTTGACAGCTTCGATGTGCACTCTGCCGGGATGTCGATAGATCGATAGTACTATCGATCTGCTTGGTGCATCCAGCGCTGAGTTTAGGAAGGCGTGAAGGTTAACGGATGGGAAGGTTATGCCGGTTAGATTCAGACGTAAACAAGTTCTTGCAGCAACAGTGGGTTGTCGTAAATAACTGGTGTTTACTTGTTACTCCTGAATCTATTATGGTAGAACTGATGATAGAAGAAATGAAAATAGAGTGTAGAAGAAGAAATGAAGCGGTAGAATCGGCGATATATGTGATTAAAACTAAGTTAAAATGTGATTCTATATAAGTGTAAATTGTTAAGTGATAAGGTAAGATTTGCATGATAAAATAGATTAAATAGTGATATATATGATAAAATATAAGGGAATAGTTGATAAGCTTAATATAACGATAAATAAGAATAAGGATAGGGATAATTTTGAATAGGATAGTCAGTGCCCCGACATACCGCCTACCAAAATTTACGTCAAAGAAAATTTTCAAATAGGATTTGAAGGTGCTGAAATGGATTCGGGAAGAAATAACGGAATAAGTTTGTTGCAGGGTCTCCGTAAAACTGATGAGCTGGTCTTAACTTCAGCAACTCGTACAACACCGTCGTTGCCTGGGAAGACTCGGAGGACTCTGCCCAACGGCCAGTGCAACCTGGGAACTCCATCATCTTTCAACAAGACAAGATCGCCTACTTGGAGATTATACCCTGCAGCTCGCCATTTCGTCCTTTCCTGGAGCGTTGTTAAATACTCGCGACGCCAACGCTGCCAGAAATGCTGAGATTTCTTGGCAACAGCCTGCCAACGAGTGAGCCTGTTCTCGGAAACGTCGAGAAGAGAAGGTTCGGGAACTGATGTAAGCGGCATCCCAATGAGAAAGTGTCCTGGTGTCAAATAGGAAAGATCATGAGGATCACTGGACATAGGACACAAAGGACGTGAATTGAGGATGGCTTCGATGTTGATCAAAAGCGTGGCCAATTCCTCAAATGTGAAAACGTTGTCACCGTATACACTCCGCATCAATCGCTTTACGGATTTGACTCCTGCCTCCCAAATTCCTCCAAATGCTGGCGCTCGGGGAGGTATGAACGACCATTCAATATCCTTTTGGACAACATACTCTTGGATAGCATCTTTAGTAACTTGGGAACGGATCCAAGCAAAGAAATCCTTCATTTGATGCGCAGCTCCAATGAAGTTAGTGCCGTTGTCACTGAAGATTTTAACGGGCTTTCCACGACGACCCACAAACCTGTCGAAACATGCTAGAAAAGATGTTGTACTCAGAGAGGACACCAGCTCCAAATGCAATGCCTTGGTGCTCAAACAAACAAAGAGGCATAGGTAGGCCTTGGAGGTTAACGACTTTCGTCGCAGGGAGTCCCGTATGCTGAAAGGACCTGCATAATCTACACCAACATGCAGGAAGGGATGGTTGTCCTGAAACCGGGCGGCTGGTAGATCTCCCATTGAAGGTTGGAGGGGTTTCGCATCATGTTTTCGACAGGTGACGCACTTCCTAGTAATTGCTCTTATTGTGTTACGTGCGTTGGGAATCCAAAAATCCCATCGGAGGGCTGCTAAAAGAAGTGACGGTCCGGCATGAAGAGTCTGGCGATGATATTTGTCGATGATGAGTTTTGTCAAATGAGTTTTGGGAGGTAATAGCATTGGATGTCGGGTTTCATATGGTAAATTGGAGTTGCGGAGGCGACCGCCTACCAACAAAACTCCTGAGTCATCCAGGAAAGGGTGTAAGCTAAATAAGTGTTTCGGAATTGAATTCTCAGAAGGAGTTTTATTATTAAAAAACTCTTGACGCTGAGTAATCTTAACTGCTACACGCGTCGCTCGGCGAAGTTCCCAAAGTTGAACGGTTTTCGTGGTAGCTGGCTTCAACCTGATGGCCTTTAAATGGTCTACAAATCTTAAAATGTAAGCCAACACTCTAAGCAGCTTACTTAAGCTGGAATGGGACTGAAGAAGGTTGAGTAACGGGGGATCGACGCTAACAGCTGCAAGAACTGCTCTTGATGGTGAGGCTTTAAGCTCCGGTATGTTGGAAGAAGGGCTACTGGCACTGGCTGGCCAGGAGGAAGGCTCGGACAACGCCCACTCTGGTCCGGTAAACCAAAGAGCACAGTCAATTAAATCGGTGGCTGGTACTCCTCTTGATCCCAAGTCACTTGGATTATCCGCTGAAACAACGTGGCTCCATTTTCCTCCGGAAGTTAAGTCTCGGATTTGTACGACCCTATTAGCGACAAATGTTTTTAGCAGATGGTAAGGTGTAGTGAGCCAAGATAGTACTACCATGCTGTCTGAAAAGAAGTATACGCTTGGAGGCACAGACAGCTTCTGGCAGAACGGTTGTATACTTTGCCATACACGCGCAGCTAGCAAAGCAGCACAAAGCTCAAGCCTCGGAACGGTTGTGAACTTCACAGGCGCCAATTTCGTCTTCGCCATTATCAGGTGCATCTGTGGCATATCATCTTTGACAGACCTGAGGTATGCTGCTGCACAATATGCCTTTTCCGAAGCGTCTGCAAAGATAAGTACATCGTAGGGTCCATCGTTTGGCACTACCCAACGAGGAACCCTAATTCGCTCTAACGCTGGTAGTTGCGCAGTGAAGGATGTCCACCTTGTTCGTAGGTCAGGAGGTAGTTCCTGGTCCCATGAAAGCTGTCGTTTCCAGGCCTCCTGAATAAGTTCCTTAACTAGCACCACCGTAGGGCCCAAATACCCAAGGGGGTCATATATCTTAGATATGGCTGATAGCACACCGCGCTTGCTGCACACATCCCTAGGCATCGCAATCTTATATGTAAAGATATCAGCTTGAGGAGACCATTGCATTCCCAGAATCTTAACATTGCTCTCATCCTCAGATTGCAATGGAATGTTTTGGTCGATTGGTAATGTGCCAGCAGGGTCTTCTTGGCGACATGCAGCTAGGATATCGGAATTATTGGACGACCACTTGCTTAAACTGAAGCCTCCTTTACCGAGCAAGGTAACTAACTGATGCTGCAACTCTAATGCTTCTTGCAGTGTCGGTGCTCCTGTGACTACATCGTCGATATAAGTATCGTCCAATAAGGCAGTAGATGCTAGCGGAAAATCGTGCCCTTCGTCTTTGACAAGCTGGAGAAGAACTCTTAAGGCAAGATAGGGTGCGCATGCTTGACCATAAGACACAGTCATAAGTTCGTAATCTTGAACAGCTTCAGCTGGATCGAACCTCCATAATATGTGCTGGTATCCCCTGTCCTCGGGGTGGACCAGTATTTGGCGAAACATCTTCACGGCGTCGGCTGTAAAGACGTAGGCATAACGACGGAAGTTCAGTAAAATCATAGCTAGATTGCTTTGAAGCTTCGGTCCTACGAGAAGTGAATCATTGAGAGAACCTGAAGAAGTCCGAGCAGCAGCGTCGAATACTACTCGAATTTTAATATCGTCGTCAACATTCTTGACCACACAGTGGTGTGGGATAAATACATGACCTGGTTGAGAGGCGACTTCCATGTGATTCAGGTCAATATACTCTTTCATGAAGTCGTCGTATTTAGATTTTAAGCTTGAATTTCGAGCCAATTTGGACTCGAGATGCTCGAGGCGCCGTAGAGCCATGCCTCGAGTGCCTACGATCTGTGGGTTCGGCAAACGGAAAGGTAATCGGACAACGTATCTACCATCCGGAAGACGATAGTGGGTGTCTCGAAATAACTGCTCGCAATGCTGTTCTTCCGGGTCCTGAATCTTAGCTTTAGGCGGCTCTTCCAACTCCCAGAACTTAAGAAGATCCTGCTGCAGCAGGTCTAAAGCGCTGTTGTCTGGTGCAGCATGAAGAGCGTGGAGTGAGGTAGCGTTGGAAGCTTCTCGAACTCTACCGATAACAGAATACCCGAAGATGGTTCCCAATAATCGAGGCAAGTCGCTAGTGACAGTGATGATTTCTCCTGTGATGATGTCACTAAATAAATCACAGCCTATGAGGAAATCGATTGGCCTGGAAGTCCAAAAGTCTTTATCAGCCAGAGGGTACGACAAAAATGGTTTCCACATCTCTGGTGATGAAGTAAATCCAGGAAGAGGTGATGTTATAGTGTCTACAACAATAGCAGTGGTGGTAAGACTTATTTGTGAAGATTTAAGAGGTGAAATGGTGCATGAAGTTCTGCCTTTAAAGCCTTTAAACGGAGTGTCACCTATACCCCAGATGCTTGAGGAATGCTTATCGATTTTAAGTCCTAACGCAGTGGCAACTTCTCTGGTGACAAAGGAAAAGTGACTACCTGAGTCGATAACTACGCGGATCTTCTCCTCTCGTCCATCGCTAGCTTTCATTAAACACTCCGCTGTTCCTAACATTACTTCTAAGTCCTTACGAGTGTTAGTATGAAGAGCGAGAGCGGGCAGGTCTTGAGACTGCTCTTTCTGAGGCAGGTTATGCAGCATACTATGGTGTTTACCATGACAGTAACGGCAACGGTATTTTGAATTGCATGCATTTGTAGCATGTCCTAATAGCAAACAATTTTTACAGCCCCTCCAGGACTTAAGAAGCTCATATCTCTCACTGACGGTTGCTGAGGCGAACTTTACGCAATTCATTAAGGAATGATAGTCCTTGCAGATGTGGCACCTAATCTTAGTTCTAGCTGGAGATGAACTGGAAGCTGCAGAAGAATTGTCCGGAGTGGTGAGACGAGTGTTGCTCACTAAGGCTAGCTGACCACCGCTTGAACTCCCAAAACGTCTAGCATACCTTGGAGTTCTCTTGGTATTAGCTAGATCCTGAGCAGTAGTTACTCTGGCTAATCCTACGGCTAATTCTGAGGCTACACAGCGAGAGCGAAGAAATCTAATTAGAATATCGAAGGTTGGAAATTCCTCACTGTTTTGTCGCTCAAACTCCTCTCGAGTGTGTACATCTAAACACCGTCGCGCAATATGAAAGTACATAAACTCCTCCTTATTAGGTACACCAATAAGCTTGAACGCAGCAACAGTCTCTGCTATGCGAGCTACAGTATCACCTAGGACTTCAGCAGAAGGCTTCTGAGAAAGAGGTTTCATATCTAGTAACCTATCGAGATGAGCAGCTGCCAACAAACGCTTGTTGTCATAAGCCTCTTTTAATAGGTCCCAAGCTATAGCGAAAGTGTCATCAGCTACGGGAACATGTGCTATAATAGCTGCTGCTTTGCCTTTAAGGCAACGCACTAGATAGTGAAATCGATCAATATTTGATAACTGTAGTTCCTCCATGATCATACTCGAAAACGTGTCTTTAAAACGAGGCCACTTTGTTCGTTCACCGTCAAAATAAGGTAAATCTAATGTGGGTAACTTCGGTTTAGATGCACCCGTGAATGTCACATTAGGAGTGGTTGATTGCCTTTTAGCATTTTCGTCGAACGTAGTCCATGTCGTGTGACATTCATGTAAGTAACGTTTACCCCTCGCTCTTAAGGCTGTATCCTTATCGCTTAATAGGTACTTACCATTTTCATCAATGAGATCACAAAGGTCATCATAAGTTTGTTCTAATTTATCGTAAGTACTAGTTAAAGTTAGATACATACCCTTGAACTTGGCAAGTGCTTTAGGATCACTGCTGATCTCTGCGAGATTACCCTGGTCTCTTATTTCGTGTAAGTCGGCCACCAAGGTGTTCATTCTCCGACGGTATGGTGTTGCCATACTAGTCGGATCTTCCTCATCAGAAGGCATCATGATTTAAATGTAAATAAATAAATAAATAAAATGCTAACAAAATTTAACAAAGAATTGTACAGGTACAAACAATTTAAAAGAAACCTGTGGTGACGCTGAAGTAACAATAACAAAAAATAGATATATAAATACACGTGTAAAAGATAAGTAAAAATATAAATAATAAAGTAGAGCAGGAGTATCCGGCTGTACAATCGCTGATCGCTGACTAAATTAATTAAAATAATAAAGTTCCAAATAAAACGCTGAAGTATTGTACATGAATAAATTAAATAATAATTAGGTACAATAAAAAATATTTATCACCTATGTAATAGGGGATAATCGCTGGGCAAGCCTGAGACTGTAAGTCTATCAGACTGCAATGCTCAAAAGTGAATGTCCTGGCAAATATAGCTTCAGTTGTGAAACTTATAAATAGTCCACAGGAACAATAGACTGAGTGCAAGTCTATAAATTATTGCATAAGTATGCAAAGTAATCGCTGATGTGAAGTGTCGCTGAAAGAAGAAGAGTGAAATCAGAATGTAAAGTTGAGACGGCTGAGTAGATGAAATAAAATAGATAAATAGAAATGAAACAGGTATCCGGCCCAAAGGACCAATATGTTGGGTGCACGACAGGTAGACTGTGGCGTGCAGTACCAAAGTGACTAATATTCGCTGAAATGTAAAAGGTTTGGAAAAGGATGAGTGATAGGGAAGGTAGGAGGGTTAGTAAATTGAGTAAATGATAGTATAATAATAAATCCTATTTATTAAGTTGACATAATAATAAATAATAATAATAATAGGCAACTAAAATATATAATAGATATATAAAACAATCGAAAATAAATAAACCCAAGCAGGGAACCCAGGGGGACTAGATAAGATAAGAGGAAAATAAACCCAGAAAGAAAATACAGAAGGTGTTAGACTAATCTACTGACTTACATCTATTGTTAGTAACGGTTAAAGGTGGTGTATGATGGTGAAGGGGGTGATATGTAATATGTGTGTGAGACTGAGAAGGATTACCTGTTGCACAGCATGCTTTGTGCAATAGTTGCAATACTGCGCTTGAAAATAAATATGTATGGAGTATGGTGTTCCAGTTGGTTGACCAGGATGTTTTACTGGTCTACAAACTAGTAACCGCACTGTAAATATAAGATTTATCCACTCTGAATATTATAATTTAGAAAAACTTCACTAAGGTGTCAAAGCAAGTGGTCACTTGACAGCTTCGATGTGCACTCTGCCGGGATGTCGATAGATCGATAGTACTATCGATCTGCTTGGTGCATCCAGCGCTGAGTTTAGGAAGGCGTGAAGGTTAACGGATGGGAAGGTTATGCCGGTTAGATTCAGACGTAAACAAGTTCTTGCAGCAACAGTGGGTTGTCGTAAATAACTGGTGTTTACTTGTTACTCCTGAATCTATTATGGTAGAACTGATGATAGAAGAAATGAAAATAGAGTGTAGAAGAAGAAATGAAGCGGTAGAATCGGCGATATATGTGATTAAAACTAAGTTAAAATGTGATTCTATATAAGTGTAAATTGTTAAGTGATAAGGTAAGATTTGCATGATAAAATAGATTAAATAGTGATATATATGATAAAATATAAGGGAATAGTTGATAAGCTTAATATAACGATAAATAAGAATAAGGATAGGGATAATTTTGAATAGGATAGTCAGTGCCCCGACAAGTAAAATTTATTTTACTGTTTGTATTTGTTCAGTCATTAAATAATATGTTTTAATAAACAATTATATCAACAACTGTAAACCCTGGCCCACATGAAGACGCAGATGACGCAGGGCAGGGAAAGCACATTTTAGGTTTCTGTACAAAGTAAAAAAAGAAACCTTATATAACGGCTCTGTCTGTCTGTCTGTCCGTTGGTGTCTGTCCGTTGCTTGTTTCAATTCATAAACTACTATAGCTAGGAACATGAAATTCGGCATACAGGTGCATCTCGGAATTTGAGACAACTGGACACATTTTGGATTTTTCACACTTAATATTTTCAAGATGGCAGCCAATATGGCGGGCGTTTAAAAAAAGTTCTTAGTAACTATGAAATGTTATACATCAATTTAAAGGTCTTGAAGTGTAGAAAACGAATATACAATTATAAAAAATTTTCAAGATGGCGGCCAATATGGCGGGTGACTGAACATTGTTTTAGTTACTATAACATGTTATACATCAATTTAAAGGTCTTGAAGGGTAGAAAAAGAATATTACTATTAAAATTAGTGTAATTACATTACACTTAATAATTTAAACTTTAATGTACAGAAACCGGCGATTATCGCCCCACGTACTTACGTGAAGCGCGCCTTACTTGTTTTTTATACGATACCACACAAACTGAGACGCAGAACACGACAGATGACAATACTACTTACGCCACACGTGGCTTACCCGATACTAGTGGATCTGGGGTCTTGATTCGCGCGATTTCATATTATATTCTATAGCGGTAGAAAAAAAACTGGGATGCCCTACCCTGCTTCGCGATCTTTTTCTAATAGTTATTTTTTTAACTTGACACAGAAGAATTTGAAGTGAAAGTATTTTGAATGTTATAACCTTTTAATTATACGTTGTTGGGAAACTGGAGTATTTTATTGCCTTTTAAGTACTTATTCAGTGGTTGTTTTGTTCCTATTCCGTTATTTCTTTCTATGAATTAATTGAAAGAAAAAACAATTATCTTACAATTACTTAATTGTAATAAGTAGTTATAATCTATCTACTTTATTTCTTAGACTGTTTTTTCTATTATTTCTTTTATACGTCATTGTACTTATTACATGCCAATTTAAATGATTATACATTCATATCCGCGTTGTATATAGATTGTTGTAGACATGCCAATTTCATATTATTATGTAGTTAACTTTTCTTTGTTGTATCTAGATAAATACAAGTCTAAAGAAACATGTAATAGGGTTATTAAAATTAATTTAGATTCTTAAATTTTGTTGTTGGTCTATTAGTATATATTTATTTAACGAATGAAGTTTCGATCTAGTTTATAATTAACAACATACTGATAAGTAATTCTTAAAAAATATCTTACTATTTGCGTAGTAAAGTAAATATCTACTATGGTTCTGCTACTTGAGCCAAAATAACAATTTAAGTCTTTTAGTCAAGACTGAGACAAGTGAAGATGTCAAAATATTTGCATTCAAGCCAAGAAAAACTGCATTTGGTTTAGATTTTTGTGTTAGTTCAAGCTATATTTTGTATAAGTAAAATTAAGAAATCGGGTACAGGGTACCTCGTACCTCGGAACTTTTCCTCACTTCAGAGGCTACTAAAGTGGCCTCTCCTGCTGCTTCGCAGCAGGAAGAAGCAGCATTGGACGTGGTCAGTACTTGGATGAGTGACCGTTCTGAACTAACTGATTTATTATCATTCTAAAAAAAAAACCTTATTTTTTTAATACCTATATTTTATTTAATTATTTCAAGTTTGGCGGTATTTTGACAGCAGATGTAAACAAACTTTGACGTCATCAAAATTATCGCTCAAATAAATAATTATATTATTCGCTTATAACTTTTAAACTAATTAATGGAATTTATTCAGTTATTTTTGGTTACCCCCGGGTAGTGTTAGTGTTGGCCCCCCCAAATATATTGCTCTAGAGCCGCTATGACTGAGACTGATAGTTTTAAACATTTGTCAATTGATTACTAATTAAAGAGCATAAAAAGGTGAGACCGTTAACTGATTTGCTTTCTATAATTAATTGATAAAGAATATAAGTAAAAATTTCCGGAAAATTAGGAATTGATCTCGCCTAACTCAAGAAAGAAGTTCCATGATGCTATAATATAATTTTTTTTAATTAGATATTAATCTAATTTCGCATATACAATATACATGGTATATATATATATATATATATATATATATATATATATATATATATATATATATATATATATATATATAAAATATTGTGATAAAGGGAAGATTCGATTTTGATAGAGTTCCGAGTTTTAAGTTCCTTGAATACATTTTTTTTTAAATTTCCTCTTTTATCTGCCCATGGAGGTTATAGGGCCGATTTCAATGAAATTTTACTTACAAAACATTTAAGTTTTATAGGTCTTTTGGTATAGGCCTAAGCTTTTCACAGGCTGTTGCATTATTATTATTACTTAATTATCTAATTGCCTTTCTTCAGATTGTATTCTTAATGTGTATGTGTGCATATACATAGATACTTTATATAAATAAAAATATATATTGTGGGTGGGGCCTAGGGGTCAGGAGGAGGATGGTCTCAAGTGCCCCTATACCTACTTATATATAATTAAAAATATAAATTTTATAATTTTATCTAGTTAAAATTTGACTTCAAAGGTTTTATATCTCGCTTTTTTAGTTCTT
Source organism: Gerris lacustris (assembly GCA_951217055.1). NCBI lineage: Eukaryota > Metazoa > Arthropoda > Insecta > Hemiptera > Gerridae > Gerris > Gerris lacustris. Next base: position 47,642,443 of record OX578283.1, read on the forward strand.
CAATCTATTTTTTTTTTTTTTTTTTTTTTTTAAATATATAAGAAAGCACAGAAACAAGCTGTAATTTTAATAAATATGTATGAGAAAACACATTTGCTTCTTTTCTTTTTGCCTTTAATTTACATATTTCGATCATATTTACAGTAAACATTAAGTTGGTTTTATTATTATAACTTTAGTATTATAAGAAACACTGTTTTAGGAGAAACTGAGTTTCTTTTTTATTTTGGTATTCCATAATCGAATTTATTTATTTATTAATACCCAGGCCCAGGTACATTTGTTCAACAATTATTCGAGTGACTTCATTTTTTATTTAATTTTATTAAGTTTATTAGTTCCTTTTTTAGTTTTTATGGAATTGGGGATGTATTTAGATCTTTTCGAATATTAAATTTATATTTAATTATAGTATATCTATTCACGACGAACCATCCTTTCTTAAACATTTGGTAGCTTTAATAATAACGTATAATTTATTTTATGTTGTTAGATTATACTAATCTTTTTAATCCTAATTGTTAAGATTATTTCAATAATTACAACCTCCATGATGAATTTGGTGTGTTGGAAGTAGCCTTCTTTAAAATTTTATGAAAATGTGTGCATGTAGATAATAAGCAGGAATTGTAGTTTTTAAGTGTGAGAGTTATGTTACAGAGATGTCTAATATCTATTATTATGAATTATTAAGCTAAGTTCATAATAGGGTGAATGGTCCGATAAAAGAGTTATGTTTCCACAGAGCAATTCTTTGTTTTAAAATGTGTAAAGTTGTGACATGTTTTAATCATTTGGAGGAAATTGGATGGAGAATATGAAATAAGTTGGTACGACTGTAGATATTTCATCTAAGTTGTTATAATTTATTGATAAAGTTGTTAGTTGAGTTTAAAACTTTATTATTGATTTGGATTTCTTATGGATATTAAAAATCTGAAACTATTCAAAGGTTATATACCATAAAAATGTTTAAGACGATAAAAGTTCATCAAATTCCAGGATGATATTTTGAAAATCAAAACGTCGGTCGGTAGCGAAAGAACATATGTAACAGGTCAGCAATTTTCGAATAGTTCATTGTAGCTTTTGTGTAAAAAGCTTCATAATTTATTGTTTGGCGTGTTTAAGCTTGATGTGTTTTGGCTGATTGTATCACAAAATAAAATAATATTATATTTAAAAAAAAATAAAACCACGCTTTTATAAAGAATGTACTAAAAATGAGAAAATAATTACTTTTAAACAGCCACAGTACTACGAGCGATCACACTATATGGGTGTTACTAAAAATAAAAGCGTGGGGTGCAACTCAACTTTTTTTTTTCATAATTATGAATCCAAGAATCCACACTTCATATTTTGACACTTGACATCGGATTTACCTAAAACCAAGATTGTTTTTTTGAAAAGCTTAGGCACCTTGGAACATTTATGAAAGGGCAGCCGGCTGGGAATGAGCGGAAATGCGTTGCAGTCCCTTTGAAAATTACGTTTGAGGTATTGCATTGTCATCGGAAATACATAATCTGTGCAAGTTTCAGCTTTCTAGGTAGTCGGGAAGTCCGTCAAATTTTCTTTACAAGATTCGCTGCGGACATACAAGTCAACTTAATTAAAAGCGTGTAAAAACACCTAATTTCTTCTAAAATAACTAAGATAATTAATTGATTTCACCGAGATTTACCAATTATTTCCATCCGCATAGAACTACATTGAAGACAAACGAAAACTATTGGGGCATAACCACAAGATTCAAATACTATAAATAATGATACATTTAAAAAACAAATAATATTAACATCTGTAAAATGATTTAAAAACTAAAATCCTAATTTAAAATCATAACTATACTCTCGTATCTAGAAGGAAGTCATTAGTTTATCATGCCTTCATTCATTCCTATCGTATGCCATACAGTTCATGTTATCTATATCTTCGAGATAGTTCAAATTAAACTATTGAAATTCGCTGATAAAGTATTCTTTTAATGACTTTCATGCATCATAAATTATAATCTATGTATAAATTTAATAGTAGTTTCTATAATTAGTATATCTCTTCAATTTCTTCCATCGATTAATTATTAATTGTCATTTTTTATTTTATTTATCGTAATTTCCGATTTAGAAATATGATTTGATCTTTTCCTGCTTTCTCTTGGTATCTTGCCGTCGAATACAGTTTGACAACTTTTTTATGGTGATTATTTAGGAAGCTTTAATTAATAATTTTATACTACTGTAAATCTTTTACCAAGACTTCGTTTACGTTGTGAATTTATTAATGACAAAGATGATTACTACGTATTTATTAGCTTGCTTTCTTGTTTGTTTGTCAAGTACAAATCTTGCAATCGATTTTTAACTAACTTCCCGAGTAGCTAAACATTTGAAATTTTTAGAATAGCTCAGAACACGATGACAATGCTTTTGACAATTTCAATACTTTTAGCGATCTTTCAGCATAATTTAATTAGTTTTCAGCAAATGTTGCTGTATGGAAAGTTAGTTCAGAAAAGTTATTTTATTTGTTTTGACATGACCCATATTTACGATCCTCTTTTTGAGGGGTTTCAAATTTATGATTTATGACAGAAAATTTAAAAATATAGTATATAAAAAGTTCTTTTCATCTTGTAATTATTAATTCTTAATATACTCCCTTTTTTATCGAAGTTACTTTAGTTTATATGCTGTAAGTTACACTTGTTGTTAGCATGTGTTCTTTTTATTATTATTATTATTAGAACCGGGTACCAAGCTCCCATGGTGCTCAAGAGGTAAACCCACTTCGATCTTGGGCTCATTTTTCTTCTCTCACTGTCCCCTTACACAGAGGCATTTCGATGGCACGGTTTAGATTCGGTTTTGGCGAGATCCTTTGTACAGAGATTTGTTCTTTTATATATTAAAGATTATTATTTGCATCCCTCTACTGGGCACTATCTTTTCCTATTAATCGAATTGGAAAGACTTTCGTGGTCAGTTTGGTCCATCAATTCTTTTTTTGGTCTTTCGCGCTTGAAAACTTACTGTTCTCATTAAATTAAGAATATTTTTATAAAAATAAAACTATGTTAAAACAACTGTTTACCTCTTAGAAGGATGTCACACTCTTTTGACATTCAATATTTTTCTCTTTCTCCTAATTGCCTCGTAAGATTTTTAGTTTCCTTATGAAAAGTAGTCCATTTATCCCATCAAGTTACTCTTTTGAAGTAAAAAGTTATTTTCTAGATACAATAAAAAATGTTCACTTGCGGAATCACCTTATTGATTTTATAATTCAAAAGATGGAAGTCTATGGTTTGGCGCCCTCTAAAGAAGATTGAAAATGCTTCAACGCACTTGATGTTTATCAACATCCATTAAGTCAGGTCCGGTTATCAGCCATGCATATCAAAGGATGAAAGTCCAAAGTTTCACTCTCTTGTCTGAAAATTGCTGTGACGTAGTCAGCTACCGCATTAGCTCATTTCAAGAAAAGGGTATCTCAAGTTTCGTTCTCTTCTTTAAGAATTGTTTCACTTCTGTCCCTACATTAAAGATTTGAACATTGTATTAATTCATGAGATCAATAAATGCTTTACTATGATAACTCCATTTTCCACAGGACTGAAAGTCTATCGGAAAGATTTTTTAATTTTAATTAATCTGCATAAGAATCTACTTTAATAACAACTTATTTGTTTGCATTTATAAGAACAAATTTTTATATAGTAAAAAGATTTATGAAAATTAAAAATAATGAAGCAGAAAGAAAAATCTTCAATTTACTATGCAGTACTTTCAAGGAATAATATTGTTTAATTCATTATTTTTTCCTTTTGCCCATCTATTTATTAATATTCTGCAGTTTCCCTACTATGAGATGAGAATTAAAAGAAATGAGGAAAGTATAGTAGTATAGTATCCCCTTATCCTTTTTTAATTTTAATTTTTTTCTACAATTGTTTTTTAGTCCCCCATTTTCATTTTCTTATTCGAAACAGATTTCTTTTAAATGAGATTGGAAACAATAAGTTTCCTCTGGGTGTTCATGGATAGCATGCCTTAAGGTAAACTAAACAATGGAACCCCTTTCAGCCTTTTCTCTTTTCGAATTCCTTCTTTCCTGCAAATCTTATCTACTTGTCTCGAAGAATATTCCCACAACGAGTGGCTGAACCGATTTTCTTCTCTTTTGTTATCAGTTTACATTATCTAGATAAGAAACAAGAAAAACATAGGGAGAAAAAAGAATATCTTTAATATTAAATGCATGGAGCTTTATCCCGGAGATTTAAATTAAAAAGTATATATGTATCCCTTTACTATGCTACGTGCCTTGAACAAATTGGCTCAGCTAGTATGAGTAGATTCAGAGGAAAAATTAATTAAAATCTATATTTATGACTTTGAGATTAACTCCTAGTTCTTATTTTTATTTAATATTTTTTTTTTATCTTTTATCATTTGGAATAAAAATTAATGTTTTGAGATTTTAGATATTTCTACGTTCTGCGACCCTTTTTTTTAATAAGTACTACATAAAATTAAAATAAATTTAAAAACTGGTATCCATATAATTAAAATGAGAAATATTTAGTATAGTATAATAAAAACAAACGCATCTCCACGGTAGATCATTCATTTGTTACAACATTTTGTCCCTCATGTGACTCCTCGGCTGGGATCTTATATCTTTTACCGGCACTGAAAGCTGGCTCTAAAAATTAAAATTTATTTTGTGGAGAGGCGTTGGCTTTTGTTGTACAATTAATATTACCTCCACATGTGCACCTATTCTTTATTACCAATTTACTCTTAAGTTTATATGCTTCTTTTATTTTTTTTTTACTATGTGGCTTTTTATGTAATCTATTTGACGATGATTTCTTCTAATCTGCAAACAAAAATAAATGCTAAATAATATTGCAATATGGTGAATGAATTATGCTTAAAATTGAATTGTTTTAAACATTTCATTCATTGTACAGAATATTGTTATTTATAAGTTAATGCTGTCTTAAGAAAACGTGTTGGTGGAGGACGGCAAAATACAAAGAAACTTTTCTAAAACCCGTCGAATTATAATTAGGGATTGAATCAAGTCTTTTAGTTTTTTCTTTATTGAAAATTAAACGTAGAGTTTAAGAGCGCCTTGTTATAATTATAATGAGTTAAGTAATGGTGGGTATTTTAAGGTGAAAAATAACCCAAAAATAAATAAAAAAATAACTCTTAACTAATAATTATCTTAATAATATGGACGATGAACTTGGTTCAGTTCAGCTTTTCTCACTATTCAACTTAAAAGCCAGAAGTTCCCTAACGCTTATGGACTTAGCTCATTTTTAGCGCCATAGAAATAATCTACCAAGTGCAGGAACTTGGTCCCAGTGATAACGACAATGGACACGTGTCTTGTTTTGGAAAAAAGGGGCGCCTCTTGGAAAGGCATAGACCCCGATTTCTTGAAAAGAAGCTCTCGTATTACCAAGGCAAAACTACTTTATGAGGGATGATTGTACTTTCCCTGCGTTCAACATATTATCATTTCATGGATCCGCATTTACTTTTTTCCACCTTTAAGAGTCATAGCACTGTTTCAAGTGTTCTAGAGATTTTTTTGTAATTTTAATGTAACTATGTGTTGTAAGTTTTGGCTATTTGTTCGAATAAATAAGTATAACAAATAGTTAAGCGATCCAACTGAAAAATGGTTTCCATAAATACATGAATTGTAAATATTATACGTGGAAATAAAATTAAACGTTAAATTATTTTTTGCACAAGGAAAATCAAAGACCATTTTTTTTAGCTTCATGATTAAGTTTTAAAAAAGTTAAAATCGTTTGATGTTCAAAATGTAATTTACAAATATAATACCAGGTAAATAAAAATATAACAGCCTTTTATAGATTTTGTAATTTTGTAAAACTTTTGACTAATTATATTGTATTGTCATCAGAAATTTACGATCCGTGCAAGTTTTTAGCTTAGTTTTTAGTTAGTTGGAAAATCAAACTTAAGTTACAAGATTTAGAGACAAAAAACAAAGCCAATAAAACAAAAAAAATGTAAAAAAAAATCTGCATATTAGCGTAGCACATAATAGCTTCCTCGCATCCTATTTCTGGATGAATGGTTACAAGTCACATGAGAATAAAATAAAATATAATGTAATGATTAAAAATCTGATTTATTAAATAATAGGTTATGTGCATGAAATCAGGTGTTTGATTTTAAAAAGTTATGTTAATAAATACATGCAGAAAGTGTTGGTTGAGATGAAGCATTGTGTGAATATGGTATGAAGCAGATGGTTCGAATATTGGCACCATCCTTGACCTTCCATCTAAATGTTATTAAAATCGGACGATTTGTTTTAAAAATATAAGCGTACGCCAAAATCTAAACTGATTGACACACACGGGATCAAAAATATTCTTTGATGTCCAGAAACATTTTATGAGTAAGGAAGTTTTAAACATGAAGACGTATTAAAAGTAGTTTTATTCAGAATTACCTTAATGATCCCGTACCTTTCGGTTTCGGTAAGCTTGGTAGTAAAAGAGTCAATCAGTGAAATACTTACTTACTTAATCCTAATCCTCTTCTACCAGCTGGTGTAGAGGAGCGGCAAAAGGCTTTCCAGGCTGTACGGTCTTGAGCCAGCAGGACTGCTCGACTCCAAGTACAGCTTCTCTGTCTCAGACTGGTTGTTATATTGTCTGACCATGTTGTTCTTCTTCTTCCCCGGGGTCTTCCTCCTTCTGGTCTAGCTTCAAGTGCCTGCCGAGGGTACCTATTTTCGGGCATTCTTTGGGCATGTCCAAACCACCTCAGTTGCGAGGACTTAACATTTTCTACAAGCGGATCCACATTTAATGATGTTCTTATGGCAGTATTCCTTATATCAGTGAAATAAATGTTGAGATTATCTCAATATAATTATCTATAGAGTTCTTGCACTCACAATTTTACTTCATTCATATTTAATGGTATAATTTTACTAACATTAATTTCAGCAAATATTAATTTCTAATATTTATTAACTGAAAGATTGGAACATATTTGAAATTTGGCATATATGTGTATAGTACCTCTCCACAGATTTAAAAAAAAATAGGGTAAACAAAACTTAAGGGTTAATTTTTTTTTTTGGACACCGTGTGTGTGAAAGGGTATATCGAGCTGATTACAAAAATATACTAGGCATCGCGTGGCTCTATCATTGAAGCGAGCGTATAGTAATAAATATGTATTGAACATTGAAAAAATAGATAATCATGAATCATGATGAATTGATAGATAAAGGGAATGATAGTAGTTCAGCGGCTAGTAGTTAGGGAACCACCCTGCATTCTTACTATTCCTCTAACCACACATGTCCTTTGAAATTATTATAAAATGTATCACTTCGCTACACAAGCTCGCTTCAATAATTTTTGGTTATAAGCTTTGATAGGGCGAGCGTGGGCGAGTTTGAAGTGGGTGTAAAAAGCGCCCCCCCCCCCCCCTCTAACTCGCTTATACTAGGCATCGCGTGGCTCTATCATTGAAGCGAGCGTATAGTAATAAATATGTATTGAATATTGAAAAAAAAGATTATTGTGAATCATGATGAGTTGATAGATAATGGGTCTGGTAGTAGTGCAGCGACTAGTAGTAAGGGAACCACCCCGCATTCTTACTATTCTTCTAACCACACATCTCTATTTCAATATTTATAATTTGTATCTCTTTGCTACAAACAAACTACTGCATGTATCAAATTGAAATTTTGCATACCTGTTTCAATTGTGCATTAGATGGTGTATATGAAGTTTTATTAAAATCGTTTCGTTAGAACGTAAGATATCGGTAAAAAGGTTGTTTTCTCTATTATAAACGTTTAGGTCCGCTTTAATAGTTTTAGCGATCTTTATTAAGTCATAGCGGTGTCGCTGTTGGTTTTAGTAAAAAATGTTATTTGAAAAAAATGTTCGTCTCATCGAGTAGATGATGATAGAATCTTTTCCCGTCCTGAAATTCCAATTTAATTTTTGTACCTCTCGTTTACGCGAGCGTTGCGCGCGAACTCTTGGACGGATCACGCTGTCCAACGAACTTAGCCTGAGTATTAGTAAGAGGAACATGTATACCAAATTTCAACTAAATCGGTCAACTTTTACTCAAGTTATCGTCACACGCGTAAACGTTACTGACAGACAGACAGACAGACAGACAGACAGACAGACAGACAGACAGACACGGAGCATATTTCGTTGAATGTAGGAAGCTCGCTACGCTCGCTTCAATAAATTGCAAAAAAATCCATAACATTCTTCGACCAAAACTGTGGTATATTTTTTTGGAAATTTCGAAAAAAAGTATATTTTTGTTTTTATTGACAAAATACGTTTTTTTTTTTTTTTATAATTATGCTGTTTTGGGGTATATTTCTGTTTATTGTCCGGTTCACTGGCAAAAAATACTTTATCAGCAGTTTTTTACGTGTTTTGAGAATATCAGACCCATAGGGTAGTTAAAAGTAGGCTTTTTAGCATTTTAAAAAGCACCATCAATAGTTACTACTTAAACAACACAGTGTGGCCTACGGACCCTCGCTGTATTCACTGGCACACACTTGACCTGTTTATTTTGCTATGGATTTATTAGGGTTGTCTAGTGAAATGTTGTTTAAATTTAATATTTTAGGTTATACAATATTCGATAATAGGTATTTTAATAAATAAATAAATACCATTTATTAAATGCAGATTAATAATAAGATAATATTTTTGCATAATATATATAACAGGCATTTAAATCAGCCAGAGCTGTGGTATAATAGGTATTTTAATACCTATTACTAAATAATATTTGATATTAGGTGCTTTACGAGTTAAGTTGATTTTTGGACTTCTTTGTGTATTTGAAAAGAATCAATTTTATACCGTTAAAGTTTAAACAATTTTAATGATCTTTAAAAAGTTTATATTTTTTGTTACCTTATATTCTTGGATCAAATGTTAAAAAAGAAACTTCAAATTATATAATTTATTTATTTTAAATTAAAATTATACATTTTATTCCTATTTGATGACTCAATGTCTGGATGAGGTATTTATTTTGAAAGGGAATACAGGTAATGTAAAAATGCAATTTAGTTCACTTACAACGATTGCGGTCAGGGAGTTTGAAATTGCTTCTTATATTTCTCCATATTTAGAGAGACGCCAGTCCATATTAATTTCACTTGAAAACTCGCCCATTTTTTTGGAATTAACTTGACAAATATTTTTAAAATATCCGGATTTGTTTTATTTTTATAATTTATGTTTATTTGTGGTTTTTAAAAATTGGAATATTTATGTCTGGGGGATATCAATTTACTTCTGACTTAGGTGTTACCTATAGTTTCCGGGTAGCTCTGTCAAATTAGTGTTTTCTGTCTGATTTGCTGTCTGCGTGTACCAGAAATATTTTAATTTCATAATAGAATAAAGAAAAAAAATGAGAAAATTGAATTTTACGTCAAAATTTGATATGATTTGCCATTTATGTTTGATTCACTCGAATAGAATTCGATTAAAATCAGAATCAAACGTTAATCAATCAGAATTTTACTGACACTTCTCAATTTTCACATCTTTTGTTTCATTTTGAATAATCTGTCATGCCAAACACCAATAATCTCCCAACTCTTGCTTTAGATTTCTCTCACATGGCCCTTTTTTAACTCCGATGTCGTTGTTTTTTAGTAGAATAAGTATATCGTCGAAGGCAATTGCAAAAACGGAGAATTTGTAGATGGTCTTTTTGCCATTTACAAACTAATTTTACAAAAATTATATAAAGAAATCCTAAAAATATTTTTTTGTGCGGTCAATTCATTGTATTGCTGGGTTTAATAAGAACCTGAAGTATATAAAAATACATGTAGTGTCGCGGAACACCCGATAGGAATGAAGTTCCTTTTCCGCTTGTCATTAAAAATAAATGATAAAATCTATAAATAAATGATAAGATGCTAACTACTTACTTATGGCGGAGTTAGAAAAGAGACAAACTTAAAAGTAACTAACTATTTGTACTAAGCGGAGTTCGGGCAAAATTTAATGAAAAGCATTTTTCTTTATCATAGAAGCGAGCGTCTTTGCAATAAATATATATTGAATATTGTGAAAAAAGTTAATCATGATGAGCTGAAGCTAATAGTTGAAGAGGAAGGTTGTAGTAGAGTAAGGGAACAGGACTATTCCTTAACCCTCACGCCTACTCCATTTAAAATATCATAAAATATATCACTTCACTACACAAAAACTTCTGCTTGTATCAGTTTGAAATTTTGCTTGCCTGTTTCAATTTTACTTCATACGTAAGTTGATTAAAATCGTTACGTTAGAACATAAGATATCGATAAAACGTTGTTTTCTCTATTTTAAAGGTTTAGCTCCGCTTTAATGTTTTTAGCGATCTTTAACACTTCATAGCAGTTTCGGTGTTGATTTTACTAAAAAAAAAAAAAAAAAATTAAAATGTTCGTCACATTGGATGGATAGAGTTAGAGTTTTTTTCTCGTCCTAAATTTTCAATTTTACATTTGAAGCTTACGTTTACGCGCATGCTTGGGCGGATAACGTTGTCCAACTTATCCGTCCTGCGGTCATTGGTAAAATAAACAAGTGTACCAAATTTCAACTAAATCGGTTAACTTTTACTCAAGTTATCGTCATCGCTCGTTTTTTTCGGATTCACTCCCGGGATCCAGACGCTGTAACGTGCCGTAAGGAACTTCGTTCCAAACGTGTTACAACGTGTTATAGAGTATATAACAACGTGTTATAGAGTATATATTTATAGAAAGACTACATCCGAAGAAGAAAGACGCGATAAATTTCAGGGAAATTATATAAAGCAGAATCATTGACTGGAACTCCACTTATCTAAATTGAATCAGATTCTAGCTGTGGGGAAAATGAAAGAGGATCTCAGTTTCTTCATTTATGTTCGTTCTGCCGAAATGTTTTGAATTAAATTCTGATTGATCTTGATTCAAATTATCTTGGTGTAAAACAGAACCTATCAAAAACCTCTTTTTGTTAAGTGCGGTGATATCTTAAAAACTGTTTATCTTTTTTGAATCTATCTTTAAATAATGTTTACTTTTATAATTAGGTTTCAGATCTGATTGAGTCAACAAGATTAAAGATTGATTCTTGTTTAAGAAGATCTTATGCCCAACAAAAACTAACGGTGAAAAAAGGGCAAAGTTCTAGACCCTCTCCCAAAAAATGCAGCCTATAAAGTAGTGATATCTACATTACGACCAAGTCTGCTCTTTCTTCAGTCCATAACCTCACTTCACTCCTACTTTCATGTGCAACACTGCTCTTTTACTTTTATTGCTTATCAGGATGAGAGGGCTACATAAGTACATGTAGCCAATTTTTTTTTTTAAAAATAAACAACTTTAAAGTACAAATTGAGGCCTTTTAAATTATATGCAACACAATAACAGACTAAATAATAACACGTGACATCGCACTCGGGAAAAAATGTATTCCCATGTTCTCAGCAAACAGGACGAATTTACAAAATAATAAATACTTGTTTTAAAGAGCATTAGTATGAAAAATGAGCCATCCGATCAGAAATAAAATCGGTCCATAATTGCTGACGCTATGAGAGATAAAAATTTAGAGAAGTAAAAAATTTCAGCTTTTTAGGTTTTCCCGTCAGTTATACAGCTATGGGGCTTCAAGTGTGACAAATTTTAAGTTTCTAGCTATTCTAGAAGACACTTATAATTTTTTATGATGAGTCACTCAGCCATTGAGTTAGTAACAAAAATTTAACCTTCGAAAACTTTCGAAGTGGATAAATTGTGTAGAGTTAAGCTTTATTTACATACTTATCTTATAAGAGTAAGCTTAATTTGTGATTTATTAATTTTTATTTATATATTTTTGTTCCAGGTATGAATATTTCAGATTTTAGTGAATTTCAAGAATGAATAAGTAAAGTAAGTAATAATACTGATAAAATTGATCTTTTTTATAATAACATCTGTTTTTTACGTACCGCCGAAGCGAATACGGTGTGATTAATAGTGAGCCATGTAAATCAAAGTGCCAAGGCATGCGATCGAACCCATGACCTCAACCTTGATCCATAGATTGCTGAGGAGATGTGTCTAATTGACTTTAGCACCACGGTCACTCTGAATTCCCGATTCCTCTGAATTATGCTATTTTTAGGGTTTTGTAGATACTTCTCAAAACCCTTATACCGAGGGTGATGTGTCCGTCCGTCCGTCGCTCTTTGGTTCATAGGGCCCGAACCGTTTAAGCGAAAATACTGAAATTTGAAACACTGGTGCAACTTTTTGACCCAACCACAGGAAAAATATACAGAAGTTCATAATTAGATTTGCGCATGCGCAATTCGAAAAAATGTGGTAAACTCAAAAATTTATATTTTTTTTAATTTTTGAGTAGGGTATCAAATGAAAGCTGCTGAAGAGTAGGACACAAATATATATATGATTTTTTAAATTTTGCATTCCTTATTGGGTAAATAAATCAAAATATACCCAAAAAAAATTTCCCCCCCCCCAACCACTATAGATCGGCTGGCGCTAAAATTTTGAAATAATTCATGCTAATATCTTATTGTGGGGCGATGAAAATTCCGGGAGTTCATCCCAAACTTTCTAAAATTGTTAATTTTGGGCGCGAAAAAGTGAAGTGCGCCCAAAATTTTATTTTTTTAAAATTTTGAGTTGGGTATCAAATGAAAGCTGCTGAAGAGTAGGACACAAATATATATATGCTTTTTTAAAATTTGCATTCCTTATAGGGGAAAAAAATCAAAATATACCCCAAAAAAATTTCCCCCCCCCCAACCACTATAGATCGGCTGGTGCTAAAATTTCGAAATAATTCATACTAATACCTTATAGTAGGCCGATGATATTTCCGGGAGTTCATTCCCAGGTTTTAAAAATTACCAATTTTGTGCGCGAAAATTTGGAGTGCGCCCAAAATTTTATTTTTTACAAATTTTGAGTTGGGTATCAAATGAAAGCTGCTGAAGAGTAGGATACAAATATATATTTGCTTTTTTAAATTTTTAATTCTTTATTGGTTTTATAAGTCAAAATATACCTCCAAAAAAATCCCCCCCCCAAATTTTATATAATGGCTGGTCTTAAAATTTTGAAATGAGTCATGGTTACACCGTATGGTTGGGCGATGAAAATTTCCTAAAAAATGGTAATTTATCTTGTCGTTATTACCTATAAAAAACATTGTGACCTCCCGGGGGATCGAACCCGGGACCCTGAGGATCGAAGAAAAAAAATCATAATTACATAACGGGTATGCTTAATCAACTACAAAACCCTAAAAAGTACTTGGACGCAAGTACTTCCCTGTGATTTTTATTTTATTTAGAGAGATGAAACCACATTAACTGGATTAGTTTTTGTTTTTTTTAAAGTTTTTTAAAAATTTTTAATTTTTTTTAAACAGAAAGCTTCATTAACTACATATAGTTTAATTAATATGTAAAGAATTATTATGTATTTTCTTGCCTGCATTATTTTCTGAAAAACAAAGTCCTATAGCCATTTCAGTATGGGCTGTTTTATTGTGCGTTATCTTTCTTTTGTTTTTAATAAGAATGAAGAAACCACATTAACTTGTTAATATTGCACATTCACTAGCTTATGTTTTTAAGTAGTCTTCTTATACGTCGCATATTAAAAATAAGTACAACAGCTTCTATTGTAACATAACGTGCCCCTTTTTTCATTCCAGAATGTTTTGGGTTTTATCTTTTTTTATTATTTCGGTTTTTTGTTTTTAATGTACAAGCATAACCTAGAAGTTTTCCCTTTTCTGCGTAGACAATGTGTACAAAAAAAATTGTCCCCTTCTCAAGCGTATAAGGAAAGAAAAGGGGGGAAAATTCATTACATCACCCTTAAGGTTCAAATAAGGGGTGTGATTATTGAAATAGAATGCTAGGGGAAGAGGTCGTGCAAAAAAAAAGTTTAAGGGTTTTTTTTTATTCTCTAACTTTCACCCTCTGTGGATTTTTTCTACATCGTATAATATAAAAAAAAATAATTGGAGAAGGGCTTACAGGAACAACCCTAAGGGGTTCTAAAAAAACCCTCTATATTGTGCTTATTACATTTTCACTTTGTCACGGGATAAACCTAGGGCTTTGTCTACTTATTTTTCTGACAGATTTCGTTTCTTTCAGATGGAATGTCAAAATACTTGCAAGGTGCTTGCTTTTTTTTTCTTTACTCAGGTTCGATTTATAGTACCTTTTTTTATTCTTCCTCTCTTTTATTTGCGGTTAGTGAGAAGTATTTAAAAAATCGCTAGCATTAAAGGACTGAAAACAGTATGATATAAGATTTTAAATTAATGGTCGATAACAAATTTCATATGTAGATATATTATGTAATTTATTGCGCTCTTACTTTTCGGTGTATGTTTAATAAATTGAATACGCATTTTGTAGCAAGTAGTTACTTAATTGTATCGTTTTAGTTTAGTTTATTTGTTATCGGGAACTGAATAAGAAATGTAAATATTACGGTGAATGTAAGAAAAAAAAGGATTATCTAGTGGATTTTTTGCTCACTTTTTAAGGGATTTTAATCTAGATTAAAATGGACAGTGGAAGCGGGTTGGCGCAGGTGAAGAGGTTTGGAGGTCTAAATCAGGTCGACTGTAAAATAGAGGAATTGTAAAATGGTAATGAGATTCGGGTAGAAATCCTAATTTCTAGGGAGGAATTTGTAGAGAAAATATAAATACACTTTATACTTTTATTTTTATTTGTCAATGCATTTACTTCTTCACTAAATACATAGAACATAATTTCTTGTTAGGGTCAGTAGGCACAACGGAGAACCCTTATAATTTCCTGCGTTTGTCTGTCTGTCGTTAACGCAACTGATCTTCGAAAGAACCCAACATAAAAATTTGAAACGTTGTGGTTAATCTGTGTGTGATAGATAACCCTAACACAGGAAAAATATAGGGATACCCCAAAAAATTAACTTAAAATTTATTTTTAATGGCAATGCGTCATGGGGGTGTAAAGAAGGAAGAGGTCGCCCTGAGTACAAATATACGCATGGTGCAAAGATGGATTATTGGTACACATCATTATGCTATGAGTCTTTAATGATTGCGTTTTTCGTGTTCCCCCTCTATTAAACATCACAGTTATTCGTAAGCGATAAACAAAAAATGTTTTTTAAGGAATTTGGCATACGCTACATCGCAAAATTGATAGCTAAAACAACTTTTAAATGGTTGCTATCTTAAAACGGTTGGGTGATAATGCTGGTTTATGGTTGGGCGATTTGTTAATTTGCCCAACTTTAAATTTGACCCTTTGTGTGTACTGAGAACATTGGCACTTGGCAACTTTATTGGTTTAAAAGCTAGCTTTTGAATTTTAAAGATATTTTGCAGTGTCAAAAAGACCTAGGCGTTTTATTTCTTAATAAACCATCCTACGTTCGTAACTGTCAAAGGATAGAACATCTTACGATGCTATCGACACCATACTGCATCTGAAATCGTTTATAAATTTGAACGTATTCAAAGTTCAAAGCTTTTTAAAATAAAATAAAAATACATAAATAGTTGTTAAAGAGTATTTAATGGTTTTCTATGTTCTTGGAAGTGGTTCTTCATTGTTCCTTTGTTTGTATCTGAAAAGTCGGGCTTCATTTTCTTTATATTAGTTAAATGTAGTGGATCCTTTTTGGAGATCTTTAATGTTCTGTCGCATCTTCTAGCCTTGCGGTAATGTTTATATAATGTTATTTTCGGGGAGGAGTTAAAAGAGGCGATATGTTCGAATGAGGAGCACCTATTTGATAATGGGTTTCGATAAGTCGGGAAAACCTCCCATTTGGACGGAGGCTGCGTCTACATCAGCACTCCTTAAAGCATTTAGATAGGGATATCTTGGGGCGTTGGAGACCGGCCAGACGCTTCCTCACACAGTTAGATCCCTTCTTACCTTTTCCTCCTTCATTTTTTTCAAAGTAAGGAAAATTTTTGTATAGAATTTATGGATTTAAAATCCCTTATCTAGATTAACGTTCTCTTGTTTAAATTTCTTATTTTATCAGTTTGTTTTTTCTTTTTTTCAATCTTTACTATTATAATTTATTTGTGTTTTATATAAATAAACGCCTATTCATTAGTATAGAGCTCCGACAAGCTTTTAACATTTAATTAATCCTAATTTAAAATAAAACTGAAAACACTGAATTAGTGCTTCAGAACCGGTGACGCAATCCCTACCAGCAACTAGAAATTCAAGAATATTTTTGTTTGTACAAAGTGTTCACAGTACGCTTTCTTTACATTGGTTTCTTAATGCAATTTTATATAACGCAATCATTTTGTAGAATGTTTTTAAATTGTACGAAATATTAAAGTTTATTTTTATTAAAATTTATATTTACCTAGATAATTATAGTAACCTTAACTAAATATGAACACGTTCGCTGTTTAAAGTAATAGAGCAACTTCATTGAACTCTTTAATTGAATAGTTATCTCCAGTGGAATCGTAGTAAGGAATAGGGTGAGCAAAATGAAAAATTTGACACTTTCTCAGACTACCTATGATTATTTAAAGCAGATTTCTTATCAATTAAACTACTTTGCTGTAATAATTCTAGATTAATTCTATTAGTTAAGATGATCTTGAGCTGTGCAGTTAGATTAAGCCTTATTGTATAGACTAGACTACTAGACATTCTTAATTGCTAGGTTTATTATAAAAAACAAAACCGAAAAACGCTAGAGTATACTTTAATATAATTATTATTATTATTATTACTGGTCTTATATTACTTTGCTTTGTAAGTTTCATCGCACATTTCCGTTTCCCCAATTTTGAACCACTTCCCGTGATTCAACCTTCCCCAAATTTTGCACATAGATACAACTAAGGTAGAGGATACAGAAACCAAAAAAAAATAAAAACAAAAACAAAATGGCGTCAAATTTATTTGCTTTTTAAGTTTCATCGCACACCTATTACCCCAATTTTGAACCACTTCCCATGATTCAATCTTCCCCAAATTTTGCAAATATATACAACTAAGGTGAAGAATACAGAAACCAAAAAAAAAAAACAAATGGCGTCAAATTTATTTGCTTTTTAAGTTTCATCGCACACCTATTACCCCAATTTTGAACCACTTACCGTCGTTTAATCTTCCCCACATTTTGCAAATATATACAACTAAGGTGAAGAATACAGAAACCAAAAAAAAAAAACAAATGGCGTCAAATTTATTTGCTTTTTAAGTTTCATCGCACACCTATTACCCCAATTTTGAACCACTTACCGTCGTTTAATCTTCCCCACATTTTGCACATAGATACAACTAAGGTGAAGAATACAGAAACCAAAAAAAAAAAAAAAGAAAAAAAGGTTGAAAATAAGACCAGTTTTGAAAAATGGCATTTTTATAAATATTATTTTACAGTTAAAACCTGGTAAAGATTAGGAAGATGTAGATTAAATCTTACTGTAAAGTCTAGACTCTATTATTGTGTAGGTGAATTATATTACATTTAGAGTTGTTCAGTAATAAATCAAAAGTTATCTTACGTTGAAACATGGTAAGAATTAGGCAGATGTCCTTAAAGTTCAGCTTTAAAGGCTAGAATTATCTGCTAGGTAGGTTTGTTATACTAAATTTAGAGTTGTTCAGTAATAATTTAACAGTTAAATGGAGTTGAAACATGGTGAAGATAAGGGAAGAGTAGCTTAAGTCCTACTGTTCAGTCTAAACGTTATTATCGTGTAGGTTCATTATAATACATCTAAAGTTGTTCAACAATTATTCAAAAGTTATCTTTAGTTGAAACATGGTGAGAATTAGGCAGGTGTGGAATATGCCCTACTATACAGATTGGAGATCTATCTACTTTTAGTTTACCTTAACGTTCCACTTTCTTTTACTTTACCTTATTAAAGATTTGAAGATGTACCTGTAAAGATGTTTGCATATAATGTCACACATCTAATTGGTATTTTATATAGCGGCGATATTCTAACATTGCGTTGTTTTGTTGCGATCATCTTCAATGCATTAGGTTTTCTTCCGTAATCTCAGGAAACCATTTAAAGAAGTAACGAGGTAGACTAGAGTGTGTAGCCCCTAGGAAGATCTCAATATAAATCTCCATTTAAGGAAAGAGATAAATATCCTCACTTCGCTTAGGAAATCTCCGTTACAAGCCACTCCGTACAATCTCTTTAGGTTGATTCTTGAAGACAAGCATTTAAGTAACTACTGATTTAAATTTATTTAAAATTTACACATACAAATACAAAGTCGTCAATTTATTGTCGCTCAATTTTTGTGAACCATAATTTCTTAAAAACTAATCGTTCAATTTTAATAAAATTTGGATGGTAGGTTATAGTTAGTCAATTGTTGGTCCCATATAAGGTTCTATCTTCTTTTTTTTCCATACGCGCACGAACATACCTTTATTTACCTATAGATAGAATAAATGTGGAAGTGGATGGTATGTCCAAAGTAGCCCGCAGATAGCGCTAAATTAATTTCAACCGCATACACGTATTAATAGTGTAAAAAAAGTAGTCTGCAATTAGTGTGGCATATAGCTTCCTCGCGTCCTAGTGTGAATAATTTAATGATTTCATCGAATTTATTTAATTTTTCTCAGTTTTTTATATCTGTCAAAATTGTTTTTATTTTTTCCGTGAACTAATGTATCAATTTAGCAAAATTTGAAGAGCGCAGACGGAGAGGTGTAAATTAATGTATGTTTGAGCGCATGTAAAAGATGAACAAACGGGCGCGGGCGCAGAAAGTAGAAACTTATATGGGACCAGCAAAGGAAAAATTATAAGCTACCACTTAAAATTCATTAGAATGTGACTGGTAAATTTTAAGAATTGTTGATGCGTAAAAATTGTGGGTAGAGTGACTGAAAAATGACCGACCGATAGACAGACCAAAAATATTCTCTGGTATTTGAATTCTGTCTAGAAATATTTAAATTTGGTATCAAATATTTGTGTTCTTCGTAACGATCACATAGATTCCATTATCTTCCATAAACTCATGACCAAAATCGTAATTTTGAACCTTTTCTTTCGAATAAATTTTATAAATAACAGAATATATCAGTACACAAAAATACAAAAAAAAACCTTTTTACTTAATAGTTTTAATTAATTAATATTATTTGTTATATAACAAAATTTACTAGTAATATATTTGTGAGCTTTTTCTCTTTACTTAAATTTAAACAGGATTTATATGAAATTAAGTATTAAAAGAAGTAGTGTTTACTGTAATCTGGCATGGCATAATTATTATTTAACGAGAATAAATAAAATAAAAGCTCTTTTATTTTTAAACAGATCCTTTTCTGACTGCTGTTTTTTCCAATTCATTTGAAATCAAGACAAGAGTTAAACAAGACAAGATGATAAATTTTTTTGTGTATTTTTATTGTTTCTAATCCGTTTGCGAGGAAGAAGAGAAATAAATGTTTTTCTTTTCTTCAAACATTTCTATACCTCTTTCTGCCAACACGAACTTATTGCGTTGATTTTAATTTTTTATTTTTGATCTGAGGCCCCTCAATATTGAATTATACGAGTACATTTGGAAGAATTCTGGGAACCAAAGCAATCTTGAGAGTATTATTTTCTTTATTTTCATGTTAATTAATGTTAATTAAGAGTTTGGCAAAAACTGTAAATTTTATAACGTTAATTGAAATAATTTATAAATTAATTTTCTGGGTAGGTACATCTAACTTAGCTGTAAGGTTGCAAGGGAGGAGTTAAAAGTGGATGAGTACTCATTTTAATTGCATAAATTATATATATATATATATATATATATATATATATATATATATATATATATATATATATATATATATATATATATATATATATATATATATACATATATATATATATATATATACATATATATATATATATATATACACACACAGGGTGTTTCCGGATCGGGATGCCTATATACGTGTAATGATAACCTTCACCCCCCAAAAAGGACAATTTTCTAAAATCGTACAAAAAGGAAATTGGACCAAATTTTACCAATTCAAGAAAAACAATTTCTTTATAATTTTTTAGGTACTTTTTCAATTTCTTTTTCCTGTTTAAATGTCAGAAATCAAATTCCAAATCCCCCCCCCCCTTCCAGCATTTAGAAAAAGTCAAATTAATAAGAAAGTTATTGTGTAGGGAAAATCAATTATTTATATTAAAAAAATAAACAATAAATTAGATTTTCCTTATAAAAGCTATCATATTGTTATTATCGAAAAAGGTAACACTACCTTTAATGCAATCAACGACACCTTTAAATCGATCACTGCTTTATTATAATATCACCAAAAAGTAGTATAAAGGAATATTTTCCCTTTATTTAAAAATTTAATTTTAATTAAATTTTTGTTCAGCTTTCTCTTTTATGATTTTAGAATAATGTACTTTTGGGTACAGGGCAAATGTCGAAAAAGATTAATACTATAAATCTTCATTTAATTACAAGCAGGAAATTTTATGAAGATTGACTTATCTTTCAAAATTTAAATTAATTTGTCATCTGTCTTTCTCTTGATATATATATATATAACAAAACATGAAAAACCCAGGGATCGGTCATAAAACAAAACAACACCTTACAACATTCTCAATATACCCGACGTTTCGGCTTTAATCAAAACCTTCTTCATGGGATCTACAACAAAAAACAATTTAAAAGTATTAACATCAAGATGCCTAACTCATACAAAAACAGAAATAAATAAACATAGCTGATGGCTTAAAAGTTGAAACTTACAAAGACTACAGTTGAAGGTAAACCTTTAAATAAACATTTACATGAAAACAGAATGACTAGAAAAGTTAATAAAATATATAAATTAGATAACAAAATAACAAGACTAGACTGGAAAACAATAATATAACCTACACATAAACATGAAGAAGGTAACATTCTAAATCTAAAAATGAAGAAGAGCACAGGTGGCACTATCTAGCGACAACCGTAGGTAACATACTGAAAACACTAAGACTAAACAGGTAGCGCTATCTAGCGACATACCAGAGGTAACATAGATCAACTAAAAACTTTTACCAAACTAACTACAATTCAATTAAACACTTTCAAGACAACCAACAAAATTAAAAAATAAAAAATTACTATAAAAAATATATATAAAAGACATAAAAAATTATATATATATATAATATATATATATATATATATATATATATATATATATATATATATATATATATATATATATATATATATATATAATGGCAAGAACACACAACCACACTTGTGGCTATTAAATTGAATTCATTTCCATATATTTAGTAAAATAGGTTTACAAGAGAAATTAAAATACAATTCAAAACGCCTCATCAAATATTAAACTTGAATTATATTGAGTAAATCCTGGCTTATAATATAAACCAATTCTCTTAAATTCGGCACTGTTAATACATATTTTCCCGAATAAAATAGGTACTACTGAGTCTGACTTAAGAATATAGCTCAAATGCTACAGATAGATAACAGGATTGTTTCCTTGTGGTTTTTTTTTGAACTTTTTTATGCAACTAATAAATCAAAAGATTTCAAAAGAAGTTTATCCATGAAACCTGCATAGTTTGAAACTTTAATTGACCTTAATCGACTTGGTTCTAACTCATTTTCTTTGCTGGGAAATCTTCCTTCATAATTTGATTTTACTTCGGAGCTGTATAAAAGCCTTAGGGTACTTCTTTAAAACGTGTGTCGTGACCAAGCAACCGGACAGAATCCTTTTTTTATGGCGTTTAACGACTGATCTTGTACTTGATCACGTATAAAGCGCCTATAAAGGAGAGTTAAGATTGTAGGTGGGCCACCTTTTTGTTTGCCTGTCCCTAGTCAAATTCATCCGACAAATTACTCAAAGAACCGGGTGTACATATAATGGAAGATTGTTGACCTGAAAGTAATTTTAAATTTAGCAAAAATGTTTACCTAAAGATTAAGGATGTTTCTAAACTATTAGTCGTTCATTCTATAGTAAATTTTATAATATGTTTTTAAATGCCTCTTAGCCGAATCCTCTTTCGTTAAAAGTTCCAAAGCCCTCGTGTCTCTTGATTCACCCTTTTTGTATGAGAATCAAACTTACATTTGACATAATTTAAATGGTTGTAAATTCGGCTTTCTTCTGCTTTACCGTTTTGTGGTGTGATCCAAGGATTTCAAGTTTGTCTTTGCTCTTTCAGACTCATCCTGGGTTTGGTTGGAAGGATAGAATCTTACCTACAAATTAAATGGGCTTTAAACTGTCTCCGGTAGTAAAGTAACTACTTAAGAGTAAGCACCCCAACATCTTGATAGAGAAGAGCTCTAACTTCATAGCTTGTAAAAGGAATACCTCCAGTAAATTAGAGTTAAAATGTATCGAATTAAACACCAATTTATCTCTATTATAATAAACACAAACATAAAACATCTTAAAATTTTATATACCTACAAAACTCATTGAATATATAATATTTATTGATGTATGAATATTGATATGATGTATATTATAACATATTTTACACCTCTTAAAATTAGATAAACATTTTTCCTTGAATAATCATGTGTATGTGTACATAATTATTAGTCTGACACGGCTAATTACAATTACTAATGTTATCTGATACAATTTTAATATATATCCAATTATCTTGGTGCGTAGGCTTCCGCGGGTAGACTCGTCATAAACGAGAGTTTGAAGTCCAGTTAGGACTTCAAACCCTTCGAGACGCGGATTTCACCGGAAAACCATGCTGTTTATATGCAATTATGTTTGTTTTTTATATTGAAATTATTTTAAATTTCAATATTAATTTTATTTCTGCTTCACCATAATGCTTCTCTCATATTTACAATGTTGATTGCAAGTAATTAATATTTGCATATTCATTGAAATTGAATGAATATGCCTGTCTTTGTGTGTTTTTATCAACGTAGGTTGATAACCAAGTCCTTTTCATAATTTCGCTCGTCTGTAAGTACCATGTAAATGGTACTTACCATGAAATGTGAAATGTGTTACACTTACTGGTGGTAGCAGCTCACTATTTGTTGTCTTTTAAATTATCTCTTTTGTTTATTTGGGTAATTAACCCTAGTTCTTTATTAGATATTGCTTCCGAGCTTACCGAAGGTAACGGAAGCATTGTGTTCACTTTTGAGAACGAAAAAATTGTATCTCCAATTTTAAAAATTCCTAGACTGAAATCCGTTTCAGAAATCAGGGAACATTTTTGGTCTCGTGTCTGTCTGTCGGTCTGTGTGTCCGCCAACCGTGAAACGTGTGACGATAACTTGAGTAAAAGTGAACCGATTTTGATGAAATTTGGTAGATCTGTTCATTTTGCCAATGCCCAGGACAAGTTTGTTGGACAACATTACTTCAAATTTAAAATTGGAATTTTAGGTCGGGAAAAAATCTAACTTCATCTATTCAATGAGACAAACAATTTCAAGTACAATTTTTAATAAAACCAACATTGACACCGCTATGAAGTGTTAAAGATCGGTAAAACTATTAATAGTTTTTACACAATTAACAATGTAACAATAAAGTAATATTACAACAATTTTAATTTTAATATAACAATAAAGCGCATGATAGGATGCGAGAAAGCTATGTGCCACACTAATTGGCAGTCTATTTTTAATTCTTTTAAAAACATCAGGATTCTGGAAGTTAACATTTTGTGGTTTGTTAGGTTTACTTGGTATTACGAAATTTATTTGCTAAGAATGACACATCTCTTCGGAATTATGAATAACTTATGTAACGGTTCATATCTGCCGCGAATATAATACGTTTATTTGGTTGTTCTTTCTCTTATACTTAGTATATAAAAGAGAAAGTAATGCAATGTCGTGAAAATTCTATTTTGATAGATGTTAATCCATTAAAATAGAAAATGGTTTGAGGTCCCATGAATCCAAAAATGTGTTTTTTTTTTAAAAAAAATGTCTATAGTTAAAAAACGATTATTTTTATTTCCAGTTTGAAGAGACTTGGCTATACCTATATGATCTCACAACTTTTTATGCGAGACTAGACATATTTTTTTTTTGTTAACTACAACTTAAATGACATAAGTATTAAAATAAAAATAAATTTCTTGTAAAAACATTTATCTTAATGGTTAGGAATTAATCATTATGTTTGGAGAGTACTCAACACATATTGGATATGGAAGACTATACAATTTAAACGGGATTTCTTCGAAACAAAATTTCAACTTTCCCGGTTGTAATCATTAAGTCTTGTATTATCAGAGCTAAGAAATGACATTAAGATGATATCCTTTGCTTGGCAAAGCAACCATTGTTGTTCACCACTTTCCTTTCAGCTTTTTGATTGGGTTTAAACTTGAATCTAGGTTCCATCGGAACGTTGCTCGTAGTTCGGAACAGCAGTTTCAGATGTTTTCGTTCTATTGTTCCATCTCTATTACATTCTATTGTTCCTTGAAAGGAGTGCTGCTGTCGCTCCTCTTCACCATCTCTCGTTATGTATTTTGTTGCTTTCCTTTATCAGCAAATCTGTGATAGGATGAGAAAAGCTATAGGAAAACACACTTGAAATGCCATTACATATTTTACCAATGTTTATCGCCCTTTTGGATTCTTAACTGCAGATTCAAGCTTTATAAAATGTTTTAAACTTTATCAAAATTGTTATTTTATATGTAATATAAATTTAGATTTTGATAATTTGAAAAACATTTTTTTTTTTCTTTTAAAAATCTATATTTTTTATGAGTGTTCATCAAGGTGCAGAACGTGGTGCTTCAGAAAAGCACTTCTGAATAGTATAAAAGCGATTCAGTATTCAACGAGTAATTGTAAAGCCTTTAAACTTTAATCATACAAAATTTATTAAAATAATCAAGCTAAATCCCCCATTAATTTTAATTTTGTGTATCCAAACCATTATAAGCATCACGAGTATATCTTTTTTATATATAGTATAACAGAAATTAGATTAAAAGATTGTCAAGTGTGTCAACAAGGTGCAGAACTTGTCATGTTTTATCAAAACACAAAGTGTTGTGTTTTGATCTAGATAAAACATGACAAGTTCTGCACCTTGTTGAACACTTACAAATTTAATTATTTTTTTTTAAATGTCTATCTAAATTTTTATTTCATATAAAATATCTGTCATTAATTGCAATTTACCTCCAGAATACGTAGAACTTTCTATCTTTAGACTAATGTAAACATAAATCTCTTTAGACATTTATGGAAATTGATTGTGTATCGAATGCCTAAGGCCTCGGGTGCGATTAGAGTGGCAGAGCGTCAGAGCGGTAGAGCGGTGAGCGGCGCTTGCAACGACGATATGAGCAAAAATAATGGACTAGGCGGTATTTTTCATCAGTTCCCTGACATTTTTACTTGTCGAGAGTTTCTAATCAACAACTGAAAGTACTCTTAGTGGTGAGTGATAAATTAATGTCTAGGCTGAGCGGTGAGTGGTAAGCGGCAAGATTTTTTGCTCGGACGCTCGTGCTTGTCATAGCCAGCCTCTACTTCCATTGTACTCAATGTAAACATAAACCTAAGCGGCACCGCATTGCCGCCCACCGCTCACCGCTTGTATCATAAGAAAATCAGAAGGGAGTAACAATCTAAAGAAGGTGTACGGAATATTCTTCTTTAGATTGTTACTCCCCTTATAAAAACAGAAGTGTGATATTTCTTTGTCCCAAAGTACATCTATACTTAACATCATTTTGCCTTAATAGTTATTTAGTCAGTCATTTATATTCTAAAAAAAAAATACTTGTGGTGTCGCAGGACACCCCGTAGGAACGAATTTCCTTACATTTTTCATTAAATATAAATTGCTAACTACTTATACATGGCGGAGTTAGAAAAAAGACAAAATTTAAAGTAACGAACTGTTTGTATACCTAGCAAGAGTTAAGGAAAAATTAAAATAAAATCATTATTTGTATCATTAAAGCAAGCGTCTTACTATAAATATATATTGAATATAAGAAAAAAGTTGATCATGATTAGTTTATTGTTAAAGAGTATGTTGGTTAAAGGATGTTGGACTGTTTTCTACCTACCCGGCCTATTAATTTAAAATATTATAAAATATATCTCTTCCCTACTCTAAAGCTTCTGCTTGAATCCGGTTGAAATTTTACATGCCTGTTTCAATTGTACTTTAGACAATGTGTAAGAAGTTTTATTAAAATCGTTGTACGTTAGAACGGAAGATATCGGTAAAAACGTTGTTTTCTTTATTTAAACGTTAGGGTCCATTTTCTTTATCTTTATCACTTCATAACAGTGTTGGTGTTCGTTTTACTACATTTTTTTATGTTCTAAAGTTTAATATTTCATTACTCCTTTAAATAGCAGAAAAAAATCCTTCCTTTTTGTAAGTGTAAACTAATGGTAAAAGGATTAGACTGGAGGATCTAAGAAAATAATCTTTTTTTTCTTTGGCCCAACAGACCGCACATTTTGCATATTTTTTTTATATTTTTAGTAACAGCAGAAATATAGTTTTAGGGGAGGGGACACGCAAAATTTTGGTGTTTTTTGACAAAATGGCGCGGAAAATTAAACACTGCCCACAAGTGTTATATATATTTGTAATCTACTCTTCAATACCTTTCATTTAATACCCCCCTCATAATTTGAAAACAATATTGTTTCGTGTGACGTGAATTATTCGCCATTTTGAATCTGAACAGCTGATAATTTAGAGTTAAGTTAGATTTAGAGTTAAGAGAGTGACAGACAAACAGACACAGGAACGAAACTATAACGAACGAACAACATAACGAAACTAACTACGGGTTTTTTTGTTTTGTTTTACCAACGAAACCCTAATAAGGGAGAGAAAAACTTGCACATGTGATAAGGGACACTTAAGTTAAAAAAAAAAATTGGATTTAAAGTAAGAATTACAAATTCATGTTATTTTATATACGAAATCAATATATATATATATATATATATATATATATATATATATATATATATATATATATATATATATATATATATATATATATATATATATATATTATATAAGAAAAATAATTCAATACAATAATTCTGGATATCCCCCCTTTCTGGATAGCCGAAACTGGTCATTTGCTAATTCAAATACTTTGTTTTAAGACCTAGTTTATTTTTATTTTTTATTTTTGTAAAATTATGAGTAAATATCACACATTGGAGAAGCCAAAATTTGTTAATTTTAGAAGGTAATATATTTAGTTTTAATTTATTATAATTACTTAAAAGAAATCTTTTCTTTAGTACAATGTTAATATTTAATTATAGTCCGTACTATTATGGAAGTTATTTATTCATTATAATTGAATAACTTCTAAGATGTCTTCTACAACACATCATAAGAAGGCTTTTCCAATGTTGAACGTAAAATATCAAATAAAACAGAAGATAGTTCGTCCGTTTTTACCTCCCACCTTTGTACGTGACCGATTTTGTGATGGCAGTCAACATTGCCTACAAAATGATATTAGTTTTATTATTATTTGTTTTTGTTTTTTTCAGTTATATATTTTTTAATACTTTATGATGGATACTATGTTTTATACCTGCTATTTAGCATATTATCTTAATGAAGTCGTTTTTAAAGTGACTGAATCTATGTTTATTTTAGAAGAAGTATCTTCCGCACGTACATTCTCAGAATAATTTAGTTTACTGAGTGAAATGGCTGTTTTTCTTTCATTACTTCCTCCCCCTTGTTTCTTCTCCTTCAAGTCTTTCTTTTTTCTTTTGGGATGTGAGTTGGGCTTTTTTTCCGAAACAACCTCTTCCCTCCTTTTTCTACTAACCCTCTCTTAGGTTTGGTTCTTCTTTTTTACTTTTATTTCTGTTTTTGCTAAGAAAAAAAGGTTCTTTCCTACAGCAACCTTATTCCCTCAGTACCTTCACATAAGCAATCTTCTGATCCATTTCTGGTCCATCAACCTTGTGTAGTAATACCTATCAAACCTTTATCCACTCCTCCTTTCTAACAGACAACTGTAGAATGTAGAATCTTCTCTTCCTAGTTACTTCAATGTTTCTTATTTCTTGTTTTTCCTCAAAGTTATTTATTTTTTTACCTCTCTTTCTTTTTTAATTCTCTGCGGAATAGATTGCTACTTTTTATTTGCTTTTTGATTTTAACATTTCTTGCTTTAGATTAGATTTAATCTCTTATCTATGGCTTTAGATTTCTACTATGTATGTATATATGTTATACATATTTTTTCTAAATTCTATAACTTCTATATCATTTATTTTATTTTTTTAAATGAGTTTAAATTTTATTTCCTATAAAATAATACTTTATTCAGTTATTTATTAATTAGATTTTTTCAAACAATACATTATTTTAATAAAATATTTAAGATATTTCATACTACGTTGATTTTTTTTGTGAATATATAATCCCTGCAAGATCAATGGCGAGATCTTACTGAATTTTATTATTAATTATTAGTGTATTTTTTATTCATTATATTTTGAATTCTACTAGAATAAAAGTCTCAGACTCAGTTAATCGTTGACATCAATAATAATATTATCGCTCATGAATGAGGAATACATTATTTAGCTAATTTCATTCGAAATATTGGGGGAATAATATTATTTATTTATTTTTTTTTTGGACAATACATTTTTGCATGTTTTATAGTAGATTTTAAATTTTAGAAATATAAATTTATATTATTTCTATACACTTATTTAAAGGTCAATTTGCCATTTGACATACTTTAAGCATATATATTTATATGTACATGAAACATGAAACTTTTTGTATATAAAGCGCTATTGTGAATGTTTTTTTTTTTTTTGTTAGACCAATGTAAGGTGTCTTTTTCATGTTAAGAAGGCTTGACATATTTTCAATTGTGCCCAAAGAGCTGTAAAATGTTCTGAACTTTTTTGGTTTCATACTGGCTCCTGTTTTTATATTTCTCTCTTTTTAGTTTCGCTTTTAACGCTTAATTTCTCCTCTTTGAACTTTTTTTTTTTTTTTTTTTTTTTTTTTTTTTTTTTTTTTTTTTAACCGACCTATATTTTTTTGTCCTAAGTTCTAAAGAAAGGGAATACAAAAAAGTACTTTTCTTGTAAGTACCGAGGTCAAACGAAAATAAAGATCAGAATAGAATAATAGAGGCTATTCATTTAATTTTCTCTTCTTTTTTTTAATATTTTGTATTTTTTCTTTTTTCGTTGGAGCTAAAGTTTTTTATTATTTAGTATTTACCGTCATCTTAAAAATAAATTGGTTAAAAAAAAATTAATTGATACTTTAGTATTCTCTTCAGTTAATAATATAAAATTTTACAGATCTCAAAATATTTTATAAAAAAAAATAGGCTATCTTATTTATGCTCTCTAAAATTCGAGTATATCATACTAAATCTAAAAAGATTGAAGAAAACGTTCGACAATGAATTTTCCTAGATTTGTCTGTTTTTAAGTTCCCTTATCCAAAAATTCCTGATAATAAAATAAAACATAGTGATACTTAAATGTAAAAGCCTACAGAAAATGCCGTATTAAATTATTCTATAAAAATAAATGTCATAATAAAAATAAAATAATTATTATAAATTTCTTAATTATAATATTCAATATAATTGTTAATTATAATAGGCGCTTGATTAATTGGTACAGATGGGTTTTTTAAACATGTTCGTAAAATTTGATCGAGACCGCCAGATCGGTATAGTAGGACCAGTCTGCAAAGACCGCTGATGCAGGGGACCTTAAAACGTGTAAATCTGTTGAAATAAAAGAGAAATCGTTGCTACATCTAGTTGAGCTGAAAGGTCTTCCCCAGCTTCATGTAGAACTGTCCGAGTTGTTAATTGTCCATCGTCTGTATGTAGAGGATGACCTCATAACTGCTACCGATAACGAAATAGTGAATGATTTCATGTAGGAGTTACAAAAAGAGTTTGAAATTACTGTCAAGAAGCCAACGAAGTATTTCTTAGGTGTAGAGGTCGAAACAAAACAAATTTTTGATAAGATTGCATCAAAAAGCCTATACACAAAGACGATACTGGAGAGTTTTGGCATGTATGAATGCAGGGCTGAAGCAACACTTACTCTTGGAAACAGCTGTCAACCTGGAAAAGAAGATAAACCTAATATATAAGATTTCCCTTACAGACCAGAAGTAGGAGCTCTTAAATATCTGGTCACTGGTACGAGACCGCAGAATATGGAGTGGGTGTTGCGTCTAGAACTTTAGAAAATCTGTCCAAAAGCGATTTTGTCATAATTCAAACGTATTCTCCGTTATTTAAGTGACACAACTGACTACGGACTGCATTACAACCCTTAATGCAAGCAAGGTACGCTGGAGAGCTACAGTTCCACAGGCCATGGAGGAGAAGGCACCACATATCTACCGCTCTACTTCAGAAGCACAGCAGGAGCAATTTCGTGGAAGGGTCAACGGCAGATATCTGTGGCAATATCAAAAACAGAGGCCGAAGTGGTTGCTCGTGAAATAGTTTGGTTAGATAGATTTCTGACAACATCTATTTGACGTGAAAGGGTTTCCCCAGCTTTGTGTAGACAACGAAGCAACATTAAAACTTGCTCATAATCCCAGCATATAAAACAAGACATTTCTTTGTTCAAGGACTGATACTTCAGGTTGACTTAAGGCCCCCATACACGGTCAAAATGTTTGCGCAAACATTTTGACCATGTATGGGGCTGTTTGATGTTTGCGCAAACATGATGTTTGAAGTGTATGCCCTAAATTTGTTTGATATCAGGTTTGCGCAAACTGTTTGATCGTGTATGGGGACCTTTAGAAGTGAAAAAGGTCTGCTCAGAATTCCAGCTAGCTGGTCTGTTGACCAAGCCTACTCATAAGCCTAGGTTTAGGCTTATGGCACTTTGACGTAAGATTGTTTTACGAGGAGACCAGGCCACCTGAAATTTAATAATATGATTGTCATAAAAATGTTTTGTTTCTTTTTGAAAAAAAAGAAAGACGATATAGTGTTAGAATTATTTTATTATTAAAAAAAAAACAATCTTGGAAAAAAAGAGTGTACATATTATTATTGTTTTGATGTCAATTGTCCCTTTTGACTTGACTCTCACTCTGTAAAAAATAAATATTAGTCCATGAGATAGCGTGCACAAAAGTGTCTGACTAACATGAAGCGTGGGAGTTATTCTTTTACTTTCTTATATATTATTAATACTATATAAAGAGAAACAGTAAAGTAAACCGATGTCATTAAATTTTAAGAACGTTCATACTTATTCAGTCGGGTAATCATACATCCATAAAGCACTGTTCTCCAAATTGTGTTACTCCTATTTATTTCTTAGAGTATAGGACCAACAGTAGCTCGGTTGGCTGCTACCTCCTTCAATTCAACTTCAGTATTAGTTCATTAGTGGTACTCCTATTTATTTCTTAGAGTATAGGACCAACAGTAGCTCGGTTGGATGCTACCTCCTTTAATTCAACTTCAGTATTAGTTCATTAGGGTTACTCCTATTTACTTCTTCGAGTATAGGACCAACAATGGCTTGGTTGGCTACTACCTCCTTCAATTCAACTTCAGTATTAGTTCATTAGGGTTACTCCTATTTACTTCTTCGAGTATAGGACCAACAATGGCTTGGTTGGCTACTACCTCCTTCAATTCAACTTCAGTATTAGTTCATTAGGGGTACTCCTATTTACTTCTTCGAGTATAGGACCAACAATGGCTTGGTTGGCTACTACCTCCTTCAATTCAACTTCAGTATTAGTTCATTAGGGGTACTCCTATTTACTTCTTCGAGTATAGGACCAACAATGGCTTGGTTGGCTACTACCTCCTTCAATTCAACTTCAGTATTAGTTCATTAGAGTTCATTCATGTTTTAATATATTTTTAAATGAAGTCGAACAATTTTAGCCTTTCAATATTAATAAATATCTGTAGTAAAATACACATTATTTATATGTATAATTCATATGGTTAATCTAATTGTAAACATTTATGAACGTGAATATTTCATTAAATAAATACGTAGAATTTCGAAAATCTATTGTACCTATAACTACAATAGAAAACTAAAAAAAAAAACTTAACTTTAAAATAGAATTAAATAGTAATTCAGAAATGATATTATTTTATAAAATAACTAATTAACCATTATTTTTGTTAATCCAAATTGCATACAAAAATTAATTCATACGAGTATAAGACAAATTTTGCTTTATTAAGAATGTTATTAATTTATAAAATGTCATTGGTACATTAAATAGACTCTTCATTTTGTATTACGTCATATTTTATTGATATAATAATTCTGCATAGCAATTTGATTTTATTGTATTTTTAACAAAAACCTATAGACGTTCTGATATCATATTTTATAATTTTATACTAATAAAAAAGTATGACTAAAAACATAAATATTGATTTACAACTTTATAGACACGATATAACTATCGAAAATATAGTTTGTCACTCTTATTTTTATTCAAAGTGATATTTGAGTTTATAAAGCTATTTCACTGCTATACTCGTAATTTAACACTTAAACGTTCTTTAATTGCATTTACGTGATTTCATAGCAATTAATTTATTGAAAAGATTATTTTTCTGGTGGTTTGTTTAAATGATATTTGAATAAATATTTTAACAATAAAGCTTTATTGTTATAATTTTTTAATAAATTTCTAGCTGTTAAAATGTCATAAAAATGCGTTAAAGGTTTATTTATTTAAATGTTTTAGTTAAATAAACTTAATTTAAATTGGAAATTTATTAGGTAGAGCTTTTTAAAATAAAAACTAACATTTTTCGCAAATAAACCTGTGATTTACAGAGCTAAATTTTTATGAAGATAATTCATTAGTGCCTTTGACAGAAATATAATATTATCTCTCCCGTTGTATTGTCTTTTGTCCAAGGTGCTAATGATGATTTTGATGTAAAGATATAGTATAATTATTATTAGTTAATATTACAGTTTTTTTAAGCAGTTATTTGTAATTATTTATTCTCTCTTTTCTAATCAAGGCATTAGTTTAATACAGTACAGAGGGACCTGCCTTTTTGCATGTCTATTCAGTATTCAGGGCTTGTAGTGAGTCACTGAAAGTCACTTAAAGTCACTTATTTTGACGAGAGTCACTTTTTTGTCACTTATTTAAAAAAAAGTCACTGAAAGTCACTTATTTGGGCTTACAAGGATAAAAAAAACTTAATTTTCTGTAGTTTTTTAAATACAAAACATATATTTTAACTGTTATTCAAAAGGGATTTTGTAAGCTCAAGACTTTTTTTAACTATGAATTTTATATTAGGCCTACTTTGAACTGTGATTAATGATAAAGTTTGTAACAGTTGCACTAGATTCAGCTGGCGTGTGTTGTGTTTTATCGTCAATATTAAGATGGAAAATGGTTGAAATAAAGATGAAAAGAATATTTTATTCCGAACTCCCTCCTGATTGTTATTACTTTTCCTAAAAGTATTGTATTCGAAAAGTATTGTTTCACCAAAAACTTTTTTTTTTTTTTGAGATTTCAGCGGAATTATCCGTTTTGGGTGTTTTTAAGACCTCCTGAGAGGTTTTCAGCATGGCGTCTGTATGTATGTGTGTGTGTGTGTTATCAGTTATCACTGTAGTGCCCAAGGTATTTAACCTAGAGAGTTGAAACTTGGCAGAAAACCAGTCTTTACCTGTAGTGGTGCCGCCCGGAAAATCAACTTTTTCCGCCATCTTAAACTTAGTTTGCTGAGTGAGCAAAAATTTTAAAAAATCGTAATATCGAAAATGGTCCTGATCGAGTTGAAATTTGGCACGAATGTACCTCTTTGCATGACAAACAAGCCCACCAAATTCCATTTTGATATTGGCCGCCATTTTGAAGTTATCAATATTTGAATTATAAACTTTGACGGTTAATAATTCCAAAAGTATAAATACGTTTTTGAGTTATAGCATATTGTTGGAACTGGAAAAAATTAAGGAACAAATATAAAAAAAACCCGATGAAATTCCATTAATTAAGTTACAAGCGAATATAATTATTTATTAGTGCGATAATTTTGGTGACGTCAAAGTTTGTTTACATCTGTCAAAAGATACCGCCAAAGTTCAATTTTTTTTTTTTTTTTGTAGTTACGATACACAAAATCAAATGAATAAAAAACTGTTCTAAAATGTTTATAATTGCATTTGTTTAACAGTGCTAAACAACAAAATGTAACTAAAATATTTTTTTTTACTTAAAATTAAGTCACTTAAAGTCACTTATCTGGGGAAAACAGGTCACTTAAAAGTCACTTATTTTGAAAAAAATAGTCACTAAAGTCACTTAATTTTGAGGAAAATCTGCTACAAGCCCTGAGTATTGTCTTTTTTGTGCATTTTTATTTATGTAAGTAGATAAATTTGTCTAGTTTGCAAACTTATCTTCTTGTTATCTCTTGTAAACAAGAAGTTTGTTGAGGTTCAAGCAACTCGCCTTGAAATCATTACTACATCGTACCTTTTTGAACCATTCACATATCTTTGTAGAACTACTCCACTAAGAATTCTTATCATTAGGTGTTCATCCCGAACATAAAGTATCCTATCCTTAACATGTATCTTTATTAGGTTAAAGACCTAAGCTAAGCTAAGAGGATGCTCTTTGAATTGGAAAACCTTGACACAATGGTTGAGTTGCAGAAGCTGTAAAGTTATTAACGCTTCTGAAATACCGCAATTAAGAAATAAAAAGGGAAACATTTGTAATAAATATACTCTTTATAGAGTCTCCAACAATTCTATCTTTTCTGAATAATTACTTCTATCTATGATGAAGATTGTGTTTCGGATTGCAATCTCCGTTTCAACCTTCCGTCTGTCATGGTATTAAACGTTTGATAATGTTTGAAGTATGCATTGTGTACAAGGTTTAAGCAGCTTTAAGCTGTCAGTTTTTAATTAAAAGTAACTCTTTGACGAAGAGCATAAATAACGAGCATACATAACAAGCATTTCACTCCTTCATTCACAATAAATTTAAATGTGTTTTAGGTTCAAACTGCTTTAGACTGTCTGTTTCCTTAAAGATGACTTCTACGATATACTTCTAAAAGGATATCTAAAATTCTCCAAGATATCTTTGAGCTTGTGACTTGGTTTTAGCTGGAGATGCCACGGCTTATAGCTCATATCACTTATAGTTACTACTATATTATTAAATTTAGCTCACTAGTTGAATCTATAATTATATTATTAATTGAAAAACGACAACTTAAATCTCAATCGCTAACATTGTCAGTACCGTTCTGCATTTTATTCGATATTTTCCATGGATAATATGGTGCATGTTTAGGTCAGTGTGGTATTTGCTGTGGTTTACATGAGTTCAAAGTGGAAATCTGCCGTGGCTTTGCTTTAGGGTTGCGAATGTGGTAGATCAAACGGGGGTTTCAGCTACTTTAAGTTGTTTGCACTTCACCGTATTCCCGTACCGCCAAATTATTAATTGCTTCGGTTAATATAGGGGAACGAGGTAGAATATTTAGAGGTTATTGATATTTGTCCTGGTGGTTTTGCCCAGTATTTAGGGAATTTGGTATTTAGTGGTTAAAACGAGTGAGGACTCAGTTTATGGTGACATAGATGTTTCATGAACTACATATGATATTAGAGGGATATTTATCTAGGCGTTTTTGCATGAAGTTTTGATTATAAATAAAAATACACTGCCAATTAGTGTGGCACATAGCTTCCTCGCATCCTATCATGCACTTGATTGTTATATTACTATATTGTTATATTGTTTATTGTGTTAAAACTATTAAATAGTTTTAGCGATCTTTAACACTTCATACAGGTGTCGCTGTTGGTTTTACTAGAAAATTGTATTTGAAAAAAAATTTTGTCTCGTTAAATAGATGAAGTTAGATTTTTTTCCCGAACTAAAATTCCAATTTTAAATTTGAAGTTCACGTTTACGCGAGCGTTGCTCGTGAACGCTTGGACGGATAACGCTGTCCAACGAACTCGTCCTGGGCATTAGTAAAATGAACATTTCTACTAAATTTCATCAATATCGGTCGACATTTACTCAAGTTATCGTCGCACGTTTCATAATTCGCGGACACACAGACCGACAGACAGACAGACAGACAGACAGACAGACACGAAACCAAAAATGTGTCTGAACCACGAAACCAAACTGTCTGAAACGGATTTCTGTCTTGGAATTTTTAAAATCGGAGGCATAAAAGTTTTTCGTTCTCAAAAGTGAACACAATGCTTCCGTTACCTTCGGTAAGCTCGGAAGCAAAAATTATAAATTAGTTTAAAATCATATACACGTCTTAATCATTTACACACGTCTATATAATCTTTTACATATTTGTAAAATATTTCGAGGAATATTTACTTCTGTTCGTCCCCATCGTAGTTACAAAATTTTTTAGCCACAGTAAACACTGCAGAAGGATTAAATGATTTAATATGTTCCGGAGAAAACAGAAGCTTGGAAGTACAGAGTTCCTCTTCAGTTAATAAATGAGCTTTCAGGATGTTAAGCAGTCATATTATCATTATTATATTTAAAGAAATTGCATTATTCGTCCAGTTATAATTATAGTTAAAGCTTTAAAGCTTTCTTGTACAGGCACTGACAATTTAATTCCATTTGTTTGGTTTATTTTTCATATTAAAAACTGAGGTGAAGTATAAAGGCCACTGTTCTGCAGAATTTAACGAACTTTCGGGCTCCAAGAAAATTTTATCTGAACTTTATGCTTTTGAGGTTGCTGAATCCGAATCTGAAGTCAAAATTTCTCCTATACGTACAGTTTTCCCGGAAAATGCGCCTAAAGTTCGGACAAATTATGTTTTTGGGGGTTTTTGATCCAATTTATCGCCCAAAAAAATGTCGTAAAAAAAAAAACATTAATTGGGTGTTTTAACAAATGTTTTGTGGCTTTTTTTCTCACATTATTCTAGAGAATTACAATATATGTGACTCCACAATATATGTTATCTAACTATATCTTGTGCCCCCCCCCCCCCCCCCCCCCCCCCCCCTATGTCACAACAATTTTAATCTGAGATGAATGTCAATAAAAATCAGAAAAAGGCACATAACATTTGTTATATTACTGAAAAAGGGATAAAAATACAAAGACTTAATGTGTGGAAAAGTCGATTTTTTTTTGTTTCGTATTTTTCAATTTTCTTTAAAAAGTAAGGACATCTTTTTTTTTCTTTAGATTCGTGTTCTTCATGATTTGAAGATATTAAAACGCCCAATAAATGTTAATTTTTTGGGCGAATAATTGGGTCGAAAACCCCCAAAAACAAAATGTTTCCGAACTTTAGGCGCATTTTCCGGGAAAACTGTACGTATAGGAGAAATTTTGACTTCAGATTCGGATTCAGCACACAAAAATACTTCAGAAAAGTACATTTTCATTCTGAAGCTTTTTTTGCAGAACAGTGAGAATAAGTGTGCCATACAGGCAAATGATACTTCCCAATAATAGTACGTATTCGATCCCAGATTGTTATGACGCTTTCCCCTCTTTATGACCGTAGCAACAGATGTGTAACTGGCCTAAACCGTGCCCTAATACTGTTACTGGATTAGGGTTGTAATCTAATACAGTTTCATTTATTTTCTTTTTAATTGAGCTTCATAATTGAACAAAACAACTGTTTTATTGGTTTATTAAATATCAAGGGACATCGAATATAAAGCGCAAACACTAAGACAACAATCAGTTTGATAAACACTAACAAAACTTTCCCATATTCTTAGTGATATTGAATTTAAATTTCATGTCTCATTTAATTTATTTGTTATTAAAAAAAAGTGAAACAATTCAACAAATGGTTGTTTACATCCGGTTTACGATTTTCAGTTGATTTAGATTATTTATATTATTTATATTATTTAGATTATTATTTAGTTCTAGAAACAGATTAAACATATTAAATATGTGCATGAAATAGCACAATACCCTTATGTAAGTGATGCATATTATTTAAATCATTTATTAAATACGCATCATACATATTTAATATTTATATATACACAAGAGTTTACTATGCCGCCACAGTCAGATAAATTCTCAAAGAAACATAATTTCAATTAATAAAATAATTTCATAAAATGTTAGCGAAGAATGAAGAAAAACATGAAAACAATATTAATATTTATAATAATTGTTAAAATGTATATAATAATCCCCTTATATACCAATTCCCAATTCTGTGTACAGTATAAATCAACTATCCACTGTATCACAGTGTTTTTTTACAAGATTTTTTCAGGTAAATCAACTGCGGGCCTAAGACGGCAGTCGATTTAAATATCTATCACAGGTGGGCGAGTCTTAAAAATTTTCAATTTCGTTAATTTTACATAAAAAATGTTTCACTTGGACGAGTCTCGAAACGCTACTTCGTTTCCCGATGTCAATTTCATCCAAGCAAATTTACTTAAAAGAAGTTTCACTTCAAAAATGGATACTCGTAATGTAAGAGTTTTATTCAGTATTGGTTCGGGCATGTCCGACGTATGGAAGAAGAGAGATGGCCTCGCCGAGTTATAAAGTGGTCCCCTCCTGGTCGGAGGAAGAGAGGACGACCACGGTCCACTTGGATGAGAGGTGTTGTCCAGGCTATGAGAAGATTTCTTGGCGAGAACTCTTGGCAGGATCGCAGAGCATGGAGAAAGGGAAACCAGGGTCCCTCTGTTGTTAAGTGGAAACGCCCTCAAAAGTAAATAAATATTTAGTATCCTTGTGTAAATGAGAAAATTTTGTTGGGCTCGATTGTTTCTTATTTCCTTTTAATTTTGTGTCATCGTAGTGTAGGCTGTTATACCCAAGTGACACCGCGACCCTGTCTTGTCTCGAATGTTATTTAATTTTCAAAACCGGCTTTCACCTATGGATATATTTTGAGTCAGATTTAAACCTCTTTTTCAAGTTCTACCTTCATTCTTCTCTCATTTCTAGCTATCATTAGCATATGGTCATTGTGGTTAAGGTCATCTAGTGTTGGTCGCAATTCTCTAGTGACTTTGTCGTATCCACCAATGTAATTTAATTTACAAAGGCGGCTTTCAACCACAAATGGCTGGAGTTTTTAATCTTTTCTCTTTTAAACTTCTTCTCCTCTTACAATAATTTGCAGTTGAAAGCCTATCTTTCTTAATTAATATAATTTCTTGTGGAAAGATTTCTTTCTTTATTCGTATTACCATTTCCATCTCAGATTAATTTAATATTTTCTAAAGATTATATTCAGTCATTAGGATAATTCAGTATTTATGTTTAACATCGTTTGAAATTCTCAATAACTAAGCAAAACTAGTAATAAATGAAAACGTTTACTGTTATAAATGTACATTGGTTATGAAATGTCTTCGATGCATTATAACTTGATGTACACGAAACCCGTATTGGTTGCGACCTTTCACCGAATCTTGTCCTCAACCTATTTAAGAAATAACTGTCTACTGAATTTTTTATAGAAAAATTTAACATCTATAATTGAAGCGAGCGTAGCGAGCTTCCTACATTCAACGAAATATGCTCCGTGTCTGTCTGTCTGTCTGTCTGTCTGTCTGTCTGTCTGTCTGTCTGTCAGTAACGTTCACGCGTGTGACGATAACTTGAGTAAAAGTTGACCGATTTAGTTGAAATTTGGTATACATGATCCTCTTACTAATACTCAGGCTAAGTTCGTTGGACAGCGTGATCCGTCCAAGAGTTCGCGCGCAACGCTCGCGTAAACGAGAGGTTTAAAAATTAAATTGGAATTTCAGGACGGGAAAAGATTCTATCATCATCTATTCGATGAGACGACCATTTTTTTCAAATAACATTTTTTAGTAAAACCAACAGCGACACCGCTATGAATTAATAAAGATCGCTAAAACTATTAAAGCGGGCCTAAACGTTTAAAATAGAGAAAACAACCTTTTTACCGATATCTTACGTTCTAACGTAACGATTTTAATAAAACTTCATAGACACCATCTGATGCACAATTGAAACAGGCATGCAAAATTTCAATTTGATACATGCAGTAGTTTGTTTGTAGCAAAGAGATACAAATTATAAATATTGAAATAGAGATGTATGGTTAGTGGAATAGTAAGAATGCGGGGTGGTTTCCTTACTACTAGCCGCTGTACTACTACTATACCCATTATCTATCAACTCATCATGATTCACAATAATTTTTTTTTTCAATATTCAATACATATTTATTACTATACGCTCGCTTCAATGATAGAGCCACGCGATGCCTAGTTAACCTTGTATTGTCTTATTGAAGCGAGCGTAAGCGAGCTTCTTACATTCAACGAAATATGCATCTTGTCTGTCTGTCTGTCTGTCAGTAACGTTTACGCGTGTGACGATAACTTGAGTAAAAGTTGACCGATTTAGTTGAAATTTGGTATACATGTTCCTCTTACTAATACTCAGGCTAAGTTCGTTGGACAGCGTGATCCGTCCAAGAGTTCGCGCGCAACGCTCGCGTAAACGAGAGGTACAAAAATTAAATTGGAATTTCAGGACGGGAAAAGATTCTATCATCATCTGTTCGATGAGACGAACATTTTTTTCAAATAACATTTTTTACTAAAACCAACAGCGACACCGCTATGACTTAATAAAGATCGCTAAAACTATTAAAGCGGACCTAAACGTTTATAATAGAGAAAACAACCTTTTTACCGATATCTTACGTTCTAACGTAACCATTTTAATAAAACTTCATATACACCATCTAATGCACAATTGAAACAGGCATGCAAAATTTCAACTTGATACAAGCAGAATTCTTTGCATAGTGAAGAGATACATTTATAATAATTGTTTAAAAGCTACCGTGGGTGGTGAAGATTGTTAAAGTCGGATAGTGTATAGGTTTGTTTAGGAAGTAAAGCTTTGTACCGAGTACCCTCACTCTTCCCCACACTACCCTCTTCCACTTATCTTCAACTATGACATTCATCATGATTAATAAATTTCAATATTCAGTATTTCATTGCAATACGCTCGCTTCAATGATAGAGCCACGCGATGCCTAGTTTAAAGTTATATTTGATCCAATAAATCCTTCGTTCATACCTAATTCGTTTAAGTTTAAATAAGAACTCCTAAACAGTTAACTTATACTAGGTTCCATTAAAGGGATTCCAAACTATTTAGCATTTTTTTTTTTACTTTTGATATTCTATAAATAAATACTTTATTCAGAAAAGAGAAGATCATTGCTATCGATTTGTTTAGGCTTGCATCTATATATACTCATATTGACCCCCTGACGATCTAAATGGATCATAGGGTGAAGATCATAAGAATATTGTAATATATAAGAAATAAAGGCATTATTATTATAATACTTATATTGAGTACTTTGACTTAAAGAAGGTTTTTAAAATACACGAGTTCTACAACTTTGCATTCACCAACATGAGCTTCTAGCTCATGTTGTCTTTTATGACTAGTATCCCCCCTTAATGTTAATGCATTGTTCTTATCTTAAAAATGGATGACATCATTTATTAAAATTGACGTTGTTTACTGCTGTACTATAAATATTTTATTATTGGGTTACTTCGAACTATCTATATAAGGTTAAACTTAAAACCAAATGTTAAAATATGGTTGGCTGATATATTGTGGTGATAAAAAATTATAACGTGTGATTAATTCACACGTGAATAAAACAGAGGTTGTTTAGTCTTAAATAATACCTGATAGTCTATAAACGATCGTTTCAGCCTTTTGACCATTTTAAATAAAAAGTACTATTAATAATTAGTCTTCATAAATGATCGTCTGATTGTTATTTGTATTTTTATTGTAGTTAGCCAATTAT
Source organism: Gerris lacustris (assembly GCA_951217055.1). Taxonomy (NCBI): domain Eukaryota; kingdom Metazoa; phylum Arthropoda; class Insecta; order Hemiptera; family Gerridae; genus Gerris; species Gerris lacustris. The sequence goes on from OX578283.1 coordinate 47,684,472, forward strand.
ATATTATTTTAGATTAAACGATCTATTTTTTTATGCAAGTGCAAATAAATTATAATTATATGGAATACAAGAATAATGAATCCTTAGTTCATCGATATCTATTAGTTAAGTGTGTACTGAAAATGTTAGAAGCTGTTGTTTGTGTAAACAATGATTCAGTTAGTTCTTGACAGAACTTAGTATATTGAATCCCGATGTCTGTTAGAGACATCGAGTTGCTAAGTGCAACTGTGTAGAATAGTAGTTTTTAAGTGCACGACTAACAGTACTTAGAACTTATTTCTTCTCAGTATGTTGGCACTTGTGGCTACATATTATAGTGAGCCCCTCTTATTTTCCCTTCTGCTTAGCTTTACTGCAGCTGTAGAAAGAGAGCCTTCATTCAGTTGCCATGGTTACACTGGGGTTTGTATCCCCAATCTTTTCCCCTAAAACCTTTCCTTCGTCCCCCTCCATGTAAGGCGAAGGTAACGATTCCTTAACATAAGTTTATAACCATAAAAATCTTTTCTCATTTTCCTCTCTCCTTTTCTTTTCTTTCTTTCTATGCGGCTGTTTCGAAGTTGTTGCTAATACGATAATAATAAAACCGCCAATCTAACTCTATAATGGTTCTAGAAGAAACGGTTTACGGGAAATCATCAGCGTTAAGGTTTATTTTTGTGAAATGGTCAACATAAATGTGAACCGTGAGAATTAAGTTTGATACTGTTATTGTAGGTACTGATGATGGCCGCGAGGCCGTAAGCTGGTTTTGAAAATTAAATATTAATTTTGTGACGAGGCTTCTCGTTTTTTATTATTCTATTGACATCAGCTCCACTTGCGCTCTTATTCTTCATTAGATCATGTTCTTGCACTCTTTGACAAGTTAGTGTGATCTTGGTGTTTAAGTTAAACGAGTACCAAGATGAAAACATTAACTGTTTGAATTTTAGACGATCCGTTTAATTAGGTTTAGGTTCAATTCTCAGAGGTATAAGTGCGCACCACTTTTGGTGATGGATCATCAGCCCTTATTATGTACAGTACTAAATATTTTCATAACTTTTCAAAAGAAAAATATTCTTCAGCTTTTTCTGAACGAGTTAAAAACATAATAAAATATATTAACATAAAAGCTAGGTTTCAACAAAAAAAATCGGGTACGGGGTACCTCGGAACTTTTCCTCACTTCAGAGGCCACTAAAGTGGCCTCTCCTGCTGTTCTGTAGCAGGAGGAAGCAGCATTGGACGTGGTCAGTACTTGGATGGGTGACCGTTCTGAACTAACTGATTTATTATCATTCTTCAAAAAAAACCTTATTTTTAATACCTATATTTTATTTAATTATTTGAAATTTGGCGGTATTTTGACAGATGTAAACAAACTTTGACGTCATCAAAATTATCGCACTAATAAATAATTATATTCGCTTATAACTTTTAAACTAATTAGTGGAGTTTCATCGGTTTTTTTTATATTTGTTCCTTAATTTTTTCCGGTTCCAACGATATGCTATATGTCAAAAACCTATTTATACTTTCAGTATTATTAACCGTCAAAGTTTAAAAATTCAAAAATTTATAACTTCAAAATGGCGGCCAAAATCAAAATGAAATTTAGTGGGCTTGTTTGCCATACAGAGAGGTACATTCGAGCTAAATTTCAACTCGATCATGACCATTTTCGATTTATTACGATTTTTTTTTAATTTTTGCTGACTCAGCAAACTGGGTTCAAGATGGCGGAAAAAGTTGATTTTCCGGGCGGCACAACTACAGGTTAGGACTGATTTTTCTGCCAAGTTTCAACTCTCTAGGTTTAATACCTTGGGCGCTACGATGATAACACACATACATACGTCATTCTGAAAACCACTCAGGAGGTCTTAAAAACACCTAAAACGGATAATTCCGTTGAAATTTCGAAAACAATTTTTTTGGTGAAAACAATACTTTTCCTACTATTAGTAGTGAGGAAAAGTAAAAAAGCATATCATCAATCAAGGATTTATGTGGAAAATAATTATATCACCGTGTAAAGGGTTATGATGCTCTAAAACTTCGGGTATTCCATGCTTCCTTGACCACATTTTTCTTGATCTCATATAGTTGGAGATCTAATGAACATAATGTCCCCTCCTAATTTCCTTATCTCGGGTACAATATGTGCTGAGCGACGTGTTGTTTTTAATATTACCTAATGTAAAACTACGAGCTCTCAATTATTTTCCAATGGCGACATAGAAGTAAATAAATATGCATACAGACTGAAAAAAAAACTAATCATACAAAATAATAATAAACTCTATTCGATTTTTTGCGCCATCTTTATAAATAATAATTTAGTTATTGATCAAGTTTATTCTCGACTTAACGGTGCCGCCGCCAGCTATTGACATATCGAATTGAATTTTAGTTAGTTACTTATAATCTAGGTTCTTTCAACACCAGGAATGTAGGATAGAGACGTAGGATAGACTTTTTCTGCTAAAGTGTACTTAAACAATGGCTTTATTATACAGGAGGTCTTTATGCGTATTAAACATTTCTTGTTACTGCTACATATTAATTTATAAAATAATTAGGTTTCCTCATGTTCTTTTTGATATGAGTTAAATCTCCATTCTGTCTAAATGAGTTGTTTTAAATTATTCAGTTTTTGCACATTGCATTACATTATGGAATACATTTAAAATAACTTTATTTCACAATTGTCAAAAACACTAATAACATATTTTTTTATTTATTTAACCTGAAAATCATGCTAGGTCTTTTACATTTATAATTACCCTTCTCTTTAAACTAGATTTCTCTCTGATTTATTTAGTTTTATCAAGTTAATCTATTCACTATTTACGTATTCAGCTTGACTTTGGTTTCATTGTCTGCATTAGTGAAATATAGGGGGGGGTAATATGATCCAGTGATAACCTTACCCTGTTCAACCTACTTAGTTAAATGAAAATATCATATATTTAACAAGTTTGAAAAGGAGCAGAACAAACTTTAGTTGGGTTGTTTGGTTTTCCATTCTGTTGAATTAATCACTCCATCTTCCTCCCCGATATAACAAGCGTCAAACTCAGAACCGAAAATCTAGAAACTAAAGTTTTAACAATCTTAATACCTTTCAAAAGTTGAGACTTAGTAAAATAATAGTTCCTTAGAAGAAACTTTTGATGGGTAAATGCCTCGCTGATTCGAATACATATTTAAACTTACCTCTCCGTCTCCGCCTATAAGATAATTGAGTTTTATCATTACTTAATATCGTCTTGGTTAATTAATAAACATTTTTAGTTCTATTCTTTATAAAGTACTTAGTATTTTCTTAACCCATTTCTATTTATGAATACTTACAATGTTTTCGCAAATAACTCTTTGTACAATTACCATTAATAATTCATAATTTCTCCTGACTTAAGATAGTAATAATTTAGAAGTATATTGAAAGGATGTTTCCACGAGTTATCTCATTATAAATCAGGGTTGGACAAATGCGGCTCTTTGTTGAGTTAAGTGCGTCTCCCATTCAAAATTTATATCTTTTTTTGGTTTGAAGATTTGAAAAGTTCAAAATCTACATTTTCATTTATTGAAATAAATTTATTTGATGATTGATCTTACGAAGATAGATAGATCTAGTTGAAAAATTAGCTAAGAAATTTGTGTTATTAGAGGTGAAAGAGGATCAGGCATTGCAAATGCAGCATGAAACAACTTCTACAGTTGCATTTTAGAAACTCTTGCTTAGTAATCTTTAGTAAGTCTAATTTTGGTATATCATATTGCTCTGAATCCTACTTCACAATGAAGTTCATGAAGTCAGAATACCGCTCTTAAGGTGCGTTTACACCTGACATTTATTGCATGACATTTATGTCAGACAGAAATCTCAGAAGTCTGAGATTTATGTTTCTACTCTCAGCTATAAGTGTCGACACTTCTATACCAACAGATGTAAACACCGATTATTTGAAATTTCAAACTCCTCTTCGTACATTTATTGCAAATTTATGCATTGCGAGAAGTGTCAGACATATATCTCCGACATAAATCTCAAGCAATTTCTCTCAGATGTAAACACTCAAAGTGATTTCTGTCTGACACTTGATATTTATTGCCGGAGAGAAGTGTCAGGTGTAAACGCACCTTAAGTTGATCAACTAAGATAATTGCTGCGGAGGTATTTAACACATTTTACGCCATATTTCCAAGATTTTTACCAAAGTTATTCGCTCAATGCTTATTTTATTTAAATTATTACCATTTTGAAATCATTTTTGCATTGTTTATCTCTTAATTGTATTTTCTTTTACGGTATGTACTTAAGACAGACTTAAAATAGCTCTTAAGACTTATGTAGAATATGGAAATATATTTTGTAAATATATGAAATCAAATTTTATTTTGTGTATTCAAAACTATGCAATTATGGTCTTGCTCTCTTATGAAAAACTGGGATGCGGCTCTCATTGATCTCATGCGTGCACACGCCCACCCCTGTTATAGATCTTTGGGTTTTCTGGTGTCACGAATGTTCCACGTCACGAAGAATTTGAAGTCCGACGTTTCGCTTCTACTACAGGTAGAATCTTCAGGGGATTCTCACATCTTCAAGAGCATTTAAGAAATGTTAAGAACTGCAATCACAGATAGGCGATTGGCCAACATTCCGCAGAAAACGGCCGTCTCATTAGATTTGAAACATTCGTGTTCTCACATTAATTAATAATGGTATGGCAAGGGAAGCCGACGACATTCAGATACAAACGGAGAACTTCAAGAGACATAATAGTTTTACCATTTTTCGAACCTGGAAAGCTCTGCAAAATGAAAGAGGAGGCGCAACAAACCCCCGACCTCAATCAGCAGTCACTCAGGTAAAGGAATGCCGATGAAGGCAGTGCCCGCTATAGTGCATAATCCTAACCAATTATTATCTCTGGACATAGGAAACCCCTCGAGAATTCTAGGTACTGCATCTGTTGTAGAAGAATGCATCATAACAATGTATTTTCTTCAGACGTCGTCAGCTGAGTTATCTTCTTGCTATGAGTTAACATATACGATACTTACCCTGAAGATTCTAGTAGTGGAAAGGAAACATCGTATATTAAACCGTCGTGGCGCGAATTTCACCAAAAAATAAGATATTTTTCTACTAAAACTAAGAAATAAAATAAATATACTAGGCATCGCGTGGCTCTATCATTGAAGCGAGCGTATTGCAATGAAATACTGAATATTCAAATTTATTAATCATGATGAATGTCATAGTGGAAGATAAGTGAAAGAGGGTAGTGTGGGCAAGAGAGTGGGGGTACTCGGTACAAAGCTTTACTTCCTAAACAAACCTATACACTATACGACTATAACAATCTTCACCTCCCGCGGTAGCTTTTAAACAATTATTATAAATGTATCTCTTCACTACTAAGAATTCTGCTTGTATCAAGTTGAAATTTTGCATGCCTGTTTCAATTGTGCATTAGATAGTGTATATGAAGTTTTATTAAAATCGTTACGTTAGAACGTAAGATATCGGTAAAAAGGTTGTTTTCTCTATTATAAACGTTTAGGTCCGCTTTAATAGTTTTAGCGATATTTATTAAGTCATAGCTGTGTCGCTGTTGGTTTTAGTAAAAAACGAATAGATGATGATAGAATCTTTTCCCATCCTGAAATTCCAATTTAATTTTTGTACCTCTCGTTTACGCGAGCGTTGCGCGCGAACTCTTGGACGGATCACGCTGTCCAACGAAGTTAGCCTGAGTATTAGTAAGAGGAACATGTATACCAAATTTCAACTAAATCGGTCAACTTTTACTCAAGTTATCTTCACACGCGTAAACGTTACTGACAGACAGACAGACAGACAGACAAGATGCATATTTCGTTGAATGTAAGAAGCTCGCTTACGCTCGCTTCAATAAATAATTCAATTGTAATTCTTTTTATTTAATATTGTTTAAGTGATTTCTCCTCTTATTATCACCTTTTTGATACATCCTCCTCCCTATTCGTGGTTGGCTGCCACATTTTATATGGCCTTAGTATATTTGATTTTTTAAATATATAATTATTGGTCAATATTAAAGTTAAATTAAATACAGCAAAAAAGTGCTGAGACTGAATCAATGTTAGACTGAATACACCAATATTTGTATTGCTTTAATAATATTTATTGAGCATGAAATGTTTTGATTTCATTAATTGGTTTAGTTTTATTGTTCTTTGCAATAATTTTGATGTTATGATGTATATTTTCATTCTGAAAAATAATATCTATATTTATTTATTTTAGGCTTTTTTTTTGGTAAAAACATAACGATGTTTGATTCTGTAAAACTTAGTTTTACATGAAAAATAATTTTTTTTTAACGTATTTATTTTTCCTTTTCTGTTTCAGGTATGTTTCTCTCTGAAAATCTTTATTATTTGTAAGTAATTGCTTATTTTAAAATAATGCTTATTTTCTACTTGGTGAGTTTGTATTATTAATTGCTTCACCTTCTTACTCACCTTATTAAAATGGTATGTTTTAATCATAAAAATTATATATTAATAGAAGCTTAGGTTAGAAGAGAAAGAAAGAGTAAAATAACTTATCTACGATCTAAGTTGAACCCATGTTAACATTAAGTGAAAGTAATTGTTGTCTAGTTTTTATCACCCTTTCTTGCGTTAACTTCAAGGATAAAGGGTGCATTTAACTACCTTTCTGAACAAGTAACACTTTGGAGAGTTCTGTAAACATGTTACAAGAAGGGTTAGGGAATTATAGGTCTGTAGAGGATAATGGGTATAACTTTAGCCTTACTAAGACTTTAGGGCAGCTGACAAAGACTGCCATTTTTGATCCTAGGATGTTAGGAGCAAACTTTCCTGTTTAAGAACTTCACTTTGTATCGTATATTAAGCCCATACTGCTCTTTGATTGTATTACTAAACTTTTAACACTGTTAGATAATTTGAGTTTATATTCGCTAAGAATAACATTACAGAGGACATGGGTGTTCGGTGTGAATTGTCGAAATTTCAGTTTTAATTAAAATGGCGGAGATAAATAATACTAGACCAAATAATAACCGTCTTCGGTAGAAAAATTCAATAAATTAGTTGTGACTAATAATGATAAAAATAAGTGTTCGCATAAAACACTGTAATTTTTAGGTCTGTGGTGTAAGAATTCTACAATTGGTTGACTAATTCTGACAAAAATATAATAGTTCGTTTAAAGAACACTGTGATTCAAAGGCATATGGTGTAAAAATTCAATCAATTTTTCCCTATTTGAAATAGTGTTAATGAAATAGTGTTAAAGCCTAGAAGTTAGGAAGCCAAAAAGTCAGTCGAAATAAATAAAACAAAAATATATTGAAAATATTTTTTCCTTTTAGAGTAGAAAAAAGAATACGTAGGAAGTTGAGAAAGGAGGTCTGATTTCTCTACAAAAATAAAAGTTTGTCAAATATTTTAATTTGTTTTAATTTTCGAGTGGGGTATCAAATGGAAGCTGCTATAGAGTAGGTTACAAATTCACATTTATATATGTATGCCTTTTTAATTTTTGCATTTATTATTGGTTTAATGAGTTGGGTGATGAGGGGTCTCCGTCTAAAGTTGTTGATATTTTTTTTATTTTCGTATGAAACAGGATGGAAAATAAAAAAAAAAAATCATAATATAATAAGTTATTACCTATATGCTTAATAATCTACGAAATCCTAAAAAGTACTTGGATACAAATATTTCCCTGTGATTTTATATATTTTTAAGGCTGCTTGCAATAATTTTTTTTTTATAAGTAATATCATCATATGGGCATTGTTGCATCTTGAAAGGGCATTCAACTTATTCTTAGAAGTTGTTTGTTCTTGATTGTATAATTTATTAGTCTGAAAATTGACGCCTTATTATTTATTAATAACTTTCCGTCGAGTAATTATTCTAGAGTTCGGGTTTAATTCTATCTTTTATCATTTAGGAATCAATTAAATTTCATGATTATTTATTGCCTGTTTACAAAATGAAGCTATCTTAGACTAGAATATGAGCTTAATTGAATAATATCGTAAGTTTTACTTTATTGGTATTGTTTGTTCGCTTTGAGAATCACTATGGTCTTAAGACGCATTTCTGTTATCGAATGAAATAATGAATTTTTAAAGATGTGGACGTAAGGGGTCTGATTTCAAGGAGGATTTAGTAGCTCAGATGCTATGGCTTTGTTTACACTAGCTCATTATGCTATGGCTTTGTTTACACGTCATTGTTACATTTGGCACAATCCCACGTGATGAGTATCAGATGGAGATGGTAAAATGGACAACATCAATATACACCTTTACTATAACAAGATACTTTCGTTATTTTGTATAGGGTATCAATCGATTGGATGAACATGTATTAGATTCATTACAAAATTGTACTACTATTCCTGTTTTAGCTTTGATCTAATTTAGTTAAATTTAATAGAGAACGTAATGTATTCTACATTTGATTTAACTTCAACTTGTATTTAATGCGACAAAGCATAAGGTGTTTTCTGGCTAAAATGTGGTCGATTCCAGGAGATAAATAACCTGATTATCCAAAATGAAATCACATTCGGACTGTGGTTGGATTGTGGTTTTTCATTCTAAGCCCTTTCTAACCCTATTAGAAGTACAAAAACGTGTTTCTCATTAAACCTAGGATTATTTCGTTTTCAACTCTAACTGAGCATAGTTTATGGGAAGCTTTTGATTAAAACGATTTTCCTCTTTTTTTAATACAATTGAAATGGTAAATTTAACTATTTTAAACATTTATCGATATGTATGTACTTCATTTCTTTTTTCGTACTTATTCATAACTATATATGGGTGGACTTTGAATTACCATTTAGAACATAATGTACCGAAACATAAGTTAACGTGTATTTGTGTTCGAGTTAAAATTGCTTTCCACGAAGGAATTCATATTTAAATCGTCGAGCTTTTTCTTCACCCGTTTCTAATTAGAAATTTCTACGTCTGTAAGATTTTCAAAGAAATGACTTGCATGATTTCTTTGCATATCAAATAGTTTTTTAGATCGTACTTGGAAACTTTGAAGAGTTTCTAGCTTTTCTTTACTCTTTAAAATTCATTCGTCTGTGGAAATTTAAATTTAAATTCTTAAATCATTCCCTCTACAGCTATAAATATTCTTTTGAAAAGTTTTATGTTTCTCTAAAAAGTTTTAAAGCACACATAGTGAAGTATGTACTTTTAAATTCGTGTTTTTGTACTCCCCTAGTTCTGACAAAACTAACATCTTAGAAGATTGTATATTAAATTTTTTAATTTATCTTGTTTTTTATTTAAATTGTTATTTCAAATCAAACTTTGTAACTAGATGTTAAGGTAAACAAAACCAAATTACCTCTTCAATTAACTCCAGGTTAACTAGTGCAACAATAATTGCTTTGCGAGGTCTCACTTCCTCTTCTCGTTCAAGTTATAAATTAGCTAAGAAGGAACAATGCTGCATCGGGTATATTATTCTTCACGTGCACACCAGCAAGATTAACGCGTAAATAATTAATGAACTAAGATAGTCACTTATATAAGGGTGTACTTGTATTTTACTGAATAAATAAAATTCATTAACTTTTCATGAATATAAAAAAATAACATTACTTATTCTTGAATAACTAGAAGAACGCATTAACTATTCGTTGTTAATTAAGTTATCATAATTATTAACGTAAATACGAGTAATAGTCGTCCCTTACACATCAAATTAACGCCAAACTATTGATAAGATTAAATTTAAAATTGTTTTGCTTTCGAGCTTACCGAAGGTAACGGAAGCTATGTGATCGTTCTGAAGAACTAAAAAATTTTAGGGCTCCGATTTCAAAAATTCCAAGACAGAAATCCGTTTCAGACATCAGGGGTCATTTTTGTTTCCGTGTCTGTCTGTCGTTCAATTTTTTCGAACCAACATATCTTAAAAACTACACGTCCGATTTTAATGAAATTTGTATGGTATGTCATAATTAACTCATAGTTGGTCCCATATAAGTTTCAACCTTCTGCGCTCATTTGTCTCTCCTCCACATGCGCACAAACATACATTAATTTACACCTATAATAGCTTCAAAGTTCTTGATAGAATGCGAGGAAGCTATGTACGACACCAATTGGCAGTCTATTTTTAAGATAGATATGTTTTAGCTAAGGGGTACAAAAAAGACGTGAAAAATGTGACGCTTTTAAATATCGTGTCAGGAAGTTATAATATAATAGGAGGTAGTTTGGTTTTCACTTTCGCCGATAGAAGTTTTTTAATTTTATATAAAATTATGTCAGAGATTCTAGTGGTCCAAATTGGTAATCAAAATGGATTATATTTCGTAATCTCACACCTTAAGATCCATCCACTATATCAATTAGATAAATGTATACTGATTTTCTCCAATACATGGAAAAACTTTGAAATGTCGATATGTGAATCAATGCCCAAAAATATATCCATGATTCAATGTTTTTCCATGAAATGGAGAAAATTAGTATTTCCAAAGACATTTTTTAGTACAAACTCTTATTTTAGGAAAGGGTCGTAACAGTAATTATGTTCACTATACAACCTGCCTTATTCTTTATACCTAGGGTCAAATATTTTAACAATAATTATGTTCACTATATAACCTGCCTTATTCCCCGTACCTGGTCAAATATCGTACCCATGTTTCCTCAGTATTATATTAATTATTATAAAATATTAATTACAAAACAAGAACGTTAGTCTACCACTTTATCAAAATTTTTATTTATGTTTAGACTACTGCCTGATACATCTTAATGATACAAACCACTTTAATTATTCAGTTTAATAGTTTTCGACTAGTTGATACCAGGACATGCATATTTATCTTGAGTCTGATAGTATACGTTTATCAGTGATAAACTTATACTATGATTAATTGATAGTCTGTTTAATATTATTTTCTAATTTTATTTTGTAATGATATAATAAAGAAAACTATGTTTGTCTTGGTCATTGAATCGTTAAAAAATACATTATACTCTGTAATGTAATTATTTTTATTTCTTTAAGGGGGAGGAATTCAGTAAACAAACGGGAAAGGTGTAAAATAAATGGAATATTAATGCTATGTTTATGTGTATTAAACACCCACTGAAGATATTATAAAAAAAATGGATTTTTTGTCGTACAATTGACTATTTTTGAGATTTAAACATGATCATTTTTCATATAAATTAATATTCAGGGCAAGTTGTGTAGATTTTAATTAACATATTAACCGAACTAAATGCGGGGTATGGTTTCTAGTTTCTATATGAGAGCCTTGTCGTGGAATATTCAGGGGAGAGAGTCGGTCTTTGTTCTCCTGGTCTAGTCTATTAGATGTGGACCCGCAATATAGTTGGGCTATGCGGGTTTAGCATTGTCCCATATCACTCTGTACATGGAGAATATTAATTGAAAAACACCTCCATTTAGTATTTAGATATTCCTAATTCCTCCTGTCCTTTGTCTTTATACTTCTACAGACCTTTTGGTATTTATTTAATTTAAAATTTATTTTTTTGTTTTATCTTATTTTTTTCGTAGTTTATATTCATATTTTTTTCTCACGCTAACAAAAAGAAAACAGATTAACTGATATCACGAGAGTCATTTTAATTCACTTATATATGCATGATAAAAGAACACAAGAGAATAGTTAAACAAATAAAAATATATAAAACAAAACATGTACAAATAAAACTCAAAGATTAAAGATAATATTTTTACCCCAATTTATGGTTTATGGTTTTGTGGACCAGAATTGACCTTATTCGTTTTCTATTTCGTATTTCTAATTCTATTCCTTATTCGTTATTTGTTTTCTAGTCTTCGTCCGTAAACATAAACATACGTAGCTCATTAACTAGTAAACAAAATAACTTATAAGGTATTGATTTGTTTATTATAGAGTTAATACAATAACAAAAATTACTTTAAACGATTTCCTATTTTTCTACATTTTTATTTATTGGTCGCATTAAAAAGTTGTTTTTTTTTATATTATTAAAAACAGTTTATTATTTATTATTATAGATAAAACAACAAACAAACTAGACTGAAGGATTAACATTAACCGTCTCCACGTAACTTTAAACGTTTTTTATTTATGTAAGCAGCTTTAAGACTTCTTAAGGCCTACCTATCAGAGCCTAAGAACAACATGTGATAAACTAGGTAATAGTAGTAACAACCTAAACAATATTCAATACAGTAATTAAATCGATAAAAAATACATAAAGGCGAATAATAGTTAACAATTAAGTAAAACAAGTAACACAACTCAAAATAAATACGAAACATATAGATAAATCAATTAGATGAAGCAATATAAAACAAAATAAGTAAATATAAAATAAGCGTAACATTTGCAATTAACTGAGAATAATAGAAACTTAAGATAATAAAAATTACAAGTAAATAGCCAAAAATTACGAAATAAAAAAATTAGCAAAAAATAATTACATAAAATAAACAAACTAAATTTTTATGTTATTTCTTTAACATGATCTCCACAGACGCTTCAATATCTAACATAAACTAGACTGTTACTCTAATTTATCTTTTTATAAAAACTTATCATAATGAAAATTTTACAACATGACTATCTTTTACTAGGAAAATTCATTCACAATCCAGAGGGCCCTATAAAATTCATAAAAGAACTTTAGATATAAAACCACGTGGATATATAAAACCACTTTGCCTCACACTTCTCGCTTTTCTCCTGAATGAATACAATTGCATAGAACCCAGAGTAAGAATAAATTCAGCAATTTATTTTCATTATTGGTTGTTGAAATGAAAGAATTGGGAATTAAAGAGATAAAATTTCCCTACAATATTGGAAGGATTTTAAATTCGATTATAAAAGAGGTTTTTCATCCTCAAGTTTTTTTCATCCTCGGGGTTTTCATCAATTCTTCTCTACCTCAAAACTTTCAATACCTTTTACATTAAATTTAATTTTAGCCCACTAATGTTTCTTCTATAGGCTCTAAACATTCAGATAATTACCTGTACGTTGTTACAAAGAAATAAAACATAATTTTATAACAGCGGGAAAAAAGTAAATAACATCCTTTTTTTTAAAGAGGAAGAGGGAAAGACAGATAAATATGCTCCCCTTTACCGGGAATCGAACTACTGACTCCTTGTTTTCTAGAACAATGCTCTTAGCAATACTTTACGACATATTAATGGTTTTTATATCTGTATTCAAATCACAAATGATTTTTTTTAAGTGCATTACCACAATATATAGTGCTAAGATGACTAAAATTCATTAGTTTATTATCCTTCGTTGCTTAATTGGTAAGGACCCTAGTATATAAAGCAAGGGCCGTGCGGTTCGACATCGACACCCGTGGGTAGGTTTATTTTTATCCGTGTATCTCTCCCTGCCTCTTTAAAAACGAATTTTATCATGCGAATACTTTAGGTATTGATTGCCATGAATCTCAAAGCCCTTAAATAAATATTTATATTTTGATTTAACATATTGATTCATAAAAATCTCGATTACAAAATCGGTATATTATTGAAGGTGAAGATCGTATAGTATAAAAGCGACATGTGCTTGTACTTTGTATTAAAAAAACTCATTCTTGCTACTAAATGTTTTTGAGTCATGTTATCCTATGTGCATAAATCATTGGTATACATCGTTTAATTTAATTTTAATTTCTGGTTTCTTCAGTCGATCCCTTACGTTTTATTGGTATTTTCTTTTTCTTATAATAAGTCTTTAGGGACAAAAATGTAAAAGAAAAAAGTTTTAAAATAATTTTTCAGACTATTTTTCGCCCCATCTCGGGGCATCTTCATTCAGGCATTGAATTGTCCAGATTTATTTGATTGTTTTGTGAAATCAAAACATTGTTCATGTTGAAGTTCATCGTAGTTCAAATTTTATTGTAACTAATATAATATTTTTAATTACATATATCAGTTAAAAATAAAAAATATTTTCAAATTTAACTAAATATTATTGTGACACTTAAATTGGACCATTTTTTAATTTCTCATATAAAGAAAAAGTTTTGAGTATAAAGTATTTTGATATTTTGATGGATTTATATGTTTTGAGGTCCCTGAGTCCAAAAAAGTCTTGTCTGTGGTCTGTACAGACGCGTGGAACCTAATCTACGTGGCCGATTTTGACGAAATTTGGCATACATGTTAAGAAAAAATTCCCCGAGTTGAAATCGAGAAATGAATTTTAGACGGGATTGCCGGGTGGGACTCTCACTTGACATAGAAGGTTCCACTGTAGGGTTCCTAAAGGTGGGTTCACAGTCACAACTAGCGGATCAACACGCGTCTGTATAGATTCAATATATTCACGTTTTCTGGGATCTGGGACCGAGAGAGAGAATTAGTTGAGTCTCGGACCAAATTTTTCTTCTTCTGTTCACTGCTTTGGGACTGAAAATAACCCATTATATTATTTACGGGTTTAATTAGTTGCACTGAAATGTTTTTTGAGGAAATTTACTCAACTTATATTAATTAAATGCTAGCTAAAGCCATTGAAAGAATTATTTGTACGAATTAATTATTGTTATAGTTAAATAAGTATGAATTTATAAGATAACCTTTTTTAGAGTCAAATAAATCAATTTAACAAGTAAATATTTTAAGTAGAAACTATTAAAAAGTTTTCTTAGGAATATCGTATCCTAAGAAAACTTTTTAATAGTTTCTAAGGTGCATTTTTTTTGAAGGTGCATGCAAATTTTCGTGAAATTTACACCTCATTGCTTGTGTCAAATCGTTTATTCTTTTCCCTTCGTTAGTTTTTACTCTCTGTGATAATTAGTCTAGGTAGAAGGTTTTTCATGTAAATTTATGTGAGTAAGGTAATTATATAGCTCTAACTCGACTGGCATTTTATTGTTATGGAAGTTTGGTTTTTGCCCGTTGTGCCTGATTGAGCATGAGACGTGGTTTAAGAAAAACTTGACTCGTTTGTTCCACTTAACCTAACACGTTTCTTCCTTCTGCTCTACCTCGAGAAAACTTTGTTTTTTCTCTTGATCTTCGAGTTATTTTCTATTTTTTTTTTTGTTAAGAAAATCCTCTAAATCAAAAAGGAGTTTAAAAAAGGGCTGAACCTGCTTGGCAAAAATCGAAAAAAAGGCGTGGATAACGCTCTCGGGGGTTTGTTTTATGTATGAACTATTTATAATTTTGTCTGTGAAACACAGAAATGTTTCTGTGTTAGACCTCATTAATGTCATAGGCTGGCTTCCACCTCTTTTATAAAAGCCCAGCCTTTTCCAACCCTTAATTAGATTTTAATTGCTCGCTTTACACTTGCAGCTTTTACTGCTTTCCAACCCCCTTCCTCGTTTTAGGTTTTTACTCAACTTGGGAACCAGTGTTGTGTCTGATGTGTACTTGTAATTTGAAATCACCTCTTTGTTTAGGCAACTGAAACCGTTTAATTAAAAACCGCTTCGCGAGTTGCATTACTCTCTCACCCCGGGCCAAAATATGCGACGAGGTATAAAGATGATAATTTTAATCAAATGCATACTTTTTTCTAATATCACTTGAAATCCGTGCTCTCTTGGAATTTAATACCAACCAACAATCGTTTTTTTCTTCTTTGTATTAAAAACTAGGGTGTCAGCATTTTTTTTTTTAATAATGTATTTATTATTTTTTACAATTTTTTTTAATTTGCTTTCTCTATATTTAAAAACCCGTTTATGAAATCAAAAAGTATAATGTCATTACTTTTCTTTAAATAATGATTTACATAAATAAATAATACATACATAAGTATTGTTTTTATATTATCTTTTGACTATTCTTTCGATCAGCTATTTAAATTGATTTTTTTATTTCCTCCCCAGATAGTTCGGATAACTGTGATAATCGAGTTTTTATTTAAATTCTAATGTTAAATTATTTATTTTTAAATCACTGATCATTTGTTTTAAATCTACTACTTCTTCAGGTTTTGAGTAATAAAAACAATATTCCACTAAAGGAGTGTGGATTGTTTACCTTTAAATTTTTGGTGTTTTTGCCTTCTCATATTATAACATACTACTCGAGAGAAATTATTGTGATACACTTTCTTTTCAATATAAGGCCTCCTGAGCCTGAGACTAAAAGTGTTTTTTATAAATTACCCAAAATGACTAATTTGAATTGAATGAAATTCGGTATGCAGAGTAATTAAACCCTTACAAGATATAAATAATTTCAAATGTTTGAAGACGTTTTTTCACTTCCGAAATTAAACTGAATGAATCTATTCCTCGAAAGATTTAATTATTTATTATGAATTGGAAGTGATTAAAATGGGGTTCTTTCATTAGGTTGATTACTGTTTTTTGGGAGAAAACAAGGTTTAAGTCATTTTAATTTATCATTTTCTTATGAATAAGGGATGAACTCACCATTTCACATTTAGCCATATTTCTGAGAATTAAGAATCTCTCTAGAATTGTTCTTACCTGACTTATTGTTTTGGCTTAAGCTTCGGCCCACTCAACGCTTACTTAATAAATGAATTACTTTTTTTAAATACAGAAATTAATTCAACATTTAATTATGTTTTTTCCAAGTAACATTTTTAATTAGGTTTTTTGTTTTAATTAAATTAAAGAAACCCTTCACAATTAAATGTGATTGCTGTATCCTGCGCTTATATTTAAGTTTAAGTAATAAAGCTTTCTAGTTATGGAAAGAAGTATGGATTGCGTCAGTGTTATTCTTGATGTTGTACTTAGTAACCTTAATCGTATTGAAGTAACTTCCCAGTAAAGGAAGACACCTTTAGCCATAGAGCCGTAGCATATTTTTGCATTAGTTTCTGGTGATAGGCAGGCAGTATTTAGCTACTAGAAAAGTAAAGGAGTCTCCTAGTAATGTGAGGAGTGCTTAGTGAAACAGATTTGGTCTTACTTCCTAGGTTAAGTTAAAAAGTTCCTAAAAAAAGTTCCTAAAAGTTAAAAGTTAAAAAGTTCCTAGGCTTAGTTAAAAAGCCTTAGGTATAAATAGCTTTAGCTTAGAGAGTTACCTGCAACAACTAGGCATCGTATCGTAGCCGAGTGATTCGCCCTCTGACATATCTACTGATAATTACATACCTGCTTACTAATTAATTTCGCCTTCTGACATATCTGACATATCTTGTGATAATTTAAATTCCATGATTCACTTGATTATTTCCTGTCACTCCTTGTTGGAGCATTGAGCCTTCTCGAATTAACGCCCTTTAATTCGTTCTTTACTAATTATCTTTACTTCTTGGCACTTTTCCCTCTACATCTTACTTCTTCATTATCTCCCGTCTTTCTCGGTGTCCCAATTTTAATTTAACTCCCATAAAGCGGAGAAATGTTTCATACTGATTTTTAGTGTCCGAACTGTTGTTCCTCTAAAAAGCAACAATTTTATTAGAAAAAGCTTTTGGGGGAGTTAGGCGGATCTTACAGTTGGGTATGTACTTAAAGTTGCAGACATTAAGATATGTTCATTTTCCATCACTTTCCAATTTAAGTTTCCTGTGTAATCTAAAGCTGCCCCTACACTATCAATCTGCTTGATCAAAACAGCATGTCAAGCTGAATGACACGAGCTTCAAGCAGCCTTGGGGCGTATCAAGCATCCCATAAATCTTTTCATCAACACTCATTTGTAGTGGAGTTTTCGACTAGTGAACTGCTCCTCCTGGACTGTAGTGAATCAGTATTGTGTAGATACCATGGTTTCGAATCAGGATTTGGGGTTTCTCATCTTGACAGTTGTTACTCTCAAGTGGAAAAAAAAGAACCAGAGGAAACGACGTTGGTCAAAGGAGTGGAACTTGCCACAACTCCGGACAATCACGATATAAATCAATGAAACTTCAGAAGCGAGCGTACGGTCCTCCATCGCTGGTGTCGAGCAGGTGACTGACGGAATGCTTGATCAAAATTGCTCTAGACTATCAAGCGCTCCGTCAAGCCGCTGGAGTCATTCAAACTTTCTATCAATCAGCCGTCGTTTTGGTTTCTGCTTGAAACCATTGCTTGACGCACTGTTTTGATCAAGCGGATTGATAGTGTAGGGCCTGCTTTAGTCCTTCTGGACTAAAGCAGACTGTGGCTTATATTCAAATTGTTCTTACCTAAATTTCTTTATGCTTTTAAATTTGACATCCTTTTTTACTTTCTCATATTCGTAGTGTATAATATGCAGGGTTTCCCAAGTCTAGATATTGAAATTAAAGGAGCGTAATTAGGAGGTCAAAACTCGATGTATTTTCATTGTTTATCGATTTCAGTTGTTTTGCCAATTAAAATATCTTTAGATGGGTTTATGGCATTCGAAAGTGTATACATTTTCCTTTTGAAAATGAGTTCTTTAAGTTAAGATATACGACCTCAAAACATACTTTTGGTTCAGATTAATATACACTTGTGTTTTTTGAAAATTTTATCACGATTTTTAGTCTGACAGTTCTGACAGTAAATCTCTCCTTACTGCTTCAGCTAAGTGCAAGGCTCATCAAAATTGACGCATTTTATGAGCTTTATTATAACGTGTTGGCCACCTATAGATATGTCTTTTGTTTTTTGCTGTATACCGACCTAAATGTTTTACAAGTCACGTTCATTATAAAGTACCCTTTTCGTGAAACAAACAGCGGAGACATGACTTTGTTTATTAATGCTAAATATTAATCTTGAATATGGAAGTAGATTTTTCTCAGTCAATGAGCTTCAATGTATAAGTGGTTCTTACCTCTTCGTGATTTAATAATAGATAAACAATAACACATCTTCAAAAACCGTCTCATTTCTAAACTGACTGTCTTTACTACGAGTAGCACAATTTTTTTTGTGAATCAAAATGCCGTTTGCTTTCTCCAACGAGTAGTATGTAAATATGGTATTGTTCTGTTCGTAGTGTACATAAACTACGTTTGAAGCTATTTTTGTGTGAATCACTATAATACTCTAGCTATATAATAATTCGACTGCACCTTGTTTAAAAGTGGGATGGTTTTTTGAAGATATGTTGTTATTTGTCTATTTATTAAATCAAGAAAAGATAAGGACAACCTATGCTTTAAGCTTATTTCCATATTCATGATCAATATTTAGCAATAACAAACAAAATCATGTTTGTGCTATCCCGATCAACAAAAAAGGTATTTTTATTAGGAAGGACTAAGAAAATATTTAGATCTGTATACGCCAAACAACAAAAGATATCTGGGCGCCAAGACGTGATATTATAAAGCTCATAAAATGCGCTAATTTTGTTGAGCCTTGCACTTTGCCGAATCAGTTTTAGCATCCTAAATATACTTCTTGAATAGTGTCATCTATACTTGGGTCACTCTGTACAGAGAAAGTATTACGATGTCCCATCAATTTTTCCCAATCCAATAAGTTTTTTTAAAAATATGTCGGTCTGTCTGTTTTAAGTCTTTGCAGAAACAAGGACCCTAATCGAGAAATGAATAAATAATAAATAAATAAATAAATAATAAATCGAGAAATGAATTTCAGCTCTAAATTTGGGGTGCTAACCCCCAAAATCTCAGAAAAAAAATCGAAAATGCTTCTGACTATTTTGATTAAAACTTCTAAAATATGGACCATGTAAATACAAATCTAACCAAATAAGACGTTTTCCTGGGAAAATCTAGTTAAATAGCTTTAAACGCATATAAAAAGGAAAGGTCAGGTTCGATTTTTATAGTAAATTTTGATAAAAATGTTTAATTGTAATTACGAAAACTTGAAGTTACTAACAAATGGAAAACACTGGTCCTACGTAATAACTATGTAATTATGAGAAAGTTTATTTTTGCATACCTATAAGAAAATTCAGTATGATTTGAATTGGATGGATATCTTTTCTCTTTAGAGGTCACTTGCATTGCCAATCGTTGAATTATTCTTTTTTATAGCTGCTATTACAAGTCAATTTTTTAGTGAATTATGAATCCAAGTGTTCTTAAACGCTGTAGCGTTTTTGCTTTACATATAATGCTCCATATTTTTTTACTATTATATTGCTACAGGGTTAGAAATCAAGCTTCTTCAAACAAAGATAAATGGTACTTTTATATCTTTATATGCAACGATATTTTTTGTTCTATCCCCCATGAAACAAGACATTCACAGTTATAACATAAGCCATTCTAAGTTGGTTTTGTTTATATTGGTACCGTTATATTTTATGTTTTTCTTATACTGTGGTTTAGTTCGTAAAGGGTGGTTTGGTGAAGACTGGAAGGGGTTGTTACATATATTAGAAATATTGGGTTGTAGAGAAGAAGCCGGAGAGGTATAAATCAAATGGAAAGGAGTTGGGGTTTTACGCGGCCAGGTGGTGGCAACACTGGTTACTAACTTCTTCCTTTGCAAGGCGAGAAATTCGGAGGAGAAACAAGGCTGAAAACATAACATTTCTCTCAACAATACTCTAAACCATTTCCTATATATCATCTTAATTCCTACTCGCAAACCTAACAGCGCGGCACCACCTGCCCTTCTGCGGCACATACACTTGATTTCACTCTGGATCCCCTGTTTCAAATTTCCTTCGGGGTTCATCCGTAAAAAGAACATAGAATACCGCCTTGAATAATTTAACACACACGGATAGTTTACCTTAGAAAAAAGAAAACACAATAATCACGCAAAACTGTATTAAAGGACAATAGCCAAGAATAGTAATAATTTATTTCATTGCATTTACTATTAGTTAGTTATGAAAACCTATTTATAATTATTTTATTTTAACACTGAACAAGCCTAACTCAATGTAGTAGATGTTTCCCCTCACCCTGTCATGGACTTAACCCTAGAACGGACACATTTGGGTCCCACAGACCCCGTCCAAATTATGATTGAGTTTTTTTTTTGTTTTATTTGTATTTTTCTAAACCTAGACTCCCTTCAAATTTACCTTTGAACCTTTCTGTGCATATACCAATAACAATACCTATGTTATTAGTATTCGTTTTTCAGTATTCATTAGAATTAGAGTTGTGGGGTCCCATAGACCCCTGTTTGCCATTTACGCAATTGTTTCATATACAGCTGTTGATTGTTGTGTATTAAAAAACTTATTTTATATTTTTTGTTTGGCTGCTGAAATGTTTAAGATTGTCAAAAGTTCCAAGATAAAACTTTTTATTACTATTAGTAGAGATATAAAACTTCTGTCAAGTGGAGGTTTAGTGGATCTGAGTAAAGATTTAAGGCAAAAAATGCTTAACTTTGACAGAATATTATGTAAGAAAAGCTATAATTTGTTTTATAATTTTTGTTTCTGTTTTCTGTAAAACAACTTAATATATATATGTATATATAAATATTAACACAATCTAACGAAAACCAAATTTTATATAATTTTTTTTAAGTACAAAATCATTACTCTTGACTACTGGGCCTCTCAGTCCACTTTTGATGACCAATTGGCTAAACATTTGTATCATAATTATATATTTGATTGAACAAGGTACTAACTAGTTTGGGTCTGTAGTCTGTAGCAGTGAAAATAAAGAGTAAAGTTTAACTTAGATAAGTTAGTTGTTGCTTCGAGTCAGGATGCTCAAAACCTCAGAAAGTTTTACTTTTTATAGCGTAATAATTTTTAAAATGAAACCTTTATCGCAAAATCTATATTGTTAATGTTTTAATTTTATTATTCTATAGCTTTATACACTTATTGGGATAACCTGTTTGTATTGATTGATACCTATGTACTATGTACAAGTGTGTGTGTGTAAATTTAAAAATGTGTTTCAAAATGCATTTAGTGCTTTAAGTAGAATTTATATTGTTATAATCGGATTTCTGTCAAAAGAATCAACTTAGATTACGTGATTAACTGAGTTCAGGAGTTATTATTTTATAACTAATTTATTTTGAGGCAATCTTATACAAGAAATAATTCACTTTGATGTATTTACTGTAATTTTGTTCAAACTTGTTACATTCCATGTTGTATCAAGTTTTTTCCTCATTACATTCTCATATTAACACTAATATGATTATGAGTCCATCTTGTTTAGGATTGTATATTATTAGTTTGACCTCTTTGCAACATCCTTTAATCTAATCTCTTGACAACCTGCACTTTGTTGTTGCATGAAAAGTGGAACATTTCTTGTCAAACTTCGGACTATTGCTCGGCCAGTAAAAGCTTTAACTTTAATGGGGTCCGTGTTAGTTTAACCTGCCTTAAGTTTAACAAGCACGAACTACTTAGTTAAATCAGTGGAGAAAATCGCTTACTCTTGGTCTAGAGCACGTTGTATTATCTTGTCTTAGGTTTCACGGAGTCTTTTCTATTAATAAGGGTAACTTCAGTTAATAAGTTTAATTAAAGCTTGTCTTACCGATCTATTTATCGAATAAATTCTAGATAAAGTTAAAATAACACATATTTTATTTTGATAGAGTTTAAGCGCTGTGCCGTGCCTTGGATTTGATTGAAAAACTATGGTCTTAACTTCACTATTCTAGAAGTTCCGACCTCTCCACTGAATAATAGAGAAATTATAGAAATTGTGGTTTACGCCTACCCTATGAACAAAATAAGCATACAGAGAGTGTTTCGTTTATTAAGACGTACTGCGCATGTTTATTAAGAGGTACTGCGCATATTTATGTATACAATATTACATACTTCAAAAGTCTACTTAGTTCACAGAAACTTTGAATTTCCGCCCTGCCTCTTTGATTGCAGTATGATTTATGATTTTAACCTTAATTAATGAATGTTTTTCATAGAATCGTCCTTACGGACTCAACTCTTGAACTTACTTCTGCTTTTGATTCATATATTCCTCTAAATGATTTCTATAAGAAAATCAATGCAAATTATGCATCTCTCAGCTACAAAATATCTGAGTTTCATTTAAGAAAAGGTAAAGTTTATTATTCTAAGCATTAAGCAGATTGCAGTAGTAAAAGGGTTAGACCACAGTATAAATTAATGACCACCAGCTGTCGATCGGAACAAAAAATGAAAATGAATTATAACGCCCAATTAGTCCACCTAAAGCCATTTTAGTATACCATAAATAGTGATATTTTTTTTTTTGTCATGCAAATGCACTTCAAGTTCCAAGGGAATCATTATGTTGGGTTTATGGTTGTTACTGTTATATGGTTCATTAAAAGTGGCGCCACTGCCCGTTTTTTCAAAGTTCGTCTTTTAAAACAACATTGTAGTAATAGTATTTTAATGAGAAACCACTTTTTTTTAGGTAATAATTGCCATTTTCACAAATTAAGAGGATCTTAAATATGTCAACCTTCCACGACACAGGACCTTTGAGTGAAATTAAAATAAGTATCTATTATTATCTGGTTAGTTTCATGTACTAGCTCCTCACTTGTAGTTCTCGTTCAGTCATAATTTCATCCTATCAATTTACTGCCCTTTTGCTAATATAACATACTTTTCTCTCTTCTTTATGCTCCGATTTCACCTGATAAAATTTAATTTTGACTTACATATATGAATTAAAATAAAACGCAAATACTTGCAAATGAGTTTGAATTTTTTAGTCAGTTTCTAACTCGAATTCGAAGGGATAGCATCGGCTCTCATTCCAATGCTCCTTCACACTATCAAAGAGTTTTCTTACGTTAATTTTATTTCATTATTTATTTATTTTATCGCAGAAGTATTTAATTTAAAAGGATTTTTTATAAATTTATTTATTTATTTAATTCGGGTACTGTAAATAATTGAAATCACTGTAGTAACTGGAATAAAAGACGCTGTCGAATCAGGGGTTATCGGGTCACTTTTTATAATAAAGAGAAATTCCACCCTCGACAAGGTAATCAAACTTTTTATTGTCTAAATAATAATAAGATGACGGGAGCTCATCGGAAAGAAAGGTGGCGATCTCAGACAAACCTCTCCGTACCTAAAACGATTACCGTTGCCATGCCAGCCTCCGAGCGTGCGCCATCCCCCTCTACCTCAGGCTCTTGCCGAACTAATCCAGGATTTCCTTCCGTTATGTCGCCTATAGATAGGGTTACCATAATTTATGAAGGCCTGATCCGGACAGAGGGAACTTCTGGGGAGGGGGGAGGGGGGGTCGTCTGGTGAGAAAATTGCAAAATATATTATATATATTCCTATTTTTTTTTTTTGTGAAATTGGGAAAATAAATAAGTTACAAATATATTTTAATTACGTTATATATTTATTAATATAATATTGTTTAATAGGTACTTCTTTACATAGTTACTCCCCTATGATTTTTTTTTAGAGTATTAACGACATGGACTAAATAAATATTTAGGCAAAGGGATGTTAAGTCAAATGTATTTTCGGACAAAGGAATATGGCACTTCAGTTTTTATAAGGGAGTAGCAGTCTAAAGAAGAACATTCGTACACCTTCTTTAGATTGTTACTCCCCTCTGTTTTATTTATAAGGGGAATAACAATTGTAACAATCTAAAGAAGTGCCGGTTAATAATTATTTATTAATATCATATTCGAAATTTTTCTTGTTTTTGTAGTTTTTTTCCATTCATCTTAGTAAAATCCGGACATTTCTCAAATCCGGACGCAAAACCGGATAGATGTTACAAAACCGGACATATGGTAACCCTACCTATAGATCAGGCAACAACGTAGTTTGTGAAACCCGCAACACATCAGAGTATTGGGGACATGCCTACCTCGAATCTTTTAGGACTATAATTTAAAAACTGAACTTGAAAGCTACGGGGCTTCAAGGTTCGTAAAATTATTAATGTAAGAAAAAGGAATGTAGCGCATTCTCTTTTTTTTATCGATTAGGAACCTAATTACAATAATAATGAAAATCTAATTAAAATAATAAAAAAGTTTTTATTGCTTCTATCATTTTTCATCGCTGAGTCAAATTAAAAAAAAATAAACATACAATAAATTAGAAACAGTCCAAAGTAAATACTGCTAAGCCTATGGCTACAAAAAAGGTTATTTCAACCATACACCGGTTATATCAAACATAGACAGAAGAAATCGTTGCCCTCATTACAGAATCACATTGTACTACACCTTCTCACTTTTGCATAAGTAATTACAGAACATGCAGGACAAATCACTCAGATAACACTGCACACGGGGGTAGTGCGATTCTAATAATATGGGACCAACAATGAGCTAATTATGACCTACCATTCAATTTTAAGTAAATTGGACGAGTAGTTTTTAAGATATGTTAGTTCGAAAAAATTGAACGACAGACAGACACGGGACCAAAAATGTTTTTTTTTCTGATGTTTGTAACGGATTTTTGAATTCGATGACGTAAAATTTGTTCGCTCTTCAGAACGATCAAGTAGCTTCTGTTACTTTCGGTTAGCTCGAAAGCAAAAGAAAATGAGAAATTCCAACGGTAGTTTTTCTGTCTCGTATTTCTAAATTCGTTAATCTTCCAGGCTGGTTTGTGCCTAATGAGATCCTTGATTAGTATGTGGAGGTAAATTTCAGCTTTTCGGTTTTATACAGAACTGAGACAAGAAGAAATCGGGGTGGGTGGATTCCAATTCATCCTCGGGGGCTCCCGACTTCACGAGGTTCAACCCTCACCCTTGCTTTACTCCTGTCTGATAGTAAAATCGAATTACATCCACCAAGGGGGTACCTTCCCTAGATTTGAAACCGTTAACTATATATTTTACCGTTACATTCGAGATCTTCTACCTCCGTGTTTATTTCCTTGCCTTGGTTGTATTCAATTGGATTCCTCCAATCTTGGATTGCCTTCGCCAACTGTACATTCATCTCCTACCTCTCTCAGAGTCTTATTGCACTGCTAATTGAACTTCTAATTCATTTAATTTATTTTTACCCTCTCAAAACCCTCCTATCTTATTTTTACAACTCATTTATCAATTTGAGAACCCCTCTTCTTTGAAGATTCTTTCTAAAACTTTTTAGTTAATATTTTTAAAAGCTTCTTTTCAATTTGTTATTTAATGTTCGGCGAAAAAAAGGAAAAGGGATTTAGATAAAATGTATATCTTAAATAAAACTTTGAACTAATTTGATTACCAAAAATACGTCAAATGAACGTACAGTAGTTGTAAGGGTTCATCCTTTTATCAATTCTCCTGCAATAATTAAAACAATTTCTTGTAATTATTGAAAATATAACTGTGTCATGCTCATCATTCAGTATGTTTTACTCATTTTTAAGTATGGTTTTTCTTCTTTTTTTTTCATTAGTCAGACATGGTTTAGGTTTAGAGTTATCCTAAGAATAGTGTGAATTACTGTTGTACTGAGACATTTATATGGTCAATAAAAGCTTGACTTTTATTTATCATATAAATGTCTCAACACATAAAGGGTTTAGAGGTGAAGAGACTCTCTACCCATATAGGTTGGGATCCAAACGTCTAAAGCCCTTAAAAACAGACCCTAGCGCTAAAGATGGTAATAGAAGCGTCATATTCAGACTACATTTCCTCTATATTTGTAGCCAGAACATGTCAGGCAATTAACTCATTTTCAGTCATGCTAAACTTAATAATATTTTTTATCTCTTGTGAAATTTGATCAGTTAATGAGATATATAAGTTTATAAATTTAACTTTCTTAAGAGAAAGGTGCTGCTAAGTGTGATTATATTTTTATGATATAACAAAATGTTCTCAGGCGATTAACAAAGATACATTTATTATCGCCACGAAAAAAGGGCGAGTAAAATACATCAGTATTTCAAAATTGAACATCACTGCTTCATGTGCTTAAGCTATATTGTTCTAAAAGTATTATTGTAACTGAGACGTTAGTAAATAAAATTAAGATCTATTCACATTTACCACTTATGCACCGCACATCGCTTGGATTGTTTAATACTTTGCTTTCAACAATGGCAATAGGGTTGTTTTCCACGACGATAGTACGCTTTCGCAGTAAGAACTTCAGACGTTCAACTACATTAACCCCACTGTCGTATCTTATACCTGCCCACGACAAAGTCTGGGTTGGCGGGAAACAGACCGAAGTCTTAAAGTTTAGGCGTTACCATTATGACCGCAGTACAATGTGTCATTTTAGTTTGTCTGATGATATGTTTATAATTAGCTTGTTTGTTCTACCTGTGCTGATAGTTGTTTCCAAAGTTTTTCCAAAGAGTTTTTTTATTTTCTTTTAAAGATGAGGTTTTAAGTTTTAAATAAAACTGACAAGTCGGGATTTTAGCGTTGACTGAATTTGTGACCGAAACAGGATAATTAGTTATATATATATATATATATATATATATATATATATATATATATATATATATATATATATATATATATATATATATATATATATATATATATATATATAAAGTGCTTTTAATATTTTTCGATAAAAATTCTAATTTTTCCTCTTCGTCAATGTATTTATTATGGGCCTTTTTTATTCTTTTTTTACTCTCTGCACATAAGCCTAAATAAAAAGGACTTAATACTTCATCATTAATTCTAAGCTTCACCGGAAACTTGACTGATGGCTACAAATGAATTCTCCTTCATCATTTTCTTTAATATACTATTCTTTTAAGATTTTTCCCCCTTCTTTTATTTTTTATGCTTAATTTCCTGTTAAACTCACTCAATTTCTGTCAGCGGCCTATTTCCCCTTCCACCTAGAAGTTCTTATCGCTGATATTTTTCTTACTTTAACGTTCCCCCGACATCCTCTAACAAGAAATAAATTAAATGAGAAAAGAAAATCAATTTTAAAGATATGACGATTAATCATTCTCCTCGCCCCTTTGATATTAAGCTATAAAGATGGATATTATTATTATTATTATTATTTTACTTATCATTTATTATTGTTATTATTATTTATATTTATATTTTTTATGTAGAAGAAAATTAACTTATTTTTATTCATCCCAATCTATCATAATTTTTTCCCGTACGTTTATGCTCTCCGTTCTATCTCTTCACTTCATTTAGAAATTTCTTCAATTTTTGCATAGATAAATTGAGAGAAAAAAATGTAACCTCTCTTGATTGCTTATTCCTGTCAGCACCCTTAATAACTTCTGACCCTGAAAGGTTTTCCTTTAAACCCATTTCACCTGACCCTAATTTTTTACCCTTTTGGAATGATGGAAAAAAGTTATTAAAAATTGAAAGTAGAAAGAAGTGAATATTTTATTCTCCGAGTTTCAGTACTTGAAATTGAATATATATATATATATATATTTATGTGTGTGTGTTCTTTAAATTAATTATTCATCTGCATTTTAATGATAAATCTTATGGATTCACTCTTACCGTCTGTTTGAGTTTAATGGGTTTTATTATCTTTTATCTTTCTCTCACTTATATATATATATATATATATATATATTTATATATATATATATATATATATATATATATATATATATATATATATATATTTATTTTGACATTAATTTATTTTTAATCAAGAAGGTTTATAGCAAAGAGTAATTATTCGTGTACTTATTATTTGATTAATTTTTTGCAACGAACGTAATTTCACTCAAAAAATTATAACTCATTATATTTGATTATGTTTGATTTAATCTATAAACTTATTAAACTTTATTTACTGGAATTAAAATCTAATTTATTTACAAAAATTTAATTAAAATAATCTTATATAATACGGTTTTTTTTTATTAAGTAAAAAAGTGTGCTTTCACATTAAAATACATATTGATGTTTGTATTTTAAAACACTGAAATTAAAAATGAAATTAATTGGTTTTTTGCTGTTTTTAATTACAATTTAATTGCTTTTATTCTTTCTTTAAAAAAATCGAATACTTTGTTTTATTGTGGAAGATAATTTTATGAATCTCATATTATATTTTTAAATGATATTATATCTGGTCTCAAGAGCTAAAATATTTAACAAATAAGAGGCCTTAGAACTTCTTGTAGAGTAAATCAGAACCAAAGACTATATTTCTTGTCAATGTTTTTTGATGATTTATAGACATTTTTAAAAGCTCTTAATTTGGAATACCTTAGATTTTTTGTTCATTAAATTACATAATTACTATAAATAAGAAATAATAATAGATTGTAAGGTGAATTAATTTAAGCAGAACACTTATTTCGGTTGATGTAGCGTATCTGGGGCATGACCTATAGAAATGGAAAAACTGACTAATATAATGCATATATAATTAAAGTGTTTCCTTTATATTGTAAAAATTGCATTATTTATGGATAATTTTTCATTTCATACTCTCTGGAAAAACCAGATTCGCGGCATCGAAGCATGATTAATCTACGACAGATTCATGATACATACGCCCAAGATTCGCAAAATCGACCTGTATACAGCTGTGTCTTCAAAATAGAGGACTGAAAATGGAAAATGTATTAAGAGAAAACTTATGAAATGAAGAACTATCCATAATTGGTGCATTCTTGATCAATCTACAGAAAAGCCTTTAATTATAAGTGGCAGTTTTTTTTTGTTTTTTTTTCGTTTCTATACATGATGCCCCAGTTACGCTACATCAACCCATGTTTACCTGTCAGGTACACCGTAACGTGGCAGGTTTTATGCCGAGGTGGTTATTCTATAAGAGTAACCATTGAACAATGAGTGAGATAGTTACTCAAGTTTTTAAATATACATTAATTTTCATCTATTTATCACATCATATGAAATATTCAGATAAGGCCTGAAGCTGCAGGTTAAGGCGAAATATAGCTAAATTTAAAAAAAATATTATAATTAAAAAATTGTTATTTTAATTATTAATAATCCCTATAGACCATAAACAAAAAGAATTTATAATCAAAGGGATCAACAAAAGAATACACAAATATTATATGCAATTACGCCGTTGTTCCGCCGTAGGAGCTATTTATTTGTATCATGTCTAACTTTTAATATCTTACCGTCAACGCTGTTCTGCCACAAAATTGCTGAATAAATAAATAAATAAATTTGCCATCTATAATGTCAGCTGTGTGTGAAAATGATATATTTTCTCATTTATTATGAAAAAAAACTTAGCCATTTATCAATACACAGATATAAGAGGGTGAGAGAAAAGCTTGTTTAGAAACTTTAATAGAAGAGCTATAATAATAAATCAATTTCATATTTGTTCATGGGTGCTTGAAAAGACTGTTCGGATGGAAAATTTTCGTATTATATTTATTCAAAAAATTTGCGAATATTCGAGTAAATATACATTTTTCTTTATCCCAATTTCTCTTTTTGATTTAATACTTCAATTATAAACTGTAGGTTGTCCAAATTCTGTCACCATAAGTTGAAAATATTGAAGAAAATATATACTAGATTATGTATTATATATATATATATATATATATATATATATATATATATATATATATATATATATATATATATATATATATATATATATATATATATATAAAATTAAAATTATTTCAAGTATGAAACTTTTACTTATAAAATATAGCTTTCTTCCACCAGATTTTCTTGGCATTTGTCTCAATATTACATTTTTTTTCCTCTTTTATTTTTTTCCGGCATCACTGACGGGGATTATAGTGGAAATACTTATGTATATGTATATCTTTTTTAGATTTTTTTTTCTGGATAATGACTTCTCTACGTCTTGTTGAAGAAGCTTCATTTTTTTTTTAATTAATTATATTTTATACATAGTTAATTAATATTTGTTTCGACCCCAAGTAAGGACATCTCAAGTCTTTTAATAACTACAAAACAGACCAACCAATTTTATCAATTACGCATTCATAGTTCATTTATTACTACATCTTTAAATTAAGTAAGCTTAGTTTAACGAATTTCATATAATAGTTCATCTATTAATAACAATAATATAAATTGCTCATTATTTTTTGAATTTGATGTCCCCCCCCTCTCCCAATTTTAATAATTATATTGTTTGTGTGTACTAAAAGCACATACTTTTCAACTTTACTTTTACAATAAACGAACCATTATTAATCATATCTGATCATTCTTAATCATCCTTAAGACAGGTTGCATCATGATATAAAATCAAACAAAAAGTATTTTTATAGTAAATGAAACTGTTAGGGCATTAGCGCTCCAATTATGACTCTGTTAAACTCTGAAATATATCTTATGCCGGTTGTACTCTCGCGGACCCCTAGAGACAGAGACGACAAAGAGCGAGAATGAACAGGGTACCACTCTTATGTCCTCAAGTTGTCTCCGGAGTTAGTTTTTGAGTCTTAATTCAAAGAGTCTCAGGGGCAGCATTAACTTAAAAATTATTTAATTTAACTTTAGATTTTTTTGGAAAAAATTTAAATTTATGATTTTTTATTTTTTTTAAAAATATAATACTTTGTAAACATTTTTTAACTGTCAATTTGGGGTAAAAAATAATATTTTTTGTTTTAGTGGTTGGAGGGGGGTTCGAGGTGATTGGAGGTAGTTAGAGGGGATTTGTATAAGTGGATAGAGGTGGTTAGAGGAGGTTCATGGTGGTTGGTGTAGCTCTAACCAACTCGAACAACCTCTAACCACCTCGAACCGTCTCCAACCATTAAGACCATCTTTAATTATTTAAAAAAAACGAAATATGTTTATTTTTGTTTATTTTAGGAGTGAGGTTTTACATAAATATAGTGACCAAAATAAGTTTAGAACATGGTGCATTTATTATTCTCGGGTTCGGGTGTTAAGGGGTTTTTATAGTCTAAAATAATTTGACTATCCTAGGATTTGTTGGGTGAACAATTATCTATACAATCAACAACACGGGTTTTAAATCGTAGCGTAGATTCAGTAAAAATATAAGTATTGTTTGTTACAAAATATTGTATTTTATTATGAATTTTTTTCCTCTATTCTTTTGAGCTGCTCTCAAGTGTATTGAGTATGGGTGGAATCTTTTACTTTTTTTCTATGTTGGCAGCCTTGTTTTATATTAGACTATACAGAGGAAGCTATCGTTTGTCATTGTCATGACCTTCGGCCCTTGAGCTTCTAGTAGCGAAGCAAGGGGCAGCACTGCCCCTTCAACACACCAACCTTTACCATCATCAATTCTACACCTTTATGCTTGTATACATGTAGACTGTAGACACATTCGTATCTACATATATATATATATATAATATGATAAATTTATAACAATGTGCCTTTTTTTATTTCCTCCAAAAAAAGTGTCTTTTTAAATTTACTTAAAAGGTCATTCCTGCTCCCCTGCTTATCATTTGCATAAATTTCAATTAATAATTTTATACGGCATATATGTATATATATAGTGAACCAAGTACTACATCTATGCAGAGCAGATGTAGTGTGCAAATTATGTAAACAAAATTGAGAATTGATTGAATAAAAAATCACATGTAATAGCCAAACTTTAAGGCACATTAGTTTCGTCTAAATTAGTTGGTTGATATTAGTAAAATGAAGAGTATGTTGGGTTTTTTTCTTTTATTTACTCTAAGTTCCACATAATTTTGGTAGTTATTTTATTAGTTTATTTTGTTTGTGCTTTATTAATTTTTGTTTTCCTTATTTTTGTTTCAGGTACGAATGATGGGCTTTTTAATAATACGCTTTTTTCAGTAAGTTAATATTAATACTTTATTTTTATTAAAAATTTATTCTTATATATGTATTATTTAAACAATACGTTGAATTTCAAGAGGTGTAGGAGCTAGATTCGACATTACCTTCATGTTAGATAAATAACATAAGTCATTATAATTTTTTTTTTTTGCTTTTGTTTGACAACATATAGCCATGTCAAGAAAGCTATTAACATCGAATTATAAACGTAATTTATTCCCTACCGATTTTTAAATAATAATTAAATCATCAGTCCCTACCGATTTTTAAATAATAATTAAATCATCAGTATTCTTTCTTCGGTATCGATTATTTTCTAACGTCTGACGCTTTCACGATAGTAAAATTAGCTTCATATTACCATTTTTGCTAAACTAGTTTCATTTAACTTGGATATGGGGCTTGTAGATCTAGAAGGAGCTAATTAGTGTTAAAATCATTATCAAATAAAGCCAACATCGTTGTTTTATTACGGCTACATTTCACAAATTGGAAAGAAGGGTTTATTATTTATTTATTATTTGTTACTTTTTACTTTCTCGTATAAAGAGGAAATATTGCGATAGTACGAAAATTCAATTTTGAGATTTTGATGAATTTACACTTTTTGAGGTTTTTGAGTCGAAATAAATGGTTTTAAAAAAATCGTCTGTGCAGACGCGTAAAACCTAAACTACTGGGCCGATTTTGACGAAATTTGGTATACATGTTCAGAAAAATCATACCCCGAGGGGAAATATACCCGAGGGAAAAATTAATTTAGCTCCAAATTTGGGGGTGCCACTCCCCGAAAACTCAGAAGAAATGTAAAAAAACAAAATTCAAAAACGATTCCGATGATTTTGATTAAAAAATTCTAAAATGTAGTCCATTAAAATTCGAATCTAACAATATAAGCCGCTTTACCGGGAAAAAGTTATTTTTATGATACATTTTGATAAAATGTTCAATAATAATGAAATGTACCTTCGAAAATTATTAAATGAAAAACACTGGGTTAGAGTACTACTAAAAGTACATTATTAAACATACTAAATCAGTGTAAAAAATCCGGGTTATTGCGAGTATAATAGTAAAGATTCGTTTTGATTATCAATGTACATGTTTCACTTCTCGGATTGGAACTTCCCAGATATGTCAGTGTTATTTACCTGGGATCGAGTTTATTGCAAGTACGTATACTAAAAGTACGTTATGATTATATCAGTGTAACACACCTCTCAGATTTAAACTCGCAAGATATGTCGATGTTATTACAGGATCTGTTATATTGCGAGTATACTTAAGTTACGTTGTGATTGGAGCGACTATAGTGATTATCGCAGAGCATTTCTCGTCGGTCAACGCTACTGACTCATTAGCGATAATCGCTCCAAGATAAACGGAATCATAAGTAACAATACTAAGTAGAGATACAGTCGCTTCAATCACATTGTAAGGTAAGCACATGGGGCTACGCTGATCTCCAGTTATTCGTTATGAATTTATAAGAATTACTAGCTATAAAAAGAAGAAGATAACAAATCCTATATTTTATTATATTTTTATGTTTTATTTAAACTTATAGGTGTATATTTAATAGAATGCGGAATGTTCTTTTAGCGAATTTTCAAAGAAAATTACGCTATTGCAATGGCTTCAAAATTTTTGTAATGCGAATTTTTGAAAATTTTTTCCATGGAAATCCGTTTTAGACCATTCTGAATCGATTCCTAAAATTTAACACTTTTTTTTATGTATGTATGTATATATGTATATATGTGTCACTCCAGACGATATCTCCCCTTAGGATGCACTTAAAAATTTCAAACAAATTTTAAAATGTCAATAATATCAAAAGAAAGGATGAGTTCGTTGGCCAGAATTTTTGGAGTTCATTTAGGGGTCAAATTTTTACAATTAATGGTCAAAAATAGCATAAAAACGTGTTTTTACTATTTTACCCCCCTTTTATATGAAAATATGATAAAAGTGTACATAACAACAATTATTGTACTCTTAAAGAGCTTTCCAACGACATGCATCTTGAAGGGTAAATACTATTTTGACTTTTGTACCCCGTACCCCTGTGTACCAATTTATTTTTATTTTTTCACCGATTATCATATCCAATAATACGCAGATTTCTTTGAAAATTCGCTCATTAAGTCATGGTGCATGACTGGACTTTTATTATTTAAACATTTCTGGGAATAAAACGTATATAATCAACATACAATTGGTTTTAAAGTATATAAGGAAATTCTTAGTTTATAAATGTTTTGTTACAACAATGTATATATTTTTCTCTTTTTTTAGTTTCTTCTCTTCTTTAATGTAAAAGACAAATAAACATTCTGGCAGGCAATTTAACTAAAAATAGTTTTAGTTTTATAAACAGTTTAGTGCAGTTGCTAACATCTAGCATTTATTTAGTTACGAGGAAAACATTCGAGAAATGTCTGGATTGTATATATTCTCGGACAGTATTAAAACGGGATAATAAAGCCTACAATTTTACTATAAACTTAATGAATTACAATCCAAGAATTTAAGAAATTTAAATTCGCAAAACATATTTATGTACGTCCTAGATATACTCCTATGTACATCCTAGATATATATTAGATAAGTAAAAGTGTCCAATTTATTTAGATCATTCATTAAACTTTCTTGAAGTTGTAATTGCTACCAAAGTCCCGTGATATTCTATTGTATTTACAAATATATATATATATATATATATATATATATATATATATATATATATATATATATATATATATATATATATATATATATTTATTTATTCCATTTGTCTGCATTTGTTTTCTCTATTACAGTTAAACTTGGATACAATAATTAGGATATAATTTAATTTCATAATAATAAATTGGATAAATCCCTTTCTCACCTGATTTTACAAACTACTTAATTCTTAATCAATCTTACTTTTTAAAAAAAGACCAGTCGTGCACCATGACTTAATGAGCGAATTTTCATAGAAATGTGCGTATAATTGGCTTATGATAAAAGGAAAATTTTGGTTTAGAATTTGGATGGGTGAAAAAAAAAATGGTACACAGGGGTACGGTGTACTGTACAAAAGTCAAAATAGTATTTACCCTTCAAGATGCATGTCGTTGGAAAGCTCTTTAAGAGTACAGTAATTGTTGTTATGTACACTTTTGTTATATTTTCATATTAGAGGGGGGTAAAATGGAAAAAGCACGTTTTTATTATTGTTGACCCTAAATTGTCAAAATTTGACTCCTAAATGAATTCCAAAAATTCTGGCTAACGAACTCATCCTTTCTTTTGATATTATTGACATTTTAAAATTTGTTTAAATTTTTTAAGTGCATCCTAGCGTGAGATATCGGGTGAAGTGATACATACATTCGTATACAATTATACATACATACATATATATATATATACATACATACATACATATATACTTATATACATTCATACATAAAAAAGTGTTAAATTTCAGGAGTCGATTAAAACGGATTTCCATAGAGAAAATTTTCAAACACTCGCATTACAAAAATTTTGGACCCATTGCAATAGCTTAATTTTCTTCGAAAGTTCGCTAAAAAGTAATTACTCTTTTTAAATATCCTTTTTTGGAAATTTGGTTTTTGGTTACACAATAACTTTGAATGCAGTCAAATTATAAGTATATTTCTTTCGAGCTGGCCGAAAGCGGAAACATCGTTCTAAAGAGAGAAATATTTTTATATCTCCGTTTCTACAACTCCTGGACAGAAATCAGTTATAGACATCATGATCACAGATAGGCCCATATTAATTCAACCGTCTGCGCACAATAAATATTGCTAAATTTATCCTTTTATTCGTGTAAGAAAAGCAAAACCATTTTGATCATTTAAAAAAGGGGTGGTGTCAATTTAATGAAATAGACAATAGGGTTCTAAATAGAGACACATCTAAAGAACACGACAAGCGCAGGAATGTTATGGCCCTTCCAATTTTTAAGTTGTATCTAAATATATACCTAATTTTAATAAACAGATTGAAAATGAAAACATAACAAAAGCAAAAATAATTTAACTTCTAAAATTACGAAATTATTTTCTACTTTAATATCTTATTATTTATTCTTGATCTTTGACTTATTATATCATTTTCTGAAGAGAAATAAAAAATATATAACATTAAAAGGAAAAAGAGTAATTTAGAAGGAATATAGAATTCAAATGTAGTACGGCCTCGTAGCCATAAGTAAGTCATAAAAATATGAGAATAAGGGATAAAAATAAAAAGGTGATGAAACTAAAAATAAAAAATGAAATACAAGAAGAATTTTATAGGCAAATAACTCAAGTATGGAAATTACTAAGGGGGTGTAAAATAGGCAAGTGGATGTATAAGATGGCTCAACTGAAAATGGGTGTATGGTTAGTGAGATAAAGTGGATACTAACAGGATAGGGATAGGTTCTCTCTTTACCATATAATATATAAAGATGACTCGATAACATGGGCTACTTTAGAACATGATATCTAAGGCTGAACTTAGTAAAGGGGATAGAAACTGTGAGGATACTTTAACTGGCACCCCCACCCTTTTCATTATCCCCAAAGGAGAGAGAAAAGGGGGAGTGCAAAAGAGGCCGAGAAATTCAATTTTATCTACTTTTATTTTATTATTTCTTATGTAGAAGGGACTAAATACGTGAAACCTAATAACATTCTTGGGGATCCTAACAGGGTGTAAAATAGAATAAAGTAACAAACTACAAAAAAGCTCGAGGGAGAAAAAGATACTTGAAAGAAAACAAAACTTTATTAAATATTACCAAGGAAACTCACTTTTCTGAAAATTCATACGAGTTTATAACAGCAAAAATGAATGAAGTAAAGTATATTATTTTTGGTATAATATTATATTACCAAGTAAATTGTTTTATGGTAAAAGGTAAACTAATATAAATGGGTATATCATACACGAAAGCAATTATTCCACATTTAGTAGGATCGACTTAAATTATGTGTAATTATAAAATAAATACATTTCTAGACGCAAGTACATATGTGGTAATAGGAACTGTGATAAGAGTTTTAAAATCTATTTACTTCGTTCGAAACTTATATTATATAATTATTATACTACACGCAACGTAAAATGTCGAGGGTAGCAAAAATATATGTATCAATATAATTGGATATTAAATTAACTCAAATATATTTATTGACAGCAATGACTTGACAACCAATTAGGAGACGACAAACAAAAATTATTGTACATCTTCGGATGATATAAACCCGGTTAGTTTTGAGATTAAACCTTTTTTGCATCCGAGCTTACCAAAGGTAACGGAAGCTGTGTGATCGTCCTGAAGAAGGAAAATATTTGATGTCTCCGATTTCAACAATTCCAAGACAGAAATCCGTTTCAGACATCATGGAACATTTTTGGTTACATGTCTGTGTGTCGGTCTGTCTCCCAATTTTTGCGAACCAACATATCCAATATTAATGAAATTTGTATGTTTGGTCATAATTAGCTCATTGTTGGTCTCATATAAGTTTCAACCTTCTGCGCTCATTTGTTTCCCTCCCAGATGCGCACAAACATTTTTCAAAATTACTTATCTGATCTGTTTGAAACTTTTATAGTTTATCGAAAGTAACCCGCATATAGCCCCAGATTAATTTAAATTGTCTGCACTCTTTAACTTTTGCTAACTTGATACTTTAATTCATGTAAAAATCAAAACAATTTTGACAGATTAAAAAACGAGGGAAACAATTAAACAAATTAGACAATAATGGTGTTGTTATAAATTGAAGTTGACATCTTGTCAGTGTAAAAGTATTGTTATTGTTTATGTGTATTTAAAATACAAGTTCGTTTTCTATTGCCTTTAATCAATTCTTTCAACAGATTATGAGACTTAGTTGCGCGTAATATTATTGAAGAGTGTAATTTTGTACAGTGTATTTTTTTGTGAACTTTTTTTGAGTGATAATACCACATGGATTTGGGTAAGCTCGTAGATATTAAGTTGCAAGGGCAATCTAACTGGGTAGATTGGAAGGCGGATATCTTGACTTTGTTAAGATATAATGGTGCCATCGGGGTAATAGATGGCAGCCTTCAGAAACCCGACCTAGTGCCCGACAATGCTGATGTCAAAGCTGTCTTAAATTACGAAAAAGCTTTAGAAAAATATAATAAGGCTGATAGTGCAGCAATTTTAGCAATAAGAGCTACACTACGTCCTGAGGTGCGGGCTCTTGTTCGGATGTGTCCCGACGATGCTAAAATGATTTGGAACGAACTGTGCAACCATTTTGAGAAAAAGAGCGAAGTAAGGTTAAGTAGAATTAACCAAGATTTTTATAAAACTCGTATAACGCCATCTGAATCCATAATAGGTTTCATAGCTAGAGTTAGAACCTTATGGTCTGAATTAATAAAAGAATTTCAGACTGAACTTAGAATTGAGCTACCTGATGTTCTATTAATAAATAAAATTTTGTCAGAACTTCCACCAGAATACGCTGAGTTTCTTACAACTTGGGATGGGACAGCTAAGGAAAAGCGGACTATCGACGAACTAGTGAACAGGCTAGAACTAAGGGATGCTAGAGCTCAAGTATCCTCTGGAGAGTCTAGTGTAAGTTTAAGAGACAGTTCAGCATCAACTGTTTTAATAAACAAAACTTCAGGTTCTCGTAATAATAAGGTTATCTCTACTGGAAAGAACTACAAAGGTTTCAGTGGAAGATGCTATAAATGTCATAAAGTTGCAGGTCATCTTGCTAAAGATTGCCCTAATCGCGAAAAGTCAGAAAAGTCTAAAGATAGCAATAAAGTAATGTTTTCCTGTTTTACAGCTATTAATGTTTCTGACAGCGATGTTTGGATCAAAGATGACGGGGCCACTGACCATATGACGAATTCGCATGTGTTTTATAAAACGTTTGAATCATTTAAAGAACCAGTACCTATTACTATTGGTGATGGGAGCTCTAACTTAAAAGCGTATGGTAAAGGAATGATTGATGTAGAATCTATTATTAGTGGAAAAAGTCACTGTATTACTTTCAGTGAGGTGCTTTATGTGCCAGGTTTGATAAGGAATTGTTTTTCTTCGGTCCAAAGTATGAAGAAAGGAATTAGTCATAGAAGTAGTGCTCAGACTATGACTGCTGCGTTCTTTTGTGAAGACACTAAAGAAACACTGATGACAGCGAAAATAAATAATAATCAATTTGAACTCCAGATCAAACCTATAAAGCCGAAACATAACATTAGTGCCTTTGTTCTTAAACATATTGATGAAAAACCGACAAATTTAAGAACGTGGCATGAGAGATTATGTCATCAAGGAAAAACGTATGTTGAACAGTATTTGAACCAGAGAAGCATCAAATTTATTAAAGAAGATTTCTTTTGTGAACCTTGTACGTTAGGTAAACAAAGTCGTCGAAGTTTTAAGCCTAGATCTGTCAGAGCAACAAAAGTGGGTGAAATAATTCATGCTGATTTGTGTGAACCTGAACAGAGGTCAATGGGTGGAAGTAAATATTTTCTGGTACTGAAAGACGATTTTTCAAAATACCGTGAAGTCTTTTTCTTGAAGAACAAGTCTGATGCCTTGAATGCTATTAGAACATATGTTCAAAGGTCGATCAAAGATAATATAACTGTAAAAGAAATTCTAACAGACGGAGGTCGAGAATTTGATAATCAGTCAGTAAGGTCATTTTTAGATGGACATGGAATTCGTTTGCGTATAATAATGCCGTACACTCACGAGCAAAATGGAGCGGCTGAACGTGAAAATAGATCGTTAGTAGAATTAGCAAGAACTGTACTAAAGTCTGCCAATTTGCCGAAAGGTTTGTGGGCTGAAACTGTGTCTACAGCAGCGTATATCCTAAATCTAACAGGTAAAAGTGGTGTAACAGGAAAGGCTCCATATGAAGTGTGGTACAATAAAGTTGCATCTATAAAACACTTACGTTCTATTGGTTGTACGTGTTATGTCCATGTTCCAAGTCCAAGAAGAAAGAAATTTGACTCCAAGGCGATTAAAGGTGTCCTTATTGGGTATTGTGGTTACGATGGTTATAGAGTGTATATTCCGTCGAAGCAGGATATAGTAACGTCAACAAATGTAGTATTTGATGAACATTTAGATTGCAAAGTACCATCAAATGAGTTAAAAATTGAAAAGCCTATACATATTGAGGAGGCTGAATTTGATGATCAAGAAGAATCCGAAGATATGGATTTACATGTTAAATTGGAGTTGCCTACTGATGATGTTGAAGTTCCAGAGCAGAGAGGTGAACAGCTTGAGGTTGAAGAGGTTGATGGCGTCAATGAAGTCATTGAAGAAGGTAGTAGACACAACCTGAGGCCTAGAGATCAACTTAAAAAGCCTGTAAGATACCCAGATGCGATGATGTTAGTGGCTGATATTGTGGAACCATTGACATACCGGAATGCTGTAAAATCAAAAGAACATGCTCAGTGGCAGGAGGCAGTGGTAACTGAAGTAAACTCCCTCAGGGAAAAATATAATGAAGGGTTGCTAAAATTAAAATATGTCCCTTCTGATAAACAAGTAGCAGACATCCTAACCAAACCTCTTGAGAAGATTAACTTTCAGAGTCTAAGGAAGTTGTTGGATCTTTCTCAACTTGAGAATCAAGATGGAACTTCAAAGGAGGCTGTTGTTATAAATTGAAGTTGACATCTTGTCAGTGTAAAAGTATTGTTATTGTTTATGTGTATTTAAAATACAAGTTCGTTTTCTATTGCCTTTAATCAATTCTTTCAACAAATGGCTTGTAAAAGCATAAAATCGATAAAGTACATGAAAGGATGCGAGGAAGCTATGTGCCACACTAATTGACACACTATTTTTACAGGAATTAAAGTATTTATTTACCAAGATTTAAAGAGCTCTGACGGTTGAAATTAATCTGGTGGCTACTTTCGACAAACCATCCAAATTTCGTTACAACTACTTTCGTTGATATATGTGTAAATACATGTATGTTTGTGTGGATGTGGAAGAGAAACAAATGCGCGCAGAAGGTTGAAACTTATATGGGACCAACAAAGGGTTAATTATGACCTACCATACAAATTTCACAACAATTGGACCAGTAGTTTTTAAGATATGTTGGTTCGCAAAAATTGATCAACAGACCCACAGAAGGAAATAGTATCTAAATGTCTGAAACAGCATTCTGTCTTGGAATTTTTGAAATTGGAGACAAATAAAGTTTGGTTCTTCAGAACGATGACACATCTTCCGTCTTCTCCTGTTTATTAAAAAGCTTGGAAACAATAAATAAATTAAATTTGCTTCCTTCGCCTTCGGTAAGCTCTGGAGCAAAATCAAAACCACTTTGTCAGATTTATAAAACGGGGGGAAATTTAAATCAATTTGACAAAAATAGGGGTTAAAGCCATAAAATCATTAAAGCATAAGCAATAAGACGCGAGTAAGCTACGTACCACACTAATTGGCAGACTATTTTTATTTATATTGTGTGGATAAAGCAGAGATGACAGTACAACTGGAAGGAATTGCTATTTTT
This sequence comes from Gerris lacustris, assembly GCA_951217055.1. Lineage (NCBI taxonomy): Eukaryota > Metazoa > Arthropoda > Insecta > Hemiptera > Gerridae > Gerris > Gerris lacustris. The sequence goes on from OX578283.1 coordinate 47,726,655, forward strand.
CTAGATGAACTGCGATCACTTAATTAAGAATAAAGAAATAAGAATCTTTACTAAAAATAACTTTATTTTATCAAGCTAGTGGTCACCTACAGTGTGTAAACTAAATCTAAAATATTACAGATTTAACAGGATAAATCTTAACTGCATATACCTTAACTAACTTAACTATCTTTACTAGTGATATCATTTTGAACTTGAGATAAACTATTATACTTTATTGAGTGCCCGCAGTTTTATAAAAGAAAACAACAACTGGATAACCCTACCCTAGATATATATTTTTGACTGTAAAATTTCATTAAGGCTTTTTTGTGTCCTGGTGTTAGTTTATTATGTGTAAATTACCTTTGGGTGTAATCAATGGTTCACGCTGAAGAACATTAGGTCGTTAAGATGCAGACTTCCAACCCTAACTTAAACTTTTCTATTAGAGTAAGAAACACTTAGCTGGGTCTTTTTATATATACAACTTCACTCCCTATCTGTATTGTAGTTAGGCTTACCCTTTGCTCCTTGTCCCTAGGAATATTGTTATCGTCTAAACTCTCCCCTGGGGTCTTTTATTAATTTCTTTTGTCGTAATTAAAACTTGCCGTTTTAAGAAGAAGGGCGTTTCTTCTGCCTCCGATGGCACATTAAGAACTTGGTTGGAAACTTTAACTCGTTTGTCATCTTGTGTTTTCATTTAACAACTTTCATTAGGTCGTAACCCAAATGATCTTTTTTTTTTCCACCAACATTTTCTTTATTTCTTTGTTATAATTTTTTATTATCTCAATCAATCAACCTGAGATTACGAATAAAAAAACTTGGGTCATTATATTAAAAAAAATAGGTCCGGCAACTACGAACATAACCTTTTTTCTTATTATAATGCTAAATTTATATCTCACAATATCTTATTTAATTAATTTATTATTAAAACATATTTTAAGGTTAAGTATGTTCAACATTTTAAATTTTAATTAAATGGGACAAATTTATTTTTATCCATGTCTCGGAAACTAGATTCTTCCAGGAAAATTACTTATGTCGTTAAATTCGAATTAAAATCAATAAATCAATAAAATAGCGATTTTTTGTGGAAAATTTCAAAATTATTAACGTGTTTGTTTATTATTTACATAAATGATATACTTTTATTAACTAATATGAATTTAAGGTAACAGTACAAAATAGTAGAAAAAATGTTTAACATCCAAATTTAAATGGAATAATTACAATTTTTTTATTTCCACTATTTTATTATGTATGTTATACAATGCACGTTATTGCTTTATGAATATTTTAATAATATAAGAAATTTTTTCTCCTATTTTGTACTGTTACCTTAAATTCATAATCAGCGACCCCCAAAAAAACTTTGGTTAGATGTTCAGTTCTTAATTTATGTATAATTATCACGAATTTCGTATAAAACGGAAGATTTTTCCCGCCATCCTAGGGCCGCCATTTTTTAATTTTTGACTTCAAATTCGTAATCAGTGCCCCCAAAAACCCTTATTCCTTGTTTGCAATCCAAAATAAAAAATAATTCATAAAAGATATTCAAACTCAAAAGACGGTCATTTTCGTTCAAAATGTGGCTTATGTTATAGCTTTAATGACTCCACTAGTATGTATGTTACTAGTTTAAAAACAAACTATGATAGTTATGCATTGTTAATCCGTATTAATATGAAGCACATAACCTGTAGTACCTTTTAATGTAAGTTAAAACATTAAATATTGTCCATATGATTAAAATAATTACGAAATTCATACGAAAAACAAAATGTTTTCCCAATTTTCATTATTTTGCTATGTATGTATATCTCTAAAGAATTTATCTCTTTATTTATTGCTTTACTTTTGAGTTATATTAGTTAATAAAAGTATATCATTTATGTAGATAATAAAAAAATCATGGATTATATTGCATTATAATCGTGATATTTTGAAATTTTCTAGAAAAAATCGCTATTTTATTGATTTTTTTACATACCAATTTTCAAATAAAAAGCGGCACCATTTAAAATTTTCTGATTGACCTGAAACTTTTCAAAAATCATTTTTTCATGTATTTGCACAAAGTTAGGGGTTGGGAGCTAAAATTAAAAAATGTTCATTATTAAGGCCCACCCTAATGTACTCATCCGATTTTTAAGATGTTTGAATGGTTTGTTAGAAGTAGCCCATGGTGGTCACACATTTATTATTGAATAGATTTATTATTTAAATTAAATGAACAGGTCAAGTGTGTGCTAGTCGCTGCACATAGCGAGGGTCCGTAGGCAACACAGTATTGTTTGAATAGTACCTATTAATAGTGCTTTTAAAAATGCTAAAAAGCCCTACTTTGAACTGTGCTATGGGTCTGATCTCAAAACACATAAACAAACTTCTGATAAAGTATTTTTTGCCAGTGAACAGGACTTTAAACATCTAGATCTAGATACATCGAAAAGAGCTATTATTATAAAAAGAAAAACGTACTTTGTCAATAATAAATAAATCGAAATTTCCAACAAGTGGTATCCTTACTTTTTTGGTCGAAGAATGTTCAAGAAATTGTTTCAGATTTTTTGCAATTTACATAAGCGAGATAGAGGCGGGGGGGGGGCACTTTTCACACCAACTTCAAACTCGCCCTATTAAAGCTTATAACCAAAAATGTTATATTTGTGTAATTATCAGCTTTACGTACCCTTTCATATGATACACGGTCTCCAAAAAATAAAAATATCGTTTAACCCTTAAGTTGTTTCACCCTTGTTTTTTTTTTTTTTAATAATATTATTTTTAAGTTGCTACATTTTTAAAATGTATGGATAGGAACTATACAGATATATTCCAAATTTCAATGTGATCGGACAAAAGGTTTAGCTGTGAGAGGAGGCGACAGACGGACGGACGGACAGACAGACAAACGCAGGAAAATGTAAGGGTCCTAGATTTTGCCTACGGATCCTATACAAACCCGCTATTTAATTATTGTGCACTTGAAATCGAAACAGGTCTACAAACTACACTTTCGATTGTGAATATTTATCTAATAATAGCTCGCAATGTGCCACACTAATTGTAGACTATTATTATGCATTAATTATTTATTGGAAGGAACATTTATTATTAACGACGAGCGAAAAATCCCTCTGAAAGGAAATATGTACCTCAGCTCTCCTCTGCTTCATGTTTACTTAATTGCTTCATTACTCATTAGCAATGTTTGGTATAATTTTGGCAAATTTATTTTATTTCTATCAAAACAAAAGCAGTCCCAGTATATAATTGTTTGCGCTTCGTTTATCTCTTTGAATTTTCCTAATTTTTAATTAGTATCGATTTTATCATTTGTAGAAGGAAAAAAACAACAACATTAAAAACGGGAGTAGAATATGAATGATTATTTATTCCTTTTTAATAATTATCTTATATTGGTAATTGTAATTTTCAAATGAGATACTTTTAATTTAATGAGTACACTTTTTTAATGCCATTAATTAATTTTGACATTATACAAAGTCGAGTATCATTAACCCAGATTTTATTTCATTCCTAATAATGATGAACAAAACATTCATTTTATAATTCACAAAAATAAAAAGAACCTGTATTTTTATTTTGCTTCCGAGCTTACCAAATATAACGAAAGCTATTCGATGATTCTGAAGAACGAGAAATTTTTATGTCTCCGATTTCAAAAATTCCAGGACAGAAATCCGTCTTAACCGGATTTCTGATCTTTTATCTTCAAAAGTACTTATCTGATTTTAATGAAATTTGGATGGTTTGTGGAAAGTAGCTCGCAGAGAGCTCCATCATAATATCAACCCTGTGCGCTCTTTAAATTTTGATTAATTGATATTTTTAAGGTGGGTTCACTTCACAGCTAGCGGATCCTTGGGGGCGGAAGGTTATATCGATAACAATATATCTTCGGGAAGCCGCCATGACGGAGTCGCTATTTCCCTCCCCTCGAGTTTCGGTCGGTCAGGTTATAAACAAAGCCAATTATAACATCGTGTTTTTGACTTAAAATGCTTAAAAAACTTATATAATAAGATTATATATAAAGACTTTTATTATATCGATATAAGAAATAGGTATATAATAAAAATAATGTAGGAACAGATATAACAAACACAGATATATAAAGAAGACTAATACACAGATAAAGATAAATCTCAGATAAAAAACGTAGGTAAACACAGATAAAACAGAGGTATAATAAAAATAATGTAGGAACAGATAAAAATAGACTGCCAATTAGTGTGGCACATAGCTTCCTCGCATCCTATCATGTACTATAACAATTATTGTTTTATTACTTTATTGTTATATATTGTTTATTTTGTAAAAACTATTAATAGTTTTAGCGATCTTTAACACTTCATAGCGGTGTCGCTGTTGGTTTTACTAAAAAAGTGTATTTGAAAAAAATGTTTGTCTCATTGAATAGATGAAGTTAGATTTTTTCCCCGACCTAAAATTCCAATTTTAAATTTGAAGTTCACGTTTTAGTGAGCGTTTCTCGTGAACGCTTGAACGCATAACGTTGTCCAACGAACTCGTCCTGTGCATTGGTAAAATGAACATGTCTACCAAATTTCATCAAAATCGGTTGACATTTACTCAAGTTATCGTCGCACGTTTCATAATTCACGGACACACAGACCGACAGACAGACACGGAACCAAAAATGTTCCCTGATGTCTGAAACGGATTTCTGTCTTGGAATTTTTAAAATCGGAGGCATACAACTTTTTTGTTCTCAAAAGTGAACACAATGCTTCCGTTACCTTCGGTAGGCTCGGAAGCAATATATTGTAATAAAACAACATAAATGTTATATAAACGCAGAAGGGAAACGAGCAGAGGACGATGATCTGTACGAAGCTTTCAGCTGGATAAAATTAGTTTCTGTCCGAAATTGTGATTTGTTTAGGTTTTTACTTTTGTTAAATTGCAATTATCTTTATAACCGTCACAAGATGTTTAAATTTATATTAAAGAAAGGTTGTAAGTTGTATTTTTAGATTTTTAAACACTTATTTTTGTGCGATGTAATGGACCAAAGCTGTGAAACCGCCGCCCGGTTTAGCGTCGTACGGTACTGCGTGTTTCTTAGAGAGTATATATTTGTCCTTTCATCAAAGATAAATTGCGAAAGTTAATCGGAAAGTTTTGATATTTGGCATAGATGTTCATTCATGCTTGAAAATGAACATTACAGAAGTTCTGAGGTAGCATAGGCTGCCATCTTGAACATAAGTCCCATTATTTAGTTTTTTTTTTGTAATTATCTCGAAAAAGATTAGGTTTACTAAAAAGCCATTCTTTTATAAATTAAAGCTCTTAATATTGTACATAAAAATGGTCCTTATAAAATACTTCAATGGTATAATGATATTATTATTAAACTGTTCTATTTATAAATTATATATTATATATATATATATATATATATATATATATATATATATATATATATATATATATATATATATATATATGTATATATATATATATATATATGTATACATATATTAAATATAGCAACATGGTATTTAGCTTTTAAGTCGATTATTATTATGATACTTATTATTGCTTATAAAAGAGAAGTCCAACTAGATGATAAACCGAGAATATGAAATTTGCCCATCCTTGGTCTGGCGTAAAATTGTATGTGGAATTGGCGCCATTTCTTTCACAAATGCATTTTTTTACGACCAAGTCACATACAACCACACTTTCGAATCCTAGTGGACTTGTTTTCATACTGACATCCTACAACAGTAACACGAATATTTTGTGGTTTGTTTGTCGTTGAGTATCTTTGCGAACCACCATATCTTAAAAACTACTCGGTACCGTCCATTGTTGGTTTCATAATAATGTCAAATTTTTGCGCCCAATTCTTTTTCTATGCGCACACGCACACATTTTTTATGAACACCTTAATCTTTGAAGGTACTCATTCGATTTTTGAGCAATTTTGGTTTATTGAAAGTAATCCACAGATTTTCCATTATTAATTTAAGTCCTCTGCGCCACTTAAATATTGGTTAATTGATCCTTTTTATTTATATTAATAAACAAAATAGCTGTATTTTTGTTAGCTGTAGATCTTTTTTTTAAAAGAAGAAAGAAAAAAAAGAAATAAATAAATGAAATAACAGTGGGTGGTAACAGGAAAACATCAAAATTACGTGAGGAAACTACACACTAATTGGGAAACTATTTTTACATACTTCAAAATATTCAGTTATTAAATCTAATCTAACCTTCAAAATCCCATGATGTACCTATATAATGCATTTTTTGGTACACACTCTGTTTTTTTTTTATTATCTCTTTTTTTTATTTTTTTTTCTAATCACCAGGGAATTTATTTCGGGGTAGAAGGTTGGCTGCTACTATTCTCGAGGGATGTGTATTAATCTTTCAGTGGTTCTGACCTACATTATTATTCAACAGTCGTAAAACTCCTGCAGGGTGGTAAGGGGGAAGAAGAGATGGAAAAATATAAGAAAAAAGAATCATTTTTCTTGTGAATAAATATTAGTGGGTACGTCCCAAGATAATATGGGAACAAAACCCTCGTCAGCCCTCCTCCTCTTCTCTTTGACGTTTTATTATATTTCTCCCTTAATAAATTGTTATATTCTATCTTATGGATGTATGTTTATTTTATTTTTTTCTTTCATTTTATTCTCGCTCGCTCTCACCTCTTATTTGTTGTGTATATTTGTTTTGCTTTATGATTCCTTGACTCCTTTTTTTTAATTTTTCCACCATAACCTTAATTAAACAATGCAAATAATGATATTTTATTTTCCTTCATGTAAATATTTGCACTATTTTTGACATTTTCATGTTTAGGCTATGGAACATAAGCCAAAAACGTTACGTTACTTTTAGCTTAAAAACTCAGAAAAGTATAACAGGGAGTTTTGTTGGGTCTGTAATCCAGTTTCCAGCTGTAGTGCCCTTCCCCTACCGTGCTTCGTAGGGCCGAAGAAAGTCGAAAAGATTTATACGTGTGACAGGGAGTTAGAAAATTACAGGAGGTTGCCATCAACTCTCAGCCCTCTCGGCCTACCTAGTATGAAGGCATATTAACAATTCGTAGAAGGCGAGCCAGTGCCTTTAAATTCAGTCGTTTGTAATCAAGCCGCGGCAGTACCGGTGTGGAGATAAGAATAAAAATTATCTTCCATCTACTTTAATCAATTACTTGAATAAATTACCGATTATATTTCATTTTATGTCGGTAGTTTACGCAGAGCGAAAACATGAAAATGTCTCACTGTCTTGCAGACTCGTATGCAAGAAGTTTTTAATATTTTTCTTCTTTAATAAGGGATTATGTTTCCTATTTGGCTTCCGAGATTATCAATAGCGGAAGTTTTTCCATCAACTCTCAGCCCTCTCGGCCTACCTAGTATGAAGGCATATTAACAATTCGTAGAAGGCGAGCCAGCGCCTTTGAATTCAGTCGTTTGTAATCAATCCGCGGCAGTACCGGTGTGGAGATAAGAATAAAAATTATCTTCCATCTACTTTAATCAATTACTTGAATAAATTACCGATTATATTTCATTTTATGTCGGTAGTTTACGCAGAGCGAAAACATGAAAATGTCTCACTGTCTTGCGGACTCGTATGCAAGAAGTTTTTAATATTTTTCTTCTTTAATAAGGGATTATGTTTCCTATTTGGCTTCCGAGATTATCAATAGCGGAAGTTTTTCGTGAAGCACGAAATTATTTTATGTCTCTGAAGTGCAAAATTCCCGGACAGAAATCTGTAGCTGACATCTGAAATCATTTTCAGTCTCGTGTCTGTCAGTCTGTCTGTTCAAAATTGTTTGTGGACCAACATATCTTAATAATTATAAGTATACCTACTCTAAACACGGTATTTAAGGGATTTTTTTCAAACGTCATATATTTTGTAAGAAAAATCTCCCCCCCCCCCCCTCCAATTTTTTGAGTTCGATACTTCGGATTGGTTTAATGGTGTTTGGATATAAAAATAATTATACTGGCTTTTATTTCTCTTCATTTTAAGAAAACGGTTTAAAGGTTACACTAACTCAAACTTATAAAAATGGTCGCCATCTTAAAACAGCTGATGGGCCGATTGCCCTGCTATCGAATTTGTTTAATTTGTAAAATTGCCTAAGGACCCTTAGTGCGTTGTGATGAACTATAAATTAGGAAACAAAGTATTCTATAAGTAGCAAAATAAGGAGACACTATTCTATAAAATATAAACGGAATTCGTAAGCCTGTTTTTTGTCTATAAAGTCAAAACCACATATACAGAGACAAGATTTTAGTTAAGGTCGGTTTTGTAATGTATGATATGAAAAAGGATTATTGATTTAATATTGAATATATATACTCGTATTAATAAATAGTTTTGACTACTAACAATGAATTACTGAAATTGATTACTAAAAATAAATGTACTAAAAATTAATCAGATTGAAAATGCAAGTAAATTAATACATTCTTATTTTCAATTATTAACTCTAGGTATAATAATAATTATTTTTATTGAATGTAAATTAATTAATCAAAATATGTTTCCTTGTTCAATTATACATAATAATTATTTTTATATATTTTTTTCTTTTAAATTGTTTAAATATATTTTATATTTTAACTAAACACTTATATTTACAAATAAATAACAAGTTATAGTAAAATTACTGATAAGTAAGAAGTATGATTAAAAATAGAAAGAAGAATTAACAAATAATTTAAAAGTTTAATCTTGAGCAATAACATTTATTTTTTATTTAACGGAATTGACCTTTTTATACTAGTAAAAGTATAATTGGATTTATAAAAGGAATTAGTCAAGTGCTAATATTAAATGTGCTTTTTTAGGTTGTATTATATAATTCTCTTACCCCTTCTCTTCGTCAATTTATAACTTTCTCATTTTTTCCTTTATTGAATATAATTTTACTATAAAATATTTCAATAAATTTCCGTTCTGTTGTAATATTATATATTAAATGAGGCACAGCGAGTTGTAATGATTGTTTGGATAAATTTAAGCAAACAAAGCTGAAATCTCTCTCTCTCTGTATATTGTTATTTTATTTGTGTTTGTGTTTGGTTAAGCGTTATTATTATTGCCATTGTCAGTTTTCGAATTACTTATGACAGGCGAAAGAGTAAGGCGTATAAAAGCATTAAACATATTACAAGTTTTAATGTAATGACGGGGTTTAGTGAATAATTTATTCCTTTTTGCCTCCTTGCTTTTTGAGAAAATGTTTTTGAAACCAGTTGGTTCGCACCGATAATTCCCTACTAGTTTTTCCTTCTATAATGTTTATTTATCCCATACATGTCAGTTAGTATTTGTCCTTTTCTCCCTCAACTTTCTTCTTCTCATATAGCCTTTTATTCCGGGCCCTTTTCCTATCCTCTTGTTCTCATTTTCCGATAGTTTTCTTTTTCCCAGATCTCCTAGTTCTGTAGCTGTTCGAGACTAGACTGAGGAAAACTCTAGAAAATCGAGGAATTCTAATGGTTTATTCATTCCTCTGAAAACCGCTTCTCCTTTTCCATTAGTATTAGTAGCGAAAGAGAACAGAGAATGGAAAATGGTCTTGTTTTCTTCCCTCGTTCCCTTTCTGACCGAGTTTTAACTTTTCATCCCGCTGAAAATGACACCGTTTCTACAGTGGTTACCTACAACTAATCCAAACGACATAAACTCTGTACTAGAACACTCTTTTTTCTCTACTCTGTCCAAACTCTCAACTACAAAATTTACAGCTCTTCCCCGTGTACTTTTTTTACACACTCGACGTTGTGATAAATTATATTACTCTGTATTCCTTGACATAATATCTTTTTTTATAATTTTACCAAACTTCAAGATTCTACAAAAAGCGTTATTATAGTTGTTATAATGCTTTCTGACAAATTATAGTTTTTTACAATATCATCTTAGGTACACAAACCTTTGCTGCAGAGTTTACCTAAAGAATAATATATTACGTCTTCCCCAACTTAATATATCCCCTGACATAAACTGTTTCAGATATCAAAGAACATTTTCGGTCTTGAGTTTGTCTGTTGAAGAAGTTGAAACCGACACATCCATTTTTAATGAAATTTAGATGGATGTTCATAATTAGTTCAATATTAGCCCATAAATTTTCTGCGCCCATTAAGTTCTCTTCTGCATGCGCAGAAATATATTTTTTTATTAACACCCATCTGATTTTGAAGAAATTTGGATACTTTGTCGATGTCAAAAATAGCCCACAGATTGCACCATTGTAATTTCACCGTCTGCGAGCATTAATTGTTGAATAAAAATAAGTGAGACCCCACTATAACTCGAAACAAGTCTCTAAACAACTAATTCTTATGTGACCATTCGCCCAACACGAGGAAGCTATGTGACACTAACTGGCACACTATTTTTCATCATGTTTATGAATTCTGATTTACCTACTCTACTTATTATTAGTTACAACCACTTTTTGTTATTTATTTATTTTATAGCCTAATTATTGACTTGATATTGACGCTTGCGAATTGTATCTATTCATAAAGAATCAAAACTCCACTGACTTGACTTTCTGAACGATTGGAACTACTGGACTTTTATGCCCGTGAAGTTCTGTGGGTATGTTTCTCTTCGCCCTTGAGGGGCTTACTAAGAGATCTTTTTACTATTCGCCATCTTGATTTAAGATGGTGGTCATTATTTGACAAATTTGTTAAAAATTATATCTCCGAACCAGATCTACCAGAACCTAAAAATTTACTTCATGTACTATGAAAACTCTTTGTAACATCTAGCTTAGCAAAATAATTTTAAGTTTCATGAATACATTTTATAAACCTATACAATTTTAAAAAAGATACATATTATAAATAAACCACTCCGTAGTGATGTCTGAGAATCCAGCTAGTGTTTTTATTTTTTGTATTTATTTAATGAAAAATTTAAAAAATAATTTATTAAAATTTAATATTAGGCTTATTTTTTTTTCTTTTGGGTTTTAGTCCCGATCAATAAATTTAAATTTTCTTCTTTTTGTAATTTAATTTTGAACACTGAGTTGGGGAAATTTTAGAAATATCATTTATTTAATTATTACTTTTTTATAATTTATTGGCATGTGGCGGCTAATTTCATTTTTATTTCTTAAATTATAATTTGGTGAATTAAGAGGGGAATTACATTCCCCTTTGTATGCCAATCTATTGTTTAAGTAATTATAATATATAATTTCAAATTAGAACGTCTTTTGAGACAACTGTTAAATAATTTAAATAAATAAATGATATTCAACTAAGGTTCGAAGCTATGTATTTTAATTTAAATAAATTAATACGAGTTTTCACTGTTTATCTTGTATCAAGTCCTAGATTACATTTGAAGATATAATTATTGTTTGATCTTTCCACACCAAATTATTTTATTTTGTAAGACATATATATTGTATCTTATCTTTTATAAATTAAATTATTATCCCTGCGTTTTAAATCTGACTTAAATTTGCGCATTATTCTATGTACTTATGTCACCTTGATTCGTCAGTTTGTACGAAAATATTTATTAAATAAATTAAAGACCTATAAAGATTTAGGAAATACCATCACTCTATGCTATCCCTCTCTCTGTAGTGGTATAATTCGGTTAAAAACTTTCGACTTGGTACTATTGGAAAAGGGACTACGATTGAGTTACTTGTTTTGTCCTGGATTCAGTGAAACTTACTAATATTGAATATACCTGTAATAGTGAACTAGATCCCCCACTCTATTCTAAATTTAATTAAAGAAACTTCTCTTTATTAAATTCGTGTAACTAGTTATTTCGTAGTCCTTACTATAGTAAGAAAACTTAAAATATCAAATATAAAATTTAATAACATTGATAGTAATACGAACACATAAAAACAAAGTTTTTTTTATTATATCCTTTTAGTATAGGAAATTTAGTCCTAGGATGCATAAAAGTAACTGACTAATATCAAGCTAGAAAGTATATAAGTTAATTTTTTGAAGAATATTTAGTCGGCAAAATTCGCTTGCTGAACATAGCTTGACTATAAGCTTTTTTAGAAAAACAGATAGGTGAAAAGTGGCCATGTCTCTCCAATTTTTGTGGCCTAATTGATTTTTATGATCCTGAGAACAAAATTAGTTAGTAGACCAAAACTCATGTTGATGTTAGTTTGCCACTTGATAGGTAACCACTTTGATCTGACTCGGAAGTGGGTTGAATGTAAACGAGGCATAAAAAATAATAGTAGTTAAATCTTTTCTTTTTTCGATACCACCAACATTATATTATAATAGACAAAGTACATATTTAATCAATATCGTTATTAATGTCTCACTTTTAAGAGATTCGATCCAGACCATCAGATACGGCAGTGTTTTATTTAATCCGTCCCACGCGAATTTTGAGAATGGTAATTGAAACCCCTCGGCAACACCGATCTTTAGTTATTTGTTATGAATTCTTAATAATAACGAATTGGGAAAAAGTAGGAACGAAATATGATACATTAAGAAATAAGGTGGCATTTTTATAGAATTTTACATTTATATAGAATTTTTTAAAAAAAAAACGAAACTTGAGATAGTTTTTGATTTATTTGAGAGAAATTTTGATTATTAAGATTTATGTGTTGGGCTTAGTTATGGTGGAGTAAAACTCATCTAGTCACAAGACTCTGCTGCTGGAATTAAACTTTTAAAAACTTTTAAATAATGTAATAAATATAACACATAACACATTCTGTTACTGGAAAAATATGTTTATTAAATTCGTTTTGAAAAATATATATTATTTTTTAATGAAAGAGAAATTGTTTATAATAAATGTAAAGTATAATATAGCTTTTATATGGTTATTTTTTCCGATAATGTGTCAAAGATAGTAAAATTATCTAAAAAAAAAAGCAGACTCGAGGCGCCTCGGAACCTTTCCTCGCTAAGCATAAACCTAAAAATGACAGATTTTTCCGTATAGAATTATAATTTTGTTTGTCTGTATATATAATGAAGTCCGGTATAATGTGGTCCGTTATAGTGAGATCCTTTATAGTGAAGTATTTAAAAATTTAAACAGACTTCCCTATATAAAAATTAAAATGGCGTCAAGTAATAAGCTTCAAAACGGAGGACTTATTTATCTTATAGAAAGGTATCATTGGTGTGAATTCCAGCTCAGTCGGTGAAATAGTTCAGAAATTATTTAGCGTTAAAGTTTCAAAATTCAAAGATCGATATTTTCAATATGGTGGCAGATATCAAAACTAAACTTAGTCGAAATGTTTGTTTTGTAAAGAGGAATGGGAAAATGTTCGAGTATATACGAATTTTTGAAATTTTTGCTGACTCGGTAAAATGGGTTAATTACGTCACAAATTTATGATTTTCCGGGCAGCACAAGAATACATACATTTATACGCACAAACATACATTTATTTACTCCTATAGCTTCAAAATAACTTCTCTGATGTGTATGAAACTTTTATAGTTTATCAAACGTAACCCGCAGATAACCCCTAGATTAATCGTCTGCGCTCTTGAACTTTTGCTAAATTGATACTTTAATTTATGTAAAAAATCAAAAAAATTTTGACAGATTAAAAATCGGAGGAAACAATTAAACAAATTAGACAATAATGGCTTGTAAAAGCATAAAATCAATAAACTTCGTGATGTGAGGAAGCTATGTGCCACACCAATTGGCAGTCTTTTTTTTTCTTATTATAGAAAATGCATTGCAACTGAATGGAAAATAATATTGAGCTTTTTTCCTATCGACATTTTTCTTTTTCATTAGAATTTGCGGTTTTTTTTTCCTTTCACACCTGTTATACAAAATGTGTGAAAAAAGAAAAATCGATAACAGTCCTTTACTTTTACAATCTCTGGAGTTTTTAATCCATTAGCTTATTTTTATCTTTTTGTATGATTCAAACTCTTTCAAATCTGGTATAATCCTTTATCGACGTTTATGGAAATGAATCCCTTCCGTGCCGTGTTACTGCACACACTTCACTGACTAGAGTCGGTATTAATTAAGTCGTTTAACCAAAATTGGATTAAGTCAAGAAGTGATTGACGCGTTTTTTATTAAAATTGATTTGTAAAAAAAACTCTTTTACACTACTACATGTATTATTTTATCATCCGCGATAAAAAGTTAATTAATATTTTAATAATACATATTTTTAATCCTTTATTTGAATTTTATTTTCTACATATTATGTTAGTTACATCAAATTATCTAAATACTCTATGGTTAATCTAAATATTATTAAAGAAAGAGCCTTTGCTAGAATACGATTCTTTATCTATAATTTATAAAGCGAGGTATTATTTTTATTCTTTTATAACTTCCCCTTAATTTTTAAATTTATCATTTAGGATCCTCAGTATGCATTTTTTTATTGTTATTAAATCTTACTTAAACACAGTGGGATAATTGTATTTGTTTTATGAGATATATTTTATCTCTTGGATCTGCCATTAATATACTTCATTATACTCTTTCTTTGCCTACGGTAAGAACAATATCAGTTACTTAATTAAATTTATTTAACATCTTAGAAAAGCCGAATTGTATCCCAATGCTTATTTTCAATCCCTTTTCTGTTTTAATGATTTTACAAAATAACTTAAACTCTTTAATCTTAAGCTAATGTTCATTTCATTGAAGTTACCTAATTTAACTTAGAATTCAGGTATGATTAAGTTCATTTACTGGTTCTCTTTTCAATAAGCTCTTAAAATGTTATATATGTAATAGTACGTTCAACCCTTAGTAGTAGTTCTGTTTTGTTTCACTTTTTTGCTTATTGTTTAATATTATATATAGCTTCGTTAATTTGTTGATAGCGCCAACCAACATGTGGACAGTTTCTTATTGTCTTAAGACCGACAACATAAAATGTATTGTGAAGCTCATTTGTATGACTTTTATTTGCCAAACTTCTTTCTAACACACTTCTCCTTCTTTGGTTTTGATTGATGTTGTATGAGCTTCTATCTATACCAGTTTACAAACAAGTACACCGACAGATTTTTCTTTTCTTTCTTTTATTGGCATTGGCAATTCAAAATTAATGTTTTCGAATAGGTCTTGGATTGCTCCCCTCTACTACATTGTGTATTCAGATGCTATGGAACCCCTGTATTTGTCAGAAAGGAAATCTTATCTTAAATATTTCTTTAAAGGAATTCTTTCTACGCCAATATTGTATAAGGAAAAACCAATTTAGCAGCAAGTGTACTAACTTTCTTAATTTGGGAAAAAAGAAAACAAAGTCTCCATTGATAGATAGTTTTTTGTATACTCAAAATTTGACACATTTACTCCAAATTACCTTACTTTTTGCTTAGCTACCACGATTTGTTCTCTGATATTAATACTGTAAAACTTGATGATTACTCTAAATACTTCATTACTCCATAAATACCCCCAAAAAAGCTTGTGATGTTGCGGGACACCCGGTAGGAACGAAGTTCCTTACGCTTTTCATTAAATATAAATGATAAAATCACACTGCTAAGTATACGTTGCTAACTACTTACACATAGCGGAGTTAGAAAATAGACAAAATTAAAATAAAAACATTATTTTACTACGTTTTTATTAGCGTGCTTTCTTGTTTGTTTGTTTGTCTAGTACAAATCTTGCAATCGATTTTTAACTAACTTCCCGAATAGCTAGACATTTGAAACTTTTAGAATAGCTCAGAACAAGATGACAATGGATTATTTTAATACTTTCAGCTATCTTTCAGCAGAATTTAATTCGTTTTCAGCAAATTTTGCTGTATAGAGTTAGTTCGGAAAAAATCCGCAAGTTATTTTATTTGTTTTGACATATCCCATACTTACAATCTTCAAATTTATGATTTATGACAGAAAATTTAAAAACGTAGTATATAAAAAGTTATTTTTATCTTGTAATTATTTATCATTGAAGCAATCGTCTTGCAATAAATATTTATTGATTATTGGGATAAAAGTTAATCATGATGAGTTTATAGTTAAAAAGTATGGTTGTAGTAGGTAGGAAATAGGACTGTTCTCTACCTACCCGGCCTACTAATTTAAAATATTATAAAATATGTATATCACTTCCCTTCAGAAAAATTTCTGATCGTAAGATGTTGAAATGTTACATGCCTGTTTTAATTGTACTTTAGACGATGTGTATGAATAGCTTTATTAAAATCGTTAAGTTAGAACGTAAGATATCGGTAAAGACGTTGTTTTCTCTATTATAATGATTTAGGTCCGCTTTAATAAATTAAGCGATCTATATCACTTCGTAGTGGTGTCGGACCTAAATAGTATGATAGACAGACAGACACATCACTCTCGGCATAAGGGTTTCGAGGATGATCGTCCTAAAAATATAGATAGCCTCTTTGGAAGAAATTTAATAAAAAAGAAAATTTTTATGAACATACTAATAATTGATTTATCACGAAATAAAAAAAAAGAGGACGTGACTCACCAAGTAGACCAGATTAAGAAGAAAACTACTTAAAAGTGGTCGTTGACAATATAAACAATAAACATTATACTGATATTGCCTTGCACAGAGATAATAGTACATTACGCGTCTAGTGCGGAAAGTAGCATTTTGCATGCGAGTGTGGAATTTGCACCCGAGCGACAGCGAGGGTGGTAAAACCACACGAGCAATGCAAAATGCCGTTTTCGCACGAGTTGCGTACCGTACTTTATCTACGATTGTTAGGTTTAAATAATAAATACAGAAAAAAATAAACTTCCTGTATACAAGTTCGTATTTCTCTTTTGATAAAGATAACATTAATTCATTAGTTGTATTTTGTGCCGAATTATTTAGGGAGGCGTATTATTCTCTTCTTATTCGTCATAATCATTTAAATCACTCGTTGATTTTCACAAAAAACTCGATATAAAAGTTACTTTTATTAAACAAACAGCAAATTAGTCTTGTTAAATGTAATCAAACTCGCTAATCGTGCGTAAAGCTGAAGAATTCCTCTTCTTTACCGCGCTAGCGTGGTAAAGAAGAGGAATTCTTCAGAACTATGAGACGCGCATGCGCAATGAATACAAGTACGTAAATAATCACTTTATACGCATCTAAACAGAGATATCGTCCCCTCTCTGGCAAACTTGCGAAACTGCAAAATTTGCGAATCTGCACTAATGTCGTACATTTAACTCTTTATATAAGATCTAAACTCTGTCAAAGTCTCTTATGTGTAGGACGTTTTATATTCTCTCAATCGGCAGGAATTTATTTACCAAACTACCTAGATAACGTTTTTGACTCTGCAGAAATAGCGAATCTGGTACTTCAGTTAGTTTACTGTAGTCATCGCGGATAAAATTAGCTACGTAAAGTCACCAAAGTGTCAGATAAGCTAGTATGCTGATGTCTAATTTCCTCGTCAAATTATTTAAATCACTCCAGAAAAGTTACTATCCTGCAATAAATAATTAATTGGAGAGATAGTGCAAGGCTAAAAAGTGGTAAGGTGTAGGTGGTACAAAAGTAGGGGTACTTTGAAGAGTGTCGGGAAAGAATTACACAGGAAAGAATTACAGAGAAAGAACTACACACAAAAAAATAACACGGAGAAGAAATTGCACATAGAATGAAATGAAATTTAAATTAAAATTTTAAATTTATAAGTGTCAAACTATGAGGTTAAAAAATCCCCCTCCCCTCCTAACTTTGAACGGTTTGTGATAAATTAATGAAACTGGGGTATCTGTATCAGGCAAAGTAAAATTTGCTCTCCCGCCTAAGATCAACCACCCGTTTTGACCCTATGCCATCCAACTTAAAATTTCAAATTGGAGTGTATATTTTTGATAGCAGATTTGGATTCTACAGTGAAAAATAATAAAATTTTACTTTGAAACGTTTTTTTATATTTCCAATATTTTGCCTCCTATAGGAGGGCAAAGATTGAAAAATTACTCTCCCGAAAACACTTAAAAAATTAAACTTGTATCGTTGTAAAACCTAACGTTTAAGATAAATTAATGAAACTTGGGGGATCTGTATCATGTAAAGGCAAGTTAATTTTCATCCACTCCCATACTAGGGGAATCCACCATTTTGCCCCTAGGCCATACAAATCAAAAACTTAAAATTTGATTGCGTATTTTTGATAGCAGATTTGGAATCTATGGCAAAAAATAAGAAAATTTTACATCTAACATCTTTTTATAACTCCAATATTTTGCCCCCTATATTGTAAAACTACCATTTTTAAACTTTTACCCTCATATAGGGGGCAAAATATGGAAGGTAAAAAAAGGTTTGATGTAAAATATTCTTTTTTTTTTCATAGATTCCAAATCTTGCAGACTTGAACAACTTTACATTGATCTTCAAATCCTAGGGATATCACAGCTTTGATCAAAATCTTCCCTCGTCCAAACAATTAGAGATGATCTTGCCAAACCAAATATTTCAGAGGAATCTGATTTCGAGTAGTTTATAATTACTTCGAGTTTCATTTATTATTATTCTATTTCATTTCATTTATATATTTATTTCTTTTAATCTATTTTCCTTCAAGTTTAAGTGTGCTTTTTTACTTGTTTACTTATTCCTAATATTTGATTCTGTTATGAATGGCTAAATTAGTAATGTATTTAATTTTTTATTAATTGATTTATAGTGTGATTTTTTCACCTCCTTATTAATCATAATGACACTTCTTTAGATTGTTACTCCCCTTATAAAAACAGAAGTGTGATATTCCTTTGTCAAAAAGTACATTAGACTAGGGATGCTTAGTCTAATGTACTTCTTTGTTTTAATAGTTGTTTAGTCAATGGCATTTATATAAAAAAAAAAACTGGGGAGTAACAATCTAAAGAAGCACCAAAATAATTTACATTGAGATTTATGTTGTCTTTTAAATCCTATACACAAATAAATCTTCTTAAAGCATAATTATAAGTTAATTTATGCTAGTAGTTGTGTAGGTTCGTTACTTTACTGCACGACTCTGTATACATCATTACGAGTAGGTCTAATATAATCACTCTAGCAAAGTAACGAAACTGCCATTTCCCCCCCTTAAAATGAAGATAAGCACAAAAATTTAAACTAGCCGTAAGCATGGTGGTAAATGAGTTAATTAACAAATATCATCAATCATAAACCCGCAAAAACCTATTTTTGATGAGATGTTGAAGTTGTTTTTTGGCTCTCCTGAAAAATCGAAAAAACGCAGTTTCGCAAGTTTGCCAGAGAGGGGACGATATAATGTTTTTATTTCGTATCAATCGTAGATAAACCAACTAACGTCGATTTACGACAACCATACTATCTAACACTAACAAAGAGAGGGAGGGGCAGAGTGAATTTTTTTCGTAGAAAATGCACTACTGTTGACTTTTCTTTTGATATTTCTAGAACTTTATCCGTTGCTCAAATGTGTAGAACTATCGTGGCTTGATTGAGAATATCAATCGCTTTTCTATAGTTTTTGCTATGGCTTGATTGAGAATATCAATCGCTTTTCTATAGTTTTTGCTATGAACAAATGTTTTGTTTGACATTCACAAATGTCATCCGCATATTGTACCTACAGGGTTATATTTGTGTTAATGATCTCTCTCTTATCGTATTCCTAGATACGTGATTCACAACTTCAGATATTATCTGTCTGATTCAAATGTAATACAATGAATACGAATTTCTTTTTATCTCTTTGCTTTTGTAAATTTTGATTTGAATTCAGTGCCTTTGTTACATGTCCGAACTAGATTACGAGATTACATTGAAACCGGCAGTAGAATTGTGGGGAGATGTAGAATTGTGGAAATAGGTCCGTTCTCTATTGACTTTCATTATATTTTGTTATCATTTGTCGATATAGCACCCAAACAACATGTTGATTATGGCAACAGTTTCTTGTTGTCCTTAGCTTGACATGTCCTTTTGCTAACTTTTAGACCGAAAAGTATCAAATAATAAAAATTTTCAACTTTACATTTTCAAGTTTTGTTTGTAATACTAATGAGGTTTCATGTTTCTTTTATTTTAGCCTTTAAACATTTAGGTTATCCAAAAGTTTTTGAATTTTTGGAAGGAACTAATTAGTGCATAAATCAAAATACAAATATTTACCTACATCCAACTGTATATTTTACAAAGCCGAATTAACTAAAAATGGTCATGGTCATTATTAGGGACAAAAATGAAGTCTGTCAATTTGAGTGATAGCTTCCACGCGTCCTTATAATGATTGGAAAAAATGGTCTCATGAGTATAAAATAATTTGATCCCACTAGGAATTGAGAGTGTGGTTGTTTAGAACGGTTTCAATTTCCAGTAGCTCAACATTTATTTTTATTGAATATTAAATTTTATTAAAAACGTATATTTTTTTTAAATGACATGAAAAATTAAACTCTTTCCACAAGTGTTATATATATTTGTAATCTACTCTTCAATACTTTTCATTTGATAACCCACTTAAAATTTAAAAAAAAAATCGCGTGAATTATCCACCATTTTGGATTTGATCACCTGATAATTTTGAGTTCGCTATATTTTTCCTGTGTGCGCGTTAAAACTATCTTTAATACTGGAAATTTTCATGTTTCTGTCTTTTTTGATTCAAAATATATTGGAACCGTACAGATTGACAGACAGACACAGGAACGAAACCCTAAAAATGAGCCCCGATGTCTTAAACAGATTTTGTCTGAAAGGAATGATTGAATTTGGTGGCATCATTTTTTCTTCTTCTTCTTCATCTTCAGAATGATCTCAATGCATAAATTATTTATCTAATTAAAAAATACTTATTTATCCTTCAGTCTATCCCCTTTAAAATTGGCAACGTCATTCATCGTGTGTAACTTAAACTTTCATATCTTCGCATCTATCTTAGTTGAGAACATTTTTTACTAATTTGCACCTTTGATAATTTTGGATTAATTGTCAATGGATCATAAAGGCGAGTAAAATTAACAATAGACAATGCCAAAATAATAATTTAAAAAGAAATACCCTGAAAAAATATAAAATGAAATGCCTAGAGCTTTCACATTACAAAAGAAAAAGATATAATAAACTTTAAGACTGATAAAAAAACTTTTTTAAATTTTACTTATACTTATTTTTTTACTTATAATTTTTTTTTTTTTAATATAATTAATGAATTATAATGTTTTATTTTTTATTATAACTTAGTATAGTTTATCTACGATTGATACGAAGTATAAACATTTTTCTCTGTTTAGATGCGTAGTAAGTGATTCTTTTCATAGCTGTATTTATTATTGTGCATGCGCGTTCATAATTCATATTTTTTTCCGTCCAAGTGCGGAAAAAATGAGGAATTCTTCACCTTAACGCACGATTAGCATGTTTATTTACATTTAAAAAAAAACTAATTTGCTATTTGTTTATTTAAAGTAACTGTTTATATCGAGTTTTTAGTGAAACACAATGAGTAATTTGATGTAAGTGATTGTGACGAAAATGAGGAGAATATACGTTTCCCGAAGTAATAATTCGGCACAAAAAAACAATTAATGAATTTCTAATTTTCTACTGAGTAGTTTTTGCTTGAATCATTTAAATTACTATTAATTCTTCATAAGTTGCAGTCTCCTTTTCCAGTTAGAACTCAATAGGTCGAGAAGGGGTATAAATAAATAAGACGATTACGTATAATAAGGTACTTTACATAATTTCCTAGTATTAATTAATCTATAACGTAATCTCAAAGTGTATTTAAGATATTATACAAAAAAATTACGAAGTTTTTTTTTTTAACTCCTCTTGTTGTACTAACCAGCAATTAGTTATTATAACAATATAAATATTATTTAATAATAATTTGTGTCTTATTATTTTTTATTTTATATTTATTTATTTTGTTTCAGGTATGAATAAATTTTGACCCTAAGAATGTCTGCATTACAACTTATTATTTTGTAAGTTATAATTATAATTAATATTTTATATTTTTTAAAAAATTGATAAAGAACTTTCTTAAATTGAAGAACAACTCAAAACACATTTCGTCGTAGCAAAAAAGTACAAAATAAAATTAAGCTTAAAGAAACTTCTAAATTAAAAAAAGGATTACTTTAACAAAACAGCTTTAAGATTTATCCTTGGAAAAAAATGTTTGATTCAAGATTTTTTAATGTTTATTTTATTTGTTTAATTATGCTAATGTCGCTTTGGTTTGAATCAAGAAATATCCTGACGATTTTCAGAAGTAAGGGAAATAATTATCGTTCCATTTTTTCTAATAAAGAAGTACCATATAATATGAAAATATATTTTTATCAACAAAGTTTTAATTTTTTTTTTTTTTTAGCAATATTTAACGGAATTTTAAGTAATTCATTAATTTTAATTGCTATTAAATAGAAAAAAAAAAATCTATTGCATTTTTTTTTAATGTTGGACCACCTGTTCATTACAATGGTATCATTTTTATTAATTCAGTGCAGGTATTTGTATTCTACAAATGAGGAATTTAAATTAGTCCCTTAAACTAATGTTAAACTAACCTGCAATACATTTCTGTAATGCTGGCTTAGAATGGAGTCAGTTTTTTAGGCACCTTATATATAATAAATACAATTTGGTTATTATTTAAGTCCCAATTCGTACGAAGTATCTCTTTCTTTATATACTGTAAACAATCGAGAATTTGATTTAACAAATTTACAAATTTAGTCCATTTAAATACAAATTCAGTCGTACGTATTTCTCTATTTTAGGTTTTCGAGATAGTCATAAAAATCATTTTTCAATATGATTTTAATCAATGAAATTACTACACCCTGAAATCGACAATTATAATTTAATAAATTATTACATTATTATCACTAATGTGAGTTTGATGCACCTATTTTTTTTATATTTTTAAAATACATATAACTTATTTTATTATTTCTGTCATCGACGCTTTTTAGATTGACTTAGTTCGTAAAACATAGGGATCTAAAGGATATATATATATATATATATATATATATATATATATATATATATATATATATATATATATATATATATATATATATATATATATTTGTATGTATATTTTATTTATTATACGGGTGATCCAAAATAATCTCGGTCCTAGATCCTAGATAACATAGTTACTTATCAAGTCATAGTTTCCGAGATATTGATGAAAATAAATCTGATTTTGTTGAAAATTGTAAACAAAATGTAAACTTTACCACCTGTTGAACACATTTTAAATAATATCAATTAACTAAGCATCATGTAGGTTTATCATTAAAGCGAGCCTGATGCAATAAAAGCACGGATTAAGAAATAATAAAAGTTAACATAAAATCTTTCTTTTTTCTCTCTGAAATATATTGTTTAATTTCAATAGGGTTTTTTTTTAGAATTTGAAATTACTACGCTTTGTGTAGTATCTGATGAGAGGGATGTAACTGGGGAATAATAATACTATGTTCTACGTGTCTATTGATTTGAACTGATGAAGCCACCGTATATACGTGTACGTCTAAACTAAAGCTACCTTGAGCTTAGATAATCCTCACTCTGCGGTTTGTGTTGGGATACAATATTGAAATTCCTGTATTGATTTAATCAAATACTCTTGTTGTGATAAATCAGTTCTACAAATTATTGTTAAGGCATTCGTAATTACACTGTCAGAAACCAGGCTTTGTCGTGTAAGATCTCTCAATAACATAGTCATTTGATAAATTCCCCAATATCTTATTTCGTTCAAGTGAATCTACAAACAGATACACACAAAGAACGCCCACTCAAACACTAGAATAGGGTGAACATTGTGTGTGTGTATAATATATATATATAAAAATTATATTTATTTATATAGGTATATATAAAAAATTAACACACACATATATATATATATATATATATATATATATATATATATATATATATATATATATATATATATATATATATATATATATATATATATATATATACCTATTTTGTTATTGATACTTTAAAATTTTCAAGAAATCTTTTTCGGTACCAAATACAACTCAAAGATCAGAGTTTTTTTTATGTATTTAATTATCAATTATAATTCGCTTACTAAAAAACAACTAAATTAGAGAAAAAATTAACACCATAGTATTAAATGTGTGACAGACTAGTAATAAATACTCTTATAACGTGTATCATCATTGAATTGAAAATTTACCAAATAAATTGAATAAATATCTATCGATTTTACATTGTTTAAATTAAAGATACAATATTGCCATGTATACATATATTCATTTATTTAACTGTAATTTAAATATAATGAAATCTGTGATTTAATGGTTATCACTTCAAAAATACATATTATTTATTATGCAGATAGAAAATTAAATTGTAGACACATATTCTTGAATGTATTTGCAATATTAATATATCCATTTTATCTATTAAAATTATCTATTGCTTAATTAGTACAGTTTTTAGCAATGTAACCTTCACTTAAATTAGACTAAACGCCGGATTAAACCCTACGGGGGTCCCTGGGCAAATAAATAAAAATCTTGGGGCCTTTTTGTAAATTATCTTCCAATACGTTTATTGCTTACCCATTTTGGAAGAGTACGGAGGCAAAAAAGGCCAGTGGACGACTATAATCCAACATGAAATGATAGTCTTGTCAGTCTTTTAGGCACTTCTTTAGATTGTTACTCCCCTTCTAAAAAGAAACAGAGGGGAGTAACAATCTAAAGAAGGTGTAGGGAATGATCTTCTTTAGACTGTTACTCCCCTCATAAAAGCAAGTGTGATATTTGTCCCAAAGTACATTGGACTAAACATCCCTTTGCCTTAATAGTTATTTAGTCAAAGTCATTCTAAAACAACATAGGGAACAATCTAAAAGAAGTGCCGTCTTTTATTTTTTTTCCTTGGAGTTCGACTTTTGCTACTTGCAAAAATATGTTTGCAATTATTCTCACCCCCTCCCCCCCTTTATTTTTTAAGATGAGGCGAAACCAAAGTAAGATCCAAATTTTATAAATTCTTTCGGAGATTTTCGGAAAATCTTCTTCCCCTTACAATTAATGCAAATAAACATCTTCCTCTTACAATTAATAAAATAAACATCTTCCTCTTACAATTAATGCAAATAAACATCTTCTCCTTACAATTAATGCAAATATACATCTTCCTCTTACAATTAAGAAAATAAACATCTTCCTCTTACAATTAATGCAAATAAACATCTTCCTCTTACAATTAATGAAATAAACATCTTTCTCTTACAATTAATGCAATAAATCAAAGCAATCAAATATCAACTAGGTATAATTAAGGTGTGCCTTTTTTTATCATGGATATGTAGCTCTCGGGAACAGAAGAAATTTCCATCACGCAAAAAACGTCATGAAAATTAAATATCTACCAAGAAGGTATAGGATTTAACAGAAGGTCAATAGGTTTTTTACTTAGTACAATATTTTGACGATAAGCTGAAGTTTTTATTAACGACATGCAAAATGCCAGGTAGTTATAATTATAATAGGAGGTAGATTGGTTTCCACTTGCATTTATTGTTGTACTATATTTCGCCGATAGAAGTTCTAAATTTTATATAAAATGATATCAGAGCTCCTAGTGGACCAAGTGGTAATCAAATGGGATTAATATTTCATAATTTTATACCTTAAATCCATCTACTACATTATTAGACAATTACATACATTTATAATGATTTTCTCCACTTCATAGAAAGAAATTGAATTTCGATATGGATACAATGCCCGAAAAACATCCATGATTTAATATTTTTACGTGAAATGGAGAAAATGAGTACATTTATTATCACCTTCTACTTTATAGTTGTTAACATTATGTAATATATTCATTACTCATAAATATTTTATATGGATACCTTGATTAATTTTTTTTTAAATTAAAAAACAAATGAACTAAAGTGAGTGTATAAATATACACGTGATTGTACGGCTTATATCAAACTCATTAAAATATCAAATAATAATGTAACGTACTAAGGTTGATAAGAAATGACAGGCGTTCATTTACATATGAATGATTGTGTTCATGTTACTAAATGATTAATTAATATTTTTAATTTATATATTTTAGAAAAACGGTGATACCGAACTTGACACATTAAAATATATAACTAACTATTGAACTATACACGTTAAAATATACATTAAAATTAAATACATTTAAAATTATAAAATAAATATGTTGTGAACTAATTACGCATTCATTATTCTCTATCTGATAATTATTCATTTATTTTTACATTGTAAATTCAATATTATGAAGTAATTAATTAGTGTATTCTTATTTCCATAATTTATTTAAAGCATTTATAAATATAAAAAAAAAAGTATTTATGTATTTATTACACTTATTTATTACACTTTTCAGATTAAAATTGTCTAATCAAGTAGTCTGCCAATTATTGTGGCACATAGGTCCCTCGCATACTATTACGTACATAATTGATGTTATGATTTTACAACCCATTATTGTTTGATTTATTTAATTGTTTCCCCCTTTTTATTCTGGATAAGTAAAAGTATTGAGCAATTTTTAATGTGTAAGGGCAATTGAAATTAACCATTCAAATTTCTTAAAAATCAGATGAGTTCTTTTAAAAATATAGGTGTAAATAAATGTATAGGGTAGGTGGGAGGCAAAGGTCCTCACTTTTTGGTTTAGGGCTAACTTTGAGCATTTGCTTCCTTTTAATAATTTCTAAATGACCTGTGAATTTTGGCCAACAATCCCCCATCTCTCATTGCTCCAAAAATTGTTCAACAATATTGGGGCGCCATTTTACCAAAAATTATGATTTGCGGACCTTTATCCCACCTTTGTGATTTGCACCGCGGACCTTTATTCCATTTGGTATTAATTAATTAATAATTCAAGAAAGTGAAATACTTCATAAAAGAACATGTATATTGAACGATAAAGAAAACATATTAGGTACAATATAAAGTATCGTAGATGGAGAAACCCCTTTTAATTAATCCTTTCTTTTCATCCAGGATCTGCTGGGTTAAAGGGCGCAAACAATCTTTCTTTTTCTTTTACTCTCTGAAAATTAAAAACTAGTTCTTTTACCAGAAGTAACTAAAATAAATTAATCTTTAGATTAAACTTTTTAAATGGGAAAAGAGTCCACATTAGGACGTTTGTCCCATTCAGTGCGCGGATCTTTTCCCCATTTTATCAAATCATATAAATATAGTAACCTATCGAAGGTAACTACATATGAAGGTAAAACAAGTGTGTATTTCTACACTACTTTAGCACCATTTTTGTACAACTTAATCAAAAATACAAATATTGATTTATAATAATTAATAATAAACTGCCAAAATTCTATAAAAGTTGGATTGAAACATAAAAAAATAAACTTACCTTATGTTTCTTGGCAACAGTACAAACGAAATTAAGATAACCTTAAAGGAGCACAGCCTCAACGTAAGGAATGGGTGTTGCCAGTCCCACTTCAAGAAGTAGTTTCCCTCCCATTTTTAAAACAGTGCGGACATTTACCCCATGCGGACTTTTGCCCCCACCTACCCTATTCGTTTGCATGTAGAAGTGAAACAAATGGAGTGTGGAAGTTGGATCTTATATGCGGCTTACAATTGGCTAATTATGACTAATTACGGAAACAGTAAATTATAATTAAATTTGATATTATTGGATTTAAATTCAACCTTACTATGTAATACGAGAAAAGTTTTGTTCGAATTTGTTGTACCAGTTTTGTTGATCGTTTCTCTCTAATTCTAGTTAAATGTGAGCATTCAATATCCAAGAGTATGTGGTGTCAGTACTACCAGTAAAGCTGGTATGAAACCAAGCATGTCCATTTATCCACATTAGTATTCGGTAGTGAATAGAGTTAACAACAAAGTACTGTGGTGTCATGTACTACCAGTAAAGCTGGTATGAAACCAAGCATGTCCATTTATCCACATTAGTATTCGGTAGTGAATAGAGTTAACAACAAAGTACTGTGGTGTCATGTACTACCAGTAAAGCTGGTATGAAACCAAGCATGTCCATTTATCCACATTAGTATTCGGTAGTGAATAGAGTTAACAACAAAGTACTGTGGTGTCGTGTACTACCAGTAAAGCTGGTGTGAAACCAAGCATTTCCATTTGTCCACATTAGTATTCGGTAGTGAATAGAGTTAACAAAAAGTCAAAGTGGGTCACATAAAACTTGATTTTTGTTAATGAAGTTGAAAAGGCGATGAGTTGTGTTAGACAAAGTAAAATAGCATGTTGCTCAGATTCCATGTTTACTTTTAGAATAAAATCCAACAGGGGAAGTTCCCTTGAAAGAACAACAAGAACGAAAACAGTTAACTGATGAAACAGTTGAATTGTTACAATGTGTCCTAAAACTCTGCCTTCGTTAGCAGATACTACTGCCGGGGAGGAGGCTGAAATCACCCTTCTTTAAACTAACTTGATTCAATGTTAAATAAACATTTTAACAGTTTTGCAAATTCAATTTTATTGTCGATAACTAATTTTGGCCTCTGTCTTTTTCCAGCTTATAAAATTACATTTTAAATTAACTTTACTATTTTTTTAAATTATTAGAATAGTTTAATTTACTTAAATAAGGCGTGCCAAGTTATTAAACTATAGGTTAGGTTAGTTCAAGTTATTAAACTACAGGTTTGTATCGACAGAGATCAAGCTCTTAGTCAATAAAACATATACAGTTAAATGATTGTTAATTTGGCGAATCTTGAAATAAATTGTTTTAATATTATATACTGTTAAAGATCGGTGAAAGTTGCTTTCTTTTATTATTAAGATATGTGTAACTAAAACTTAAATTACTTTAAGCAATAATTTTTATATGATACAGTGTATGCCAAAGAAATTATTGACGTAAGTTTGGTTATAGATTTATTTTAGATTAGATTTGCAAGCCACGATCACTGTGTTTGTCAAAATACCCTAAAACCGACATAGATCCAACATTACAGTTAGTCTTAGTCCAACAATATATTTGTTCATTCCTATATAGGTAATAGGTGAGACGCTTTACAATCGAAATTTGGATCAATAAACATAGTAATTGATTCATCCTTCCCTCCTGTAACATGCTGCTTTGAACTTAACATGCAGATAGATTAGACTTGTCATTTCTTATGTTATAATTTTTTATTGATATATAGTAATAATAATATTATATATAGGTAGTAATTATAATATACAGTTACTATTTACGGTTTTATTGTTAATTAAAAAAAATAAATAGGTAATTTCACTCATATCTGAGGCTCAGGTGAGTAAGGAAATTCTTAAGGGAGCCTGCGAAATAGGAAGTATTGATTCAGACTCCCCTTAGCCTGTAGTAGGCACCCTCTTTATTTAAGTACAGGGCACGCCTCGATCTGTTAGGCATCAAGTAGGCTTTATTATTTTTCCTCAAGTTAGGCACGTACCTTTTTAAACCCTTGTGCAAATCCCCCCCTTATTCTTTTCAATTATACCTACTGATCTCACGTACAGAGGCTTACAAAAAGTCAAATTTCAAGTAAGTGGTTTTTTGTCTGCGCCAAGACTAAAACTTTATAAAGTAGGTTCGAAGGTTCACCCCTTCTTTACTTTAATACCCTTTTTAACACTCTATTCTCTAAGTTGAGTGCACAATTGAGTTTAGATTCCTTCTTTTCTTCATGACTTAACGTTTTGAAAAAAAAAGTTGTTTAAACTTTATCCCTTTTTGTTTGCTTCCGTATATGATATCCGTTAAAGAATCTTGCTTTTTACCTTTTTCCCATTTTGTATTTTGAGGGCAGGAAGCTTATTTTTTTTTCTTTCTCCTTTATACTTAAAGGTGTTCTCGAGAAAAGGGAGAAGTAGAAACCCTTTCTCTTGTAAAATTAAAGGCTACACGAGTAGATGTAGTGAGGTAGGAGCTCATTACAATAGCGTGGCTTGCTCTTTCTAAAGGAAAAGCCCTCGGAGGTAGAAATCGTGTCTTCATCAAACAAACACACCTAGAAAAGGAAACGTGCTACGGATTTTAATCATCTTCACATTAAGCTTTTACACGGAAATCACGGACATAGCCCCTGTAAACCTAATTCCAGTCCCTTCTTAACATTCCAACTCCTTTTTAAACATGTTTAAAAGGAGCGAATTCTCTTTTTGGACAGTGACAAAGCCAAGTAACACAGTTGAGTTTGTCAAAGTTAACGATGGGTGTCGGGTGTAAAAAGGAACGTTTTGTATTCATGATTTTATCACTTCTATTAAATGTCTATTCAATTTATTTTGTAATAAAATCCCTCAAGTTTTGTCCACACCTAAGAATTCCTATAAAATTTTATGGAAACTATATTATATTTACTTTGTTATACAAGTAAATGATTTGCACAACTTATATTAAATATAGATATATGTTAGATACGTTTTTGAAGGTAAATAATGTACGTATCTTATCAGAATTGATAAGAAACGTTGGACATGCTTGCGTCTTTCTAAGAAAAACTCTGAACTTTTGCTTACTTCCAAGTTTGGTATAATTTTATTTATGAATACACCTATAATAAATTTATTGCAGATAGTAATATAATGATTGTATATTTAAACAATCTGAATAATTTTTATTAATTAGCTAGGAAATTAGCCTCTCCTTATCATTGGATTCAGCAGTTTTTCGATTTATTTGTGATTTTATTATTTTATTTTTCCTTTCTTCCGATTGGATTGAATGATTTTCAATATGGGCTTATGAACCCTTTGATATTCAGATTTATTTTACAATCTATCGTCCTGGTTTGGTACGCCTTTAATCGTCAACCCTTTGATCTGACTATTCGTCCCTTTGTGGAGTTAATATTATATTGATTGCCTTCCTGCAAACCAGTGGTATAACAATGCAATGCTGTGCGTCTTTAAGAACATAATTGTTGTTTATATTTACCGTTACTTGGTTTGTTTGTAGATTATCTGAAGATGGCTGCATTAGAACAGTCATCAATTGTTATAATAGTAATAATTTTGTGTTAAGACGTTGTTTGGTTATTGAAATACACCTTTTTTATGATCAGTAGCTGTCGCTATCACACATTGAAGAAAAACACAATCGAGAATCTCGAAACCTAGATTTTCCCGGGAAAACGACATTTTAACAACTTTTTTTTAGACTTTCAAGGTTGCCTTTAAACCCTCATGCTTTTGGTAGTTCATCCGTCCGTCCGTCGCATATTGGAGTATATTTCCAGACCTATACTGTAGCTCGAGATTTGACATTTGGTATACAAGTTAAACTTTTTTGCCCAAAAACAGGAAAAATATTGCGTACTTAAACACTCAACATTTCTTTGATCAGCGAACAATTGCGAACTGATCGCAATATTTTATATTTTTGAGTTGAGGATCATTTTAGAGGTATTAAAATGTTGATCACAAATATATATGGTGTTTCTTAAATGGCAGCCATTTTACCTCCAAAATAATTACATAAATATACATCTCTGTGGTCCAATGATATTTCCGGGAGTTCATATAAATAAAAAAGTTAAATGTTAGACATTTTTTAGAAATTTTAGGTGGCCGTAACTATGGAGAACCAAATTTTTAAGTTGGATATCATTTTAAAGGTATCGAAATTTGGATCACAAATATTTATCGCGTTTCCAAAATGGTGGCCATTAGCCCTAAAAGAATCAAATAAGGTCATACCTAAGTTGCTAAAGGACAATATACGCACACCTTCTAAAGTGCAACTTTTTAAACATATTTTAGTTAAAAATACGAATTTAATAAATATAAAAAATAAAGTGAATTTTTATGACCGTAGAAACCCTTTTAGTATCTTTCTGGCAAGTACTTCGCGGGATTTTTAAAATTTGTTTAATATGGCATAAAAAACTGTGATTATTCTTCTATTTTTTACAACACAATATACACTAAACACCTGACGGTCCACTGACCAAGGCTACTGTTTTGTTACAAATATTTATATTGTATTTAATTTATTGGTTAACAAAATAAACGATTATAATTATTATTTCACATTAAACGTATATTGATATTTGCGATTGTATTGCACTCAGATCGCCAAGCAGTAAACGACATTTTAGCGTTCACTGCTTGGTGATCCTACTGAAACTGAGCTATTGAGCGTTTGAAATGACTGGTATTCTCAGCCACTTAAAATACGCAGCCTTTCATTATAATGAGCCTGAATATAGATTTTAATATTGTTACTAATATATTAAAATATCATAAAGTAACACTACCGGACCACTTTAAAATTATCATTATTCAAACATTCCCATGTTTGATCAGTACAAAACTCACGATATATTTGAAGTATCGCTACCTTTATTTGCTTTTCTTTTTTTTTTTTAATAGTTATTATCGTCTATTCAATTTTGTAATATACAAGTACAATTTCCTTATCTTTTCACATTGATATGTTAAGGTAAATACCTGGTTTTATTTCTTCTATAAGTGCAATTTCTTATTTTCGTTGAAATATATGTATAATAGATTTGACCTTATAAAATTATAAAGTAATCAATGTGCCTTGTTTGATGTATATTTATGTTCATAATTACAATATTGTATTATGTGGGTTCTTTTATCATCTCGGAAAAATAAGACTTTAATAATTCACTTCTTTTTTAGATATCTTATCACATTAATTGGGAATAGTTAGTAATTTAAAATAGACTGCCAATTGGTGTGGCACATAGCTTCCTCGCATCCTATCCCGTACTTTATTGATTTTATAATTTTACAAGCCATTATTGCCTAATTTGTTTAATTGGTCCCTCGTTGTTTTATTTTTCTGTCAAAATTGTTTTTGTTTCTTACTAACCACAGCAAAAAGCGGATTTGGGAATAATTTGAAATGTAAAATTACTGTATTATTAAAAATTTGTTCATATTCCTAATAAATAGTTATTTATTTATTTATTACATCAATTAAAGTATATAATTAGCAAAAGCATCTGGGGGCTACTTTCGATAAACTATAACAGTTTCATACAAATCAGATAAGTACTTTTGAAGCTTTAGTTTTAAATAAATGTATGTTTGTGCGCATGTGGAAGAAACAAATAACCGCAGAAGGTTGAACATTTTTTCGTTCTTCGATCCCATAGCTTCCGTTACCTTCGGTAAGCTCGGAAGCAAAATAATTTATAAATAAGCCCCAGATTAATTTGAACCGTCTTTACTTATATTATTGTGCTTATTTGATACTTTTATTCATTCATGTAAAATATCAAAACAATTTTGACCAATTTAAAAGGGGGGGTAAATAAATTAGACAATAATGTATTATAAAAGCGTAATATCATTTCATTATACGTTATAGGACAGGATAAGCTATGTGCCACACTAATTGGCAGAGTATGTTTATAATGCGATGGTTCTACATATTTCACCCTTATGATCACATTAATTGGTTGTGTAAAAAAGCTGCTGATTCCCTCCCTTCCTGAGCCAGTTTGTTTACTGAGTTCGAATATTATTATATTGAATTTCATAATATAATTTATTATTCAATATAATATAATCTTATTATTTACAAAAAGTTGGCAGTAAAAATCAGTTATTTTATTTGACTTTGTTAAAGGTGGAGATTATTATGCAAGTAATATTTTTTTTCTTCATCAAAAATATTTTATATTAATGTTGAATGTTTTTAAAAGTTTTTTCTATAGGACATATTTGCAATGTATTTTTAAATTAAAATTTAATTAAAGGTATTTTGAAGGTGCAACTACCTTTTATGTTAAAAACTTACCATCTTTTGCATCGGTGAAAGAAAAACATGCTCGTTAAAACATAAAGGAAAAATACCCATTTTAAATTAGAAAAGGAATGTCACAAGAAAAATAAACAGTTTTTTGCATCTCTATTTGTCAGTAGTTAGACAATTACATGAAGCGTTATTGACTCACAGATATGATTGTATTTTGTGCGAAAGTGTTTTCCCCTATTAGCCAAGCTATACTAATATAGAGCCAAGAAAGCTTTTTACGGTTATTTCAAAATGAAATTCCTCCACAACGTGCTAATCAAGTTCATTCAGTTTTATTTGCCTTATGAACATTAATGGTTTTCGACTTCTAGACCCAAGTGGTATTACTAGTAACCCCATTAGAATGTATGGGTAAAAGAATCTACACGTGACAATTACCTTTCTTTTATTACACTTATGCTATCCATTAGTATGATTGCAATGTAGCAAGTATATTGGATGCTCAATGTGTTCTGAGTTGTATTGATTGTCAAGCCAAGCTAACGCTAACTAGGTAATAGTTGGCACCTGGCACGGTGAAATTGCTATTGAGTGTGGAATTGCTACAGGAGCAATTCTGTTAGCGTGCTTTCTAGCAATTTTTCTCATTTTGTTGCATTCTTCCAATTGCTGTAGCTTAATTCTATTGTTAGTGACAGTTTCTTTTTTAGAATACGTACTAATTCAAGATATGTAATTGTATCATCTTTATGTCTATGTCATCACCCTCCTACTTTATATTGCATACACACACACACCTCACACCTTTACTAATAATTGTTATTATTTTCTGTTAGAGGTATGTATAAGCAGGGCTTGTAGTGAGTCACTGAAAGTCACTTATTTTGACGAGTGTCACTTTATTGTCACTTATTTAAAAAAAAAGTCACTGAAAGTCACTTATTTGGGCTTACAAGGATAATTTTTTTGTTTTTTAAATGCAAAACATATATTTTAACTGTTTTTCAAAAGGGATTTTGTAAGCTCCAAGACTATTTTTAACTATGAATTTTAAATTAGGCCTACTTTGAACTGTGATGAATGATAAAGTTTGTAACAGTTGCACTAGATTCAGCTGGCGTGTGTTGTGTTTTATCGTCAATATTAAGAAGATGGATGAAAAAAAAATTAAAGATGAAAAGAATATTTTATTCCGAACCTCCACCTGATTGTTTTTACTTTTCCTCACAACCTATAGTAGGAAAAGTATTGTTTTCACCAAAAACTTTTTTTTCGAGATTTCGACCTCCTGAGTGGTTTTCAGCATGACGTCTGTATGTATGTATATGTGTGAATGGATGTATGTGCGAGTAAATGTTATTATCGTAGCGCCCAAGGTATTTAACCTAGAGAGTTGAAACTTGGCAGAAAATCAGTCTTTACCTGTTGTGGTGCCGCCCGGAAAATCAACTTTTTCCGCCATCTTGAACGCAGTTTGCTGAGTCAGCAAAATTTTTAAAAAATCGTAATATGTAAATCGAAAATGGTCCTGATCGAGTTGAAATTTGGCACGAATGTACCTCTCTGTATGACAAACAAGCCCACCAAATTCCATTTTGATATTGGCCGCCATTTTGAAGTTATCAATATTTGAATTTATAAACTTTGACAGTTAATAATGCCGAAAGTATATACTCGTTTATGTTTTTGACTTATAGCATATCGTTGGAACCAGAAAAAATTAAGGAACAAATATAAAAAAAAAACCGATGAAATTTCATTAATTAGTTTTAAAGTTAGAAGCGAATATAATTATTTATTAGTGCGATAATTTTGGTGACGTCAAAGTTTGTTTACATCTGCCAAAATACCGCCAAATTTCAAATAATTAAATAAAATATATTAAAAATAAAGTTTTTTTTTTTTTTTAAGAATGATGATAAAATCAGTTAGTTCAAAACGGTCACCCATCCATGTACTGACCACGTCCAATGCTGCTTCCTGCTGCTGCGAAGCAGCAGGAGAGGTCACTTTGGTGGCCTCCGAAGTGAGGAAAGGTTCCGAGGTATCCCGTACCCGGTTTTTTTTTTTGAACAATTACGGTACACAAAATCAAATGAACAAAAAACCATTCTAAAATTTTTATAATTGCATTTGTTTAACAGGGCTAAACAACAAAAAGTAACTAAACTTTTTTTTAACTTAAAATTAAGTCACTTATATGGGGAAAACAGGTCACTTAAAAGTCACTTATTTTGAAAAAAATAGTCACTAAAGTCACTTAATTTTGAGGAAAATCTGCTACAAGCCCTGTATAAGCGAATCATAGAAGTAAAAGTTTTTTTTAGAAAAAAGCCAGTTTTGAGAAAATCTTACTTATAAAGGGTAAAGGATGTAATTTCAGAAGTTTTCAGATTCTGTAAGTTTGAGATTTTGCTTCCAACCTTACTACTATACCGAAGGAAACGGAAGCTATGTGTGTTCGTTATGAGACAAAAACATTGTTTATGACTTCGATTTCAAAAATTTCAAGTCAGAAATCCGTTTCAAACATCAGGGAGTTTTTCGTCGATTAGCTAAAAAATAGAGGGGGACACGCAAATTGAAATTTTTAAGGACACAATAAGGAAAGATGAATTGGTACAAGAATTAAACCAAATACATTTATATTTGTACTCCGGGCGACCACCTCTTTCCTTTAACCCCCCCCCCCCCCCCCCCCATTAAGCATTTCCGAAAAAAACTATTTTCAACCTCTTAAATTTCAACCCTTCGCTTTTTAGGGTTGATTTTTTTTTGGATTCCCTTTATTTTTCCTGTTTTTGGGTATTACACATGACATAACTGCGAAGTTTTAAATTTTAATGTTACTATTTTCGGCAATAAGGTGCGTAAAAGACAGACAGACAAACACAGGATTAAAGGGGTCCTCGGTTTTACGTACCGATCCTAAAAACAATCAATTAAAAATGTTTTTTCCTAAAAAAAAATCAGCGTGTTAAAATAAACCCCTTCAATTAGTTTTTTTCTCCAGAAAAAAAATTGAAAATTGGAGAAAAAAATTTCTTTCCATTCCAATGTTAATTTAGACAATAATTAAAAAGAAATGATGATTTGAACGATTACTCTGTTTATATTCTAGTAAAATCTATTTACCCCTTTCTAAGAAAATTGGGCCAAATGGAAAATCTTGGTTTTAAAGAGGACCCATTCTATTCTATGTCCTTTCAGTTATTTAACTTGTTTTCTTTTTTGCATGCTATTTTCTACAGCAGTTGTAATTGGATTCTGTAAAATACTAACCAATTTTTTCTCTCTTGGGTTTTTGTTTATTAATATATATATATATATATATATATATATATATATATATATATATATATATATATATATATATATATATATATTATATATAAAGTGTGTGTGTGTGTGTAGCTGCTACTTCTATAGTTCTTATTATTTATAAAACAAGGACATCGTTTTCTAGGCAAAAGGATTACGCTCCTTATTATTATTATTTTTTTTTTATTAAAGTCTAAAAAAATAAAATGGTCTATTCATTTCTATCGTTCGTTTACTTGAACACAACGCAAATGGAAAAAATTCTTTGTTAGGAAGTCATTTTTGTCCGAGGGATTTTTTTTTCTTTCTTTTTAAGGGCCTATTTTTTCTTGAGGTCGTCTTGCCCTTTCTCTTTTTCTATTTTCTCGTGAATTCAAAAAGGAGAAAAATATGTTGGTTTTTTCTTTTTTTATCAGTAACGGAAAGAAAGAAATCTTATTGCTACCTTGGAATGAAGTTGAAGTAGCCCACTAGTACAAATGTATAATAGGCATTCTCGATTTTAATTTGACCCGATTATATATTTTTAGGCTTATTAAATCCCTCTCGACTGGAATATTTAACTAATAATGTATTATGTTAGAAGATTATTTTTTCATCCTTTTTCTCCATCTAACTTAGCTGTTATAATATGTATTTTTGTGAATGTATCAGGGAATAATAAGCATACTATGGTTGATTTGCTTCTTGTACTCTTGGCTCTAATTACATTGCACTTTTTAAGATAAGTTAATTATTAATCAATTAATTAATTTTTGTTTTGTAGCCTTTTCTTTACAGTCTCATATAAAGAGTGAGTATTGTGATAGCGCGGAAATTCGATTTTCAGATTTTGCTGGAGTTATAACTCCAGTTGGAGTTATAACGTAACGTATAAATGAGTTGTAAACGTATAAAGTCCCTCTTAATCCAAAGAGGTGTGGTTTTCTTAAAAAATATCTGACTGTCGTCTGTGCAGACGCGTGGAGCCTAAACTACTCTGCTGATTTAGACGAAATTTGGCATACATTTACAGAAACATCATACCC
Organism: Gerris lacustris; assembly: GCA_951217055.1. Classification (NCBI taxonomy): domain Eukaryota; kingdom Metazoa; phylum Arthropoda; class Insecta; order Hemiptera; family Gerridae; genus Gerris; species Gerris lacustris. The sequence goes on from OX578283.1 coordinate 47,764,778, forward strand.
TGATGCAAAATCTTGAATTCAATTTTAGATCCAAATATGGTGGCGATACCCCCCGTAAACTCTGAAAAAAAATTCTCAATAACGGTTCCAACGATTTTGATTAAAAAATTCTAAAGTGTAGTCCATTTAAATACGAATCTACGAAATAAGTTTTCGACAAGAATCTAGTTTTCGATTGATGACAAATAAGTCTAATTTTGTTGAAAAATCGAAAACAAAAAATAAAACAACCAACGTTTTTTCAATGTTAAAAAAAAAATACACTGCCAATTAGAGTGGCACATAGCTTCCTCGCTTATACTTTAATGATTTTAGCTTTTGAAATCCATTAATGTCAAATTAATTTAATTCCCCCCCCCCCCTCCCCCCTCACCCACTAATGAAGCCTTGTCGCCTGGTCTCGAGGTCCCAAGGCCCGCTTTACTATTAAAGAAATAGGTCAAATACAGAGGTGGGGGAACCAAACCACCTCCTATTTCCCTATTTCCCTCGTCTATCTCCCTCCACGCGTTCTCTCCATAATAAAAACTATTTAGTTTTAGTGATCTTTAACACTTCATAGCGGTGTCGCTGTTGGTTTTATTAAAAAATGTTTGTGTATGTGTACACTGAAAAAAATGTTTGTCTCACTGAATAGATGAAGTTAGATTTTTTCCTCGACCTAAAATTCCAATTTTAAATTTAAAGTTCACGCTTACGCGAGTGTTGCACGTGAACGCTTGGGCGGATAATGTTGTCTAACGAATACGTCCTGGCCATTGGTAAAATGAACGTATATAAAATTTCATAAAAATCGGTTCACTTTTACTCAAGCTATCGTCACGGTTCGTGGACATACAGACCGACAGACACGAGACCAAAAATGTTCCCTGATGTCTGAAACGGATTGCTGTCTTGAAATTTTTATAATCGGAGACATAATTATTTCGTTCTCAAAAGTGAACTCAATGCTCCCGTTACCTTCGGTAAGCTCGGAACCAAAAAAAATCGAATAAATGAGATATTATTGAATATAAATATTGTTTTAACAACATAAGAAAGTATGTCAGAGTTTTTCGTACCAATTTTTCTGTCTATTTTTATTTCTTTATAAATATAACCTGCATACCTATACATGTTTTAGACTTATTAGATTTTTATTTCTCGACTCAAATACAAAGTGAAAATGTTCTGACATATTTGATTTTTATTTCTTTCTTTTCTAAACTTGAAATAATATTTTCGGCCTTTTTCCTCTTATTCTTCTTTATATTCTGTTTTAACCTGATAGGATAATTAGAGACAAGCTTTTAGAGTATAAAAATAATTTAACCTATTTTGACTTGTATAAAAAAACTGACCTGTTTATTGTAATTTAGTTATTTGAATAATTCTTCTTCAAAAGTTTCAGTAAAAATCATTATACTGTCAGGGAATCAAACTTTACCACGTGTAAATTTGTTATCGGAAAATAGATGTTTCCTGTAACCATGACTAAATTTATTATTGACTTATATGATCGCTATTTATATTGGCTAGTGGTACTTTTGAGCCCCACTCCCTCCCCCCTAGGCAGTAGCTTCCAAAATAAAAGCTAAGAGCGTTCCTCGAATTCGGTGATATAATTTTCTTTTTAAAAAGCAACTTATTCTCCAAAATTGCTATAATTGAATATGTCCTGAAAAATAGCTATTTTAGTGAATTGGTAATTTGTTACGTATTATTTTCCTTCTAAGGGTATTATTTAATAATAAAAACAATTTCTTATAAAATTGGTTTTAAGCTCCTTACATTTTTTTCTTTCCATTATTTATTGCTTTGCTTCCGACCTTACCGAAGGTAACGGAAGCATTGTGTTCACTTTTGAGAACGAAAAAGTTTTATGTCTCCGATTTTAAAAATTTCAAGACAGAAATCCGTTTCAGACATCAGGGAACATTTTTGGTTTCCTGTCTGTCTGTCTGTCGGTCTATGTGTCCGCGAATCCTGAAACGTACGACGATAACTTGAGTAAATCTCGACTGATTTTGATGAATGATCATTTCACCAATCCCCAGACGAGTTCGTTGGACAACGTTATCCGTTCAACCGTTCACGAGCAACGCTCGCGTAAACGTGAACTTCAAATTTAAAATTAGAATTTTAGGTCGGGAATAAAATCAAACTTCATCTATTTAATGAAACAAACCTTTTTTTTTAAAATACAATTTTTTAGTAAAACCAACAGCGACACCGCTATGAAGTGATAAAAATCGCCAAAAACTATTAATAGTTTTTACATAATAAACAATAAAACTATAAAGTAATATAACAATAAAGTACCTACATGATAGGATGCGAGGAAGCTATGTGCCACACTAATTGGCAGTCTATTTATATATATATATATATATATAGATAGATAATCGTTTATTTATTACAAGCAAATACAAAAGAACCATTTTTTTTTTTTCATAACAAACGTGAGCCTTGGTCATGGACCGTCAGGCGAGATTCCGGCGGTAAATACATAATAAATACATTCTACATAAATCAATAGTAATGCAACCAATAAATAATAATATTAACAAAAAATAAATACTCCAATATACAGGCAAAAAAAGATTAAATAAAAGACACAAAAGCTAAATTGATTGATTATCGGAATAATTAATTATTATTACTTCTATGTAAACTATGACTATTATATTATTTAGTTATTTATTCATTTAATATCATTTGATCATTCATAATCCTATTTAGAGATTTCTATTGACTACAGCTTTAAAACAAACAAAAGTAAAATATTAATAACACATCCGCAAATAAATTATTAAAACTAGCAGATAATTACAAAAAATGTTTATACACGATACGTAACCATAATAAAAACACAAATTACAACTATGATGATAAAACTTGAGTGCTATAATTCTATCATATTAGCAATAACAATAACAAATAACAAAATATACAGGTTTTTGGCATTACGAGGTAGATTTACTAAAACAAGTAAAAAAACAATTAATAACATATTAACAAATAAATTAGATAGATTATGAAACAAAAAACAATAAATTAGCAGATAAATAAGTAAAACAAGCAAATTATTATAAAAATTATTTATAAACGATACCTAACCATAACAGTAACACAAATCACAGCAATGATGTTAAAACTTGAGTGCAATAATTCTATATATAGGGATAACAATAACTAATAACATAATGTAATAAAGGTTTTAGGCATTATGAGGTAAAATTGGGTCGAACAACTTATTTTTCCTATACGCATACGCTGATTTAAAGAATTTATACAAAGTAAACCAGTCTCTACCGTTTAAAAGTTGAAGCATTTCGACTGAAGATACCTGTGCGGCTCCTAGATAGGTGAGTCTAACCTGAGACAAAGATGAACATTCGTTGAGGAAGTGATGGAGGTCTTCTCTGGTTTTCGAGTGACACAATGGACATTCTGGCTCATCTTGTGGAGCCCAGGGGTTACAACATAGACGCACCGCATCGCCTCTTATTTTTATTAAGTGCTTGCAGATAGGAAACGCTTGTGACTTTAGATAATGATCATCAAGATCAAATGTTAAGTGCCGATACAGCGGATGACTGTCACTCGCACGAGCTTTCTCTACACACTGAGCCTTATCCATAGCTGTCATGGCTTTCAACAATAAAGGGGAGGACAGGGACCATTGATCTTCAATATTTAGGTTGAGATCTTGCACCATGTTGTTATTATCCATTAAGTTAAGCCACTCTTGATACCATAGTATTTTATTACTTATTATACGCTTGGCAATCATGTTGGGCCACCTAGAGCAACTCATTTCACACAGAACTCTTCTGATATAGTTTAAGTGAAGCTTGTATGTATAAATATACACACTATTAACTCCGCACTCTAACTGAAGGAAATAAGTGGCTGTATTAAAAGGCAAACCGAAAACCCGCTTCAAGAAAAATCTTTGGAGCTTTTCGGTTTCTTCGAAACGGCTCCATCCCCACACTTGCGCACCATAGCACATCACCGTTCTAGAAATCGAGTGAAATAATTTTAATCTCGCGTCGAACGTAAAATCTTTTGAAGACCATAAGATGTTTCCTGCGTTATTAAGCGCGAGTTTCCCTGCGTTTAACTTTTCACATAGATTTCTTTTATAGTTGAGTGTGGAAGTCAAAGTGATACCTAAGTATTTGTAATCGGATACTATGTCGATTTGTTGTCCTCTGTAGTACCATTTTTCTTTACTCGACGTTCTCCCTCCATTAGGTTTAAACACCATTATTTTCGATTTTGACAGGTTTACCGTTAAGTTCCACTTCTTACAATAGTCATCTAGGTTTTTGATCATTCTCCTAAGAGTTATAATGTTATCACTTAGCAATACGATGTCGTCGGCATAAGCTAACATTTTAATTTTAATACCTTGTACACTTAACCCTCCATCTAACTCATCATACAGATCGTTTATAAACAGACTAAATAATAAAGGGCTAATCAGACATCCCTGCTTGACTCCTGTCTTAATATCGAACTCCTCTGACAATCCGTTTTTAGTCCAAACGGATGACGTAGTGACCCTGAACAGACCCTTAATATTGTCAAGTAGACGGGTTGAAACACCAAGAACTGAAAGTTTGTAGAACAGGGCTCTCCTGTCGATACCGTCGAATGCCGCTTTGAAGTCGACAAAAAAACCATATACCTTCTTGTCGTTTCGGCTAACATGCCATTTTAGGTATATTATATTAGTCAGCGTGAAAATATGATCGAGGGTGGAGTATCCACGACGAAACCCCGCTTGTGATTCGTGTAAGATATTGTTTTATATATATATATATATATATATATATATATATATATATATATATATATATATATATATATATATATATCGTGTGTGTGTGCGCGCGCGATATTGGCCCTTTTCTATTCTATGGTTCGTTTAGTTCACTAATGGAAAAATATTTTCTTCTTTTTTTTTTGTTGATAAATTTTTTTGGCTGTTTCTTTAGTTTAAGGACGGACCTAAAAGAAATATTTTTTTTATGTCAGCCTCCTTACCCTTTTGCCCAATTTTTTGTGCAGAGTAAAAAAATAAAAATAAAAATAGAGAGAATAGAGCTTTTTGTGGCTATACTGGAAAGAATGAAATCTTATTGTGACGGTACTTTTAGAACGAAGCTGGAAGGGACGAAGTGGACCTACAAGTATAGCCTTCATGAAAGGGCGCTCTATACTCGCATTTGACCTAAATATATGTTTTAGGCTTATTCTCTTTCCCTTGCTATTTTTAGCCCTCTCTGTCTTCTTTTCTTTTCAACATTTTCCTGTCAAAACATAATCTGGGTGGGCTTAAGAAGAGCATGGCAACAAGTTGAAGCAATCGCGTGACCCTTTTTACTTCCAATTCAGTCCTCAAACTCTTCTCTCGTTTATAATTTTCCATGTTTAAAACTTTTGCTCTCAAAAATTTTCAAGCATCCAATTTATGCTTGTTGATTGTACCAATTAAAAAGTTAATTTTCTAAATTAATCTTTTTGAAACATTACCTTTGATTCAAGCCTTTAAACTCTTCTTATTTTTAATCGACAAAAATTGTGTATATAATGTTTTTTGTATAGCTATGTGATCGCTCTATTGAAAAAACATTTTTTAAATCTCAGATTTCAAAAATTCTTTGACAGAAATCCGTTTCAGACATCATAGAATAGCTTGATTTTAATGAAATTTGAGAGATAGGTCATAATTAATCAATTGTTGGACTCTTGTGAGCTTAATAGGTACTCAGGGAAGCTAAGTGCCCCACTAATTGGCTGACTTTTATTTTTATTTATTAATTTAATGGTAGTAGGTCAAGCAATGGCGACGGTACCCAAAGACGAAAACAATGCCTGAATATCTCGACTTTGGGCTTTACCTTACCAAGTGGCGACATCGCTCTTGAGTTCGGACAGTCCCTTGAAATCAACTGCTCCCTCTATTCATCCTCTTTATTTGAATCGAAGTCCTTGTTTATTTTTTTGCTTTTTGTTTAGGTAGTTAAGTACATACCATTGTTCTAAACTGACTGCCAGACTTTCTTTCCATGATACCCATAGTCACCCAACAATATCCTTGAGCACAGTCCTTCGTCGATAATTCAATGGAATTTCATAATTCGCAATTCTTTCATTCATTTTTGAATGAGACATCTTTTTAAACTCTTCACATTCAACAAAACGCGGAACACTGCAGTCACAACACATATCCAGATGAATATGTGTAAACAAGGATGATTCACTCTAGTAGGTCCAATCTAGAGGACTCACTTTCGATGTATGCGTTCATCAAAAGTGACATACAATGTACAATATATTGGTACAAATAATTATGGTTACTTCGATACATATATAACTCTCTCTCTATATATTTTATATATATAAATATATATATATATATATATATATATATATATATATATATATATATATATATATATATATATATATATATATGTATATATATATACATACATAAAGTAAATAAATATTCATGTTATGGTGGTAATATTTCTAATAATATCTAGCTAAAGAAATATAAATAATTTGGTAAGAATTTCCTTTTCGTTCTATAAGAACTAGCAGACTAGGCCTAGACCCTTCATGGGCCGTTGAGTCATTGAGTAAGTTCTATATATTAGAACTAGCAGGCTGGGCCTAGGCCCCTTCATGGACCGTTGAGTCATTGAGTTAGTTCTATAATAACTAGCAGGCTAGGCCTAGGCCCTTTATTGGCTGTTGAGTCATCAAGTTAGTTAGTTAGTTCTATAAGAACTGTAAAAAGTTCAAGCAATAAATAATTTAAACAATTAAAATTTTTAGCATTCAGCATGTTTATATTGTAGAGCTTAAATAACGTTTAAATTGTAATAGTTTTATTGCATCTTCTAAAACGTTTGTGCCGATTATTCACGAGGTATGAAAATTAATTGAGAGTTATTATGTATTTGAATCTCTTCTATTTTATTATATGGTTTATTATTCGAAATAATAAATGAAAGTAGTTAAAAGTTAAAGTATTAAGCAAATAAAAAAATAAAAATAAATCGCTTCAATTTATATTCTTCTTGGTTAAATTTATTTGTTTGACTATTTCCATATAAATAATCTCTAGGACGAATCAGGATTTGCATAAAAAGTTATTACTGTTTTTATTCGTTCTCTTTGCATTTGTAAAATGTTGTATAAATTTGTAGATCTACAAATTATATTGTTACCGTTATATTTTAATTATTTGTTGTTGGAAACTGTTGTCCTAATACCTCGACTGATATAAATTTTGGGGTTTACAAACTTTAATGACCTATTAAATTAAAGTTTTGTCAAGGAATTATACTTCTGCCACCTATACTATAGCTGAGATTTATAATGGCATTTTGTTTTGTGACATTTTAGTTTTGTTTATTTAACTTTGTTGCACACACTCACTGTACAACAAAATTAAATACGAAGTCTAAGAAATATTTTTTTAAATACACGCTTTTCCATACATGCACTAAGTACGAGGAAATCTTTTTTTTAACAGCCACAGTACTAGGAGCGATCACAGTATATGCGTATGCCACTAAAGACAAAACTTAGAAGTGCTATCAACAGTTTTTGTCATTTTTTAATTAAGTAAAAAATTATTTTCTGTTTTTAGGGTTTCTTACGTCCTTCTCGAAACCCTTATGATGTGTCTGTCCGTCTGCTCTTTGGTTCATATCTCCCGGACCGTATAAGCTAAAAAATTTAAATTTGAAATACTGCCGTAACTTTATGACCGGCCCACACATAGGAAAAATTTAGAGAAGATAAAAAATTTAATATGCTCTTGCGCTATTCGTAAAAAGTGGTAAAATAAAATATTTTTATTTCTTTTAATTTTCGAGTGGGGTATATAATGAAAGCTGCTCTAATAATATAATAAGGTATATGCTTAATAATCTACGGAACTAAAAAAGTACTTGGATACAAGTACTTCCTTGTGATTTGTTGTGTTTTGTTAAGCGTGCTTTTTTTTTTAAATATGTTTTAAAAGTGTTTTGTTTGATTTCTGTTACTTATTGCTTCCGAGCTTACCGAAGGTAACGGAAGCATTATGTTCTCTTTTGAGGACGAAAAAATTTTGTTTTCGATTTTAAAAATTCCAAGACAGAAATCCGTTTCACACATAAGGAAACATTTTTGGTGTCGTGTCTGTCTGTCTGTCTGACTGTCGGTCTGTGTGTCCGCGTCCCCTGAAACGTGTGACGATAACTTGAGTAAAATTATACCGATTTTTATGAAATTTGGTAAACATGTTCATTTTACCAATGCCCAGGACGAGTTTGTTGGACAACGTTATCCGCCCAAACGTGCGCAACGCTCGCGTAAACGCGAACTTCAAATTTAAAATTGGAATTTTAAGACGGAAAAAAATCTTTTTAATGAGACAAACAAATTTTGCAAATCATTTTTTTTTAGTAAAACTAACAGCGACACCGCAATGAAGAGTTAATGATCGCTAAAACTATTTATAGTTTTTATTATTGAGAGAATGCGGGGAGGGAGATTGACGAAGGGAATAGGCGGAGGCTTGGTTCCACCACCTCTCTATTTGACCTATCTCTTCAATAGCACAGCGAGCCTAGGGACGTCGAGACCAGGCGACCAAGCTTTATTCGAGGGAGGAGGGTATTAAATAAATTAGACAATAATAATGGATTTTAAAAGCCTAAAATCATTAATGTATACGCGATAGGACGCGAGGAAGCTATTTGCCACTCTAATTGGCAGTGTATTTTTATTATTATTATTATTTTCATTTTTTTTTTATTACTCATTTTTCTAGATTAAAGCTTATCGGTTTATAATTGCAACTTAGATATATTAAAGGTATGATTTGTATATAGTTCAATGTGGTATTTGCTACTAACATGTGTCGGTTCTCTGTGCAATGTGCCACAATTGATTTTAAAAGATAAATCTGTAAAGCACGTAACGTTTTAAAGTCACGTAGCAGTAGAAAACTTTGTGATAAAACTTGAAAACCGACAACAAGTTAAACCTTCTATTATAAATGTTGCTCTAACTTTTTTTTTTAACTCTTCCCATTTATCTTTCTTGCTAAAAACAGAAGATACCATCATACATGTTTTACTTTACACGGTATAGGCTTGAATCAAATTAGGTCGTCACGAAATACTTCACGGTTTAAGGGAGAAAGAAAACAAAAATACTTAAACCGCGTAGATTTCCTAACTTTTACTTATTTTTTCTCTTATTTTGTTGAGCTAAAATTTAATATAAATGCTTCTGACATATTGACTATGGTGCTTCGGGTCTTAGTAAAGTACAAGTCAAAATAAACTATCAACTTCTCGGTTTTTAAGATTAAAAATGAAATTTCCTAAACTCTTGTGAACTCTATGAAAGCTTTACTATGGCAAGTTGTAAAACAATTAAAACAATACTGTGCCAATTAGTGTGGCACAAAGCTTCCTCGCGTCCTACATCGTATAATTTAATAATTTTATGCTTTTATAACCTATTATTGTCAAATTTGTTTAATTTTGCCTTCTTTTTTTCAATCTTTCAAAATTGTTTTTGATTTTTTACACTTAAAGTATCGATTTTGCGAAATTTAAAGAGCGCTGATGGTTGAAATTAATTTGGGGCTATCTGCGAGCTACTTTCGACAAACCATCCAAATGTCAAAAAAATCAGATGAGTAATTTTGAAGATAGAGGCGTAAATAAATTTATGTTTATGCGCATGTCGGAAAGGGGGAAAAATGGGTTGAAACTCGTATGGAGCCAACAATGGGCTAATTATGGCCTACCGTCTATATTTCATTAAAATCGGGCGAGTAGATTTTAAGATAAATATGTGGGTTCGCAAAAAGCGTCTGACGGACAGACCGTCTGACAGACACGGAACCAAAAATGTTCCCTGATGTCTGAAATAGATTTCTGTCTTGGAATTTTTTAAATCGGAGTCATAAGAAAATTTCTGTTCTTTAGAACTATTACATAGCTTACCTTCGTTCATCTAATATTAATTCTAATACAACACCTAATTCATCTAATTCTTCAGAACAGCCTTCTTCTCACTCCGCTCTTACTACTGTCAACAAAACGTCTTCCCCTAAACAAACCTCTGTAATTGTTTTAGGCACTGATTGCGCTTCTATTGAGAATAATAAAGGCAGATTTGTTCTTGTTGATTGCGCTTCTACCGCTACATTTGTTACTTTTTTTTACTGATATACCGATCTATTGACAGACTCATCATAATTCTAAGCCACTTCTAGCAATCATAGAAACTTGAATTTTTTTATATAGGTAGAATTTAATATTCTAATAAAGGAAAATTAAAAAAAATTATAACTTGCGCTCCAAGTGCTTTGTAGTAAAGAAATTTGAAACTAAAGTTTTTACTCTCACTGATAGAATTTTTTATTGGAATATGTGTGAAGGTCGATATATTGATAATATTTTATGTGATCTGCTCTCTTTATCAAATTACCAGAATTCATAACCTTTCTTATTCAAAATGAAAGAAAAAAATCTTATTTTATTTGTATTGCATGTCCAAAAGGGTACAATCAGTGGGAAATATTATAATATTAATTAAAAGTATATCCATTTAAAAATACAAATAATTAAATTCTCTAACCACGACTTTAATATTTAAAAATGTATATTATAAATATTTCATCTATAAGTAATTAATCATTGGCTAAGTAGATTGCCTCGTTTAGTTAATATTTATGAGTTTTTATCAAATAAATGGTTAAAAGATAAAATGTATAATATATGTATGGTTTAAGTTTAGTGTTTGTCCTTTTACTTTAATGTTAAACACATTAAAAAGTAGATAGTGGAATGGTATGTAGATTGGAAAAATACTCAAGTATAAAAGCTGTCCTTTTGAATTTAACTATTTCACTGTAATTTAAAACTTTACCCCCGTTGAAGGTTTTTATTCTAAGATTTGGAGTGAAATATACGATGTCTGTAAGGACTTATCTAAGCTCTAGTACCTACTAGAGATAAAACTCTATGTTACGTCCATAAATTGTCTAACAGACTTGGATTTATTTTATTACTCTTTTCCTTTAATTCTAGTTTTAAGGTTGGATATTGAATTTAATATTGGTTTTATTAATTGGATACATGTGTACGTTGTGAGAAAATGGATTAGGTTGTTCCGTGAAAAATTTATTTAAGGGGGCAATAGCACTAAGTTTGAGAATACCCTCTCTATAAGTTATGATTTTAACTTTTGTATAATATGGCACTTATAATTAACTAGATATCTCATAGAATTATTGTAATCTATTAATATTTCTATACCTTTTTTCTACACTGGAATATAAATAATAATAGGCACTGACCAAAACCATTATGAAGTAAATATAACAATAAAGGCACGCTATCAAATAAATATATTCTTTTAATATTAATGATGCGACGCATAAGTAACTCGCGTAGAATTGTGCTTCTTATATGGGCATATTTGTTTTCAATATGGCTACCAGTAAATATTTTCGGGGAAAAACTTACGTATTCATAATCTACCTGGAAGTATAACACGCTATAAAAGCTTTTCCTTCAACACTCTCATTTCGACCCACTTTTTTTCACAATGTCGGCAAAAAATGAAAAAAAAAAAATAAATAAATAAAAATAAAATAAAAGTTACTTCATCTTTTTTTACTCTTAAAGATCTTTAAAACGATGTATAATAAACTAGCTGAATACCCGTGCTTCGCTACGGGGTATTTTATTTTCAATTTAATGGATTTATAAACTACCATCAAGAAACATTTAAATCATTTTACAAAGCGAGAATATCTAGATTCTATCCCTCCCCTTTGATAAGATAATTTGCTAATATCCTAAATTAGTAATTCATTCCGACTAAATTTTTAAAAAGGAAAAGCAGTGGTATTTTCCTTCTGTACCCCCCCTCCCCCCTCCCCGTGTCATTTTACATCCCTTGGTTGAAATTGGAATTATCTTTTATTAATATACATGCTTACATCCAAAATAAGAGCTCTTTTTCAAGTATTAACTTCCTAACTTTAGGAGATCGGTCTGGGCTCAATTCCCCTTCTTTTCTTACTCTGTCCTTATGTTCCGCTTAGGGATAAAATTTTAGAATATCTCTATTGGCAGTTATTAATATAATTTAGAAATTATTATATTTTTTTTTTAATTATTAGTTTTTTATACATAGATATAGATATATTTTTCCATTTTACCCCCCCCCCCTAAATGTACATACATATCAATAATTGTACAGCACTCTTAAAGAGCTTTTCAACGGTATGCATCGTGAAGGGTTTTCATTACTTTGACATTTGTACCCCGTACCCCAGTGTACCAAAATCAAAATTTCGAAAATGCATGAAGTCAGTGACCTTCCCCTTTTCCCCTTGCTTTTATGGTCAAGTGTGCAAATTTTCATTGAAATCGGAATAAAACGGTGGATTTGAATAAAGAGCACACGCACAAACGCGCCCGTTCGCGCGCGCGCGCACACACACTTACGTTGACATTTCCTTTTTACCCCTCTCCTAAATGAAAATAATGACAAAAACGTACATTACAATTACTTTTCTCTTAAAGAGCCTTTCAACGATATGCATCATAAAGGGTACCTATCAATTACTTTGACATTTGTACCCCGTACTCCTGTGTACCAACATTTTTACTTTATAATCTCATGTAAACAGTACACTCATAGACACTCTTCATTTATACTAGGCATCGCGTGGCTCTATCATTGAAGCGAGCGTATTGCAATGAAATACTGAATATTGAAATTTATTAATCATGATGAATGTCATAGTTGAAGATAACTGGAAGAGGGTAGTGTAGGGAAGAGTGGGGGTACTCGGTACGAAGCTTTACTTCCTAAACAAACCATACACTATACGACTATAACAATCTTCACCACCCGCGGTAGCTTTTAAACAATTATTATAAATGTATCTCGTCACTACGCAAAGAATTTTGCTTGTATCAAGTTCAACAAGCATACCTGTTTCAATTGTGCATTAGATGGTGTATATGAAGTTTTATTTAAATTGTTTCGTTAGAACGTAAGATATCGGTAAAAAGGTTGTTTTCTCTATTATAAACGTTTAGGTCCGCTTTAATAGTTTTAGCGATCTTTTGAAGTCATAGCGGTGTCGCTGTTGGTTTTAGTAAAAAATGTTATTTGTAAAAAATGTTCGTCTCATCGAGTAGATGATGATAGAATCTTTTCCCGTCCTGAAATTCCAATTTAATTTTTGTACCTCTCGTTTACGCGAGCGTTGCGCGCGAACTCATGGACGGATCACGCTGTCCAACGAACTTAGCCTGAGTATTAGTAAGAGGAACATGTATACCAAATTTCAACTAAATCGGTTAACTTTTACTCAAGTTATCGTCACACGCGTAAACGTTACTGACAGACAGACAGACAGACAGACAGACAGACAGACAGACACGGAGCATATTTCGTTGAATGTAGGAAGCTCGCTACGCTCGCTTCAATAAGATAAAAGACACTCATAGACACTCTTCATTCTGTCTGTCAGTAACGTTCACGCGTGTGACGATAACTTGAGTAAAAGTTGACCGATTTAGTTGAAATTAGGTATACATGATCCTCTTACTAATACTCAGGCTAAGTTCGTTGGACAGCGTGATCCGTCCAAGAGTTCGCGCGCAACGCTCGCGTAAACGAGAGGTTCAAAAATTAAATTGGAATTTCAGGACGGGAAAAGATTCTATCATCATCTATTCGATGAGACGAACATTTTTTCCAAATAACATTTTTTAGTAAAACCAACAGCGACACCGCTATGAATTAATAAAGATCGCTAAAACTATTAAAGCGGGCCTAAACGTTTAAAATAGAGAAAACAACCTTTTTACCGATATCTTACGTTCTAACGTAACGATTTTAATAAAACTTCATAGACACCATCTGATGCACAATTGAAACATGCATGCAAAATTTCAATTTGATACATGCAGTAGTTTGTTTGTAGCAAAGAGATACAAATTATAAATATTGAAATAGAGATGTGTGGTTAGAGGAATAGTAAGAATGCGGGGTGGTTCCCTTACTACTAGCCGCTGCACTACTACCAGACCCATTATCTATCAACTCATCATGATTCACAATAATCTTTTTTTTCAATATTCAATACATATTTATTACTATACGCTCGCTTCAATGATAGAGCCACGCGATGCCTAGTATAAGATGTAGTTATACACATTTTTTTCATTTTACCCCCTCCTAAATGAAAATATGACAAAACTGTACATAACAACACTTACTGCACTTTTAAAGAGCTTTTCAACGATATGCATCATTAAAAGTATTCACTACTTTGGCATTTGTACCCCGGACCCCTGGGTACAAAAATAAAAATTTCGCAAAATCCTTTCTTAGTGGTTGCCTATGATATGAACCAAGTATATCCTCAAAATTGCAAGTCTCTCGGTTAAGCAGATTTTGCTGTGAGTTGATTCTATGTCAGTCAGTCAGTCAGTCAATCAGGACATTGCCACTTATATTATAGATTATATGTCCTACTGATTAGTAAATGTGTTTTAGTCGTCCGCCATGTTGACCGAAATTAACAAAATGCACGTTTTTGACATTTTCATGCCCTGCCTGTGGTACATAAACTCGAAAAGCGTTACCAAAAAAAAGGCACCAAAAAGCGTTACACTGCTACCAGGAAGCTAGGTAGTTGCAGGAGGTAGTTCGTATGCAGCATAGTATGCAAAAATCTGCACGCTCGAATTTTTAGACATTTGCATGTCTTTACTTTGAAAAACTCGAAAAACGACACCTAAAACCGTTACCAAAAAAAAGCCATCAAAAAACGTTACATGAAAATGTCTCTCTGTCTTGCAGACTCGTATGCAAGAATTTTTTTTTTGGAAGACTAGAGGAAATTGATAAATCTTATCAATTTACTTATAGTGTTTTATTTTAAAAATCCAATCTTGGTATTTCTCTGCTAGCATATGGCGTCTGTCTTACATCTAACTAAAGATTCAAATACGCCTTATATCTAAATAAAGATTCAATATTCCAACAATATCCACGATAGTCTGCGTAAATTTGACGTCTGAACAAGAGAATGGAAGATTTTCCCTTTGAAACAGAGGGCTTCTTATATTCGATCCATTAATGTTTTTTTCCAAATTTTTGGTTCGAAAATCGGGATGCGTCTTATATTTGAGGGCGTTTTAAGATTATATACAATACAAAATGTAATTTACATTTAAACATCTGCATATCCTAATGAAAAAAAATAAACGGCATAGGTTCGTTGATAAGGAAAAGTTTCTAGAGGTAAAGAAAATTAAATAAGCTAGATTAAGAGTTGAGGCAGAAATTATAATCAAATATGTTGTTTAAGAATGAATGAGTTTAAGACTAAGATAAGTTCTAAGTTTAAATAAGGTTAAAATCAGATTCAAGTATTTCTTGAATTTTAGAATTTTTGTTAATATGAACCAGTTAATACCAAA
The DNA here is from genome assembly GCA_951217055.1 of Gerris lacustris. Taxonomy (NCBI): domain Eukaryota; kingdom Metazoa; phylum Arthropoda; class Insecta; order Hemiptera; family Gerridae; genus Gerris; species Gerris lacustris. The sequence continues at coordinate 47,780,308 of OX578283.1, forward strand.
ATGTTTATTTGATTTGCTTAATATAGGGAGATTTACCCTTGATCAACTAGAAAAAACACACCCCAATATAATAACTATTATTGTTTTATGAATTTATGAAAAAATAAATTAAATATTGAGCATAACGGAAATAAGGTGACATTTATATAGAATTTCGGCAAGTTTTAAAAGGAATGAAACTTTATGACAGATTTTGATAAATAAGATTTATGTGTTGAGCTGAGTTAAGGCGGAAAGAACTTCACCAAACTCTTCGAGTCACAAAACTCTGACTCTGAAATTAAACTTTCCAAACTTTTAAATAATATGATAAATATAACATGTTTCGTTTCTTAAAAGAAAAATATGTTTATTAAAGATAATGAATTACATTGTTTTGAAAAATGTATTTCAATAATTGTTTATAAATTCTTTTCAGTAAATTTAAAACTTTCTATTTAAGAATATATTTGTTCTTATAATACAATGCCAGCGTATATACCTAAAAGAAACCAAACTATTTTTTTTTTTTTAAATTTATTTATTTACCTATTTTAAAAACAATTTAATCCCTTTCAAAGTACATCCCTTAGCAGTTTAAGGGGTTGACATTTTTTTAATGTAAATACATTATGTGGTGATTTAAATGGAAGAGGTGGATGCTCAGAGTGCAAATATATATTTGATTTCTTTTTTGTATCAATTCATCTTTGTGACATTAATCCTTGAAAAAGACATTTTTCGTGAGTTCCCCTCTATTATTATTTCCTAACTTTCACATTTATTAATGATAATTTTAAATTACCAACCGAATATTAATTTATAGAATTTTCTATAACATATTGAAATTTATTTCATATAATCTTGTGCAAGCCAATTTTTGTTAATATGTTTTACATACATTAATCAAAGAATTTTATTCAAACTAACCTTAATTATAAAAATATTGGTAGTGGTATATTTGTACGATGCTAATATATTATCAAACTACTACAAATAAATTAAAAAAAAAAAACAAATTAATTACAATGTATTATTGCTGAAACAGATGATAATTAACGCTAATTACTAGCAACTACTATTAATTTTTTTTTTTTTTTAACTGTAAACTTAAATTTAAATTAGCATAATAATTTTCCCTAAAATATGTTTTAATAGGAGCTGAATACATTCTGGATTTAATATATATTTTCTTGTACGCCCAACACTTACATTAGGGCAGAGCTTCCCTAGCTTGTGGATCTCTGCTGTAAGCAGTAGAAAGTACCTTGCATCTTGTTCCACAGGTATACATTTATTACATGCTTTCAATTTGCTTCACCTGTTTGTCCGGTATAAATCTTGTAACCTTAATTTGACCGACTTCCCGACTACCTAAAAAACTGAAACTTGCACAGATAAGGAGTTTCCGATGACAGTACAATAATCAGTAATTTAGTTTTACCAAATTATTAGTATTAGCCAATAAATAAAATAAGAACTCGATACATTTTGGAAGTAACAGTCCAGGAGGATAGCGTGCAAAAAAGTGTCTGACTAATATCAAGCTAGAATTTTATGTATGAGTATATCTTTTGGCCTTTTAAGAAAATGTGGTCGGCTAAGTTTGCCTGCGGGACATAGCTTGCTAATAGGCATTTGAAAAGAGCAAACCCGTGGACAGCGGTCATGTCCCGCCCTTTTTGGTGGACAATGTGATTTTCATAATCCTGAGTACTAAATTAGTTAGACCAATCATCAAGTTGAAGGCAGTTTGTCAATTAATAGGTTAGTTAGTCAAATATTACTCCAAATCAAATACGTTACCTTTTAAGTGACAAACTACCATCAACTTGATTTTTGGTCTACTAACTATATTTTCATCCTCAGGATCATAATAATATCAAATTGTCCACCAAATAGGGCGGGACATGGCCGCTCTCCACGGTTTATTTAGTATGCATGTCTGACAAATGAGTTTTAAAAAAGAATGTGCAATATTTTTTTATACAATGAAAAAACTATTTTTTTGGGGGGGGGGGGGGGGGGGGTTTAGTCCGGTTCAACAGCCTAGGTAAATTACAGGACGGAGGTTATCCGGCCACTTTATCCATCTATTCGATGAGATGATAAGTGTGAAACATGTGTCACCTATCTGGTATTTGATCTTATAGCCGGGGTGTAGAGCTTGGTTTAAGAGTCGAGGGCGCTATCCACTTGGCTACGCCGGCCCTTCCCTCCCCCAAAAAAGTATATTATAAATATATTTTCCATTTCGCCTTTCAGGGTTTATATCTCCTTTCTTCTTCAAAATGATATATTTCACCCTCAACTTAGGGCTTCTTCTTGCTATAATAATTAATAATTCAACAATATTTTCCCGAGAATTAAACAAGATAAATTTTATTTCTTCTATAAATTTTAAAAATAAGTATAAAATTAAATACCTGATATTTTTTATACAAAGAAAAAACGGATTAGGGTTTTCTGCTTATCCGCTTTTTCTTTTTTGGTTTAATATACAAAGAAAAACTTTGTCATATTTTTAAGGACTAAAAATATTTTTTTATTTATTTATTATTTTGGGTGGTTTTTTATCCTATATGTTTACATTGCTAAAAATATAAAAGAATCTTCCCTTCATGATTCACAGGGAGAGACTGAAACACATTTTATATTTGAAATGTCTATTTTTTATAATTAACAAGTAACATCAAAAAATAATAAAACCATAGCAAGATAAACATACAAATTTATATACATATTATTGCTTTATCTCAGTTTTAGTACACTTTCTTACATTCTCAGGTTTTTATGTATATGTATATAAATAAAATATGCCACTCTTAAAAGTACATGGTTTTTATCTACCAAATGTTTCTGTGATTTTGATTTTGATTTAATAATTTCCACTGTATAATTTAATTTATAGTATTTTTATTTATTTTGTTTTATAATGAATTACAGTGGTTATTTTAGTATATTAAGAAAGCACTCGGTCCTAGACAACTCAGACAAACTTACTCTTAGACGAGTTTATAATTACATAGCCCAGTGTTTTCCATTTATCAATTTTCGTGGGTAGATTTAATTATTATTGAACATTTTATCAAAACGTATCATGAAAATAACTTCTCCTCGGCTGGGAATCAAACTCGGGCTCTCTCCGTCCGCGTTTAAAGCTATTTTCTGGGGAACTAGATTTTTCCCAGAAAACAGCTTATATCGTTAGATTTGTATTTAAATGGTCTACATTTTAGAATTGTTTAATCAAAATAGTCGGAACCATTTCAAGAAATATTTTTTTGGGGGTAGCGCCCCCAAATTCGGCGCAAAAATTAATTTCTTGTTTTCGCCTCGGGGTATGATTTTTCTGAGCATGTATGCCAAATTTCGTCAAAATCGGCCCAGTAGTTTAGGCTCCAGGTGTCTTTACTGACAGACATTTTTTAAAACCCTTTTTTGGACTCAGGTTGAGGTCCTCTGAGTGTATAGCCATAAAAATAGAATTTTTGTGCGATCACATTACTTTCTGTATATATGAGAAAGTAAAAACAATTAATTTAGCAAGTTAATTTTTTAGTAAAATGATAAAAGTGTGGTAAAATTATTTGAAATGTTGCGTTTAAGAAGGAGTAATTTCCAGGGTTGCTAGCTTGTCTGTCGTCCCAGGAGGCGTCTCCATAGAGAAATCATTAATAACTTTGATAAATTACACTTCAATAACAGTTGCAACTCGGGCAAAAATATGAGACGAGGAAAAAATCGTTACCTCATTTCCGTCTGATACTGTTCATCTTGGAGCTATTGATAGCTTTGGATCTCCCTATAATAACCTTTATTGAAAACATAAATTGAAATAAATTGTCAAGTTATTGATATTCTAATAGTTTATGTTATGAAGTTAAAATTATATTTAAAAAATAATCGGTTACAAAAGACAAGGGTGAAAATAGGTAGTAAGAAAAGTAAAGTGAAATGCATATAATGGCAATTTTTAGTACATATTTTAAAATAGTTCGTAAAAGAAATATTTGATTAGATATAATAGCGCCTAAGGAAGTGATCTTAAAAGAATAACGTAAACTTTCATTTCGCGCAAATAGAATATTTGTTTATATAACATTGGAGCTTTCATCATTCTTAAGGTCATCATTTCTAAGGCAACCAAATGTATAATGGTAAATATTGGTGAAATGTTTAATAATTGTCAATTGTAACCATGAAAACGAAACTGATACCGAATGGAAAATGCTGGGCTAAGTAATTATTTACTTGTATATGAAATTGTTTAGGATGAATTGTATGAAACAAATTTTTAATAGAAATGTTTTATTAAAAAAAACAACATTATAATTTTTTTTTTGTTTCAGGTAATAATCATTCTTTGATGGCATTTACTAGTAGCATTGGTATTTTAGAAACTGTAAGTAAATAACATTTTAAATTTTATAACTTTAATTTGTCGTAATAATATTAAAATTAATGAATTCAATTATTGATTAATTTCTATTAAATTATATAATATTATTTTAGTGATGAGGGCAATAATATTCAAATAGGATTGTTAAAATAAAACTTCTATTATTAAATAAACAAAACTTTTGTATTATTATTATTTTATTTTCATATTAGAAATAAATTCATACAATTACAATATTTGAGGATAATAAATGAATATGAAGCTTTAACTTTGGGATATTTTTTCTGTATAATAAATCTATATGTATTACGATTAATTATGCACGAGTTGGATCCGACCGATTTTTAAATGAAATTTAATCAACTTTAGTTATTTTTGGTGGAAGTTTTTTCTTTGGCTCTATTTCTTTTAACCGTTTTGCAGTAGTAGATCAATCTGGTTTCATCTATAGCCAGTGCTATTTTTCACCGAGTTACAGTTGATGTCGATAAGTCTCTGAGAGAAACTTCAGAAAACCATTAAGAAAATGAAAATCTTTCCTGGAGACTCCTTCTCTTCCCCCTCCATCCCTTTTTTCTCTGCCTTTCATTTTTTTCTTGTTCTGGATAATTTCTTGGCTTTTTGAACTCACTCGAGATCGATAAGAAGGAAGCTAAGAGTTGAAATATCACAGATGAATCCCTTGAGGGTTAACATTACTGTACTTTTAGATTTTTTTTATTTCCTTTTATATAAATATATGCAGTGAGTATACAAAAAATGTTAGAGTTGAAGTCCGTATTTTACTAACGATAAAGAAAGATAAGATTTTTATTTTTTCTCAAGAAATAACTCACTGTTTCCATTTACTTTACACTCCTCTTTAGGTTAATAAGTATTCCTAAAATATTAGAAAAAAATTAAATAATTAGCCCTGTAAATAAGTGAGCAGAATGTTTAAGATTCACATCGCGCCGACTCCAGTCCATATGGCAAGATAGCCGTTAATGTTTAATTCAGATTCATGGGACTCAGATTCGAATCCCGTGTAAGTCGGAAAATTTTCGAGGTACACTCAAGGAAGCAGCTATAGTTTGGTATAACACTGGTAGTCCCACACCCACTTATGTCCTGGTTTCTCCCTCCAACTCGTAACAGAAATGGTTACGCCCATTTCACAGTCACACATTTTACATAAAAAAAATTAAACTTCATGAAGTTATTTTAAGTTATTTTAACTATGAAGTTATGTTACGTCTTGTATTACAGGTCTGTGTCTAAAGATAAAATTATATTATTTTATTCATTTTTTATAAGGGGTGGTCAGAAATAAAATTTCTTCCAGTTCATGGAAAAACATTGAATTATGGATTTGTTTATGGGCATTGAATCTAGCCAAAAGTTTAACCAACTACTCGTAAATAAAAGTTTTTTTAAGTTTAGCTTACTTTTACACCACACTTTCTGAAGACGGTTGCCTTGATGCGCAAGGCAGTAGTTTTCCGTAATAGAAGAAATTCGGTTTTGGTCCGCTAGGAGCTCATATATAATATTATATAAAATTTAGAAAATATTTACCTTAGCGCTCCTATTGGCGAAATATAGTACTAAAAAAAATTGAAAACCGAGCTACCTCGTGTTAGCTCCTAACTTTCTGGTACTATATTTTTTTAAAAAAAAAATAACCAGGCATCACATTTTTCAAGTCGTTTTATTCTTATTTGGTTTTTTGCGTGACGGAAAATTTCGTCTGACCCCCAGCCTAAAAACGTATTGGTATCCATTTTAAGAGTGTTTCGGTTTTGTCAATTTATGTATTATTTCTGTTTGATGCTCATTAAAAATATAAGAATATCGTTGTCGTGGAAACATCTTATTTATGACCCATGTTAACCCGAAAATAAGTGTTAATGCGCCACTATCCTTCCAGGCAATAAAATGTCTCCTTTATAAAATTAGTAGTTCCTATGTTTTTCTTCAATTTTCTGTTGCCTCCAAATGATTTGCACTCTACAAATATAAAAAAAATCATTCCATATAAATCATCTTTCTTAAAATCAACCTTGTAAAATGAAAATAATGTTTAATATTTTTACTACGTTTTTTACTTCGTTTTTATTAGCTTGCTTTCTTTTTTGTTTGTTTGTTTTTTTGTCCGCTACAAATCTGGCAATCGATTTCTAACTAACTTCCCGAATAGCTAGGCACTTGAAACTTTTTGAATAGCTCAGAACACGATGACAATGCATTATTTTAATACTTATAGCCATCTTTCAGCAGATATTAATTCGTTTTCAGCAAATTTTGCTGTATAGAAAGTTAGTTCGGAAAAAATCCGCAATTTATTTTATTTGTTTTGACGTATCCCATATTTTTACGATCTTCATTATGACGGGTTTCAAATTTGTGATTTTTTATTAAGAGGTAAGCATGAATGACAGCGAAAAAGGAAAAGTAAACAAAGAAATAAATTAACGTGTGACACCCAGGTTTGTTTACACTTTTGTCCTAAGTATCGGTTTAATTTTTCTGCTTCTGTACTTCTTTACTTGTACACATTTTTCTTTTTCTTCTCTTACCGGTTTTCTTCCCCGTCCGGTTTAGATTCGGTATTGTCGAGATCCGTTGTACAAAAATTTGTCCTTTTAAAGGTTTAAGATCAGCTCTCTAGATTGTTGTCATTTATGTGAAGTAAATAAATTTGGAACTATTTTTTTTTCACTAACATTATATGCATTATAACAATGAAATTATATTATCAACATTACATATGATTCAACAGAAAATTTAAAAACGTAGTATATAAAAAGTTCTTTTTATCTTGTAATTTTTTAGTTTATTTCTCCAAGTTTACTCTTATTATTATTCAGTTTTAATATTGTTTTAGAGAGTTTGTTTTCTTAAGTTAAAATAATATATCTGTTTTTAACTTCACTAATAATTATTGTTTGAGGTTACGTTTGAAAAGTATGAATTTGCAAAAATTAACCTAAATCGAGTTTTAAATTTAAGTCCTTTTTTTTCTTTAAACGTTTATATAAAAATAAACTAATGCCGTAGAATACATTTATAATTTTATGAATGTAATCTTTGTCTCAAAAAAAAACATCGGAAAAATATTTTAATTATTGTCTTATCGTTAGATGAAGTAAGGTAAAGAAATCTCTGGTTAGGACAGAGCAGCTTCGAGGCTTGAATCACTTGTTTTTTAGTCTTTCTAAAGCAAACTTTAACTTTCAACAAAGTTTGGTTTCAAAAACTTCAACTGACTCTCCTTCTTTAGAAGGGTAAAAAGTTAATTTTAAGTTGAAGCGTTGCCGGCCCTACTTTGATATTCTTATCATGTCTTATTTATAGAATGTTCAATGGTTGGGTTTTAATGTCTTGGTTGGACATTACCCCTAATGTATAATGTATTGTGTAATGGGTCTCCCCCTTTCTCAGAGTGTTTTTTTTACTTATTTCTTGTCACCCAGAAAGCTTTACTCTCTCGCTGTTTTCTTTTTTTGGGATAGAAGATTTTGGCATGCGGCAGTTCAATCAATCACTCTTCTTAAAGCTGGTGGCCCCCTTTTTCGTAAGAGCCCAAGGGGCCTGCCGTATCTCGTAGCCCCTTTGCAACGCCAATCCACCAATCGATCCCATTTCCCTTATTTTCTATTTCTTCTAAGTTTGGTCCCCCCACTAAACCAGCGATCTTGGATTCCCTTGCGCTTTGAAGTTTTCCATACTTGAGATAAACAAAATAAGATAAGAAGAATTATAACCAAAATAGAAAAATGTAAAAGAGGCGAATCAATCATGTTATTGTTGAAGCTTGATACTGTTTTTGGTTATTTTGGATCATCTTGTGAGTCATTAAGACTAAAATCAATAATACTAGTATAATACCGGAGCAGCCTATACATAATAGATTGATGATGATCGATGAATTATCCAAGTTGATATCAAGAGTGGTTGTGCTGCGGAGTATCATTGCTGAAAAACACTTAAGAGAGATCTTAAAGTGTTTTGAGTTACTCAACTGTTGTTGGACTGCATTATTTTCTAAATCAGTGCATTATACTTTTGAACGTGTATATATAGTAAGCATGCATATAGAGCTAAACATGTTTGACGCTAGAATAGCGTACCCTTATATTTACCCCTTGTATTTACCCCTTCTACAAATTTCCCGTGCCTTTTCTTACCTTAGTTTTTATGACTTATTCAATAACTGCACACACCTCCCTTGATTTATGGATTTGTCAATGTGAAATATTTATGCTTGTATGAGTTAGATATAATTTAGATAAGTTACATTTTCAATAAAGGATTTGCAGAGGCTTAATGTGAGGCAATGGAGAAGGAAGGCACAGGAGAGGAACAAGTGGAGGAGGATCGTAAAAAGACCCGAGCTCTTTAAGGGTTGTAATGCCTCGGTGGAGAAGAAAAAGAATTTTCCTCTGATGAATAGATGTATTACCAAGCCAAGTGAGGTTTCTGTTTCAACTCGAATCTTTGGCATTTCGGCTGAGTTTGTCACGACCAAAGGGGTTATTCGATTTTCTGCAAATTTTCGTGGATGTCATTAAGATCGTTCTATTTGTTGTGTTTGTTGGAAGCGAGGTTTATTGTCCATAGAACTACTAGTATTATTCTGCATTCGGATTAAATCAGACAAACTGTGTAATATTACAAAAAAATATCGGAAGCAGAGATAAGATAATATTATTATTCTCTCTGATAAGGCTTGCTTTTATTCATCTTTACGAATGGTTTTAATCTAAGGGGTCGTTCGCAGATCGGAGCTAATTTGAAAATCTTTAGTACACCTTTTAGACTCGATTAGAGTGTCTGTTATCTTTTGTGTAGCTTTTTAATGGGTCATTATTGTCTCAAAAAGACTTTTGTACTTCCTCATAGTTACAGTTATCCATGAAAACTACTTTGAAATGAGGAGGGAAACCCCTATCTCGTTTACTTAGATGTTACCTTTGATAATGGACATTCGGCCTGCCATTTGTCCCTTTTGAAGATTCAAGAAATTGCCCCTCAACATCCTATACTAACTTTTTATGTGTCTATTATTCTTTTTAGACGAGTTAAAGGAGGAGTCCTTCTACTTCTTGATTTTTGGTTTATTCAGAGAATCTATAAACCTATGGTCGATGATTTTTGCTTAATACCTCCTGTTTAAAACTGTTCATACGGGTTTAAAGTGAAATGGTTACACTTTCCAAAAATGACCTTTATACATAAAGAGTATTGTAATCAGCCTTTTGTTTTGACCTTTAAATTATTATTTTTGGAAGTCCAACTATTTAGGAAAAATGTCAATATAATTATTTTCCCATTCAACCATTTCTCCATTTACTATTAAAGCGGACCTAAACATTTAAAATATAGAAACGTTTTCACCGATATCTTACGTCCTAACAAAGCGATTTTAATAAAACTTCATATACATCGATCGTCAAAGGCGTCTAAGCAATTGAAATAGGCAAAGGTGTAGTGAATGATACATTTTATAATAGTTGAATTCAAGATGGCCGGAACTTGTTTGTTAAGTTTTATATAAAAAGGCACCTTCCCCCCCCCCCCTAATTGGCTCTCTATTACAATCATTCTCTTAAACTATCAACGTATGGTGATTAACTATTTTCTAAATATCTAATATTTATAGCATTTCGCTCGCTTCCAAAGCCACGCGATGCCTAGTTATTTAAAAATGTAAGTTTTGGTATATCGATGGTGTTGCGCCAAAAGGGCCAATCTGAAAAAATCCACAAGGGCCAATCTGCAACTAATATCACGTTTGTTTTTTTATTTATAATTAATAAAATAAATTTGGTTAATTTGGCTTATTAATTAGGTATCCAAGTATATTTTAAATGAATAAAAATATAAATAAGGCATTCAAATATCAATTTTTCATGATAGCTTTTCAAGTTTTAGAATTCAAATATAAAATGCAGATAGGCCCTTTTGGCGCAACACCATCGATATACACTCGACAATGTGGAGAGGAGAGATAAAAAAATAAAATATCATAATACATGCTGATAAAATGTGCAACTTTCAAAAATCGTCAGATTTCCGTGGGCCTGTATAGTATTTTACCTTTAATTTTATCATTTAAATTAGAGCAAATTAGGCATTATAAAAAAGTGTGTTTTTTCAACTAAAATTCAATATAATGTTATTAAAAACCCAAGTTTAAAATCTTCATTAATGGTAAGAAACATGTTAAAGAATAAATTAATTGTGTAGGTTGGAAGTAGGAAGCAACATGGGTTAACAAAACAAGAGCTGATGGTTCTATGTATTCAGTTTAGGAGAGTAACTCAACCTTTAGTTTTTCCCCTAGAATATTTAAATTGGCAACTGTGGAGGTGATTAAATTACTTACTTAGTCGAGTTCTCTTCCACCGTTTTGTGTAAAGGTAAAGGATAGTGTTGGAGCACGTTGTATATACACTCCTCTCTCGGTCAGAGTTGATATGATGTTGTACCCAAATTATCCTTCTTCCTCTCCTGTCTCTCCTCCCCACGCACTTTGCTTCGTTGACTTTTTTGGGCAGTGTTTGATTAGCCATCCTTTACAAGTGACCAAACCACGGTATGGGTTGTACCTTTTGTACCGAGGCATATAGTGTAATATCTGTTAATATCTGGTTCTGTCTCTTCTACGTGTGCCTGCCACTCTTTTTAAATATGTCAGCTTTGTCGTTTGAATTTGGTCCTCCTTTTACTTTGTTAGAGCCCAGGAGTCTCATCCACTTATTAAGGTGGAGACGTATATTGTTTTAAATTCCGTCATTTTGGAACGATGTTCCTTAAGGCACGTTACACCGTCTGGAGCCCGTGAGTCACAAAATTCACCGTCACAAACCGACCGTCACACAAAATCGACCGATGATGATAACATAAGTAAAATATGACCGTTTTAATTGAAATTTGGTACACATGTACATTTTACCAAATCCCAGGTCGAGATCGTTGGACAACGTTATCCGCCCAAGCGTTCGCGCGCAACGCTTGCGTAAACGAATACTTCAAATGTAAAATTGTAATTTTAGGACGAGAAATAATTCTAACTTCGTCTATTCAATAAGACAAACAACTTTTTTTAAATATTTTTTTTAGTTAAACCAACACCGACTATGAAGTGTTAAAGATAGCTAAATTTATTAAAGCGCACCTAAACCTATAAAATAGAGAAAACAACGTTTTTACTGATATCTTAGGTTCTAACGTAACGATTAAAATAAAACTTCATATATATCGTCTAAATTACAATTGAAACAGGGATGTACAATTTCAACCTTACACAAGCAGAAGTTTTTGTGTTGTGAAGTGATATATTTTATAATATTTTAAATGGTGTCTTGCCAGGAAGCGAGGATTAGGACGAATTAGGACTATCTGTACTACAACCATCTTCTCTAACTGTAAACTCATCATGATTAATTATTTTCTCAATATTCAATACTTATTTATTGCAAGACGCTCACTTTAATGATAAAAACAACTTTTCTTTTAATTTTGCCCAAACTCCCCTAAGTTACTTAGCAAATAGTTAGTTACTTTTAATTTTCTCTCTTTTCTAACTCCGCTATGTATGTATGTAATTCATCGCATACTTAGCAGTGTGAATTTATAATATATATTTAATGAAATGTTATGTACTTTTTGTCTTATTGAAAAGAGATAGTTATCACACTAACAGGAAGAATCGTCACTCACAAATGTTGTTATATTTATTAATGGAGCTTTTTCTTATGAAAATATAAAGATTTATGACTCTTAAACAAAACTTAATATAGTTAAAATTAGACAAAAAGTTATTTCCACCAAGTTTACCATTATAGGCCACCCCTAAGAAAATAAACTTCTTTACTTACATGTATAAACCTGGCCTTTACTACACCTTTACTTAATAATATATTTTGACTACAATCTATCATCTCAACTTGTCTGTAAAATAAGATTAAATTATTCGGAAGTATGGGTATTCAGCTCGTAAAGGTTCGGTAGAATAACATGATTCCATTCAAAAATGATATTTCCTTAATATATTTAGTTGATTTGTTGAATTCGGTAGATTTGTTATTTTCGTGTATTCGTGGGTACATGAGTTAGCTTGACCAGAATAGCGCGGATATTGGTTCGGTAAGGCCTTCTCTTCTTTTTTATATAGGTCCAGACTTTACCCGTTTTTAGCCGTTGCAACCGCTTACTGAGGAGGGAGGATTTCGCTTTATCTAAGAGGTACTAGGGAAGGAGGGGAAGCCTGGTAGGAAATTGACAGGAAACCCCCTGGTAAAGCATCTAGCCCGGTCTCAGAGTAGGATGGAGTGGGTAAATAAACATTGATATCGCTCTCCTTCCTCCTATATCCTCGCTTTAAAATAAGAGAAAATGAAGCTGACCGTTTCCTCTCTTCTGTCATGTCTCAGGCTACCACCAGGCTCTTATTCTACCTTACGATTTCATTAAACTGCTTGTCTGCTCGAGTTAAGAAACGTATTTCAGGAGGCTTTAGTGTTTTTTTCTTATCCTTCAGTCTCCTAAGTAAATATTGTGTCCTCAATCTTATCTATCCTTTGTTCAAACAATCAGATATAGTCAATTTTAATTTTAAGATGGATTTTCATTTATAAATTGTACATTATGCTAGTGCTAGATGAACACAGCAATGCACAACACAATCGCGATCATTATATAGGGGAAGGTGGGGCAAAGAGGCCATGCTAAAGTTTGCTGATTTTTTAAGCGAACTTATAATCGGCCTAGAGCTTTAAAACTTTGTGATTGTATACTTCAACCATCCTCTCGTATCATGTATTGTTTTTATTTAATTTAAAATTATTTAAAGAAACCAAATTGATTAATTTTCAAAAAGTATCCAAATGTCCACTTTGCCCCACACAAGGGGGCAAAGTGGCCACAACAATATGTTCGTATTATGTAGTTATTTAACTTCATCCACAGTAAATATCAATAAAAATAATAAATTAGCATACTTTAGGTGTGTAGAAAAAAAACGATAAATAAAAAATGAAAAAAAATAGTAGCTATGGAGCAAAGTTGTCATGCCTGGCCACTTTGCCCCGTTTGACGCCATGATACATAAGTTGTCGTAACTCATTAACCAGACGGAACTATGTGGCCTTTTAAACATGGTTTTGTAGACAAGTTATCACTACATTTTAACACTTTTTTTTAAAAAAAAATCATAAAGTTTATTACTATAATAATAATAAATAATATAAATTAACACAGTATACATCAGAGAGGTGTGAAAGTAGAAAACGGATAATAACTTCACAAAAAACACGTGGTTAAAAGTTAAAACTATGTTTGAAGACTGATATAGTTGTCTATAAAAGGTTGCTGTAATCTCCGATTAACAGCAGCACTTTACAATCATAAAACTGAGGATGGCCACTTTACCCCCCCTGGCCACTTTACCCCGCCTTCCCCTACGCTGAGAAACAAAATTTGGACCGGTAAAATAGTAAAATACGAGTATCATGATCGCGATATTTTTAAGTTTTCCAACCTAAGTTCTGCTACATTTATATGCATTGCATATATGGGGGGGGGGGGGGGGGGGGTTCGTATGAGGTAAAGTTAATAACACTCAATTACATTATCTCGTGATTAAACTATTTTACCATATAATAATAATAATAATAATAGTAATAATCCTTGGCTCAACAGCCCATGTTACCAATATTATGATTACCTTACCTACCCCATTTCTCCTGTTAAGCCATTTATCATAATAATAATAAATCAGTTAGTGTATATAATTTTAGGTATATAAAAACTTCGATAAGTTAGATCCCGTTATTTAATTCTAAGCAATGTTAAAACTATAAAAATCAAGTCATGGTAATGCAGCTATTCAACTATTAATTAGAAAAGTTAAATACTATTCAATGTTAGTAATATTACGCTCTAAATTCTAATAAAGTTAAATATAAATATAACACATTATTTTAATTGTAAAATTTATCCAGTTTTAACAATCTTATTATTATATAAAATGGGTTATTAAATACAAAAATTCTTCTTTAACTATACATTGAGGTATAAAATAACATTTTGTACTTCAAAAATTATTGTGTTAAAATTTAATCTCTTGTTTTGAGAATATGATTTGTTTTGTTAACTCGTTTCGTTTCTAAAGTGGGTTTTAATGTTTGGTATTTATCCTTATTATTTGCGTCTGCTTGTTTCTCTCTTAAGGTAATTAATTCATTCTCCAGTGATTCAAAAGGGGTTTAAATTAATTAACTCTCTCAACTGAGGCCCGGAACTGATTTTAAAGATAATTTCGTTTTCATTTAATATGATTTACATCTCGTAATTATTATGATTATCATAAATAAGATGTATTAGTTGTTTCCATGTTTTATTATTATTACCTATTTAATTTTTTTGCATTTTATATATATATATATATATATATATATATATATATATATATATATATATATATATATATATATATATATATATATATATATATATATATATAATGATATTTAATATTGAATATTAATACATTCTAATAATTATGTTTAAATTAAGTAAGGACTATTTTGCTATTATTATTTCAATTCTTCTTCTTCTTCTTCTTTCGGTGGCGCTACAGACTCCGCAGGTCCCTGGCCTGACGAACTCGCTGGCTCCAGATTGCCCGATCCTCCGTCCATCGAACCCCGGCCGCCAACATGTCTCCCTCAACCGCATCCCTCCATCGAGCCCTAGGTCGTCCCGGAGGACGTATGAGTCCCACAGGTCTGCAGTCGAAGGTCCTCCTTGCCATTCTCGTCCCATCCATTCTTCTCACGTGCCCATACCTCCGTAGACGCTTAATTTTATATATGTTGAGAGTGAAGGCTCCACAAACAACTCCCTCTTGAGTTGTTCTCATTCTCCACTCCTCCCGATCCCTGACCGGACCAAAAATTCGCCGCATGACCTTCCTCTCAAAAATGTCTATTCTTGAGCTGGACTCCTGAGTGAGGGACCATGCTTCGCTACCGTACGTACTACTGGGCGGATAAACGTTTTATACAACAGAAGCTTTGTTGTTCTAGTCAGGTTCGGGCTTCTCATAGCTTAATCCGAAATAGACTCGATCTCCTGCTGCTATCCTTGCTTTCCCGTCTACTGCTTCCTTGGCCAACTTTGCCTCAGTAGACCCTAGGTACTTGGTACTTGAACTGGTTCACCATCTCCAAATCTCGGCCGTCAATGCTACATTGGTGGCTTCTTCTCCTCCTAGACACAACCATTATTTTTGGCTTGCTGTCGTTTACTCTGAGGCCATGCTTGTTAACTTCTCTCTCGAGGCACTTGAACGCCTTTACCATATCTGTTTTTGTCCTTCCGATGATATCATCCGCAAAACCCAGGGCCAGTCTCGCTTTACTGTTACTGAACACTGTGTCCTTCCTCTCGTCTAGCCCTGCATCACATACTGATTTCTGGAGCACTAACTTAAATATGATGATGATAAGGGGACAAGGGGACGCCTTGTCTTAGCCCACAGTAGACGGGGGAGCTTTCCGACAGCGACCCAATATTTCAATTATCATAGCATTGTTAATTATTCTATTATTCATACTATTGAAACTCAACTCGACCGGAATACATATATTGATTCATAGATGTATATATTATATTCCATTAAGTGCGCCTCTCTCGTGGCGATCGCTTTAGAGGGCTCGTAAAATATTCTGTTAATAATTAAATAAGTTAACGTTGCAATCAGTTTTTAACTTTCTTTTATATAATCCACTTAGTAATCTAAAATAATTTAGGTTCGAGAAAAACTATATTGCCAATCTCATGTAGATAAACTAAACTACTTAAATGGTTTCTTAGAATCTTATCGGACCAACTTATCTCACTATCTTTATTTACCTTTTACCACTTCTTATAAAATGTCATACAAATTTTATTAAGTGATCCCAAGAGGTATATTCCGTCGTGTAGAGGGTAGATTAACTTGTGTTGCTTGTTATTAGGTTTGAATTTATAGTGGAGGAAAGTCGCGTATTGGATATTTGTCGCTTTTGGGAACAGAAATAGATAAGTACTCAAAATAGAATAGAACAGAGCAATTGCCAGGAGACACATGCAGAATATAATTTATTGTGCGAAAGATTAATGGAAGCTTAATTCATATCTGTAAATATAGGTTTATAAATAACAATACTGTAATTACAATTCAGTTAATAATTCCTGTAAGCGTGCCAAAACGGTGATAAATCTTCATAACATTTTCATGAATGAATATTCTTATAATAATATCTATTCCACCTTCTTTAAGGTAGATTAATTTTAGTTAGTGGATTAATGTTATGATGTAAAGATTTAAGGATTGGATCATACATTTTAAAATATCTAAAAATCGGGATATGCTCTGATACCATTAGTTCAAAGTTAAGTATCGTATGATAGATCAAGTAATACAACTTAAGATGAAAAGATAATCTGGTCCTCCTAAAGTAAAATATTAAAACAGTGGACAAATTTATTATTTTAGAAGATAAATCCTAAGGTGAAAGTGGAATCTGCTACTAATATTATATTATTTTTTATACCAAATAGCCATAGGAATGGATGTATCTATGCTAGAACGGAAAATTTTGATTTTTCATTTGTATGGGAGAAGCATTATGAGTAATACCAAGTGTACCATTCTCAATATTAAGTAAAGAGAAGGTAATATGCGCATTACCGATATGATATTGTACAGTAGTTCTATCTGTACCGGGGAAAATCTGCCTGCTAATATTCTTGGCATCGTAGTTAGAAACAAACCAAGCAACTTTGAGGTTTTTTTTGCTGCGAAGTTCCTTAGTAGCCTTGTTTCCCTATGCTCTGGTCCATGGTAGAACCAACGGGCAGAGGGCGCTGCAATATCACTATCTTGACTGTAAGTTATGGGCCATTTGAATACATCAGCTATTCGTATGTGCAGGAATTTCCATCAGAAATATTATCCAAACATACGAAAATTAAATTCAATTTTAACGTTTATAAATACTTCAGGATTAAGAGCAATGTTGGAAGGAAATATATTCGCAGAATAAACTCAATAGATTTACAGAAACTGTTTCTTCTTGCAAAATAAAAATATTCGAAACTTACAGCCTCTCTGCTTGTATCGTGGTTACATGTGAGCACTTTGCTCACATCAATATTTTGAATTATTACCACCAAATCAGATATGAAGGATATAAATGAACATGAAGGATAAAATATTATACATATTTAGAAAAGGAATATAGAACATTCTTTTTCAAAACATGCACTAAAAAGGAGAAAAAAAATTTAATAGCCACAGTACTACGAGCGATCACAGTATATGCGTATGTCACTGCAGATAAAAGCGTGGTGCAAAAACTGTGTATTAGCAAACTGAAAACTGTTGCGTTTGCGCAGCGTTTCGTTCACGTTATAAACAAAGCTGAATATATTATTAAAATAAAAATACTTATAAACTAAAAGTGATGATTTGAAATTGAAAAACAAGTTTACATTTAATATTTTTATGTAAATGAATAACTGGAAAAAATAAAATAAAAATATAAACAAGAGGGAAGAGGACTTGAAGGTTTCACTCATGTTAGAGCTTAAAGGTTCACAGCTAGCGGATCCGGGTGCGTATTCGGGCTATATACTATATAGTTAACAATATATTCATGAAGCCGTGGAGACGTATTCGCTGATTTCCCCCTCGCCGTTCAGTCAGCCAGTCAGGTGTCAGGTTATAAACAAAACTATAACTATCGGTAAGCGGTAAGCTTAAACACAAAAAGGTCTGTTTTTAGCAATCAGAAAACAGTGTTTACTAATTAACATCTGCTATATTATATAAATAGTATATTATGTTAATAGACTGTGAAGTGAGTTTTTTCTTTACTGTGGCAATTATATTGCCAAGGTGAAGAAAAAACACTTCACAGTCGGGTAGCATATGCTTTTTCCGAGGTAGCAGACAATGAAAAAGATATTTAGAATGTAAAAACTGTTAAGGAGTAATGAAAAGATTTTTTAAGTCCACGTAATGAAAAAATGGATTTTAGCTATGTTTTTAGGCTCTTAAGTTACTATTTCAAAGCCAACCACGGAAAAAAAATTATTTCTCGGTTCTCACCTTCTATTGTTTGTTATCTTTGACTGCAAGTATTATAGAACATCCAGCCAAATTTAATAATTATATAATATAATAATATGCATAAACGTTACTACTTTTTCCTCCCGAAATAAATAAAAAATTGCAGCCGGGGGATAAAATATTGAACCTTACACGTACGAAAAATATTATTAATATCACAAAAAAAAGTTTTTTAGGCTTGCGTTGAATTCCCTGTTTAAATAAATTAAATTTAAATGGATTTAGCCTCCGTGTGAAATTGTGTATATAATATCTCTAAAAACGGAAAAGATAATTGTTTTTCTGTTTTCTTTTAATTTCGGATCTACATTATTAACTGGTCGTGTGTACACATGGCTGAAATTCACCGAATGCAATTCTGCTTTTGTTATCAGTCGATTAATCTTTTGGTTATTGTTCCATATTATGTAAATTTCGTATAGTTCTGGCCTTTGTTGTTCTTACTTCCTGTTCACTTTTGGTTCTATTTAATTCATTATTTCCTTCTATATATTTCTAGTTCAACTCCAGATATCTAAATTTCGTAATTATAATTTATTTTTAATGGTCATTAAAAACTCGATTGTCATTAAAACTTGCTTTTTGTTTACAAAAAGTGTTGCAGGAAGTTTATTAAATATTTTTTTCTGTATTTATTATTAAAATCCAACAATCAAATACGGTAAAAAGGCAAAACGGTCCAAGATAAAATACGGTACGCAACTCGTGCGAAAACTGCATTTTGCTTTGCTTGTGTGGTTTTACAACCCTTGCTATCGCTCGGGTGCAAACTCCACACTCGCATGCAAAATGCTACTTTCCGCACTAAACGCGTAATGTACTATTACTGCTTTTTATATTTATTATTTTATCTGATTACTTGATTAATGTATTATCGGTGATTCATGTATCATTTAGATTTATATTTGTAGCACGAAACGATTAAATTGGCTGTAACTCAGATATATCTGGTTTAAGTCCAAGAGAGGTTATAATATTTTTTTTATTTTTGCTTCCCTGCTTACCATAGAAAACGGAAGCATTGTAATCATTTTAAGAACGACGTTTTATAAGCAAATTCAAAAATTTCTAAAGACATCTTTTCATCAGGGACATTTTTGGTTTTTCTTATATAAAATATTATACCATAAAATATTTGAATGAAGGTCATAATTAGCTCATTGGTGTTAAAATTTTGTCATATTCTTATTTTTAGGTTGGTTGGATTGGTAAAACTGTTTCAGCTACTTGGGTTTTACATGAAATGGAAAACTTATAAATAATTCTTTGCTATACTTATAGAGACATTAACAGCGTTACCTCATTTGGATGTTTTTTTTTTATTCCGAGCCTACCGAAGGTAACGGAAGCTATGTGATCGTTCTGAAGAACGAAAAAAAATCATATTACGTATATTGTATATTATCCACTGTATTTTATTTTAAATAAATAAATAAATAAATTGACCATTGAACGTAAGTTTTTACCTTCTGCGCCTATTTGTTGCTCTTCCACATGCGCACAAACATACATTTATTTACACCTATAGCTTCAAAAGTACTTATTCGATTTGAATGAAACTTTTATAGTTTATCGAAAGTTACCCGCAGATAGCCCCAGATTAATTTGAACCGTCTGCGCTCTATAACTGTTGCTAAATTGATACTTTTATTCATTCGTGACGGATTAAAAAAAAACGGGAGAAACAATTAAACCAATTAGACAATAATGGCTCGTAAAAGCATGAAATCAATAAAGTACGTGGATAGGATGCGAGGAAGCTATTTGCCACACCAATTGGCAGTCTATTTTAAATTTTACTTTATCGACGAAAAAATTCACAGGGTTCAAATTTTTGGAGGATAAATATAAAAATATTCCAACGCTGTAATCTACATTGAGGAAGCAGTTTCTTTTCTATGTGGATTTTTTTTTAATATGTACTTCATTCGATATACTAAATTTGAACTATAGTTTGTTAGCTTCGGCACGAGTCACATCGAGATCCGTTTTATCCTTTTATTTTAATAACGCTTTTTGAAAATGACTTTTCGGTAAAATGTGTCATTAAGAATTACGGTTTTTGGTGAAGTTTTTAAGTGAATCGTATTGTTAGAAGCGATGTTATGAATGCTTATATATATTTTTTTATTACTTTAAAATTAAATTAATCTCTGCTATAAACCACTCCGACAAGCACAATCCAGCTATTAAAATTACATATATATATATAAGCCTATCTCAATTTATTATTGTAATTTTAATATTTAAATTCGGCTGTAATTCTTATAGGCATAACCAACTCTCAGAATATAAAGAGGTTAAGTTAAGTTACATAATCTTTATTTTTGGGAATTTTAATACTTTTATTCAGGCAGATAAAATCCTTTTTGATTAATCGTGTTGCTAATATAGAAAAACTTTCTGTATCATAGTATAATTTATTAGTTTTACTTTTTTATTAGTGTTATAACTATCGCATGTATAGAATTTTATTTAAACGTTTGCTCAATTTATCTCTGATCTTTTATAGCTAATACTGAAAAATAAAAATATAAATTTTTCACCCACTGAATAAATAGACTCAGTTTATTTTATTATTCGCTCATATGTATTCTTAAAAAGAAGAAGCTTTAATATTGGTAAAGCAATTTATACTAGTCTACAAAAAAAAAGATATCCTTAATTTAGTTTTGTATTACTCGCGAATTTATAAATAAAAAGAAAACCCTTAATAAAGCACGTTTACTTGAAATCTTTTGTATGATAGTTATTTTGTGATCAAACATTTTATTATCCAAATTTGATTTTTACTTTTTCAAGCTAAATTAAGAAAAAATCCTTTATATTCCAACAGTTTAAGAAGAGAGAGAAAATTTCTCTCCTTAATATATATTCCCTTTGTTTCACAAAGAGTTTACCTCTGTCAAACATATTTATGCAGCATATACTATATTTGAAGCTTACTTCTTGAAAAATTTAATACATTGAGTTCATTAGGTAGTTACTTCGTGTTTTCTTTTTTATTACAAAAAATAATAAAACTATTGTAATGGAGCGAAAATTCGATTTTGATAGATTTCCACGTTTTGGAGGGCCTTTGAGTCTAAAAAATGTCTATCTGTCATCTTTACAGACGTGTGGGGCCTAATGGACCGATTTCGATCAAATTGGGCACATTTAAAATTAATTTAATCTCTAAATTTGGGGGCGCTACACTCCATTGAAATACAAATCTAACCATATTGCTTCCATACTTGGTTCCATATTACTATTTTTTTTAAATCAACAAGGAGTCTATTTTTTTCTTTTATGTAGATGTTTTTCTACAACGAAAATAAACTCCTCATTGACACTTCTTTAGATTAGACTGTTACTCCCCTTATAAAACATAATAATAATAAGAAAAAATAAGTGTATGTATATATGAATGTATGTGTGTATTTAAGTATATATGTATATGTATATGTGTGTGTGTATGTATGAATATATATGTAAATGTGTGCTTTTATGTAGATGAATGTATGTATTTATATATGTATGTATATAAATACATTTATATATAGTATAAGAATATAATTAAATTGATTTAGATAAACTCTACAAATAAATAGTATGCACTTGTACAAATCTCAGACCATACCTACGGTAATTTTATAAGATAATTATTCAGTAGTAAGATACAGAGATTTATCTCATTGGGGTGATTCCCATGAACAAAAATGTACTTATTTTATTATGTACTGTACATATTACATTTATTAGAATAAAATATATTATTCTTATTATTATTACCATATAATCAATGTACATATTTTATCCGGGAAAAGCTAGTTTTATTAAATAGAAAACGGGGATATATATTAATACAAAAAATGTATTGAGTATTTTTTTATTTCTATTTAAAGCATTATTTTTGAATTTCATTATATCCGGCTATTTTACAGCTCTAATAGTTGCACTGCCCTTTGCTGATTTTTGCCTCTATTCTCTTATTAGAATTTTTTTAAATCATCGCAAAATTTGGATCAACTGGTTTTTCGGAACCACATTCGTTTCTGTAGCTTTAGTTCCATATTGCTATTTTTAAAATCAACTATTCTTTTATGTAGATATTTTTCTACAACTAAAATAAACTCCTGATTGCCATTTCTTTATAGTGTTACTCCCCTTAAAAAACACAGAAGGGAGTAAAAATCTAAAGAAGGTGTTTGGAATATTCTTCTTTAGTCTGTTACTCCCCTTATAAAAACAAAATTGTGATATTCCTTTGTCCAAAATTACATTGGACTAGTCATCCCTTTGTCATAATAGTTATTTAGACAAAAGAATATATAAATAATTATATCATTTGTATTCTAAAAATACACAGGGAAGTATAATCTAAAGAAGAACCGATTTGTTTAACAAAATTTATTAAATATTTATAATTATATTTGCATTTTATAAATACTTATTTCTAAACATTTTTGCTAATTAGAATTTTATTGAAAAAAAAAATATAATTCTTACTGTTGTTTAACCTTTCTTCTTGAGCATTATAAATTTACTTTATTTAGATGTACTTAAACCTTGTCTTTATACTGAAAATATCCGACTGTTTCTTGTTCGTCTATAATTCATATTTCTCTAATTAATTATCCACTTCACGTACTGTAAATGTTAAGTATGTATATATTAGAACCAAGAAACACGTGCAGATGAATATAAATTAATCTTGTAATCTTACATTCCGACCTAAGTGACACATGTTGATGAGTTACTTTGATCAATGAGTAATGTTTTTAATTAACTAATTGTAATTATATTCGCCTTTGAAGTAAATAATTTTTTGTTTGTACGATATTTCTAAGAAAATGTATACAACTTAACTACCTATATTCATCGCAATTTTATATTAATAAGTAACATATTATGCGTTTCGATATTTTATCATCTTCAGTGTTATAACTGAGTAAGAGTAAAATCTACTAGCTCCATATTTTACTAGCTTTTATGACTTAAACTAACAGGAAAATAATAAAGAGATAGAATTAGGAGTCAGGGAACATTTTCTGGAGACTTTTTACTATTAACGCTGATGGTTGGTACAAATTATATTTGCTGTGGGTAGAGGGAAATCCTCCAATTTTGAGTTGTAGAGATGTAGCAAGGAAAAGACTAGAGACCTTTTAGAAAAGCTCGAAAAGAATGGGTATTTCAATGAATAGCACCAAGTTTTCAAGGAATGGTTAAAATGGTGGCGTTAAAGAAGTATTGGAAAAGGAAATTCAGGCTGAAGGTCATTATTTACCACTCAGACATATCATGAAGCTTAGTAGTGCAACTACCAAGGTGCCGGTGTTTCACGCTGGTAGTAGTATCAGATAGAGGCAGAGCCTTTTTGGAAATATGCTTGCTCTTGAGCGATCGGAATTTTTTAGATTTCTATGGAAAACAAATGACTGCGAAATAAAACAATACAGACATGCAAGTGTAGTTTTTGGCCTTTCCTATAATCTATTCTTATTTAAATTATCACTTAGAAAGAGAGATTTAAACTTTCTTCATATTAAGAATTGGAAAGTATCGACTGTGAAATAATTAATAGATATTTTATGGATAGCGAGGATCAGTCAAAAGTAATAAAAACACAATGTTTTAGTTTGCCGACGTTTCGGAAAATATATTTCCTTCTGCAAGGCAAGATTATGAATGAATTAGTTTATTTTTCATGGTGGGTGTACAGTGTACAGTTAGGAAGTATAGAGTGGGGATGTCAACACATGTACCTACATCATTGTAACATGTGGTACATGTGTTGACATCCCCACTCTATACTTCCTAACTGTACACCCACCATGAAAAATAAACTAACTCATTCATAATCTTGCCTTGCAGAAGGAAATATATTTTCCGAAACGTCGGCAAACTAAAACATTGTGTTTTTTTTACTTTTGACTGATCCTCGCTATCCATAAAATATCTATTTCTTCATATTAACTTGAAGTTATAGTTAAACTTAGGACAAGTTACTACATGAACAATTGTGTTGTTGCCAGCTTGAGTAGTGAAGAAGATTTAAAATTATTTATAGATCAATCGGCACGGGCTGTGATTGGGGGTAAATTTGGTCTGAGAGGGTGGGAGTATAGCTTTTATTATGAACTGGAAATTTCAGAAGAAACTTAAGTTTTAAGCTTAATATGGAACAAAGAAGAAAATATATTAAGAATAAGCGAGGAAGGTTATAAATTTAGTAATCTAGAAAAAGTTACTAGAAAGAGTTTACTCTCAGCTACACATAAATTGTATGATACGACCCAATTGGATTTACCTCACCTGTGGTTTTATATCCAAAACTTTTGCTCCAGAAACCGTTGGCGAACAAGAGTAATTGGGATGAAGAGGTACAATATCAGAACTGATTTTAAAAAGTTTATTAATCTACTGAAAAATCTCGCAGATGTTAGAGTAAGGAGCTGAAATAAGAAGTTTACACTGTTTTTGGGACGCAAATCAAGATGTATATGTACTGTTATATTCTTAAGATCGAAATAGGTAGAATTAATGTTTAGTTGTTAGCAAGGGCCCAACTTGCTCCTTTAAAACGAATAAAAATGCCTAGACTTGAACTGTTAGCAGCTACTATCGGTGCTAGACTTACGTGTACAGTTTGGAAACTTTAGAAAGTGTCAATTTTTTTGTTGGATTGACTCTACGACAATATTAGCTTGGTATTGCAGATATTGCGCTTCTTTTGTAGAGAACAGAGTTTGAGAAATTAGAAAATCTTCAGATGTAATCATTTGGTCACATATTCTGGGAATGAATGAATCCTGCAGATCTATCATGTTGTGCTGCTCCCCGCAACATGTAGAAAAATCTAGATGGGAGATAGACCAGAATAGACTAGCAGTTCAAAAGAATTAGCATCAGCAGGTTAATCGAGACGAGAAAACGATCTTAGAAAAAGAAGGGTGTGACATCCTCATCATAATTAGGGGGAGCAAAGATTATCTACTCATGGTACTACAAACATGGATTAAATAACAATAAATTTCGAAGAAGTATTGCTAAAATTTTACGGCTTATTTACAATAAAAGACATAGAGGAAACGCCGTGAAGTAATAAAAGCTGAAACGCACATCCACAAGTTAGTAAAAGAGGAAGCCAAAGAAGTAATTTTGAAAATGGGTTTACTTTTTGGTTATAAATGAAGATAGAATTTTAAGAATTAAATCTAAAATTTTACATAGGTGGCTGCTATCTCAAAAATAATTTTTACCCAAAAAATCGACTGTGAAAAAAGGATAAGGGTAAGCCCTTAACTCGTTTACATAGAAGTTGCATTTGATGGCGAACACTTGGCTTGCCATTTGACCCTTTATAAGAGTCCAAGAAATTGCCTTTAAACATCCATCCTACTAACTCTTTATGTGTCTATTATTCTGCTTATATGAGTTGAAGAAGAGGTCCCTACTTCTCGTTTTTCGGTTAATTCCGAGAATCAATTAAGCTATGGTTGATGACTTTTGGTTGAAACCTACTGTTTGTACTGTTCTAGTACATTTTGTACATAAAGGGTATGTTTATCGGCTATTTTTAATTTCTTGTTTGAGGACTGCTCAACCATTAAACAAAAATGTAAATTTAATTGTTTCGACTTTAAAAACTATTCTGATCACTCATTTTTGCATCAAGCTGACTGTGCGAGATGAGAAGGATGATTGAAACACAATAAAGTAAAGCGGACTGTAGATAATATTAGAGTTTAATTTGACTTGTAGTAACTTTACATACAATATACAATAAACATACACACATGAGATGAGACGAGAAAGAATGTGAACTACTTTAAGGACGGTTGGACACAGACTGGGGGAGAGGAAAAGGGTACAAGGTACAGGGAAGGTAGAGAGAGGGGGTTCGTCGAGAAGGTGCTAGTTCCATACGCCAACACCGATGAATCACAGAGGGCGCCAGCAGTACGGAACATCCCGCCCACCTTGAATGTATGTAGTACTTCAATAAATATATATAAATGGAGATGATCTGAAATTAAGAGCTATCTTCTTGCTCAGGAAGAGGGCAAATCTTTGTCAGAGGTCGCTTGAGTAGACCAGAAGCAGTCCTAAGGGTCACTACTCGGATGAGTCCGTCCTCGCCTGGATGCACTTGGTCCACTTTAGCTAATTTCCACTGAAGAGGGGGCATGTTGTCGTCTTTGAGAATCACCATGGCACCAAGCTTGATGTTGTCCTGACGAAGGTGCCACTTTGCTCTTTGCTGCAGTTCGTGAAGATATTCTTTTGACCACCTGGACCAAAAATGCTTAGTTAGTTGCTCAGCATGTTTCCATTGATCAAGAAGCCGTCTGGATACCTTGCCTGTGAGTGTATTAGGGTCTGGAATGGATGTTAATGTGTCGTGGATAAGGAAATGAGCTGGAGTGATAGGGTTCAGATCGGATGGATCGCTTGACATGGGAGTAAGGGGTCGGGAGTTAATAATTGATTCTATTTGTGCTAACAGAGTATTGAATTGCAAAACCGAGAAACTAACTTTGCCTAATATTCTATTGAGGTGATGTTTAACTAATCCTACACCACGTTCGGTCAACCCATTCATATGCGGAGATGCAGGAGGCAGGAAGTGCCACGAAATGCCTTCGTTAGAAGCCCTATCTGATACACTATTCTGATACTCCTTTGTTTTGAATAGCTGCCTTAACTCTTTGACGGCTCCAACAAAGTTTGTTCCGTTGTCGGAATATACATGCGCTGGTTTACCACGACGATATGTAAACCTCATAAACGCATCGATGAAAGCGCCTGATGACAAATCCTCTGCTAATTCAAGGTGAATAGCTTTAGTGCTATAACAAATGAATAATGAAACGTAGGCCTTGTTAGGCTTAATTCCCTTGCGATTAAAAGGCTTGATAAAGACTGGGCCAAAATAATCGACCCCTGTATGAAGAAACGGACGAGTTGGGTGAATTCGTGCAGCGGGTAACTGTCCCATGAACTGCCATGAAGTTTTTGGTTTAGTTCTACAACAAATAATACAATCGTGAACTATTTTTCTGGTTAGGTTACGTGCGTCTAAAGGCCAATATTTCTCTCTGAGAGCGCTTAAAAGACCTTGTGGGCCTATATGAAGCAAACGCTTGTGTTCTTTCTCTGCTATCAAAAGACTAAGACGATGTTTTGCAGGAAGAATGAGTGGATGTTTACTATCTTCGTTGATAGATGCATTGTTTAGACGCCCGCCCACCCTGAGCAGTCCTGTAGTGTCAATGCAAGGAGCTAAATATTTAAGTTTACTGCTGTTACTAACTTGGCCATGATTATTTAAATCGCTGATGTCTTTAGAAAGAGATTCCAATTGTACTGTTTTAATGAGGTGAAGTAAAGCTTGGTTGAGTTCAATAACAGTAATAGTACCCAGTTTAATAGTTTCTTGTTTTTGCTTAGCCTTTATATTGTTTAAAAAACGTAAGCAATAAGCTAAAATGCGTTGTAATTTGCTAAGAGAGGAACAATTGGTTATAAGATTGGAAATAACATTGACAGTGGATGTCGAGTGTAAAGAAAGTGTATGGTCAGTAGATCGCTCCTCTAGAATATCATCTGCAATATGTTGCTTAATTTCCGTTTGCTCTGACCAAAGGGAGTGAGATTCAGAAAGCCACTTTGGTCCATGCCACCAAATATCTGAGTTTTCGATTTGAGAAGGATCCAGTCCTCGTGAAACTGCATCTGCGGGATTCTCAATGCCTTTGACATGGCGCCAAAATTCAGAAGGAGCCAAGTTTTGAACCTTTGAGACTCTATTTCGAACGAAGGTGTTCCATTTAGATGGTTGTGATGCTAACCATGCTAAAACTATCTGTGAATCAGTCCAGAAATAACATTTTAACTGAAGTTTTAAGGCCGTTTGAACATAAGTGACTAGTTCAGCTGCCAACAGAGCTCCACACAACTCCAATCGAGGTAACGATATGGATTTAATAGGAGCAACTCTTGATTTTGATATGACTAATTCTACCTTGATGTTTCCTTCTACGTCCACGGATCTAATATAGACACAAGCTCCATAAGCGGTTTCCGACGCATCACAAAAAACGTGAAGCTCTTGAGCTGACATTTTAATTTTTGGTGTAATTTGACGTGGAGCCTTAATATGATTAATGCCTTTTAAGGATTGCAAGTATTGAAGCCACTGCATTTTGAGATGATTTGGCAGTTCTTGATCCCAATCGAGTGATTGAGTCCAAAGACGCTGTATAAAGATTTTCGCTTTAACGATAACAGGTCCAAGTAAACCCAACGGGTCAAAGAACTTGGATATGGTAGAGAGTATTAGGCGCTTTGTTATCTTTTCGCTTTCTTGGTTGCTTATATTTATGCAAAATTGAAATTCATCTGCTTGAGGATTCCACATAAGACCAAGTGTTTTAAATTTCAGATCGTCATCAATTGAGATAGGAGAAGGGTTCGCCCTGTCTTCTAGAGGAAGATCGTTAATCAATTCGGCAGAGTTGGAGTTCCATTTACGAAGTCTGAGACCTCCTTTGTTCATTAATGAAATGAGTTGATTACGAAGTTGTTTTGCATCTTCTAGATTGTCTCGGCCAGTGAAAAGGTCATCCATGTAAAAATCTGTTGAAACGATTGCTGAAGCTAAGGGATAATTGTTCCTTTCATCCTCCGCCAGTTTAAGAAGAGTCCTAGCTGCAAGGAAAGAGGCGCAAGCTGTTCCGTATGTCACTGTATTGAGTTGATATATGCTTAGTGGATGGTCAGGAGATTCTCTCCAGATGATAAGCAAAAGATTTCGTTGAGACGGATCAACTTCAATTTGTCTGAACATCTTCTCGATGTCAGCACATAAGATATAATTGTATAGTCTGCTTCGAAGTACAATTTGAAGAAGTTCATTTTGAACAACTGGTCCAGTTAACAGGATATTATTTAAAGAGAGACCTGATCCAGATTTTGCTGACGCATCGAAGACCACCCTGACCTTTGTGGTAGTAGACGACTCCTTGAAAACTGGATGGTGAGGCAGGTAGTATGCATACTTCGGTAAGTTGTCGATTTGTTCTTGAGTAAGTTTTGTCATGTGTCCCAATTGTAAGTATTCTGATATGAATAAGCAATAGTCTCGATGCAAATGCTTATTATGAAGTAGACGTTTTTCCAATAAACTAAATCTTTTGAGTGCTGTTGAATATGAATCTCCGAGAGTGGAAGCATCTTTTTTGAGAGGCATCAAAACTGTGTAACGTCCAGTTAGTGGGTTGCGAGAAGTAGTCTTTCTGTAGAGGTTTTCACATTCCTCCTCTTCATTGGAGGGTGCTGGGATTAGTCCTGATTCTTCAACTTCCCAGAATTTTTTGATGTTTTCGTCTAAACTGGTTAAAGTGGATAAAAATACATTTGCTGTATAAGCAGCAGTATTTTCTGTTATATTTGAGTTCTTACCTGTAACTATCCAACCAAGTTTGGTTTCTCTCAGCTTGATACGTGAATTATCTAAAGATACCTCCTTGTTACGGATCAAATCCCAGAAAATGTCCACTCCAATTAGAAGATCGATTTTAGATGGTGTATGAAAGCCTGGGTCAGCCAAGACATATTGACTGGGGATTTGAACGTTTTTACAGTTAACTGGAGAAGATGGCGTTAAAGCTGTTATTTTTGGCAAAATGAAGAACTCAATCTCTACTGAATAATCACAATACCTAGATAATAAAACTGTTTTTACGAAACCCGACGAATGAGCTGCTGCACCACTAATGCCGGATATGGGAAGTGATGTCTTACAACGAGGCAGTCTTAGAATTTGATATAATGTTTCAGAGATGAAGCTGGTTTGAGATCCGCAGTCGAGTAAGGCTCTTGCAGTAACCCTGCTACCATTTTTACCAACAATGTCAACTAAGGCTGTGGAGAGTAAGGTTGTTGAACGTGTTTGAAGTGATGATTCACAGTATGCTGGACTGCTGATTACTAGTTGAGATGTTTGTGTGTTAGGGTTTGACGAAGATTGATTGCGAGAGTTGTCAGATTTTTTATTTGAGCGAGATAGATTCTGATCTGAGGTAACATGTTGATTTGATTTTGATTCTTCTTGTTGTGATCTGTGCAGAAGAGAATTGTGTCTTTGAGAGCAAATCCTGCAGGTCCTCGATCTACAATTGAATACATTATGACCAGTACGCAAACAATTAAAGCATAAGTGAAGTGATTTGACCTTAAGACACCTATCATTAATTGATAACTTTAAGAAATCTGGGCATTCAAATATTTTATGATTTTGTTTGCAGACAATGCACTCTAAATCTGATTGCATGTTGCCTTGTTTTTGTGGAGTATTCTTGTCATGAGTTTGTTGAGTAGCCTTATGCTTATATGAGCTTGGTTGAGTTGCGTTGTTGGTAGGTTGATCTGGTAAGCTGGAATCATAACATGAGACATGACTTGATACTTTATTCTTATATGTACTGGTTGGTTTGACATTGACTGAAGATTTATGAAAGGTTGAGGTTTCAGCATCAAGGATCTGACATCTCCTCTGTAGAAAATCCGTAAGTTGTTTGTAAGTTGGAATTTCATGTGAAATTGCACATTCTCGTTGCCACTCACGAAACGAGTTTAAGTCCATCTTTGAGCTTAATAGCTGAACGAGAAGAGTGCTCCAATGATCTGTAGGCTCTTCGAGAGCCTTGAGTGCTCGAACGTGTTTCTGTGTATTGTCTAAGAGGCTCCGCAGAGACTTCCCACAGGATTTTTCAACCTTTTCCAAATTAAATAGTTCTCGAACGTGTCGTAAAATAATTAATTTTTTGTTTTGAAATCTATCTATGATTAAAGACCACGCAACCTCATAATTTGACTCCGACAGTTCAAGAGAATCGATGAGGGTCGCGGCGTTTCCCTTGAGAGACGTCCGAAGGTACTGAAATTTATATAAGTTTGAGAGTGTTGCGTTATTGTGAATTAAAGAACTAAATATCTCGTAGAAACCAGGCCAAGATTCTGAAGCACCGTCGAAGACCGGGAGGTTCACAGCAGGCAGTTTAACTTCCGGTAAAATAGGTTTGTTATAGTTATTATAGGCTTGAGGTGAGTTGATATGAGAATGATTTCGAGAGCTCTGAAGAAGCTGCTCAGCTCGGGTCACCACATCGTAGTATCCCTCTTCAAAGATTTCTCGGTTATTTATCTGTGTATCATCCAGAATCTCTAATTGACCCTGAACGTCCTGGTATTCGTTCCAAGAATCTTTTACTATGTTAAACCTAACTTGGATTTGAGCATCTGAATAATCACATGATGCCAAATAAGAATTAAATTTATCTAATCTGGAAAGTAATAAATTACGTTTTGACATGAGAGAGTTAATTTCTGTTGTATTTTGCGTCATTGCTTGATCAGTATATTCAACTTGTTTACGAGACTTGCCTGATCGTTTCATGATAATATAATATATTAAGTGATAAAATAATACAAATGTAACAATATAACTTATTAAATTAACTGAGGGGTTAAAAATTAAAATTAAAAGAACGTGATTTATAATGTGTGTGGTGTGTACCTAATTATTTTTATTGATAAACATAATTTATAAATAATATATGTAGTTAAAACATAAGTGGATAAAAATATAATAAAAATAAATATTGGAATAATAGATATAAATAAATAAAGGAAGAAATGAGAATGAGCTGTAATAAAAAATATAGTTAAAGAAGAGACAAGGAAAAGATTTCAAAGAGGTGTGTAATTCTTAATAAAAGCGGCGATAAGGATAGGGAGGTAAAGGAGATAATGAATGAATTACTAACTGCTTATAAACCTTTCTGCGTAAAGACTGATAATATTGCTGTGTGTGAGATGAACGATGAACAGCTGTGTGATGAGTCCGTCCGGGGGGTGTGCGTCCGTGTAGGATCTTAGAAGCAAGCAGCAAGGGGTGTAGTTGGCCAAGGTCGTAGGTCGTAGATAAGGTACCGGCGAGCGTCTTTATCTTCTAGCTCTAGCGTCGCTCACACTCCTATCTCGTACCGTACTAGCTTGTTTATTATATTGGTGGTAGTATATCGAATGCGCATGCGTCAAAGAACGACTTGAGAAATGAGTCTGTTTATGAAGCCAACACGGAACTTTCATAAATTCGGGTAATAATTTGTTAAAAATACGTAAATAATAAATTAATAATTGAAAAGTCTATTAATTTTTTATAAATGTGAGATGAATAATAATTGTTGATTAAAACCTGAGTTGGCGTGGTGTGGTAAGCTGCTCGAGAGGTTGCACCACGAGATCTTAAAACTTATGAGTTGAGATTCACTTTTCTAATAAACGGCACTGATTATCCGGGTCATAGGACCAAAATGTGCGAGATGAGAAGGATGATTGAAACACAATAAAGTAAAGCGGACTGTAGATAATATTAGAGTTTAATTTGACTTGTAGTAACTTTACATACAATATACAATAAACATACACACATGAGATGAGACGAGAAAGAATGTGAACTACTTTAAGGACGGTTGGACACAGACTGGGGGAGAGGAAAAGGGTACAAGGTACAGGGAAGGTAGAGAGAGGGGGTTCGTCGAGAAGGTGCTAGTTCCATACGCCAACACCGATGAATCACAGAGGGCGCCAGCAGTACGGAACACTGACTAATATTTTCAATTTTTTATTAGATGTTTTTCGTATGCTTATTTAATACTCCATATATCAAACTTATAGCTGTTCTTTTTTTTACTTTTTCATGTATATTATACCATATAATATGCATAAGTGTTCTAAAGGTGCGATTTTAAAATGTATCTTAGTTAAACGTGCGAAGTGCATAAGCGTTCTAATTTATTATTGAGATTATTTGTTTATTTTATGAGAGAAGTTGACGGCTATGATCATTTACGCCACAAATTTTCGTTAGATAAATTTTAATATGATTTATTTAACTCCGTAAGTTATTTTACTTCTAATTATACCAGTTATATTAGAACAAATTAGACGTTATAAAGCTATTAGATAGTTGGTTCTTTAACTAAAAGTAAATACAATGTCAATAATATTCTATGTTAAGAATATTCATAAATGGTACGAGACGCCGTTAAACAAATAATTTTTGTAGGCTTAGAAGTGGTATGAAGGTTGTAAATAGGAAGCATAATTCTATGTTTATGTAGCATATTAAGTTTAAAAGAGTAATTTTGCCGGTAGTTTTTAACCCTGAAGATTTAAATCTGGTACTATGTAGGTGTTTGAATTCTGAACCTTTATTTCATTTTGTAATTGCTTGCCTAATTTATATATATAGCTGCAATTAACTCCACTAGAATTTATTTCTTTAAAAGTTATTAACACACACAAACATTCGGATTTCACGTTAGTTTATAGTCGGTGTAACAACTATTACAAATTATGGAGTCTGGATTAAATAAATTTTAATTCTAAAATAATTTGTTAGAAACCTTTGGATAAACACCAGTTTGGGATCACTCGTTGAATGTATTTAGTCAATTTAAATTATTTGTTATTTAAATTATTAAGTTTTAGGTCTTCCGTTGGCCATGCAGGGTTTATGTCCTGACGTTTCAATAATATAACTCTCTCCAGGTAGCATCAGTTGCCAAATACCTCTAATAATTTAAATTTCATGTATTATCGCTTGCTTTGCTCATTACCTCCAAAGTAGGAGTTCAATTCAAATACTGTATTTGGGGGAAGAACTAAGTCAAAAATGTCATAAAAAATTTGAGAAAATGTTTTTAACTTTTATAAATTACCTTAAGTCTTGGTGAAAAGAGATAGTTATCATTATTTTGATACATTCACTTTTTTTGTTATTATGAATAGAGTTTTTCCTTATGATAACAAGCATAAAAAGCTTCAAGTCTGTGAAACACAATTCATTATTGTAAAATATTTACTATGAGTTCTTCTTTCCATCAAGCTCACGAATATACAGTCCACTCCTATAACCGTCTTCATTTACTTAAGAGTATAAATTTGGCCTTTATGACACCTTTACTATAAAATATATTTTTTGGTATATATTTTAATATAGTTTGGTGTATAATAAACTGTTTAGTTGAACTCGTAAAGAAAAGAACTATAACTAATACCAGAATTAAATTTAAGGTATGTTAAATTTATTATAAAGACAATAATTTAATTTTATATAAATTTTATGATTTTTCGTTAAAACATTAATTCCAGTTGTTTCAATAAATTCTACTAAATGAATAAGGTACTATCTATAATATCAATATAATATGAGTAAAATAAAATGAAATTGTTCGGAAATGATATGGGGTTTCAGCTCGTAAAGTTTCGGTGTATCCACCCTATATGTATTTAAATCATTTACAAAATATGATCCTATTCAAAAATTATATTTCCGTAATATATGTAGCAGATTTCTAGGATTCGGTCGTAAGTATCCAAAGGATTTGGTTCTTCTTGTCGTGTATGTTCATGCGGTATGTGTTAGCTTGACCAGAATGGAGCGGATATTGGTACGGTAAGGTCTTCGCTTCCTTTTTAGATAGGTCCAGACTTTACCCTCCTTATACTAGCCCTTGCAGCCGCTTACTGAGGGGGGAGGAATTTCGCTTTATCTAAGAGGTCCCAGGGGAAGAGGGGAAGCCTGGTAGGAAATTGACAGGAAACCATCCGCTAGCCCTAGTAAAGCTTCTAGCCCGGTCTTAGAGTGGGATGGAATGGGTGAATAAACATTGATATCGCTCTCCTTCCTCCTATGTCCTCGCTATAAAATAAGAGAAAATAAAGCTGACCGTAACCCCCTCTTCTTTCATATCTCAAACTGCCATTATGTTCTACCTTACGATTTTATTAAACTACTTGTCTTCTCGAGTTAAGAATGTATTGCGGGTGGCTTATGTATTGTGTTTCTTATCCTTTAGTCTCCAAGGTAAATATCGTCTTCAATCTCATCTAGCCTTTGTCTAAACAATCAAATGTATAATTTTTTTTAATCAGGGCCCTCGCTCCAGCTGCTCTAAACCCGACTTGTTGGTGGAAATAGGTTAATGATGTCTTTTTTCTATGGAACCACGGAAGATAGACTTAAGCTGACTTCCTCCGTCATCTGAACGTGATTCACGGAAAATTCCAATTTGCAATGGAAATTGAAGAGAAGGAACGTCTATCTTTCTTTTCTGAATTTTTTGGTAACGAAGAAGGCCAACGGAACTCTAGAACTCTTGGTTGTAAACTATTTACTCTCCTGAAAGTTTCCAGGAACCCCACATATTCAGATAGGTACTTAAACGCAGCGTTTTAGTATAAGTGACGGAAACTTATAGAAAGAAGAGAAGTAGTTCCTTAAGTCAGCCACAGCTAAGAATGGTTTCAAGAAAGCCATCCGTTGCGAAGAGATAACCGAAAAAGCACACCCAAGCTGAAAGGACGGAAGACCAAAGGAAAGCTTATATCTCATTCATACATCGAAGGAACGACGGATAAAATATGTTTCTCTCCGTCAAAGTCAAAATTAATTTGAAATCAAATAAAAAATTGGTAAATATGTCGTATCTGTATGTATCATATTTACCAAAAAATTTCTTACATACAAGAGTACAAGACAGACATTTTCATGTAACGCTTTTTGGTGTCATCCCACCGGTAAGGGGAGGCCCTACCGAGACCGGGTAGGTTTGATGGCACACCTCCTACATACTCCTACCTTCCTGTTACAAGAGTAACGCTTTTTGGTGTCGTTTTTTTATAACGCTTTTCGAGTTTATGTGCCAAAGTCAAGACTTGAAAATGTCAAAATGACAGAAAGCTATACTGAAATCGAAATCAACCAGAGAACTACAAAAGAGAGGATATTTTCCCGGACTTGGAAACCTCTGGTCCCTTGTTAGACTACAAACCCTTTGTGACATGGATATCACCGGAACCGGAAAACCTAGTCATTTACATTTAACACAACATTTGTTCAGGTTAAATTTTGCTACTAGAATTTTAGTCTTTTCTATCTGAATTCCCATACTTCGTTCCGAAATGTGTTTATTAATACGATAGGTTTACAAACTAGTCTAATTTGTTTCGAAGATATCGTCAGGAAAAATTTGACATAACGGTAGCAGTCATTTTTAATCAAGATAGTGGAATAATAAAAATATTAAACCCGCAAAACCAATTATGGTAAAACTGAAGAATATGTAGCGGTTTATAGAAAAAATGGCGGGGCCTAACTCCAACGTATTTTTTTGACAAAGGGATGTCAACCAATCATACATATATAATTACATATCATTTACATATATAATTTTTCTCCTATGAACAAATCATACATATATAATTTCTCAAATGTTTAAATCATATAAACGTACTGTTTGACAAAGGAATATTATTTCTCAAGATAAATTAAGCAAAGTTGTGCCGCCTAGCGATTCCCGACCGTATCTTCTCCTTCAGTTCAGCCCAAATTATAATTAACTAGAGTCTAGAGCACAGTATTGTGAAACTCTTGGTGGCTTTAGATCATTTATCCCCTTCTTGGGTGATATTTCCTGTACTATTTAAACTTAAAATGCCCAAAAGTAACAACTAAGAGCATTTGTAAAATATATTTTTTTTATTAGGTATTAGGATTTGCTTCAGATTAATGAATCTTGCATAAAGGTTCGGTGGGTTTATTTTTAAATTTATCCTTACAGAGTTTTTCAGGTCCATTCCAAGGGCACGTAGTTGTCGCCATCTAACCCTACAACGTTGACTTAGGTCATTTCCCTTCAAAATGCATACTATGAAAATATTAGGAATGTCCCATTCTTTTCGAAGACCCTATATATGCTAATTTTGTAGCTGTGACACGTTATCCTGTAAAAAATAGCGCTTTATTTTTATCCATACAAAATTCTTTGACAGTAAATAAATGGACTGGCATGGAAAAAAGATAACTTATTGTCAATACTTTAGTTTTAAAGAAGAAAGACAAGGTTTTAAAACTATAAAAAAAATAATAAACAAAAAACTTTATTGACAAGCAATATTTAAGGCACAAAGAGTGGTAATATATTGAAACATAAAAATTATATAAATCTTAAAACTAAAATCCGGTACATAAAATAACATCATTTCAACAAAATTTGTCAACAATATTTAACCCAATTATTTAATCATAGTTATTTATAACAAAAGGGAAGATATTTAGAAATGGTTTTTGTCTAAACCTTATTGGAAAATCCATGTTTTGAAAACAGTAAATATTTAAGATTTTTGTCAATTTATTTATTAAAAATAATTTTGGATACTTATTAAGTCTGTCCTGAATATACTTAATTAATAAAAAGTCCAGTCATGCACCATGACCTAATGAGCGAATTTTCAAAGAAATCGGTGTATTATTCGCTTATGATAATATAGGAAAATTTTGGAATAGAATTTACATGGGAGAAAAAAAAATGGTACATAGGGGTACGAGGTACAAAAGTCAAAATAGTATTTACCCTTCACGATGCATGTCGTTGGAAATCTCTTTATGAGTACAGTAATTGTTGTTATTTACACTTTCATCATATTTTCATATAAAAGGGGGGTAAAATGGATAAAACACGTTTTTATGCTATTTTTGACCCTAAATTGTAAAAATTTGACCCCTAAATGAATTCCAAAAATTCTGGCCTACGAACTCATCCTTTCTTTTGATATTATTGACATTTTAAAATTTGTTCGAAATTTTTAAGTGCATCCTAAGGGGAGATATCGTCTGGAGTGACACATATATACATACATATATACATACATATATACATACATATATAAATATATATATACATACATATATACATACATATATACATACATATATACATACATACATAAAAAAAAGTGTTAAATTTTAGGAATCGATTCAGAATGGTCTAAAACGGATTTCCATGGAAAAATTTTTCAAAAACTCGCATTACAAAAATTTTGAAGCCATTGCAATAGCGTAATTTTCTTTGAAAATTCGCTAAAACAACTACTGATACCTTTAAACAGGTACATAATGATAATAAATAGGTTCAGTGGTTTTTATGCCTAAAGGCCCCCATACACGGTTGACCGTGTTGGGGCTGTTTGATGTTTGCGCAAACATGATGTTTGACGTGTATGGCCTAAATTTGCCCGACATCAGGTTTACGCAAAATGTTTGAACGTGCGTATGCGGCGGCTTTAAGACATGATTTTCTTCAGATGTATATAAGAAGAATTGGCTGACAGCGTCCACAGGTTGTTGCTGTCACTAATCTATATACATACACACACATAATATATATATATATATATATATATATATATATATATATATATATATATATATATATATATATATATAATGAAGAATACATATGAAGATTGTCTGTTTGTTTTTATTTTTTATTCAAATCTTGATGAAAATTTTACTTACATGACCCTTTGTTAATTGGGGATTTCAGCTAGTTATTAATACTTTCATCACCTTTATACAATTAAACATTTAATTCAAAACAGGTGGATAAATATTAAAAATTATTTATTTTTAACATCAAGATTTCCGTTTTCTTTTTGAATGAAGTAATAATGACTTTAATTTTGGTAAACCCCAATCCTATGGAGCCTTAACAACTTATTCTTACATCTTTCAATTACTACAAGAGATCAAAATATCAAGATCCATATTACCAACTATACTTAATATAAACATATTTTGTGGTTTTAAATTTGCACATATCTTTGGAATGTAATATATTAATTATATATAATTCAAGTATGCCCATTATTTATATTAAATTATAACTATAAAAACAAAATAGTATTAATGGACTTACCAGCTACTAGCAGTATTAAGTAATTACTTAGATACAATGTATTTAAAGAATATAGTATTATTATTAGATCAATTCTAACACTTATTATATACATTACATAGATGACCATGTTGTACTTTTAAGAAGCTTGAATATTTGTCTAGATAATATAGTATTTAAAAATTTATCAGTTATTACTAGTATATTCTGTAGTTCTAATATTTATATATAATTACCCTAAGTTGACTGCATTTACATACAAAACATTTTTAAAATTATTTTTACTTGTTAAATATATTAACTTATATTCTTTGTTGACAAATATTAAAAATTAAATAATTAATAGCCCTACTTCTGTTTACTAACAAATAGTGATTTTTTTTAACATAATAAGCATATTGATATAGTGGAAAGACACATTTCATATAAAATAATAATTTTTTTAAAAGCAATTTTTAAGGCACAAAGAACACCTTTAATCTTTTATTATATTACACTAATGGTTTCCCTACAAAGTAACCATTAATCGAATTATATTTATGGTTACCTTATGTTAAATTCACAAACTTTTTCGTTCAATTTGACCATTTTAATCTTTAAAGAGCTTACCTTTTATGTCGTAAAACGCTGTACATTTTTAATCTAAATGACTACTTAGGCTATATTAGTTGTTTTTTTAAGCTTTTTTAAATCTTTTCCTTTTTGGTCAATTGACTACTAAATTAAGTCTGAAATGTAAAAGAGTTAAAACTGACTCAGTTATACTCTTTAGATATCTTAAATTTAGATATTGTCACTTCAAGATTATTAAAAGTTCACCGATGACAAGATCAGGCTTTTACTAACTTTTGATTTAGTAAAGAATTTTCCATTTGCAAAATTTAATATGCCACGTTTTCAATATAGATAAGATATGGAAAAGCTATTATAATCAGCCACGCTTAATCTACTCTTTTTAAACTAACTTTTATCTTTTTAATATTAATTAAAAATCTATCATTTGATTGATCATTAGTATGACAAAAACAAAAACCTCTCCTCAGTCCACAAATATAGTTCAACAATCTCATTTTAATTATATTTGTTGAGAAACGTTCATTTTTGTCTTAATATTGATATCAATCAACTCCATTTACACACTTTATCGACTAATGATTGAGATGATTTTTTGCACCTTGATTGATTCTATTTTAAAAGGAAATTTAATTGTAGTTAAACTAATGATGATCGGTTTTATATTATATTTACTTTTGGTTTTTCTAATTAGTAGAGATTCCTTTTCTAAGTTTAGGATCACTATGCGGCACTTTTTTTTTATTGTTACTCCTCTAATAAAAAAAAGAGGGGAGTAACTATCTAAAGAAGGTATATGGAATGTTCTTCTTTAGACTTTTACTCCCCTTATAAAAACAGCAGTTATAAAAATTAATAATAATTATTTAGTCAAAGTTATATTCTAAAAAAACATAGGGAGTAACAATCTAAAGAAGTACCCACTATGCACTGATCACTATGCAAGGTCACAGAACTGATATATTTACCAGTGTCAACATCTTTCGCCTTTTCTGGGATAATTTATTTGGTATAATCGAGAATAACTTATAGGCTTTCATTGCTCAGTAGAGTAAAATGTATTAGGATTTAAAAAAATACGTTTTTCCACCAAAAGTAACTTCAAAGCCTGCTTTCGATCACAAGTTAGTCATATTTAGTTGTAGGGAGAAGAGAAAACATCAAGCAGCTCAGATCAGACTTAATTTACATTTCTTACTCTATTTCAATGACACTAAAGTTGACCTATAGTTAAAACCCGTTTTCCTATAAATATACCTGTGGTAGAGAGACTTTTTTTATTCCTAATTGTTTCTTAAGGTATTTTGTGGTTGTGGTTATCTTTCACAAGTCTAGTAGTTGGTTGAACAGGCATGATTTCCTCTCCACCATTGGTTTATATCTTTGTAATATTTTGGCGTGTTTTTACTGTGAAGTAATGTGCATAATCTACAACAGAAAATACAACAAAACAAGATTATAATTATTGTAAATATACTTTTAACAATCAACAACCAAATTCAACAGCGAATGTAACTAAATATAATGGAGAAAAATGAGAGACTATAGAGTTTGTATTGGTAAGGTTTTATATTACCCAAACTTAGAAGTGAAAACTGCTACATTTACCTACTTAAATATAATCATATTTAAGAAAAAGTTTCTTAGAAGTACTGAGCATTCTACATTCTACATGTCGGTGGCGCGATGAGACCTTGTATTTTCAAATTATTTTAATATATTTTAGTCAAAATGTTTAATAGTGAACCCTCGTATTTTCAAAAATTTCTGCATTTTTTTTATATAGATTAAAGTCTTGATCCTGTACTTGTAACAATATATGTAAACTCATATCAATTTTTTTTGGCAAAAGTTAACAATAGTAAGGGTGGGTAACTGCAGCCATTTTAAATAATGATTTTAAAATGGTTTATTATTTAAACATCTAAATTATAGTTATATTACTCTTTAAAATGATAGCTAACATATGTAATAATTATTGGGACATATGGATCAATAAACGGCTTTCTAAGACGGTTACTCTTAGAAAGAAAAAAATAATGATTTTAATTGGACAACGTGGGTAATTGTAAATTTCAAGGTCATTTTGTTCCTAATGCGGTTGCGGCCGACTTTTGTGGAGCCAAGTGAGCCAACCCAGCATTTGCTTTGTTGATTGAGGAAACCGCAGAAAACTCCATATCATAGTACATTTGAGCAGTCAATGCTCGTATAATCTATGTTATCATTCCTATTATTTTTATAAATTAAAAATCGCATCAACATTAAGGTATCAAGGAAATAGTGTATTATTTTAAATTTTAGTTTTTTTTTGCCTGCTAAAAACTTGAGTTCTATTTGATAAGAGGTGTCCCACTTTTTCACCATAGTTGTGGGTGTAAAAGATTTAGTCTTTAACTCACAACAACATGCAAATCAGCTCTTAGTTAAATCACACCACAGTACATGTTTCTCTTACTAAATAATTTAATCACACTTTTGAAAGAGTAAACATACTTCGCAAAAAATTATTTTTTGTGTTTAATTTTCTTTTTCTCTTTAAATATTTTACCTAAAATTCATTATGATTAATCCGTCTTATTTCAATTTTAAATTTTAATTATATATACCTGCAGAAAAATTTATGCTGGATAAATTCCCCTGTTCCTCTCCAAAGAAAATACTGGTTGTATAAGTCATCATCTTTGTCCAACTTATGAAGATATTTAGCAAGATGTTGAGGTGAGTCAAAGTCATTGACGTGGATAAAAGAGGCAGCTGGACCAGCATGTTCATAGTCTCCTCGTCTTGCACCCATCACGATAGGTACGACATTGTGCCTGCAACAATAATGTTGATACTGGAATTGGAGGGTTCTATATCAGAATTGTAAATCGAAAATATTTTTAAAACAATCACTTGCACTACTACTTATGCAAGTAAAGGTATTGTCAGGGATAAATGTTATGGAAACAGCAGATCCGTGTTTTCACGATCTGTAATAACCCAGCATCGCGATATAAATGAGTAGATACGAAAGTGAAGAGGCGTCCATCAAGTTATGAATGCCAATTATACGGTTTAAATAGCTAATAAAGCGACCGGTCAACCCTGTTTTATACATTACATTTATAGATGTATAAGGCCTTTGGAAGACAAGGCTTCCATGGACTAAAGTGTTCTACAGTTAACAAGGTACGGAACACTAAGTATCGGAAGCTATGTGATCGTTCTGAAGATCAAAGATAAGTTATGTCTCTGATTTAAAAAAATTCCTAGACAGAAATCCGTTTCAGACATCAATCAACAATTTTGCATCCGTGTAGGTCTGTCTGTCTGCCGCTTAATTTTTGCGAACCAACATTAATTAAAAACTACTCGTCCGATTTTAATGAAATTTTGATGGTAGGTAAAAATTAACCTGTTGGTCCCATATAAGTTTTAACCTTCAGCACCCATTTGTTTTTCTTCCACATGCGCACAAACATACATTTATTTATACCTATATTTACAAAAATACTCATCTGATTTTTATGAAATTTTTGATGGTTTGTCAAAAGTAGTCTAGAGATAAAAGA
This sequence comes from Gerris lacustris, assembly GCA_951217055.1. Taxonomy (NCBI): domain Eukaryota; kingdom Metazoa; phylum Arthropoda; class Insecta; order Hemiptera; family Gerridae; genus Gerris; species Gerris lacustris. The sequence goes on from OX578283.1 coordinate 47,823,781, forward strand.
AAGTGGACAAAATTTACAGAGCTGAAATTAACCTGGACCCCCAGGTTAATTTCAACTCAGTAAATTTTGCTAAATTGAAACTTTTATTCATGTAAAAAATAAAACAAAAATTTCAGGTTTAAAAAACGGGTGGGAAATTGAATAAATTAGACAATAATAGGTTGTAAAAGCATAAAATCATTTTATGCATAAAAGCAAGAAATAGGACCCTTGGAAGCTATGTGCCAAACTAATTTGAAAACTATTTTAAATGTATTTGCAGACATTTTGGAGAGCAGCGCCACAAATTTTGAGCTAAAATTCATTACTCAATTTCGTCTCGGAGTTAGATTTTATCTGAGCATGTATGCCTAACTCAATAAAAATCGATCTTGTAGTTTAGGCTCCAATTACAGAACGACTTTTTTTAGACTCAGGGGACCATAAAACGTGTAAATCCATTAAAATCTAATTTTTGCGCCATTAAAACTCTTTCCTCTTACTATGTACTAGGTGTATGAGAAAGTAAAAAAAAAAAAATGTATAAAATATCTTTAAAGTTTACATCATAAAATAAAAATACATAAAATATCTTTAGTTAAAGCTGACATCATACTTTTTATTGTTAGCTTTAACTTTAGACTAGTTTTATTTTGTTTAGATTTTCTTTTCGTATTTGTACTTTGTTCTTTTTAATGATATTCTATTTTCGTTCTAATGTGTTGGTGCAGTTACTCGTAAATTGAGGCCATCCTGTTTCTCCCCTTATCTGTAAAATTATCAATGTACAACTTCGCTGTATAATTGAGTATGAAGTCACTTGAACGTGTTCATTTTGTTTTCGGGTTATCAGAGCCATACTTCATAATCTGTTTAAAAATTAAATCTTGTTATTCCTATTCTAGATTTAGAAAAAGTCAAAAAGTAAACAATTTAAAAAAGTTGGATTTATTTTTAACGAATTTTTTACAGTAAACCTACATGCGAATTCAACCATATAAGTTTTTTATGTTTTTTTAAGGGATAATTTAGTTTCGGAGAAAATAGCTCTAAACGCAGACTATGAGAGGCGCGGTTCGTTTCCCCTCCTGGGAGTAATTTTGTTATGGCAAATTTTGATATAATTAATAATTCAATAATAATTGAAAGTAACCGCGAAAACTCAAACATACACACTAGACTAAGGAAAATGGAAAACACTAGACTAAGTAATTAATTACTTGTATATAAAAAGTAGTATATCGGACATCTTTTTTTTTTAAATTGAACAATTAAAATTTAATATTTCGTTTTCAAAATATGATTGTTTTATTAACTGATTTCGCTTAGCTTAAGTGGAGGTTTTATTGTTTGCTATCTATCCTTATTATTTGCCTCTGCTTGTTCCTCTCTTAAGCTAATTCTATCTCCTGTGATTCAAAAGGAGTTTAAGTTAATTAACTCTCTTAACTCAGGCCTGGAACTGCTTTTAAAGATAATTTCATGAATTGAATCTCTAAGTTATTATAACTCAAGATCCTTTGTATTACTTGTTTTCTTGTATTATTATATATATATATATATATATATATATATATATATATATATATATATATATATATATATATATATATATATATATATATGTGTGTGTGTGTGTGTATTATGTATATAAATCATAATTTTGGTTTTAGTTTCATTCAAGCTATGTGTGTAACTGTAAAATGATAGATTTTAACTGGATGTTGAATTTTAATAAGTAATGTACCTGTATACTTTATTAGTCCGTGATAATTATTACCTTAGTGCGTTTTTAAAGAATTTTTCAGTGATATAGTAATCACAGTTAGAATTTTCAAAAGCAAGATAAAATTTATAGCTTTTAGCAAGAAATTTAAAACATTTGTTCTCTTCATCTCTTGGACATTTTATTTCGCCGCAGTCTCCGAAAATATCAACCTGCAAAAAAAAAAAAAATAAATAATAATACAAATAAATAAATTTGTTTATTCTATTTTCCTTTGGTCTCTCTTCAGGATTAATTTTTAAAAAGAAAATAAAGACTGATACATTTGCTTTTATATTTATTTGTTTAGGTAATGATTAGCAAATGTATCAGCTTTTATTTTATTATCAATATAACCCTGAAGAGACTAAAGGAAAAAAAATGTATTTAAGGGGACACACTAATGGTAAATATATAATTAAGAAACTATGAAAATATATTATAAATTATTGGTTCTGTGACTCATAGCTCAATATCAAATTTGTTTTTTTCATTACTTGTTGAACTCCTTATATTTATCCGTGTTAACTTAGCTCATGTATAAGAAGAAAAAAACCTGTTTTGCATGCAGCTGCTGTAGGGCTTAATAGTGATAATTTACATATTCTTCATAAAATCATCACTAATAAAGTTGCAAGTAGGGCATGTTTTTTTTTGACAAAAATGGTTTGTTCGCCTACTAAGAGTTGGAATATTTTGAAATATGTATATTTGGTATCTTTTAAAGCTTATTAATAGCGCCACCTTATCTCAACTTTGTAAGCATTTCTCTCAATATGATCATAGCGATATGTGGGCACCTATTATTTTGTTTAAACAGCCCAGGGTCGCATAAAATAGTCACAAAGTTAAGTAAAACATACGAGTACATACATCATTTTATAAGAAATTCCCTGATCATTCCTATGATTGGTCATTTATTGTTCCTAGATTAATATTTTTTGCCTAAATATAAATTAACACAATCATTTTTGATTATAGCTCCTACACCGTTGGAATAGGACTATAGCTTTTTATATGAACTTTTTTGTGCCGAGTGACCTGTAGAAAAACCTCTTTTTTAATATGGTCATCTGAAATGTATACACCATGATATAAGAGTTGATGTAGGTAGGATAATTTAATATTTATCTGTTTGAGGTTTTTTTTTGTTTCTTTTTCTCTCTCTCTTTAGTTTTTTTCTTATTATATTTTACTGAAGCTCGTATTCACGTATGAGTTAACGTTGCCATCTGTTTTTAATTCACTATTATATACATCACTTATTAATATAAAATATTCTAGGTTCGAGCGAAAATATATTGTCAAAACTCTTGTAGATAAATTGAACTAAATATTTATTTTGTTGCACAATAATGGATCAGCTAATCTTATCTTTATTTAACTTTTGCTATTTTATTGACTATATCATAAGAATATTATTAAATGATCCCGAGAGGTAAGTTTCGTTGTGTAGTGGGTAGATTAATTGTGTTGCTTTTTATCAGGTTTGATTTCTAGCGGAAGAGAGTCGCATTTTGAAAACTCATAGAGCTTTCGGAAACGGAAATAAAAAATACAAAATAGTATAGTACTAAGCAACTGCCAGGAAGCATGTGCAGAGTAGAAAGAAGATATAAAAATGCCGTTAGTTCAAAGTAAAATATCATGAAAGTGGACAGTATATGCTAGATAGAGTTATACATCAACCTAAGATAAAAAGATAATCTGTTCCTCCTAAAGTAAAATGTTAAGACACTAAATAAATGGGTTTAGTATCTTTAGAAGATAAATCCTAAGATGGAACTAGAATCTGCTCCTAATATTATATTATTTCTCAAACCAAATAGCCATTGGACTAATGTATGCTAGAACGGGTTATAATTCATAAGATCTAATAAATATAATTATATCATTGAACCTGAATATATTTCTGTAGCTCTGCAGCATATTCATTGCGAATATTCTTGGCCTTGCAATTAGAAACAAACCAAGCAACTTTGAGAGTCTTGTTTGCTGCGAAGTTCCTTAGTGGCCTAGTTTTCCGATGTTCCGGTCCATGGTAGAACCATCGGGCGTAGGGCGCTGGTATATCACTATCTGGTCTATAAGTTATGGTCCAGTTGAACACATTAGCTGGTTGGAACTCATTCGTATGTGCAGGACTTTCTAGCATGTATATTATCCAAACCTAAGAACAATAAATATAAATACAATTTTAACTTTTATAAATACTTAAGGAATAAGGGCATCTTGACGTATTCACAGAAACTGTCTCTCCACGTAAAATAATTCATGTTTTGTTTTTAAAGAAGCTGCCTTTATAAGGATTATGTCCTTAAATCGCAGTGCCGGATATAAAAGAAAAATGGATATAAAGGGGCATCTAAATCATATTTGACATATAAAACGTTATCATAACTCTTATGTCTTACTTACCTTTACATATTATTTTATTAGTGATACTCTAGTTCTTCCTTAATCGACACTCATGAAGGCCTTATAAAGGCCGTTGTTTTCTTTAATTGATTTTCTATACTTCGATTATTTTTTTTTTTATTTGTAACTTGCTAATTTTAGTTATTCATTATGTCGTGTTAGTTTTGTTTGTTCGCGTTAATGCTGCCTTTTTTTAAAAAAAAAAAAAAAATAATAATAATAATAATAATAATAAATTCTTAAAAAAGAAACGCGATTTAATTATTTGTTGTACTATATGCATGTTACACGTTTTTAATGGTAGGAATTTAAAAGAAAAGATCTTTAATATTAAAATAAAACTAAAATCTATATGTATCAGTGGTTTTGAATTCAATATACCAAATCAGTGAAGCATTGAAATGCCCGACAATAATTTGGCTAAAAGTTTGTAGAATCCAATTGAATAAGTTGATTTGGTCCAAATAGAGTCCGAGTTTGTTACGTAGCTGGATCGGGGCCCGCATGTTTCATATCGCTTCAACACACATTTATCTGAAATTAAATGTGATTTCCTGAACCGTGCATCACTTCAAAACTGTCTACGTAATAAAGCTATTTTTTTATTCATGAATTATCTTGTGATGGTCAAATTGGTTTCCAATATTTATATGCTTTTTAAGATGCCTAAATATTGAGTCTTTATTAATAAGTCTTCAAGTCTGCTCTAGGAGGACTACGATATCGCAATTCTCACTGCTTTTTACTTAAATTGTTGTATCTTTCTTTATGGGGTATTTTTTAACCATTAACTTTCGTTGTGTGGACTAAGTGATTTAGTCTATATATTATAAAATGTTAGTCTATATATTATAATATTATCAAATGTGTTACTCTCAATACTATACTCTAATATGTGTTATTCTTAATACGCCAATTAACATTGGTGGTTGGTCCAGCCATTTCAGTCAAAAAATGTCCAAGGAAAACTTCCTTAGTTCTTGGTTTTCAGTATTTTCTTGACCAAAATAATTATTATAATTTGAACTCTTTCGTTGAGTTATCACGATAGCCGTTCTTCTTCGCTTCCTGCAGTCAATATGAATTCTCCATCACAAGAATTGGAAGAAAAAATACTGCTATTTCCTCTGCATTATATAAGTAATGCGCAGGCAGCATATCCTCATCATAAATAATAATTTCTACGCTGTTCCCTTGCAGAGAAATTTAATTATAAAATTGCCGTCTATATTGTAAAAAATGGCAATTTATTATTTTTAAAAAATAAATAAACATTTTTCATTTTCAGAAACATTTTTCAAGTTACCAAAAAACTTTTTAATTAAATGGGTATATTAAAAATTAAATTATAAATATTCTCAGATAATATTAATAATTTAAGTTTATATTCAATTTGGTGACCCTGACGTGAACCTCGACGTGATCTCCCCTTACTAATCTCACTTTATATAATCACCTATCCTCTCTTCTCTAGAGTCATAGGTTATAGGGCCCCTAACTCTTGAAAAAAATCATCATTTTATATATATATATATATATATATATATATATATATATATATATATATATATATATATATATATATATATATATATATATATATATATATATATATATATATGTATGTTCAGGCTCAGGCTAGTAAAACGCTTCCCCATAATTATAAAAATACAAAACACTAAAGGAACCATTACAGGCTGTGGTCGTAGGTGAAAATTAACTGATGCTATCTATATCTAGAGAGATTGACTGTAAAGTACTGAAAAAGCAACATTTTGTTTGTAAATCCTAGATGAATGATGCTATAACTTTTTGTTTATCTCCCTAAAACCACATTCAACTCAAAATCATTGTTTGATGTTGTTACGCTAACATTTTTATTTTTAATGGAAATAAATATTTGTGTCAAAATTACTTAACTTCGTCTTTAAAGGTGTGCTATGATCTAATAAATAATAATATATTTTCAAAACTTACAAAAACATTATATCTGAGGTATGAAATGTTAAGAAATAGACACTATCTATTATTTTTTTAGTTAATACAAAAAATTAGATCCTTACTGTCAAAATAACCGTCAAAATGACCGTCAAATTGAAGGAGAATTCCCATGAATTATAGCATTTAATTTATTTTATATTTGACTCCTATTTGCTTGTTAACTGAACTAATTAATTCCATCCGATTGTTTAATTCCCGGGAGAAATCCGCTTCAGTAAAGACAATGTCTAAGGTGACACTGATCCCATTTCGACGTAGCATTACTATTCTTCTGTAATCCACTAATTTATTGTTATTCTGTTAAACTTACTATTATATAATCAAAGTTTCTACTTTGACCCTGACGTGATCCTCGACGTGATCTCCCCTTACTAATCTCACTTTATATAATCACCTATCCTCTCTTCTCTAGAGTCATAGGACATAACAGTGAATAATGCACTCTGTGCCAGGCATCAGTAATGATTGTATATTATATCCTGCTTATAATACATTCTTGTTACAAACCATTTTATTTAAACAAATATGTATATTGATAAAAAAATATTATTTAATTACACAATTATATATATATGTTTCAGGTAAATAAGACTTCTTGTTTGTCTCTGAGAAATAAATTCTCTTCTCAACTTAAAGTAAGCCATAACTGCATTATCTATTTAATTTTAATTGTATAGATCTATAGAAACAATATAATTCGGCTTAAAGTTGAATTAGGTTATTGAAAGATGAAGGAAATAACCAATTTTTTACCTCTGTGAAATATGCTTGAATTAAAATATGTACCTGTGGTTTCTCAGTGGTTTTAAGTAATTGTTACCCTTCGAATACAGGGGACTAACTTTGGTCACAATATTTTAAGTACTAAAGTAATAAGTAATAAGTAACAATAATAGTTATTTCCAAAATGTTTAGATTAAAAAAGAATCGAATATAAAGTCATTACTTAATTTACTGTCATCTTTCAATAAGCCGTTTCTATTTTTCTATATTCAAATAAATATACTTTGTTTATTTATTTATCTGTTTCTGAAGAAAAGAAAATCAGGCAATCATCACGTGGCTTTTGGAATTATGGATGAAAATGAAGCCCTTTATAGATAGGGATCTTAAGTTTTTTCTTAACATAATTTCCCCACCAGAGCTCTTTCCACCTTCTTCCCTGACGTTATCTTTATCTACTTTAAAGAAGGTTATTTATTGAGACGGCCCCGAGATTTATTTTCTCGTCGAAATCGTTTTGACCCTTTTCAAACCTATATTGAGGAAAAAAGTTGATGTTTGGTTTTAAAAAGTATAAAAAGGTTCTTTTTTACTCCTTTATATCCGTTCTTAAGATATAAGTAATTGTTTTATTTTTTATTCCTTCTACACTCGCTTTTTTTGAACGAATACCTTTAATGTTTCTTAATTCTAAATTGAATACCTGCTTTATTTATGAAATATTGGTCCGATAAATCGAACAAAACTCATATATATATATATATTAATACTGAATTTAAATCCCATAATATCTGAGCGTAAGTCAAATTTCCAGTAAGCATGCAGTGTATCTTTACCTGAACCAACCCTCTTTTTTTTAAATTTGAAGCTTAAGCAGCTTAATATATATATATTCCTCATGTTTCATATGGATGTAAAGTATATTTTGCAGACTACAAAAAAGTTTCATAGCGTTTTTTTCTACGAGACACTGGTAAAATGTTAATTGGGGGGTATAATATTTTTGAAAGGAAAATGAAATTCTTAAAAATTTAACATTTGTTTCTCGAAAAATTCTTTTAGTAGGAGCACAACTTTTTGCATGCAAATATTTATTTGGGTTTCCTACACGACAAAAAAAAAAATAAAATAAAAATAAGCACGATCGGAGTGTCCAAAACATTTGGGGCCATCAAAAGTTACCGGGGATTAAAGAATTTAATTTTTAAAATCGAATGCATTTTTTTTTTCTGAATTTTTCTTTCAGAATCCTTTTGTAAGGATCAAATAGCAACTGTATACAGAATTTGGTGACTATCGGGCCATGAAACAGATTTTTTTTTTTTTTTTTTTTTTTTTTAAAGTGGGCTGATTTTTCAGCTCGACGACCCCATAATTAATGTATATGGTTGGAAATAAGATTTTTCAAAAAAAAAATAAGTTCTTACAAATTTTTTTCCTGCCCAATATTTTGCGAGATAATGCCGATAACATATTGTGACCTATGACGTCATCATTCAGATGTTTTTTTACTTTTCTCGGCAACTATTGGTGGCGAAAAAAGTGAAAGTGTTTTTCTGCTACTGATTTTTTTTTTATAAACCATCTTGTTTTGTGATCGGAAAAAAAAAAAAAAAAAAAAAAATCATTTTTTTTACGAAAAAATCAATGGGGAAATGTATGGCCTGTCGTTTTATGGTAAAATTAAAAGTTTTTCCTATCGGGTTGAATACCATTTTAAAGGTATTCGTTATTTAGTTGAATGGTCATTTTAAGTTATCAAAAATTATTAAAAATCGATAGAATATTGTATTGAAACTTAGGGCGAAGGACAAATTATAACGTGAAGATGGACTGTTTTAATTTTGAACAAAATACTAAATTTAACTTAATTAAAAAAGTACTAACTTAGCGGCCATTGTGTCTGGCTTTCAAAAATGGTTTGGAAAGAGTGAATATTTCTGCTGCCTCATTCTTCTTTTGAATTATTTCTTGGCAGACCGGCTTGAATTTATATTAGTTATTTTATAAAACATTTATTCGATGTTTTATTATTGATTACATAATTCAAGATATTCATTAAAATGATTGTAATTGTGTGCTTAAATTAATGAAGTACTTAGGTTACATTGTAAGTTAGAAATTTTGGAACTTAATTATTTCTAAGAAAAAAGAAAATTTACATCAAGATTTAATTAAATTAATTAATAGGCATTTAAGCCCTTCTTCTGTCCGTCATTAAATTAAACCAATTTTCACTCCAATTATATTAATTGAGTTGTTTGTAATGGAAGCAGACAGTCATTTATTTCACATTGTGACAAGGGGGAAAAAAAGAGGAAACTCTGATTTCTTGAACTAATGATATTTTACTGAGAGTTTTTTTCTCACACTTTTTATTCTATATAATTATCTTTATTTTATCTCTTTTATTAAAAATAAATGTATGATATTGTTTACAACTTCACTTAAAATATTATTAATTCTATTCGTAAGAATAAGGAAAGGCTATGTTAAGGAGAAATTGAAATCTATAGTTTATTGATTATTATTTTAATGTAATAAATTTTGAAAAATTGACTATTTATTTCACTAAAACTGGACCCGTTTTGAACAAAGACGTTTGAAACGCTTTGAAAACGTGACTAGCTTTTGAACAAAAACGTTTGAAACGTTTTTAAAACGTGACTCGTTTCTAGTTTGTAAATAATTGTTGAGGATGATCAACTCGCAACGATTCTGTTGTCTTGTCATTTAATAAGCGCGGTATTATGAAATGCGTTTAAGTTCTGTAAACAATTTCCCAGATCATAAATATTTTGAAATCGTCGTTCTTCTATTGAATTATTTATTATTTACAGTGAATTATTTATTAGTGTGGATTTAATAAAACTTGAATACATAACTACATATTAAACATTAAAGAGTTAGCTATAGCAGTTTGTGTGAACATGATAAAATAATTATTTCTAGAGTTATGATATTGTTACCTTTATTTTAAAGACACTGTTGTAAATTTGTTTAAAACGGTATTAATATACTTATTATTTTAGATTATGCTTTAATATTTTACTAATATAATTTGATCTAAAAAAACTGATAAATCTCACTCATTAAATTCCAGGTATCATAATATATCCTTAATTTAATAATTATAATTTAACCATATTTTTCTCTTTATTTTTAGAGGGTTGACTTCTTCAAAAAAACTTATTGATAAATTTATTAGTCTATCGCCTAGATACTTCTTAAAATATATTTTTTCCGTGGTAGGCTGTGAAATAGTAACTTTAGAGCCTAAAAGACATAGCTAAAATCCATTTTTTCATTACGTGGACTTAAAAAATCTTTTCATTACTCCTAGCTGTAAAGAAAAAATCTTTTACGTCCTAGAAACTAAAGGATTTTTTATGTCCGGCGGGTAGTTGTCAAAACTTCCGTTAGTACCGCTGCAGTCTTTGTAGAAATGCTTCTAGTACGATTAAAATCCGCTAGATGTCAATGCGTTTTATTTATCTTTTCTTATAGTGTAACCTCTTTTTAAGGTTTCTTTTTTTAAGTCTTAAGTATGTACTAATATTTCTTATTATTATATATTGATTAGTGATTAATATTTAATGTTTTTTCATTGTCTGCTACCTCGGAAAAAATAGCATATGCTACGCGACTGTGAAGTGTTTTTTCTTTACCTTGGCAATATTTACTGTCTCGCTTCGCTCGACAGTAAATGTAATTGCCGCGGTAAAGAAAAAACTCACTTCACAGCCTAGTAACATAATATACTATTTCCGTGGTAGGCTGTGAAATTGTAACTTTAGAGCCCATTTCCATTTTACGTGGACTTATAAAATCTTTTCATTACTCCTTAACTGGAAATTTTGTTTACCTCCTTGGAGGTAAAACATTTTTTACGTCCTACGGTTAGTTATCAAAAGTGCCGTTTTTAGCACTGCAATCTTTGTAGACAGGCTTCTTAGTACGATTAAAATCCACTAGATGTCAATGCGTTTTATTTGTCTTTTGTTATAGTGTAACCTCTTTAAGGTTTCTTTTTCTCAAAATCTTAAGTATGTACTAATATTTGTTTGCTTGGCAATATTTACCATCTCGCTTCGCTCGACAGTAAATATAATAGCCGCGGTAAAGAAAAAACTCACTTCGCAGCCTAGTAACATAATATACTATTTTATTCTTTGAACCTTTCTATGTTGATCTTTAGGGATGAATTTATGATTAATTACAACATGTATTAATTCACTATGTTCAACCCTCCTGGTTATCATCGATATTTAGATTTAATTCCATTCACTACTTGTTAAAATATATATATATATATATATATATATATATATATATATATATATATATATATATATATATATATATATATATATATATATATATATATATATATATATATATATATATCGGCAATTCTAAAATTACGCGGAATCTAATTTATGTTTAGCACTTTAGATCGGGTATAGTAATTTAAGATTGACAAGTTTCCAATTACCTTGAGCAAATTTTATTGACATTTTCTGTAAAATATTTTTACCATCCATTTTCAGACATACTCTCGCTTGAAAAAATTATATCAATTTTGCATTCAATCAAAAAATATAAAAATAAGTATAATGGAATAGAATCAATCATGGTCTTACTTCCCCCCCTTTCGTGACAGTTTTGGAATGTAATATTGAGATATTTGCATGCCATTATTCTTTGTGTAAACCAATTTTTAGCAAGTATTATTTGATTGAGAGCAATTCCCTCTCCACTCTACATAATTAGAGAGCAATGCTTATAAATAAATGTAAGGAAGGTACTTCATTCTTTTCAACTCGCTATAATAGATTGTAAATTTTATCAATGACTTTTATCAATGAGATATTTTTATATCAAAATACTATTCTAAATCGATAAAAAAAAATTCATTAAAATCCAAGTGTGATAAATTAAAAATCAAGGAATTCTTTGATTTTAAGTTAATTAAATTAATTCTAATAGGTTTTTAATACAAAAACTTTTCATTTCCTGTTCTTTTAGTATATAGTATTTTACAAGTTATTGCCATCAAAGTATATCAACTTTCTATTTTTAATTATTTTTTTACTCGGAAAGCATCGATTTTTTGTTTAAGTCCTATAAAGCTTTCGAAATGTTTTAATTGTTAATATTGCTCAAATTAGAAAATTAACCATGTTAACAGTGCGTGAATTCAGAGTATCATTTATAAATTTGATTTGAATTGAATCAATTGTTTTATAATGTTTTTACAATAGTTTATGGTTTTTTAACCATTATTAATTTGAATTAATTTTATTACTAGCTGACCCGTCGAACTTCGTACCGCCTAACAAACATTACTAACATAAGAAATAATAAATGTATAGCTGCTACCTTTGAAATACCTTATAAATAGTTTATTTAGTTAAATAATGTTGCCTTATATGAAAAATTTATATTAGTTTGCAATATATACTTTTACAATATACAATATTCGCATAAGAGACATACAGATAAACAAACATTCATTTTTATCTATTGAGATATAGATTATAGATATATTTTTCCTGTATTTTCCATTTTATCACCCTCCTAAATGACAATATGACAAAAATGTCCATTATAACAATTACTGTACTCTTATAGAGCTTTTTAACGATATGCACCATTAAAGGTTTTCATTACTTTGACATTTTAATACCCCGCATACCCCTGTGTACCAAAATGTATAGTTTTACTAACTCAAACTACTTCCTGGGCATGCGTCCAACCATTCCCCAAAGTTTCATCGCAATCGGATGACATACAGATAAACAAACATTCATTTATATATATATATATATATATATATATATATATATATATATATATATATATATATATATATATATATATATATATATATATATATATATATATATATATATACTAAGTTTATATATATATAATAAGGGCTACTTTAAGTTTTTGTAAACAATTATGTACACTTTTCTATACTATATTATTCAATTTTTCATTTTGTTAATACAAGGAGTGATATTTTTATTTTTTGTTATCCTTTCTATTTTACCACCAAGTCTTAGGGTCATTTAAAGTCATGGAAACTGATAAATTTGTCATTTATTACCTCATTTTTATCCAAATAAGTTTGAAAACTTGAAGCAAACTTATTAACAAGTTATATCATTTTAAAGCTTATTAAACGGGCCAGTTTTACACGAGGTCAAATTTATTCATTAACCATACAAATTAAAAAGTTATGCTACCAAGAACGTTGACCACAAATTTCTTATTATCCAAAACATTGTATTTAGAAGTATATAAAATTAATTTAATAAGGGTATTATGGGCAAGCAGCATGACATTTTTAAAGCAAATTTCCTCACCTTTTGAATGGTGAAACCCCCGTCTTTATATATTTTTTAGATTTTACGCTATAACGTTTTTAATGGGAAAAAGTAACCAGAGAATGAGATAATTGAAAAATCGATATATCTCGAAAACGAAGGTCGATCAACCATTATGTTATATAACATTTTTTGTCAGAAATGTCATGTAGAACATCAGGTTTTTCTGTGTTACACCTTATGTGGTATACCTTAAATGGTAATATACCTTAAATCTATATATATATATAGATTTAAGGTATATTAATAATATTATTAATTCAACTTATAATTTGGCACCTGAAAATTTTTAAATATGAAATGTATATTAAGCTAAGGGTCACTCCTAATTATCTTCTTCACTGAATCTTTCTCTTTCCCATTGCTGCAGCTCGTCCATAATAATGGTTACCTAGTTATAGTAGTAGTTTTTCAAATGTTGATTTAGTTACATTTGGTGACCAGGAAATGGGCTTAAAACCAGAGGAAGAAGTGAGACTCTCTTCTTTGGAAACAGAAATGTGCTTTTAGAAGAATCTTTATCCATTTAGAAATAGTACATCCAGTGGTTTGATTAGGAACTTTTCTTACATGGTGAATTTTTAAAACACATTAGATAATGCAGAAAATATTAGAAAATGTATACCATTATACAGAATTAGATCTTCTTAAAAATGTTAACACTAAACATATTTGCATACTCGCAGAACCGGTTAAATCCGGGAAACTCGTTCGAGCTGCCGGTCATGTGACTTCGGCAACTCACATGACGGAAGAATGCGTAACCTCGCACGAAGTCTAGACTAACTAGACGTAAATTGTTGAGATTTATAATAAAAAATGTATTCAACCATTCGTTCAACATTTTTAGCTGATGTTAAGGCTTCTAAATTAAAGCTGATGTTGTATTATAACAACATTGATATTGATGAGATAGTTTGCATTTTGCTTTTTGTAATAGACTAATAAGATTTTGAAATTTCTTCTCAAATTAGAAAATATACTATTGAGTTATTGTGTGTTCAGTAATTCAAAAAACACGGTTAAGGACTAAATAACATTTTACGGAATATCTAGGAAAAAAATTATTAAGATTTGATTTGTTTAATTGAATATAAACTATATAATACATATATGTATAACTATAATATGTATAAAGTATATATAATTAAATATATACTAACTATATATATTGAAATATATACTCTTATCCAGATGACTCTTGTCTACGAGTTCAATGATCCCATATCTTACTTGAAAAAAATTAAAATAAAATAAACTGCTTCAATAATAATATTTTCTTTATAAGTAATTTCACTATAAAGCTCGGTTTACACCTAACGACTTATCGTAAGTCTTGTCTAACAGGGTTTGACTAGGCCTTCCAACTTATCGTGCTATCTACAATCCACCGCCTTATCTTTTTAAATGCGACCTTAATTTGAACCAGTTGAAATTTGGTATTCATTTTCCTTTTATCAATGCTCAGATTAAGTTCGTTGGTCAGCATTATCCATTCTTCGAACCAATCGAACAAATGTAATTTAGAAGGTAAATTTAACGAAAAGAAGGAATAGGGGGTATCGAAACAACTGATTAGACGTCTTGTCTAATCAGGCAAGATGTACGATAAGTCGTTAGGTGTAAACCAGACTTACGATATGCAATTAAGAGCTAGATAGCATTTCGCTAAACCCACTAACTGTTGTAATTAGTGTCCTTTTCAAAGAAAGCATGTTGATTTCCGTATCCAAAATTAAAGGTTGGTACGAAGAAGTATGATGATAAGGACTTGAAACTTTTATGATTGGTTCTACTTTTTTGCATCTATTTGTCTTTAAAAATTTATAAGGAAGGGATTTTTAGTGTAAAATGGATAAAACTGTTTGTTAATACTGATTTATTAATAATACTTGGGTGAGTAATTTACTTCGGTGTATGAAGGTTCATAAGTTACATTTGATAGATAATCAATTATTATATAATAAACGGGAAGGCATGGAGAAAAGTCTTACAGTAAATGTTCTTACAGATAGACTAACAATGAATAACCTAATCAAATATATATATATATATGAGATTGTTACCTGTCCTTTTGATTTTGGTTGTTTAGGAAGTTTAAACGTGTTGTCGAAAATGACTGCATCTGCTTCTTTAAATCTATCCTTCTTTGTTGTCAAGACGCATCGGTCGACTGGACAATTTTCAAAAGCACTTGGCCCTTCTTCGTGAGAAATCCAACTGCCAATGTAATCGTGTAAAAGCACTAGCTTGTGCTGGCTTTCCGAACCGTAGTCCGGCGGCACGTACATCAGCTGCTGCGTAATGCGGTCATCGTAAGGTCTTGTCGGATCAGGAAATAGCGATAAGGATGAGTTTGATGTTGGTTTAGGTCTGACATTCCCCCATGAAACGAACCAGGGCTCGCTTGACCAATCATTAATAGACGCTTCTTTCTAAAAATAAAAAATGTAACATTCTAAATTAGATCACATAATTTTAATATTGTCTCTATCATATTATACTTCTCAACTATATTTTCTGTTTTGCTTAAATATATTAAGCCGGGTTCCCACGGGGAGTGAACACTCTACAGTGCCAAGCTAGAGTGAAGACTGTTGTGACACAAGCCTGGAGGGGGGAAGAAGAGTGATCAAGCGGAGGACCGTGGACAGTTCACCCAGGATAGTGATCACGCTTCTCAGTTTATCCCAGGGAGCCAACCATGAACACGCTTCTCGTTGAAAGTTGTGTCGCGTTGAGTTCAGTTTAAAGTGGGATTTTAGGAGAAAGGTTGAGACAGTCACATGGACGGATAAAGCGGAAGAAAATGCGTTATTGGATCAGGAAGTGGATACTTAGGAGGCTCGCAATTTGGTTGACGATGAACTAAGAACAAATCACCCTGAAGATGTCGTACACATCGTCCGTTCTATTTCCTGATCTTTCGCTAGCAGCAATCTTCTTCAACTCCTGGCAATAGGCACACCTCAAATTCTTGAATTTGGTTATAACCTCCTTAGGTCCAAATCTAGACAAACCCATTGCTTCCTTTTTAGCTGCTCCCATTCTAAAATGTGTTGCCTCTATGAAACTTGGCTGGCGACTGGAGTAATCACGCCTGAATAATAAACATGTTTGATATTATGGAGAGTGAGTGGTAGTGAACTATCCTCACTGGGTCGAGTTCACTCTTCAGTGAGCCACTCGAGAGTGTACAGTACACTCCCCGTGGGAACCCGGCTTATGTTAAGAAAGTCTGTCGAATCTTAATGTCGTAATCGTTGATTTCTGAATCAATATTTACTCTAAACAAATAAATCACTCAACCTTTTCTTTTCCTTGTTGGATGATGATACCTTTAATATGTTATCATGATCAACGCATTACATATTTATTAGTAGAGTATTTTCTCAAACTATTTAGGATTCCTCGAATTGTAAATCCATGTTGTTAAAAATGTAGATAATACAACCAAGCACGTGGGATTTAACGATCCTTTAATAATTCTTGATACATAAACGAAAATCATGGAGTTAAATCAGGCTAAAAATAGAACTCAACCAAAGAGTTAATTAACCGTAAAACTCACTTTACACTGATGCTTTAACTTTAAATAGTTCTTAATTACCTTGAAATTTGGTAACGAGAAGTATTCGAGACCGCTTAAATTTAAAGGAGAGCAAGTATTAGTCTGCCATCTAAATCTTGCCAATCTTCTAATAGAATTATGTATGTAGTCATTGGTGCTAATAAAGCATCTGTCGTTGCATTCAATCAGCCACACTATCAATAGGAAACCAACCAAGGCGAAGATCTTGTATTGCCTTTTGAGCATAGCTAGCTCACACCCGCATCTGCTACATTACTCCTAGCTCTGAAAGCATGTAATAAAAATCATTAATTAGTAATAGAGCAAGTAGGGATTTTTTTCTTGAATATAGCTCTATTGCTAGAAGCATCTAGATGAAAATCGTAGCAATAGGCTTACCTAAAAAGTCAAATTTTATCTATAAGAGTACATCTACTTTAGTTGTGTTAAGCGGTCCTCTAATATATATGACCTTTTTGTAGAAGAAAGATGTTCTTATTGCGCAATAGTAATCACAAACAGTCGTAGCTTATGTTATTTGTATATCCATCACAAATTTATCTATATGTATTATTTATCTATAGGACTATACTCATACTAAAACTTGAGAAGAGAAAATTGACCAACTTATGGTAAAAACAACCTCAACGTTCGTGTCAGAAAAAGTCTGGCAATGATTTTGGCACAAGGCTAGTATAAAATAAAGTATAATAAGATATAGGTCGTGTAATATGGATCCTTGAAGGGTAGGAAGAAAAAGAAGACTAACACTGCTTTATACTGTGTGTGTGTGGCAACGCTTTCGGCTACTCGAGCCTAAAAATTTAATTGTTTATTGTAAGAATGACATACGTTCTACATCAATATTTGATAACGTTAAGGAAAAGATTTCGTAAATTACCTCTATCCTAAAAATATTACTTCAGTTCTCAATCTGAAGATTTGTGACAAAACTTAAGTAAAAAACCTGGGTTACATTCAATGAACTGGTGGTTCATCACGTCAAATTCCTACAATCAATAATATGATGGTCAAGTATGATTAAAAGTATTCAATCTAAGTGAGAGTTAAGCCAGTACTTAAAGAGACATGTATGATTACCGTGAGTGGAATAAAGGCACTGTGCAGAGCTGTTGATAACAACATAATATGAACAATTTGGTAATTAACTCTTTCAACTAGCAAAAACATTAATGTAACAATATAAAATTAAAAACTCTTAACAAATATATCACAGAAATTAATAATCAACAATTATATCACAGTGTAATAATGAAAATGTTATTAAAGTAAAAATATAGAAATACGTCCTGTTATCTCTAGAATTGTTAAGGATTCGACTACATAGTAATTACAATTTCTGTTATCTAATTTGTGTCAACAATGGATAAGTTACACATTAAAATTACAAAGGTACCTGTGCTTAATAAGTAACATGACTAATTAAATTGTGGGCTGTAAATTTGGATGTGTATAAAAATATTAGATTATATAATATGGAGCGTGTTGCGTGGCGGAAGTTTTGAATTAAAATGGTACACTCCGCTGTAGTACTTATTTAAAGATCTGGAATCCGTTTTAAGGTTGACCGTTGTTTCTGAATTGATAGCAATGTTAAGTGATTCAAGATTTCCTCATATTGGTTCTAGTTTCTCTGCCTATGATGTTTGTGTCTTCGAACTTGAAGGTGTGATGTGTGGCAAGGGTGTGGCTAAACAGAGAGTGTTCGCATTGCCCTTTTGTTGATTGTACAGATGTTGTTCTAGTCTATGTTTATGCAGTTGACTGCTTTCACCAATATAGCTCTTAGGGGGGCGACACACTTCGTCACCCGGGTAGCGCCACCTGGGTGGCGCTACCCGGTCGTCTATGAGAATAGATGGAACCTGTCACACGAGGTGATGCCACCTGCCGGGTGGCACTACACGGTCGACCGTCCCACGGTCTAGCCGCCATCCACAGGTGGCGCCACCCGGTCAAATCATTGTTTTCAATTGAGCCTGTCACACGGTGCCACCCAAGTCTCTGCCACTCAGTCCCCACTCCTTCAATCAACTATAGGGGAAATCAAATCAGGGGCTGCATCCCTCATCTCATATAAGTGGGTGGCACAAGTCAGGTGGCGGGAGCAAGTGGCATCAACCAGGTGGGCGCCACCCAGGTGGCGCTACCTGGGTGGCGAAGTGTGTCACCCCCTTAGGTTGCCACACAGTATGAAGCAGTGTTAGTCTTATTCTTTTTCTTCCTACCCTTCAAGGATCCATATTACACGACCTATAACTAATTATAAAGGGTATACTTAGCATTACTGCGTATAATAAGATCTTTTTATATGAGTACTAGTACTACTAAAAACATAAGGTGGCATGCCTGAGAGGAAGCATAAAATTGAAATTTGTGACAATCTGTGGACTGCCATCCAAATTTTGAAATTTGGCTTACCATCCAAATTTCATGAAAATCGGACAACTAGTTTTCCAAGTTTCTCAAATGTTTAACAACAGATGTGTCTTAACATACTTTCGGTCTTAAGAAAGTATTCACTAATGACTGAAACGAATTTAAGTTAGTATACATTAGAAATACCACAAACATAAAAAATTACACTGATTTTCGGCTTGCGTTAAATTTTCTGTTTAAATCAACTAAACTGAAATGAATTTTGCCTCTGATAAGGTATACGCGATCACGGTCAAACTTGTTTACAAGCAAGTTTGACGGCCTCTGTACACTAAATCAATCCATCCAACTCACAAACTTCACACATACTCCATCAAACTTACTTGTAAAACTGACTTGACAAGCCAAGTTTGAATGGTTATATGGGCCTTTAAATTGTATTTATGTGCTTCTACACAATACCTCTAAAAACGGAAAAAAACAATGGTTTTTCTGTTTTCTATACATTATTAACTGGTCGTGTCTAATCATGGCTAAAATTCCCCGAATAAAAATTACTTTTGATATCAGTCGATTAATCTACGGGTTATTGCTTCGTATAATTCTTTGCCTTTGTTTATCGTTCACTTTTGATTCTATTTTTACCCATTATTTCTTATAATTGATGATTATAATTTATTTTTCAGATTTAATAAATCTGTTTCCAAAAATACGACTGGAATAAACATGCAAAAAAGTTTTCAAATTATAATTATTGATTATTATTTTCGCCGCATATAATTTTCTTATAAAATCAAAAAAAAATTGACTTCATTTGTAGTTTATTTGTTATTTATATTTTCTCTAACAATTTTGTAATTTCTTGTTTTATCTAATTCATTTTATTTTGAATTTGTTATGTCACCGAATTCAAATATTCCTGGACTGACATCATCAGGGAACAGACTTATTGGTCTTTCCTTCAGCAATTATGTGAACCACCATCTCTTAATAAAACTACTTGTCCGATTTTAATGAAATTTTTAGGTTATTATTAGTCCATTGTTGGTCCCATATTATTTTCAAATTTAATATTGCTTGAAAATGGGTGTTACCCCCACTAGGAAACCTTTTCAAATCTCATGTGAGTATTCTTCCTATAATGGGACACGAGGTAGCCATGTGCCTGTGCCACACAAATTGGCACACTATTTTATAATCAATATTTATTGTTTTGTTTTTTAAATATTTGTAAGTACTGATGATCAGACAAAAACCACTTTTGACATTCAGTTGGTCTGGTGTGTGCCTGTCAAAAGCCTGTTATATAAAAATTATTAATATAAATGGGGAAAAATGTATTTTAAATTCTTTAAAATGACTCTATTTCTCCATTGAACAGTTGAAATAAAGAGAAAATTAAGTTTAACGTGTAATTGACATTAACAGTTCACTTAAGATTATTATTTAATTTGATTAAAATAAAGTGGAAATCAGACTAAAGCGACCCACAAACCTGCAACTTGAATGCCAGCCATGTTGTAGGTGTGTGAGCAGGCTGAAGTTGCAAGTTTAGGTTAGGTTGCACCGACACTTCGGTTGCAGTAATATCAAAAAGTTTAGATTGTTCGCGAACCTTCTTTAGTAGGGTTGCCACCTTAGCTGCCAACATGAATACACTATATCTTAATCGCACACATAACAACTAACTAGAAACTTTCACAACTACTTCTGTTATTAACTTGAGCAGCTGGTTAAGGTTGCATGTTCTGTGGTTGGTAACCGCAGGCGACAAAATTTCGCTTAAATAAACGTTCTAAAACCGCAATTGGTGTAGCAATATACTGGTTTATTCTATTTTTTATTATTCTACTTATATTCAATGCATAAAAGTAAATTCCATTAAATTTAGATTTCTATAATAATAACTTTCCAAATTATAAAAATGTGATATTTTGTTCGTTAATTGAGTATTTTAGGTTAAATATGTTTATTAATGAAGTGAGATTTAACATTATTTCATCACCGTATTATATTATCAAGATCAAGCGGTTATCATAGCGATACATTTATTGTTTTGATTGCTTCTTCGTTCCCTTGGCTTTAAGGGTTGAAGGCTGGCAGAGAAAATTAAAGCTGGGCAAGAAAAGGGTTGGGTTCCACGTTCGTAATGTAATTAGTAATCACCTCGTGGGCTCTTAACTACCTAATTAGGCATCTCCAGCTTCCTTCTAATCCTTTTACTCTCCTTCCCCTTAGCTGAAGGTAGGAGTAGTAGAAGATTTTATAATACAACCCCTCCTAGAGAGTTAAATAATTAGGGAGGTAAATTAGAGCTACCCTCCAGCCAAAGTCCCCCCAGTTATCGTTAAAGTCCGGTTTTAGATTAATTACAAAGTGGGCCGGGTTGCCTCTCCGAGAGTTGGCCGAGTCCCTTACTTAGTTTGTTGTGGGTTTTAGGAGGCGACCTGAAGTCTACAGGTCGTATTCAAGCCCTTTCCTCTACCTTCTTAACAAGAAGCCAAACTCATCGACTTATACTACAACTACCCTGACTTGTATCTCTAGAAAGGAGTTTAAGTCCAAATATCTACATTCCTTTACTGTTACTGTTCTGAATTGCAGGTTAAAAAGAGGCTCGATTAAGTCACTTCTTGGAAGATTTTAATAATATTTCACAATTAATTTAATGTAAATCAGCATAAATAATATTATTAACTCGAAACCACCAAAGAAGACTATGTATAAATATTTTGATTTACGTCATTACAGATCTTAATAGAATAACTACATTATTCTACATAAAAACATTTTTCGTGAGAGAAACACTTTATGTACATAAATAATAGTGATGCTGCCCAAATACAATAGGTTGCTAAATTCACAGCGTACTGATTATTCGTGAGATATTACATGAAATAATAATGATAATATATACAATTAATTAAATAACATGGTCCAAACAATGTTAACAAAATAACAACTCAGTTACCATTAAACAAAGAAAGGGTCACACTGTCAAAACAAATTGATTTAAAATAAAATAAGAATGTAAATAAAGAATATAGTTTTTAGATCCGCAAACCCCATATCTCTATCTATTACAGAAGCTGAGCTATAAGTGTTCAAAAAAAGTGCGGGCTTTTTGCCCACCCAGTATATATATTATTGTTACTATAGCACGTGTGTAGCATTTTATTTAATTGTTGAATCAATTTATCGTCAGATCTATTTTGGCCAATACTGAGAAAAAACTATACAATTTCACACCGACAATAGAATAAACACAGTGCATTTATTCGTTTCATTTTTATACTTCAAAGAGAGACGCGTACTTCAATATTGATAGAGCAAATTATTGTAGACTTCAAATAGTTTCTACCGTCATTTTTTTTTTTTTTTTTCTTTTTTCTTTGTTAAGGTAAGACCTTAATAAAGCACGTTTAACTCTACTTCAAACCTTTTCTATGATAGTTATTTTGTGATCAAAGCTTTTATTCTGTTCTCCTTTTTTTTTCCAAGCTAAATTAAAAAAAAAAAAAAAACCCCTTTTATATATTTCAACAGTTTAAGGAAAGCGAGAAAAATGTTACTCCTTTTAAAATATTCCCTTCGTTACACAAAGAGTTTACCTCTGTCAAACATTTTCGTATACTATGTATATTCAAAGCTTACTCCTTGAAATATTTACCCACATGGAGGTTATTAGGTCGATGTACTTCTAGCGTTTACTTGTTACTAAACTCCATGGAACTCTAAACATCTGGTGCAGATTAAAAATCCCCTTAGAGCAAACAAACAAACAAGAACATTATTAAACCTGTTTTAATTTTAACTCGCTTCTATATTTTTAAAAGATTCCGTCTGTTCATTGTCACGTACGTCTTAAATTAATAACATTTTGGCAATATTTCGTCAGTATAGATTTAAATATAATGTTTTCGTCTTTATTAAGAAAGGCGTTTTTCATTGAGGAAATCGTACTTTCTCTAATTTTAAGACAATTATTAATTCTTGCATGTTACAACTTCCAGTCTACTGGATGCCAGATTGTAATTACTTCAACAATTTTGCTATGCAATTTAAAACAAACATATTCGCTATATTTAATTTACTAAGCATACGAGTAAGGTTTATGATTGATTTTTCAGTTTTCTGTCCATGAATAAAATATAAACTCTTGCTATATTATCTAATGAAACATTAAAGCATGAGCATACGCACAACCATACCTCAGGAACTTAACATAAACAAAACGTGGTGTCTCCCACAACTACAACTCAAAGTGTTGCCAAAAATATAAATTATACAAAAGAAAAAGGCGGTAAAACATGATAAATTCAAAAACTACTACTATATATATAATTATTATTAAAATTAATAAATATAGAAGCAAAAAATAAAATTGAAAGTTACTTGAATCTTCGACTAAATTAATCACTATTATTTTGTGTAGATTTTTTTACAAGAAATGATTATTACAATAAAACGATAAAATATGTCATTTTTAATTTCATTAGCATTTTATAAATACATGTTCCTAAACATGTTTGCTAATTAGAATTTTATTTTTTAAAAAGAAATGATTCTAAATGTTGTTTAACCTTTCTTCTTGCAATTTTTAAAAAAATCATTTTGTTTAGAAATAGGTTAACTCTGTGTTTATCCTAGAAAATATCCGACTATTTCTTGTTAGTCTATGATTACTTTTTTGTCTTTCTTTTTTTTTCTAATTCACTTTAATTTTGTTTCTTTCTTTTACTGCCTAAATATTATAATTTAAGTATATATTAGAACCAAAAATATACAGATAAATAGATGATACCTTGCAGTCTACATTCCAAACAAAGTGATACATTTTTCTGAATTACTTAGATCATTAAGTAAAATCTTTTAATTAATATTTATCGTTTATGACTTTGAAATACATTTTTTCCTTCTAAAATATATCTAATATATATTTTTTCAAAGATTTATCCAACTTATTTTGTGAGACGTGATTTTTACATTTGTATATTTTTATACCAGTCTTTTAACTTATACTTTTAAATTCTTCTCTATTTTTTAGTGGTCTTAATAATTATAGGGATTTAATAATTAAAAAAACAACTATTTTTTAATTATATGTACTATTTTTTAAAAGCTCTATTTCGCCTAAACCAGGTCATCTTCAGGCCTAAAAATAACAATAACAATATATAACATTTATTTTAACAATTTGTAGTTATTACTAATTTCCTTAAGTTTAAATTACTAACACAAAAATGTCAAACCATCTATAATTCAAATATATTAATTAACAATTAATTTAACAAATTAAATATTATTAAAAAAAAATTTAAATTAAAATATTAAAAATTATTTACCTCATCTGAATATTACATAATATGCTTAAAAACAGCTTGAGTAACTTACACATTCATAGTTCATTAGTTACTAAATACTCTGTAGTATTTTTGTCTTCCTTTTCATATGCTTATCTATCACAACATTTCTATTGCAGAGATAAAGGTCAGTTTACAAGTCTTTTATTTAAAATATTTGAAAACGTATATTTTTTAAAAACATGCTTATTCTTATCTCTTTTATTTTATTTATTTATTTTTTATTTTATTTTTATTATTATTTTTTTAATAATATTTATTTTATAATTTGAATATAGAAATTATTTGTTATTTATTTTCCTTTATTTAAAGAATCGTCATAAACTACATTTTATTTATTAAAACTTATTTTCAATTATATATTTATAATTATTTGTATTATTAATATATTTATTTATTTATGATTACTATTTATTATTTCACTTAATTACTATGTTTTAAATTTTTAAAAATACCTGAATAGAATTTATTCAAATCTTTCATGTCAGCTTTGTGGTTCATGTTATTACTAAATATTGTGATGTACGATGCTTCGAGATATTCCCTTTTTCTAGTTACTATTTCTTTATCCAGTATTTCTGCATTATCAAAATGTATCTTGTGATTTTCTATTCTGGCGTGAAGAGCAAGCGCGGTTTTATCATCTTTTTTATTTACATTGTACTTATGTTGGTATACTTTTAAGAATTCTCAGCCACATTAAAGATCTGAATTCTCATGAAAGAGGTGTAGTTCAATAACCAAACAACGTCTTCACACAAAATATTTTAATCGAAACAATTGACCAGTTTCGGCTGTTCTAAAGCAGCCTTCTTTAGATAATCTAGAGATTACTGGATCAACTCCAAAAGTTAAAAAAAAAAAAAAAATACAAGTGTCCGTGTGTGTTGACAACGGCAGACGGGATCATCATGTCCGCCGACAAGGTCCTAACGTTTGTTTCTCCTTTAACGCACATATCGGGTCTGCGGATTTCCACAAATCAGTTGGAAAGTTCGTGGCCCATCATAAAAATCCGCTCGTGTGTGGCCAGCTAATGATTTGTTGTAATGATTTATCAATTACGATACATAGTTACACTTGAAAGGCTTGATTCGTAAACAGTCATCATCAGAACCTTAGTACAGCTATTGTAGAGAAATATATAGTATCAGTCTAAACTAGAGATGGCCAACTTAAGGCCCGAGTTGCAATGTAAAAGAAGTAGGTTCCTACTTTATATGCTTTGTTAAAATATTTTTATGTTAACTTGCTTGCGAAGTAAAATACATTTATCTACGATTGATTCGAAATATAAACATTGTGTCTCTGTTTGGATGCGTAGAAAGTGATTCTTTACTTAGATGAATTCATAGCGCATGCGCGTTTTTATAATTCCTCTCTTTTTCCGCCTTAGGGCGGTAAAAATTAAGAATTCTTCGCCTTAACGCACGATTAGCGTGTTTGCTTACACCTAACAAAACAAATTTGCTGTTTGTTTAATTAAAGTAACTGTTTATATCGAGTTTTCAGTGAAAAACAATGAGTGATTTAAGAGATTATGACGAAAAAAAAGAGAATAATACGCCTCCTGAAATAATTAATTCGGCACAAAGAACTTACATACAGGAAGTTTATTAGATTTTTTTCTGTATTTATTATTAAAATCCAACAATCGTAGATAAAGTACGGTACGCAACTCGTGCGAAAACGGCATTTTGCTTTGCTCGAGTGGTTTTACTACCCTCGCTGTCGCTCCGGTGCAAACTCCAGACTCGCATGCAAAATGTTACTTTCCGCACTAGACGCGTAATGTAATATTTTTGTTGTTTTCGATAAAAATTTAGTTGAAAACATATGCTAAATTTGGAAATATTATAAATTATAATAAAGTAGTATACAAAACACTTCTTAATTTACTTTGATTCAATATGCAAAATAACAATTTTATAACTTTGAATCCGAGTAGAGTTGTTTAAACTATGCAAATAACTTTACTATTTCTTCAATTCTAACTTTTTAGATGATTTTAAACTAAACGTGTTTGGTTGAAAAAGGTTATTTTTTATCTTTGACGTAGACGAGTTTTAGTTTTGCATACGAAAGTACGAAGTACAAAGATATAATTTAAGTTCTTTCAGAAAGGTATAAACTATTTTTAAAAGTCAAATCAAAATAAACTTTATGTAAGATTAGATGAATGCTTTATTGAAAGAAACAATGCAAAAAAATAGGAGATATAACGTATTGAAGTTCTTAAGTTAATATAAATATTAAATTACTGCGGTTTTCTTTATATCACATTTACTCTAGCAGGTCTATTAATAAAGATACATAAGTATGTGAATATTACGAAATAAAAGATTAAACTAAAACACTATATAATGTATAATGATATAAAATATCTATGTAATTGATCTTCTAAGATTAATGTTCATCTATCATAAGGAGTAATAATGTAACTATGAGTATCTATATTATTAATTTATAAATATTATTGTTGTTAAAAATTAAGGCAACTCCACACCCAAGTCATGGATGCCACGGTCAAAGACCGATTTAAGCATGTGGTAGAGAAGTTTTTTTTTCAAATTACAATTTATAATATGCCTAAATATTAGTAGAAGGTATATTTTCAATAAATAACAATTATTATTATGCAGATTTGCCCAACTTCGTCCGTGAATTTATTTATAAAAAAAAGAGTTGACTAAAAAAATATTTTTTAGGCTAGCCTTTTTTTTAAAAGGCCGCCATTTAAACAAAATTTCAATACACGATATTATATCGATTTTTAATAATAATTTTACCATTCCGCCTAAAGGGAAAAATATCTGATATGCCACTCTGTTAGTTTTTTTTCGTATCCTAGCCTTTAATTGTGCCAATTTTCAGCTGCCTCTCACTCTCTCTCTCTCTCTCTCTCTCTCTCGATATATATATATATTGTTTAGGAAGTAGGGAGTCTCCAAAGGACCTATTTTTGTCCTCGTTTTAGTTATATATGTATATACTTTAGATTTATTGCTTTTTTGGAAATCTAATATTTGAATCATTAATTAAATTTCTAATATTTTAATTTATTACCATGTAAGTTAAATAATTTAACTTTTGGTATGAATTAAAATTAAAAGGTTAAAAGAAAAAATGCATTTCTTAAAACATAAAATGCACAACACTTCTTTGTTCTTAACAAGAACAAAGAAGTTATAGTAAGAGCGAAGTAAAGAGCTTGTTGATTCGCAGCAACAAGTATATCATGTGCTACAAATCGTTAGTATATCTTGAATCTATTTTTGACATGCTAATATTTTATTAGCATGTATTATTCAACTGTTATTTAAACAACATGGTTCTCGAAAGTTGAAAATAAATTGTACTGATCAAAAATATCTATGCTGAAATCAAAACGAGGAACTAGCACGCGAATTTAAATGATTTTGAAATCTTATTTTATTCTTGGTGAAATTGTTTTATTTATAGTTATTTTTTAATGAAAATTGCAGTAGTTGAGAAGGAGTCTTTTTAATCCTTTTTTTTTTTTTTTTTTTGATAATTTGAAAGTCGTTAGCCTGGCAATCGAGTTAGAATAAGAATTATCCTTCTTGCTAATTCAAACTTTCTATAATTCAAAATTAGTTTGTAGTCCCTTGGATTTAGAATTATCGAGGATCTTAATACGTTTTATAATAATGTGGGCACTTCTTCATATTGTTACTCCCCTTAAAAAAAATAGTGGGGAGTAACAATCTAAAGAAGGTGTACAGAATATTCTTCTTTAGACTGTTACTCCCCTTATAAAAACAGAAGTGTGATATTCCTTTGTCCCAAGTACATTAGTACATTGGACTAAACATTCCTTTGTCTTAATATCTATTTAGTCAAAATCATTTATATTCTATAAAAACACAGGGGAGTAACAATCTAAAGAAGTAATAATGTGTATTGAGCTTATGGAAGTATTGTGATCATTCTTAAGGTCGATAGTTCTTGATGTCACTGAATTCTAGAATTTATGGACAGAAATCCGTTCAGTTCAAAATTGGACGCGAGGAAGTTATGTTCCACAACGTGGCAAACTATTGTAATTATAATTTAAATCTCCATGCTGATTATTGGATTTTTTTAATGATTTCTAGTTGTACTTTAACACTTTTTGTACGTCAATATAATGATTAACTGATTTGTTTATACTTAGTTTACCTTCTATAAAAAGATGGTATTTTTATTATGTAATTCGACCTTTTCCTTTTAAGTCCGATAACTTAAAATCTGAATCTACAAATAGCAATATGTTATATTGTGCTATAAATTAAAAAACTATACATATAGTATACGCATATAGTAATAATTAATAATACTCATAATTCTGAAAGGAGACATCACATAGCATTGAATGGGCTCTAAAAAGAAGTAATATTTTTACCTTGATGCCTGATTGTGTCAAGTTTATTCTGAGTTATAATTCCAAATAACTTTGTTATTTTTTATTTATTTTTTTTCAAGAAGAGTTGTTTTAACTCTGTTTCGATTTGTCTTAGCATCATATATTTAAAAAAAAAAGAAAAAAAATCGCAATGATGCAACTATTTGTCATAAATCAGAAATATTTATTTAATAAAACTTTTCATATAGAGAGGTCTTATAAAGCATCTATGGAATCCTGATACTGACTGTCTTTAGCTTTAAAAATAAACTTATTTAAGTTTTATTTTCCCAGATATTTTACAGAGACTAATTTTGAATAATCTTTTTAACAGATTGCAAGTAAATAAACTGCTTAAAATAATATGGCTGCTTCTAAGTGCGGAAGAAAAAGAAGAATTAATATTTAAAAATGCAGTAGTTGTTGCTCCATAAAAATATGAAATGTTACGTGCAGCTTTGAAGAAATATTATAAACTTATCTCTTATCATATTCTTCAATCATTTGCACGATTTGTCTTCTTCACTCCGATTTACATGATATATATAAATATGAATATATATATATATATATATATATATATATATATATATATATATATATATATATATATATATATAATATATATATATATATATATATATATATATATATATATATATATATATATATATATATATATTATATTATATATATATATTTTATTTATTTATTTTTTTTTTTTAATCACTATTGTCCGTATATTTAGAGCACTTCATAATTGACAAAATAAATATGGTCGACATTTTAGCTACGCTACTTAATTGGTTTTGTACTATGTATAAGATTTTGCTTTCGAGCTTACTGTAGGTAACGGAAGCTATATCTGTATGTGATTGTTCAGAAAAAAAAAAAAAAGTTTTATGCCTCCGATTCCAAATATTCCAAGACAGAAATCCGTTTCAGACATCAGAGGAACTTTTTGGCTCCGTGTCTGTCTTTTTTGGGATCCAACATAATTATCTTAAAAACTACTCGTCCGATTCTATTTTCCGGCAGACTATTTTTACCCCTATTCTTAGTTATAATTCTGTATTTTTTTTTCTTTTGTTTCAGGTAATTTCTAAGCCATACGTATATTCATGTAGTCCTTTTTGAGTTCTCTAAAAAAGTTAACAAAGGTATTTCTGTAATATCATATCTATTTACTCTTAACTATAATATGATTGGATGAAAATTAGTTTTATTTATGTACGTTTTACGTATGTTTTAATTATTCATAGTTTAATACGTACATATATATATTTGAAATATTGTAAGGATTAATAAGAATTTTTTTAAACCAGATTATGGATTATCAGTTATGCAATTAATAGCAGTTTTTGTGTGGGTCATTGTAGGGTTGTAAAACAAAGAAGTCCAGTCATGCACCATGACTTAATAAGCGAATTTTTAAAGAAAGCTGCGTATTATTGGCTTATAATATAACGTATAATATTATAACGTTTTTATGCTATTTTTGACCCTAAATTGTCAAAATTTGACCCCTAAATAAACTCCAAAAATTCTGGCCAACCAGCTCATCGTTTCTTTTGATATTATTGACTTTTTAAAATTTGTTTGAAATTCTTAAGTGCATTCCAGGGGGAGATATCGTGTTGAGTGACACATCGTCTTGAGTGAAATATACATACATACATACTTGAAAAAAAGTGTTAAATTTTAGGCATCAGAATCAGAATGGTCAAAAACGGATTTCCAAATTCTTAAACATTCCCATTACAAAAATTTTGAAGCCATTGCAATAGCTTAATTTTCTTTGAAATTCACTAAAAGGTGTTTACTTTCATACGTGATTCAAATTGGCTATGTTTCGTCTTCCTTCGAGATTATGGATTAATCAGTAATGAAAATAGTAAACAAAACATAAACAGAGCATGATTTGGTGCGTGTATTTTAACTAGCTTATGGTTTTAATATGTATATTTCAACCCTGAGTATATTATAATCAAACATTGTGCAAAATCGTTTATCAGCTTTAAGACCATTTTATGTATCATTATTTAATTTTATGTATTTTTTTTTATTTAAAAGTTAATAAATAACAGATAATATATCAAATGAAACAATTCTTAAAAGCTGATAAACTTCTGATTATTACTGACAGGTTCTAGCTATTGTTAAATTTATTTACTTTGTTCTGCTTACTTGATTTAACTTTATTACGTCAATATTGACAATTGTGATAAGTTATTTATTGTCAATGTAGAAAATTAAACGAATAACAATATAATGAATCGAATTACCTACAGGTGGAATAATATTGAATATTCTTACCACTATTGGTTATCTTTTTATAGATAAAAATGTTCGTTTTGCTTACTATTAACCTTGTGTTTTATGTGATTTACTTATTATTTGTTAATTCTTTTTTTATTACATATTATAATTTTCTAAACTTTCGATGTAAAATTGTTTTAATGTCGTTTAATAAATTTATAATGTAATTATTTATTAAAGTTAGAGTTGGCTTACACTGTAGAACGTTTTGGGTGGTTATAAATATAGTTTACTTTACCTATTCCTGTATTAAGGTAGATTTAGATTAATTAGGTAGATATTTTAGATTAACTGTTTATGTGTTTTTATTATTTGAAAATGTATACTTTATTATCTAGGTTTATTAATACTGATAACACATATTGCTTAACGTATAGTAATTTAAGGTGTGTAGGGTGTTAAAACGCTTATGGTTTACTGTAGATGATACGCGTGGTATTTACGGCTGATTACTAAGTCTTTACGTTACCTTATTTCTCTAAGCAAGTTTCTCATTGGGGTAATAAAACGGGTTTTACCTTAATGTACTTGGTTCATTGTTTTATACAATGTTTGAGCAAGTAATATTGTTAAATGTTATTTGCTGGGGTTGCTATAAGCTGTTTAAACTCGGTGTAGTTAAGATACGCAGTTATTCCCTTTCAGTGTTTGCCATTTAGTGCTGAGCTCAACTCGGTGTGATATTATGTCAGATGTTTTGACCTACAATTTTTATTACTGTAAGCTTGTTTTTTAGACCTTGATTACTTTAACTGTTTTGGTAACTTAGTTACCTTTACCATAAAATTTAATTGTGGTTGTAAGCTTGTAAAAAAAACCGGTTTAATGTTTACATAATGGTCTTCGTTGTATTTTATTTTTATTCCTGTTTATCAGTATAATCTTGGTATCAATCTAATTGTTATGCTGGCCAGCAAACTGGTGATAATCTGACGAACAATGTTTTATATATGGCTATTTTATTGTTTGACATGGAATTTTATGTATTTAGTCAGGAACCGTATGAGGTAAAGGGAAATTTTTAATATTGTCATTAATGTAAGTGGCTACTTGTTCAGCTGTGATAGATTAGTAAATACCTTGTGTTTCAATTATGTTATAGGCTTGAAGATGACCTAAGCAAAGGTCGAAATATAGCCAGGATGTATTGAAGCAGCGTTTAAGATTTATTATCCCTATTTGACCTAAAAACCACTCGTTCAAATGTTTATATATATATATATATATATATATATATATATATATATATATATATATATATATATATATATATATATATATATATTATCATCTGTTTGCTGTGTCAGATTATCTACTATGTGATATTAATTATTATCATTTCGAAAAAAAGAAACAAAAAACCCTAGGTTTTCACACGAAATATTAAGTTTAATACAACTTAACAAGCCGAAACCGGTTATTTGTTAATAAATACTTTGTGTGAAATCCTCGTGATTTTTTTTTTTCCTTTTCAATATGACGATTGTTTATTCTTTTTTGACTAACCTCATATTCATCTAGATAAAACTTATCTATCACGACAATTGATATTTCAGCATTATATCCTACTGAGATAAAGGTCCGTCTATTATAATATATTCGTTTTGTATAAATATAAAGCGTTTACTTCATTTAAAAAACTTTTATTTTTTTATGTATACTTATACAGACACACATACATATACAGTATGTCCGCGGATGGAGTTGCCTACACGTGAAATTAAAAAAAAAAAAAAATCCATTTTCAATGAAAAGTTACTCTTCATAAAATCTCCTACTTGTTCTTAAATGAAGATTTATAGTATTGCTTTTCGTTCAAAATGTACCCTGTACCCAAAAAGTACAATTTTCGATAATCGTACTAGAGGAAACCGGACCAAATTTCGAAAAAAATATTCATTATTTTGTTTATTCGATCCAATTATGTTTGTTTAGATTCGATTCAAATTTTTATTTCATGTAGAAATGACGAAAATCGAATTTTAACCCCCCCCCCCCTACCATTTATAAAATGCCAAATTTGTCTGATTGTTATAAATAAGGGGTCGATTTAGAGGTCGTATTGAGTGCATTAAAGGTTGTAATATTGCTTTTTTGATAAAAACAATATGAAAGCATTTATAGGGGAAATCTTATTCATTACTTAATTAAATATTATTTATTTTCTAATTTTATTTATATAAACATGATTTATTTTATGTTTTAAAATGATAATTCTTCTATTTAAGAAATAAATAATATTTAAAAATAATAAATACGATTTCCCATATGAAGGCTTTTATATTGTTTTTATCAAAAAAGCAATACTACAACTTTTAATACACTCAATATGACCTTTATATCGACATCATTTTGTTGGTATGTATGTGTACAATATTTTACAGGGATTATCTGAAGAATAGTTAACATTATAGTTTTGGTTTCTATATAGAAGTATTCCTTAGATATGACAAGTGTTTCTAATATAATTAGTTACAGAGTATCTTTATGAATTTTCTGATTTACAATGTATACCTGAATTATGGTTTTTTTCTTAGATATCTAAAGTATTTTATAAAAATTGCCATTTCTTGAAGTTTATTTATAACCTAGTGAATCTTATAAGTTTGCTATCATATAACCTGTATGTCTAAGATATATTATAGTGCTTTACTATTATTAATGTCCATTACAAAGTATATTTGTATTTGTATTGAAGTCTAATATTTCTATTTACATTATTCTTTCACTACTAATATAATAGTATGTCTAAGTAATATAAAGTGTTTTTTTTTTTTTTAAATAATATAGTCTCAATACTAATGTAATTGGAGTAATAAGATATTTTATGTTTTCTAATATTAAGATGCTTTCCTCCTAGCGTACTACTTGTACAAATAATTGATTTAATTATA
The DNA here is from genome assembly GCA_951217055.1 of Gerris lacustris. Taxonomy (NCBI): domain Eukaryota; kingdom Metazoa; phylum Arthropoda; class Insecta; order Hemiptera; family Gerridae; genus Gerris; species Gerris lacustris. The sequence continues at coordinate 47,858,014 of OX578283.1, forward strand.
TATTACTTAATTCAATAAATATATTGATTATTAATTTAAAAGTCACTTTGTAGAAAATTATAAAAAAAAGAAAATTCTATTAACCTTATTAGACTAAGATTACATAGCAATGCATATTGCATTGCCAGAGTTAGTCGAATCTATCGACATTATAAAAATAACCAATTGAATTCATGTTATAAGTTATAGATCTTCAATCAGATTATATAGGAGTGAATATGGAAATTACATTGGACGGTTAAAAGGCTAAAAAATAATTAATCTTTGAAATAATAAAAATAAATAATTTGACAATTTTGTAATACATTTTTAATTTTATTATATCTCTAACGATCTTATTTGAAAAAAAAACTTAACTGTAGGAGTTTAATTAAATTTAATTGAAAAGGATTAATTATTTAATCTTTTTAAGATTGTATTGGGTGGCATTTAACATTGCAGACGTTTTAGATAAGTAGGTATAAAATATTTTTAAAAAATTGATAGTTTTATCTATCCAAAAAATCGAATATATTATCTTTATTAATGTTAATTCTATGTTACAAATGTTATACCTAATTTTTTCTTTCATCTTTATACAATGCTTATCAATATAAATTGAATTTATATTAATGATTGTATTAACTTGATTGTTTATTAAGGAAAACAATTTTTTTTAAATGCAATGTTGTGTTGTACATAGCCTGGATGAAGCAACATGAATTAGTGCGAAACGTCAGGTTATTATTAAAATGCACGTAGCTGTCAACTCTCTGACAGCTAACGTAACATTAGTCATACCCCTGTTTATTCATTCTGACAGAGAAGAACATTTCATTCTGTATATATTAATGTTGATTGTCCTGTCGTCTAGTAGTTATCATTGTCATCAGCTGTGCCTAAATCTGTTACAAGTGTGATTACAACAATATTATTATTTATTTAGATATTCTTGTTATTATATAAATTTTAAATTATGGTCTTGCTAAAAAACGGCTCTCATTATTAGTATTTACGTTTTCTATACAGGGTTTTTAAATTGCAATTTATTGTGTAATCTTCGTGTTTTGTGATTTGTTAATAGTTGTTTGTATATATATCATCTATTAATATGAAGATATACCAACAAAATCTTGCTGAAGTATTGCTGTAATTAGTAGAATGTAAGTTGTGTGTGAGTATTTTCGATTACAATTTATACTATAATATTCTTGTCGAGTGAATTGTGAATAGTTGCTTCTCAATCATTCATATACATTATTATTATTATAAATAATAATGAATATTTTTTGCTAAATCTTGCTGAACTATGGCTGTCATTACTCAAATTTTGTTTTCCTCTGTGTATTTTAGATTACATTTCAACGTATAATCTTTGTTTTGTGTGAATTATAAATAGTTTGTTTTAAGTAAAATTTAATTGATATAACTTTTTAATATTATTTAATATTTTTATTTAATGTATTTAATTCTCTTTTGTCTGTCTTCCATGAAAATGTTTATATAATACTGATATTTTTGTTATTCCGTATTATATGTTTATATAATACGGATAACAATTTATATACTATTTAGGATTTTTATTAGTAGTGACTAAATCTGTTTTGATTATGTTTGTGTGTATATATTAGGTGAATGGACAAAAATATTTACCTACTATATAATATTTTAATTTTGTTTATCTGTCTTTTATGATTATATTTATATTGCTGATATTTTTTTAATTAAAATTGTTTACTATTTATTATTTGCATTTATAGTGTCTGTTATGATTATGTTTATATTGTTGATAATTTTATTAAAAATTGTTAACTATTTATTATTTGCATTAATAGTGTCTGTCTGTTAAGAGCAGTCTAACTAGTCCAATAAATTTTTTAAGTTAATAGTTTTGGTATCAGCAAGGAATAAGTCTGCCACGAGTTTATTTATGAGTATAATCATTGTATAAAAACGTTTGTTTTACTTTACCTTGAATAATATTTCGGTTTTACAACTGTTGTTAGTAGTGTCTAAAGCCATTATGAAAATGCTTCTTTTGATATTTCCTGTCTTACGGCCTTTATTGCTTGCCTTAATAGATTAGGAGATTGTTATAACTTCTACAATTTCCCAAATATTATTGTTGTTTATCATGTAGTTCCTAAGCTCATAAAAAGATACAAGTATATATATTACTGCTCACGGTACATGACTTCGAGTTGTAAGGTGCCCGCACTACTTTTATATCAGAGTTAAAGCAGTTTACTGAGTGACATGCGGCTCCCTCCTTATTACAGACTACAGACCCCCCTACTCTACCAAGTTTATAAAAGGCCAGCTGACCGCGCTACCATATCGATCTACCAACCTGTGACTCCATGATTTTAATATCCTCTCCCCTCCTACCTCCTATTACCTCCTTTTTCCTGATTTTTATCTAGCCTGTCCCTCGCCCATCGCTAACTTTCCTCGTAAGAACGGTTTGAAAAACTCGGGCAAAAAAAAAGAAAAAGCTTCGGGCAGATATTACTATGTAGTTTCAATTTGAACTATTCATGAAAGCTAGGTCTTATAAAACTTTCTTTAATTTAATTAAGAGATGTAATAATGTATAAATGATAAGAATATGATGATAATAAACGCTGTCATAATAAATTAATTACATTTTGCTTCCGAGCTTACCGAAGATAACGGAAGCTAAATATTCCAAGACAGAATTCCGTTTCAGACATCATTGAACATTTTTTGGACTCTATCAGTCTGCCGTCTGAGTCTCATTTCTTGTGAACCAAAACATCTTAAAAACAACTATTTGAGATTATTGCAATTTGGATGTAGGTCATAATTAGCCCATTGCTTGTCCCATATAAGTTTCAACCTTCTGCGCCTATTTGTTTCTCATTTATTTACACCTATATCTTCAAAATGGCATCTGATTTTTATGAAATTTGGTTGAACTGTCGAAAGTAGCCCGCATTTCAACCATTTACTCTTTTTAAATTAAGCTAAATTGATATTTTACTTCATGTAAAAAAATCAAAACAGGACAATTAAATTAATTTGACAATTTCAGGTTGTAAAAGTACAAAATTGTAACAAGTGTACGAAATAGGACGCGAGGGAGCTATGTGCCACACTCACTGGCAGACTATCTTCACTAATAAATGTATTTAAAAGGCTATTTGCTAAAAAAAAAAAAAAAAAAAAAAAAAAACCATCCTCAGTAGGTACCGGTGAAAATTCAAAGAACAACCTGTCCGATATTACTCGAATTAGACCTTTTAATTTATATTTTATTGTATCTTAATCAAGTGACTCTAGTGATTATCTAAAGGACAATTATAGTCCAGTTAACAAATTTCTGATTTGGGCATATTGTGGAACTAAATAGGAAAGTTTCAACATTTGACACAGTTGTTTATTGATGCTTGAAAATTAACTTATCAAAAGTCCTAAAAGTTCTGAGGACATCCTAGGGGAGCTAAGGCCGCCATTTGATAATTTATATTTTAACACAATTACTGCATTCTAATTTTATCATTACTTTAAAAAGATCTATCTATCTGTGAAACCATTATAATATATAATTAAATATAAATATATATACTCGTATATACAGACTGTCTATGGATTGAGTGCACGTGGGGTGAAAATGGCAAACAATTTTCGTGTTGAAATTGAGCCTCTAGGCATATTAGTCCTTCTTGGTCTTATGTTGTGACTATAAATTTACAAAATATTGTCAAGAGTAAAGTATGTACCTTTGTTATTAAAAGTAACAAAAATATTCACTTACAAAATACGCGCTGAGCGTTGTGTAATGGTTGTTGACAGCATATTTGAATAATCGTTATATTATTTGTTTAATATATAAGTTGTTTGTTATTTAATAGACATTAGGAATTTGTACTTTATGGTTTTTTAAAATACAAAAAATCAAAGTTGGGCGATCAAATTGAAAATTGACACTCTGTAATAACTTTTATTTTCGAACAATTTTTCTAAGAAAATATTTTTGATATTGTTAAAAAGAAATGTGCTGAACTTATGAAAATTTTTGAAAACTTATCGTAACAACACCCTGTACAATAATTAATTGGACCAAATTTTTAAAACTTCTTAGTTTGAGAACAAGCAGGGCTGGGTGCCCAGAAGCACAAATTTGAACTCTATTTTTCTGATCATTTATACCCACGTGTACTCAATTCGTGGACACTGTATATTATAACATATGCACAACCCGGTAATGGGCTCTGTACAGTATATATCGGGTTTGTTTGTTTCTGAAGTTAGTTTGAGGCTATCAACGCCAGACATCATCTGATTTTTTTACGAATATTATTAATAATTATGGATTATTCAGGTAGAATCGTAACGTCAAGCATTACTTTTTTTAAATTTCCATTTCTATAGCTGTAGCTACTTACTATTAATAATGTTAATATGTGTCATTTCATGCTGGATGTTATTTTGTTTTCAAAGTAATAGTGTAACACAATATGCAATTAAATTAAATAAATAAGTACTCGACCTAAATTATATTATTTATTAATAGATTATGTTCAAACGAATGATCGCGTTTTTTCACTAAATTGGGAACATGGAAATGTTTTGCATTTTTTTTTTTTTTTTAGTGTAATTTGACAGCCACGCTAACAATCCACAGCTAAAAATATAACTGAATTCAAATGTGAATATATTAAATATTAAAAATGTATTCCCTTTCTATTGTGGTTAAAACAAATAGTTAAAAATAATCGAAATATATTTAAACACCTACATATTTAAATACCTATATAACAATGAGTTTTAAAAATTAATACTTATAAAGTTATAAAAATTAAAAATAGGAATTATTCATGAATGTTAAAAAATAATAATAAATAATACAATTTCGTAACAAGATAAAAATTGTAACAAATAAATAAAAATAAAATAAAACTTAAAATATAATTGTTTACGATAATTTGGAAAATCGGGAATTAATATTTCATTGTTTAACGATAACGAGCATAAACGTGTTCTTTGTTTGGTATTCAACATTTAGCTATTAAACTTGTTAATAATTTGAATATTTATTTTAAAGAAACTAGACATAAACAGTACTTAAAATATATCAATCAATATATTATGCTAAAAATGATATAAATAAAATGTTACAAATATGCATGTTTTTTTTTATCTGCTTCTATATATTTTAAGCATGCTACTCTAAAAAAATTTTAATTTAAAAGAATGGTGTGAGAAAGTAGGTTAAAACCTTTATCAATATTTAATATTACTTTTTTGTAAATACGATAACGATAAACATTATTTCCGGTCTAGAAATACAAATTTTCTTCTTTATTTTTACTAATTATTTTGTGCATGCACATTGTATATACATATAGTATGTATATATATGTTTATACATTGTACACGGAATGTGTTTATAAATTTAGTGGATTGGTATCTTCTATAAAATTATTTGGAGAGTGAAGGTTTGATCAATAGTCAGTCTACTTACTTTTTTAGCGTGTGAATGTGCCACTTAAAATAAAAGAAGTTAAGATAGTTTATAAAAGAATTATTTTAAAGACAAAAATCATAATAAAAAGTAAACAACAACAAGAATAACAACAAACATTTGTGAAAATAAATAAATAAACAGTGTTGACAAAAATTGATAAAAAGTAATAATTTCACTATAGCACTGTTATTAAAACACCGTCAGGTTAGAACGTGTTTAAAGGTCACAGCTAGCGGGTACGTATTTGCGGAGGCCCGAAGGGATTCATCTATGGCAATGCTTTTGCGGCTCCGCGGAAAGTTGGTTCCAAACCATCTTTATGCAGCGCCGCTTTAAAACCTGAATGTAACCTTCACTTCGTCCTATTCTTATTTCCTTTCTGTATTTTTATATGTAAATTGTTTTATTAATAATATATTTGTATCTGTTCACCTGTTCCTTCATTATTTTTATTATATCTGTGTTTTATCTTTATCTGTGTATTATATCTGTGTTTTTTATATCTGTGCTTATTATATCTGTTCCTACATTATTTTTATTATATACCTATTTCTTATTTATGTATAATCTTATTATATAATTTTGAAGAAAGTGAACTAAATTCAAGTTGAAAACACGATGTTATAATTGGCCTTGTTTATAACCTGGCCCACCAAAACTCGAGGGGAAGGAACAGCGACTCTATCTCGGCGGCTCCCGAAGATATATTGTTATCTATATAATAGCCCTCCGCAATTACGTATCCGCTAGCTGTGAACCCACTTTTTTAAGTCATTCGAACCGTTTTAAAAACAATGAAGGAAACCTATTAGATAGGGAACCTTCCTGTTGATATGTGTAAACGATTGATATACCTGCACATGTCGGACAAACCAGTGCATGGTTTTGGCTGCAGTGCAAGTCCCGCCCAGACTGCCGAGCCGAACCGAACAGAGGAAACGAGCCGATCATTAGTCTCTGCGCATGCCCAGTCTGAGATGTGCCGACGCACTTTAGATTGGGCACGTGCAGAGACCAATGCTCGGCCCGTTTACTTTGTTCGGTTCGGCAGTTTGGACTTTACTATAAATACACGATTCATAAACGATCCTTGAGTAGGTTGGAACAGTTTGGAGGACATTACGATACATAGTCCCAAGTAAGGTTTGGAACATTTTTTATCCATTGCGCATGACGGTTCCAAACCTTATGATAACCGCTGTTTATGACATTGTTAATATTGTCAACAAAACTGATTTATCATGGTTTAAACAGTTCTGGACACTTTCATTAACCAGAACTCATTATCATATAATCAGTAGTGGACTCAAAAATGTTGTATTATGAAGTGGATGGCTATTTTTCTGTCTTGTATCTTTATCATTGCTATCTTGGAACATATGTCTGTTCTTTTACAGAGCAAAATATTCAGCCATTTAGTATTACTTCATGCATTTTTCTTTAATTCTTCGTAAATACGTTTCCAGATTCTCTATGTCACACACTGCTTTCGTTCTTTTGTTAAAAATGTACGTCTATTTATTTTATTCAGCTAACTTTTAACATGAACTTTGATTCTGTAAAACTCGTTCCTTATATTTATAATTCTGTAATTGTTACAGCAGCCTTTTGTACTTTTGAAACACATTGCATAAAGTTTGGTTGATTTTAACGATTAAAAAAAAAAAAAATGTTAACTGAAATATTAGTCAGAACTAGCTTCGTTTCTTTAACGAGGTAAACTTTGCTTTAATAACCAAAAACCTATACTAGTTAGAAACTATTGATTCATCTAATCGATTATAAGCAATATCAAGAGTATAAGAGTGAAAATGAATAACAGGATTAGACCGGGAGTTCAGTGTTGATCATACTTCGTAGAATAATTTAAAGGGCCTTCTCTGGAGTAGGTTTAATAGCTCTAGACTTAACAGAAACTTGTGGATCACAAAGAGAAGGACGGTCCAAAGGCCGAGCCCTTGGCCCTTAGTACAAGGGGTTAATTAAAACTTGTAATAGACTGCCGTTCTCGCTCCTACTTCAGTATCGCCAATTGACCATTTGGGCTAAAATACTAACCGTTCTATACACTTAAAAACGACCTCTTAAACATTAAGTCTCTTTCAAAGATTATAAATTAAAATTTAATTTCATCACTTGACATTTTTTAATTAGCATTATTTATAAATTAATTTCGAACTTTTTTGAAGTACCAAATTGGGATAATAAGCGTTGAAAGGATTTAAGAAGTTCTTTCCTAGTTTCCAACTAATTCAAACTTAATAATTGTAGTGCTAATTTAACTTCACTGGAAATTAAATCGCAGTCACTGATTCAACTAGTTATAATTACTACCAATGTCTTGATATATTTTTAACTTTTATTCTGTAAGAATAAGTTAATTAACTTAGTATAATAGTAACAACTTAGTTTTCTTCATAACAAATTTAAAAGTCAATTTATATGTATATACATATATATATATTTTAAATAAATTATTGAATATGTAAAATGTTCGATTTTATTGTAAATAGGTTCTTGTTTTATGCACCTTTATAAAAGTATAAAATATTTTTCCTGTTTTCCTGGAGTAAAAGAATAGTATAAAAAGAGTAAAGTCGTGTCCAGTACATGAACGTATCTTACATTAATCAATTATTCTCTTCAACTATAAAAAAAATGCTATTAGTGGCACATGTGATTAAGTCAATGTGAGTAAATTTTATAATTACTTAATCATAACATTTCGTGAATTTATTTTCCTGTGTATTATCAATATATAAGTCGATCACTCGATGCAGAATATTGGAGCATAATTGGAAGAATCTTCCACTTAGACTAGAGTCTACAAACCAATCGACGCGAATGGAGCCTAGTTTATAGATGATATTTGGACTAAGACTTAAGTTCTAGAAGAACTTGATGTAGACAAAGTAATTTATTCCATCGAACAGGTCTAAATGATCCAGGTCTTGTCATTATCGATCATTCATTTTCAGCTAAATATATTTTAATGTTTAGACCTCTAGTTTATTTAGGTGACCTGTTCGTTCAAGAACGAAAGCTAAGTAAAAAAACAGTTTAAGTATAACTTTTAATTAATTTTTACACTATTTATAAGTAAAGTAGTATTAATGAATAAGATAAAATGAATAGTACCTACTTGATATAGTGAATTATATATTGCATTTCTAATATATTGAACGCGTTTTGTAAAAGTCTTGTCCCATGTGATTAAGTCAATGTGAGTAAATTTTATGATTACTTAAGTGACATAACATTTCGTGAATTTATGTTCCCGTGTATTACAGTTAATGATAATAATAATGAAATTGTCTACATTCCATTCTCATTATGTAATTATATTTTTGCATGCTATCTTACAATATTGTAGGTGTTAATACAAGGTCAATTGATTATTATAAGGTAATTGTTTGTAATTTTTTTCCTCCTTTTAAATATTCATATACATTCTTTGTTCAGTTAAAAATGTATGACATTTGTTTAAAGAAGCATATTTTTTACGTTTAAAATTGTGAGTTTCTAATAAAAACTTTTGTAATAATTTATTGTCACAAGAATAATATTACATGTTAGAATAGAAAGATTTGGTGGAAATTTATGTGAAAATTGTTCCCACGAAAAAATGTATGCATAGTATAGCTATTATACAGAACACAAATTTAAGCTCTATTACTCTATTAATAAATTAATGTAGCTCCTATAATAAGATAATTATGGATTTTAATCAATTTTTTCGGTGTAATCTTAGGTTTCGACCTTTACCCTGAATTGTTGTATTTTTATTTTTACCTGGGAATTAAAATAATGTATTCATATCAACAAGGTCAAGTTGTTAAGTTGCTTATAAGTCCGACTATTTTCACTGCTAATTTATTTTAATTTGATTTTTTTTCTTGTTTTACACCAATAAACCCTATTAAGACATTTTCCTATTTTGTTTTATGACTACTTAAAAGTGTTTCTATATTAAAAATATTTTACCACTATCTTTTTATACTGTAGACGTTAATTTAAAGTTTTACTCTGACTAATACTAGATACATTTTACTTTAAGCGAAAATTTGATTATGAGATTTTGATTGATTTTCACGTTTTGAGGTCTCCTGGGTCCAAAAAATGTCTGTCGTCTGAGCAGCACGCATGAAGCGTTGTTTACATTAAAAAAAAAATAGTTGACTTATTTCCGAGTAAATTTAAGTCTTGTGTAATGTAAATTTATTACGAGTAAATAATAAAACGGACATGCGCAATGGATAAAAACCGTTCACACCCGACTTAATTCGTACCGACCTCCAAACTGTTCTAACCTGCACAGGGATCGTTTGCGAACCGTTTACTGTAGGTCGAAACGATCCTTCCCTAACTTAACTGTTAGGGTCCTACCTAACACTGTTACAATGTTAGCGCATATACGTTTAAAACTTGTCCTAAACGATTCCCGAACGATCCTCGGAACGATACAAATAGAGGGGGGCGGGGGGTGGAACAAACCTATTGTACACGCTCTAGGTATTTTAATGCTAAAAAAGAAAATGTAAAAATATAAAATTCTTCCCTGTTTACAAGTACACTAACATATGGAGTTAACAATTTTATCTTAAGCACTAAAATATCACAGCACTATCTTTGAGAAGTTTGAAAGAGAAAAAAATGTAATATACATAACTGAATTGGCATTGAAGCGACTTAGTGTCAAATTTATTATCAGAACCATTATATACATCATGTTAAAGCACTAGCTTCGAGATTATATTGATAAACTAATTAGCTTTCTTCTTTTTTGTGTAAAATAATAATTAAGTGCATTTAATTTCGATAAATGTTATCAAATGTTAACCATAGATATTTTTTTCACTTGTTTCTTCGTCTTTCTCAATTTTATTCCGTTTAAGTTTAATATTAACGAGGTACAATTATATATAATTAGAGACTTTGATAAGAAATTACATAGTTAGATGTAATTATGCTAAGTATTCGGATTCATAGTTACAGTCGTCCTTTTTTTATGGTGCGACGACACTATCATTCGTAGGGGTTTAAAAATGAAAATAAACTAGAGCTATTACAAGTTTGTGGAGTGCATTTTGTTTAATTTTAACATGAATTATGCTTAATTTTTGTGCGTTACAAGAATTAAATTTATTCTTCCTCCCCCCCCCCCCTTAATTATCTTAGACCGTAAACGTCTTCTAGAGTAGATGTAATTGTTTTAATGGTATAATTACCTAAACTTGTCCTTTTTCTAGAGAATGAAAATGTTGTTTTTTTTTCTCTACAAATAATGTATTCTGTCCAGTGTTAAATTAATTTAATTGGGGTAAAGTGTTTTTACCGAGTTGTACAATTTAACTGTTATTTAGAGTAGTTTATGGTTAAACACCGGAGATATTCCCTTATCTTAATACTTTTTTATTAGTCTATGAAGTTTTTTTTTTTTTTTTTTTTTCAATTGCGCCGTATAATTTATAATAGTTAAAAGTTTGTGGCCCATTATTATGACCTTCAGATGCCTGTCTTGATAATGGTATCATAAATTAATGTCTTACAAGATTTTGAACATAAAACCAATACAGCTTTATAGATATGTCAAAAAATGAAGTGTATACCTTCTTAACATCCACATTATTAAAATTTATTAATTGCCGCTACGTTTGAGAACCATGCATAAAATTTTATTTTAAGGTGTACCTATTATTATTATCCATCACACGGAAACCTTTGGCTTCTGAAAACCATTCTGCCCACTGAAAAAATAAGGGTGCTTTTTTTTCTTGACTAAGGCTCTGTCCCTGCTTAAATGGAATACTACCTACTCCACTACACCTATAGAAATTTTGCTAAACCTGATTTGCACTGCAGACCCACGAACCACATGTCATACTTAGAACTTTTTACGTCCCCTTGAAAGAAAAGGAAAATATTGCTTCTCTATAAAGTAAATGATTAACATAATTTTTTTCCCATCTCTTGGTATATTATATATAGTATACCACGAAGAAGATATGGATATCGCCGGTGCTGGTGAAAGTTAAAAGAACCTCTACGGTTGAGGAAAACACAAATCAAATCACCAAATAAAAGGGTGAAAGTTTGGCTTAATAAAATGATAATAAAGTAAATCATATTAAAGTAGATTATAAACAGATTTTTTAGGGCAAAAATGAGTAATAAAGATAACTGAAAATAATAATCTTTGGTTTAAGACTTCTATAAACTAAAAAAAAAAGTGTGGTGTCGCGGGACACCCGGTAGGAACGGAGTTCCTTACTTTTTTCATTAAATCTATATACTATAAAGCCGCATGGCTAACTCACTCACTCACTGACATTAATGTTTACCCACTTCCAGAAGAGCTAGAGACTTGAGGTTTGCGCCATTCGACGCGCAATGTCCTTATTGTGAACCAAAATAATTATAAAAAGTTTACTTTTCCCACTCCTTCCCCCCCTAAAAAAATAAAAATGGCCGACTTGATTTTTAAGCTGTTTTGGGGCTAATTGCAGCTAAACGGTAAGTCGTATTGGAAAACGGACAACACCAGCGGTAACTGATTTTAAAAGATCTACAACTTTGGTTCTATGACTTTTTGTCGTACCTCTATCGGTTGTACCCTAAATGGTGATAATTTTGGATTTTTTTTTGTTTTTATTTTTCTCTATTTTTGACTTTGAATGACCATATTTTTTACAATTGTAGACCGATTTTATTTCTGATTGGGGTGAATAAATCTCACACTAATGCTCTTTAAATTGAGTACATTTTATTTCATTAGTTCATCCTATTTCCTGAGAACATGAGAGTACACTTTTTCTTTTGTGCCGTGTCACGTGACCCCTTTTTTTGTTTTTAATATTGTGTCGTATATCATTTGAAAGGCCTTGATTTGTACATTAAAGCTATTATATTTATTTATTTTTTAAAAGTGTTGTACACGTACTTTTGTACCGATTTTTAATTTTGTTGTAGGTTAAAGGGTTTGAATAATTTTTTGTTATTAGGTTATTTTATTTATATTTGTATATTAGTTAAATTAATGCCCTTTTGTATTGTTTGTTTTCTTTAAAATATAATTTTGGTACCTTAGGCCTTAGAGTACAGAGGTACAAATGTCAAAGTTAATCTTTTATCATGTGATGTATATCGTTGAAAAGCTCTTGAATAGTGGATTAATTTTCGTTACGTTCTATTTTGTGGTATTTTTAGTTTTTAGGGGGGTAAAATTAAAAAACTGTTTTATAGCGATTTTTACGATTTTTTTTTTTTTTTTTTTTTTAAATTTAATTTTATTAAATTTATTATATGTGCTCTTATATTTTATTAGTTCATCCAATTTGCTGAGAACTTGAGACTAAACGTTTTTCTGTGTACCGTGTCACGTGACCCGTGACCACTTTTTTGGTTTTTAATATTGTATTGTATATAATTTGAAAGGCCTTGATTTGTACATTAAAGCATTAAGTACAGCATTAAGTACATTATTGTATTTGTTTATTTTTTAAAAATGTTGTACTCGTACTTTTGTAACGATTTATAATTTTCTTGCAGGTTGAAGGGTTTAAATAATTTTTTTTTTTTAGGTTTTTTTTTATTTATATTTATTTATTAGTTAAATTAATGCCCCTTCATTTTTTTTTTTTTTTTTTTTTTTTGTACCTTAGAGTACAGGGATACAAATGTTAAAGTTAATATTTTATAATATTATTTATATCGTTAAAAAGCTCTTAAATAGCAGATTAATTTTTGTTATGTTCTATTTTGTGTTATTTTTAGTTTTGAGGGGGGTAAAATTGAAAAAAAAAAACTGTTTTTATAGCAGTTTTTACGATTTGGTTGCTGGGTGTTTTGTTTATTAAATTAATTATATGTGCACCACATTTGGCGCATGTTAGATGCATTGTTTCTCCGAAAAATGTTTGTTAGTACCAAAGTTAATTAATACATATTTACTTTAATAGTGCCGCGCCATAAAAAGAGACAGAGACGGGAATATGTCCGATCTTCCCATCCTCTCCTGTCGCTCCCGTCACCCCACCTTACTCAATCCGCTCTACAACTTCACAGATACTAGCTCAGCTCCTCTAGACGTCAATAGTTTTCAACTTTGTTTCTTTGTTTGCTTTATCGTTTGTTTATTTTGTCATTTATAGACTGGGAATTATAACAGTATAATTAACCCGCCTGATGGCTACAATATCCCACAACCTCCTACAACATTACCAGATCTTACAAGTACCAACTACTATATACAAGTACCTGGCATATATCTACCTGGCCACTCGACGGGCAAAAGCTGGCCGTAGGCCAGCTGACGCCGGCGAGTGTAAATTATAAAATCACACTGCTAAGTACATATACATTGCTAACTACTAACTACTTATATATGGCGGAGATAGAAAAGAGACCAAATTAAAAGTAACGAACTGTTTGTACCTAGCAGAGTTAAGGTTAAATTAAAAGAAAATCATTATTTGTATAATTAAAGCAAGCGTCTTACTATAAATATATACTGAATATAAGAAAAAAGTTGATCATGATAAGTTTATAGTGAAAGAGTATGTTAGTTAAAGGAGTTTGGAATGAAATAGGACTGTTTTCTACCTACCCGGCCAATAAATTTAAAATATTATAAAATATATCTCTTCCCTACTCAACAGCTTCTGCTTGTATCAGGGTGAAATTTTACATGATTATATTTTATTTGTTTACAAAACAAAGTGACCTTTTTGACTTATTATATAACAAAACTAATCAAAACAAGTCAAGTAACAGGCTTCCTTAATAACACTTTTTCCCGTCTTTTGAAGCTTACGTTTACGCGACCGTTGCGCGTGAACGCTTGGGCGGATAACGTTTTCCGACGAACTCAGCCTGAGCATTGGTAAAATAAACATGTGTACCAAATTTCATCTAACTCGGTGATCTTTTACTCAAGTTATCGTCATGTCTAGATTTTGTGTCGGTGACTTTGTGACGGTTATTTTGTGACGGTGATTTTGGTCGTTTTTTTCGGATTCACTCTCCAGAACGTGCCATAAGGAACTTCGTTCCAAAAAAAATTAAATTACCAGATTTGTCATAAGATGTATTTTATACATTTTAGAAATAAATGAATTAATTAAAAAGGGCTGGAATTTAAGGAAGTTGGAATTGCCACAAAATATAATCATGTTAAACAAATAATATATATATTATATAGGGTTAACTAATTCAGTCTCACTCCGTTGATAAGAAGGCTGAGATGAGCCCAGTTTAACAGCAAAGCGTTGGGATAGATAAGCCTTTATTGGCCGAGTCCGGCTCAATTACTCGATGAGGTCTGGGGACAACTCATCAGATGACTCAGTCGATATCACAAGGGTTATGACATAGTTCACTATTATAGGTTGGATTGTTAAATATGTGGTGTCACTTAAAAGGTTATCCGACTACTAATTCTTCTGACTTTCTGACCGGTAAGTCTAGAAAAGGGTTAATATTATGTGAACTAGAGGGTCAGAGGTAGTTGACTTTTTTTTATGACATTTGAGAACCTAGGGCCCTCATTTGCATAAAGGGGGGAGTGCCTATCTCCCTATATTTATATAATATAATATAAATATTTATTTATATTTATAACACCTCTGAAGTCTAACCTTAATATAATTTTGTTTCTAAATAAAAATATAACTTTCTTGACAGGACTTAAGAAATTTCAATTACATATTATAGGTATATCACTTTTTTCATGAGGCCGAGACTTGCTGCTTTACATAAGCAATTCTATTTTTACACAATTAATAAAGAGAAGTAATTATGTACAATTTTTCATACGAAATTTCTTTACTTCATTAAAGTACTCAACTCACACATACTCCCCCCCCCCCCCCCCCTCTTAACTTTTGAACGGTTTGAGATAAATTAATGAAACTTGGGGGATCTCTACCATGCAAAGGGAAGTTTGTTTTCATGCAATCACCCACTAGGGACAACCACCCACTTTGCCCCCAGGCCACCCAACATCAAAATTTCAAATTGGAGCGTATATTTTTGATAGCATATTTGGATTCTACGGTAAAAAATAATAAACTTTTACTTGAAACTATTTTTTCTATCTCCAAAATTTTGCCCCCTACAGGGGGGCAAAGATAGCAAAATAACCCTTCCGAAATAGTAAAAAAATAACACTTAGATCGTTATAAAATCTAAACGGTTTGAAATAAAGTCATGGAACTTGGGAGATCTGTACCATGTAATGGGAAGTGTGTAATCATCCACTTGCGTGCTAGGGGCAACCTCCATTTTGCCCCCACACGCTGAAATCTACGATTTTTATACCTTTGCCCCCCTATAGGGGGCAAAATATTAGAGGTAGAAAAAAAGTTTGAAGTAAAATATTTTTATTTTTTGCCGTAGAATCTAAATCTGCTATCAAAAATATACATTCTAGGACAAAATTTTGAAGTTAGGTGGTCTGGGGCAAAATGGGAGGTTGCCCCTATAGCGCGGTTGCATGAAAACAAACTTCCCTTTACATGGTACGGATCCCCTAAGTTTCATTAATTTATCTCTAACCGTTTAGATTTTACAACTTATTATCGGTAGGGTAATTTTACTATCTTTGCCCACCTATAGGGGGCAAAATATTGGGAATAGAAAAAAAGTTTCAAGTAAAAGTTTATTATTTTTCACTGTAGAATCCAAATATGCTATCAAAAATATACACTCCAATTTGAAATTTTGAAGTTGGGTGGCCTGGGGGCAAAGTGGGTGGTTGCCCCTAGTGGGTGATTGCATGAAAACAAACTTCCCTTTGCATGGTAGAGATCCCCCAAGTTTCATTAATTTATCTCAAACCGTTCAAAAGTTAAGAGGGGGGGGGGGGGACTTTTGGACCACCCTGTATATTATAAAATATATATATCTGTGATACATTAAAAGAAATAATAAAATAAAATTATAGGTAAATCAGAATTGATATGTGAATTTTTCTCATAATACAAGAAGTACTTTCCTTACTTTTTCTAAAAAAAAAAACAATAATTGTGAATTACTATTATCATTAGAGAACGGCATTAAATAAACAATGAAGGCATCATTTCGAGTGAACTTTTATCTATTATGCATACGAGTAAAATTATTTAATGTATTCTAAAACTAAAGTTTTAGTTCATATTTTTATAAGCTCTTAAATGAGCGTCATGTATATTTCATATTTATACTCGCGCTTAATCGCTTAGGTACTAAACAGATCTATGTCGAAACTACGTTAAAAACAATGAGTATACTTCATACATTACTCTAAAACATTATATTTATGCTTAAACTTTCTCACTAATACTAATAAACCTTTGAAATAGATTATGTTAAGTTAATTGTAGTATTATAATGTTAATATGATGGAAGTTATTTGCAGATGATATCAAACTGAGTAATAAACGTTATTTTCTACATCAAGCACTTAATAGTTGTCATAAAGGTAGTTTGACCGTGCTGCTATCTCTTGATATGGTTCATTAACTACGTTAGACCTTGGATATCTTCACCTCTAATTCATTTTAACTAGACTGTTGATTGCTTTTGTCTTCGCCCATAATATACAAATACATACTTAGAGTTTAATTTTCCCTAATATTGATTAACTTAACTAAAATATTTTGAAACTGTTTTGTAATCCTTTATAGTTTTAGAAGAATCGTAGCTTATTTTCCTTGTCATCTTCTTTAACCAACTGTGACCTTAATAATCAGCCACTCATTATAACTTGATGAATCATTATTATTCTACCGATTTTATTCAACAAAGAACTAAATATAATATTTTTTTATTATTGAGTTAAGGTAAATCTATTTTATATCTTAGAAATTATCACATGATTTATAATTTGTTTGAAACTAAATTTTTCTCAGTAAATTTACAATACTATCGGTATATTTACTTTTATAAAAATCGTATTTTAAAATTTATTCTAATAAAATATGATGCTGAATTACTTATAATACTTATCTCTTTGTTCATAAAACTTTCGAATATTACTTTTTTTTACTGCTTTTTGTACTGTTAACTATTTTTACAACTTTTACAATCGACTTTATTCCGATTCTGGAATACCAATGAGTCGTTTAATTACTAACTACAAATATTTTATTATTTAATATCTTAGAATTATAATTCCTACTGTAAATACTCGTACATTTTAATAACACTCAATATTTTATTATTTACTAGAGTACTTTAATGCTTACTGTAAATGTATTATATTTATTCCAAGTACATAGTTAAATATTTATTATAGAATAGATTTACTGGAGCACATAAATAATTCTTATTAGTAGTATTACATAACTTGATGTGGCACAGTTTGCGCTACAATTTAGATTTTACTTATTTATTTATTTGAAGTAACTTTCTATCTAGATTAATATAATATATTATATATGATTCTATATTACTATAATTACCTGATGTTTGATTTAATCCAATATGTTATTGTACATTTTCTCGATGATTTTTACTTTATACCTTTCAAATGATTAGTTTGAGGAATAAATAATAACAACACTTATAACTAATATGTAAAACTATTCACTGAAATATTTTTTAAAGAAGCACTATTTTTCTTGTAGCTTTGAAGAATAACTAGTTGAAGGATGGTTTATTAATTTTGTTTAAATAACGATTCGCTGCAACTGTTGGTTGAGTTGTCGTGTTTTTTTACTTGTGAAACGAACCGTGAGTTTTTATATATTAGTAGAGTGTGAATGTCGAAGTATATACTGGTTAGGTTAGTGTAGTGTCGGTTGACGGTTGAGACCAGGTAGGTAGACAGCCTTATAGAGGGGGTAGTAATATTTTCAGTGGAGGGGGGCCTATATACCCAAAGGAAAGGTGGGGGTCGAAAGGGCCTTTAGCCTCTTTTACCTAATATGTACTGTACATATACACACTACACACGTGTCCTAGTCCTAGTGTCCTTTTTCATTCAATCCCCACGTGTAGAGTGAAGAAAAGGTATCCAACAAAATTCCATTCAATTCTAATACGACTGTGTGAGCTATGCTTTACGATATTTCACAGTTTCTCTTTTTTCATACCTTCACTTCTTTATAAAGATGTGATCGATATACTACAGTTTCCTCTTTTGCATCTTCCTGTTTCAAAATTGGTTTATATATACGGATATAATGAATTATACTCGTATGTGTGTGTTTATGTATTGGTCTCATTTATATATGTGTGTCTCATAATAATTCAGTCCTTCTGCGCCCATTGTTTTCTCTTCCGCTAGGGCACATACATTTACTTTCTCATATAAAAAGGAAGAATTGTGGTGGCGCGAATATTCTATTTTGAGATTTCGATGGATTTACACGTTTTGATGTCTCCTGAGTCCAAAATTTGGCATACATGTTCAGAAAGGTAGCAGCATACCGCATACCCCGAGGTGAAAACGAGAAATTAATTTTAGCTCCAAATTTGGGGGCGCTGCCCCCCAAAAACTCTGAAAAAAACTTGAAAAAAAAATTTCTCGAAAACGGTTCCGACGAGTTTGATTATAAAATTCTAAACTGTAGTCCATTTAAATACAAACCTAACGATATAAGCTGTTTTCCCAGGAAAAATCTAGTTCCTGAAATAATAGCTTTAAACGCGGATGGAGAGAGGCCGGGTTCGATTCCCCGCGAGGAGAAGTTTTTTTTATGATACATTTTGACAAAATGTTTAATAATAATTAAATGAACCTGCGAAAACTAATAAATAGAAAACACTAGGCTACGTAATTATGAACTAGATGAGAAAGTTTGTCTAGTTGTCTCGGACCGATTTTTTATTAACACTTTTATCCTCAACTCAAAATTAATATTCCAATTTTGAAGAAATTTGTATTGTTTGTCGAAACTAGCCAGCAGATACATTTTAATTAATTTAATATTGAATAAAAAATATTTGTGACCCTTGACCCTGCTGGAAATCTTAAGAAGTCTAGATAACGCACTTTCGATTCCTAGTGCGGTATTACAATATTTGGGTTTCGTAGATCATCCTCAAAAGCCTTATGCCGTGGGTGATGTGTCTGTCTGTCTGTCCGTCGTACTTTGCTTCATATCCCATTTAATATGCGCATGCGTAATGCGCAAAATGCATATTTTATATTTTGTATAATTTTCGAGATGGGTATCAAATTAAAGCTACCGAAGAGTAGATTTTTAGTAAGACTTTTTATGACTATTGTGCTTTTTACCGCCAATATTGCGTTTTTAGTGCCAAAATTTCACCTTCCCCCATCGCCGTTCCATCCTATAATTATTTTAGTCCTAAAATTATGAAATAATTCTTGCTAATACCTTTTGATAGGGTGATGAAAATTGCCAGAATATAATTAATTTAACGTTTTGTTATTTCCGATAAAATACATTATGACCCCCCGAGAAATCGAACCAAGGACATCTACTCTACTCTCCTTACTCTACGCAGTATTTTTTCTTTTGGGGGGATCTATTTAAATTTGTGTATATTTTTTTAATTTCATATAGGTCGGGATGGGGAAATACTAAAATGTTATTTTAGCAAATAATAGCGTATATATGCCGAATAATCTACGAAACCCTAAAAAGTACTTGCTTGATGCAAGTACTTCCCTGTGATTTTTTTTATACCCCCGTGACATTCGTTCGATAATAGAACGCGAGCAAGCTACTGCTCCACACTTATATTGGTTACATATTTTTTAAATTAACCTTTTACGCAGTAGGCATCAGTTGAAGGAAAAGCAGTTAAGAAAGATGTTACGACTTTACTCCTTATAAAGATGTTAGGACTTTTACTCCTTTCAGAAAAGAACCATTTTATAATTGTTGATAATAATATTGTTTCGTATAATATCTTTTAAATCCCCAATTACAAACGTCCATAGTATGAATAACATCTTTTAAATATTTTTTAGTATTGATAGAACAATAATACATTATCACAAAAAACAATGAAAAATAATACCTATCGTAATAATAAAAATAATTTTATAAATTCAAATAGAATGATTTTCAACCTTAAATCTTATTAGAATTGTTTTTGAAATGCAACATGAAAACAAAATAAATATTATGTGTATTATGCAATACTTATGTTAAAGGGCAAAGGGTATATTGAATTTCACTTCCATAATAAACCAAAGGGCAATTCAAGGAAAGGTCAGGGATCTTTAAGGTTAATGCAAATAATTTAATAGAAATTGTCCTAAAAATGTTTTAAGAGAGAATATTTTTAGAACTAAATTAGTGATAAATAATTAGATGATTTAGTCAATTATTATGCAAAATGTCGAGCAAGTTTCCATTTCTATTAGAACTCCTGATGGAAAACCCCTCACCTAAGTGTGTTCTCAATGTGCAAAATTATTAATATCCCCTCCCCCCTTTACCGTACACCTAATAATGTAAAGATTTCATACATAGATTTCATTTCAGAGGATATTATTTACTTGGTGTGGCATGCAACTATTAATTGCTTAACTCTTGCGCATAAGTTCGAATAAATAAAAACTTGCAAGTTTTTTTTTATTAAAAAGCTTTTTTTCCTTCCTTGTGCTTCGCCGATTTACATGTTTCATTTTTAAACAGGAGTTGAACCGTAAGCTTCATTCAAAGTATTGTCTCACCGTCCTCGATATGCAAGTTTATAGATATACTAAAATTATAGCAGACTAGACAATTTTAAAAATAGGTACAATACATGGACCACTTTAAGCGAACGTTATAACTGTGGCATTGACTTCGCTCCTAATGATAAAGTGGCACGTCTTTAGATTGTTACTCCCCTTATACAAAACAGAGGGGGAGTAACAGTCTAATGAAGGTGCACGGAATGTTTAGACTGTTACTCCCCTTATAAAACACAAGTGTTATATTCCTTTGTCCCAAAGTACATTAGACTAAACATTCCTTTGCCTTAATAGTTATTTAGTCAAAGACATTTATATTCTAAAAAATCACAGGGGAGTAACAATCTGAAGAAGTACCGATAAAGCTATATGGGAACGTCAAATTAAGATATTAATAAACACAATAAAAGAGGGGTACAGAGAGGAGTCTTAAGAGATGGGCTAAGGAGTGAAGCCGTTTCATTTTGTACAGGTCGTTGACTGAAGAGCAAAATGTATTTGGTAATTATTTTGGCCTTGGGTCGCACAAATAAATTTAAATGTGTGTGATGCTAGTCTCTAGTTCAAACTAAGGGGTGAATTTCTTAGTATTAATAGTGTCCCTTAGGAAGCAAGGGAACAAGATTAAGAACAATGCAAATCATGCTCTTCTAGTCCCAAGATAGTCTTTTCCATTTTTTTTTATTCAATGCCTCACTTACAATAGTCTCAGAAATACTATTGTGGTGGACTATTTTATTTTTTATTAACGAATCTAAAGCTATTCTTAAGTTTGCTCGTCAAGCTCTTAAAATTCGTTCCACTTTCCTAGAGCCAAGTGATACTAAACCTCTTTTTTCTTTTTGTACTTAAATTGTCTACAATTTTTTTAAAAATTTAATTGTTATGGTTTTATTGTCATATTTTCTTATTACTATTTTAATTTCCTAATTATTTGTACTTATTTATAGTAATTTTACTATTTTTGTTTGTATTATTTTTATGTTTACATGCAGACTCTGTTCGGCTTATGCCATATAAAATATTTGTTGAATTATTTATTAATATTCGTAAAATATGTAAAAATAAAACATTTTTACAATAAAGTCCGAATAAATTGCCTGTAAAAAGCAATATGTACGTATAAATTTTAACTCTGTACTGCACTAAACAATGGAGACTCCTTGGAAATTTATAAACGGAGGTTACTCGGAAAAATGATCGACTGGCAAAATAATAAAGAACAACAATAGATTTATTAACCTATGTAAATGCAAAAAAATATCGGTTTTTTCCAATTATATACGTGTGGATAACATTGAAAATTTACAAATACATTTAAAAAGCAATATATATTTTAGTTTATATTTATTGCATATTTTATAAGCATGGAACAAAGTACATTTTTACAATTTGGAGGTACACCCCTCCAAAAACTCTCTCGAAAACGGATTTGACTATTTTGATTCCAAAATTCTAAAATGTAATGTATTTAAATACAAATCTAACCAAATCGTTTCCCGGGAAAAATCTGTTTTTTTTTTTTGAGAAAATACCTAAAATCTGGTTTTTGAGAAAACACCTATTAACGCAAAGGGGGAGTGGTCGAGTTCGATTCCCTGCTTGGGAGGAGTTATTTGCATAAGATAACAAGCTAACTAGCTAATTTTGTTTGGATCTTAATTTAATAACTAATTAATTTATAAATTTTAAATATTTATTTTTAAAGTAATGTTATACGTTTAACGTTTAAGGAATGTAATATAAATTACTGTCAATCATAAGATTGACAGTGATTTATATTACATTCCTCCCTTTCCTAGAGGATTCCTGCGTCCGCCATCTCAATTGATCAGTATGACTCTTGTGTTCAGCTGCTCTAAAACTATTAATATAATGTGATAGTCCGAACTTTTCTATCACTTTTCCTTCGTTTTCCTGGACCTTAAGGCCCTCAGACATGATCAAACTTGTTTGTCAAGCCAGTTTGACACTGTATGGGTGAAGTTTGTGAGTTAGATGGCTTGGTGTGATGTACACAGGGCGTCAAAATTAATTGACAAACTTTTGATCAAACTTGGTTGTCAAACAAGTTTAATAGTGTGGACCTTTACTTCATCCTGTTTCCTGTATCTCGAACTCTTTAACATTTTTGTTCATTTGTCATAATAGTTCTTAGGTTTAGCTAAAGCAAATTCTATTTGCCTGCTGTCATCCTACTTCATCAATGTAAATTTTGTCCTAAGCTATTTACCATACATCAGCTATGCTGAAGAACGCCTAGTGTCTCCGTTAAATGTCTCAGTTATTTCTAGACGCCTTCGTTCAAATGTTAACTGTTTATGTTAACTCTCAACTGAACAAT
The DNA here is from genome assembly GCA_951217055.1 of Gerris lacustris. Classification (NCBI taxonomy): domain Eukaryota; kingdom Metazoa; phylum Arthropoda; class Insecta; order Hemiptera; family Gerridae; genus Gerris; species Gerris lacustris. Next base: position 47,881,465 of record OX578283.1, read on the forward strand.
TTATTTGTGGGCATTATGGAGCTGACTTAACATGAAAGATATTTTTACTGTTACTTAATTACCTAAAGACATTCGAGGTGAATTGCCTCCCATTATTGTAACCCTCCTGCATTCTTTGGTAACCCAAAACTAGCAAAAATTTCTTCGATATAAGCCTTATTGTGTTTTCTGCCGTAATACTATTGACCGGACCCACCTTTAACCATATTGTAGTAACATCGACCTAGACTAGTCAATATCGATTTTCATAAGGGCCTGCAAAATCGAAATGCCCTCTAGTGCAGGGCTCAAAGAGCAGCCCGGTCCATGAAGCTAATGGGACTCTTCTGTTTCTTTATCTATGTTTGGCCACCACACATTTAATCTTGTAACCTACCTCATGGCAGCTATTCTCGGATGCCTTCAGGAAGTGTTTGTAGAAATCCCTTTCTTAAGTTTCCCCACACCCTGATACCTTTCCATAATAGCATTTTCTCCTAAAACTTCTTTTGTCATAAAACTGGCGTAAACTCTCTCCAATCTGTTTCCTTGGTCAGCCTTATTCTATAAACCCAATTCGCATCTTTGCTAGTCTCTACTTGGATGCTACTTAGATTCCCTAGTTACGCTAACACAATCTACCCTCATTTGTAATTCCCTTAAACCAAACTCATTACTCTTACTGAACCCTATCTGGCAATCTATCACGAAAATAAGACGAAATATCTGCAGTTCTCCCTTTATTACCCTTAAGGTATTCTGGTTTAACTAAGCGTCATACCACATTTTATTATTCCGTTTGAGGCCACTTTCAATAGTTCTGAGTTTTCTCCAAAGCAACGGTATTAACCTTTTATTATCTGTGCTTACTGTAAACTTTTGACTATAAATATATAGATTAAATTTGCTACTGCATGCACTAATGCTAATGCTTCTCGATCAATGACCGATAAAATGCACATGAATAAGTTTTCTTAGACAGCCTGTTATTGTTATCTTCAGAAATCTCTTAATTATATCTAGTTAAAATAATTACCAAAACAGGCTATTAGTAAGTTCAATAAAAATTTAAATTAATAAAGAGATGTGGAGTGGAATAGTCTTTAATAAAACTCATATTATTTACAAATAGATTTTACACAAATAAATTAATACGCCCTTGAGTGAACTATGTTTAATGTTGCGCCTCCCCTCCCTATCTATTTCCTTTAAATAAACCCACACGTTTTAACGGAGTACACTTCCCGTCATATCAATTTAATTGTAATACTATCGATCGCAGACAATTCTTGGATGTCCGCGTTGTTAATGGTAAAATATACTTCCATCTCACGTTCATTAAAGTGGAAGCAGAAATAAAATCGTCCAAAATTACATGGTTGTAAATCCCGCATAAATTTGTAGAGAAAGCCGTTTAAGTTTGAAGAGAAAGTGAAAACCGTGTGGAATTTTTGAGGGTACCATGTTTCGAGAAAATACCATTTGAGTCAATCATGTGGGTGTTTAGAAAGAAAACCATATACCGTTTTGAGTAAAAACCGTTGTGGTCTTTTAAGAGGTAACTATGTGAGTTTAATGAGAAAATCGTGTGGGTTTTAGAAAGAAAACGAAATGGTGTTTTAGAAAGAAAGGTACCCTGTAGGCTACATGAAAAAACTATATCTTAAAACACCATATTATGGTGTTTTAAGAGAAAAGTATGTGGGTTATTAGAAATTTATATTTGTATTGATACAATTGGAAGTGAGATTTCCAAAGAATAATAATATATTTTATCTTCGATTGATACGAAATATAAACAACGTTTTATCTCTGTTTAGATGCGTAGAAAGTGATTCTTTTCGTAGTTGTATTCATTGCGCATACGCGTTTCATATTTTTCTAGGTGAAGAATTTTTCACCTGATCGTACGATTAGCGTGTTTGTTTACATTTAGCAAAACTAATTTGCTGTTTGTTTAATTATTCAATTCAAAATACTTTATTAATTACATATACAAATTAGATTGTCAAATACAAAAGTAACATGCATGGCTAAAAGCCGTCTGCCGGAGAACTTGCCAAATTATATTTAAATTAAATAAAATAAGCTTTTAAAAATAAAATAAAAATGAATAAAAAAATAAAAACATGTTTGAAATGAATATACATTGCTGTTATAAATTATAAATTTAACTTTAATAAAACAGAAAAAATAATAAGTGTTGTCCTCGTTTGAACTATAATTATTTCGCATTTTCATAGGCTGTGCGTTCTGATAAGGCATGTTTGGTGAATGTTATTACAATCTTAAAGGTATCATTACTAAGTAGGTAGTCAGCAATTGTAAAGACTGGGATTTTAGGTGAGCCAAAGTATTGTTCTCTAAGAGAAGCGTAAGCCTGGCATTCTGTTAGAAAATGAAGAAGGGTTTCGTCTAGTCTAGTCCTAGAGAACACATTGAACACCCCTCATAGGAATCTTCTTTTTAGCCATGGCACAGATTTTAGAGCTAACAACTCTCCTCTTATCTTAAATAAAAGTTTCTGTCAGAAAAATGTTGTTTGTTCAATTAAAGTAACTGTTTTTCCTTCCTTTTTTAGATAAAGTACGGTACGCAACTCGTGCGGAAACTGCATTTTGCTTTTCTCGTGTGGTTATACTTCCCTCGTTATCGCTCGGGTGCAAACTCCACACTCGTATGGCAAAATGCTACTTTCCGCATTAGACGCGTGATATACTATTGATGTTTCAAGTTTATCTGAATCCATACATTTTTACTTTCTCATAAAAAGAGAAAGTATTGTTATGGCGCGAAAATTTGATTTTGAGATTTTGATGGATTTACACGATTTGAGGTCCCCTGAGTCCAAATAAAGTAGTTTTTAAAAAGTGTCTGTCTGTCGTCTCTGTCTGTGCAGACGCCTGGAGCCTAAACTAATGGGCCGATATTGACTAAATTTGGTATACATGTTCAGAAAAATCATACCCCGGGTGAAATCGAGACGAATATTAGCTCCAAATTTGGGGGCGCTACCCCCCAAAAACTCGGAAAAATCGTGAAAAAAATTATTTCTCGAAAACGGTTCGAACGATTTTGATTAAAAAAATTCTAAAATGTGCCCATTTAAATACGAATCTAACCATATAAGCCGTTTTCCCAGGAAAAATCTAGTTCCTGAGAATAAAGCTTAAATCGTGAACGGAGAGAGCCCGGGTTCGATTCCCCGCCCAGGAGATGTTATTTTTATGATACATTTTGATAAAATTTTCAATAATAATTAAATGTACATACGAAAACTAATAAATGGAAAACACTGGGCTAAATAATTATGAACTCGTGTATGAGAAAGTTTGTCTGAGTTGTCTCGGACCGATTTTTTTTTTACAATATCTGTTCGTGTTCTGTGAAGCCGCGTAGAGCATAAAAATAAACTTAAGATGCTTTAAGAAAAAGTACATAATATGTTGTTGGCACAATTAAACACATCTTGTTCAACATGTATAACATCATATTAATTGTTTATAAACTTTTTTGGGCAATTACAATTACTTATTATACTTACATAATGAAACTGAAAGTTATCAGCTGACCTTCTTGTGTATTAGAACGAATATATTGAAGGAATTTGATTGCTATTTCTTAAGCTATCGTCATAATAAAAATATTTAATCTTAAGCATTTAATGGTACCATTTTATTGTGTATTTAGAGATACCAAAATAATAATGTAATATACATAAATCTTAACATACATTTTTAACACTATTATTCTCCTCAACTTTACTAATCATGAACTCAATTTATCATGATTACGATAAGTTGTTTAAGTCTGGATTGACAGTTACACTCTCAGAAAAAAATAATAAGAACATTTTCAGGAAATAGTTCTTACATTAATTAGAAACGATGGTTTCAATAATTTTTATGTTTGACACGAGCAAACTGATGGGAGTCAATAAAGGTATAACTGGAAAAATCGTATTCATGGATACGTCACGTGTACGTTGTACATCCATTAAAAAAACAAGATCGACATTATCGCACGATTGTAATACCTTCTCATTTATATTATTAACATGTTCAACAAAATAAAATAGTGTTAGTTATTTTTGGTTTTGTTATTATTCGATTTAGTTCACTGCTTTTAGGTGGTAATGACTGAGTTACAAGTCTCGTGATTAGGGTGCGGCTTAAAAGACTCATTTATTTCACCTTTGCTTTGGCCCTAAAAATAAGTTTTGTATAATAATAGATACGTCGATATAATAGCTTTTTTTCTGATAAGAATTTATTAACCTCACAAAAAGTCTACTATTGAAAAATAAAAGGTACTATTTATAGGAGTTTATCGCACAGCACATCTTTCAGCGACATAATTCATCATTGATTTGATGGTTAAATATTAAAATCGTGACAGAACAAAGCTAGCCGAGGGAACCATACTATTTAATCCCGATGCGTAGCCGAGGGAGTTATTTAGCTAGGGTACTATGACTTTTTGCTCCCGTACGTACAAGTTTATGTTATACGTCTTGCCGAGGTGAAACCTCTGCGCATGCGCACGTATAAAATTGTCGAACTGTGAGAAGACATAATACTTTAATCTATCACTGTTGTCGTATCACCTTTTTTACTTTATTTTTTCATTTATTTGTGTTTATCACTAAAATACGAGAAATCAAAAACAAATATAACCTGATTAGACGTAACCTACCTGTTTTCTGTAAGCCTTGTTTAAACTCAGTTATGAAGTCATACGACATTTTAAAATGACGTTAAAATTAAAGTATCACGGCAATCAAAAGAACATCTTATTTAAACTCTACTATTTTAAAAAAGCTGTTAACCTGTCGAGTCATTCAGTTAAGCAAAACTGCTACTTGTTACAAAACAGGCAACACTGATTTTTTAAAAAGAATAACAGGTAAGCTCTATACTGTTACTTTCCGCCACGATGTTTACTTTCCGCCCTGATTTTTGCTTTCCTCCCTCATTTTCACAACTAGGCTGTAATGGGATCCTTTCCTCCCTATAAACTAGGGTGGAATATTAATGTTTTCTCCCTTCTGGAGGAAAAATAATAATCAGCAACAGCTCGTGGAAGGCTTTAATCTGCCAAAACAGAGAATTCAACTTCAGGGTTTTTTTTGGAAAAGTAAGGACACGGTAAAATTTCTCGAAAACGAGAGGATTCTAGGAAAATTTTTATGAAGAAATGTTTTTGATTATTACAAGTTCTTTTAATGATCATATCTGTTTTACCTTGAGTAGAAGGGTAAAGGCAAAGTCAAGGCCAACATGATTTTTTAGATTGCAACACTCCATTGTTTAATAGCGTTAAGGTTGATAGCAAGACGTTTCCAATACACTATTTGATGCCAAATATTTGTTGAGAATTGAGTTATGAGCGGCGCTACCATCAGTATTATCCAGGATTTATACACGTGGAGGTTTCACATTAAGACTTTATACCCCTGTATATGAGTATGTGTGGTGATACAATTTTGGTTCCAAACATTTTTTACAGGAACGTTTTGTTTACGAGATGTTTGGCTTTTTTTTAGACTTTTCTAACACCGTTATAGGGAATGGATAACTTGGGATAGCGTGTTTCTCAGCGTTATTCACAGTATAAATCATAAAATCGCTAATTGAACCCGGGTCTCTTGCTACCAAAGCATCATTAAGAATCAATCGATTCAATTATATAGTTACCGGGACCCCAGTGGTTTGGGAGGTACAGATTTATAAAGGAGTTGGACTGTATACTAATTCATTTTGATTGGTCCACTGACTGACTTGACGATTACATTGTGATGGTTATTTATGAACCAAAAATCCTGCATTTTAATCATATCGATTCTGAATGATTGTAAGTTTTGGTTAAGTGCAAACTCTATAAAAATAGACATTTATATCAAGAAAGTGTAATAAGCAGCACCCTAAATTCAAAGGAAATTGGCAAGAATCTATATGATTTAAATACAATAATTTTATATATTTTATATTAATGCGAATTAATAGTTACCTTATTAAATTTAATCTAATTTGAATAAGATGTAATGTATTTATTAAATAAATTGAATTTAACTGGCAATTTCGATGTATTTGTCTAGATAATTAAGATCTAGCTGGAGAGTTCTCTAGAGAATCAGATTAGTCAAGGAAATTCAATTGATCAACATCTTGCTTTCCTATAGCTCTCAATCAACTAATTGATCGACTCAACTAAGTAATTAATTTATTTGTGGAAAGTAATTAAGTTCTCTTAGTTGTATCCAGACCATCTGAGGCTTTAAACTTTCTAACTTAATAGTTAATAGGACTAGGACTTTATTATTGTATTGTAAAACAACTTAGTATATTGCTATATCTTGGGGCTACATCTATTAGGGATGGAACCCATTGATGAAGTGTTAGTGTTGTGTAATAGTAATTTTTATAAATAATATCGCATTAAATACCTATAATGTTTTATATATTTACACCGTTGAAAGAGATTTAATAAATCCGCTAGAATGCGCATGCGTTTCGTTTTTATCTTTCGCCACTGGTATATCGATGCCTTATAGGACGAGGCAAGGGAGAATCAATATAATATATACATTTCTTGTCCGTTACGCCACTTACTTCTTTGGGGCGTTCTCCTTTACTGCTCTCCTCCTCATCTGTCGACTTGAAATACGCCAAATAATAACGCAATAAAATATCTAAATTTTTCTTACATTCAATAAAATATGCATTTTATCTGTCTGTTTGTCAATTACGTGTACGTGTCCGACGATAACTTGATTTAATTGGCCGATTTAGTTGAAATTTGGTATACATCGTACTAATTCCCATGCTAAGTTTTATTTGAACGGATAACTCGTTCGCGCGCAATGCTCGCTTCAAATTTAAGATTGGAATTTAGGGCGGGAAAAGATTCTATCATGAACGATGGTGACTTTTTTTTATTTTTTCAGTAAAACCAAACGCGACCTACATACACGCATAAATACAGATGAGTTTTGTATTCTTCCCGCTTGGAAGAAATGTACATGGTGTTGGTTATACTTACTCAGTTAAGGTGTGCCTCCGTCGCATACTATTAGGTACCGTTCCTTATATTAGACCAGCTCCCTCATCCGTTATAATTTCCGTCTTTTTAATTCTACAGTCCACGATATATACACTATGTCTATGTCCCACCAATATATACTCTATATTCTACATAATAATAATAATAAGTAGCGTAACAAACCGTGGAGAGATTATGCCTGCAAAAGAGCATATACAACTATAATATAATGCACAAAAAAAAAACAAAAAAAAAAAACAAGAACCTAACAATAATACAAAGGAACAAGTGATTAAGCTAACAATTAAACAATTAACGAGTAAACAAATACTATTGTTCTTTAATTTGTGCTTATTCGCGTTGAATAAACTAGATGCTTTTATTTTAGGCTTAACAACATGTTTTAATCTGTCTATGAGGCAATAATCTAATCTTAAAGATCACTTATAATAATCAATAATCCTTGCTGCATCAGCCTATAGACTGATTGGTCCAGTTAATCATGCTTTAAGAAAATTAAATGCTTATATAATAAACCTAACTGAAAACCCAAAGTTCATAATTATAATAATGTAAATAAACTAAACTAAATGTATAAAAATAAGCTTCATAATATGTAATAGATAACATCCTCCAAAAGGCTAAAATAGTTATATAACTTAAGGTATGAAATTATAAAACATTAATACATTTTGATTACCATTTGGTCCGCTAGGAGCTCTGATATCATTTTATATAAAATGCATGCAGAATTTCTATAGGCGAAATATGGACTTTAATGAATACAAATGAAAACCGATCTACCTACTACCATATTCTAATTTCCTACCACGAAATTTAAGAGCGTCACATTATGCATATCATTTATTGGAACTTCTGTCCGCCTATAGTCAAAATTTTGTACTATAAATGAAATCTACTGACCTCCTATTATAATTATAATTCTTACTTCCTGGCACGGTATTTAAAAGCTTTTTGCGTGACTGAAATTTCTTCTGTATCTCAGAGCTAAAACTACCGAATTATCCATGTTAACAAATCATTACTTATTACTATTCTTTCTATCGTATTTAAGGCCCAATTCACACACGAGTGGTGTATGGCACTGGCGTGGCGATGGCGTGGCTCTGACGTGGGACTGGCGAGGATTGGTCATGGTGGACCCCCTCTGCCACGCCAGTGCCACGCCATACCAGTGTACATTAGGCCATAAGTTAACATAGAGGTGGCACAAACCAGAGTCACGCCACTACCACGCCAGTACCATACACCACTCGTGTGTGAATTGGGCCTAAGAGGTTCAAAGGTAGCCAGTTTCAAACAAGTAAAAGCTGTATATGTCTCACTTAATTGAATTTCTCTTATTTATCTATGTATATGAATAAGTCATACTCACCTGCTAATTTTAACCATGATTTTCTTATTTGAAAAGCAACGCTAGGTACGTTCATTTTGAGTGAGGTTGAAATTAAATACAAACTACTGTTTTTGACGCTGTGAGAGAGATTGTATAGTTGTTAAGTAATTAGTTTTAGTTAACACCTTCTAGAAGCGTGCAAGCGTTTACCAGGTAACGAAACAACTTATCTTAATTGTTTTCCCAAAGGAAATTATGTCAGTAAACGTTTAAATATTTCATCAACAACGTAATTAGAAGTCTACGTCGTTTCAAGTCATGAATTATTTATTAAATCTATATATTATCTTAAAAAGTTTGGTTACATGAGAACATGTACACGATTTGACGTTAAATTTTGATAGTCATTATCCAATCCTCTTAAGCCTAGGCTAAATCTTACAAACATTTTTTTTCAATTCACGTGAGGAAGCTATGTGCCATACCAGACGAAAGATGACAGACATTTGTAATAACCACTTTTTAACATGAATTTTCGCGCCATCACAATCCTTTCTCTTTATAACATTTAAGTGCTACGCATATGAGAAAATAAAAATGAACAACTCTAAAAATTAAGTGAAATACTGTGTTTTTGATCGTGGGTCATTAGGGATATATAAAAACAAACTCTTCTAAAAAATAAGTAATACCAGAACGGTGATTTGTTTTAGTTTTTAAATTATTTATGGTTATTGCAATTTAGATGAGTTTTTAGAGTGGAAAAAATGTTGAATACTTAGTGTATTGATGGTAGAATTATTTATGAAGGAATCAAATTGAAATTAATGTTTGGACTTGCGGTTTTGTCGTTCTTAGTATGGACATGATTAGATGACTAAGTGTACAAGCATTTTAAAAATGGACGTTTTTGTTTCAAAACAAAATTATCTAATCTTAGCAAATGTAAATGATGTATGATTATGACTCAAGAATGAGTCGAAATATAGCAAAGAAAAAGAAAATGAGATAGGTGAGTTTGTTTTTTATACATCCCTAATGACTCACTATTAACAACGCAGTAATTATAGAAGGATCACCATTCATCTAAAATTAAGTGAAATATTATATAAATACTAAGAAATGTATAAGAAAAAAAATCCCGTCAAGTACTTACCAGCAAGTTACTAAAAGGGTTTCTTCGGTCATAAGAATTCATAAGTACATTATTATTATTTATTTATTTTTTTTTTAAATAAAAATATGTAATATGTCGTTTTCTTACACCTAAATTATCCTTCATTGAAACATTCATCAAAAATATGTATAAAAATTCACTTTTAAGAAACGAGGAGTGCATATTATCCATTACTATCTTCGGTAGTATGCATTAATTTAGTTATTTTAGGGGTAAAATAGCTGCCATTTTTGAAACATGATATATTTTTGTGAACGAAATTTCAATACCTTAAAATGATACCTAACTTCGAATTTTCAAATGACTAAAATTTTGGCGCTCCCGAGTTACGGCCCCCTAAAATTTCTAATATTTCACTTTTTTTAGACCAACTCCCGGAAATTTCATTGGACCACAGAGATATATATTTATGTCCCTTTTTTAGGACCTATCCTAATGGGGTAGTGCAGGGGGAGGGGGGGGGGGGTACATTTTGGGTTTGTATTAATTTTTTGGGGAGTAAAATGGCCGCCATTTCGGAAACGCGATATATATTTGTAATCTACATTTCAATACCTTTGAAATTATACCCAACTTGAAAATTACAAAAAATATAAAATATGCGATAAATTTAAATATAAATCAATATGCAGAAATTTAGAGTGTTTAAGTCCGCAATAGTTTTTCTGTTTTTGGGCAAAAACGTTTTACTTGTATACCAAATTTCAAGTCAATAGCTTCAGTAGATCGGGAGATATACTCCAAGATGCGACGGACGGACGGACGAACTACCAAAAGGGTTTCTAGGACGACCTCGAAACTCAAATTAGTGCAAGACAAGTCAGACAGACTTATTATTTATGTCAAGCAATTAGTCTACGTAGATTCTTCTTACTCTTATAATTTTTTCTACTTGCGGCTTTTATCTGTTTAGGTTTTCATGTAAAAATTATTATTATTAATTATATTAATTTTTAATTGTTTCAGGTATGTTGTAGGAGCTATATGATATTCAATGGAACATTAGCAACGATGATATTATATATGTAAGGCATTTCTCTAATTAATAGTTATAATTTTAATTACTTTAAAATATAACTTAAAACGAGATAAAAGTTACAATTGTCTAAGGACTGTAACATTTCTTTTGAATTATTTGTATAGACTTACTGGGTACTTCATTCCCTCCTTCGTGGGTTTGATTTAGTGAATTATTGTTATGTTTAATTTAATTTGACAGTAAACTACCACCAGCAAACAAACAATCTGTAGCTAAGACTAATTATTTAGACATTATATTATTTACTTAAATGCCATGTTTTAATAAGATAGTTTAATTCATGTAATAACTAAAGTTTACAGAAATCTTTGTAGACCACTTTTAGAATCCTTTAGTCTTTGCAGCTCTTAATTCCTGTAGAATTACTATCTGGAGAAAATAAATTTAGAGAAAATTACGTACAATAATTGCATGTGAAAGAAAAACTAATTTATTTATATCAAGCACAAATTAGAAAACTCCCTTAGGGATTGGTTACCACCATCAGAGTGGATAATAACGAGTTTTAATAATCTTTTGTTTTATTGTAAAATCCGCGTCTTCTAAAGTCTTACAACTCCCTTTTGAAAAAATTAAATCTAATTGATATAAAACTAATTCTGCAAATGTGGAAAATCTTGTATATTTCAATAGATATGGATTTCACTCTTCCCCTAACCTAAAATTTTCTGGTTAGTCTCTTCTTTTGCTGTTCATAAAGAAAGAAGAGACCCAAGTCAACACATATTGCCTTCAAATGTCACTGGCAGCCACGTCAGATTTCAAAATCCCGACAAAGCCTTACCCGGACAGAGGTAAACTCCGGGAATCAATATATAGCTCCCTTCAAGAAGGCAATATAAAAGCCCTGTTCTCTCCAGCCGTCAGTTCATCCTGTTGTCGCTTTAATTTAAAATTACGAGCCTCTATTCCCAGAAGATGCTTCCTATGAAGGAAATGAAATGACGAAGTTAAAATCCTTAATTTTCACTGGATAAACATGATTCTTATGACAGCGGAAATTGTCTATCAAATACTAAATTAATCTTGATTTTTCCGTCCAAAAAACCAATTTTTAATATGAAACCAATGGTAGATAACGGTATATGGCTCTCTCACACCAGTGCGGGACGTGTTTACATTTCGGGATATGAACCTTTTCAATTCGTTCCTGTCTGAACAGGCTCATATCCCGCAATGTAAATACGTCCTGCATCCATCCCGCTCCCGCTCCCGCCGTCCCGCACTGGCGTGGGAGAGCCTTTATCCGAAACTATATATTAATATATTACAGTTACAGAATTAGAGAATCGTATGCATTAAAGGGGGTTAAGTAGTAAAAAAACCTAATATGTTTAATACATCTATGCATATTATATGTATAAGATCACTTCAAGGTAATTTACGGGTGCTAAATTAATAAGCGTATAGATGAATAGTGATAACAAAATTAATCGTTGTATCAAAGATAAAAAAAACATAATAGGGTGAAGTGAGAGAAGTATTCCTGGGTAAGAGTATCAGAGGTCAACAATGAGTGACTGAATTATGCTGCCATCTGGTGGGATAAAACCCAACTGAATTTATTTATTACAACTCCCTGCCACTGATGAATGTCGCTATCTAGTAGAGAGCAGCCAAACTAAATATACTAAATTGCGTTTTCCTTCACATTTAAATACTGGCAATAAATTAACTTTCCTTTAAAGTGAAGGACATTATGTCCTTTATTTTCAACTCTACTGTTAAAACCAACAATTGACAAAATAGCAGTTTTATCTTTCAACCTGTCAAGAACAGACACCCTATTTGTATAGTGTAAACAAACAAAGTACATATACATTAGTTTTAATTTAATATTGCATCAGATTTAGAAATTAGAGAGTAAATTGTCCTTTAGTCATCCACTGTTGAATTAAAAGGTCTAGAAATGTATTTAGTTAAATTCGAAAATAAAGTATATTCTTCTAGTAATTTATTTTCATTCTAATCATTTACTGTCACTTGATGTGACCAAAATAAAATATGTTCATAAATTTCTTTGAAATCGGTTCAGTTGTTTAGCTCCACGCTTTTTACACAGATAAACAGTTTCCGCCAACTGATAAGCATTTTCACTATCATTTATTAATTTAATTCTTTAAGTTTTAAAATTATATTTTATTCTGTAATTTCTCTTTCATTGTTGTCACCAAGACAAGATTATTTATATAGTTCCAACTATACTTACGTAGAAGAAGACATATTATTTATATCTAATGTTTATTTGAAACTCTAATAATGATTGGATGGAATTCATGCTAATGATTAGACTTTAATGGTTAATTATTAATATTAAAATTATTAGTGATTGTTAACATTAAAATAAATTGTTAACATTAAAGTAACAGGCAGGGTATTGTTGCTGACTTCTCTGGTGACCTTATGTTATGGTGTGAAGCAAGACTGACAGACCGTTCCTGCGCGACTCGCCATATGAAAATGTCCAAATTTTCTATACGATTTCAGTCAAGCCCCAAGCAAAACGTCTATGTGGATATCAGGCGACCAGTATTTTCCACCGGTAAATCTCCGGCTTACACAATGTACATGCGGAAATCAAAAAGAAACTTCTTTACAGAGGAGCATGCCGCAGAAGGACTGAGGTTAGGCGAGACCGTACAGTACAGCTTGCCGTATAGTGTGGATGCTCCATCAACTGCCCGTCTATCGGGCGACCGTGTACTATGTACTATGTAGGGCTCTTTAGATAATATATTACTTTTTACAGACCCGGGCGCACATTCTTGAATTCGAACAATCATCAATCATCGATTTATGAATGAAATAGCTGACCATTCTATCCTGTATTAACCTTATAGCGTTGTCCTGTGTGTCGTGAAGAAAAAATATCTAGAAGCATCCTGAAATGTGCTGTTTCCACAGAAGCCGTTCCACTTTTAAATAAATTAATATTTGGAAAAAACTGTCGTTAAAGTAATAAGAATAATGTCCGCAAAACCCAAGGAACGTCATCTTTTATCATGATAAAAGATAACGTTTCCTTGGAAAGGAAGTAATAACGCCTCATATCATGGCCGCTTCTAAAGCACTAATGCTTCCTTTCGACAACACCAATGACTTCCTGGATGGCACATTTATTTTAAGTCATTGTTAATTCTGCAACTGTATTACTTTCTATCTTCTGCTTGTTATTTTCCCTGTTACCCGAGTGTGGTTTTAATGTTATAGCGCATTCAGCTTTATTCTTCCCTTAAGAGTTGTAATTGGAAGCGTTTTAACTACTAAGTGCTCTCGTACTTTACCAATGCATGTAGGGTTTATGCACCTTGTCTGTATATGATAGCACTCTGAGTATTGTTTACCCCGTCATGCCAGCTTAGTCCTTCTCACATAAACCACACTTAATGTTTATGCTACCTTAATTTAGTTAAGTGCTATGAAGTTTACCATAATTATACATGGAGAAGTTTATAAAGTGAAGAAACAATAATTCATTACCTCTTTGAAATTTTGAATTAACTGTGTAAGGTTATAATTTAGAACTTATACTCTTTAGGGAAAGGCAATTAAATGTGTAATAGTATGAAATCACAATGAAATATGTTAAAACTAAGGAGTTCAATTCACCTTTGTTACAAAGTGAGTATCTTAGATGACATTAGATGTCATATTATATGGTATATCATACCATCTTAAGTACTGTTTTCATCAAAATTTGAAGTTGCCTTTTTGTTTTGATCTTAAAGGACTTTGATTTTGAGCTAGGTTAAACAAATGATATCATAACCTTTTTTGTGTCGAAGTGTCAAAGCGAAAGACCGTTCTCATCCTTTTGAAAGAAGTAGCCTGACATAGGATAGCTATAAGAACGAGAGGTTTGAAGAGAGAGTAAGAAAGGGTAGAGATCTGACTCCCGCAACACCGAAATTCCTTCGTCTCTCAATTTCTTCTCTTTGACATTTTATTTTCCCCTCCGATGACTCGGGCTTAGTGTAAGAATCCCGGCATAGAGAGGATCTCTTGACAGGGAAATATCATAAAACGAAAAATTCCCCAATCAGATCACCGGATCTACCCAACTGACTTTTTTCTTCAAAAGCTTCCTTAATTTTTCTTTAACATTCACCTCTGCTTTATTGCTACTCTATCTTACACTTGGTCACGAATTTTATATCAGAAACGCTGTCCAACTTTTTAGATAAGAAAATGTATTTCATTTTTGCTTTGGAGGATACCAGAGGTGCAAGCATTATGACAGTTTTGAAGGGTGAAATATTTTTATGGGTTAGATTTGAAAAATTCCCGAGCAGAAACCGTTTCAGACATCAGGGAACATTTTTGGTCTCTGTCGGTCGGTCTGTCATTCAACATATCTTAATAAATTGGTAGTGCGTGAAGTCTCACGTAAAAACGGTTTCGTTGGTGTTGTAAACATAAAATTAAGGGGGGTAAATTGGTAAGGGGGGGGGGAAGATTTTTATGTTTTTTGACAAAATGTCGTAGAAGATTAAACGCTTTCCACAATTATTATATATTTTTGTAATCTACTCTTCAATACCTTCATTTCAAAATTTTTTAAAAAAATATTTATTTTCCCGTGGCAGCAATTAGCCGCTATTTTGGATTCCCAGTTAATCCAACCAGGTTGCTATTCTTATTTTTCCTTTGGCCCATCAGACCGCACATTTTTCATATTTTTTTATATTTTTAGTAAAAGCGGAAATATAGTTTTAGGGGGGGGGGGGGGGAGAGGACACGCATAATTTCGATGTTTTTTGATGAAATGGCGTGGAGAATTTAACGCTTTCCACAAGTGTTATATATTTTTGAAATATACTCGTCAATACCTTTCATTTGATATTCCACTCAAAATTTTAAATACATTTTTTTTTCGCGTGACATGAATTATCCGCCATTTTGAATTTGAACAGGTGATCATTTTGAGTTCGCTATATTTTTCCTGTGTGCGCGTCAAAACGTTCTTTAATACTGGAAAGTTTCATGTTTTTATCTCTTTTGATTCAAAAGTTATTGGAACCGTACAGAGTGACAGACGGACGGACAGGCAGTCACAGGAACGAAACTATAAGGGTTTCTTTTTTTTGGTTTTACCAACGAAACCCTAAAAAGGACTTATCCGATTTTGATAAAATTTAGATGGTTTGTCGAAAGTAGCCCACAGATGGGCCCATATAAATTTAAACTGTATGCGCACATTAAATATTTCTTTATTGATACTTGTATTCTTGTAAAAAAATTCTTGTTAAATTAAATTTTGATGGATTTTTTTAATAAATAGGAGGGGGAATTAAATATTTATACAATAAAGGGTCGTAACAACAGAACATCATTAAAGTACGTGATAAGATGCGATGAAGCCATGTGCCACCCTAATTTACTTATTTATTTATATTATTGAGCTGCAATTTTTGCAGCTCACTTTTAAAATTTTTGTGTTTCGTCTTTAGTAAAAGTTTTGGTTTATTGAGATTGCATTAGTCTTTTAACTCATTGTTTCTCTTCCCTCACAAATTATTATTATAAATGTTTATTATTATAATTTTATTTGTTTTTTTGGTAATTTCTCATTTGACTAATCTCTGAAGCTCAGCACTAGACTAAGGTTTTACACATAGTCTAGATGCAAAGCCCCCAGGTACACTATAGCTATTTAAGCCCTTGGGATAACAGGAAAGGATAGAATGTCCTGAGGTATTTCTTTGTTCGTAATTCCCATCTTGTTGCTTTGGATTTGCGGTAGGATTACCGGGTACCGTTTCTCGGGGAGGTTGTCATAGCAACGGCATGCACCCGTGGGGGAGTTAGGGAAAAGCTTCGGTGCCTTTAGGAAGGAAATGGTTCGGGTGTTAGAGGGGGTGGTTAGAAGAGCTGTCAAAGGGAATGCCTTGTCTATTGTTTAGGGAGTAGGGAGTCTCCAAAGGACCTATCCTTTTCTCGTGTTACTTTTATATATATATATATATATATATATATATATATATATATATATATATATATATATATATATATATATATAATTTCTAGTATGCCCGTGCCCGTCTATTATACCCTCTAGATATGTTCCTTTTATACACTCCGAGGACAACATACTATATGGCCTACTATGGTCCTTCCTTTTTTATGGCCTTCATTGTATTATTAAAACTTCCCAGAAAAAATAACTGTATTTCATATAGTTCTAGAATTGTATACGTGTATAGGATATAAAGAAAGGAACACATATTATTTATTTTGTATTAAACCCATATTGGTTGTATTTTTATGCTCATTGTTGAATCTTAAATTTCTTGTATAGCATATTGGTAACTTCTGTTTGAATGAAGCTGTGTACTTACTTAATACGTTTTTTATTTAATAATGCTAGGCCTATAAGGTCGTGTGTTATTAGAATCTGTATTAAGAATACAGACTCAGAAAGAAACAAAATAACATTTTGTAGTATATTATACTTTTTTATGACGGCTAAAAAAATATTTTTGTTTCTTTACATTTGCTTCTTCGTCTTTTCAACTTTATATTATTTTTATGTTTATGAATATTCTGGCGATTACTATTTGATAATTTGTTTGCTTTTATGTCGTTTCTGATGATAGATGTAAATATAAACGTTGACAAAAATGGGATTTAAGACAGAAACAAAAGTTTTTCTTTGAAGCCTGAGTTTTAAAACGAATATCTTTTTTTCTTTTTCATAAAAAGAGAAAGTATGTATTGTGATGGCAAAAATTCGAATTTTGAGATTTTGATGGATTTACACGTTTTGATGACCCTTAGTCCAAAAAAGTGGTTTTTAAAAAAATGTCTGTCCGTCGTCTGTCTGTGCAGACGCCTAAACTAGTGGAGCCTAAACTACTGGAGCCGATTTTGACGAAATTTGGCATAGCCGATTTTGACGAAATTTGGCATAGCCGATTTTGACGAAATTTGGCATACACTGAAAAATCATACCCCGAGGCGAAATCGAGAAATTAATTTTAGTTCCAAATTTGGGGGTGCGTGCTACTCCCAAAAACTCTGACAAAACACGGAAAAAATTATTCCTCGAAACCGGTTGCGACGATTTTAATTAAAAAAATGTCTAAAATGTAGTCAATTTAAATACGAATCTGACGATAAAAGCCCTTTTTCCCGGAAAAATAGCTTTAAAAACTTTAAAAAAATAACTTAAAAATAGGCCGGGTCGATTCCCCGCCGAGGAGAAGTTATTTTTATTATACATTTCGATGAAATTATCAATATTAATTAAATGTACCTACGAAAGCTAATAAATGGAAAAAAACTGGGATAAGTTATTATGAACTCGTACATGAAAAAGTTTTTCTTAGTTGTTTCGGACCGATTTTTTTCTGATTGACTAAAGTACTCAGTTGTTACAACATACTTTAATTATCTTGGACTCTAATTCAGATTATTCTTGGTGTTTAGACTTGAGTTTTATCAATAGTTCAGGTTTTCTTTGAACCTCTGTTTGGTTTTTTTCTGAGTGTAATCA
This sequence comes from Gerris lacustris, assembly GCA_951217055.1. NCBI lineage: Eukaryota > Metazoa > Arthropoda > Insecta > Hemiptera > Gerridae > Gerris > Gerris lacustris. Next base: position 47,899,553 of record OX578283.1, read on the forward strand.
TATTATCAAGTTTTATTGAATTTAATCTTTTATGCCTTCGACAAGCTTGAATGGAATCACGCTTATTTTCTTTATACTTTTTGTGTGTGTGTGTGTGTGTTTGGAAATGGCTCTTCTTAATCTTTTATGCTGTATACTGAAATGTGTTATGGAGTCTAGAGAGATTTTATTTTTTTAAGATTAGTTCTTATTTACGCCATCTTATATTATATCTTTTAGATTGAATTTATTCTTTTTTTGTATTCTTTAATATATGTAAACCGTTTTACTTTTTATTTAGTTTGTGAATGTATCGTGTTGGTACTTTTAACCGGCTTCTTGAGAGACGAGTTGGAAGTAATGCCAAAGGACTGAGGTCCATTGTTAGGTTCTCGAGGCATTGTCTCATGGGTTCCTGAATCTTCCTTGTTGGCCCAAGTCCTTGCCAAGGAGGCTTGCAAGCCTGCCAAGAGGCTTATCTGCTTCGCATCCTTTGAGCTTAGAGAACAGACCTAGCAACCTAACACGCTCCGAAAAGCTTAAGACGTTCTCCATCCTCTTTGTTATTTCTTTATTAGACTAGTTCTTTAGGGCTTGCTGAAAACAAACCCGAGAGGATTTCGAGATTTATCCATTCTGTTTTATAAACAGTGTCTTTCGTTTTTCAAATAGGCCCAAGAGATTAAGGACTCGTTAACTCTTGAATTCTTTGAGTCGAGAATCAAATTTAAGATCTTAAAGCCGTTTGAAAATTTCTTCATCAAAAAGTAAGAAAAACATCCAAGTATTTTGTCTTGAAATGCCCAGCTGCCTTTTATTCAAAATGTTCACAAGGAAAAGCTGAATTTAGTAGCTTGATTCCTTCATTAATTTGATAATTAAAAAATTAAAAAAGACACAATTAACTATAAAAGGGTCGTCTGCCATCAAATTCAAACCACCGACACATCTGGTGATGTGAATTTTAAAGAGGAGAAGCATGTTTTTTTATCTAGTAGTTTTTTAAGTGGCCGTTTCTTCGTCCTGTGCCTTGCTCACCTAAAAAAAAAAGAGCTGTGGATTGACTCTATATTATAATAATTATATTAAGCGCACAGTTTAAATGAATAATCATTGAAAACGCTCTCCCAAATATTTAAGACCCTGGAAAAATAAGCAGGTGAAAGGAATATCTAATAAAAATAAAAGTATACAATTTAATTTAGTAATAAAAATAATAAATAACAAATAAGTCAATGTACAGTTTTAAGAATAATTAAAAATAAATAAAACAAAATGTTAATAATCGACCTAAAGGAAACTAAAACAGGAACTCAGACTTAATGTAAGATAATTGGAGATTAATAAATAATAAGTTGGGATTTCAAATAAATGTAAAAAAAAGAATTAATAAATAGATAAAAATAAAAAAATAAAATAAAAAATAACAGAACCGCTAATAACCCAAGTGCAGTTGATGCGCTATATTAAAAAAAAAATCATTGACATCGTATGAGCAGGATTCGATGGATTTTTAATAATTTTCAGGGATACCAAGGAATTAGTAAAATTATTGCACATATCGGTAGAATATTGGCTGTTCTGATTTCAATAAATTATTTGTGTTGCGAATTTGAAGTTATCATGTTTAACATTTATGGGGATTAATCAGGGAATACATAAATAAGTTCGGAGTAATTGAACAAATAACTCTACATTTTCCACCGGGATAATAACGCTTTAGATTTTAAATTGTTCTCTTTCTATTTAAACATTTTAGCGTAAATTAAAGCCCCATGTTTTATTAAAACTTAGTCTAATTATTGCTTTAAATTTATTTTCTATGGTTTAGGTTTCGTGCTTCACTGTTTATTTTAAATTAAATTTCTACTTTGAATGTTGTTGACACTTCGTTATAGAGCAGATTAAATATTCTTGTAATCTTTCTAAATAGATTCTTAACCTTTGTTAATTGTTGAAAAAGCTTATTTAAAATTTTATTTTATTTCATAACACAATGAATAGAAAAAAAGATATAGAATACGGATGGATAATCATTTTTATTATTAAATTAAAAATTACTGTACAAGTAATTGTTAGAGGTCACATTATCCTCTATCCTCATGTAACTTTATCCTCTATCTTACATAATTTTACATTTCTTCATTACATCATATATAACGCACACTGCGTAGAATTAAAAAAAAAAAAATTGTATATAGAGGTGTGGTATTTCGCTTGCATATCTTTCAAAAAGAGGCGTTTCTTTTAAACTGATTCCCGAAGTAGGTACCTACCAAAAAACCAAAGCTTATTAAACAATCCCGAAAAATTTCGGAGATGGAGTATATATTTTACGTATTATTTATATTTACTTATTTTGTATCTAAAATTACAAACAAAACGCAATTCTTAAAAAATAATTATATTGCAATATATAAGATTTATAGATATTAAGTTACTGGGATAAGTTATTATTGATATCATATCAGTAAATAGCTATGTAAACAAATGAAAAATTAATAATTTAAGAAAAGAGAGGTATATCTGCGTTTAGAACTAATTAAAAGCCAATAATATCAATTTTATTTCGTTCGTTTACTAAATAAAAATCTGGTTGTAAATATATAAAGATTAAGTAGTTATCGAATTTTTTAAAATATGTTAAAATGTTTTCATTTAAAATTTTATTATTCAAAAGTTGGTAGTTGTGGCTAGGTCCGTTGAAACGTGGAGGTTCAAGGTCAGTTCGACGCGATGCCTTTCTTCTGCAGCCATGTTTGATTTTCTTCTTCTGCGTTTTCCATAAAACTGAGGTAAATTATCTAATTTATATTCAAATTAGAATTATAATTATGTCAAGTATTGTCAGTCTTTTAAAATGCTACGTATAATGTGACCATTAAGTGTTAATATAATGTTGAATTGTTGCGATTAAGGTTCGATGAAAGTGACCCTGAAATAGATTCAAACAAAACTACGTGATTAAGTTGTTTTAACTGTTAGACAAGAAATCGTATTTAATTTCTTATCCTTTGTACCTTTTTACTGTTTTATTCGACATTTTCTGTTTATTATATTTCAATCGTGATTATCGGTAATACTTTTTCACTAACTTAAAGATATTATTGTTTATTTGGTAAGTTAAAACGTAGAGACTTTGACTCCAAGTTTTCCTTCCGTTCAAGTGGCGGCCATATTTGATATTTTTTAACCCTTTCGTATTATTAAAAAACTTAGTGATTTTATCCAGTATTTTTTATCTTCTTTACTCTTTTAACTGGCTAGTTGTTTAATTATTATACCTTATACTTATTACCATCATTAAACTTCTATGTATCATTATTATTATCTTCAATTAATTTTATTTTCTGTTATCTAATTTTAATATCTCTTTACTTTTGTAACGATTTATAACAATTAATATAATATTTATATTTTATTAATAATATATTTATTATATATTATATTTTTTATCTACAAATTTTTATATCGATACGAACGATCGAGTTCTTTAAAAACCACAAACCAATAGTTTCAAACTACAAAAATAAACATTTTTAAAAACCTTAAACAAACTGTTCAACTGGCTTTTTTTGAAATAAGAAAACGACTTTTTCTTACAATTTTTCGAATTCTTAGAGGTTGAGTGGCAGTTTGTATTTTATAATATGACAAACTGTGCGAGTTTGACATCCACTTCGTATTTGTTTTTACTTACAACTTAACTTGTTTTGTTTTATTTTGACACATTATGTGACATGAATAAAAAAGACTCACTCTTGGTAAAGCACCCAAACATTTAACATTATTTTATTGTTTAAAGCTAGTTTTGAGAACCGAACACAGAAAAACAACTATTTATCTTATTCTAGTTCAAAAATATATCGTTTGCTGAATATTATTAATGTTAGATAACGTAGAAGGCTTGTATTTTTTTTTCTCTATACCCTTTCAAGAGCGATTCACGAATAATTTTTCGTTCTTTTATAACTTGTAGCCAATTTTTGTTAAAAGTTTGAACGGAAAAAAAGTTTTTAGATTTTTTTTTTTCTTCTCTTATTTGTTGTTGTTTAAGTTAAATTAAGAAATCTTTCTTTTCCTTCAAATCCAAAGAAATATATTTAAAAAAAAGAAATAATAAGTTTTTCTTTATCCCGAAACAAAGTTTTTCTTGCTTGTCAAAAAGTTTTTTTTTTTGGTGTCGAATTTCATTTTAAAATCCTCTTCTCTTTAGACTCCCTCCAAAATTTCCCCCTTTAACTTCTAAATCCCGTAACAAAGGGATTATCTTTCAGTTTGGTTCTGACCTCGTTCATTCGTCACTGTCATCCATCTCATCCGACCATTCCCTGTGGAAATTACCCTTCCCCAGCTTTCTATTGTAAAACAAAAATGGAAACAGAGAAGGAAATGTTTTTCTATTGGTTAGTTTTTATAATTTTATTTTTATCTTTATAATTTTTGTACATATTGTGGATATTATTTATCTTAAAAGAGAACTTTCCAAAGTAGCCCGAAGATAGTCCTAGATTAATTTGAACCGTAAATGTATATGGTTTTTTGTATTTTCCAATATACTTTTCTTTTTTATAACTTTTATTTTATCTTTATTTATTTTTTATTTATTTTTTTTTTTACCGAAGATAATGAATAGAATAATGCATTGTGATAATTTAGAAGGACGATTTTGTTTTTATTATGAAAATTCTAAATTTTCTTCAGTAGAAGTGTTTCGGACATCTGAGAAGGCTTTTGATCCTTAAGTCTGTCCTTCATAATTTTTGGGAACCATATTTTAAAAACCTACTTTTTTTATTGATCTTATATTTTACGATTGTTCTGAAAAACGAAAACGAAAAAATGTTAGGTCTCCGATTTCAAAAATTCCAAGACAGAAATCCGTTTCAGACATCAGGGATCATTTTTGGTTCCGTGTCTGTCTGTCGATCTGTCGTTCAATTTTTGCGAACCAACATATCTTAAAATAAAAACTACCCGTCCCATTTTAATGAAATTTGTATGGTAGGTCATAATTAGCTCATTTTTGGTCCTATATAAGTTTCAGCGCTCATTTGTTTCTCTTCTAAATGCGCACAAACATACACTTTACACCTATAGCTTCAAAAGTACTTATCTGATTTGTATAAAACTTTTATAGTTTTCCAAAGTAGCCCGCAGATAGTCCTATAGATTAATTTAAACCGTCTGCACTCTTAAACTTTTGCTAACTTACTTATACTTTAACTACTTGCTTCTACTTTAATTTATGTAAAAAACCCAAACAATTTTGACAGATTATAAAAACAGGGAAACAAACAATTAGACAATAATGGCTTCTAAAAGTATAAAATCAATAAAGTACTTGATAGAATGCGAGAAAGCTATGTGCCACACCAAATGGCAGTCTATTTAAAATTACTTTGATTTTAATAATATTTGGATGGTAAATCAAAGTTAGTCTACACACAATCCCATATTACCTAATCAATTTCTTAAGATGGCAAAACTTATTGTTAATTACTTAGCGCACAATGGAAATTGGGTACTTCTTTAGATTGTTACTCTCCTATGTTCTTTTAGAATATAAATAAATGACTTTGACTAAATAAGTACTAAAACAAAGGGATGTTTAGTCCAACGTACTTTGGGACAAAGGAATATCAAACTTCGGTTTTTATATGAAGAGTAACAGTCTAAAGAAGAACATTCCGTATACCTTCTTTAGGTTGTCACCCCCTCTGTTTTTTATAAGGGGAGTAACAATCTAAAGAAGTGCCGGAAATTGTCCATTTTCTGTAAAAATCAAATTATTTATGCTCCAATGTTGCTCAATAATTCCTCTTCAATCCATTCAAAGTCTCTTCATGTATTTACTGATAAAATATACTTATAGGGTTTCTTCCCCCTTTTCTGCTTACTTATCAACTATGTATACATTAAAATCTTATGATTTACAACTTAAATTTATCTTCAGCTTTCTCTCTTAAAAACATATTTTCTTTTATCTTAATGCCTATTTGATAAATGTTTTTCGCATTTTATAGTTTATTTTTTTAAAATATTATAATAAAAAACACAAAACATTATTCAAATGGCTAAATGTATAAGATCATGGTAGAGGATAGCGTTTGATTTAATTTTATATGTTTAGAAGAAAATATTTTCAGATTTATATATATATATATATATATATATATATATATATATATATATATATATATATATATATATATATATATATATATATATATATATATATATAAAGATAATGAAACGTGTAAAAGGAATAATAATTCTTCAGATGAATTTTAATATGTTTGGTTTGCTTTAGGAAATTTTCTTTTCCACTTTTTTTTTTTTATCTCATAAACTTCCTTTTTGTACTACTCTAAAAGAAAAATTTCATTAGTATAGAATTAAAGAAATAAGAAATGTTCTTTTGATAAAACTTGTAAATACTCGGTTAAACTTTTTGAAAGTTTTTCATTTTTCTTTTATTATTCAACCCATCTTTGTTTCATCAGAAGCATTATTTTGATAAAGAAAATGGAGAGATTCTCTTTAAGAAGTTTCCTATTTGGTTTCCGGTTTCCTTTTTTGTAGTTCCTGGTTTTAATCATTTATTTATAACTTCAAATAAAAACATTAAATATAACCATACGAAGAATTTTAATTAAAAGTAATCTCATTTAAAATTATATTACATATTATGTGGAAAGTACATTCTAATAATGAGTAAGAATAATTAATTTTTATTTTTCCCGATTGAACTTAATATATTTGAATACCTTTACTATCTTTTGTTTTAACTATTAATACATTTAAGTTATTTCTAGATGTATTTGTTGTTGTGTATGTTTGTATTTTTTAGTTTTTAGTGTGATTATTTTATATTTGAATTAATATTTTTAATACATAATAAGAATCTAAAATCTGTATATCTTCTGTAAATTTTGCTTCCTTGTTTACAGAGGGTATATAACAAACCTTCTAACCATTCTGGAAAAAATAATGTTTTCCCAAATTTAAAATTTTCTTTACAGTAGTGTGTTTGAGACTCTAGTGCATTTGTTTTGCCTTTTGTCTGTCTGTGTTCGAAAAAGTTTTTCCCAGCTTCCAAATTTTAAGAAATTCTTGTCTGCGGATGTGTTGAAACGACTGTGTGTTAACTTTGTCCTACTGTTTTATGTCGATGTTAGCCCACAGACTATCCCATATTGAGCTCAACCATTCTAATTCTATTCCAGCACATTCTAATTCCCAATTCTTCTGTAACACTTATTTTTTATTCATTTTTTTTTTTTTTTTTCATGCTCATTGACCTGGGGAAGACGCGAGGAAGCTATGTGCCACACTAAATAGTAGATGTTTTAATGTTTCGTGATTTATTGATTAGTAAGCTTAAAAATATTCTATTACGTAGCTTATATATCTTATTATACGTAACAATATTCGTTAATAATATATAATATAGCAACTGATATTTTAAGGGAATGAACGTTGGTTGGAAAGATCAAAAGAAACTGTTTCCATACGTGATAACAGATTTTTCCCCTGGTAAGCCAATGTATGGGGTTGCAGCTAATGCCTGCATCGCATGAGTGACGATGGAAACAGTTAATTTTCACATTAGTCTCTGACATGATATAAAACTCATATTTTTCCAATTATTTAAAAGGTCACACTGCTTCGGGTCCCAGGGCATACAGCGATTGAGACAGGAATGAGATAGCGCAGATGAAGTAGCGAAGATAGGAGCTTCCATGCCATTCTGTGGACCGGAACCCGCCATCGATTGATTGGTCAAGAGGACAGGGGAGGTCAGCCATCAAAGCGTGGATCTGGGAAGAAGCAAGGAGGGCATGGAGAGGAACGGAAGGCTGCAGGTGCAGGTAAACAAAAATGCTACTGCCAGACCTAGACAAAAGGAAAACAAGATGGCTCATGGGTCTGAGTAGACCCATCCTTTAGAAATATGGTTGGTGTCTTAACAGGGCACTGCCAACTTAGAAAACATCTGGCACTATTAAAAATTTAAGACGACCCCACATTTTCAGTGTGCGGGCATGAAGAGGAGATGGCCTACCCACTTTGTGGGAGCATGTGAAAGATATGGCATACTGCGTTTTCATGTATTAGGAGCAGGGGAGACCAAGGAAGAGGGGCTTGTTACACCAAAGTGGCAAGAAATTCTCTTCTTTGTAACCTAAACCAGGAAATTTGAGGGTAATACTTAAGTGGTTTGAAGGGTGTGAGCTCAGGGGTTGGCAAAAAGGACCCAAATGTGGTCTATTTGCTAGGCTTGGCCTCTCCACCCCTTTATTACTACTACTACTACTTGCTAATTATAATATTTGTATAACTCTATTTCCTTCATAATCGGCTCTTATAAAGACCAAAGGTGTTTTGAAAATGAAATCTATTTTACTTGGGCTGACAGTTTATTAATGTCCATCCTAATATCCTCTACTAACGTTCCTACTTTTGAATTAACTCAAATAATTACAACTTACTTAGAATGAACTACTAAAATAATTTAAAAAAAAACTTTTATACTTAGTGGTTGACAGATTTATAGGGAAGTAACTGAGTTTTTTTTTGTTTTTTTAATAGTTTTGGTAACAAGTCTTAGTCTTCATATCTAGAGAGTGTATTAGGTGATCAAAGGTTTAGATTAATGGTTGATAGAGAGCTGTAGCCACATGAAAGTAGTTCAAGCTTAAAGCCAGTCTTTCAGCCTAGGGATTGACACTTCCCGTTTGAGAGTTTTTGGAGGTGTATTATTTGTTTTCTCGTTGAGCCTTAGTAAGTGATTCCACCGTATTAATGTTCTGTTTTCTCTCTACCACATTAAATATATTAGCAATTAAAAGTGATTTCTGGAACAACATTTGCCAATTTTTTTCTCTTCATGACGGTACTAAAAAAATTCTCTTTTGGGTTGGAATTGCACAATAAAGAAACTTTTGAAGAATTTGAAACTCCTGGCCGTTGGCAATTATCGCTATTTTTTCAGAATCTATATTTTTAACGAATATAGTTAAACTGTTTGGATACCCGTGCTTCACAACGGAGTGTTTTACATAATGGGAGGGAGGCTTCGTGGCCGAAAGCCTCAAGGCACCTGTCCAGCTATCAATGAGTCGAGGCGAATCAAGGTCGTGGGTTCGATCCCTCGCCGTGATGCTCCGATTTAAATAGCTCACTAATGACCACACCGTACTCGCTTCAGCGGTACCATGTACAGGTATGATGTGGGTTGTGGCTGGAGCGATCCATCACGGTGTTAGTTAAATGAGCCCAATGTGACCTGATTTCTAGGTATAAACAAGTGGTACATCCTCGCCGTCTAACCAGTACCAGTACATCAGGGGAGATAAATTTAGTTTTATGTTAAAAAAAAAAATTATTATTATTATAATGATTAAAATATTCATAACTTTCCTTCTAAGACTTCGATTAATTAGAAAAACACAATTCTAAATGACACAATTCACCAAAAAAAAAAAATCACTTATAAATAGCACTTTTTACTTTTAAATAAAAGGACATATGGAGCTCGATATGATTTGTGCCGAACGAACTGACTACTCCAGATTCGGCATGATGAAGGTTGGATTTAGAAATAAAAAAAAAAAAAATTAAAATAACTGCTAGTGGTATCACTGTAAAGTTTTCGATAAGAATTAAAACATGGAAAGTAAAGAGGCCCAAAATAAAGTCAGGTAAGAATGAAAGTTACTAAGGGAGTAAAGGAAATAAGTCATGTTAGTAAATAACTTACATAAGCGATGAATGTACCGTATTAAAAAAAAAAATAACAAGACCACTAATCTATCGGTGGATTGATAATGACAGAAACCCAAAAATCTAACCTAAATCTAAACCTTCGCAGTGTCAAGCTGTTATTATTCTATCCTTATAAATTCTTAATAACCTCTAACTCTGTAAGGATATTATGGATGAAGACTGAATGCACGTTACCAGATTCGTTGCCTTCTCTCTGTGCATTTTTATCTTTTTTGTATGACATTAAATAACTAAGTCAAACAACTATATTTACATCTAAACTTTAACACCTAACTAAAATCGATATAACTTTTTTTTTGTAGCGCGCCTACGGCTTTTTCTTAGATAAGAAATTCAGTGGATCTTCTCCATTTTAAGGATTAAGCTTGTGTTTTCAGCTGGAGAGGAAGCTCATGGCTCGGCAAGGCTGAAATTCAAGTATCTTGATACCTTGGATCTCTCTGCTTATCGTGCCCTCTAGCCTCTTAACCTTTTCACAGAAATTCTACTCTTACAGGGTAAAATAGTGTTTTTCCTCTTTACTTTTAGCTTCTTTACCTTGATTTTCTCCTTTCTCGCCCATTTTACCGCGCTAAAAAACTCTTTTCTCCTTCCTTCTAGTGAATTTTATTTAATCAAGTTGATCTTAATTCACGACCTGAAGCTGTATTTTGTTTTGTTCTCTACTCTTGACCAGGTTTAGTTCTAACTTTTTTCTACTTTTTGAGTATTTTTTTTTTTAATAAAAAGTCTTTAGAAGATTTAGTTTGAACCTTTTTATTTATTTTTATCGTTTTCAAGTTTTTCATTAAACTGTTTACACCAAACTTGTGTTATATATATATTTAAATAACAACTATACTTAGTTGAGAGTTGGTTTAGAACAGAGCCTCGGTCTATATACTCGTATATAATGTAAAGGAGTGTAAATAAGAGTGGTTTTTAATTATAAAGTTGTGTCATTAAAATTTGACTTCTATAAAAACACAGTTCAACCAACTGTTTGTCCTGAAAAGAGATGTAATTTTCATAGACTTATTAAATTCCTACAGGAAACCTTAAGAAAACTCTTTTATAACTTTTCTTTTTTAAAATAAAAGATTGTTCTTTCTATATATGTATATTCTTTTTTTTTATAGTTTTCATTAAATTATATTACTTAGTAAAGTTTGAGTTATTAAACTCTGGACCGTTGCTTTTTAAAAAACACTAAAACAATCTAGGAAAATTAATGTAGTAGGTATAATCATATTATTTTTTTATATATATACTTTTAAACAAACATTTTAGATAAAATTAAATTTAGCGAATTTAGCTTAAATTGTAAAGTAATTATAAAAAGTTTAATTCATCCGTGTATACGTAATAATATCCGTAATATTCCCGCATATCCCGTGTGTGTTTCCGTGTATTTCCGTGTCCGTAATATTGGTGACCTCATATTATTAGATGTCTACATTCATACATACATATATGTGCTTATATATATACTCGTATAATGATAATATTATTTTGTTGAATAAACTGTTAAGACTAACGAATATTTACGCTTCAATTCCTTACAGTTCTTTAGACTATAGAAGATCGCTTTTTTTTTAATAATACTTATTGCTGCCGACCTTACCGAAGGTAACGGCAGATATGTAATCGTTCTGATGAACGAAATAGTACATTACGCGTCTAGTGTGGAAAGTAGCATTTTGCATTCGAGTGTGGAGTTTGCACCCGAGCGACAGCAAGGGTAGTAAAACCACACGAGCAAAGCAAAGTGCAGTTTTCGCACGAGTTGCGCACCGCACTTTATCTACAATTTGAATTTTAATAATTAATACAGAAGAAAATATTTTATAAACTTCCTGTAGGTAAGTTCGTATTTCTCTTTGATAAAGATGACATTAATTCATTAGTTGTATTTTGTGCTGAATTAATTATTTCGGGAGCGTATTATTCTCCTCATTTTCGTCATAATGACATAAATCACTCAGTGATTTTCACTAAAAACTCGATATGTCTTCGATTCATAAAAAATCCAAGACAGAAATCCGTTTCAGTCATCAAGGAGCAATTTGGTTCCGTGGCTGTCTGAGAGTTTGTCAGTCTGTCGTTCAAGTTTTGCAGACAAACATATCTTAAAAACTACTCGTCTAATTTGATTGAAATTTGGTCATAATTAGTCTATTGTTGGTCCCTTATTAGTTTCAACCTTCTACTCTTATAGGTTTCTCTTACACATGCGCACAATTATTTTTACTGTATCTTTATATACCTATATCTTCTTTAAGGACGCACGGAAGTGCCACACTAATTGGCATCGTCTATTTAAATAAAGGTTTTTAATTTATAAATAATAATTAAAATTTAAAAATATTATTTTTTGTTTTATGTAAAATAAAATTTCCTTTTATTTTTTAGAATATATTTCTGATTGCTAAATAAAGTGAGATCTTATTAGGAAAGAAAGTCGGGGAAGGGTAGTTAAGGGGCGGAAATTGACTCAAGGCCCAAGGGTCTTCTGGCTGTATGTGTGGGTGGGTGGGGGGGGGGGGGGGGTATTGTATTTGTCTCTCCGCTTGTATGTTATAAGTTATAACTATGTATAAAGCATTCTGAAAGGATTATATAAACACCATAATATATCTTCTGGTCGTTCAGTTTTATTGTTTTGTTTTTTTTTCATAAAAAAAAAAATTAAATTAAATTTTTCTTTTTATTTGACAACATATTCCACTCCTGAACATACTCATGCCTTTGTCATGAGAAATTATTATTTTTTACATGCGCTCAAACAAACATTTTATTTACCTTTAAATTTTGCTAAATTGATACTCTTAATTCATGTAAAAGAACATAAGCAAAAAAATGTTGATATATTTTAAATAAATGGAGGGAAAAATTAATTAAATTAGACAATGATAATGGTAAAAGCATAGCATCATTCAAGTACATTATAGAACTTGAGGGAGCAATGTGCCACACAGTGGCAGCCTATTTTTATTTATAATATTGTATAATCTTCATCTGTATTACTCAATCTGAGTCGAGCACAGCCGTACCATCCTTTATAAGAATTCCTTCTATTATCGTATTAAAGATACTTAGATGAATGGAATAATTTTAAATTAGATTTCATTACAAACTGAACCAGAAATAAATGTTTCAAACCTCCAGCACGAGTATACGATACTGCATAACATTTTATTATTTAAACAAATTATTAGTATACCTTAGGGAAAATAAATATTAAATGACAGCAAACTGCTTTACCTCTTTGTGTTGCGTAATTGCTAAGTCAGAAAATGTTTGTTAAATTTAAACGTGTAGTGATTTGGATATAGAAAATGTTTTAATTTCTGAGGGACAGAGAATAGAGAGGGGGATAGACAAACAACATCATATACTTGCACTGGATAAATTAGAACTAGTAGAACTTACTCGGACAGTGGGAGACTTGGCTAATGCTATGATCTCACAACGTTTTACGAGTGACCTGGCTTATTTTTTTACATATGTGTGCTTATTTTTTTGGTGGTTAATGTCCAGGAGATAGCGTACAAAAAAGTGTCTAACTAACATCAAGCTAGAATTTTGTGTGTACAAGTTAATCTTTTAGTGCCTTTTAAGAGTATGTGGTCGGCTAAGGTCGTATTGGCGTGACATGGCCTCTCCATACCGATTTTTCTTTTTTCAAAAGCCTATTGCCAAGCTATGTCCCACAGACGAACTTAGCCGACCACATATTCTTAAAAGTCAAACACTTTTTTGCACACTATCTCCTGGACTATTAATTTACAATACAATAACGTAACATAAACTGAATAGATAAGTGAAATTGAAAATATAGACTTAATATATAGATAATTCATTAAGAGATAAACATTTTTGTATTATATTACTTATTTTTTGTATTATTATTTAAATTGTACTACATGTTTTTTTCAAGTGGTGGAATAAAGAATATTTATTATTATTATTTATTACATTACATCGTATATAGTTAAAAGTTAATTTATTTTTTAAATTAAATTCTTTATTTTATGTTTTTTTTTTTTTTTTAAATTAAAATGTAACTAGATAAGTTAAATATAATTAATTATCGTTAAAACTTAAATTACCCTAAAACTTAAACAATTATAGATTAAAACACTCGTAATTTTTAATTGTCTAAGAATGAAACAGGTTTAATGAGTACAAAACGTTGGTGGGAGACAATATTGTGTGTATATATGTGTGTAATATATATATATATATATATATATATATATATATATATATATATATATATATATATATATATATTTTTTTTTTTTTTTATTTATTTTTTTTTTTTTTGAAATATATATTTTTTACATCCTTATTTTTTCTTGATACCAAAAAAGAGGTTTAAGAATTCATAGCCCTATTTTCTTTGCAAAAACCCCTTTATACGATAAAGTTACAAGACAACGTTAACCGAAATGCTTTACCCTAAAGTAAAAACTGAACACAAAATCGCACTCAATTTTCTTTACTTTTCTTTATCATCGTTCCTGCCTTTATTCTTTTTATGTTTTCCTTTTAACTTTTTTATTATTTTTTTTTTTTTATGAATCAGTTTTTACGAAATTCCACATCAATCATTTTATATCACCCTTAATCAAATTGTACTTTGGTACACCTTGTGTGATATGGTAAATTTTCACCCTGATATCGCGTCTCATATACAATAAATCTTTCCATTTCAATTCATTCCTAATACATTTTTTTATATGTGTACATCGTGTGCTCACAAATTTATAGGTTTTTCTGTTATATTATACACACAAATTTAGGAGTATAGCACATACAAATGTGATTTTATGTCCTATTTGACAAATAACACCTTTATTACTTTTAATACAAACAGACTCTTATAACTCTTTTCGGACACCTTAATATTTTTACAACCTAATTTATTAATATTTTCCAATTCCTAGATATTTTCTTTTTACAATATTTGTAAAAAGAATGTATTCAATTAAGTAGATGTAATATTTGAATAATGCGTTTTACTAATACATTATGTATATTAATAATATTTATTTAGAAAATAAGAATTATTATTATTATAAAGTTAAATCTTTATTTAGGTTGAAATGTTAACAATAATAATAATAATTAATAAAATGTTACATACTATTAAGCATAATTATTAATTGTTTTTATGATGATGTATTCCTTTCTTATTATACTGGACCATGTTGTTTATAAAGAATCATGGGAAGAATTATGTCTAATTACCAATCTTGACAAAATACCACAATAGGTGTTCATTATGAAAAATAGTCTGTCAATTAGTGCAATACATATATAGCTTCTTGCATTCCTATCAAGTACTACTTTATTAATACTTTTATAACCCATTATTGTCTAATTTAATTATGTTTCCCCCCTTTTTCACATCCGTCGAACTTTTTCGGATTGTTTACATAAATACAATGAGCGCCAGATGGTTGATATTACTATGGGACCATCTATGGACCATATTCAACAATCCATCCAAATTTCTTAATTATCAGATGAGTACATTTAAATATATATGTGTTAATAAAGTGGACTTTTTGTGCCTGTGGCAGAGAAACCAATGAGTGAACGTTTTGTGCATGTGGCGGAGAAACCAATGGGCACAAAATGTTGAAACTTATATGGGACCAACAATGGACTAATTATGACCTACTACCTATAGTACAATAACATTTTGAAGATAATATTATGTTGGTTCGCAAAAATTTAACGATAGACAGACATGAGACCAAAAATGATCCCTGATTCCTGTTTTCTCTGTTCCCTGCTCTGAACAAAAGGTTTTATTGAGGTTAGCTTAGAGCACTATATTTTATTGAGGTTAACTTAGAGCACTATTAGGAACAACATACTGTCCGAGAAAACCTCTTCATGCAGTGTTAATTCCAAACTCCATTCCAAAAGTGCTTATCCATAGAGTTATCTTAGGTGTTAACATGGTACTTATGAACCTCGACTGTGTTTTTCTCCAATGTGCGACTTCTCATAAAAGAGGTGTAGTTCAATAACCAAACAACGTCTTCACACAAAAAATTGTAATTGAAACAATTGACTGTTTTCGGGTGTTCCAAAGCACTCTTCTTCAGATAATCTAAAGGTTATACAGGATCGACTTTTAAAGTACAATTCTGACTTGTGATTCTTTTTAAGTCTGATTTGTGTCTTGACTGATTCCTATTATTAGGTATTTATTTATATTGGATAACCACTTCTAGAGAGTCTTGCCCGTATCTTCTCTGTTCTTTCTTGCTCCTCTTTCCTCCATTGCTGACTATAGTTTTTCATAAATTAACTACTAAACCCCAAGTCTGACAGTATTCTTTTAAGTTGTTAATAAAATTTTGTAGTAATATAGGATCCGTAGCTACTAATATCAATGTCATCTGCGTAAAGTAAGACTCTAATGATCCAGCTTTTTAACCACAAACCTCCTCCTAAGCTCTCATGCAAGGCATTTAACTGATAAATCTTAGGATTTAATAGAAGAATAATTCCATTTTTACTTTTCTACAATTGGAATAAAATTTTTCGATTTTCGCTATGTTTAAATAATAATTTTAGTTTAAGTGGTTATATTTATATATTATATTATATATTTAATATATTACAATGAATCAATATTTTATCGAATATTATAAACATTAAGCGTGTTAAATTATATTTTTATATCATTCTACTAATAACTTTGACCTGCAAATCACGAATGCTGTACGGGTAAAGCAGCCCGTGGAATTTTAGTAAAATCTATTTATACGCGTCATTTTTAGGGTTTTGTAGATCATCATCGAACCACTTATGCCGATGGTGATGTGTCTGTCCGTCCGTCGTACTTAATGTAATATGCGCATGCGCAATGCGTGAAAATGTACTAAGCTCAACTTATTTTTTTTTAAATTTTGGAGAGGGTATCAAATAAAAGCTACTGAAGAGTATTTTTCAAACATATAGAAAGTTATATAAGTATTGTGCTTTTTACCTTCAATATTGCGTTTTTAGCGCCAAAATATAAAAAAGAAAAAAGTGCCCCCGCAACCACCTTATAACGGCTAGTCCTAAAATTATGAAATAATTTTGGCTAATACCTTATAATGATACCGATAAAAATAACGGGGGAAATTACCAATTTTTATAAATTGCAAATTTTGTACGTAAAATGTTAGACCAATTTATTTATTTATTTTTCAATTTCGAGTGGGGTATCAAATAAAAGCTACTAAAGTGTAGATTAGAAATATATATATTTTACCTTTTTGTTATTTCCGAGAAAAAACATTGTAACCCCCCCCCCCCCCCCGGGGATCGAACCAGGGACCCCCCTAGTCAACTCCTTGTTTATATTTTTTTTTCAAAAGTAATTAAATATATTTTTTTTATATAATAATTAAATATATTTTTTTTTATAAAATAATTAAATGTAATTTTTTAATATAATTACGTATATGCTTAATAATCTACATAACCCTAAAAAGCACTTGAATGCAAGTAATTCCCTGTGATTTTTATTCTTCTGTTGCATTGCACAAACATTAATTTTAAATCTAAATTTCATTAAATATAGTTTAAATGACCCCTCACAAAAGGAAGCTTATAAAATTAGTGAATCATATAAAAATAGTATTATTTAGATAAAATATCCAGATAAAATATAGAAGAGAAAATGGAATGTAAAAATAAATAAAATACAATAAATATATCACAGAATATTTTTTATTGTTAATACAATAATTAAAACATAATATAACATTGAAATAATGTTTTATGTTTCTTATTATTCAATTGCTTATGACTTTTGCGGAGGTTTATTACAGCAATTGGAGGTTGGTAAGAATATTTGTCGTGTAAATAATTTGATAAATTGCATTTGTTTTAATGAAATAATGTTTTCCGAGCACTAAGATTGAGGCGAAGTTGCTTACCATTGTTTTAATTTGGAAATATTGAAACCAACACAAGGAAAATATTTAGAATATTTTTTTTTATTTGTATAGTAGTAGTTAAATGAATCTGATGTTATCTTATGTGGATCTTATGTAATCTGAATGTTATGATCATTTTTACGGTTTTTAAAATTGGCTTTCGTTGTTACTTTAGTAGGAAGTTAACAAACTTTTTTTAAACATTTTATTAGTTAATGGCTACAGTCTCAAGTTTCAATGACTACACGTAGAAAGAAAAAATAAGTACATAAAATTTTTCATATTCGACATTATTATGAAAAGTTTAGATCATACTATAAGCCCATCCCTGGGCAAATCTTGATAAAATGCTTCATTTAATATTTATCATCATTGTGATAGAAGTCCTCTTATTAAACTTTTATAAACTTAGTTATAAACCTTATTTGCATATTTTATTTTTATGATTAAAAAAACATAATTTTATGTAAGGATAATATAATTTTTATTAATTTTCTTCCTTTTTTTCGTACCTCACTTAAATGAATGACCATATCAATCCAAGTGTGTTGATTCTGAAAATGGCCATTAATCCGATAATTGATTCATGTGTTAAATTTAATCAAAAAGTAGTTGAAAAACAATTACTGAATTTTAATTCTATCTCTGTTACAGATGAATAGTCTTCACCTACTATTCTTCCGGTTCATAGTTCGGAAAGTCTAAAGAAAATCGAAATATCGATGGAAAGATGATAACAATTGATTAATAATTTTAATTAAAAACATTAATGAATCTTCAATGAACTATTGAATTAATTTTTTTTTTTAGTTCATTTATATTTTGTCGAATTTAATTTTCTAGTGCATTAAATAGCCTGATTGTCCGTATGAAAACAAATTAACATTATTAATTCATACTACTAGAATTATCTTAGAATGCGTATCAACAATATAGTGTTTGTTTATAAGATTGAAATGCATTCGTAATATTAGATGGAATTGTCATTTCTTTTGATACATGGCAGGTCTATGAATCATAAGTCCTAATTTTGCTTCTTGAGGAAAACGTGGAATAATAGAATTAAATATTAATAATAATATTATTTCAGCTTGGGCATAAACTTTTACAGAATCTGACGTCCTTTGTTTCGAATTAATTTCTTACATTAAGACATTTTCCGATCAAACAGTTTTTAAAAATTCAATCTTTAAATTCAATTATATTTAATCGTTTTATATCAGCGTTTAAATCTTCAAATTACTCTTAAATTGTCGTAAATTTTCGACTTCAAAGTCATACTTTTATTACATATTGCAAGTTGCATAACAGGGGTCGATTTTTTCCTCTTATCTTCACTCATCGTTTCAAAGTCTTCATGAATATAAACATTAATAGTTTCAAGTTTATTTCTCGACGCTAAAATCTCAGTTTTTTTTCTAAAAGTGGTCAATCCAAGTAAAACAATTCCATCGTTTCTATCAGGTAGATTTTTCTTTTGCAGATTTCTTAAGAATTCTATATTGGATTTATCTAATCTTACTTTCATTATGTTTTTAATTAAATCAATTATTGTATCTTCAGTCTTACTTATTGACTCCCATCTTCCAAGGCCGTAAATGATTAAATTCTTCCTTTTCTCTTTGCTTTTAAGTTTTTCAATGTCCATTTTAATACTGTTCAGTTCGTTTTTCAATTCTTCGATCTCTTTTAAACAGTGATCCAATGATTCTAATTTCTCGGTTAACTTTACATCAGCTTCATTGATTTCTTCACAAATGATTTTTTTAATTAAATATTCTAATTCTTCTTTTATCATTTTTTTTAAAAATTAGATTGCTTTAATTATAAGTAATGTAAATAAAATTTAATTTAAACAGCGTGAGGTAGTCTACCTTTGTTTAAATAAGATCAGATGTAGGTCGCACTGTCTCTTATTTCTTCCACGTGCGAAAAACAAAGAATGTTTCTACTATTTCCTAGCACACTGAACACGTTTTAACATAAATTGAAATTAATTTTAAACACTATTGTTGAACAAATAAAAATATACTGTAAATTGAACCTTTAAATTAATATAGTGAACTAAATCAGACTAAAAACGGTAAATATTACGGAACGCGATGGGTACGGTGTTATAGCCGCGATGTAACCTCAGTTGCCAACTAATAGAAATGTAAATATACCCCATTACTTCATAAAGATTTTTTTTAAAATAGATTTTCATGTGGGGAGCTTGGATGCGCTGTTATATATATTCTTGACCTAGATGATCATAAGGTAGGTAGGGAGGTAAAAAATAAGTTGAATAATCGAGATTAAAATATCGAGTTTTTTTTAATTTGTTCTACTCTTGACGTCATCATCTTTTGACGACATAATTGAAATTAAAATTTCTTATACGTCAACCAACTTTAAGGTTTCAGCATATATTATGCTTGTTTAAATCCTAGTTTCCATTCTATATCTATAAATAAAAAATCCAAATGACCATGAAATTGTGTTTAGGGTAGGTTTCTTTTAGCCCCTATAGGAGCTTGCCAAGAAATATTTTTACGATTAACAATCGTGATTCAAGATTTGGTACAACCAAATGTTGTGTTCATAGAGACCTAAATTGGTGGGAAATAAATAATAGACTGCCAATTAGTGTGGCAAATAGCTTCCTCGCATCCTATCATGTACTTTATTGATTTTATGCTTTTATAACAAGCCATTACTGTCTAATTTATTTAATTGTTTCCCTCGTTTATTTAATCGACGAATAGTTTGTAAGATATGTTGGTTAGCAAAATTTGGGCGACACACCGGCAGACAGACAGACGGAACCAAAATGTTCCCTGATGTCTAAAACGGATTTCTGTCTTGGAATTTTTGAAATCGGAGAAAAAATATTATCGTTCTTCAGAACGATCACATAGCTTCCTTTACCTTCGGTAAGCTCAGAAGCAATAAAAATCCTGATGACAAGGCATGAGCTTTAAAATGTAATATAATTTTGATGTCAAAACTTTATTATTTGTAATATGAAATACTTAATACACTAAGTATGTTTTGATTGGTGTTTTGACGAGATTATGTCCTGGGGATGTACGAAATATAGCAAATTCAGAAACTGATTTATTATTTGAATATACCCTAAATTACCCGCTCAAAAAAATAATAAAATGGAACAGAATAAATAACTTTAAAAGTTTAAATAATAAGTAAGTATTTGAACGATGTATAAATCATTGGTTGTACTGTTTCGAGACATTAATGTTTATTAATTAAACTATTATTTAAAATTGTTTTGTTCAAGAATATCTAGTTTGTTCTATCATTATTTCTGGCTTGATTTGATTAGTTCAAAAATTAGTTAGAGTGTTCTTCGAATGATAAACTAATTAACTAACCAACTAACTCAGTGGCTCAACAGCCCGTGAAGGGCCTAGGCCAAACCCCTTGGCCGGCCAAAGGGCTTGGGATAATAAATTACTACTGGACTTAACTGGGCCCTGTTTTTAATATCCCAAGAAGTATTTATATTGGCCTCTATGCGTGTGATGAATAAAATAGTCTGCCAATTAGTGTGGCACATAGCTTTCTCGCGTCCTATCTTGTATACTTCAATGCCGATAGGATCTTATGCCTTTACAACCCATAATTGTCTAATTTGTACAATATTTCCCTCCTTTTGTTTAAATCTGTCAAAACTGTTTTAATTTTTTACATAAATAAAAGTATCAATTAAGCAAAAAATAAAGAGTGCAGACAGCTGAAATTAATCTGGAGCTATCTGCAGGCTACTTTCGACAAACCAAGTCTAAGTTTTATAAAAATCAGATGGTTACTTTTGAAGATATAGGTATAGGTGTAAATAAATGTATGTTTGTGCGCACGTGGAAGAGAAACACACATGGACTCATAAGGTTGAAACTTGTATGGGACCAACACAATTATAATAATAATGGGCTAATCTACCACCAAAAAAATGCATATACTCGTATCTGTATAGCTTTTAAGATAAGTTGGTTCGCAAAAATTGAGTGGCAGATACACACGGAACCTCTGATGACTGAAACGGATTCCGGCATTGGAATTTTTAAAATCGGAGACTTAAAAATGTTTCGTTCTTCAGAAAGATTACATAGTTTCCGTTACCCTCGGTAAGCTCGTAAGCAAAAATCAAAACAATTATTTAGATCTTCATTTTAATCTAAAAATCAAATCTAAGCTTTTTTCTACAGTGGTTTTATCTTCTTTGAATCGGAGTCATACTTTTATTGTTATGAATTCATCCTATTTATTTTAGATATAAAATAATTCTTGTTTAAAATTCAAAGTTTATTCAGTTACATGAAGGTGCCAAGAAGTAGCTGTGAGTTTGTACCTTTTCTTTGTGAGTGTTCGTGACTGCATTACTATACTTTCCATTGAAATATCTATTTATGTTTTTGTCGTTTCATGGCGGTATAAAAAATACGTGTCATATCTCAAAGTTTCAGGAACAAAAAATAATATATATATATATATAATCTATCGAGTGGTTTCTTTCTTTGCCCCTTGTTTATTCGGTGCCGAGGAAAAGTACGGCGTGCTTTGTTTACTTTATTTACTTCGCTCTTATCTTTTATCTTCGGTCTCTTTGGAAAAATATTCTCTCTAGGTGGAGAGAGAGCGTCATCGCTTATGATGTTGGAAGTTTTGCTAAGTCCATAGTATCTGTGAGAGGTCTAGGGAAGGATTTTTTTGGGGGGACCCTTCTCTCCTCATGATGCCTGTATGTTTGCATTTGGGATTTTTTCCTGGGATTTTTTTTTTATCCTGTGTTGGGGGAGGATCGTAAAAAACACCCTATGTCCTCTTTTACTTTCTCTTCTTCATATAGTTTAAATAAAAATCTCTTCTCAGTTCTTCGATATTGGTAAAACTTTGGAAGTGGAATAGTTTTAGGTAACTCTGGGAAAAAAAGAAGGTCTTGGAACAAGAACACAAGCCCATTGTTCAAACATAAATATGACCCTTATCCACGATTCTTTTCTTTAAACCCCCACCTCTTCTTTAAGTAAAGTGCTCAAACATTTTATCCTTTGGACTCTCCTTACAAGGACCCTGTCAAGAATTTATTGTTATGAAAAAAATAATTGAAATCTGATATTTTCAATACATATCGTATTTTAGGACAAGCACTTTTACCTTTCCCTTATTGTACCATGGAATAAAAAACATAAATGTTTTAAGATTGTCATATCACAACTGTTTTCCACTAGGATATTTATGTAACAATAAATGTATTTTAAGGAGAAATATTTATTATAAAATTCCTTATTCTTTTTTCTTTTTACTTTTCCTCACTACCTATAGTAGGAAAAGTTTTTTTTTTCTTTTTTAAATATATAAAACAAAAACTTTTATGTATAACAAAATATTCATCAATTTTCAAGCATTATTAATTCTAATGTATAGCTCCATATCTAAATCATATATACTAACAATAAAATGGATATAATTAGTATATTAATTGGAAATAATAAGAACATTGTTGTCCTATCCATGCTTATAATATAATTGAAGTGAGCTTCTTACATTTAACTAAATATGCAATATGCATCCTGTCTATCGGTCTGTCTGTCAGTAAAGTTTACGTGAACGACGATAACTTGAGTATATGTTGACCAATTTAGTTGAAATTTGGTATACCAGTTTCTTTTACTAATGCTAAGGCTAAGGTCGGTGGACAGCGTTATTCGTCCTAGAGTTCCCGCGTAAAGCACGCGTATGCTTGAGTTTTAATTGTAAAATAGTCAATTTAGGGCAGGAAAAGATCCTAACACCACGATGCGTACGGTGTTATAGCGTAACTTCAGTTGCCAACTAATAGAAATGTAAAAATACCCCATTTTTTCCTAATACATTTTTTTAAAAAACCAACAGTGACACCGCTGTGAAGTGATAAGGATCGTTAAATCTACGAAGGCGGACCTGAACGTTTAAATTAGAGAAAACGTTGTTTTACCGATATCTTACTTTTTAACCTTACGATTTTAATAAAACTTCATGTTAATAGTTTAATTAAAATAGGCTTGTAAAATTTAAACTTGATACAAGCAGAAGTTTTTGTTTAGTGAGGTGTTACATTTTAGAATTGTTGAAATGGAGATAGCCGGGAAGTGTAAGTTATGGTATAGTAGAAAGGCACCCTTCTTCCTCTGCTCACGGCTTTGTATTGTAATTATACTTATCCTTTTTAACTATTAACTCATCAATATATACTTTTTTTTATATTAAATATTTATAGTTTATAGCATTACTCTCGCTTCAATGGTAGAACCACGCGATGCCTATGATCTGTTGCTATATTATCTAGATTTAAATTATCTTGATAGTATCATTTACCTAAAGTTTATCCTTTATATTTATGGAATTGTTTTTCTTGTTCATGGTATAGTTATTGTTCTGTTACGATATATCTATAATTTTACATAACGTCTTACTACCTACTACCGACTATCCTTTATATTCATAGATTTGTTCAGAGTTAATAATTACTGTTCTGTTATTTACTACCTATATAATTTACTTAACTTACTACTACCCTTCCTTGTTTAGAGTTTCCGAACATCTTCATTGCAAATCGTTATTATAATTATGTTATGAAGATGTCCAATCTTCAATTGCAATCTCTTTAATTCCTTGAATACTAATATAATACTATATTATTACGAATATAGTACTTTTAATTACCTTTTGTCCGTTTCTTGTACACTTTTCATTTTAAAAATTGAACTTTTTATTCAGCTTAAGATCCTTTTTTACAGTGTCGGTTTTTTATTATTTATTCTTATTATTAATCTATCCGCGTTCTTGAGTAGAGAAAAAATCGCTGCTAATATTTGCCCTGTTTGTTTATGTACTTTTATTTTGGTCGTTCCTAAAGGACGATTTATCGTGTAAGTTCAAAAGTCCCTTTTCTTTGCAAAATTTATGTTGGGCCTTTCAAAAGTAGATTTTTTCGGTGTTTTTTAGGTTAAAAGTACGAGTTTGAAGGGCCCGAAGACCAAGGGGTTTATTTAGAAACAGTGTATGTTAGACTTTGAGGCAATGTCGATTTGTTATTCCTCCCTTATCTTGCCTACTAACCGGTCCCATTTGCTCCCCTTATTCCGTTTTTCCCTCGATCAGATCTGTCCCTGCTATTCTTTGACTCGAGTTTGCCTACTTTGGAGAAGAAACTGGGGTAGGAAGGATTGAGCTAAATTTTTTATTTCAAGACAAACCTTTTTAAAGCTCTCCTTTGAATAGTTTTGTAGTAGAACAGGAATCTTTCTTTTATTATATTAACCTTAAAAGGTCCAACCCTGAATTCAAAAGGGTATAAAAGTACTTTTTTAATATAAAAATAAAAATAGTCTACCAATTTAACGGCACATAACTTCTTCGCATCCTATAGCATAGTTTAAAGATATTATATATGGGATCAACATTGGGCTAATTTTGACCTACTATTTAAATGTTAATAAAATCTGATTAGTAGTTTTTATGATATGGTTTTTCGCCAAAATGTTGAACGACAGACAGACGCGAAACCAAAATTGCTCCCTGATGTCTGAAACGGATTTCTGACCAGGGATTTTTTGAAATTGGAGACCAATGTATTTCGCTCTTTAGAACGATCACAATACTTGCTCTACCTCCGGTAAGCTCGGAAGAAATATATTTTATCAATAGTAAGCAATATGATTAATTTTATCGCAGTATTTACTTAATTAAAGTATTACGAATCGAAGTCTGATTGCTTATGTATAAATTATTAGATTAGATTAGATATGAAGATATACTCACCATCGAGACTTGCTTAAATCGAGGATCAAGCAAGTATATCTTCATATCATATAATACAAAATACATTATTGCATTTTAAACAAAATACATTATTTTGTAAACACAAACAGACTGAGTCAAACACACGACCAAATATATTCCCTGAGATGTGAACCGCATTAATTTTAAGCAATATTTATATTTTAGCTGTGAGTACCAAGATCCAACTTATATCACTAAGATGTTTTTTTTTATAGTTATTATAAACTAATATAAAATATTGCATCCAGGTGGTAAAAAGTGCCTTAAATTAATTAAATACTAATAATAATACTTGGCTTAACACTCAGACATAGAAAGGTTGTAATGCGAGATTTCTCTAAAAGAGATGTGTTTTGCTTTGATTGTTCTTTTGTTTGTTATAAGGACTAGCGGCATTTTCCCAGCAAGGTCTAAAATCTAAAATGTATAAATCTGACACATTTGTTAACAAGAATGTTAAAGCAAGATGTAGGTATTTCGTATCTGCTTGATTACCAAGTCTCTTTCATTGAAAATTTAGTTCAAACGTTTGTCTTTAAGGTTCAGTTGTTTCGTGTTGATATTAATATACATAAATTCATCTTCCCTGTATTTCTCTGAGTTGGTCATTTTTGAAATAAGTGAGCTGAACAAATTTAATATCTTTTACACCTTCTAGTTCCGATTGTTGTTTTCTTCTTTTCTTAGTTTAATTCGGAGAAACGGTTCAGTCAGCTTTATTGAGTTAGTTGAATTTAATAAGGTTCCTTTCAAGTGATAACAATACTTATTTATAAACAATATATGTTTCGCAAAAGTAAATTTACTATGCGAATAATACATAAGACGAACACCTGTTTCTTTTGGAATATTATAAAATATGGTTTTATTTCATTCAATTGATTTTGTTTTCAATAGTTTCGAACTGGAATTTTTTTAAGTATTTCATCAGGAGAGGTTTTATAACAGTTCTTCGTTGCACTTTAGACCAAAGTAATGGATCGTAATGGATCACAAAAGGCTAAGCTTGTAATACGATAATTGTTTTAAATCCTTTATACCCTTATCTCAATTCCCTATTATAAAATGAAGAGAGGATTCTAATTATAAAATGCTTTTATATGTAACATAATAGTTTGAATATTCCTATAATAGTTATTTATATGAGATTACAGTTGGTGTATGTTAAATTTAGCGAATTTAATCCTCGACAAATACTTCATCAACTTCTTGATTCCTTTCTTGATCCGTTTTATCTATCTTGTAGGAAGCGACTTGAAAAGTAGAGAGAGGAATCTACTTATATCTCCAAAAGGGAGAAAAAGTGAACTTTTCTCCCTAGTTTACAGGTAAGGGAGAAAAGTTACTCATTTCACCCAGTGAGGTTGAACTGGGAGTATTGGAAAAAAGGGAATTATGAACTCTTATGATTTTCTCCAGTGTTGCCATTGGAAGTTGGTGTTAACTAAACAATTTCATTTATAACTTTTGCTTAATTTCTAAATCAATAATATCATTTTCTCAATGTAACCTCCATAACGGTTGTCATAATGAATTATCAGTAAAAAAACAATCATGTTTAAGGTGAAATGACAATTTCTAAATGTAGATAAACTAATCCATGTGTATATACAATTAGCAATAACTGTTCCATATATGACTCAACATATTCTCCCATTTAATTTAAGTATTGAATATCAAAT
This sequence comes from Gerris lacustris, assembly GCA_951217055.1. Taxonomy (NCBI): domain Eukaryota; kingdom Metazoa; phylum Arthropoda; class Insecta; order Hemiptera; family Gerridae; genus Gerris; species Gerris lacustris. Next base: position 47,926,764 of record OX578283.1, read on the forward strand.
ATGATTTAAATTTACGTGTATTTGGTGAATTGCAGTGGCGGCGCTTGACCTATTCAACAGGGTGGGCTAGGCAAGCCCACCCTGGGGGTGGGGGGTGTCATGCAGGGGAAGAGTATGCGACCTTGACCCATGTCCTTATAGACTCCTGCGTCAAAATTTCCGGATTGTCTACGAGCGCCGTACGACCCCACAAACATTTTTTTATAGATTCATCATTGCGGTGTGGTCGGATTCTTAAATATTCCTTTTAGGGAGGAGAAATTTAAGTATTCTAAAAAGTAAGATAGTAACATCCCAGCCTCTTTTAACCTATCATGCTCAAAAAATCTTTTTTTCTCTGACTAAGAGCCTAGATAGGAGATATAATGTAGTTTGTGATACTAAATATAATTTCTTTCTTATTTCGATGTAATTTGTCGGGAGTTTAATAAAAAGGCTTGTCCCAGCAATCGGTCACGATAGTTACTTCACAATAGTTACCAAAAATTTTGCTACACTGTTTGACTGAGGGGGCATGTCACACAACAATTCTCTTCAAAAATAGTTCAATTTTATTAAAAGTCACAATAGTTACCATTAATTTTAGTACTTAAAAGTGAATTTAAGGCGGTACCCCCATAGTATACAGAAAAATTATGCTTTCCTTTGAAAGCATTAATAAATTAGTGTGGATTGGCCGCCATGTTTTAGTTTTTAAGTCACGATAGTTACTTGTCCCGATAGTTCCTTTTCACATTCATATTCTTGTTATATAGATGTTCAGCGTCTAAATAAAGCACTAGTTGGTTCAGAAATGTCAAGTGCCACTTTAAAAAATATCGCTTTAACTATTTTATCATACCCATCTCTAGAGAAACAATGCTTCAAATGCTTCGTAGGGCTTAAAGCACTTTCCAGCCTTATGAAAAATATAATCGTACCATCATTTGACGATATGAAAATTGAATCTTGCTACGTATACGACACTGATAGTGATGCTGTTGTATAATTATAATTAGGGAGTTATTATGGTACGAGCACTCTTTACAAGTGGAAAGCAGCCAATTGATGCTGATTTGAACAATAAAACAACAGAAAAATGAGATTGTGTTAATTGAAAAAAATGTTTAACTATATTCCCAAAAAATGCGTAAAATGTTATATGTTATCGAGAACTTACGTTACACAAAATTCAGTTAGACTGTTTTATCTTTTTATAAGTTGCATTATTTTTTTAAAATTTATCAGAAGTGGTTTGCCCAATATATTTTATAATAAAAAGATCATTAACTTAATTTATAATTGCAAAAAAAAAAAAAAAAAAAAAAAAAAAAATGGGAAAAGTATATTATATATTTTATCTATCCCACCACTGCTATCTAGTAGAGAGAAATATAAACTAGTTTTCAAGCCTTACCCGAGCGACTTACGAAGATTGTCGAACCCTCCTCTCGTTTCGGGCTTAGCCCCAGAGTCCTTCATATTTCCGCGATTCTAGCCGCGAGTAGATAGTAGATATGTTCCGCGTTCAACATGCCCTACCCCTTGGCTCACCGCTCGGGCATAACCTTGGGTATTAGCGTTCAGCCCCGCTTCCCGCGCTAATAACCTTGGCCTCCTAGCCCGACGAGATTTCTCGCTATATTATGCTATGCTTTTCTACTGCTTATCTTAAACGACCTGGATCTACATACTACATACGATTGTACTTTATGAACACTAAAACTATGTATATCTATGTATTTATTTGTGTTGACAACTAAATAGTTTTTCTTTTCTAAATAAATAAAATAAAATAAATATATATATTTTTCTCAATAAGCTGGTGGGGCTTAGCCCCACCTGCCCTTAAGGACGCGCCGCCACTGGTGAATTGTTAATATTTATTGTATTTAACTATTTTTTTTTAAATTTATAATAAATATAAAATAATTTTTCTTTTTTTTAATCAAATAATTTAATTTTAAAATCTTCTTAAATTATTTTTTTCTTTCTACTGTAGATAAATTTTGTATGTACCTCGGGAGTAAAAATAAATTGTTTCTCAGCTCCGCCTCGTAAGTTAACATTGTGGTTCCCTCTGCTTCGCCTCAAGAACCAACTTCATATCGCTTAGGGTACAATCCTTTGGTGCGTAAATAACCTAATATTACCTACTTTCATTTGTTTTAAAGTAAGAAACCTTATGAATGTTCTATAATGTGTGGTTCAAAATGATTTAATGTTAAAAGTATTTACAAGACTAAAACAGTTACTTCAACTTCGTATCGAGTTTCTTTTGCCATTCACACGAAAATCTCCTTAAATTTAACATATTATAAATCTCCTTAACTACTTATCTCATTGCCATTTACTTTTCCCTTCTTTGCGTAAGCCACCTTGTGATGAGTGACTAAGAACTTTATTTAATACCTTCCTTACAAAAAAAGAAAAAAAATATTATGTACTAATGTATTTATAATGTAACTTTCATGTCTGTATGTATTTAAAAAGTAGATGGAATCCACTATATTGCACCACTTCTTCATGTAATTTCGTCCGCCTCTTACATAGCTCCATCTCTTGAGCCTGCTTTTGAGAGAAACACCTCAGTCAAATGGAATTAAGAATGAACTACTCAAATTATTAAGTGTATCTGTTTCCCTACTTATTAACGGTGTTAGGCACCGGTAGTATCAAACTCAAAGTTTTATGTTCTCCTATTTAGGCGATTATCTAACTAATATAAATAATTTATTTAAAGAATATTCGGCTTCTTAAAGTATTTTACTTTTTATATTGTAGGGATGGATGTAAGTGTTTCTGTTTTTTCTAGGTGTATATTTATCTAACCAAAACTATATAAATATTTATGTAAGTTATAAGTTTTTTGTACTTGTGAATGCATATTATGTGTAGTGTATCTATCTCTGCTAGATATTTCTTATTTCTTTTCCATATTACTATATCTCTGGTTCGAGCATTTTTCTAATCTTCCCCTGGTTCCGATTTTTTTTCCTTCAGATATCCTTCACAGAAAGATCCGTTGTGGAAAATTCTTTTCCTATTCAACATCGCCCAGCATTTCAAGGTTTTTTTTTTTTTTTGCCCCTTTGCTTTCGTTTCCTTCCTTTCACACTTATTTATTGTTTCCTTCTGGTTTGTATATTGATATATCTTCAACGAATCCTTTTTTCTATGTGGCGTCTGGGAGGGTTAGCTTCTTTTATCTCACCTTTGAGTTTTATTTCGTATTTTTATTTCTTATCTTCTTTCCCTTTTTGAACGAGAAATAATGTTCGTTCTTTTATAAATAGCTTTTTTTACATTGTTTATTTTAAACCTTTTGAAGTTAAATAAATGTATAATAAAAAGATAAAATATCATGTAAAGAGTGTTCGCCCATAAAAAGGGAAAATTATAAATATTACTGAAAAATAATTATTAATAATAAAGGTTTTCATATTCGGGTCTAATTTTGTACATATTTGGTTACATAACCTAATTTGAGTTAATTACCCTATGTGAAGGCACCTAGTACTAGACGCAGTGAACGAACCACTTGTTCCAACCGAAAAGAGTCCTTATTTAAAACCCTTTTTACTAAGCCCGAGAGAATTCGAGGCACTTCACATGTCATTCCACAGTACAATGTCCTGCTGAAGCAAAAATGGCCAGTGAGCCATGTAAATCAGAGAACCTAGGTGTGGGGTGATACCCATGACTGCCCTCGACTCACGCAGGTATAAATCAGAGCACCACGGCATGGGGTCACTTGTAGGTTCTCTGGGATTCCTTGTAAGTTTCCTGGGATCCCTTGTAGGTTCCCTTTGATCTTGTTCTGTTCAAGATTCATAGATTTAAATCAGATCGAACCCTCAACCTCGTACTGCCCTCGATTCATTGAAGACCGCGCATGTCAAGTGACAAGCCACACGGCCACGCATCTTGTTAAAGTTTCGTTGTTGTTAAATTTAGCATCTTCAAACAAAATATTGTCCAATCTGTCATTACATATTGTTTACCTGCATGACTATCAACGCTAGCCTTAACACAAAAATATTAAATTATAATGCTGGTTTGATCTGTCAAAATTATATTAAAGCTAGAGGCCATCTCTTATATTTGTCCGCAGTTCTATCATATATCCTTAATTTCAGTTTCTTTCATCGAAAAATTATTTGGTTCAAGTTTTGCTTTTGTGAAGAATTGTTTAGTTTTAGAAACAAACAGTTGTTTTCTTGCACAGTTATCATCTTATTTTTTATTTTTTTTTTTTTTTATCCCACCTTCCACCCGTGGCTGAAAAGTAGGAGCGCCTCGACAGCTTGGGCCATTGGCGCCTTATCATCCATCTTATTATTGAAAGATCTAATTTACAAAACAATAAAAGAGGTTAAATATGAATAATTTTTGAAAATTCACAGATAATTTTATGTTAACTTTCAATCGTCTTTGGAAATTGTTACAAATTACATTCACTCTGGATATATATTTGGTTTCCAGCGAATATGATATATATATTTATTGCCAAATTTAAAATTAAGCTGAACTACTCGTAATTATAATAGTATTTCTTGTTGTCAATTAATTATTTTAGAATGATAGAATGACGAGATTACATAATTTGCATCATAGTTAGTTGTAACCTGGAAAAACAAGCCTAAATAGATTGATGACTGTAAAAAATCCTTTCACATGTTAAATATATGTTACAGTGTAACGTTACAAATAGATTAGCTGTTTGCTTATGGGATCGGATATATGCTATTAAACCTACAGCTTGATTAATGCTAAGTGCAAGCTGTTCACGTAATTTGTCTGGCTTTATTGACATACTTTACCCTCTCAAGTACACATATTCTGCATCAGATTCACACTGCATCTCAAACCTGTTATACTATACGAACTGGTGACACAGTTACCAACAGTGATGTGAGTGCGGGTAATTTAACCAGTTGTAAATGGTAATTTAAATGCAGAGAAAGATGACGTTAGTATTACGCTATAATTCTGCACGGATTAAATGGTCCGCACTGAGATTTATGGAGTTCACAACAAGATTAATCTAGAGTTGACATGCTTTCGAAACTATTTTTCATTTTATTCCTTCTCTCGGATAATATGATCAAGTTGAATCTGATTCATGTCATGTATAATGCTTCTTCTTTTCACAATATTGTATATTATTAAATATTTATCCGTAACTAGTATTATTTAAGTGGTGCACGTATGAAGTGTTTCATATGAACTTTATTTTTACTTTTATTATGATGTTTATTGTGTAAATAATTGACCCAGGTATTCATAGTCCAGATTCTACGCTAACATTGTCCTAGAATTTAAACAGAGCTTATACCAAGGTTATTCATGATTCACACACAATCTATTACAAGGGTTTCCAAGGGGGTCTAAATCCTATGCAAATACTATCAAAGGTTTTAAAATCAGACAAAGATTACCAAGCTTGATACGTTTATTTCTTTATCTACAATTGATACGAAATATTAACATTGTATCTCTGTTTAGATGCGTAGAAAGTGATTCTTTACGTACTTGCATTAATTGCGCATGCGCGTTTTATAATTTCTCCTTTTCCCGCCCTAGTGCGGTAAAAAATAAGAATTCTTCACCTTGACGGACGATTATCGAATTTGTTTACATTTAACAAAACTAATTTGCTGTTTTTTTAATTAAAGTAACTGTTTATATCGAGTTTTTAGTGAAAATTAATGATTGATATATCTCATTATGACGAAAATGAGGAGAATAATACGCCTCCCGAAATAATTAATTCGGCACAAAATACAACTAATGAATTAATGTCATCTTTATCAAAAGAGAAATACGAACTTACCTACAGGAAGTTTATAAAATATTTTTTTCTGTATTTATTATGAAAATCCAACAATCGTAGATAAAGTACGGTACGCAACTCGTGCGAAAACTGCATTTTGCGTTGCTGGTGTGCTTTTACTACCCTCGCTGTCGCTCGGGTGCAAACTCGACATTCGCATGCAAAATGCTACTTTCCGCACTAGACGCGTAATGTATATTATTCCTTTTTAAAACAGAGCATTATAGCTCTTAGTACTTAGTATATTGCATGATAAGAAACGTAAGTACTTATAAAAATTAAAGAAATACCGTATTAATCTGTATATTTAATTAGAATAAATATTAAAAATAAATCAATTTAATTTTAATAAATAGAAGAAATCCTTACTAAAAATAATTCTTAAATCTAAAATCCATTCTTTTATAATTACTGTTTAATTATTTATGCAATAATTAATTAAAAAGAGTTATAAAATTAAACAACTGTTTAAATATTTATCACTGATAATTATTTCAATGCAGAATTATAGATTTAAAATTTAATTCTTCACAAAAGTAATTGTTAAAAAGAACTTAATTCTTAAGAAAAGCTAATTCTTGTTTTCCTAAAGATTATAAAGCGACGAGAAAATGTATTTTTTCATTACATTACCTACTCTATTATTATTTTTATGTTAACAATTTAAGTATATAGATAAGACTTATTGCAAACAACTTTTATTTTCCTCTCTGTTGTAGCTTAAAGAATGTGTAGAAGAATATGTGGTAGTTTCTTCGATGCAGGGAAAACATTTTTATCTTTATTGTTATTGTTAAACATTTATCCGATTTTTCTTTTTTTATTTGTCATTTTCCCAATTTTTAAACCCTCCTTACAAATTTTCCCTTGTGTATTGAACTACTTGTTTATTTTTTTAAATTATTCCAATTTTCCGTATTTTCATTGGGGAGGGGGGATTGTTTAAAGTTTTTTTTACTGTTATTCAAAAATTGGTTGGATAAACCGATAAAATCTTACGAGTCTAAAAAGTTACTTTAGATTATGACATTTCTTTGTCTACTCACAAGGAATAGTAATAGCATTTTTTCGTTTAGACTTGGTATCTACCTTGCAGTATTAAATTTGTTTTAAAAAGTAGTTGGTTCATTACTATTCATGTTTTTAGAGCTGCTTTAATGGCTCTATTTTTGTTTTCTAAACTGTATATTGTACGAGTATATGTTTATATTAAAGATAAAGTTAATTCACAACTACCTGTTGCGCTTATTCCAGCTTTTAATAAGGAAGTGATGTTTTATTAATAATAATCATAAGAAAATAAACTATAATAAAAAAAATATGTGTGAGACTCTCACACATTAGAAGTGAAACTTAAGTCCTAGAAACAGTTGATTTTAAGATTGCTCCTTTTTGCATTTTTAGACGATTTTATTATTTCAGAATTAAGAAATTATTATTTTTTTAATTTAATAATGAATAAAAAACATTGTTTTACATGTTTTTTATTCATTATTAAATTAAATAATGAATAATTTCATAATTCTGTAATATTACGCGTATATATCAATTCTATGTATTGAAAAATCATCTACCTCCGTGGTGCAATGGTTAGCACTTGTGCATGCTGAATTAGAGGTCGGTGGATCGAGACGACCATGTGAAAGATTTTTTACAGGTAAATCTTTCACTTAGACGAGGCTCGAATAGCAAATTTCGTTTCATCCAAGGCGATTTACTCTACAGCGCCTAAAGATGTTTCACTTCAAAAATAAATTAGGGGGCCGGAGTAACTGAGAGGTCAGCGTAATCGCTTATCGGCCTGAAACCAAGGTTCAAATCCCAGAGTAGTGAGTTTTACACAGATGATCACATGCAGTAGATGAGGGAAGTGGTCGCTCTTCCGTCCTTTAGGAACCTAATGATGTATGTGTTAATCGGGCGTAAAAGAAAGAACAAACCACAAACCTTAGATTTAACATTAAGTATCTGATCGTTGATAATTGAAGGGTCTAAAGGGGGAAATAATCAGCAAGAGTTCAAATCCTGTTGACTTGTAGATAGTAATGCCACCTTGTGAAGGTGGCATGAGGGAACTATTTCCAAGCGCTATCGGTTGTGGATCTATCCCCCATGTAAATATCTAAGAACACGGCAGTGTGCAAGGCCAAATTCCTGAAAACATTCTTTACAAATGTCTCTCGGCTTCCTCTTAAGATGGGCTTTTGAAATTTAAAACATAGATTTAACTTAAGTACTTAGGGCACTGTAAAAAACCCTTAATATTAAGTCTTTTCAAAAGGGGATAGTCTCAAAGTTTGAATTTTTGTTACTTAACTCACTCACTCATCATAAAAATTTAGCCAGTCTCTGAGGGAGGCATTAAACTCTCAGTATCACGTGTACCTCACATAGGAGTTACGTGGGTAATGGGAAGTAGAACATAGAAGGAAAATAAAGGTCCAGACCCCCTCACAACAAAGTCAGCCTATTAAAGTAGTGATATTTTCATTGCGGCCAAGTCTGTTTTATGCCTCATTTAGAAACTAGCCAAGTGTAAAGCAATAAAAATAAAAGAGCTGTGTTGCTCATGAAAGCAGGACTAAAGAAGGAGCAGACTTTGCCACAGTGGGATGTCACTACATTGCGAGGGGCTGACTATTTTGAGAGGGGGTTTGGAACTGGCCCTTTTTCCAAGGTTAGATTTTTGTCGGGGATCGATATTCAAACCCCATAATATTTAATTTTATTTTATTTATTTACACATTTAAAAAACATAGAACAGTAGAAAAGGTAATAGTTTACTTTTTGTTTTAGAGTTATTTCATCATTGCCTCAATAACTAGATTTTTTTTCGGGAAAACGATTTATATATGGTTATATTAGTATTTAAATGTACTACATTTTTAATCATTTACGTCGGATCCGTTTTAAAGAAATACTTTGTTTCTCTTTATTTCAGGGCTTTTAACAAGTAGAAACCAAAATGTATTTCTACCATTCTCGATTTTTCTGAACATGTGTGCCAAATTTAATCGAAATTGACCAAGTAATTTAGACTCCAAGGGTCTGAGCACAGACTACATGCAAAAAAAATACTTTCTTTTTAAATTGCATGAGAAAGTAAAGAGATAAATCCCGCTGTGGTAAGTGTCTCTTGATAAAATGATAATTTAACATATAGGCAGACTTTAATTACCTCATTAAAAACCAATCTGCGGCTAAAGAACCGTCTTCACATTTCCTCAATTTAGATGGATTAATAGAACAGCTTTAATAGAACATCTTATAACTCGATGTATGTTGGTGTGAAATTGGAGCATCTAATTTAAAATGACAAGCTTAGACTGACATACATAGTTTATGTTGCACTATTAAATATTTATGAGAATCGAGGAAGTCATTTTTGTCATCTCAACTCATAATTCTTTGATTTTCTTAATAGTCCAGGAGAAAAATATGTCTGACAAAACATCAAGCTAGAATTTTGTGTGTAAGTAAATGTTTTGGTGCCTTGGCAATACGCATTTGAAAAAAAAAAACAAGAAAAACCAGTAGATAATTAATAGTATACTAACTTAGTTAGTAGACTAAAAAACAAGTTGATGGTAGTCTGTCACTTAATAGAAGACCTCTTTGATTTAGAGTAATTTTTGACTGACTAACCTATTAAGTGACGAACTATTATCAACTTGATTTTTGGTCAACTAACTAATTTAGTAGTCAGGATAATGAAAATCATACAGTCCACCATAAAGGGCGGGACATAGTCGCTCTATGCCGGTTTCATTTTTTACATGCCTATTGCCAATCTATGTCCCGCTGACGAACATAGCCGACCACATATTCTTAAAAGGCACCAAAACATTTACTTATTCCCAAAATTCTAGCTTGATGTTAGCCAGACACTTTTTTGCACGCTATCTCCTGGACTTATCCTTGCGTATTCTCCTGGAATATCCTTATACATGTATGAGAATAAAGAAAGACATCTATCCACTAAAGTAACTTTTCTCTAACGCATTTCGACTTGTCTTACCGGCACTGAATATTACCACTAGTGGTTCAAAGCCGGCTTTGTGCAATAAAGTTACTTTAGTGGTCAAACGTCTTTCTTTATTCTTGATCAAATGACCACTGCTAATCTAAAAACACTTATACATATATGTATTGTTTCCTCTCTCAAATAAATAGTATATAGTTGAACTGAATTTGAATTGATGTCTGCTTAGAATTCTGTACTAGTTATATTTTGTTTGAAAAAAGAAGTAGTTCTGCTAGAACGATTTTACTTTTAATTCAAGAGAGATGAATATATAATGTATATAATGTATTGGTAAGTCATATGGTTAAGCTGGTATAGTTTAGAAATATATTGAAGGCTTCGAGAAGAGGTTAGCTCTGTAACATATTGATTTCGAATATGTTATCATTGTATTAGTATGGAGTATAAACTGTGTCTATGTTGTTGTATTCATGGGTTAGTATCGTCTCTGGTGCATACGACATATTTGTAGGGGATATTGGGAAAAGTCAAACGTTATGAGTTCTCATATAACTGATTGCTTGTGTGGAATATGAAACAGTACAGGCAATATGAAAAGCGACAACTTCCACTCGGAATTCGTTACTTCAACTAAACGTCTACTTGTTTTTACGTAAAGGCCGTTTTCATTGTCTATACTCACCTTTGTATTTATATTTCCTTGTGCTACTTTAACTTTTGTGTTTTAAAAAAACAACAATAGATGAAACAGTATATGAAAGACTAATTGTTGAAAAGTGTTTGTCAATCCCAAGTATTTGAAGTACATATCTCAGGTTAACACGCTTTCTCACTAGTCTCTTTTTCAAGGAAGAGGCGAAAAATGTTTTGTGTTGATTTTGAATTACTAGCCCTTGTTGAATTTAAGTCAAAAGGAGGAAGTTGGAACAGAGTTTATATTAAGGATATTTGAAATCAATTAAATGAGACAGGTGATCCAATTATTTAGGATATTGCAAAAATAATGTTAAAAAGGTCTATAATGAAGAGTATTGGACGAAAGAGTGAGATCAATTGAAAGGTTTTTGATAAATTAGTTAGGAGAGAATTAAAGACATTTTTTATTATTAAGAATATTAAAGAAGTTTTCAGAATGGTAAAAAGTTGAGGATATTGGACAAACTTGATATTGAGTAAATTATATGTAAAAGTTTAGAGGAATAAAATACAGATGAGAGGTCTTTAATGAAGGTTATTCAACTAAATAACTAGTATAAAGGTATCCGTTTAATAATGACATTGGACGTTGGAAAACAATTCCTATTTACATACAGTTGTTTAATTTCTATGAGATAAAACCTAAATGTCAAAACCTCTAACTAATTTAAGCAGTATTTTTTACGGGTTACTTTTTAAGTTGCATTTTTAACTAGAGTTTCATGTTTTAAAAACTTTTTAAAAATTCAAAACATGTGTTTTCTTGAAAACCCCCTATTGAAAATTGTTCTTGTTGAAATCAAATTTTGAATGTTTCATAAAGTTTAATCTTTCATCATGGCTAGAAAGTGTAAAGTGCGTTGCTCGAAACTGATTGAATTTTTCTATTCCTAATAGTTCGAAGTAGATAAAATTGGATGAGATTATTTATTTACAGTTGTTTAATATAGATTAGAAGGAGTTAAGCTGGAAATCCCCGTTGCTGTTCTTGTTGGTCTATAAGGTTTCCTTGGGGGAATTGCGGTATGTTCTTAAAGTAGCTAATATCGCTGCATTTGTTATTAGTAGAGGGTTCGTATATGGAAAGGGGGACTCCGAAATACCGCTTGAATATTGTAGACATGGTGTTTCTCTCCTTCTTCGACCCTTAAGGACCGAACTTGTCGCAATTTCTTGTTCTAGTTTATGTTTTGTGTCGGAGGGGATAGCTTCGAGAGAAGTTGCTACCCTTTAGAATTTATTATTTAAAGTCATATACAGGGAGCGCAGTTTGGTACAGAGTCTAGGCGCACAATAAGCTCTCGACTTCACTGTATTCTCCGAGGAATTGTGGTGTTCTGCCCTTTGCCACGGCAATTCATGAATAGGGCCTCCCTTTCCTAAATATGTATATACACGCTTTATGTATATGTGGTACAAATCACCCCTACATTAATGCTGTAATTATTAGTATTAAGATAGATATGTAATACTATTTTATGCACCCACAATGCAAACTAAGGCTTAAATTTACCGTTTTTAACTTAATTGTATCTTAATTTTATTGGATTTTTTTATCATTAAATCATATGCTTTTCACATTCTTATGATAACAGGTAACCACTCAATAGTAGTAAACAATTTTTGTTTTTAAATCATATGTGTTACGTACATTCTTATGATGAGCAGACTATCAATGGATGGTATACAGCTGATATTTTCGTATAGCATCTTGTATTCAATAGATAGTACAAATTTACTTCCTAATATAATAATACGAATAAATATATAAAGAATAAATACGTTTTCTGGTTAAACAAAAAAGCTTATAAGTTTACAAGTGTCAGTCGATTAAGAATTCCACGAACACAATCTACCTATTGAAATAGGTACGCGTAATCACTTTTTCAAGTTGTCGTTAACACTCTCTCAAGTAAGTTGTGAACATCTTGAATTGATTGAACAGTGGAGTCACTCGAGATCGATTGAACGATTAAAAAAACGTACATTTCTACTGAAAGAGCCGAGAGCTCACGATTCCGTCCTCTCCAATTGCGCCAAGTCCTTTATCCATCTGATTATTTTCAATTAAGTTCTAATGGTGTTTTCTTGAGTCTTTTTTACCGGTTTTGCCCTAATGAAGCTGCTCTGAGGACCTATTTTTAACTTATTTTTCTAAGTCGAAGAACATTTTAGGAAGCTTTATTTTTTTGTTAGGTTTTTGATGTAGGCGAGTGATTGATTAGCGCACTCGCCTCTGAAATCTAGGTCTGAACACCAGTGGCGATTCCTAGAGAGGATAAGACCTGTATCACACTGATGATCTCATCAGCCGGATCACATTTTTGTTATTTTGTTATCTTTAAATTGTGCAGTCACAACATTCTATTCAGAATTGATCTGTAAAATTATTTTAAGTATGCTTAACGAAGTTGTTAATATAACCATTCTTAAATGTTATTTTTTCATAAAAAGATCAAGAAATAGCACTTGACAGTGATGAAAATAATAAAACAAGGAAACTTAGAAAAACCAAAAGTTGTTTTGATTATGAAGCAAGAACATTTTTACAAAGAGAAACAGATTTTGAACCACATTTTCATATATAATTGGAGCAATTAAATAATTCTGGGTTCCAATGTCAGAGAAGACAATAGTACACTACGCGTCGAGTGTGGAAAGTAGCATTTTGCATGCGAGTGTGGAGTTTGCACCCGAGCGATAGCGAGGGTGGTAAAACCACACGAGCAATGCAAAATGCCTTTTTCGCACGAGTTGCGTACCGTACTTTATCTACGATTGTTAGATTTAAATAATAAATACAGAAAAAAATAAACTTGCTGTATGTAAGTTCGTATCTCTCTCTTGATAAAGATGGTATTAATTCATTAGTTGTATTTTTTGCCGAATTAATTATTTCTGTTGGAGTATTATTCTCCACATTTTCGTAAAAGTCACTTGATTCACTTTTGTTTTTCACTAAAAACTCGATATAAACAGTTACTTTAATAAAAGAACAGCAAATTAGTTTCGTTAAATGTAAACAAACTCGCTAATCGTGCGTAAAGCTGAAGAATTCCTCTTCTTTACCGCGCTAGCGTGATAAAGAAGAGGAATTATTCAGAACTATGAAACGCGCATGCGTAATGAATACAAGTACGTAAATAATCACAAATAATTCTACGCAACACAAAGATATAATGTTTATATTTCGTATCAATTGTAGATAAAACAATTTACAATCTAAAAACTCATGTAAATTGTTTGGTAAAAGAGCGGATTTTTACATGACCGCTCTTCTTTTGAACAGTAAGTAAACCAAATAAACCCTTTATAAAAGCTCATTTACATCCTTAGCGATGTATTTATTTTTTTAAATCCGGCGTTCCGAGGTCTGTTTTACTACTGCGAAATAACTTTTATGCTCTCCATTATTCTATAAATTTAATTATCGTGGTTGAAACACGAACATGAAAAATGATCTAGATTATGTTTGTTATCTCTTTCTTTCAAACTCATCTTTCTTTATTACTAGACAATATCTATTCTCTGCCATCTTTCGTATAATATATTTGTCTCTTGGATGAATTCAGTTGATTTATTGATTAACATTGTAAAAGGCGTTCATTACTTTTTCGCATCGACGGCTTCCGTTCGTCTAATAAATTGTTTATTTATAACCTCTGAAGTTTGGTATTCATTAATTTATTTTTGGAACGAAGTTCCTTATTGCACGTTCTGGAGCCCAGGAGTGAAAACGACCGTCACAAAACCAAGCGTCACAAAATCTACCGATGACGATAACTTAAGTAAAAGATGACCGCGTTAGTTGAAATTTGGTACACATGTTCATTTTACCAATGCCCGGCTGAGTTCGATAGAAAACGTTATCCGCCCAAATTTGGAAAAAAAGTAAAATTGGAATTTTAGGACAGGAAAAAATTCTAACTTTATATATTTAATGAGACAAACAACTTTTTTAAATATTTGTTTTAGTAAAACGAACACCGACATGCTATGAAATTATAAAGATCGCTCAATTTATTAAAGCGGACCTAAACGTTTAAAATAAAGAAAACAACGTTTTTACCGATATCTTACGTCCTAACATAACGATTTTAATAAAAATTCATACACATCGTCTAAAGTACAATTGAAACAGTCATGTAAAATTTCAATCTGATACAAGCAGAAGTTTTTGCGTATTAAAGTGATATATTTTATAATAATATTTTAAATGGAGTAATAAATAAACTGCGGAGTCTGAGGGAACAGTCGTGTTCCGTCATTACAAGCATCTGCTCTAACTATAAACTCATCATGATTAACTTTTTTCTCAATATACAATACATTATTTATTGCAAGACGCTCGTTTCAATGTTAAATAAATGCTTTTCTTTTAATTTTGCCTTAACTCTGCTAAGTACAAATATAGTTAGTTACTTTTAATTTTGTCTCTTTTCTAGCTCCGCCATGTATAAGTAGTTAGTATCGAAAAACTTAGCAGTGTGATTTTATAATTTATATTTAATGAAAAGCGTAAGGAACTTCGTTCCTACCGGGTGTCCCGCGACAACACACGTATTTTATTTTAAATTTTAACTCGCGAAAGAAGAAAATGAGCCTTAAATGATTTTTTTTTGTGTACGCGTGAAAGTGTGAGAGAAAGTATAATGGGAATGTTAGGTAGTTAAATTTATGACGGTTGTTGTCTCCGGCTCATTGCTACCCGGGGCCTGTTCTGGAAGCAAAGCATGCTTCAAGTGGCTTGTTAGCCTGTGCTAACTATGATATACTGTCGTACTGCTTGTTAGATCATGAGAGTTTATGATAAAGGTTCCTCTTTCTCTACAGGCTTGGTGTGCTTTGAGCTTGACAGATGACTTTAAAGTGATTATGTAAAGCCCTGTCCTTTACCAGGAACATAATCTGAAGGTTTTCTTCGGCAAAGCATCTCTCATCCTATCATACATCTCCTGTGAAATAACATTTTTCTTTTATTTGTTTTATATTTTAATTGAGGTTGTCAAAACTAATAATCCTGTTAGTAAATTTAAGGTGCTTAATCTAGTCGTCTTATCGTCATTATTCTTATTAATCCATCTCTCTATATATAATAATGTAGTTTCGGGTTTATAGAAGGAGCCGAAATCGGTTATCGGTTGTATAGTTACCTTAACTGCTTAATTTTGATGATAGATTTATGATTATCGATGCTCGAAGGTAACCCTCGATTTTATGGCCTTAGGGGTATATGGCAATAAATTTACCTGAAGGGCTAATTACTTTCTGATTACGTTCAAAATGAAATCGAAACGGAAAGCCTATATAATTTACTAGCTCGTATCAAGAGCAAAGCAAACTTGCCTTAGAAGTATTATTGAAACATCGATATTAGCTTTATTATTTACATTCGCTTTAGTATTTACATTCGCTTTATATACTAAGCAAATTAGATTTCCACTCTGAACACTTTAGTTTGGTATGCTCAGATCTCCTTTTCCTTTGATTTCTAATTTAATTTGATTCAGATTCTATTTGATTTAGGCGAATATCTTTGATTGATAGATTAGAATAATATTATGGTGATACATTAACATTTCTTAGCATGGATCTTTCACGAAAGGGTTTGTCAGCATACTGTTTACTTGAATTAAAATGCTTTACCGACGCCTGGACATTGGGTTTAGCTTAGCATATTGTTTATTGGGGAATTTCTTTAGCTGATTAAATTGATAACTTAATGAAATTTACAATTAATGATTGTTTGTTTTGACTGAGATTTTGAGTCACAACTTCATAATTATGACTAGAAGGTTAAAAGAGAGTAACACATCAATATTGTCACCTAAATTTTATAAAGTTGTATAAAAAATAAAAAAAAATGAAATTGTGGAGACAATATTTTTGTGTTACTTTCTATTAACATTTCTAGTCATAATTATTACATTACAAGTATCACTTCACCATTCGTAATGATATAATTGAAGAGCATTAAAAAATACGTGTGGTGTCGCGGGACACCCGGTAGGAATGAAGTTCCTTGCGCATTTCATTAAATATAAATTATAAAATCACACTGCTAAGTAATACGACACTAACTACTTATACATGGCGGAGTTAGAAGAGAGACAAAACTAAAAGTAACTAACTATTTGTATTTAGCAGAGTTAAGGCAAAATTAAAAGAAAATCTTTTTTTTTTATCATTAAAGCGAGCGTCTTGCAATAAATAATGTATTCTATATTGAGAAAAAAGTTAATAATGATGAGTTTATAGTTCAACTCCGTCGGCATATTACTCCATTCAAAATATTATAAAATAATGTATCACTTTACTAAACAAAAACTTCTTTGCTTGTAACATGTTAACATTTTACATGCCAGTCAATTGTACTTTAGACGATGTGTATGAATTTTAATTAAAATCGTTACGTTAGAACGTAAGATATCGGTAAAAACGTTGTTTTCTCTATTTTAAAGGTTTAGGCCGGTTTTAATAAATTTAGCTTGGGCGGATAACGAACTCGTCCTGGGCAATGGAACATGTGTACCGAATTTCAACTAAATCGGTCAACTTTTACTCAAGTTATCGTCATCGGTAAATTTCGTGACGGTCGTTTTTTGGATTCTCTCCAGGGCTCTAGACGCCGCGCCGTGTAACGTACCATAAGGAACTTCGTTTCAAAAGTCCACAGCTATTAAATCAATTATTATCATTTATTGACATGAATAGTTGTGAAGTAACAATACATTTTTTATCAATGTAAAATGAAAATACAAATAATTTAAGCTTTTAACCGGCATAAATGATTCCGGAAATAAAAAATTCGTTTCATTTTCTAAAATAAAATATTGTATTTTAAATAGACATTTTCAGGATTGTGTTGACCCAAAATTTAGGGTATAAATGAGTAGCTACTTAAGTTGAGTGGCTTTTAAGGCTGATGTCTCGACAGGCCGGCGAACCATCCATCATTGGAAGTGATTGTGTGAGCCTTTTGGTGGGCCTACATTTTTTGCCAAGAAGTTAATAATATTACCATTTGGCTAATACTTTAAGGGATTAGCAATCTCATTTGAGAAAGTATGCTTATAGTCTTACCATATTATATTTAGAATTTTTTAAATATTGTATGTTTCTTGTATCGTGTTGCCAATGTATGTTAATTATTCTGCATATTATGTACTTAAGTTTACTTATTTCATTGAGCAATTATATTTTATACTGTTTGCGACGAACCTTAATGATTTATTTTTGTTCCTGCTTTCGCATAATGAAATAAATATGAAAGGTTAAAAAATTATCAGCTTATAGTCAAATAAAGCAGGTAATGTTTGTAAAAGATTCGAAAATTAAATTGGTTTTATTACTGTTCAAAGCGTACTATATTTAAGAGTTTCTCATTTTTCATGTTTTTTGCGTAACAGAAATTTCTTCTGTCCTCAGCCATAGAACATATCCATGATAAGAATAATTAAAATTTTATTGCCATGGAAAAATATTAAAACGTCACCTCTCACACCTATATTTATTTGTATTTTTAATAATTTCTTAACAAAGAAAGATTGAAAGAGCATATTCGGTGTCCGACCAATTTAAGTTATTATCGTCTTTATACTTAACACTAAATTGGTTTGAAAATATTCATTATCAATTGTAAATAGGTTTTACAAAATATCAATCAATATGTCAGAAAAACAAATTCTTCTTTTGACATTACGCTTAACATCCGTTTTAACAGAGCATAATTTAGGGCAAATAATAAAATAGTACATTACGCGTCGAGTGCGGAAAGAAGCATTTTGCATGCGAGTGTGGAGTTTGCACCCGAGCGATAGCGAGGGTAGTAAAACCACACGAGCAATGCAAAATGCCGTTTTCGCACGAGTTGCGTACCGTACTTTATCTACGATTGTTAGATTTTAATAATAAATACAGCAAAAAATAAGATGCTATAAATTATTATAATTGGAGAAATAAAAATGCCTCGACTTTTAATAATAATTAGGGTAAGTATTTATGTTAACTGAACGGAAAAAAAAGATAAAGAACACTTTAATTTGGTGACTTTTCTTTAAGAAGAGAAGAAAACGAAGTACGGAGGCAAAATCACAAAATGTAGACAAATTAAGTATAATTTGAAAAACAAAACAAAGTAAATAGACTGCCAATTAGTGTGGCACATAGCTTCCTCGCATCCGATCATGAACTATAACAATTATTGTTATATTACTTTATTGTTATATTGTTTATTTTGTAAAAACTATTAATAGTTTTAGCGATCTTTAACACTTCATAGCGTTGTCGCTGTTGGTTTTACTAAAAAAATGTATTTGGAAAAAATGTTTGTCTCATTGAATAGATGAAGTTAGATTTTTTCCCCGACACAAAATTCCAATTTTTAATTTAAAGTTCACGTTTACGCGAGCGTTGCTCGTGAACGCTTTGACGGATAACGTTGTCCAACGAACTCGTCCTGGGCATTGGTAAAATGAACATGTCTACCAAATTTCATCAAAATCGGTTTACATTTACTCAAGTTATCGTCGCACGTTTCATAATTCGCGGACACACAGACCGACAGACAGACAGACAGACAGACAGACAGACAGACAGACAGACAGACACGAGACCAAAAATGTTCCCTGATGTCTGAAACGGATTTCTGTCTTAGAATTTTTGAAATCGGAGGCATAAAAGTTTTTCGTTCTCAAAAGTGAACACAATGCTTCCGTTACCTTCGGTAAGCTCGGAAGCAATAATAAACTTCCTGTATGTAAGTTCGTATTTCTCTTTTGATAAAGATGACATTAATTCATTAGTTGCATTTTGCGCGGAATTAATTATTTCTGGAGGAGTATTATTCTCCACATCTTCGTCAGTCACTTGATTCACTCATTGTTTTTCACTAAAAACTCGATATAAACAGTTACTTTAATAAAAGAACGGCAAATTAGTTTTGTTAAATGTAAACAAACTCGCTAACCGTGCGTAAAGCTGAAGAATTCCTCTTAGCGCGGTAAAGAAGAGGAATTCTTCAGAACTATGAGACGCGCATGCGCAATGAATACAAGTACGTAAATAATCACTTTGTACTCATCTAAACAGAGTTATAATGTTTATATTTCGTATCAATCGTAGATAAAAGTTATTTGTTCTGTCTTAAATATTCATTAATGAAATAATTTCATTCACATATATAGTTGTAAATAAACAATTAAAAATGAATAATAATAATAGTCCGTGGCGCAACAGCCCTTGAAGGGCTTAGGCCTGTCAAAAGGCTTATCCCTACCAAAGGGTTTAGGCCTACCAAAAGGGTTTATACAACTATATATGTGTAACAGATAACACGGGTTAACCGTGTCGCTCAGCTTTATAAACATTGCAACGCTATGCGATCGAGTACGTCAACGTGATCGCATATAGCGTCGCTTCGCTTTAACAGCATCCCATTTATAAGACGATGCTGGGTGAACACCGAATGTCCCTTATTTAAAAATTAAAACTTGTTAATGAATTTTTATAATGATATATAGGTAATTTATTATACTAAAATATTTTTTTTTAAACCATGCCGAAATGCTTATAATGAGAACTTATAAATGATATTAAAATCACAGGTACTTATTAATATTTATTGCTGAAAAAGTGATATTTTCTTTTACTATCTTATAAAATAAATGTTTTATAAATGCGTTTAGCTTTTTTTTAAATATTAAATTGAGGACATATTTTTCAAATCTTATCATACTAGAAACTGTGAGATATATATAATATATATATTTTCAGGTCCACTTTATACAATTTCTCCCAGTTTTCTATTTTGCCTTTTTTATTTTTATATTTTGGAGAGAATAGATTACTTTTATTTTATGATAAAAAATGAGAATAAAAATGGAACTGTTCTTTTAATTCTACAAATACATTTTTCTTCCTAAGTTATTTTTATTCTTTTTTTTTAATATATTGTTGCACCGTAGTCTGTACATTGTAGGAAAAACAAATTTACGAATCAAATTTCATTATTTATTACTTTCTATAGCTCGAAAAAACTATTTATTTGACTTCTATAGTTTAGGATACTCCGACTCCAATTTAAGAGCTAATATAATTTTTTGCATCCGAGCTCGCCGAACGTAATTGAAACAATGTGATCGTTCTGTCGAACGAGAAAGATAGACTTTTTTTATTTCTCCGAATGAAATATCCCAAGACAGAAATCCGTTTCAGTTGTAAGGGATCATTTTTGGTCAAGTCTGTTAGTCTTTCAATTTGTTTTTGAAGTGACATTTTAAAATCTAATGTATTATCGTCTATGTATTTACTCCTCTCAATTAAATCAAATTTGGATGGTATGTCATAATTAGCCCATTGTTGGTCCCATATTATTTTTAACTTTCTACAGCTTATCTTATCTTGTTTGCTTGTGCATAAGTAATAAGTATTTTTTATGAACATCTGTATCTTTAAAAGTTTTTTTTATTTATTTATTTTTTTTTTTTAATGTTTGGTTTGTCAAGAGTAGCCCACGAATGATCCCATATTAGTTTTAACGGTCTGTGCAATAATGAATTGAAATGGAAAGTGTAAATTAACTAGGAAACGAAACAAGTTCACACTAACTTAATTTCAATTCCTATTTGACCATTCTTCCAATAATTGGGCGCGAGGATGTTATGTGCACCAATAATTCGAAGACTATTTATTTAAGGGATGGCCGTAAACTGTGACCCAACTAGGAATCTAATCAGGTTCACACAAAACCACTTTCGATTCCTATGTGACCATTCTTCCAATAATAGGATGCGAGGAAGTCTTATGTAACACAAATTCGAAGTCTATTTATTTAAGTGATAACTGTACCGACCGTTAAAAACTCTTTTAATTAATATTAGTTCAGTAGTTTAGACTTTAGACTATACATACACGCTTCTTTGCACAAATAGAACGACACGTGCATTTTTAGAAAAGGATGATTTTGTTTTTCTGAGGATTTTAAAACCTGTGCTTTTTTGTCACCTTAACAATACTTTTTCTACATGTGTATTTTACCTACTGCAAACATTTTTTAAAAAAGTTATAAATTTTAATTCACCCTATACTCTACACACGTTGTATCAGTTGCAGAGTTTCCAGTCTCGCTTAAAATGCGAGGAATACTTGATTAAATATTAATGAACATCAAAGAAATTCCTCTCTCGACACGGTTCAGTTAATCAGAAAGCTTTTCAAATTAATTATTTAGCATAACCTGTATAATATTTTGTATAACGGAGCTTAAATATAAAGTTTAAAATGTGTGAAATGTTAGCTATTCTCGAATTTTAAAACTGACAGTTTGAAACCTTCTATGTTCTTCCTTTTTTTTTGTAGATAACAAACAATTTATTTGTAAAGCCGCTTCCAGACTGCCGAACCGAACAGAGGAAACGAGCCGAGCATTGGTCTCTGCGCATGCCCAGTCTAAACTGCGCCTGCGCATCTCTAATTAGGCATGCGCAGAGACCAATGCTCGGCTCGTTTCCTGTGTTCGGTTTGACAGTCTGGACGAGGCTTTAGAAGAAAAAAAAAAATGTTGCGTTATTCTTAATAATATTTGTTAATTTAATTGGTTTGTTCAGTTATATGAACTATTAACAATTACGACGTGTCAATGAGTAAAACTGTTTTAGTGTTTAAAATCCCATGGAAACGGGGATTTCAAAACGTTTTGAGTTCAAGGTCACAACAGCAATTTTTGGTTTTGCATTGAAAATGTTTTGAAAAAAAATAGCATGGAAAAGGGTATTAATTGAAAACAGAATTGATACATGCGCAGTAGATGTGATGGGCAGATATATGATAACCTAACTTAATTATAACTAGTCCGGGAGTTTATAGTAATCAAAATTGTTGCAAGAAATGTTTTGAAAACTCCTCATGGAAAACACTTCGTGGATCACTTTTGGTTTAAAACTCATGGAAACGAAGTAAATAATTTTATTGCGAATAATAAGGTAACAAAGCAACTAAAAGAGTACTGCCTAATAGTCAAGATAAATAAAAAATACACATTTTTATTTGCAATTTATAATGTTTGCATATGAGAGGTGCTTGTTGTACTATTGCTACGTTTCCATGAGTTTTGAACCAAAAGTGTTTCACGAAGTGTTTTCCATGAAGAGTTTCCAAGACATTTCTTGCAACAACTGTTAATTAACTGATTACTATAAACTCCCAGACTAGTTATAATTAAGTTAGGTTATCATATCTCTGCCCATCACACTTACTGCGTATGTCTCAATTCTGTTTTCAATTCAATACCCTTTTCCATGCTATTTTTTTTTCAAAACAATTTCAATACAAAACCAAAAATTTGATTTAACTAGAACTAGTCTTGGAAATTATAGTTTTCTAAATTTTTGATAAACCTGATTTGAAAACCCATGGCAAGAATGTAAATATTTATTTATCCATAGCCGTTTTTAGAGTGTAGTTTTAAGTTGTGATCACATTTGACTCACTTAGTTTTTCTTCAATATATATTTTAATGTATATTTTATATTTCTTTTGAATCTATTTTACTTTTTATATAATTATAATGTTGATATGATGCATTAAATTTAAAATTATTACATGTCTCTTCCCAATTAGTGAGACACACAGTTTTCTCTCTAAGATGTGATCATTAAGGTTGACAGTCACGAAACCTAAAACTTTCACTGATTTCTAAAACGGGTTTTTGTCTAGGAATGTTCGAATTCGGAGTCTTAAAAAATGAAATATTTCGAAAGCTCACAATTCTTCCGTTATCTTCGGTAAGCTCTCAAGTAGGTTTTATATGCTAAATATAACAATTTTTTTACACTTCATTATCTTGTGATAAAAACGAAGTAAATCCATTTTAAAAGTTCATGAATATATTTTATATTTCTATGAATAATAAAAATTTAATTTAAAAGATTTAGAACTATTTTAATATTTTCAAGAAATGATTTAAAGGAGGATTTCATTTTAAACGAGTGTCCTTGTAAGTGAAAGACATGATTGGAATTTTAATCGAGTTGAACTAAAGAAAAGGTCCTCCTGTCTGTTGAATGCTAAACATAGGAAATATCTTGTGAAAATCAAGTAATCCTCCGACTTCTTCTACCTTACGATAATCAGCTAATTGTACCATTAAACCTACTGAACTGTGGTAGTTGAATTTAAATCTGTCAATGAAATTTAGTGACTTTATAGAACGAATAGTTAATGAAACTAAAAGAGCAACATTCATCGTTTTATATTGTTAAACACAAGGGAAGATGGTAAGATTAAAAAATTAAACATCACAAATTATATCAACAAATTATTTTTTTTATTATTATAAAAACTAACACAATAGCCCGTGAAGAGCCTAGGCCTGCCAAAGGGCTTATACAACTATTTATGAATGAAACAAGGGGCTAGTGTGTCGCTCCATCAGGTGAATACATATTATAAGTGGTATACGCAACTAGTGAGTGGCCACTTAACATAAGCAGCTACCCATTTATATGGCGATGCTGGTTATAGACTGAGTGGGGGGGGGGGGGGGGGGGGGGGTCCGGAAATTGATCCCGGATCTTTGGTCCCCTTAACTTAATTTAAGAAAGTCTAGAGCTCACCTACATGAGCTACCTGCAAGGCCCCCTTGTTTATTTGACACTTCTTTACTTTAGCATCCCCCCCCCCTTGGTTCTAAATGCCCCACATTGGTCTGCCCTACAATAGTCTCATAGTCTCAAAGGATTGTATGTTTGTCCCCCCCCCCCAAAACAATGAGACTAATGGGACAGTTTTATTACGCTATTTTAAGATTGAGTCTTATCATGTGTAAGTCTAAATCTTGAACAGAAACCTGAAGGACAATGAGTTCTTCAGTTATCTTTAATATGCGTGCATTTATTATTCCTTTGTTTTAATAGTTAATTAAACTAAGGGACATTATCAAATTTATATACACAAGTGTGACATTCCTTTGCCCCAAGGTACATTGGACTAAATATCACTTGGTCTTAATAGTGATTTAGACTAAGGAATATATACTACTCTGTATTATGTTCCTTTGTAAATGACCATTAAGACAAAGGGATATAGAGGTGTGCTTAAGTAAAGAAGTACCATTTATTATTATTGTTTATTATTTATATCGAAGGAATAGTACGGTATTAGATGGTATAGGACATCCGCAAAATGATAAACGGTGCCATGAAAACTTCTTTCGAGTCATAATGCATTTTAACATCCTCACCGAATAAACGAAGGTGCTGGACTCGCAGCATCTGCAAAGCAACATTCAAGACTCAAGACAATAGATGTGACAATTATTCGTGCAGTCCCTTATATTTATGCAGTTGAAAAAAAACTACGCTGCCCTGCGTATCAATGTGCACTCGGGCTTTTGGTATCTTTAAAAACCGATTTTTTTTTATTTTATTATTTTTTTTACGTAGTATATCTAGTGGTTTTGAGCTCAATACCAAATCAGTAAAGCATTGAAATATCCAACAATAATTTTACTAAAACTTTATAGAAATCGTTAGACTTCAAAGTTATCAATCGATTTAGTTCAAATAAAGTCCGAGTTTGTTTGGCCCTAGGGGGATTAGGGCCCATGTTTGATAACGTTTGAATACACATTTATTTGAAATTAAATGTTGATTTCCTGACCCGTACATAATTTCAAAAACAGTCTACTTCATGAAACAATTTTTATTACTCATGAATTAATTTGTGATGGTCAAATTGCAATATTGATTTTTTCCTTTTCAAACAATATTAATTAGTAAATGCATATGAATAGGACGAGATCTCTCGAATGTTTCATTTTATTTGGATGAAACAATATTTGGTTTTCAGAAGGAATCACTTCACTAAAGACTAGGTCTGATGTCACACTGATCTTATTTACATCAATACTCTTCTGACTCATTAAGTTAAACAGGAAATTGTGCTCGCTAATATGCCCTATTAGTACCAACGGTAACAATATGTCCTGTTCTTAATACCAGTTGTTACAAACTTTTATATCTTTTTTTTAGAAATTATTTTCTTCCGAGCTTACCTAAATGTAACGGAAGCGTTTTGATTATTCGGAAGATAGAAATTTTGTTTAGTTCAAGATTTCCTGGGCATAAATACTTTTGGTCTCCTGTCGGCATGTCATAACATTTTTTGCGAACCATTATACCTTAAAAAGTCTAGTCTTGCAACATGACTTAATAAGCGAATTTTCTTAATATCTGCGTATTATTGGCTATATGATGATATATGAAAATTTTGGTTTAGAATTTGGATGGGTGAAAAAAAAAGGTACACAGCAGGGGTACGGGGTACAAAAGTCAAAAAAATATTTACCCTTCAAGATGCATGTCCAGTAATTGTTTTTATGTACACCTTAGTCATATTTTCATATAAAAGGAGGGTAAAATGGAAAAACACGTTTTATGCTTTTTTGACCTTAAATTGTCAATATTTGACCCCTAAATGAACTCCAAAAATTCTGGCCAACGAAGTAGTCATTTCTTTTGAATTTTTTAAGTGCATCCTAGTGTGAGATATCGTCTGGAGTGACACATTCATATATACATATATTATACATTTATACATACATAAATAAAGTGTTAAATTTCAGGAATCGATTAAGAATGGTCTAAAACAAATTTCCATGGAGAACATTTTCAAACATTCGCATTACAAAAATTTTGAAGCCATTGCAATACCTTAATTATCTTCGAACGTTCGCTAAAAAAAGTAATCGTATGAATTAAATGAAATTTTGATGTTTGGTTATAACTAGCTCACACTATTGTTGTTCTCATATTAATTTCACACACCCGCAAACATCTACAATTGAAAAATAATAATGTGACTCTCCTATGAATTGAATTAGGTTCTTATTTATCAACACCTACATGGTTTACAAGAACTTATCCGATTTAAATGAAATTATATTGGTTTGTCGAAAGTAGCCCGCGGATGGTTTCATATTAAGTTCAACCATCGCCTCATATTTATTATCGATTAAAACTGAATGTTACTACACAACTTTAAACTTTTAATTCCCATTGGAATCAAATTATTTTACACTCATGTGTTAATATTT
Organism: Gerris lacustris; assembly: GCA_951217055.1. Classification (NCBI taxonomy): domain Eukaryota; kingdom Metazoa; phylum Arthropoda; class Insecta; order Hemiptera; family Gerridae; genus Gerris; species Gerris lacustris. The sequence goes on from OX578283.1 coordinate 47,953,353, forward strand.
TATACTTATTCATTCATCCAAAATAGGACGCGAGGAAGCTATGTGCTACTCTAATTGACAGACTATTTTTTTATTGCCCTACAAATAAAATAATGAATCAATTTCCTTCTTAGATTTGATTATTTTTTTATTAAAAATTCCACCTATTTATATATATATATATATATATATATATATATATATATATATATATATATATAATGTATATGGATATAAAAATAAATTTATTTTCCAGATGGCTTTACCTTTCTTTATATATTTATTACAAAAACCCGATTGGGAAATATAATAAAAACAGAAATAATGTCTCAATAAAAAAAGTAATGATACCTAGAATTGTTAATACACCCATTTTTATTACCCTGTTTTATAACACTTCTATAGTTTGTTTCTTCCATCTGTATTTGATTGAAGGAATTTGGAAAGCATTAATTGATTTTTATTATATATTTATTTGTTATTGTTATATTACAATTGTTTTATGTGGCATAGATTTAATTTGGATTTTTTCTTATTTGAATTTATTTTATTTATTATTAACTTAACTACATTTTACTACATTGCTTATCTTTATTTTTATTTAAAGGTATAGATATAGTTATCACCTTGGTAGAAGATGTAGAAGATGTAGAGCAATGAATTATTTTAATGCTTTTAGCCATCTTTCAGCAGAATTTAATTGGTTTTCAGCAAATTTTGCTGTATGGAAAGTTAGTTCGGAAAAATCCGCAATTTTTTTTTATTTGTTTTGCCATGTCCCATATTTACAATCTTCATTTTAACGGGTTTCAAATTTGTTTTATAAATAAGAAAGAGATAAACATTGAATGACAGCAAAACAGGAAATATATCGATTATATTATTTCAAATATATCGATGGCACAGTTTAGATTTGGTGTTGTCCATTGTACATAGATTTGTCCTTTTATAGGTTTAAGATCAGCTCTCTAGATGGTTGTCATTTATGTGAAGTAAATAAATTCGGAACTATTTTTTTTTTCACTAACATTATATAACATTATATATTATAAAACAATAACAATTATATTATCAACATTACATACGATTTAACAGAAAATTTAAAAACGTAGTATATATAAAGTTCTTTTTATCTTGAAATTATTTATTTTGAAAATAGTATTACCATTTTAGATTTATTTTCCTGAATATCTTAATGTCTGATCTAGCACGTCTCACGTTACTACAATTTAGCGATTGTATTATGTCTCATTAGAGATAATTACTGTATGCTATCACAGAAACTATTGCGTTTATTTGACAGCTGTCAATCATGATAACAAATACATCTATCAAAATCATGATACACGAAACTGTTCAAGATTACATGAGTGTGCAGCATGTATCGTGTGTGCATGTGAAAGAGAGAAAAGGAGTGCAAATAGCCTACATTTAACGCAGCCGAGATTACGGGTAAATTAATAGAATTGTAAAGAAATTATACTTTTGTATGAAAAGTTTGTTTTACAGAAGTGTACTATTTTATTGTAATTTTGCTTTAATCAAAAGAAGTTCCTTGTTAGAAGAATAGTTAGCTTAAAGTATTTTTTTTTTCTAATAACTTTATTTATTTTTTTTGTTTCAGGTATGATTTATTGGTGACTTTGAATGACATGCAGAGGATATTTATTGTATTTGTAAGTAAATTATTTTTTAATTTAAATCAAATTATAGTTACTATTTACAAAGGGAGACAGACAGAGAAAAATAGACTTCAGCGCTGGGACTCGAACAACGGACCTCCCCCTCATTTCCAGTGTGCGGGAGCTCTAACCAATTAAGAGTTTTGACGATATCGATACCTAATCCTGAATTAAGCTTAAAACTTTTTCCTACAAATCTTAAAATTCAACAAACGACAATAGAACTAGACCGAGAAATACGCTTGTAATTATAAAGTACTCAATTAGTACCTGTACTTAGTACAATCAATTAGAAATTCAATTTTTATAAGTTTTAGGTAGTATTCATACTACGGATCGTTTAAATTTTAATTTAAATCAAATTATAATTACTATTTACAAAGGGATACAGACAGAGAAAAATAGACTTCAGCGCCGGGACTCGAACCACGGACCTCCCCCTCATCAAGTTAATCAAATTATTTTGATTAGCTATGTTTATATTTCGGTTTCTTTATCATCAGTTCTTATAGTTATGTACTTATGGGACATAAGATATCAAGAAAGCACGTCTACCTAGTTCTATTAGCGGGCTTATGCTCTGTCTTTTAATGTCTGAGCGTGGATAAGATCTAATGTAGAGGAACAAATAAGAACTAAGAATAAGAATAAACTATAGGTTCTTATAGTTAGGTACTTATGGGACATATGATATAGAGAAAGCACGTCTACCTAGTTCTAATAGTGAGCTTATGATCTGTCTTCTAATGTCTGAGCCTGGACAAGATATAATTTAGGAAAACGAATAAGATTCAATTAATTAAAATAGTAAATTACACTGCTCTGCAAAAAAACTTCAGAATGAAAATGTCCTTTTCTGAAGTATCTTTGTGTGCTAAAACCGAATCTGAAGTCAATATTTCTCCTATACATACAGTTTTCCCGGAAAAGTTGCCTAAAGTTCAGAAAAATTGTGTTTTGGGGGTTTTCGACCAAATTTTTCGCCCATAAAAGTTTAGTAAAAAAAAAATATATATTGGGCGTTTGAATATCTTCAAACCATGAAAAACACGAATCTTAAGTAAAAAAAAAAAAAATCTGCTGACCTTACTGTTTTAAGAAAATTAAAAAATAAGAAACAAAAAAATCGATTTTTCGTCATATTGAGTCTTTGTATTTCTATTACTTTTTCAGTTCTATAAAAAATGTTTTGTGACTTTTTCTTACATTATTCTAGATTATAATTTATGTGACCGAGGGGGTAGGGTGCTCAAGAAACATTTCGGGGGGGGATATTGTATTTTGGCATATCGTATTTAATTGAAAAAAGTCTATGCAAGTTGTGAAAAATTGGGTCGAAAACCCCCAAAAACACAATTTTTCCGAACTTTAGGCGCATTTTCCGGGAAAACTGTACGTATTGGAGAAATTTTTACTTCAGATTCGAATTCAGCAAGCTCGAAAACATAAAGTTCAGATAAAATTTTCTTGGAGCCCGAAAGTTCGTTAAATTTTGCAGAACAGTGTTATTATTATTCTGCGAAGTTTATCTGCTACAAAGACGTGTTTATTTACGCGTTTGTTTTTTGTTTATTCTATAAACGCGCCTTACCCTAACCTGAAATTCATTTCATGAACGCTTTTACATTTATTAAATATATTTATACATTGTTTTAAAGTTGAAAAGCATTAGAAGAACATTTAAATAAATAATTATTAAACGTATACACGGTTAAATAGATTTCAATAGGTGGTAGGGTTTTATTATTACTCATTTAAAACTTTCTTCTAATGAAAGTTGTATAAAAACATTGTTTCCTCCTTAAAAATTGTACTCTGCATCCATTTTAATAAGTGGATTGCTTTAGATAATTTTCCAGAGAGATAATCAAGTGATAAAGTGATACTCAAATGAAAAGAATAAGTTATCCGGTGAAAGTTGTTGCTTTTGTCCGGACCCTCGTCAGTTTTTCCGGCTGGACTATCCTCTCCTGGGGCTTAGTGAAGTTCTGACAAGTTTAATATTCCTCCGTTGTTTGTCTGACAGCGGATCCCTGACGCTAATGCTTAGTTTGGCAACTTGAAACATTCCCAGTCAACTGCCTCCTCATCCCCTTTCTCGTCTTGTTTTAAACATGCTCATTTAATAATTTTATCATCAACTTTATTCTCACAAGACTTATCCTTTTAACACCTTTCAGAAAATCTCATAGATATTCTTCAATCCTCGATATTAAAATAGATATGGTCAATTTTTCCTAACTATAGTAAATTTTTTTCTAGAATTTAATTCTTCAAATTGTAAACTCTAAGTTACCTCTTAGCAAATAAGTTTCAATTTGTTAGATACCTGTAGTTGTATCCTTCTATCATTGACTTCTTTAAACTTTTTTGTTGTACAAAACGGATGTTTTGTATTAACTTACTGGAAACTACAATAAGAGCGTATATTATGTACTCGAATGAGGCTGATGATTTCCTTCAAGGGACAAAATTTATCTAATAAATGAAATGATATTCAGTCAACTTTTACTCATCACTTAACTTTACGTTAACTTGAAACCTTACACTTGTTACATTTAATGAATTATTTAATATAATTTTTCTCCTCCTTTTTATTTTCTTGAATATGTAGCATATAGAAAGAGACATTCTTATAATGGCTCCGGTTGATTTTAAAATTTTAATAAAAATATCTTCAGGGCGAGACTTTTAATAATTTTGATCTTAATATCTATTACGAATCTGATTTTTTTTATGTCTGTCTATCGTTTTTAAAGCATAAATTACTGAACCTAATTCAATTAAAATTCTTATACATACTCAGTAGGTTAAAATCTTAAAAAAAAAAAATATATATTAAGTTTGTTGAGGTGTGGGTCGGTAAGGGTAATAAAGAAATGTTTAAATGATATTCATCTAAAACGGCTATATTTCGCCTCTCCGAGGCATATTCGTGCCTGTAACTAACGTGCCTAAACTAACAATCTACGTAAAAATATTATAATTACAACATAATTAATTATAATAACATAATATTATAATTAACAAATTTTAAGAAAGGTTATTTAAATACCAGTAGATCAATGTACAAATTGCTTCTGCCTTGGGTGGTAAGTTCTCATTCGGGAGCGAGGCCCAAGCTACGATAAATCTAAAACGATGCTGATTAAATATAAATGAGAACAAAAATATTTAGTAACAGCAGTCATGATGGGTCCAGGGGAAAAAGGTTTTATGTCACATTTTGATGGATTTCGAGATTATAGCGCCATCTGTTAGGCATCCGAGAGTACTACAAAATGGTGTATCAAGTTTGGCTAAAAATGATCTGAGTCACATTAAAAAAAATACGTGTGGTGTCGTGGGACACCCGGTAGGAACGAAGTTCCTTACGCTTTTCATTAAATATAAATTATAAAATCGCTGTAATAACTACGTATACATGGTGGAGTTAGAAAAGAGACAAAATTAAAAGTAACTAACTATTTGTACTAGCGGAGTTAAGGCAAAATTAAATGAAAATCTTTTTATTTTCTTTGAAGCGAGCGTCTTTCAATAAATAATGTATTGTATATTGAGAAAAAAGGTAATGATAAATTTATAGTTAAGGTTGCAGAACGAAAAAGAACTGTCCTCCCAGGCCCCGTCGGCACATTACTCCAATTAAATATTAAAATAAAAAATATAAATCATTAACTCACAAAAACTTCTGCTTGTATCACGTTGAAATGTTACATGCTTGTTTCAATTGTACTGTAGGTGATGTATACAAAGTTTCATTTAAATCTTTACGTTATAGAACGTAAGATATCGGTAAAAACGTTGTTTTCTTTATTTTAATCGGTTTGGTCCGCTTTAATAAATTTAGCGATCTTTATCACTTCATAGTAGTGTCGGTGTTCGTTTTACTAAAAAAATTATTTAAAAAAGTTGTTTGCCTCATTAAATAGATGAAGTTCGAATTTTTTCACGTCCAAAAATTCCAATTTTAAATTCGAAGCTTACGTTTACGCGAGCGTTGCGCGTGAACGCTTGGGCGGATAACGTTGTCCAACGAACTTGTCCCTGACATTGGTAAAATGAACATGTGTACCAAATTTCAACTAAGTCGGTCAACTTTTACACAAGTTATCGCCATCAGTAGATTTCGTGGCGGTGATTTTGTGACGGTTATTTTGTGACGGTGATTTTGGTCGTTTTTTTCGGATTCACTCCCGGGCTCCAGAACGTACCATAAGGAACTTCGTTCCAAAAATTAAATGCTGGTGAAAGTAGATTTTTGTCCACAAGTTGTAGGGAAGAACGATTGAAAACTTGTGAAAAAGGATGATGTCCACCTCTTTTTTTTATTTTTCTTATTTTCCACAAATTATTTCCTCATAATTGTTAAGTTTAGTGTTCAAATTTAACTTTAAGCTTGATAAAAGTTTATTTATATCCCTTTTTCATACTTTTTAGTTAGGTAAGTTAGTTTTTGTTCTCCTGAAAAATTGAGTTTAATGGACATGCATCCTTTTTCCCCTGGACCCTTCGTTATATTCAACATTTCCCTGGGAGAAGTGAGGTTTGCTCTATAGCTGCCACTCCGAGATGGATGCTCTTCCTCTTGAGATGTAGCAGCTAAACTATAGCCGGCGTTGGTTACGATAATCGAATCGCGACTTTACTCGACGGTATGGAAAAACTCCCAGGCACGCAGAAAGCTTGCTTTGATATAGTAACATGATTATACTTATTTTTTGGGATGTTTTCGCTTGGATTTAAAAGTCAGCTGGCATAGTGAACACTTTTACCCAGGAAAATGTCTGAATTCAAACAAACTTAAATAATAAACATTCTTAGATATTCAAATTAACCTCTTGGAAAGTCCAGTTGTAAGATAAAACGCGAGCCTTATTATATTCTAACACGAAGCTACTAGAGAATGGAGGCAGTCACAATAATTTGACAGAAATTTTAATGTTCCAAAAAAATAATAATATAAACCAGTGTCTTCAACTTATTGAACGTTGACAGAGTTAATGAGCTTTAATTATCTATAATAAGGCGTTAGCTAACTTACTTAATTTTGGCATCGGAACACTTTAAACTTTCATTATTAACAAACCTTTAGTCCTTCTTTTCTCGAGTAATGAATTCTACTAAACGTATCGCTGAAATACTTATTGATGTACAATGTACACGTGTAAAAAAAATTACATACAAATAGAACAAGCATATTATTATAACTTTTTAAAATTTGATTTTTAAGCGATTAAATTTCAATTTCTAAACGAATTTTTAAAAGATCTTAGTTTCTAAAATGTTTACATGGCAAAAATAGCAGCACCGAATACAATGTTTTATTCATAAACTGTAAAACGTGTTTTGAGGTGAGTTTAGATGGAATACAAAATTAGGGCTTAGAGTTGCACTTTGAATTACTGTATTTATCATAAACCAAAGAGAACCATTTACGGTTTTTTTACACTATGCAGAAAGTATACAATTGATTCTTAATATTAATAAGTTTTTACAAAGTTTCACCTTTAAAATTCATTCAATTCTAAAACTTTGGCATCATTTTCATGATAGATTATGAATTTTATATAAGTATAAGATTAAACTTTTACCAGTTTTTCCTAAAAAAAAAAAACCGGTTTCAAAGTTTTCAAGAAGTTCGGTTGTAAAGAGCTTTCCTCGTTATACTCTAATGAAATACTTGATGCGGGAATATTTAAAGGACATTTTGTACCTTATCACCTTTAAGGAAAACTTTATACGTACATATGCATAAATGTAGTTAGATACCTTCAAGTTCACTTAGTTGTTTTAAGACACGAGTTTTATACGATAAAGTATTTATAAGATAACATTTTCGTCTTTCACACACCTTAAGTTTATGAATCGTAGTTAATGGGGAAGTTTGGTTTAAACTCTTTACTTCTATAACCTTATTATATTCTATGCGAACGTTTATAATAGAATATTTTACTTCCTTCCCTCCCCCCTTCCCCCCCTTATTAGTTTAATATTTTTTAAAGAAGGTGAATAAAGGTGTTCATTTCTCTACCGATCTAAAGTTGTATGTTTTCTCACATTGCTTAAAATCTATTATAAAATATATAATATTTGGTGTATCAGTTTTAACTCAAAGAAATCAAAGGTAGTTCGAGTCTTCAATGTGAATCACATTTTTCACCTTTCTGGGATTCGAAGCTATTACTATGGTTTTTTGGACTTTGGTTTGAGAGGAGTATGCAAAACACTATAGTGTTAGGCTATAGACTCAACCGATCCCTCTCTTTCATTTGTCTAAAGGCCTCCATACACGGTCAAAATGTTTGCGCAAACATGATGTTTGTCGTGTATGGCCTAAATTTGCCCGACATCAGGTTTCCGCAAAATATTTGATCGCGTATGGGGGCCTTAAGGCAAACAACATTTTATTCTACATTAAAAAAATAAATAATCAAAGCCATAATTTTAAATTGCTGTTGTACAATTATTATTTTAGTTTTATAATTATCTCTGTTTTTATTTTAAACAATTTTTATTAAAGTTGTTTTTCTATTCGAATGTTTACCCTCTGGATTTCCTGGAGGAATATGGAGTGTGAAACTTCTCTCTGTGACAACGTTTGAACAATGAGGGAATGGTAAACATAATTGACATGTTTCATGCAAGCAAAGGCATGGTTGTGACATGTTTCCAATCACTGTTTGGCCTTTAGTACTGGGCTCCAGAACACGGTGTGTTTCTGCGAGATAATTGCTAATCGATTTCAGTGTTCTGTTCTTAGTTAACTAGTCGTTGCACTGTCCGGTTTTAGCTCGATGTACAGCATTGAGTTAGCCTTTGACTGCAGTTTGGACATCTTCTATTATGACGTCATGTTTCATGTAATACCCAAACACAACCCTCTAAAGCAATTTGACTTCAAACTGACGCGTAAATTAGATCCTGTTTAAACGGACTTGATTGGTAGATAACTGCTTGTTTGGAATACTTCTAATCGTGTACTTAGCGCTTGCTAGTTATTTTGTCATTAGCGAATCGTCCTGTCGTTTGAGTAATCAAGTCAAGTGGTCACACAAGTCACGCGCTACAAGTGTATGTGTATTTATTTGTTATCATACATGTGTGTGTTATTTAAAATGTCTTTAGTTATAGCTTCGCTCAAACTATCCAATTTCATTATATTTCCCCGTGAATACGCTGTTTCAAAGAATTTAGATGTTTCGCTTCCACAATTTTCCATTTTGTAATTTTAATTCAATGCAACAACCAAAATTATAGACCACTTACTTATTAAAGAACCTTTGAAACATATTATTGACTGATTCCTTTTGTCAGAAGACTTCTGAAAGGATACGTAGAGACGCGACGTAGCTTGATGTTTCTTTGTCATTCTGTTAGAATGTGATTTACTCCCTCAGGAATAATGTGTTGTATCAGAGATACGTAGGTGGGATACAGATGACGGTTCGCGAATCGGATATCGGATTAAAATAGTCAAAGGATCCTTCGCTCCACGTCTAATTCAGAGATCAAAAGAGCTAATAACTAACACGAAACTTAAGATATTCAAATCTAATGTCGTCATTATAGTAGGTAGGTACTCGAGTTCGAGACGAGGAAGTGAAATTAGGAGGAATTACTATTTCCTTCTTAATTAAGAGCCTGAGGATCATACTTGGAAGTAAACGCTGGCCGAAATTTATCTTTAACAGAAAGATATGAAGTGAGGACATACCAGAACAGAAGTGACGTGGAAATACAAAGAAGAAAATAGAGATGGGTAGGACCCGGAATATTGAGGCACGAAACTCGTTTCACAATAATCTCTGGACTGGAAGGTTCGGGGAGGCAGGAGAAAAGGGCGCTCTTGTATTGACTTGGCGATGAACCCAAGGATTATACTTGTCCTAATCCATCCTTTAAAAATAAAGAGGTATTCATAAAACTATGTGTAATTCATTAGATCTACAGAGATGTTCATAATACTTAAAATTTTGTCTACTGCTAAAAGCCAGTTTTGTTTTTCCAGTCTATATTAAGGCAGGTCTATCTTTGAAAAATAGTCCATCTGCCTCTCAACAGACTAACGCCATCTACCCTATATTCACAAAAAGTCTGAAGTATTGTTAGGATCTGATTTAATGAAAAGATAAGCGTGCTATGTGAAAAGAGGGGGATGATCTTATTAGCTTCATTCTACATAAAAGTTTGACGGGAACTTGTAAAGCGATGAAAGTTGGTGGCATGGTTTAACGAACTTGTTGAAATGTTCTACACCCGAGTTCTGTTTTCTTTTTTTTTGCGTTAAACGTTGTCCTCTGAGCATTGCTTTTATTTTCTCTCCCTTTCTTTTGAGTCGATTTCTTTTCTTCTCGTGTCTTTTGCCTGTAACGGTCTTTCTTTTCTTCTGTTGCTGCTGGCTCAGACATCGATTAAGATGGGTTAGCAGCTTTTGTATTTTCCTTCGTTTTTCTCTTCATTCTGTTCGTCAAGTGAAGAAAGGAACACATTAGAGCAGAGGTAGAAATTTAAAGAAAAAAAGCTTTTTTTTCCTTGTTAAGAGCTCTTTTTGTCTTGTAAACTTTTTCCCCTTATTTTCTCACTGTTGAAACAAGATTATCAAACTACTTGGGGTTTCTATTACCTTTCATTATCTTTTACCTCTCTTCTCTCTTACTTTGTGTCAAAGGAACTTTTCTGTGAAATCCTTAAACTTTATTTACTTATTTTTATTTCTCTTTGCCTTTATTTTCTAGCATCAAATAATCGAATATAAAAAAAGAAATCTTAAGGTTCCGATAAAGTAAAATTAATATCATTGTCTATTTAATTATATTTACCTTTTCCTTTGATAATTCAATCGTGTAATAAATGAGAGAGTAAATTGTTTTAATAAAGTGTAAAGAATAGAGGGAATTTATTTTAACAATTTCTATTATAGACCCTCCTATTCCTACTAACTAAGTTATAAAAAATAAAAAATTCCTCTTTTACTATTACTTTAGAGTACCTTCAATAATATAGTAATAACTATAGAAGAGCTACACCCTATTCGGTATAAATAATGTTTTATTAACAACGGTCGTGTTCTCAACTTTTGTCGCTAAAATTACTATTGCTACATCGCATAAAAATCATTATGAAGAGATTTCTTTAAAAAAAAATCTCTTCTTTGTTTTGTCAAATAGTTTGTTCTTATATAGGTTCAAAATGATTTAAAACACACCTACAAAACACTTCACGTTCTTGAATATGTTCAATTGAATTGTTACAACCACGTTCAACAATTATTATTTGTCTGATAATAAATACGATTCTGTTTCAGATTTCTCATAGTTTGAAGATCTGGTCTTTAAATCAATCAATATTTTTGCTTTCTCGTATAAAGTATTGTGATGGCACGAAAATTCGATTTTGATGGATTTATACGTTTTAAGGTCCCCTGAGTCCAATAAAAGTGGTTTTTAAAAATGTCTGTCTGCCGTCTGTGCAAACGCCTGGAGCCTAATCTGCTAGGCCGATTTTGGCGAAATTTTGCATACATGTTCAGAAAAATCATATCCCGAGGCGTAATTGAGAAATGATTTTTAGCTCAAAATGCTAAAAACGCGGACGGAAAGAGCCCGGTTTCGATTCCCCACCCAAGAGAAGTTATTTTTATGATAAATTTTGATGAAATTTTCAATTATAATTAAATGTACATACGAAAACTAATAAATGGAAAACACTGGGCTAAGTAATTATGAACTCGTATATGAGAATGTTTGTCTGAGTTGTCTCGGACCGATTTTTTGTTTCTGAAACAGTTCTTTTGCTTTCCTTCAAATCACTTGAATCTATAAAATAAAATCATTCGAGAGTTTTACTCATTTAATACCTGATAATTTGATAGTAAAATTATCTGTCTTGATAGAAAGAACTTTAACTTTATAAGGACATGGCTGATATAGACATGGACCGGGACCGTTTTAGAATTCATGCATATTGCAGTCCTAATGTACAACGTGTCAAATTAACATTATCCCAAGATAAAACTCTAATGCGTCATAGAAGTTGATTTTTTTTAACTTTCTTGTTAACCTTAATCACTTAGATAAGTTATAAATTACTTGCATTACTGTTATTGTACCAAGAACTCGCCATTTTGCATGCTAAAATGTACAATTGAGCACAGGGTTTTGATTTCTTTTTTTAACTCAAGAGGGAGGATCATAACTCTTGAATCTATAGCGGTGATTTTCATTTTACCTGTAAAAGGGGGGTTTTGGTGTGGGCACAGTGACGGTAGATTTAATTCATATTAATGTAGACTAAACAGGTCGGTCGAGGTTCACAGCCCAGTAGAAACGAGAGAGAGAACTCGTGGATTAATTAAAAGTCAGAGTTCTCAGCTCGGTCTCTGCTCTTCCCAATAATTTGCAGGTTGGAATATTTCACCGGGAGTGCTTGCTCCTCTAAAAGCTCGTGGTAGATCCTACTAATCTACAATACAGATTTGCCTCTCTCTTCCCAACGGGCCTCGGTCCTTTAAACTTTTCCCCCCTAATGGTTTTGCACCCGTTTTATTCAAATATGTTAATGTTTTTATTTTTTTCCAGTCCCCGAAGAGTCAGTTCTCTTTGAATTTTAATTTTTTTTCCACTTTTTTCTGTTCCTAATCCTTCTTTTTGACTAATCCCCAACTAAAATTTGAAGACCACTTAAACATAAATAATATATATATTTATTTATTTATATTATCGATTCCTTTTGAACCCTTTGCATTTGAAATAGATACGTAGCGAAGAAATTTTGTTTTGAGTTCATATTACTTTTTTTATTTGTGGAAGAGATAGAGAAAAGCTCTTGAACAATATTATTTCTAAGCTCTTGATCACTACACTCTGCTCAAGTGTTAATGTCCGCTGAAATGAACGACCCTCAACTTTATCTCCTTTTCAAATAGTATTTGGCTTCTTATTTAAAAATAGAATTTGGTGTAATCAATACATGTAATAGTAGCATTACCAATATCATTTTGTGATTTATTTAAAATTTAAAAAGAGAAAAAAATTGACTGCCAATTATGTGGCACATAGCTTCCTCGCATCCTATTATGTATTTATTGATTTTAAGCTTTTTATTGTGTACATAAGTTAATTGTTTCCCCCGTTTTTTTTTTTTTAAATATTTCAGATTTGTTGTGATTTCTTTACTTGAATTGAAGTATCAATTAAGCAAAAGTTATAGAGCGTAGACAATTGAAATTAATCTGGGGCTATTTGCGGTCTACTTTTGACAAACAATTCAAATTTCATAAAACTCTGATTAATAATTTTGAAGATATTAGGTGCAAATAAATTTATGTTTGTACGCATGTTGAAAAACAACGAAATTTATTAATTTGGTTTAAATTACTTCAAGTAAATCTAAATCCACCCACATTAAAAGAGAAGTTTGAATATAAGGGACAAATAGGACAAACGGTATAAGATTATTGTTGAATAATAAAAAAACCATTAATATGTACTTAATACAGGGCGCTTTAGAGAATTTTAGTTGGTTTCTATATCAGTTTACCTTGGGTGAATATAATTTATATAATCGAGTAATGTCCTGATGGCGCACCTCGAAATTATTTGTTATTGCTTAGTTAAGGTAACCACATTTATTCCAGTCCAATAAAAATAAATGTTTTTCGATTTGTTGGTCTTCAAATATATATAATAACTTATCTAAATAGATATCTAAGTTAATTTACTAATTTTACTTTTTTTCTCAATATAAAATTAAGCCCGTTGCCACAGGTGTCTAAGGGATCGTAAAGAAATAATATGATATATAGAAGAGCAAGTTTTGTGATAATGCAAACATTATATTTCGTTGGATTTACACATTTTAAGGTACTCCTTAGTCTAATAAAGCGGGTTTTAAATGCAATCTATGTACATATATCAAGGTAACCATATAAGTGTGAAAAAAATAATTATAAATAATAGTAAAATACTTTTTTAAAAACGAGCTTTTATTAGTTTTCTTCTCAGCAAACCCTTTCATTTGATACCTATCTCATGGGCGTGCTTAAAAAATAACTAGTCCGCCAAATTGGATTTAGAATGACGTCAATTAGCTAACCATGCATTTTCATCCAAACTAAACATGAATGCAAAATTTTAATTCAATCGGTTGAGAATAACTACTTTAAAATTCACGTGCAAGATTTGACCCGAACATACATACAAACATTGCATGTTAAATAAAAACTTGTGAAAACGGTTCCATTTTGAATAAGAAATGAATTGTAGACCATTTAAATTCCAATTTAAACCATAACCGTTGTTAGCCCGAGACTGTTGAAAATCAAAAGTCTCTGGCCGTGGTATCACTACCGTACAAAATGTTTGTAAATAAACATATTTTCGGATGTGAATTATGTATTACTATGCAAACGTGTAAGTATTGAATGAATGATGATGTAATAAATGAAAACGTGTAAATAGAAGCATGTTCTACTGGTTAAATTACATTTAGAATTACTGAATATTTTATGAGACATTTTTATTTACAAGTGTTTCGGGAATGATCAAATAATGAAAGATCTGAGGAATCATTAGAGACTCGTTATTTGTGGTAGAGGGTGAATGTAAATTCTACCAACCATTTAATACCGAACGGAAAGGCAATAACTGGAAATTTATTTTGAAACCTATAGCCCGTATACAGAATCTATTGCTTTATTTACATGTACCCTCTAAACGTAAGTTGTGTTTCAGAGTTTCATTTCGAGCTGTGCAATTGGAAATAGATCTACTTTGAGGTTGAAAAAAAAGTATAACTTTTATTATTAGACAAGAACATTGCAGCTGTGTCAATGTTAACAGAACACATAAAATCTTTAAAATGGCTTGTTCGATTTTATAAGTACTTTTTTTACAATTTGCGTCAAAACAATTTATTGACTGAGCCGTATCTTAGCTTTATTTTGCATGTTTGCTTTCTTTATATTGAAAGAAGTATACATACAAAAGTTTTTTTTAAGTATTGCTTTCGAGCTTATACTGAAGATAACGGAAACTATGTAATCATTCTGAAGAACAAAATTATTTATGTCCCTAATTTTAAAAATTTCTCGACGGAAATCCGTTTCAGACATTAAGACACATTTTGGTCCCGTGTCTGTCTGTAGGTTTGTCTATCACTCAATTTTTGCGAACCAACATATCTTAAAAACTACTAATCTGATTTTAATGAACTTTGAATGGTTGGTCATAATTTGCCAATTGTTGGTCCCATATAAGTTTCAACCTTCTGCGCCCATTTTTTTCTCTTCGACATGCGCACAAAAATACATTTATTCACACCTATATCTTCAAAAGTACTCATCTGATGTATAAGAGATTTATTACCTCCGATTCATTTATTTCAACCGCCTGCGCACATTAAATATTGCTTAATTGATACATTTCTTCATGTATGAAATCAAAACAATTTTGACAGGTTTTCAAAAAAAGGGGGAAAATTAAATAAATTTGACAGTAAAGGGTTCTAAAAGCATAAAATAATTTAGGTATGTGTTATAGGACACGAGGAAGCTATGTGCCACACTAATAGGGAGAATTTGTTTTTTTTACGTCCCGAACAGCTGACGTTATTACTGGACGGGGCTTTACTCATCTACTTGATCAGATTTTAAGTTTGAAACATTTGTCACCTTTCTAGGATTTGAACTCACCACCTTTGTTATATTTAGATAAATATATTGTTGTGACATATTTATATATTTGTATCTTGGTACTTAAATTATATCAGGATACGTTTAATGAGCAAAGTGTTAATGAGGGGATACACTTAGTATTTTACATAGTACTAAAGTAATTAAAGCTTTTAGAGGGTTCCTGAATGCTTGCAAATTTTCCCAGGGTCTCTAGGGGCAAGCTCCTGTTACGCAATTACTCTTCGAACCGCAAGTATTTAGAGGAGGAGAGTTAAATGGTCGTACGCCTCCCTGACCCTGTCAAGTTAGGCACCCTCGGTAAGGTACTGTAGGCACTGGGCACAATGCCTATCGTTAAGCATCCATCAGTTCTACCTTCTGACCTCGTTCTAAGGTTTAGAAGGAGAAACCTTTGAATTTGGACACTGGTCGACTTTGCAGGGGGTAATGATCCAAAGAGCAATGTTAGAATCAACGTTTACTAAAAACCAAGTATTATATTAAACACTTTATTGATGATATTGAATTAGATTTTTTATATAGCTCCTCCCTTCCTACTATTTGTTTTCATAGTTGTTTTGTTTTTTTATTATAAAATTTCCTTTTTATTTTTGAACCCTTTTTGAGATATTTTTGTTTCAAAGCGAAACTTCTTCCATGGTCTAATGGGTAGTATAAATAGAAACGTTGAAGCTCTGATTATTTTAATTCTTAGCAATATCTCGTCCCCATCCTTTGGTAATTATCAAGCTAAAAACAATTTGCATATTATTAATTACAAATAATTCATAAACGAATATAACTTCTACACAATCTAAAAAAGCATTCTTGTGACATCTCAATTCTACCTGGTTATCATACATGTATATTATATAATTCAAGTGAACAAAAAAACAATAACTGACCTTTTCATAAATCTCTGAAGTACCTACTCAAAAATGTCTTATGATCTAATTACTAATTTATTCATTATGATTTTAGTTCAAATGTGTGACATTTTTCAATTAATCTCTGTGTCAGATTACATAATTTCTTTGCTTCCTTTTTATTTATTATAAAGAGGTTGAAATATCGTCAAAAATTAAAATAATGAGAGCTTAAAGGTTTTTATTTATACTACCCATTAGAACATGGAAAGAGTTTTGCTTTGAAACTAATATATCAAATAAATTTTAAAATACAATTTCTTACATTTTCATCTATATATATAAAAGTAAACGTATGTGTGTGTGTGTGTTTGTTCTTTATACAAATCTACAGTTTTAGTCCGATCTCGATGAAAATTTGCACACTTGACCTTCAAAGCAAGGAAACAATCAAGGTCTACATGAATTTTCGAAATTTCAATTTTGGTACACAGGGGTACGGGGTACAAGTAATAAATACGGGGTCAAAGTAATGAATACCCTTCATGATGCATATCGTTGAAAAGCTCTTTAAGGGTACAGTAATTGTTGTTATGTACACTTTTGTCATATTTTCATTTAGGAGGGGGGTAAAATAGAAAAATATAGCTATATCTTATTTGTTCTTTATACAAATCTACAGTTTTAGTCCGATCTCGATGAAAATTTGCACACTTGACCTTCAAAGCAAGGGGAAAATCAAGGTCTACATGAATTTTCGAAATTTTAATTTTGGTACCCAGGGGTACGGGGTACAAGTAATGAATACGGGATCAAAATAATGAATACGGTACCCTTCGTGATGCATATCGTCGAAAAGCTCTTTAAGAGTATATTAATTGTTTTTACGCGCATTTAGGGGGGTAAATGGAAAAATAAATCTAAAAGTCAAAAGTTAAGTACATTTTTGTCATATTTTCATTTAGGAGGGGGGTAAAATGTCAACGTATGTGTGAGTGTGTTTATGTTCTTTTTACAATGCAACAGTTTTAATTCGATCTCGATGAAAATTTGCGCACTTGACCTTCAAAACAAGGGGAAGATCTTTGTTTACATGAATGTTCGAAATTTAATTTTTGTTACACAGAGGTACGGGGTACAAATGTCAAAGTATTGAAAACCTTTCACGATGCATACTGTTATAAAGCTCTTTAAGAGCACAGTAATTGTTTTTACGCGCATTTAGGGGGGTAAAAGGAAAAATAAATCTAAAAGTCAACGTATGTGTGTATGTTCTTTATAAAAATCCACAGTTTTCGTCCGATCTCGATCAAAAAATGCACACTTGACCTTCAAAGGAAGAAGAAATCACTGTCTACATGAATTTTCGAAATTTAAATTTTGGTACACAGGGAACAAGGTACAATAATGAATACGGGGTCAAAGGACTGAATACCCTTTATGATGCATATCGTTGAAAAGCTCTTTAAGATTACATTAATTGTTGTTATATACAGTTTTGTCATATGAATTTTAATTTAGGAGGGGGTAAAATGGAAAAATATAGCTATATCTTATATAAAAAGAAGAGTGTCTGTATGAGGGTATGTCTTTTATAAAAATCTACAGTTTTATCCCAATTTGATGAATATTTACTCACTTTCCCTTCAAAGCAAGGGGGAGGTCACTGTCTACACGAATTTTCGTAATTTAAATTTTGGTACATAGGGGTACGGTGTAAAAATGTCAAAGTAATGGATTCCCTTCAGATGATGCATATCGTTGAAAAGCACTTTAAGAGAAAAGTAATTGTTGTTATGTACAATTTTATTTAGGAGGGGGTAAAATGGACATTTATAGCTATATATATAAAAATCAACGTATGTGTGTGTATGTTCTTTATACAAATCTACAGTTTTTGTTCGATGTCGATAAAAATTTGCCTACTTGACCTTCAAAGCAAGGGGAAAATGATAGCCTACATGAATTTTCGAAATTTAAATTTGGTACACAGGGGTATGGTACAATAATGAATACGGGGTCAATGTAATGAATACTATTGATGATGCAAAAGCTCTTTAAGAGTAGAGTAATAGTTTTTTTGTATTGTTTTGTCATATTTACTTTAGGGGGAGGGGGGGAATTTAGGATATTTTAAAATTTGTTTATCAAAGAGGAGGGGGTATAGAAATAGGTGGGAGAGATAGGATCTAGCTAGATATTCTTGTGTCGTAAAATAATTTATATGTTTCATTATGGTTGTTTATAAACTTATCTAATTATAATAACACTCCGTAGCGAAGCACGGGTACCCAGCTAGTTTATAATAAAATTTGTTTATAAATATGTTAAACTGTTAAATGTTACAACCTAAAGAAGCCATAAGTTAAAAGTTTGTTTTTTAAACCCTAAAAGCCCAACAGAAAATATTATATGTTTTTACGTTTCCTATCACTGTATAGTATACGACATACAATACTAATTTATTTATTAGTATTATAAAATATGGTATTTACAATAATAATATCAATTGACAAAGATTTTTCTCTTCTTTGTAAAATCCTTTTATAGTATTTTCTGATGATCTAAGTATATTCCTGGATGAATAAATGGATTTGTTTATTCCTTTCCAGTTTTATCGGTATAAATCGTTTAAAAGTTTAAATCAAAACTTTTATAAATCCTATTTAATCTATTTTCTTATTTTCTAGAGAAAGAAAATAAGACACATTTTAACTTAATACTATTATAACTTTAAGATAATAACTTGAAGAGTGTAAGAAACTTTTTGATTTCTTTATTAACTCTAAACCCCACGTTAAATTTTACTATTTTGTATGTTCAAATATCTTGTTGGAAAAAAAACAAGAATTCACAATTAGAAACTCCACTTTTAAATTGTCTCTCTTCTTGTAATCCAGGACTATCCATGTTATGTTTTATCTATATTTACTTTATACGTTTCAATACCACCCTCCACGTGTCACTTTGAACTGAAATAACTTATTTCCTATTTATTTCCACTTCTTTTGAATTTTTTTTTTTTATCTCTCTAAATTGTCTGTTCTTTTCTTGGTCTATTTTCCAAGCTGGCGTGTCCTTTGTACGTGGGAGAGGGTTCTTATAGAAGGGTCTCCTTATATATTAAATTATCTTCCGATAGACCCCACCACCCCTGTAAATTTTCTCTCTTCTTTTTAAACTCCTTTCTTCAGATTATTGGACATTCAATGAAGTAACGAAGAGCTCGTACTCTATAATTTTCTTTTATTGTAAACTAAAAAAATGATTGGTGTTGTTTATTTTTTGTTTACTACCTTATCTATGATTTTCACTGCACAAAAGTTGTACTTTTTATAGATAATATTTTTATCTATAAAATATCAACTATATAGACTTAGTTCTCCTACTGTAAGTTTTCTATTGTTCTTACATTATGTGTTACTTAGTGTAAGTTTACTCAAGCTGTTTCTTGAAATTTTTAATTGCAATTTGACCTATTTCTTCTTGCTAGCTTTTTTATTTTCGGCTTATTTAGACCACTTTGCGGTTAAAATCAATATTATGTACAGATGCGAGGATAATAATTTTTTTCTACCAAGAACCTGCGACTCTGTAAGAAATTCGGCTGTATATTTAAGATGCCGGCCGGCCAATACTGCAAACGACTAATATAGCCAAAATGAGAGTATTAATAATTAAGTTCATACTTATATGGCATATTGAGAGCCAGCGTGGCCGAGGGGCTCTAGGCGGTTCGCCCAGCTATAAAAAGTCGAGGCGACTCGAAGTCGTGGGTTCGATCCCATGCCATGATAAACAAGTGGTTTGTCCTACCCGTTCCAGTAGGAAGTAATAGATTACTACTACTATACTACTAAATGGCATATTACATAAAATAATTTTAGAATTCTTTTAGGTTGATTAAGGATATCCTAGGTTTTAACCGAAATATTATTCTTGTAGCCATATTGAAGACATAGTGTGGCCGATATAAGAGCACAATTCGATGCGAGTTCTTTATGCATCTCATCACTAGTATAAAAAATTTAGAACTTCTATCGGCGAAATATTGTAGTACAATGAATACATGTGAAAACCAATCTATCGTTTCGTATATTCTTCTGGAACGATATTTAAGAGAGTCACATTTTGCTTATCGTTTATTCAAACTTCTGCCCGTCTATTGTCACATTTATTGTAGTGTAGATGAAAAGCTATCGACCTCCTTTAAAATCCTAACTTCCTGGCACAATGTATTTTAAACTCACATTTATCATGTCGTTCATAGTGTGACGGAAATTTCCTCTAAAATAGCTAAAATATATCCATGCTAAAATAAATGTGATCTGAGCAGGCCCCGATTTACCAATGGGCAGACTGGGCAATTGCCAAGGGCATCAATTTCGGGAAAATTTTTGGATTCATTTTTTTTATTATTATTATTTCCAGAACAACATTGAACAAAAAAACGGGAACGACATAACTAACTTGCGTAGGCAACGCATTTTTCCGTAGTTGTTACCGAGTTTGCTCAGAAAAAATCAAGAAAAAGGTCCATGTAGTTATGTTAACTAAAAGTTTTCAAGAAAAGTATTGAACATGATTATGCTATTCACTTACTATGATTAATTTCAGCAAGCATTTGGGTTTTACCTTAGTTTCAAAATGTTAATAGTCCACGAGTTGTGGACAAAGCCAAAGATAATATTTTTCATTTTCATATCTAAGTATCTATTTCGTTTATTTTCTCTTTGGTAATAAAAGTTATAACACAAGTTTAATCCACCTGTTTATTTATTAAAAACATATTGATTTTACACTTTAAAAATTTGACATGCAAACTGGTACCTTTAAAATTATGTTCATGTGTTCAAAATTAATGTCTATTCGTCCAATAATAGAAACCGAGGAAGCTATGTGCCACACAAATTGGCAGACTATTCTTCTTTTTAATTCTTTACTTAATACCATTTGATTTTTTTAAATTCTATTAAACCTGCTCAACACATTATTCTAATAACCCTAGTTTGTTTTAAATACAACGTTATCATATCATATTTCTCTTTGTTACCTCTACTTTATTTAAATTGTTGAAAGAGGTCTTTTTACTCACATCTTTTGTATTTGAATCGTAATTTTTTCCCTCTTTGTGTCCTATTTTTACTAAAGGAAGAATTTCACGTTATTTGTTTGCAAAGTGAATTGGGAAATGTACTTTTATTTATCAAATACTTTATTCTTTTGTGTTGTATGTAAGAACTTCTTTGAGATCTCTTGATCTCCTTCTTTTTTCTTTTTTTTTTTTTACTAGTTTTCCACCTTTCTTTCTCGTTCTTACAAAGTGAGGGTAAATTCTTCACATTAGATTCGTTTTAATAATAAAACGAATAGGAAAAAATGTTAAAGGTATTTGTCCGATTCAGATATTCCTTTTTATTGTTTCGCCATTCCCAGCTTCTTTCAATGCCTTGTAGTTTTTTTTTTAAGTTTAGAAAAAAAATTGGCTTAGGTTATCATAATTAGCTTTTCTTACGAAGACCGCAAGGATATATGAAATCTTCGCTTCCTGGAAGTTCTTCATAGGCACTTGATCAGCCTAATATTGACAACTCAAAAAAAACCGGAATTATCGTTCTTTTTAAATCGATGAGATATGAAATTATTTTTCCCTTGATGAATCAATCTTTTTGATTAATTAACTAAGCTATTTCACAAGGGTATAGCTTTTCCTGGAGGTAATTGAAAACACTCGACTTGCCAAGAATATGTTAGATATAGGAGCGTCTATGGAGTTCATCTTAAATTAAAGGAATAACAAAAGGCGTCTCTCCACGTAAATTCAAACTGGTTTATTTATCAAAGCAGCTTTCAGCTTTCATAAGGCCATCATCAGTGCCTGATCTATAACGCTCATTGAGGCTCGACTTGCCAAGTATATGTTAGATATAGGAGCGTCTATGGAGTTCATCTTAAAGGAATAACAAAACAAGAACAAAGAACAAAAAAAAGAAACAAAGAATTTTGTTATTCCTTTAAGATGAACTCCATAGACGCTCCTATATCTAACATATACTTGGCAAGTCGAGCCTCAATGAGCGTTATAGATCAGGCACTGATGATGGCCTTATGAAGGCTGAAAGCTGCTTTGATAAATAAACCAGTTTGAATTTACGTGGAGAGACGACTTTTGTTATTCCTTTAAGATGAACTCCATAGACGCTCCTATATCTAACATAATAGTATACATATGTCTAATTCATATAGTAGAAGGTGCGAAATTATGAAACATTAATCCATTTTTATTACCATTTGGTCCGCTAGGAGCTCTATCATTTTATATAAAATTTAGAACTTCTATCGGCGAAATGTAGTGCTACAATGAATAAAATTGAAAACCCGTCTACCTCCTATCATACTCTAACTTCCTGATATGTACTATATTTTAGAGCGTCACATTTTCACGTCGTTTTTTGCGTGACGGAAATACCTTTTGCACCCAAGAGCTAACTAATCAACAAATTATTGTAATAGTATAGACTATGCTTTCAATCATTAGTGGACATTGTGCTGGTAAAGGGAGGTGAAATTTGAAAGAGAAAGAGACCCGGTTTAGTCAAATTAACTTTTGTGCTAATACAGACTTTATCTTTCAAAATATCGGCACTGAAGCATAACTATTAGTGGATATTGAATGAACAATAAAGTACTTAAGTAATTAGTTGTTAGTAATGTGGTTTTGAACAATAAAGTTACTTTTATAGGAGATATCTTTCTTTATTCCTAATTGTTCTTTTACTTTTATTCACACTAAAACATGTTATGTCTGTACATTAACAAACCTTTTCTCAGAAGTACCTTAGAACTTACTTAACTTAAGATAAATCTTGAAAACTATAACTGTAAACTTAATTTGTTTTAATGAACATAATATAGCTAACAAATAATAATCAAAGTAATGATTATACCATAAAATAAGTCCGAATTAAAAGTTTTATCCCGCGTTCTTATTTTTATTGTTATTGTAAATTCTTTTATGTTTTAAAGTTACATTAAATTCTCTTGACCGAAACCTAAGCTTTTTAGATGTTAAAAAAGATTTTTATTTTAAAATGCTTTAACTAGAACAAGGACTTCCGTTTTCGGATTATAGAGACTTACTGTGGGCATTACTAGTTGTTAAATTGTACTTTTAACCTTTTTTCTTAAGGGTTTTTACCCAACCAACTTAAAGTCAAAACCTTAAAGAGCTTCTTCTGAAATTTCGTAAAAGTTTAAGTGGCGAAAATAAAATTTTTTTAAAAATAATTTTAATCTCGTCATGAAACATTTTGTTAATTCAGGCACGCGAAAAATACTAAATGCTTCAAACATTAAGAAAATAAAAAATGTATAAAAGGTTTACATTTTTATTTTAAATATTCTGTTTTTGTCTTGAACTTGACTACTTAGCTTCCATTATTTTTCTTTTTTAAATTCATATCCCTCAATTTAGTCAGCCCTCTTTTATAAAGATAATATAATGTATTATTTATGTTTTAATTTGGTTTGAAAATATCTATCTATATTATTAAAGTTTTGTAATCATGTGTCAAATTGCCAAATTCTCAAATTTTCAAATGTCAAATTCTCAAATTGTGCGAAGGTTCAAGGCAGCGGCCGAACCTTCGGTTTTCGACGAGCGAAGCGAGTACTATATACTAGGGGGCAGAGCCCCCTAGTATATATATATATATGTATAAAATTCAGGCAGCGAACTAACTCTGCAGTCGTAGACGACAAAATGAATACAAAACTTTACTTTTTTGTTTTAATTAAACATATACACTCAGTAGCACACATAGATAACAGCTTCAAGACCCCAAAATTATTTTGATCTACGAATTTAGCGTAACCAATAATTTATTAATGCCTTAGCTAAACTCTTGTGCTTGACTACAAAGTGTGTTATGCATATCTTTTTGCCACTAAGGCAAAAACGAGGACCCTTATACATTCCTATCTCCGCACCTGATCTCCGAATAATTATTTATTCCCCTCGCGATAATTATCTAGCGCTAATTAGCGTTATTCCCTCGGCTACGCCTCGGGAATTAAAAAGTCTAATTTCCGAGGTGGCCTCGGGATTTAGGGACCGTGGTTCCTTTGGCTTCGCCTCAAAAACCAACTTATCGCTCAGGGGTTAATGGCTTACTTTACTTCCTAGGTTCATAAATAACTACTATTAAGTGCAGAGAATTTTTTCTTTTATTGTCCAGTCATTTTAAGCAAAAAAAGGGGCTGTTTACAAAAATGCGTCATACAAGCAAGAGACTTTGTACAAATTATCTCTGGGGCATCCTGATTGAAATTCTATAAAGTCCCCCCAAAAAAAGTTGTGCTCAAGCCGCCATCTTGGAAAATAGCAGCAAAAAATTATTTTTTTTGCTTCTACTAGCTTAATTATTAGGTTTAGAAAAAAAAGTCCAAGTAAAAATTGTTTATTATGTAATTATCTGTAAATTTAAATTCTCATAGTTTTTTCTCTCTGACCAACCGTAGAGGCACAAAATGACCATTTATATCTTAGCGCGCGTAATTTTCTTGCGCTCAGTGCCCAGTGATTGCATGTTGTCAGCGCCGAGTTACCACGCCTGGACGAGGTTATAGGGGTAGTTGTGAGGCTTCAAGTTAGTAATAATTGTTTACTATTATAGAGTACCTGTATTAAGGTTGATTTTGGATATTTTTTTTGCTTCTACTAGCTTAATTATTAGGTTTAGAAAAAAACTTTTTTTTCTAAACCTTATAATTAAGCTAATAGAAGCACAAAATTGAATTTTGGCCACTATTTTCCAAGATGGCGGCTTAAGCACAACTTTTTTTTTTCGGGGACTTTATAGGATTTCAATCAGGGTGCCCCAGAGATAATTTGTACAAAGTCTCTTGCATAACCTAAAATGACTGGTCTATTAACATTTCTTTTAAAACATAATTTTGTTTTTCTCTGGAAATATTTATCGAGTTACTGAATGAAACAAAATCTGGTGTAAATTGTATAGATTTAAAGTGTTTGGATTTGAATTTATTAAAAGTTATCATTTAAGTCAGTAAGCACCGTTGAGCATTGTATATATTATGGATATGTCAACAGTTTTATGCCTGTGGAAGTAAAATAATCCTGTATAATAGAAAATTGGGGGTTTAATTTATTCCATCTCCGACCGATAATATAAATCTAATATATTTGGTCCCCCATCGTATTACTTGCCTCTCTTTCAATACAAAATGGGAAAAAGGGTTCGGACCCTCAGGTTTTACGAAAAACGTTCGGATTTCTAAAGGCTTAAAACATTTATCGTCGGTCCCCTGGAATAATTTAAAGCTCCTTTTTTGGCTTTTTGTCTTAAGGGGTTTTTGGTCCCCGTCAGGAATTATTAGGTCAAGGGGTGTTCCCCTGAAAATGTTTATGAAATAAATGCTTTTAAAATACACAGCATTAACAAACCTTCATTTTACAGGAAAAGAGCTAAAGATTGTTCTTAAGCTATAAATAAAATAAATAAAAAAATTAGAACCCTTTACACATACGTAACAAAGTTATGAGTCATGTGTCTTGTATATATCATAGTTAAAGCGTTTATTTTCCACCTCTTAATTTTAGGGTGACCTTTTTTTGGCTAGTTAACCCAGCGTAAATGCGAACCACCTTCACTTGTTCATTTGCGTAATGCATTTTTTTTATGCTTTTATGTTTTTGTTTTTATTATTTTTGACTTTAAAAAGATCCGACTTCATTTTCTTTCTTTACACAGTGTGAAAAATAGGGACTAGATTTTTTTTCCTTCACGTTCTGGAGTAAAAAAGAACAAAACAAAGAATATATGATAATTTATATGTCTGTGTGTATGATAAAAACATATCTGAATGTTAAAGTCCGTGAACTAAGTACATTATGCTGCTCGTAATGTTATTATTTGGTTCGTTTATTTTCTCACCACCCTTTAAATAGGTTGCCCTTTCTAGTATCTCATGAGAAAAAAATTCATTTTTATAAAATGTTATCTTATGCGAGGCATCGCTATCGTTGAAAAAAAGAAGCCAGCGATAAACTAATTCAACTTAATTTAACTGAAAAGTTAAGTAACCGGTTTTAAAATAAAACGTATGATTATACTGCTTAAAGTGTAAAAATTGATTTCTAAAACCCAGGATTCCCTTTTAGTTTAGAAGTCGTTTATTCCATCTACTCTTGGTTTTTAAAGGCAACTTTTAAAATGGTTGGAAGCTATAAAAAATGTTTAGTACAAGGTCGAGCAGTCTTCCTTTAACCTTAATTAGGTGAACTGTGTTGAAATTTTCTACTGAAAGTTTAATTTAAAACTTTTAGTGCGACTGATTTTTTTTTTAACTGAAGAGCAATGAAATCGTAAATTCACATTTGATGAACCTTATAAAGTTTTCAATTAAAGAGACCGTGCTAAAAACGGGAAGAAAATCCATAGAAATTACAAACTTTGAATCATTTTCAATGATCCTTTTGTTAATAGTATTTACCGTAATAGAAATGTGTTAATAACTGTTGATATAGTGTGGATGAAAACATGGAAAATATCTATAATTCAGTTGCAGGAAAATGGTTGCTATACCCATAATTTTATGGTCTCCCTTTTGCTACGACCAGTCAAAAATATTCGATATATTATTGAGCAATTTTTAAATAATATGTACGCGAATAAAGTGTGATAAGTCTATGTCCGTTTCTTTAGGAATTTAACTGAGTTTTATTGGGTTTCTCTGTCTTTAGAAAGAAACCCTTTAGAGGGAGTGGCTTAGGTATTTAACACTCAGGTATATAAAAACCGATATTTCATGATTTTTAAAAGAACAAATAAGTTAAAAAGACATATTTTGTTGAGATTAAAACATTTAATTTTTATTTATTTCTATTAATTGTAATATATATATAATTTCTTCAAAATTAAAAAAATTAAGAAGCAACAATCTTTTTAAAATATATATATATATTTTTTTTATTAATTATAGGTTGAACACTAAATATTTTTTCTATATATATATATATATATATATATATATATATATATATATATATATATATATATATATATATATTTAATATATATATATATATATATATATATATATATATATATATATATATATATATATATATATATATATATATATTATATATATACCCTGATGAGTCGGACGCGACGAAACGATGCAGGACATGGCATAATGCCGAGCCAACATCTTAATGACGTTATGTCTGATGTTGGAACAGTTCCTATGTGTCACGCTTGCGTGGCACATCCTTTGGTGTCTCTCGCAAATTGTGTAGCCTTTGCAGTGTGCAAAAACACGGTATTACTCTGCTGATGTGTTTTGCCAGCCAAGCAAGAATGGCGGTATGAGAGCACCCTCGTCTCTGATAAGTCCTATATCTGATCTTCTTGATGTAGTATAGGTCCAGAGTTGGGTGGGCATCGTCGGGCCCCTGATGAGTCGGACGCGACGAAACGATGCAGGACATGGCATAATGCCGAGCCAACATCTTAATGACGTTATGTCTGATGTTGGAACAGTTCCTATGTGTCACGCTTGCGTGGCACATCCTTTGGTGTCTCTCGCAAATTGTGTAGCCTTTGCAGTGTGCAAAAAACACGGTATTACTCTGCTGATATATATATATATATATATATATATATATATATATATATATATATATATATATATATATATATATATATATTTAATATATATATATATATATATATATATATATATATATATATATATATATATATATATATATATATATATATATATATATATATTATATTTATATATATATATATATATATTATCGTGGAAGACTTTTATCTTAATTACGACTTTGTTTATTCCTATAAACATTTTTATTATCTTACTCTAGCTTATTAAATATAGAGCTAAAGAAGTGGACAAATTATCAAATTGAAGCCCTAAGGTTTTTATAAACGCACAACTGAAGGCATCTTGAATATTTAATCATCTCTAATTTAGACTTAAAAGAAAGTTGTTTATTATTTTTTTTAAATTGTCTAAATGGTTATTACCGTTTTTAATTCAAATTATATTTATGGAAATAAAAACATTTTTTAAAAAATTTCTAACAATTATAATGCCTGTTTAATTTTCTTGAATTTAGATTATTATTATTTTTTTTTTAGCAAGTGACTTATGAAATAAAATAAATCTATTAAATTGTTGTACAAAAATGAAAAAAAATCAATTTACTTAGTACTGCATGAAAAAACTTATATCACTAAATTAAACAAAACAGATTTATCAATATTGAATTATATTAATGGAGAATTGTATAAATATATTCCATATGGCTCTTGAATATTTGATTATACTATATCTATATAGTAATTAAAAATTCACTGGTAAAGAAATATTGAAGGTAAAGAAAAAACAAATACTTTTTTTCCATTTCATAAAGAATATTCTCCTAAAAATCATCAATGACTATCAGTAGTGTTGGTCGTCGTAGAAAATAATAATAAAAAAATATTTATTTATTCATCTAGGGAGTAAAGTAAGCCATTATTCCCTGGGCGAATATGTTGGTTTTTGAGGCG
Source organism: Gerris lacustris (assembly GCA_951217055.1). NCBI lineage: Eukaryota > Metazoa > Arthropoda > Insecta > Hemiptera > Gerridae > Gerris > Gerris lacustris. The sequence goes on from OX578283.1 coordinate 47,982,163, forward strand.
AAGTCCAAGGACCCATGGTCCGTCCCTAAATACCGAGGCGAAGCCGAGGGAATTAGACTTTTTAATTCCCATGGCGTAGCCGAGGGGTCAATCAAATAGAAGGTTATTAGTTATTTAGATGCAGGTTTAAAAACAATGTCCCTCTGAACTAATCTAAAATCATAACTGGGAGTATTAGTCACCCGAATATTATTATATTTTTGTATTTTATTTATATGTTTATTCAATTAAGTTTTATTATTATTATAAAATCATAACTTTTTCTCTTCTTTTTTTCTTCTGGAGATAAAACAACTTTTTAAATTATATGAGTAAAATGTTAACGTATGTGTGTATGAACGGATAAGAATTTTTCAATTATTGTTGGTTTAATTAGATAGAATAAGGCTTGGAAAATTAAGGTTTAAAATTAGTGTCAGTTTTAAAAAAAATTGAATGACGGGTAAATGGTTGAGACTGAATATTTGGCTTGAAATTTTATTTAGAAAGTTAGGCCTTATTCTACCACTCAACAAGAGAAAGAGGAATTAGTAAAAAATATAAGAGAAGAGAGAAAAGGAAATATTTACCTTTTTTAAGACCTAAACAACCTGTTAACCATGAACTCACTCAACTACGTCATCCCTAAAAAGAAGGGTAAATCCGTGGAAGCACGACAAAGAGAGAAGGCAGGACACAAGACAAACTCACTTTATATAAAGCCTAAGTGAGCGTCATGTCTTGTTTTGCTTTTAATATCATCGCATACATAGTTACAGAACTATGTTCTATTTGTTTTTTGAGAGAGAAAAAGTAATGTAACAAAATATTAGTATAACATATTATCCTGAACTATCATAAAGGGATGTGATACGGTATTTTTTACTGATCGATTTTACCCTTTTACATAAATAATATGGGCAAGGTGATGTACTTTATATAGATGGTTAGATGATGTATTGAACATCAAGTTTTTCTTGACAAGATAATGCGTTGTTAACACTCCACAACGAAATTCTCTTGACCTTACATATTTTTATACAAATATCTAAAAATGAAATGTAAGCATACATTTCACCCGCACCATTCTTAAACATTTTATTTAGGCGCAATGATAAAAGATCAAATTGGAATGCATTTTTCAATTTTGTGAACTTCTCATTCATTTACTAGTTTAAAGCTAAAATTGAATGATCGAATTTGTATTTAAAATCATATAAACTACAATAGAGTAATTTCTATGAGCTTGAAAAAATATACCATTCTGTCCGATATAACTCTAACTAAAAAATTTCACATACGAATAAATAATTACTTCCAAGTCTTATTGCTTCCGAGCTTACTGAAGTTAACGGAAGCATTTGTTCACTTTTGAGGACGAAAAACTTTTATGTCTCCGGTTTTAAAAATTCCAAGACAGAAATTCGTTTCGGACATATTAGGGAACTTGTTTGGTCTCGTGTCTGTCTGCCGGTCGGTCTGTGTGTCCGTGACCCCCTGTCTGAAACGTGTGTCGATAACTTAAGTAAATGTTGACTGATTTTGATAAAATTTGGTAGACATGTTCATTTTACCAATGCTCAGGACGAGTTCGTTGGACAACGTTATCCGCCTAAGTTTTCGCGCGCAACGCTCGCGTAAACGTGAACTTCAAATTTAAAAGTGGGATTTTTGGTTCGGAAAAAAATCTAACTTCATCTATTCAATGAGACAAACATTTTTTTTTTCAAATACAAATTTTTAATAAAACCAACAGCGACACCGCTATGAAGTGTTAACGATCGCTAAAACTATTAATAGTTTTTTTTATGGAGAGAATGCGGGGAGGGAGATAGACGAGGGGAATAGGAGGTGGCTTGGTTCCCCCACCTCTCTTTGACCTATCTCTTTAATAGCACAGCGAGCCTAGGGACCTCGAGACCCGGTGGCCAGGCTTCATTCGGGGGAAACTAAATTAATTAGACAATAATGGTTTTTACAAGCCTAGAATCATTTAAGTATACGCGATAGGGCGCGAGGAAGCTATGTGCCACTCTAATTGGCAGTGCATTTATTTGTTTGATGCGTATTTAAATGGACTACAGTTTAAACATTTTTTAATCAACATTATCGGAACCGTTTTCGAGAAATAGTTATTTTTACGTTTTTTCAGAGGTTTTTGGGGGTAGGGCCCCCTACATTGGGAGCTAACATTTATTTATCAATTTCGCCTAAGGGTATGATTTTTGTGGACATAATTTTCCATTCATAAAATTTCATTCGGCCCAATAGAACACGACTGCGCCCCTTAAGAATTTTGATCCTAAGGGACACCAAAATTTATAAATCCATCAAAATCTCTAAATCGATTTCTCTGTGCATCGAAATACTTTCACTCATATTCCCAACTTTACCATGGAACTTATATTATAGTCTCGTATTGTGTCCTAATTCCCTGATGATGTAAATATATTGATAATACTATTTTTTACAAAACTAATTGGTAAACATGTTTTTTATTCAGACCGTACCTCACTAACTCTATCATATCAATACTTTCTCTTTATACTTATATACTACTTATATGAGAAAGTACAAATCGCCTGAAACAATAAAAAACATCATTTTTGACAAATTGCACAGCAATGGCAGGTTCACCTGAACTATACATTATTAATTTAAAATTGACATCAACTTTTTATCTTGTTAAATACCTGTCAAGTTGCTTTTCTAATTATTATAATCTTTATGCTTTGCATTAATTTCTCGAGAGAACAGCTTCCAAAACAGACAAGTGAAAATGTGAAACTATTAAAATGTATATCACATAGTTTGTCTTAGTTATTTCAGACTGAATTTTAGATTTTAGAAACAAATGTTTATAAAATGAAGTAGTTTTCAGCTTATTTTGAAAATAAAGTTATAAAATACTAATGTTAAAATTCCTTAGCAGACACATACTACAGTGATAACTCGGTAACCTTATTTTTTATTTTTTCGGAGTCAAATAAATTTAAAGTAAAACTTCACAGTTGAAAATCTTATTCCTTGGTCCCAACCTCATTATCAATTCTGTTTTTGTTGGTGTTTTCTTTTTGTAAAGGGGATTTTTTCTTCCAAGTTTTCCTTCGACTTTCTTCTTTTGAGTTTTTATTTCAGTTCTTTATTTTTATTTGTTCTTTCTTTTCTCGCAGGTGTATTTTAGGAAAGCATAAAGTTGTCATAAGATCTGAAAGGTGGGCTTTTGTAGAAAGTTTCTCTTGAGTCGAGACGTCTTAATATATATTTTTTTTCCTTTCTTTTTTTCTTCTATTTTTTATTATGTTGTCTTTTTGTATTATATAGTTTTTTTTATAGTACAAAAGCACAAGAAAAATAAAGTAGTATTACCAAAATATTTCTAGCATTTGTTTAGTTTCATTTTATTTTTTGATATCATTGATTTTTTACGGTAAATCTAAATTTTCATATTATTTAAAAAATATATATATATATTTGTGAAAATTTTATGAATACAAAAATAAATATTCTCAATGAAAATAAGTATAATTAATATTTTAAATTAAAAAAAAAATATATAAAAATTTACGTCAAGAAAAACTGCCCGTTAAATCTGCACTTGGCAACCAATTTTTTCCAGTGTTCTGATTCACTTTTTTCTTGTAAATTTGTTTATAATCACATCCTAAGAATTTCTATCCTTTTCGATAAAGTCAATATTTTTTTTCAAAATGAAAATACATGAAATGTCCACTTACGATCTTACGGTAAAATTGGTATAAAAGGGTTAATGGGTGGGGAATCCGATCGAACAATGGTTCAGGAGCAAACAGGAGAGCTCCCAATAGCTTCAAACGTAGTATAGACAAACCTTTTAAAGGAACCACTTCGGTTTTAGCTTTTAAAAGAAAACAATGAACTTACGAGGACTCTAAAACAACTTGATAGATACATGAACATACCCTCGATCTGAGGTATCACTATAAACCTAATATTTGACACGAATTTATTGATGTGGTTTATATGCGCCTATGAACCCGTAGATTCTCCAAAATATGAAGTTCACTAATTTCTTTAGGTATTAAAGTTCATCATTAGGTTCAGTGGGTAATTCATAATTCCAGTCAACTTTTAATTAACATAAAGTTAGTGGTAAAAAAAATTAATTTGAATGTGAGATACCCTTACACCTCATAAAACCTTGCTATAATAGACAAAACTTGTCTCTTACTGCACAGCTTATAGCATAGCCATCTGTCAAAGAGATACAAAAGCCAAACGAGTCATTTGGATACTATATGGTAACCATCAACCCTAACATCTTAACTTTAGTATCGAGGTTATCTGAAACGATAATTTGCTTGGAATTCGTAACTTGACGTAACTGACTAAGACAATCTTCTGAAATACTGCTTCACTTTATTGAATGACATTCTTATTTAAAAGTGATAATATTCCTTTGTCCTAATATTTATCTAATATTTTGTCCTAATTATTTAGTCCCGAAGTACTCTTAATAGGTATTTAGAAATAGAATTATAAACTCTCCTCTATATAGAAATAATAATATCCCTTAGTCTAATTTTGTATTAAGACAAAGGACATTTAGTTCAAAGTACTATCAAAGTAGGGAGCCAGGGTGGCCGAGGTCGTAAAGACACCGCTCAGCTATCACTGAGTCGAGGCAACTCGAGGTCGTGGGTTCGATCCCGGGCCGTGATACACTGAATGCGTCTATGAGTCGCGGACGGAGCAGGGCGAGGGACACCCCCTGAGGGGTTCTCTTCCCCCACACTTTGAAGCACGCTCATATAGCTTACTAATGACCACATCATACTCGCTTCGGCGGTACAATGTACAAATGTATGATGTGTGAAGTAGCTGGAACTCTCTACCACGGGGAAGAAAAATGGATCCACTGTAGGCCTGATTGCGAGGTTCGAACAAGTGGTTCGTCCAACTGTCTAGTAGGAAGTACTAGGTAACTACTACTACTACTAGTCCCAAAGTACTCTTAATAGGTATTTAGAAATAGAATTATAAACTCTCCTCTATATAGAAATAATAATATCCCTTAGTTTAATTTTGTATTAAGACAAAGGAAATTTAGTTCAAAGTACTATGGGACAAAGGAACATCACACTTCTGTATATAAATGGAGAACACGAAGAAAACCTAAAATGACTGGACTATATTGACTATCGAAAATTCTCAAGGATAGAAGTTCTTAAAATGCGGTAAGGAAAAGTTTACAAAAAGAACTTCTAAGTCAATCGTTCTACTAGAAAAAAATTGGTTGTCAACTGCAGATTTATCATTTTCTTTGCTTCCTCACTCTAAACAACACTGAAATTAACCAAAAAAGACTTTACTTAGCCCTAAATTATTTTAATTTCGTCAGTTTGGGGAAATTATATTAGTTCGGTGAAGCTCTATCTCCAGTCAGTGGCTGATTTGAAAGAAAGGTTGTTTTATCTTTGCATATTAAGTATATAATAATATTTCAAATGTAAAATTCCAGTAAATGGATGCCTCACTTACTTGAGGTAAAGCCGAAGCCTATTGTAAAAAGCACAACATAAACATTATTGCCTATTCTTTTAATAAATTTTAAAATATACAGAAGAAATACAAACAGATACATGAAGGCTTTTTTGCAAAATTTGCATTTCACCTTCCTGGTTGACAGAATTTTTATTCCACTAAAGCAAGAGTGATTTCCTTCCTTTCTACATTAGAGTTCTCAATTGTTTTTGGTTCCCAGATTCCTTGATAATCGCCTAGTGTTTAGAGGTCTTCTAGTTTTTTATGTTTTCGATACCTTCCAACTCTCGCTTATTATCGAACATTTCTCTATAGGAAGACTATAAGACTAAGACTTCTTAGTGACACTATCGTGCATCCATAAGTCAAGCATGTTTTCGACGTCTTGATTGGTCCTCCTCCGAGCCCTGACTTTGACTGTGTTATGGTTCTCCATTCACTCACTTTAATTCAAAGCCACATCATTGTCAGTTCCTTTTTCAAATATTGTGAGGCCAAATTTTCGTGCAGTTTTGGCAAGTAAAATCGATTTTAAGAGAGAATTCTAGTTTTGACGAAAGCGCTATGCTACAATTTATTTGTACGGATTCTTCTTTAAATATAAATATATTAATATTTGTTTAAAAAGGCATATAAATATCATATTACTGTTTCTCTATGTAATTTAGTCAAAGCACGCGACTCAGAAAATGCTTAAATGTGAGTTTGGTTGACTTACTGTTTTGCGTTTCACTTCTATCCAAGTAAAATTAGGAAGGGACTAAAAAGATACTTATATTTTTATATAAAAATGTTTGTTTATCAATTATTTTAGTTTATAACTATTGTGAATTTATTACATCCGAATTTACCGAAGGTAACAAAAGCAAAAAGAAATAAAATGTTTTGTCTGAAATTCAAAAATTCTAAGACAGAAATCCGTTTCAGACATCAGGGAATATTTTTGGTTCCGTGTCAATCTGTCACTAAATTTTTGTGAACCAACATATCTTTAAAACTACACGTCCGATTTTATTCAAATCTGCATGGTAGGTCATAATTAGCTCATTGTTGCTCCCATATAAGTTTCAACCTTCTGCGCTCATTTGTTTCTCTTCCACAAATATACATTTCTTTTCACCTATAGCTTTAAAATTACTTATTTGGATACAAATAAAAATACAATGGTAATATGGAATTTGGAATTTGGAAATACAATAGAATAATAATAGTACAATGGAATTTGGATGTTAGGTCATGATTAGCCTATTGTTGCGCTTATTTGCTTTTCTTCCACATGAGCACAAACATACACTATACCTTCAATATCTTCAAAAGTACTCATCTGATTATTATGAATTTTGGACAGATTGTCGAAAGTAGCGTAGATTGTCCCAGATTAATTTTAACTGTCTGTGCTCTTTAACTTTTGTTAATTGATATTTTAATTAATGTGAAAAATCAAAACAATCTTGACAGATTTAAAAACGGGGGAAAAAGTTAAATAAGTTAGATAATAGTGGGTAGTAAAAGCATAACATTAATAAAGTACGTGATAGTATGCGAGGAAGCTATGCGCCACACTAATTGACAGTCTATTTTTATTTTTATGAAATATTAATAAAAAATTTAATTTTGTTTCAGATTTTCCCTGACTACTACCATTTAGAACACCGTAGGATAGCGAAAAGATCCTTAGTACCTACTTTAGACCACCATGAAAATCTTCTTTCTGAAAAACAGGTATTTTATTTATTTATTTATTTTATTTATTTATTAGAAAATTGCAACTACATAATTTTACATTAAAACAAATTATAATTATCATTAACTACGGGAGACATACAGAGAAAATAGACTCCAGCACCGGGACTGGAACCACGGGCCTCCTACATCCGTTACAAACATCCTTAGGTTTACATCCCGTAGTTAATGATAATTATAATTTGATTTTAAGTAAAATGTAATCTTTCCGTAGTATGAATACTACCTAAAACTTAAAAATTTGAATAATTTTACATGTTATAAGCAATGCTGATGAGTAGATGAGTAATGTGGTCGTTCCTATGACCTGTAATAATCTAATGATGTTAATTATGCATTCATACTCTCGTGCATGATCTCTCTGTCCTGTAATATTAATGACATACTGTTGTGTTGATCAGGGCGTAAAACAAATGGCAAATAGATAAAAACAAAAACGGTCTAAGGACATTATAAAAAGTACTTAATCAATTTTTTATTTTATTGTTAAAATTATAATTTGTTTTATCAAAACTTCCGCCAAATATCCTAACTAAATTAAACAATCTTTTTGTTTAAAAAACTCCTTTGCTTCTGCTTTTCTCCTTTATTTTCCTTTCTTTTGTCATTGAAAATATATGTTTTTATATAGCTAATGTTCCCTATCTTTATTCTTTATCAATTTGTTTTGCGTTGTTAAAAAACTCCGGGAAACAACATCGTTATTCGCTTCATTTCTTGCTGGTTTTCTTTTGTACCCCCCCCCCCCCCCCCTCAAGGACCTCGAGATTCTTTTGTTTAAAACTTTTTTCTCCATTTCACTTTTTCCTTACGCTTTCAAACAGTAGTAAAAGAAAGAAGTAATTAATATGAATAGTAGAGGAGAAGAATTATTAGAGCATAATATATTAGCTTGAAGATAAGATATATTGCTACTAGAGAGATAGTACACCTTATTCTTCCTACTCTTTTTGGACTTGGAAGGAAAAAAACCCTCTTCTTCAGACTTCCATTAATTATTCCTTCTTTTTCTTTACTTTTTTTTTTTCTTTGCTTCTTCTGTCTTTGAGAAAATATTATATTAAAATGATTTAATTTTTTTTATCTTGTTAAACTAATTTCTGCATTTAACTTATAGTTTCCTTTTTTTGTAACCCTAATCTAATGTATTTGTTATAATAGATATGTAGATTACACACACACCTAATAAATATGTAGATTACACACACACCTTAGATCTAGTAGAACTTACTCGGACAGGAGGAGACTTGGCTAAACCTATGATCTCTCAACTTTTTACGCAAGACTTGGCTTATATTTTTCATAAGTGTACATTTTTTTTTTTACATATTTTGTTGGCGTAAGCTTTTTAGCTAATTAAGCGGTATAAGCCTTTGGGTGACTGTTGATCCTCGGGAGATCAACAGAAGAATAAATCATAAATATTGTATTGTTTTAATAAAGTATTATTATGGTATGTATATTATATTATTACTAGACGTCAAGACCATGGTAACGGGCTTAATTTTAGATTTAGAAAAATAAGTATATTTAATTAAATTAATTTACATAAGTTATTATATCTATTTGAAGATCAACAAATCAAAACAGACATATATTTTTATTGAAATAAATGTGGTTGCCTTAGCTTAGCAATTACAGATTATTTCGAGGTGAGTCGTCGCCGTCGGGAGACTACTCAATTATATAAATGATTATAAAGGCGGAAATACACATGCTAGTTACTCGCACAAAAACATACGAGTAGCTCGCAGAGGAGAGCTACTGGCATGTGTATACATCAAATAGCATGCGAGTAAAAAGCACGCGAGTAAATCGCACAAGGTTTGATTTTTGTCTTGCCAGTGGCACAAGTCGAGGGGAGGGGGAACTGATAAGGCACGTGTAAACAGGCCTGCCAGGGCAAGGTTGCCAGTAGCTAACACGAGTCTCCCTCAGCCCTTCAGTCTTCAGTTGCGTTCCTTCCTTTCGCGTGAATCTGACAACAACTCGTCAACTTTCTCCGGAAGTATTCGCAACTGATTCCTAAAACCATTAACGTCCCCGAACCGCATTTCATTTAGTAGGCACTGACTCGCTCCATGTACCTAATTCCCTTCTAGCGATCCAATCTGTACCCACACTCATTATTTTTCAAATGTTTTAAAACACAGTTCTTTGCAAGTAACAGAACAATGTGGTTAATTTCATTCCGCACCGATACATTCATAAGGTACATTGAAACAATTAATAAAACTATCAAAATTAATTAAATCAAATACAATTATTTCATAATTTATTCCGGCTAAAAGAAGGCAAGAAACGATTGCCAGTTTCAAAACTAGAACTGTGACTGGAATGTTTATTGTAGCTCGCACAAGACCGATCATCCGGATGATACTAGCATGCTGTTTCACTGGCAAATGTACACAGCGTCTGCAGCATGCCAGCTACTGACGTGCTAGTAACTCGCCACTGGCATGCTTTTTTACTAGCATGTGTATTTCCGCCTTAAGTTCCCACGGATCCCACGGATTATTATTATTGAAGTTGTTGGAAATTTGCTGAATATGAATTATGCATTGTTTAAAATGATAAAAATAAGGATATAGTTGAGAGACTTCACAAGTATACTCGAGACCTTCTGGTCTTACACTTTAAATCATTTGTCTACTTTATTAGAAAACTAATTTATACTAACCTTAAAATTAATTGCTTTCAATTAAAATGAGTTATAATAGTTGAGGAACCACAATAAAAAGTAATGAAAACACATTGTAACTTGAAATTAGTTAAATTTATAGCGTAAAAACACACTCGTGATCCTAAACATTAGAGAAAACTAAAGTTTCGAAACTCTTCAAACACACGTGCTTAATCACCTTATACTTTTACATTATCATTTCTACTAAATAACTGTAAAATTTCTCTAGGAAAACTATTTCATTATTATCAGTTTTATACAACAAACAAAACTGTGTACAAAACTCATGCAGACTTTATGAATAATTATAAATTTTGTTTAAGTTCGTATTGTAAAGTTTGTGAAGGGAATAGGCGACTAGATATTATTAATTTTATATAAAGAACCGTCTAAATCACATCTAAATTGGGATTGGGATAACACATAAGAGAGATATAACGATATTATGCTTTTATCTTATGATTTTCTTTAATTTAATTTATTCAGAGGTTTGATGTGTGGTGTTCTTATATCTTAACACACCTAAGCCTTTTTACAATTCACCTTTGCCTCTCCTCCTTATGCGAGATGAAACGTAATAATCAGTTACCTCTGTTAAAACTATTACTTCAGATGTATAATTTCATAATTAATTTATCTGAGAAATCTGAAAAGGAGAGAGGAGAAAGTGAATGGGAGGTGGGATAAAGATCAAAAATAAAACCCTTGGTTGGAAAATATTAATTCCTATGATGTTAAATCTCTCTTATAGATTACCATAGCACTATCACAGCTAGAATTTATCCTACTTCAATCATGTTTTTACATACTTTAAATTTAAATATTTTTTGAAAGCTTACTAATGGTGTCCACTTTTCTAAAATTTGTACATTCTTATCGGTTCTTTAGGAAAATAAATGTTTCTTATACAGTTCTGGAGAGGTCCAGAAAGTGTTTTTGGAGGTTTAAAACAGTTTGTTCTTTTATAAAAAAAAAATCACGACACTACCTTTAGTACTCTTATATTAATAATTCTGATTTTTCAAGAATTTACCTATCTTAAAAAAAAGAACCTTTTAAGGCATATTTATCTAAAATAATAAATCCAACTGCATCACTGCCTGCTCACCTCATTGCAAATTGGTGTGGAGGAATACGGCCCCATGTTAGTATTTGGATTAATTCCTCTCAGTTCTATTGCTTAACACTATAGTAATTCTAGAATGGTTGATCACCGTTGATAATAACTGCATCTGTAAATACATGGAAATATTTTATTACATTAAATAAAAGCATAAATGCAAGAAGAACCGGTTTGGGCCGTAGAGCAAAGCAAGTTTACAAGAAATCCCGTGTCCCGTGACAAAAAGATAATGAAGGGAAATAAAAAAGTGGCTTACATGAACATGAATAAATAACACAGATTAATACATAAATATAAAGAGAAAGCGTAAGGTATATATTTGTAAAAATAAAAATATTTATAGAAACCTGAGAAAAACAAGATACAATACTAACTAACTTCTTTAAAGAAGTTAATGAAGGTTTGAATGACAGCTATGGAGAGCGCCGGCAACGGCAGTTCGAAGGACTAAAGCCTTGTCTCCTGCAGTTCGGCTTTCACATCTAGCTCAACCTAGCGGCCTAGAGAGGTAATAGCATGCCTAAAGTGCACAGGATGTCGGGGAAAACAAGGGGAAAGAGAGTGAAACAGAAGTTAGGAAGAGAGGGAAAAAAGGGCAATGAAGTGACAAAGAAGGTGAGAAGAAGAAGTCAATGATATGGCCTAGGGGCTAGGATTTGTTTGTATAGGTCACTTATCCCTGGAACATTAGATTTAAAATTCATTGAGTCCGTATTAATATGAACAAAATGTCTATTCAAAACATCTTTTACATACACATTTAACCTGATTAAATATTTGTAACCATTAAATATATTAAATATTTATGTTATTAGTATAGAGTTTAAATTCAAAATGACTAATAAGATAAATTCAATGCTACTTGCTTATTTAAAATTCTTCTTCCTTTTTACTAATGAGAAAATGCTTTTTACATCAACATAGGGAATTTGCAAATGGAACGTAAAAATTGTAATCCCATTAAAACCTGGTTTTTTCTTGTAAAATGTAACTTTGCTGCCTTTCAATGTAGAAGAACATTTTTGTAATATCTGAATTGTATAAATAATAAAAAATAAAATTGAATTAATAAATATATGAATAAATAAATAAACTTAACAGCTTTTTTTAATGGAAAATTTATTAATGATTTAGTTTTACTAACATTCTTATTAATCTAAGTGGATGTACGAGTATGTTCTATTTATAATTTTATTAAGTAATTTAATAAAAGTGATAAGAACTTAAAAATTTAATCACGGCTTAAGGGTTAATTTTTTTTTTTTTTTCGACACCGTGAGGGATATATGAAAGGGTACGTCGAGCTGATTACAAAAATATATGATTCTTTGGTTATAACTTTGATAGGGCGAGCGTAGGCAAGTTGAAGTGGGTGTGAAACGTGCCCCCCCCCCCCTCTATCTCGCTTATTTGAAGTGCAAAAAATCTGAAAAAAATTCCTGAACATTCTTCGACCAAAAGTAATGATACCACTTTTTGGAAATTTCGAAAAAAAATATTATTTTATTTTTTATTGACAAAATACGTTTTTTATAACTTTAGTCTTTTCGATGTATTTATATGGTTGTAGTCCGGTTCAGTGGCAAAAAAATACTTTATCGGAAGTTTGTTTATGTGTTATGAGAATATCAGACCTATAGCATAGTTCAAAGTAAGCTTTTTAGCATTTTAAAAAACACCATCAATAGGGTACTACTTAAACTATACAGTGTGGTGGCCTACGGACCCTCGCTGTGTGCTCACTAGCTCACACTTGACCTGTTTATATTATATCTTACGTGGATTACTCTCAGAGACAGCTTTCATCGTACATATTCATCGTAAAGCTTTCATTGTACAACAGATTTCATCGTCGACAACACGATTCCTGGGCTGTTTAAGCAACTGGAAAAATATAAACCAACTTCTCTGCCCTAAGTAATTATGTTTAACTTATTCCTTCAAAATAGATTGAATATTTATTGTCTATTGCCGGCTCTCCCTCTATTCTTTAAAAGGGGTAGAATCCGACCAGAATATATTATATTGAGTTTGCCTGAGCTTAAAATTGGATTTTCCCCGATTCTTTTTTTATCTGAATTGAAGGGCATTTTTTCACGTCCTCGTGCCCTTTTTTATTCTCTTCGTCTCTTTGACTTTTTCCCTATTTATTGGAAAAGGGTAGAATTTTTATTTCCTGAATTATATTTTACAAATCCAAGTAAACATACGTGTATGGGAAGAAGTAAAAACATTTGCTTTTTTTCTGGAAAGTTACCACTTAAAAATGTTTCTCCAGTTGTCAGAATCCATTTGTTTCTTAATCCAGGTGCACATTGGTATGCAGGCGACGCAGGGCAGGGCAGTACTGTTTTTTTAAACCGCAGAAACATACGAAACATCACGATTTGAGTGGCAGAGCAGGGCAGGGAAGTACTACGCCACACGCGGCCAACCCGAAGCAAGTGGATCTGGTCATCTCAATTAGCGTGGTTTCGTACATTTTTGCAGTAAAAAAAATATCCTGGCCTACGCTACATCGCGTGCGACTCAATGTGCTTTCGACCTTAAAGGTAGAGAAGGAGCAATGAAAGGCCTAGTCCCTAGTGTCACTGCCAAACTCAGAGATGGTGGAATGGTGTCTCTACATCTACTTTATTTTTTTCTGTATGTTTCTGCCTAAAAGCTGAAGCAATACTTCGAAGTCAAACGAGTGTGTTCGGAAACCCATGCTGTCTTCAAATTTTAATTGGTTGTAAATTGCAACTGAAACAAGGTTCATTTGCAGAAATTGTACGTCTAGACTAACGTCTCATCTTTCGTTTCTCATGACTCTCCATGATTAGAACTGCACAAGCAGCAATCCCAACAAGGTCAGCAATATTTAGCAACTGTGACACACAATAACGAGGAACAAGGCAGTCAAGTGTGCACACACGAATTATGTGAAATGCTCACTGGAGTGTCTTTTTAAAAACGTTTATTTTTAATAAACACATATAATAATTACATCTACAAAAAACTGCCTCAAATATTTGGGGGTCAGTGTTGGAGACAACAATAACTGACCCAGGAGTCCACAAGATACAACGGCATGAATTGAAATTAATAGAATGCACCTAGTCTTGGGTGCGGTCAGCTTATATAGACTAATAGCTCTGACGTCAAGAATAAGTTGTGAATGTATGTGTTTGTCAGTGTTCAGCATATAACTCGCGGTCTATATACAGGGTGGTTCAAAAAGAATGAACCGATTCCATGATAAAATATTTTACTAAGGGGAAATAGTAAAAAATTGAACTTGTAATACAAGTATTCTACTCACATGTTGCAAGTGTTCAATATAGCCACCCTTTGCAGTATGGACAACATCAAGACGATATGAGAATTCTTCCCAAACACGTTAAAACATATCAGGATTAATTATGCTTCGACGTGTTTGGGAAGAAAAACAATCATATCAAATTGATCCTGATAGGATTGTTGCTATTCGATGCTTTAAGTTATCCAGGTCAGTTGTTTAGTCATTGATTTAGTTTTTACAAACTCGAGAACGCAGAACGCCTTCTGTTGAGAAGTCCCCATTTCATTTTGACATTCAACAAACAACTGAGCGTTCTTGGGAGACCGATGCACCTGGCGCAGTCATGCGGCTACCATCTGAAACTTAGAAACCTAATCTTTCAAAAATCCACTCTCTTATTCTGATTCATACATTTACTTACAAAATATTTGATCATGGAATCGGTTCATTCTTTTTGAATCACCCTGTATATTGTCTGTATGCATGTCTACAGAAATTTGCTCCACTTTGTATTTAAGAGTACCGGGTCTCAGACCGTGTATCGGACTAGTCGAACTAAACGTTGTGCATATATATTTAACTTTTACACATTACGAAGTAATCAAAAACAAACTAATATAAAGTAGAACTGACACGTTCTATCAGTTATATATAAACCTTACAATCGCCATATACACACAACCAATTAGCAGTCACTTCATGTAAGCAGGTACTCATTCATGTTATTGTTATGCTGGGTGAACACCGAGCAGGAGAGCTCTGTTTAGGAATCGAAGCCATATTTGTACGCCCTTTGCTGCTTTAACTTTATTTATTGGAGACCCAACTGTTTTCCTATTCGAGTTAACAAGGCTTCGTTCCATGTATATTATTATGCCACATAAATGAAAACCCTTCCGATCTATATTAAAGGTAAAAAGACTACAGATATAGAACTCTAATTAAAAGTACAATAGCGTTCTTCACGTTGTATGTACAGTACAGTGAAGCTTGAAAGAAAAACGATAAGGTAGTAAATAAACGGCTAGAGATTTATCTCACTTAAGGTACAAAGAGGAGGCTTAATAGAGATTTTCAAAAGCTATTAGGAAACGGCATCTAAATGGGTTTCCCCCCTCTTTTATCTGTCCTTATATTGTATTATACCTGCGTAAGTCTTTTTTCTAAGCATAAATAGGTTAAAACTCCCACATTTTAGGTCTCATTGTAATTTTATTATACAATAGGTAGAGTTGATTCGGTTTTTTAACAAGATTTATTTTTAGTTACAATTACAATTTCGTATTTTAATAATGCCATTAATCATTGATCGTTCAATTGAACTCTTTTGTGACCCATAATCTATATGTATATAAGCCTAATATCACACTTGATCTAGATGGTGGCCATATATATGTATATGCGGAAAGATGGCGCCCGTTTATATGGGGAAAGGTGACGGACGCAACTACAACATGTTGCGCAAGCTGTAGGCTTGGTTTCATCGAAAAATATTGAGTAAAACCGAAGTTACTAACAATAATAAAAAACCTAAACAAAATAGGTTGTCTAAGTTATATATTAAGTGACAAAACCCAAGGTCTCGCTAATCAAAAGCCTAATTCAAATTGTACATACCAGAAAAATTTCCTAAAGGGTGGCTAGAGGTGGTTCTAAATTAATTTTGGCATGGCACGTACAATACAAATTTACCAATCAAAATATTTAGGTACTTCTAGACCACCTAAAGTCGCGTTTTTTGCGTTTGGTCGGAAATTGGCTTAAACTGACTAGAAAAATTCAAAAAGATTAAAAAAAAAAAAAAATGTTTACCTCTTTTATAAATTAAAGATGGCGGACGAAACTTTGAAGTTTTTTTTTAGGCGTATTGCGGCTAAACGATAAGGTGTATCGTAAAACAGATTGTACAAGTGGTAACTGATTTTAAAAGATCTACAATTTTGGGCCTATGACTTTTTGTCGTACCTCTATCGGTTCTACTTTAAATAGAGCTAAATTTAAAAAAAGAATAAACTTAGAGCTCTTATGACGTTCTCAATTGTTGACCGATTTAATTTCTGATTGGGGCGCTTTAATCTCCCGTTAATGCTCTTTAAATAGAATATTCATTTTTCTAATAATTTGTATTATAAAGAAATAAATAGTATTTATAAAGAACAAACAAATTTAAAAGTAAATAAATATCTTCATATATATACGTTTTAACAAATAATGATTTTTATTAGCTTATTTTAAATATATTTATTTTATATTATATTGTTCAAAATAAGTATAAAGAAAGGATAAACAAATATTGAATAATAAAGTTTGTTTTATTTACATTAATTCCAAGGGTTAAAGATAAATAAATATGTTTGTTTACGCATAAACACACGATGCAACCTGGATGTAAACAATCTCCTTTTCCTTCCCCTTCTCTTTCTCTTTCTCCTTTCGTTGTTTTCAGTATAGTGTCAGTGTCAGCATCCGAACGACGCGCATATCTCCTAATATTTTCTTAAACTACCGACATTTATTAAGGTACGATTTTATTTTTATTTTAACAATTTGTTTATTTTGTTTATTATCATATTATTATAATTATAGGTTTTTTTTTTTAATAGAAAAACATTTTGACCATGTATGGGGCTATTTGATGTTTGCGCAAACATGATGTATGACGTGTATGGCCTAAATTTGCCCGACACCATGTTTGCGTAATCATCATGTTTGCGCAAAATGTTTGATCGTGTACGGGGGTCTTTAGGTAAATGTATTAGTTAATTTAAGTTAATGTTTTAGTTTATTTAAGATAATGTTTTAGTTTATTTAAGTAAATGTTTTAGTTTATTTAAATTAATGTTTTAGTTTATTTAGGATAATATTATAGTTAGTTGTAATTTTTGATGTTATAATTGTCTTTCAATGTTACAAATTATTATTAATATAATTATTTCTTCAACATAGTTTACGTTTTCGTTTTCGTTTTTTTTTGTTTTGTTTTTTTGTGATGTAGCTTAATTTATGTATACAATTACTTCACCTCAACCATGACTAATTATTTTTCAAATATTTTAGAATACTAATAAATAATAAAATCCTTTAATGTATGTTTAATCTTTATCATTATTTCTAGTGTTATTTTCTGTTAAACTAATAAAATGTAATGTAATTTATTTCATTACGTGGCCTACATTTAATTCAATATATTATTACTATAATTCAGCTATTGATTTCCAGCATGCACCTTGCGCGAAGCGCAACACATAATATGAAACCCTATACACATGTATAGGGTTTATGTATTTGGATAATAAATCAACACAATGCGTGCATTTTCTTCGGTGATAGTGAACGTTTTTGTATTTATTTTTCTTTACGGTATTAAGGTCTTTGGATGGTTGTAGCAGTGGTTTCTGCACTGCATCTTCTCTCAAAAGTACATGAGTACATGTCATCAAATCGTGATGTTCAAATGATTTATATTTAGTGTGATGCGATACAGGGCGTGCTTTGATGTTCCCCATGGCTGTTTTTAGACGCAAATCAAAATCATTTTCGGTGCGTGACTAAATTTTTGGTGTTTAAACAGTTCTCCCAGGAGCCTTAATACCGTGCCATAAACAAGTTCGGTAGGACAAGCATTTAAATATTTTTTTAATGCAGATCTAATACTGCTGGTAACGCATCCATTCAGTTTTTGTTGTCATGGCATTTTAGTGTTGTTATCAGTTTTCGGTGTAGGCATTCGACCATGCCATTTCCTTGCGGGTGTTAGCTAGTTGTTTGTGCTCCTACTAATTTGCTGAGTTGTTGAAATAGATTTGATTCAAATTTTCTCCCCTTGGTCTGTAATGATTGTGTCCGGAACACCGAATCTTCCAATCCACTGAGCATAAAAAACATAAGATACTGTTTCAGCGGATATTTATTCTGATACCGGAATGACTTCCGGTCACCTTGTGAATCGTTCGATACAGTTCTATTAGATATTTACCTAGACACGGATTGCTCTCTACATGGGCTATATAAGAAGGTCAAAAATGACGAACGAATATAAGAATATATAACCGTATTATAAAATGTATAATTTTTATTTGTTTCAGGTGAAATGGGCTGAACAACAGCGCATAAGGCGGCGCGTGAAACGGGACCAGACAGAAAGCTTAAAGGAACCCCTCTCACCTTATCATGTCACTCTCAATGACCCGCGATGGCCTCAGATGTGGTACTTGGTGAGTAGCTTAAAAGTTAATTGAGATAATTGATTTAATAAATTCTAATATTTATGACTACAGTAGCTTGATGTGTAGCTTATAAGTTTGTGATACCTGTCTACTGTCGTGCTTATCCAACAGAAATCTGATCTACTGAGATAATTGATTTAATGAATTCTAATATTTATGACAACAGCAACTTGATGAGTAACTTATAAGTTTGTGGTACCTATATACTGCCGTGTTTATCCTATAGAAACCTTATCTACAGATAAAAGAAACCTTATCTACTGAGATAATTTACTTAATAAATTCTAATATTTATGACAACAGCAACTTGGTGAGTAGCTTATAAGTTTATGATACCTATATACTGTCGTACTTATCCAAAAATACCCTCATCTACAGAGATAATTGACAGTAAATTTATGACAACATCAACTAAAATAATTCAATTAGGATAGACATAAGGTTGGGGCACCATAAACAATAATCTTGTTTTCGTTTAAACTGAGGGTTACGGTTTTTTTGGCGTAGCAAGGTAGTTATGTTTATTATCTCTTTTTATCTGTTTGTAAGTTCATAGCTCTGTAGAATTGTAGGTTTACCGACGATTCGGAATATTTTATTATTTTCATCAAGGTGGAATACAAGAATGGTCAAAAACAGCACATTTCTTCTTATACCACTATAATTTTAACTTTTATTGATTCTGGCTACGTTCAAAGTCGATTATATCTATGTAGTTTATTATAGCATATTTATTTTATTTTTTCTATTCTATTATCAAAGTTATTTAATTTTTAACGAAGTATTAATTTGTTTCTACTTCACAAAAATCAATATCATGCTTAATAATTTATAATAGAAAAACTCATTTATGAAAAAATTGAATTAAATTGAAAAATGAAATAAACAGTCATTAAAACTAGAAGCTCTTTCGTGTGCGTTTTAGAATTTAAAATTCAACCTTTATCCAACTCTGATATTCAAACCTAGAAAAGCCATTATTACCCTTTTTTATTATATTACTTATACGTTTCATAAACGTTATTATGGGTAGGCTTAAAGGGCTTTATTAGTACTTTTATTGATTTACCATTACCTATTTTCATTGTATTAGCTAGGATTCGTTTTTTGTCTTATTTAATCCTTAATAAATCATAACAATAAATCCATGCGGATATCATGTGTTTAATAGTTTTATAACTTTACTTTAGAGATTACAGGTTTGATTTTATTCTTGTATTTTATCCATTATTGAGTTGAGATTACAATTTTATTTTAAAAAACAGGTCAAAAATTGTTTCTACCTTTTATTGTTTAAATTTAATTAACTTTATTATTATGATTTTAAATAAGCAAACATTTTATTTAACAAGTCCTAACATTTTTGTTATTAAAAATAGTTTCATAATTATCCGCTATAGCCAACCCCTCCTCCTGAGGAAAATAAATTGAAAGTAGAGTTTTGATCTTAAGGAAGGAAAATTATGGTTTCAAATAAGATTCAAAATAAGCCTGATACTTTCCCTTATCATTATTTCGACAAAAATGTCTCTTAACTTTACCTCTATATTTTTTTTTTTTCTTTTAGTGTTATATATATTCTTGATTTTTCTTTAAGAAGAGCTCACTTTGATTTAACTAGATCTCTTTTATAATTATATTTATAAAAAATTGAGAATTAAAATAAAAAACTTTATGGATTGTTTTTTTCATTTTATAAAAACGAAGAAAGAATTAACAAAAGAACACAAAGATGGGAAATCAATTTGACAATAAAAAAAACCATACTTAGGTTATGCTCTCTTTAATTTCATAATCCCCCCCCCCCTCTTCCTTTAATGTTTATAAAGAAGAGAGTACATTTACACAAAGGATGGTCTAATTTTAATTAAGAAATCAGTTCTTAAAAAAAGGTTTTGTCATTTAATTGGATTAAATTTATACCTTTTTATCCATATTGAGTTGAGAATACAAAAATGTTTTAAAAATATAGCTTAATTGATTCAGCCCTATATTTTATAGGAAGATATTAATTAATAAAATTTTCATGGCATTCTTATTATTTTATGAGGAATCACATTATGGCAATGTGGAATGGTTAAAAGTATAATACATAAAAAAAGGGGAATGCTGTAAAACTTTAACTCTTGTAAGCTTTTTAATTTTTTTTTTTTTTTTTTTACTAAAAAGTTAAAAGAAACAAATTGACTTTATTTTCAAACATTTTAAATTATCAATTTTTTTTAATGAAATCTGGTTTCGAACGTTTTAAAAAAGCTTGTAACATATTAATTGGCTAATACCAATTTAAATTGCAGTATAGCGTACGACAACTGATTCTCAAATATTTTTTTTTTTTTTTTTTTAACTTTTATTTGAATACTGCAACTACAATACATAATTGTTATAAGCAATAAATATCTAAGAATATTTGGCTTGAAGGAACATGATGTAAGAAACTATCCAGTGATAGCACTTACTGACTGACAGATTTTATTCATACAAAGGAAGTGAAAATAATATAAACTAAATAAATAAAATATATTTCAGTTATCTAAGAGGTCTCGCGGCCACTGCCTCTTCTAATTAATTCAAGGCTAATTAATTCTAATAATTCAAAGATTGTTTATGTTTTTTTCCGCGATGTTATACTTATATACCGATTTTATCAGTATTTTACTTTTATCTGCCTTAAAACTTAATATTATGGATTGTAAACGTAACAAATCTATTTATATAAAATTAATGTTTTGTCTGTACGTTGGTCAGAATTGAAATTTTTTTGGATACTTTTTCATTTCATGCATACCGAATCCGGCCTTAACTTTTTTCGTATATGTATGGGTGTCTGTCGCCCCAGTCAGACTTTATAGGCGCAAAACTGGCTAAATGAAATCGATTAATTTTTTTCCCGATAAGCTGATAACTGATTTTAAAAGATCTACAACTTTGGTCTTACGACCTTTTGTCGTGCCTTGATTGGTTCTACCTTAAATATAGAGGTAAATTATATTTTTTGTAAAAAAATTTGGCTTTGAGCTCTAATGGCGTCCGCAATTGTTGATCATCTTAATTTTTGACTGGGGTGCTTAAACCTCACACTATTGCTCTATAAATCGAGTATTTAATATTTAATTATTTTTTTCTAGAACTAGAGTTATTAAATATTTTACTGGTGCAACTGCCGTATTGAGAGAAGAGACGGGTAATTAAATAATTGGTTTTTACGACGTTTATTCTCTTATTTATTATACCTTTTTTTAGTATTTTTATTAATTACTCTACATGTACATTAGTTTCTATTAGCTATTTTTTAAATATATAGATAGACTCCAAACTACGATTTGGAGAGTATTATATTCTTATTAACGGAATGATTGGAGTATAATATGTCCTGATTTTATTCCTAGACGGCTTGGAAACAAAACTATTTAGGCATTTCATTTAATTGCTAGGCCTACATGACAACAGGGAACATAGCCAATAATAACTAGCATGAGCCCCGCGCTCCGCGCGGGGTGAAGGCTAGTATAAAATAAATTTGTGGTCTCCTTGTAAATAGTGTATGAACTCATATTTTCGTTCGGCCTATGACGGATTTTGTGACGGCCTAATTTTATTCAAATCATTTAAGTTAATTTCCATATACCTATTATCATCCATAATAACAAATATGTACATAAAATATAATGGAATATGTATGACATTATCCGTGTTTTCTTATTTCATAGCATATTTGCTTTCTTTTTTTTTTCTTTCTTTTTAGACATTAGGGAAAAATTAATTAATATTTTCTCATTAAAAATATATTGCTATGAGTTTTGTAAATTTTCCTTTTTAAAATTTGGCCTTTTAAGGCTTATTTGGTTTTCTTTAATTAATTAAATAAAAATCATTCTTTCTTTTTTAAAAGCTATATTTCGCCCTACACTTTCGGACGTTGTAACTACCCCTTTTACATGCGAGACACTTCATATGAGAGACTCTCTCCTTTACATTTAAGCAGGGAGGATTTAAGTAAATGTGTGTAGATATGTATATGTAATATGTATATGCACATACATATTACATATACATATATATATATATGATATTTCACAGTTGTGGATTTTTAATGTGATTAAACAGTATTTATAATTAGACGGTATAGTTACAAGCCTGAAGAAGTCCGAAAGTGTAGGCGAAATAAAGCTTTTGAAAAAGAGGGAGTGATTTTTATTAAATTAATTAAAGAAAACCAAATAACCCTTCAAAGGCCAAAATTTAAAGATGAAAATTTACAAAACTACCAAAAAGAAGGTTCAAGTTCAAAAAGAAAATAAGAGAAATTGCGAAGAGTTATTTTATAAATGATTTGTGGACTAGCTAAATATATTTAAAGTAATTGTTTTGATTTCAAGTAGTAAATTATAGCTTTTAATTGTAAAATTTAGGGAAATAACCTAGATAGTTAGATATATTTTCTTAACTTTAAAACTGCATTAACTAAGAAAAGGGAATTATAATGTACTGCGTAAATTACCTTACTATTAATTACACTTAAGCATAGCCGAATTGCTTCTTAGCATTAAATCTTGAATAGCATAACTGCAGGTTTAGAGATATATATAGGGTTTAATTATTTCAGTTTTAGGGGTATTATCGGGATTTAAAGCCATTTAGATATAGGTTAATTTGTGGAACTTATTTTGGTTAATATTTTATATAACCTATGAACAGAAAATGCACCTTGCTTTAAATGGTCTTATTTTAAATCTCGAGTTAGCAACAAATTATATAGAGATTTCGCAATCTTTGAAATAAATTATTATTATTATTTAAAATAGAATGTAATTCAAATTTGGAAGGTTTTGAAAAGTACATTACGCGTCTAGTGCGGAAAGTAGCATTTTGCATGCGAGTGTGGAGTTTGCACCCGAGCGACAGCGAGGGTAGTAAAACCACATGAGCAAAGCAATATGCAGTTTTCGCACGAGTTACGTACCGTACTTTATCTACGATTGTAGATTTTAATAATAAATGCAGGAAAAAAAAAATTGTCGTAATCACTTAAATCACTCATTGTTTTTCACTAAAATCTCGATACAAACAATTACTTTAATTAAAAAAACAGCAAATTAGTTTTGTTAAATGTATACAAACTCGCTAATCGTGCGTTAAGGTGAAGAATTCCTCTTTTTTCCGCACTAGGGCGTTAAAAAAGAAGAATTATGAAGGCGCATGCGCAATGAATACAGCTACGAAAAGAATCACTTACGCATCTAAACAAAGATATAATGTTTATATTTCGTATCAATCGTAGATAAACAAATTAAAAGTTGAAACAAAACATAAAGGAATGGAATTCATAATGTCAAGGTTATTAACAGATGCAAAATAATCTTAAAGAACCATTTGGACTCGCAGCCGGTCCAATTCTCTACCAATTTAGCAACACCGGAGAATGGTTGTTCTCTGTCCGAACCGATAGACTAGTCCCTATTAATAGCGAAATTAATTTAATTTTGTCTAAAGTACTAATCAATAGCATTCGAACTAGACAATATTATCGTGACAAATATCACACAGAACGTGCTGTTAAACTTACAATTCTATAACATCTAAATATTTAATTTAAAAGATCTACCCTGAATTACCATTTAAATAGAGAAGAATGGATGAGATAAATAAAATATAGGTCCTAAACTAAGAATAAATCATAATTTCTTTATGACGAGTGGCACAGGACTAATGAGGATGATGACATTGGTTTTACCACACAATTCAATTATTAGACATCTGCCGAATTATAGTTATTGATTGTAATAATCACATTGTTTCAAATTAAAATAGGTTTTATCACACAATTTACTTATTAAGACATCTACCGATGTATAGTTAGTTCTTGCAATAATCGCATTGTTTTTACCTTGAATTAGGTTCTACCACACAATTTATTTTTAAGACATCTACCGATTTCTAGTTATTGCTTGTAATAGTCGCATTGTTTCATCTTGAAATAGGTTGTACCACACAATGTACTTTTAAGAGATCCAGTAAATTCTAGTTGTGGATTACAATAGTCGCATTGTTATTAACGTGAATTAGGTTGTACCACACAATTTACTTTTAAGACATCTACCGATTTCTAGTTATTGCTTGTAATAGTCGCATTGTTTCAACTTGAAGTAGATTGTACCACTTAAAAGTACACTGGTAGTGTACTTTTAAGACATATAATGAATTCTAGTCGTTGAGTACAATAATCTCATTGTTTTAACTTCAAATAGGTTGTCCACATAATGTACATTTAAGACAATTGTGAATTTTAGTTGTTGATTACAATAATCGCATTGTTTCAAATTGAAATAGATTGTACCACACAATCAGAGGGTGGATGGGGGCACCCGAAAATCGGAAAATTTTTCCGATACGCCGCTAAGCCAACTATAAAAAAGAAAAAAACTTTTTCATATCAATATGGTATTTCATCAGAGCGGTCTCAGTGATACAATAGCTCAATTTTCACTTCTTACAAAATTTGTTCAGACGTTTCAGACAGCAATAGACGGTTCATAAAGACAAAAAGGGCCAAACGCCTTTATGCCGCCTTTATGCTGTAATTGGTGCTCCTTCTGCTGCTCCTACTGTATCAGTGAGGCGCCGGAGCGCATTATGGTATTAAGCCTAGTCCACACCAAGACACGTTGCGCAACGTGTCTATAGACGTCTTCTGAGACCGTCTATTGTCTAGGTCTAGCGTCCACACTTGTAGTGTAGACACATTGCGCAACATGACTACCGTTGCACCGTGTCTACCATTTAGAATGGAAAACCATAGAAATGCGATTGTTGGTCTAGCAACGAGACCGTAGACGCCGATTGTCTAGCCGATGTCTATAGACAAATCGCTAGACATTGTCTCTGAGACCAAAATCGCGCAACATGTCTACTAGTGTGGACAAGGCTTTATGTTTTCCCAAGCCGGATGCTACCTCCCCATCCGCCCCTGCTTACAATGTACTTTTGATAAATCTAGTGAATTCTTGTTGTTGATTACAATAATCGCATTGTTTAAACTTGCCCTGTTCTCCACTATACTCTTTACTATATCTAATTTTATACTGAGTGTGTTAAACCTTTAATTTCGTTAAGAGTAAAGCTTATAATCGTGTTTAATCATTGTTAAATAATCCGATAACAGTCAAATAAAGATCGTAATTAACAAGATTCATTTAATTATTTTTCTCAAGTATAATTTCTTGAAATGTTCTTAAGAACGATTTCTTTATGGTTAGAGCAAAGTCAGAGATTACCGTTTTATTTCCTTGGAACGTAAGACAAAAGAGAAAAGAAATCGAAGTAAGACAAGGACCAAGTGGTTGAAGGCTTTACCAACCAGATGTTACCCTGGCTCGTTTAATGTTCAAACTCAATGGGATCATGGGGCAGTTAGCATAACTACAATGTAGGTCGGTTTCTCAAACCAGAAATATCAAAACCACTATCCTCCTCAAAATGATATTTTTATGCGGCAGTTCCATAACCACTGACCTTTTTTTCTGCAGAAAGCAAAATTCAAAATGAGCTTTTTTTTCTTCCCTTTATAAAAGGGCGAAAAATGATGTGGCTCTTAAAAAAATATGCTTGAGAAGTATTACAATACTATTATTTTTAATACATTTAAAGATAAATACTTACACAAAATTCATTTAAAGTAACCTAAATTAAAAATGTATTTTCGGTATTGCCTTAATACTAGTTTATTTTAATGTAAGGTAATTATTATTCAAGTGATATTTTCCTATATTGTTTTAAATTGACGAAATAAATTGAAGTCAACAACTTTTTTGATATTTTATGGAACTTTTTTGAGACTCTGTGGATCATAATTCAAAACTTATAAGACATTCTTGAGTCCTATATTCTTCCAGCGCCTATTGTGACTTTAAAGAGGCCAACAGACCTATACTGAACTCTTTTTTCTGACTTATCTCAATTATTACTTTTCAGTTTACCATATTATATGTTTTAGCATGACTGAAACAAATATATACCTATCTTCTTAAATCGATAAAAATTCTTTCACTAAAATATTTTCCGTCGAAATGTTAATATATCTTTTAATAAGATCCTAAAAAAAAAAAAAAAAATTACCATTCTTATTAAGAAAAATCCTTTTTTTTATTAAACCATTCCATAGTATTTTCCTGGTGCAATATCTCGCCGCAATTTTTTCAGAGACCGGTAAATTCTTAGGAAAATACAAACACTACGGTACATCCGTAGTTAATAGAAATAAAGGGTTTAAGTTAATCCAACTACCAATAGAAAATTGAAAGCGGTCGAAGGCGTCTTGCGTCTACAGATATTTAACATACAAACCTAGGGAGCAAAACCCTTACAACTACTAGAATGAAGAACTGGTGAGATTAAACTATGGTTGAATATTGTGGACAAGGCTTTTAAATGGAATTATTTTCATAAGCTACGGTTGTAAAAGTTAGTTGGGAGTTTATAACTAAGTTAGTTGTTTAAACAAATATTTTCATGGACTTACTCTTGTTGAATGAAATTAAGAATAATAAACTTGACCTGATTTTCAAAACTGAAGTATGAAAACTTAATTCAAACGGATTATTATAATTGGAATGGTTCGAATTGGTATTTATCAGAAAATTGATTTTGATTAATTAGTTATATATTTTCATATTTTTTATTTTTATTTTTAAAAAAGGGTTTTATTGGAGCTGGATGAACTGCTTGCAAGTATTAGCTCTGTGAACTAAATTATTAATATTTTCCTTAAAATAAAATGTAAATTTTTTAACGAACCCTTATCCTTAATCCTCCAAATATAGAATCGTTAATCCTGAGCTCTTTTCGCAACTGTAAATAATGATATTTATTTATAAATAAATTTTAAAGTTAGATTATCTTTTAAGTTAGGTTTTTATTTATTTAATTTAAATTTATGTAGTTATTAAAATATTTACTCTCATTAGTAAATTATCTTTAGCATGTTATTTTTCTTTTAATGAGCTCAACTTGACGAGATAAATTTAACGATATCTTTCTAGGACCCTTATATATTTACTTAAGCGTTGATAACAAGGTTGTCTATCTTTGTAAAACCATTTACCTGTGGAAACTCAAGTATATTAAAAATTGGTTTATGTGTTTAAAGGGGGAAAAATTAGATGGTCCAAGAGAATTAGGAGTTACTTAATGTTTTAAATTCTCTAAGCTTCTTTACTTTATAAACAAAACTTTTTAATTATGAAGTTAAGGCTTCTTTTTTTTTCTTTTTTGTAGAAGAGAGTTTTTTTGGAGGTATAAAAGCCTATGTTTTGTACAAGAAAGATTATGTTTTTAGAAGTTATTCGCTAAAAATAAATTCTTTGAAACGTCCCTCTTTATAATGTTGTCGATTACCTTAAAACACGAAAATGGAGCAAAAACGTTTAAAAGGTTTACTTATTTTTTAATTGGTTAATACTGTTAACAAAATGGCATTCAAACCACTCTCCTCCACTCTAACAGTGACGGGTTGATTAGATTTATTCCAAAAAATTAAGAAAGAAGCTTTACTACATTAGACTTAAATAAGAAAGTATTTTTCATAGCGTGGGAAAATGAAGGGAGAGCTAATTAGAGCTCTAAATTTGGTATTCAAGTCTAGAAGACGAAAATCAAAATTCGAGCTCTTATTGGCTCTCGCTTCATTATCCCACGCTGTCAAAAATAAATTAAATTAGACATAACATTAACTCGAATTTATTGCATAAAGGTTAATTACTCATCTTTAAATATTTAGCATATTTTCAAATGATTGAAATACAACATAATAATGTATGATCGTAAATTCATAAAAAATACTTATTCATATATTCATAATAATACTAAAAATTTTGACATTTTCATGTTTAGGCTGTGCTACATAACTCGAAAAGCGTTACTAAAAAACGTTACCCTGTGTATAAAGGAGTTAGAAATGTATTGGAGGTGTGCACAGTCTGTCTCCAGCTGCCGGGCCTCCCTCCACCGCACGTCATAGGGCCGAAGAAAGTCGAAAAGATTTATACGTGTGACAGGGAGTTAGGAAAGTACAGGAGGTTGCCATTAACTCTCAGCCCTCTAGGCCTACCTCGCGGTCTCCCCCTACTTCGCTTTGTAAGGCCGAAGGAAGTCGAATCTCACGCGGGAATCATTTAACCACCTCCAACACCGCGAAACGAACCTGGGGACATTCTATGTCGGTAGTTTACGCAGAGCGAAAACATGAAAATGTCTCACGGTCTTGCGGACTCGTATGCAAGAAGTACATTTTCCTTTTTGTTTTTGAGCGTACCGAAGGTAACGGAAAAATTGTGATCATCAATCATTTTTATTTTGCTCTACGCAATAATGAACATCATTAGACCTTTATTATGCATATTTCATCTAGGATGCTCGACGGAACCCATCAGGTTGAATGGTGGAGTAGGGCAAGGATGTATTTTATTTTGTTACCAACACAGTCCCTACTGGTCCTTAAATATTTTTTGAGGAAAGTGACTTGGGCTAGATGAAGAGGTATCTAATGGGGAATTCAAACTTGTCTGGAAGACCTGGATTTCGCTGATAATATTGTCTTCTTGTCCAAGATTCAAAGATATGAAATTCAAGTTAAATGAATTGAAACAAGACGCATAAGTGGCAGATTTGAAGATAAATGTTGCAAAAACCAAGGAGATAAGGTTAAATGCTGCTGGAAATAACCGAGCACTGTTCTTGGGAACAAAAGTTAGAAATTGCCAAGGAATTTCAATCTACCTGGGCAGTGTGGTAACCATTAGAGAAGGAGCTGATGAAGATGTGAAGAGTCGCATCGAGAAAGGAAACGTAGCCTTCGTACAATTATATCCTGCCTGGCGAAACAAAAATATCTCGAAGCATACTAAAATCCGTTTCTTCAATAAAAATGTTAAGACAGTCCTAATGTATGCTAGTGAGACATGGCGAGTGAACGCTAAAATCGCCGTTCTACTACAGGTTTTTGTAAACAGATGTCTTCAGTGCATCATGGGTGTGGTGGCTATAAACACAAATAAAGACTTTATTGAGAATTTCTGGACAGGGACCTATGGATCTACAGATCCAATAATGCAAGTTGAGATGGCTGGGAAATACTTTAAGGAAACCTAATAAAAAGAACCTATTAAAAAGAAGGCTAAAGGAGTGGAACCCACAGAGTGCAAGGAGGAGGGGTAGGCCAAAGGGCACGTGGCTAAGCACAGAGGAAAAGGAGGCTGGACAACTTGTCCATCCCAGGATTTCACAACGTAGGAAACCCTGGGATGATCTCAAGAACCTGGCTATGGATTAAGATGAGTGGCGGATTCTCTTAAGAGCCAAACGAACTAAGTCAAGTAAGTCTACGCGGATTTAAATATAAAATCCTACATATCGGTAGAAATAATTTTACTACTTCAATTAAATAATCTGAGTACTATATACGATACGTATTAATAGTGTATGAAAGTAGAATCATAAATATAAGAAGGTGATAAATATATATGAAGTACAAAATATATGTATTTAGTTCTATAAAATAACATATCCTTGCAATTTTCTACCGCAAATTCAATGTGACCTGTCAAAATCAGATTCTTTTACGTATCTGTTATATGAAAGAGAAATTCCCTTATTGCCAAGAAATAAGGGTCTTTTATTAATTAAGGTCAAGAGTTGAACCCGAGTCAACCCATTTCAAAAAGTGACACTCCAGCAATATCAAAACCACAAAAAAAGTTTGAATTTTTTTTTATTCTCTCCGTGTGTAGCTGTAAGTATTCAGAACGCTGCTGTAGTTATTTTTTTTAAATGAGGCAGTGTAATAAACGGGAAAAAGCCGATGTTTGGTTCTGACAGTCCTGTCTCAGTGTTGTGGCTTTCGATTTGATTGGGATCACTAGAAGAGCTCAAGAGAAAAAAAAAAGTTTTTTTTTTTTTTAAATCTACACTTTTCTAATCAAAATACAAATTCACTGCGAAAGCAACTCTGATGTACTAACTTTTTATGAGTTCACACGTTTCAAAATGTTGAAAAATGAGTATACTGGATTGGAAAAAGAGAGATATATATAGAACGAAAGCGTATATAAATTGAAGTGGCAACTCGTTAAAAATGGAATGAAAGGCATATAAAAATAAAATTTATTTGTGTTCAATTTTAATTGTTTGATATTTTTATTTTAATGCGGGTTGTTTCTTGTTGTTTAAAATTATTGTGTAATGGTGCACGAAAGGAATTAAAACGCCTCGTATTCAGAAGTTCGGTTTGGGAATAATTGTCGTAGTTAAATAAATGGAATATTTATAGCAACAAAACTTTTACCCAGGGGTCGTGGGCACCATCCTCACTTTTATTTATATCACAATATAAAAGATCAATCAAAGTAACAGCCGTACCTTGTAGTAGAATTATATCAAGGTTTTTATGACCCTACTTGGATCTTGTTTAACGCCATGTCGTGGATAAGGTTCTCAACTGTGATTTTCTCTTGGTGTGGCACATAGCTTCCTCGCAACCTATCACGTACTTTATTAATTTTATACTTTTACCAGCCATTATTGTCTAATTTATTTAAATGTTTCCCCCATTTATTTTTTAATCTGTCAAAACTGTTATGATTTTTTATATGAATTTAGAAAAATTTAAATAGCGCTGACGGTTGAAATCAATCTGGGTCTATATCCGGGCTACTTTCGACAAACCATCCAATTTTCATAAAAATCAGATGAGTACTTTTTAATATATATGTGCAAATAAATGTATGTTTCTGCGAATGTGCAAGAGAAAGAAACGGGCGCAGATGATTGAAACTTACAAGGGACCAACAGTGGGATAATTATTTTCTAGCAGACAAATAGTTTTTAAGACATGTTGGTTCCAAAATTTTTCCTTATGTCTGAAATGGGTTTCTGTGTTGGAGTTTTTGAAATCGGAGACATAGCTTCCGTTACCTTCGGTAAGCTTGGAAGCAAAAATGTACCTGTATGAGGTTTTACACAAAAGTTCAGAATCTTGGCATAAGAATTTTAAATAGTGCATTAAATCACATTATAAATGGTGTTTTTAAAAATTACAGCTAAACATTTGTTACACTTTTTCTATAGAATAGAAATAATTTTAAATAAATAAATCTCATTGATTATTTAATTTGTTTAATTATTTTAACTTAAAAAATAATGTAACAGATGGAAGAATACACGGGAGAAAGTAAATTTGAAGAAAGAAAGAAAGAAATAAAATATAAAAAAATCTAATCGACTTTAATAACTTCAGCCTAAGGACATCTGGTGGAAATTGCCGAATTTCTAATAATACCGAACGACAGCTAAACTTCCTTCTTGTCCTTAATAACCGAAATGTAAAAGAAAAAGTTAGAAAAAAAGGAAACAAATATTGATTTAATAAATTAGATAAGTCAAGATATTTCTTCTTTCCACTTTCTACTGTGTATAAAATGGAAGAGAAAGTGGAAATGGCTGAATGAAACAGGAAAATACGAGGAAATTTCAAAACTTTACTCTTCCTCTGTGTTTCTTCTCCCTTTTTCTCCAGTTTTGACTGGTTTCTCCTTTAAGTCAATTAGGCGGCGTTGGAAGTTTACCTGAAACGCAGTAAAAAAGAAGCAGTTCGTACCCCTGAAAAAGTTTTACTTTGCGGGACTTTTTCAAAAAAAGAAACAACTCTAAGCTGATGGCGCCAGAAGAAGTAAAGTTGGGTAAAATACGCAGAAAAGCTCATTGTCTTACCTTGCTAATTAAAAAAGGGTCAAAATAAGGCTTCTACTAAAATTACATTTAAGAAAACCCAGTTAATTTCCTCTTGTATACAAAATTACTTTTCTTTGATTGTATATAGCAATTTAATTCTGTTAATTTTT
Organism: Gerris lacustris; assembly: GCA_951217055.1. Classification (NCBI taxonomy): domain Eukaryota; kingdom Metazoa; phylum Arthropoda; class Insecta; order Hemiptera; family Gerridae; genus Gerris; species Gerris lacustris. The sequence continues at coordinate 48,014,615 of OX578283.1, forward strand.
ATTTTTAATTAATAGGTAAACTTAAAATTGTAAGAGTTAAAAAGCTTTCTAAAAGCTCATTGTTCAAATTTTCCTAACCATTTAAATTTAATTAATTTTAGTCTAGTCTGTCTTTTTAAATTCGTTTTGTATCAAAAAATATAAATGACTAACTAGGTTTTGGGCTTGAGAATTTGTGAAAATTCTTTCATTTAAATAGAATTTTAATAATTGTTTTCTTAGTTTCTTACTTTTAACGCTTTATACATAAAGTTTTTTCCTGCCGTTCATTATTAATTATAAGATTACTCTGTTATTCATTATTAATTGTTTACACTTTTTCCGCATTTATACACATTTATGTATATTCGCTGTATGGTTCTAAGGCATAATTAAAATTTACTATCTTAATGTCTTGCACTAAGCAAACAGGAAAGGGAATAATGGATGAGAAGAAAGGAATGTTTAAACTTTACATTCTTCAAAAAGAGGAGGTTTCAAATAGGTTTACGGCGAAAACTACTACTATAAATAAAGTGACAAAATCCTCTGATTCGGTAATCAAAATGTTTGGGTTCTTCTAAAACCACCTAGAGACTCGCGGTTTTTTGCGTTTGGTCAGAAATTGGCCCAAACTGACTGGAAAAATCCTAAAAGTTAATTTTTGTTTTACCCCCTTTAAAAAAAAGTTTTTGTTTTAAAATAATTGACTTTGAGCTGATATGACCAATTTAATTTCTGATTAGATCGCTTAAACCTCACAAAAATGCTCTTTAAATCAAGTATTAATTATTTTATTAATTTTCCTATAACCAGAGGTATTAAAATTTACTACTGGTGCAGCTGCCGTATTGAGAAGAGACGGTAATTAAATTAATGCACCAATAGTTGATTGTTCTATGACTGGAAAGTCTGATTGGTTTTGCTGCGTTTATTTTGTTTCTTTTTTAGAATATTTTGGTTATATCGAGAATTGCTATTTATTACTATATTACTTAGTTTCGATTAACTTTTTTAATGTTAATAGACTCTAAACTACAATTTAGAGAGTATTATAATTCTTTATTCTTAGTAATGGAATGATTGATGTATAATAAAGTCCTGATTCCATTCTTTGAAGGCTTTGGAAACAAACTATTTAGGCATTTTATTTAATGGCTAAGGCCTACACGATAATAATAACAGGAAATATTGCCACTAATACCTAGTATGAGCACCGCGCGCAGCGCGGGGTGAAGTTACTAGCCTTTACAAGAATACAGCGCCATGAGGTGTTTTAGAAGGTAAAAAGTCCTTAGGACCAAACCTTTCATTAGTGTTACATTTTTTACAAGGCTAAAACATGTATATGCCTATTTACCTATGTACCTATTTTGCAGATGACCAAAGTACTACCAAATATCAATATTAGTTTAATAGCTAAATTTTTATGTAAATAAAATAGACTAAAAACATAAATATATTTAAAATAAAAGAAGCTTTTTTATGTAAAGCCCAAGCATATTAGAGTATAGACACAGCGGTTATATTTCTGAGAAAACTCATATAACATGAGTAAATAGTTTCTCTAAAAGGAAAGCACGTTCTTGCCCGGTTTACTGAATATTTTCATATTTCCAGCTTTACCCCTCCACTTCATAAAAACAAATATTTTTTTTTTATTCTTCTAGGGTACGAAGAGCAATTTTTTTTATCCTATAAACTCTAATCTTTCCTTTATTCGTAGTAAATTCCTAAAGGAATTTCTAGTATTTATTTTTTCTGAAATAAACGCAAGTAAAAAGTAATAACATGGAAACATAATATTCCAATCAACTTACACTTTATGTGGCTATTTTCACTTTTTTATTGTGTAAGAGAAAAATTTTTGATTGCTAAAATTACATTTTTCTTCATTTCACCTTGAATCGATACGAATTTTAAATGTAATTTAAATTGATTTAGTTCGGGATCAACTTTTCTATTCAGACTTATAAAAAAAGTAATAATAATTCGTAACGCAACACCTAGAATAGAGAGGGAGGGCAGACAAACAAAATCATTTAGGCCCTTCTTTAGACTGTTACTTCCCTTATAAAAACAGAAGTGTGATATTTCTTTGTCCCAAAGTAAATTGGAATAAACACCCCTTTGTCGTAATAATTAATTAATTAGTCAGTCATTTATATTCTAAAAACACATTAGGGAGTAACAATCTAAAGAAATACCATCAGTTACTTGCACTGATGAATTAAACCTTGAGTAGAACTTTTCAGACAGTGGGACACTTGGCTAAACCTATGATCTCACAAAGTTTTACGCGAGACTTGGCTTATTTTTTTTGGGATGTAATATTCTGTTTACATGATATCTTATGATAAAATTAAACTATTATTCCTGCTTTTATTATACTTTTATTTTAATATATACGATAACATACATACAGAGATATTTAGATTATTTTTATTTTGAATGCTCAGATTGTAATATACTTTTAATTTCTATATGAATCTACTGCCGAAGGTTATATTCAATATCCTAAATTCAGTAAGAGGCAAGCCAACCGCCTAAAATCCGGGGGTTTCCAAAATACAAATTTAGTTTCAAGAGAGGAGAAATTACAAATATGAAACATTAGGGTACGAATTTTTCCTCCCCCTCTTAACTCGGGTTTGAACCCAATTAATATGAGAATATTTTATACATATATATGTAATATTTTTTTTTTTTGTTTGTTTTTTTCGATCTGAGTTAGGGTATGAGGGCCCCTATTAGAGTACCCCCCCCCCCCCCTCATTTCACATATAATCCCATAGGGCAGGGTTGTTAAAGGGTCTTTCCATAATCGAGAGAAAAGCACAAATATCTCCTCCCTCTATATTATTTCAACTAATGGAGATGTAACACCCGCCTTTTTTTCATTTTGGATTTTTCAGTTTAATTCCCTATTCCTATACCAACCCTCGACAATTTTTCTTTTTGCTGTTAAGCCGCTTAATATGTTAATTAAAAAAAATAAAAAAATAAATGATATAATAACATAAAAGCATGCGTGTGTGGATATTATAACTTAGTGTGTGATATAATCAAAAAAATAATTAATATTAAACAATCAATTGGATGCAAAACGTATTTATATTATATAAATAGTATTTTTTTCTCTTTTCGTCATTGCCAATTTTAAATTTCGTGAAGAATTAAAACAAATGTATATCGTATTTTGACAGTATTCATATCTGTATAGAGTTAACATATACAAATAATTAAATTGGATTGGGTGTAAATATTTCACCTAGTCCAAGTTCAGGGGGGGGGGGGGGGGGGGGGGGGGCCTTGGTCCAAAAAAAGAAAAAAATTCTTTACATATAATTACCGTTGTAAATAATATTTATTTTACTTCTTTACTTAGTAAATTGTAAACCGAAAAATGGTTAAAATAAACAATTTTTACCTCTTTTGTACGGATTTTAGCTTAATAGTTTACTTAAAAACATTTTAGAATTTTAGTTAAAAATACCAAAACGGATAATTCCGTTGAAATCTCGGTTTCGGATTTTTTTGGGTAAACAAAATTTCTCAAAAAAACAATAGGCTATATGGATAACAAAAAATATTTATGAAGTCGTGGAGATGAGACTGGATTCTTTCCCCCACCCTTCTTTCTTAGTGCACTTGCTCTGTGTTTTATTCAGGTTATTATTACTGTGTTGTTTTTTGGGTATATTTTAACTTATTAAGCCAATAAAGAATGACAAATTTAAAAAAGCATGTATATATATATATATATATATATATATATATATATATATATATATATATATATATATTTGTAACCTCCTATTCCCCAGTTTTTGTTTGATACCCCACTCGAAAATTTAAAAAGAAATTGAGTTGACCACATTTTTGCGAATGGCGCATGCGCATATTTAATATTTAACTTTTGTATATTTTTCCTGTAGTTGGGTCAGTGTTTCAAATTTCAGCTCTTTAGCTTAAACGGATCAGTGGCTATGAACCATAGAGCGACGGACAGACGGACACATCACCCTAATAATGTTGTCACATAGTAGATAGAGGTAAATAAAATGTTGTATTTTGTATAGAGCTAAAAAAAAAAGCAGGATTTATCTTAGTGAAAATGGAAAAGTTTAACATTCAGCAAACAACTAGAAACGTATTCAATAAAGAGGAAAGTTAAGATGTAAATTTTTAATTCCAGTAGTCAACATTGGTTTTTCACGCGTAGTTTAATTTTTTATAACATTTTTAAGGAATTCTTGATATTTTTCTTTCCGTTTTCGATGGTAATAATTAATGCTGCATCAAGTGACTAGTCTTGAATGCTTTGTAAGCTTGACTGAATTTTTGAAAATCTATCTGAATTAGTGACTTTAACTTTAAAGTTTTAAGTCAGATTAAGTTGGAAAAAAAGGGATTGTTTTTCTTAAGCCTTGTTCGGTATTGAGGGTCAGAATGTTTTCAGAGATTGCAGAGTTGCGGGTTTTACCAGTGGTATCTTTTCTATTAGGGATAGAATCCTACGAGTAGAAAAGAGCTTTTGATAATTCGTTAGGCCTTCGAAAAACCTTTTCCTTTTACAAGTCGACACTGCTTTCTACTTGCAACCTTTTAAAAGGTTGTAAGGTAAGACAGGAGTAGAAAACCTTTTAGCCGAATTAACTCCTTTATCCAAGGTTTTAACAGATATAGGTTTTAATGTAAACTGATAACTTAAGGTTCTCATCCCTTGCTTTAAACACTAATGCTAATGCTCTCTGGTGGTGTAACTTGATGAAGGGGTAGTGGTCTAAGTGCGAAAACAACTTTAAGCAAGAATCAGGGATAACCTTTAAAATATTGTCTTTAAATGAATGAATGAGGTGTCTGAAGAAATTGAAATTTAGTGAAAATTTAATTGAAAATTACGCGTTTTTAACGATAGGAAACGGAAAGAGGGTTAACAGTAGATGTTTGGGAGAAAGTATAAAACCGTGTAGAGGGGCATTACTTGAATGCAATATTTTACCATCTTAATGGCTGCGAGTTAAACAAACGTCTTTTCTATAACTCAGAAATGTTTTCGAAGTTTAAATAAGACGAAATTAATTTTCTTTGTTAAATCTGGTTCATAGACTTTCTCGACTGGAGTCAAGTCAACAATCCAATTATTACTGTACTGTACAGACGGTTACATATAGGCTTTCTCGACTGGAGTCAAGTCAACAATCCAATTATTACTGTACTGTACAGACGGTTACATATAGGCATTCTCGACTGGAGTCAAGTCAACAATCCAATTATTACTGTACTGTACAGACGGTTACATATAGGCTTTCTCGACTGGAGTCAAGTCAACAATCCAATTATTACTGTACTGTACAGACGGTTACATATAGGCATTCTCGACTGGAGTCAAGTCAACAATACAATTATTACTGTACTGTACAGACGGTTACATATAGGCTTTCTCGACTGGAGTCAAGTCTACAATCCAATTATTACTGTACTGTACAGACGGTTACATATAGGCTTTCTCGACTGGAGTCAAGTCAACAATCCAATTATTACTGTACTGTACAGACGGTTACACCATGACTTAATGAGCGATTTTTCAAAGAAATCTGCGTAATATTACTCAGATATATCTGCTGATATTATTATCTGCGTATATTACTCATAATATAGGAAAATTTTGGTTTAGAATTTGGATGGGTGAAAAAAGAAAATTTGGTTGACAGAGGTACGGAGTACAAAAGTCAAAAAAGTATATACCCTTCAAGATGCATGTCGTTGGAAAGCTCTTTAAGAGTATAGTAATTGTTTTTATGTACACTTTTGTCATATTTTCATATAAGAGCGGGGTAAAATGGAATTACACTTTTTTATGCAATTTTTGACCCCTAAATGGACTCCAAAATGTCTGGCCAACTCATCCTTTCTTTTGACATAATTGACATTTTAAATTTGTTTGGATTTTTTAAGTGCATCCTAGGGTGAGATATTGTCTGGAGTGACACATACATACATAATAAAGTGTCAAATTTCAGGAATCGATTAAGAATGGTCTAAAACGGATTTCCATGGAGAAAATGTTCCAAAAATTTTGAAGTCATTGCAATAGCTTAATTTGCTTCGAAAATTCGCTACATAAGAGGCTAGTTTGGTGCTTTTGATGATCTTAAATATTTTTAAGGGTTGGAAATTAGGTTGAAAGTAGGTTAAAAATTATTTTTAAAAATGGTGTAAGTTGGTAAGATAACAATAATTAACTCCATTATAGACATTACTGCTGAACTGGTAACGTGAGTACATCTGAGCAAAAACTTTTATGCATATTCAATACATAACCAATTATATCAAAAACAAATTCTGCTCAAATCGTTCGTTGTATTTAATGAGATTTTGTGGTAATCAAACATAATGAATCGTTTATATCACTTGTTGGAAGAAATAACAAACACTGTAATTATAAAATATAAGTTTATTGGTCTATACCATAATTTTAATTTATTACAAATCACACCGGTTTCAGCCTCTAAAATACTAAAATATTTATAAAAATATAAATGTATGACGGCTATCATCACTGACTTTTATTTTTAGACTGAACTAACTCTGCTGTAAAATTCGCAATTCCAAAGTTAGCGGTTTCTGATAATTAATTTTTAATACTTGAGAAATAAGAGAATATTAATTTTTAATAGGTGATCTAATGGAATATGCTCGATATTAATAATGGAAGAGTAGCACATAAATAAATGCCATCGTGAAAATAAGTGAGTATCAGGTGATAAAACCATATCAATATTTTTGACCAGAAGGATGCCAAATGTATGCGTTTTTGGTCCAGATACCTCAAAGAATGGAAGGGCCTTTTAAAAACATAAACAATTACAAATACAAACCCAAGTTGATTTTATATATATAAATATATTTGTATATATATATTTATTTTTTTATTTTTATATATTAGTTTATTGTTTTAAAACAGAAGGTTTTTAAAAATTAGTAAATTTGAGGAAAGTATTATAATATTTTTCCTTTTCATAAGATTTATAATTTATATATTTTAATAATTTGTTTCTACTTTTAACCTTTTTTTGTTTCGAGCTAATTCCTTTTAACAGCTTTCCCCTTTAAATTATCGATAATAAAGTTCAGAACCAAATTATACAAATTATTTATATCTTTCTCCTTTTACTTTAAACCGAGTTTTTATAATGCTTTCAGTTGCTGCAAATTTATTATTTTATTCTTTTTAAATATAATATTAAGTAAAATAATTTATATGACCATTCAATAAAAAACATTAAATAAAATAGAAGAAATAGAAAAAAAAAGAAATTAATTTATTTGTATAAGGGAAAAAAGTAAAAAGATATAAATTTAACACATTTTTCTTTTAATTTTTCTTTCTTTTTTTATTATTGATCTGAAACTTAGTTTTTGGAAATTTAGGATCACTATTGTTATTCATAAGTCACAATAAAGTAAGCCAATAACTGACTGATTTTTATCAAATAACGAATGGAGAAGATACTGCTATGTAATAGACATGAAAAAAGTTACGCCATCTAGAAAAAATAAATCCCTTACATCATAAAAATTACTTTAAATAATTGTATTTCTTTGCTGATTTGGTTATTTTTTGGAATAACTTTCTAATTTTTTTTTAAATGCAATTGGCTGACTTAATGTTTGGATATTTCAACAAGTTGAAAAAATATTTGTAGTTTGTTAGGGTCCGTAGGCAAAACCAAGGACCCTTATATTTTCCTGCGTGTGTCTGTCCGTCCGTCCCCTCGCGTGCTCTCACGGCTACACCTTTCGTCCGATCACTTTGAAATTTGGCATGTATGTGTCTTGTACCTACCCACATATTTTAAAAAAATAGCGACTTAAAAAGAGAAAAATTTCAAAAAAATTAGGGTAAAAAAACATAAGGGTTAAAATTTTTTTATTTTTTTTCGACACCGTAAGGGGTATCATATGAAAGGGTATGTCGAGCTGATTAAAAAATATATAATTCTTTGGATATAACTTTGATAGGGCGAGCGTAGGCAAGTTTGAAGTGGGTGTGAAACGTTTCCCCCCCCCCCCCTTCTATCTCGCTTATGTGAAGTGCAACAAATCTGAAACAATTCCTGAACATTCTTCGACCAAAAGTAAAGATACCACTTTTTTGAAATTTCGAAAAAAATATTATTTTATTTTTTATTGACAAAATACGTTTTTTTATAATTATGGTCTTTTCGATGTATTTATTTATATGGTTATAGTCCGGTTCAGTGGCAAGAAAATACTTTATCAGAGTGTGTTTTGAGAATATCAGACCCTTAGAATGGTTCAAAGTAAGCTTTTTAGCATTTTTAAAAAACACTGTTTATACACTTTACAGTTAAACACTATATAGTGTGGCCTACGGACCCTCGCTGTGTGCTAACTAGCACACACTTGACCTGTTTATTGGTATTAAACTCAGGGACAATATTAAACTGAATAAGATCGGTTTAAGAGGTGTTGCGTACTCTACTCACAAGTTATCAGACAGAGAGGTTTCAAATCTTTAAAATAGCTCAAGTTAAGAGCGAGAACCTATTTTATTAGTCAAATCCGGCTGCCCTCAGGGTCCAACACGTCCTTTTATATTTTCTGTCTTCTAAAAAAGTTTTCTGATGACATTATAGCATTTACAGATGACTGTGTGGTATTTTTTACGGGTGATGACTGGATAACTGTTTATAAAAAAGCGGAGAAGGGTTTACTTAATATCAAACTGTAGTTATATTCGAATGGATTAGCTTTAAATGCAAGTAATACTAAATATTTTACATTATCGTTTGAAATTAGAGGCCAACCAAGTGCTGACTCTAAACTTGTCCTGCATGAATGTGATTGCGTTGTAATGTGGCACTAAGAAAAGTCTATCAGAACCAAGTTGATAAAGCAACCTCGGTAAAATACTTAGGGCTTTGGCTGGATCAACATCTCTCATGGAAAACTCATATTGAGGTCCTTGAAGCAAATTTAAATAAAACTATACATACTTTGGTCATTTTAAGAACTTTTCTCCTCTCCCCATCTTAAGGGCAGTCTGTTGTGCATTAGTAGAATCACATATTAATTATGGTATATTAGCATTTAGTACACAACACAGAAAAAAAAATATAAAAATATGCCTAAAGCGTAAAAGAAACTATCCTTAAGATCAAGTTTTCAAAGACTTTGAAGTATTACCGGTGACTGACTTAAATTTAAAAATATATTTACTGCTATTATTGTAAACAAAAAAAAAAAACAGCATATTGACCTTATACAGCACAAGACAAAGAACCATGTTGAACTTAAAACTTCCTCCATAGAAGACCACAAAAAATAACTAAATGTAGAATTCCTAGGAGCTAAGCTTTGTAATGAGTTGCTATCAACAGTAAAAAATTGTTCAAACTACAGGACATAAAATAGCTATTTACGTACCTAGAGCAGTTAGGGCGTTATTACAGGCCGAGGGCGAAGTTTGAAAGCACGAGTGCGTTTAACGCCTAGGCCTGTCATGACGCTTACTGCTCGTGGTGCGTACACTATTTTATCGCCCACCACATGTAAACTAATTACTAGCAAATTATTTTTTCCGTAATCTTCAAAACAATAAATGTATATTAAGGTTACATCAAGGTTTCATCAGTACCAAAACAAACCGCAGTTATAAAAATATAACAGCTGACGGTGAGAACTACTAGCGCATCCTGCACTCCGCGGCCCGGCCAGGAAGCGGCCGCTTCTCGAACTACTAGCGGCCCTGTAAAGATATAGCATGCATTTTTACAGGCCCCGCAGGGCTGTAAAATGGAACTTTACCGGCCGCTCAGGATAGGAATGTTTAAAAGTGGAGGGTGATAAAAAAATATTGCAAAGCTTCTTACAGATATGAACTAGTATTGTGTAATTGTTGAATAATAATTATAAAACTTACAATTGTAAATATATTTTGTTCTATAAAATTCAGTTATTAATAGTAGTAATTGTAATAAACTAAGAAAATATTATTTTAAAATAAGAAGTTATCTTTTATGTTTTTCAATAAAATTGTTAATCATATTTATGTGTCTGGAAGAAACCCTCACTCTAGCTTTGCAAGGCAAGCTATTGAGAGTTTTCACAATGTGCTCTTAAAATAGATGTTTGCAAAAATTAATTATTGTTCAATTTATAAAAATTGGTATAAAAAAGTAGAAACAATTTTTTTTTCTCTAAAAACTTTGAGACAGAGGGGTTTAGACTATCAATATTATTCATAAAAGGTTCTAAAATACCTTCATTAACAAGTTATTACGTTTAAAAAATTAAAAATAAAATAACTTAATGCTACATTTCTTTTTCTTGTAAAAACCGCTTACAAAAGTAGTCAACTTTGAAGGCTATTTCTGCTTAAACTATGATCGATATGAAAAATGTAATTAATATTTTTTTCATGTTTTTTAGTAAAGTTTTTTTTAAAAATACCAAAAATTGAGGTTCAAGAGGAAACCACGTTCTTCAAAGGGCCATTGACTCTTTGAAGGGTGGAATAATTTTTTTTATTTTTGTGTAATTAAAGTACGCCTAAAGTACCACAATAGTCGTTTGATCCACTTAAAATGGGACACCATGCACACATACACACACACACACACACATATATATATATATATATATATATATATATATATATATATATATATATATATATATACACATACACATGTACATACATTTTTTGAATAAGACAAGAGTGTTTTATATGTTTTTTTTTTAAGATAATACATTTTCCTTACACGTATAACAAAATTGTTCGTGTTAAGAAAAAAAGTGTTCTTTTCCGAGTAATGGAAAATTTGTCAAGAAAGAAAAAAAGAACACAAAAAGACATTTCCATTAAAGAAGATAAGAGAAAATAAAATAAATTTGTCAAAACCTTTCCTAAACTTTATTTTTTTTATATGTGAGTATTGAAGAAAACAAAAAAAAAGTACGAATCTGAATATAAAATATAATGTGTATAAAAAATTTGTGCAAGGATGTGAAGTGTGAAAAAAGACTTTGTGAATAAATCAGAGTGAAGAAGGAGAAAAAATAATCCACGTGAATAGGAAAACAAGTTAATAAATAATCAGGTGAGAAAAAAATAATATAAAAAAAGGTGTTTTAGCGACATTCAAATTCAACCGTTTCTATTATATTTGGCCCAAGTAAGGCAGTTTGTTATTTATACCAATTTTTTTTTTTTATGAGAAATTGCAAACAAGCTTCTTTATTAGAGTGGAAGAAAAAAACATGTATTCATGTATAATTTATCAAATTATTAGAGTAGAAACTAATTTTTAAAAAAAGTAATAAAAAAATCATATTTTTTAAATTATTTCATTTTTACTTCCCTAATTGGTTCCTTTGTTTGTAATGTGAACGTTTAGAAGTTATTTATTTATGGAATGTTTAAAGTTTTAAAATATTCTATATTATAATATATAGTTTCTTTCACTCTTGTAAGCAGTAACAAATGTTATTAAAGGTATCTTGTATGATTGTTTTTTTTTTTTTTAATTTTTTGAAAAACCGAAACGTAAAAATTCAGGCGAACTTTCTTTTAGTCTTAGAGTCATTGCCATTTTCAATTTTTCCCCAAATCTTTGTTTAATACCATTTAAAACTTTTTTTTCCTTTTAAGGGAATTTTGTGGATCCATTGGTGTTTCTGAGGACAGGAATTTGTTAACGCCAACCTGATTTATATTATTTATCTACGAAAATCAATATTATCAATATCTGTACCTTGATTTAGTACTATTGATCGATGATAATAATGAATCTCTAAGTGAAAGCAGCCAAATACCTGCACAAATTTCCCAACTTCATGTCTAGAATTGATCAAATCTATTGAACTACACTTAATTTAACATTATTGTTCTATGATTATAATTAGGATTCCTAATTGAATGCTTATAGAATTCTAAGTTTTCCCCATTTTTCACTCTAGATTCCCGATAGATCAAATTTATTAAATGAAATTTAATAAATTTGAAAAACAATTCCTTCAATTTAGAGAACTTATTCTAAAGCAACAATTTGATGGGATGTTACAGAACCGAGGTTCAGGCCTAGATATGGGTGTTGAAGGTGCTTGGCTGGATGGCATCACTGGCAAGGGCATTGTCGTCACCATCCTCGACGATGGACTTGAAAAAGATCATCCTGACTTACAACTTAATTATGTGAGTAAATTTCTTATTAATAATAATACTTACATAATACATTTTATCTTCTGACTCTATAGCAAAAATTTGTATTCTAGTCTAACTTATACATTTACCAATGAAACTTAGTCCAAAAATGAATGCTTAAGATTAATTTTTTGGCCTTAAAGTGTTGACTACGTTTCAATGTGGTTTTCCAAAATAAATATTTCCCATTTTGAACCACCAAAATAAACAGATAAATTAAACTAAGAACTAGGATAACCACTTTAGGTTTTGTTTTTCTAGATGACCTGTGGAGTTGCACTTGACTAGGAATAAAGAAATACGTCTGTCCACTCTCAACTAACAGTAACTTATAGTGCTATGTAACTATAGTGCAAGACAGGTTATCAGCTTCATTGTCACTATCTATGCCTTGATTTATTAATGATGAGTCGAAATGCATAAGAGAAAGAATCAGTGTAGGAGTTCAAACAGAGGTTGGAATCTGGCGAAAAATAAATAAAATAAATAATAATCTGGCTTTGTACAGTAAAATTACTTTTAGTGGATGTATTTCTTTAGTCCTTTAAGCTTCCGGTTGATGACCGCTTCTAGAAATAATGTGTAAACAGAAGTTTCACTCTTAACTACTAAAAGCACCCTTAGTAAGGTTTTTTTGCTTCCGAGCTTACCGAAGGTAATGGAAGCTATGTGGTCGTTCTGAAGAACGAAAATATTTGATGTCTCCGATTTTAAAAGTTCCAAAACATAAATCCGTTTCAGACAACAGAGAACATTTTTGGTTCCGTGTCTGTCGCTCAATTTTTGCGAACCAACATATCTTAAAAACTACATGTCCGATTTTAATGAAATTTGTATGGTAGGTCATAATTAGCTCTTTGTTGACTCCATATAAGTTTCAACCTTCTGCGCTAATTTTTTTCTCTTCCACATGCGCACAAACATACATTTATTTACACCGGTAGCTTCATAAGTACATATCTGATTTGTATGAAACTTTTATAGTTTATCGAAAGTAACCCGCTGAGCCGAGATTAATTTGAACCGTCTATAAAATTTTAAATGAAGGATAAAGTTGACTTGTTAATACATTTTGAATTGTAATTTTCAGTTTAGTTCATTTAGTTGTTGCTTCGAGACAGGATACCTCATGATTCCGGTAGTTAAAGCGCAATTCTCTGTCTTAACATCTTTCCAGGTATGGTCTAGGAGTGTTATCCTTGTCCATCGTTGACTTCATTTGTACGTTAGGTGTCGCTATTTGAAGAAAGAGTAAAATGTCGAATTCCAAACTCAGACACTTAAGCTACTTTACACGATCCAGGTGGACTTGGACCAAGTCAGATTTGACTACTTTAATCGTGTAAACAGGCTATCACAGTGTACTTGGACTATCCAAGTTGAGTTGGATGGCCCCCAACTTTTTTATGATCAAAATAGACTTGGATGGAAATAAAAATAGCGCCTACAAGCTGTCAAAAATGACGAGTTTGTACCGTTTATTTACAGGAAACAGCTGATTATGACAGTGTTGTTCGAACTACTTGGATCGTGTAAACACTGCTTCAAAAGTTGCACAACCACTTGGTTCAAGTGAATTTGATCACAGTTACTTGCTCCAAGTCCACTTGGATCGTGTAATCCCAGCTTTACAAAAAAACACGAATGTTATCTTGATAATCACAAATCTAAGTCTACTGATAATGATTTTGATTAATAACCGACTATTTGACATAACGTTTTAACATAAATTATCTATAATTAATTCGAATCAATTTATCGAATATGTTTCTATTGTGTTTCCATATTACATTATGTGGGAGGGAATTTCAAGTTTATTATTGTTTTGAAAGTCAATTAATCGATAAAACGTTGAAATCTAAAAGACAATAGAGCGGGGTGTCTACTTGACCTTTATCAATTCTTTGGGAGGGCTCCCGTGCTTCTAATTTTAACACAGTAGTCTAGAAAAGAAGTTGTGATTTATTGAAACTAATAATGTACATTGTAGTTTTGGTCGACGTACTAAATTGAACATATTAATTGAAGCATTAAAGCAAGATATTTACTTGTTATGATTATAATTATTACTTTAGGATAACCAAAATTTTATTTTTATTGCATTCTAGCTGTATTAAAATAAAAAATAATAATAATTCCAGTTTAGACTTTAGAGCTGATTGATTTTCAAGCAAAATTCCTATTTTCATTTTCTCATCCAGTTTATTTTCTGGGTGTATTAACACAATGATTACTTTCACTACAATTATAATAGCAATACAAGTACAATTAACCATGTAATAAGGTATGCTATCTATTCGATTTGCTGTCAAAAAGTAGCTTAATTCCTAATCATTAAACTCGTTGAAGCGTATATTTACCGTTGCTAAGATGACCGACATCATCAAGTAGCAAACCAGAAACAATAATAATTGTGTATTGTACACATAACTAAAATTAATTATCAGGATATTCCAGTATATTTTCTGCACGAATATAATGAACACAAGGTTAGGTTGACCTTTTTAAGTCTATAATCGGCACGACATCACTAGTTGATAATATGTATAATTTCAATACTTTTGATTGAACTCACTGAAAGTTTAGATGTCTCCGTTAGTACTGATCAAATCGAGCGATAGGTAAAATTATAGTCAACATGTCCTTCAATGTTTGCCTATCTGATTTAATAAACTATATTAAGGATTAGGGAACAACAATGTTGTGTTTCACTGGGGGTAGATTTCCTACGCTATGAAATATGAGAAAAGCTATCGGTCAACCATTCCTCCAATAAGACTTATCCAGTATCTCGTGACGTAAATAAAGAAAGAAAATCAGCCTTACTCAAGGGAATCAAGATAGTCAAAGAAAAAATAAATCTTTTTTGATGTATGATATGTTCTTGGTATTTTTTTTTATTTTTTATAATAAAACAGCGTTATTGATCAATGTATGCTACCCCTTATTAAGAATTTCTGACGAGATAAATTATGTAAATATGTTACCAGGTACTATATTATTAATTAGTCAAGTGGATTCAATAATAATCAAAGTCATAAAACGATTGGAATAATAAAGGTTAGCTAAATTTTACGATTGAATAAAATAACATTGTTAAATGTATGGCATTTAGAGTAACCGGTGTCGATTAAAATTGTTCCTCTCTTCAACAAGTCATATTTCATTTAAACGCGAGTTGTGATAAAATTACTTCTCCCCTTGACAAGTGAAATCAGGGTGAAACGCACTGCATAAATACTGTAAAAAAAATCGATTTTGTGGAAAGTGCTTGGAATTATTCATTTCGTCACTGGGGAATGTTGGAAAGGCTTGCCAATTTTACCGAGGTTTTTGAAAAAAAAAAAAAATGTTCCCCACACCCATTTCGGTCGCTCTCGTCACTCGTCTGCAGACCCGCCACTCTAAATAAATATTCCATTTATCTCGAGGGATCTCTGCTTGGGCTGAGCCTCTTTACCGTTAAACATCGTTTGCGGAATTTTAGTTCTGATTCCGGTCACGTAGTCGCCTGAGAGCGCGCTTCGATAGCTAATAAAACCCCCTTCTTTTCAAAGGGGAGTTGTGTTACCGATACCCTATAACCGTGTTACGATTCGGACTTTTACTAACAGAGTCTAATGGGCCTTTAGCCGTGTTACTAAAGTTAGTTGTGGTAGCCTACGTGTCTTGGTGAAAGATAACAACTTAAAGCTTATCAGGGATTTTTCTGTTAGTTAAACTTTTAGTGTTGCAATTTATAATTCGCCTCTTGATATGTTTCTAGTACAATGGAAGTGACAGGATAGGCCTACTTTTTTTCTTTTTTTTCTTGGCTTGCAACCAATTTTTCGGTTTAAATCTAATAAAACCGGATACGATGTGAAAAGCCAAGCGTAGGGTTTGGAACAATAAAACATTTTTATTTTTTAACTTTTTTTTCAACCGTTAATAATAGTTCAGTTTTATAACAAATGTTAAACGTTAAATCTAGTTGCAATGCAATAAATGTAATAATTTAGTTCGAGTATAAAATTCCAAATTAAAAATGTTATTGTTATTGCATCAATTAAACTAAAAATAACCAGTGCTAGAGATCTATGGTAATACTTAAAACAGCAGTAGGTTATACACTCAAGCAAAAAAAAGTTGCTTATACTGGAAGTTTTAAGGTCAGAAATGAAAAGGCAATAGGGATCAGCGTGGCCGAGCGGTAAATACAATTAAATGAACGCATTCCCAATAATGACATGTCTGGTTCGAATCCCAGAAGGGTAAGAAATGTGCTACTCTTATTTTGACACAATGTCACGTGTATTATGCAAAGTTTCTTACTTTTCACGTGTAACCGATTAAAAGTAGGAGAGATTGTGACCAACAGACGTACGTGGTGGATATTATATAAGTCTAAAGGGGTCCACTCACTTACAGTTTAACTGCAGGCCGTTGTCGTATACGTTTATCGTAAGGCCAAAATTTCAGACCACCACACATTAATACCCGTCACATCTGCAAGCAATCGTAAAGAGCTAAATATCTGTGCCTGTATGCGCCCTACTCTCTGCGACTAATGCCTGCAGGCTAATATCTGTAGTTTTTTAACTGCAGTCCATGAACTGCTTCAAAAAACGCTGCGGCTCCAAAACAGTCAGTCCCCGCAATAATCCATGATATCGTTGAGCGTGTGCGTATTGTGGGTAAATTGTTGAGAACTAGGAAGGACAAAAATGAGATTTTGGACGAAGAAGTGGCTCCAAGAAAGAGACACAAGTTTACCCTTGTCTTTGCTGCGTGAATTGAGGCGTTCCCATGAAGATTTACCAAACTATTTACGAATGAATGAAGACAATTTCAACCAAATTTTTCGTTTGGTTTTACCCCTTATAAATAAAACGAACACCAAAATGCGCTAGTCAATAAGTACAGAAGAAAGTCCGACTGCAACGTACGAGTTTTCGGAGCAGAGCTTCGAAGATTTTAAATTTCATACAAGAATTTTCCCCCTAGTATAAAAAATAAAATTGTAATAAAATATAATAAATGAATGAAATAAGTAAACATAATAAAATTAGGTTTATGGTCCGACACGATGGGTCAGTCTAAAATTTTTGAACAATGTGAAAAGATTTTTGCCTGCCGTTCGACGACGGAGGAAAACAAATAAAAATAAAGATGGTCCAGTCTACACGACTGCAGGCCGACTGATAGTGTAGGGCGGGAGTAATCTTGGGGCACAGGCCGGACAGTCCCGGGACTGTGGCCTCTACTTCCATCAGATCCTCACCTCTTCCTTCCACACACCTGCAGTCCACTTCTGACTGCAGTCCGCGATCTTAAGGAAAACTGACGAGTGTGTGGCCGAGCTCTTTGGACGGACAGATCAAATCTTCAGTTAAACTGTAAGTGTGTGGGCCGCTTAAGTAAAAAAACTACGGGTTTGTAATAACTTCCTACGTACTGTCGATCAAGAAAAAAATAAAACTAAATAAAAGAAGATGGTACCAAATGTCAAAAAATTATATTTTACAAATGTTTTAAGATATTCCGATTCAGAGAGGGTTTACAATATAAAACAATATTATAAATCAAAACCCCCTCGTAACATTATAAATAAGAATAATTTGACATTATAAAATCATACTCAACAGAGGTTTTCTTCTTTGTTATAACTTATGTAAAACTAAAACGGTGACTTTTATAGCAATAAAAAATTGGTGGATTTTCGAAAGGATAAAAAAAGGTAACCTTAGAGAAAAAGAAAATTGAATGAAAAGTGGGTTCCATAGGCATAATTGAAGGGGCTTAGGTGGAATTCAAGCCTTCGACGAAAATTCCATCAAAATCTCTTCCTCCTACCGTTATTGAGACCCTCGTTGAGCAGCCCTAAAATCCCGTATTTTAAGATATATTCGCTCCTGATTTTTTCCCTCGTTTTTTGGACCTTTTAGATTTTTTTTTCTTTTTGTATTTTAACTTCGTTTTTTTTTTTTTTTTTTTTAAAAGAATCTTTTTCCCATGGGTTAGCTTGATTTTTCTACTTTTTTAATTTTAAAAGCGAAAATTCCACAAAGGTGAATTTTTAAATTAAAATGCATATATATATATATATATATATATATATATATATATATATATATATATATATATATATATATATATATATATATATATATATATATATATATATATATATATATATATATATATAACACTCAAACGTTGTATTTACTTATATACACTTATTTGTATGGATATACAGTGTGTCCCAAGATAGAGTATCCGAGAGGAAAATTTTTTTTATTTTTGGTTTTCGAAAAAAAGTAATTCTTTATAAAAACTTCTGCTTGTTTTTAAACCTCTAAAATTGATAAAATTTTCTTGATTTTGTTTACGTGTGTTAGGTTTTTTGAAAACTTTAAAATATGACCAAGAGTAATCTACCCTTATTTTTGATGGTATCGAAAAATATTATTTAGAAAAGTGCTTCAGAATTGCAAAATACGTATAAACATTAAGTATTCATTTATTTTATGAATTATCAAATTTTAGTTAATTTTCTGAAATATTAAATTTTAGTATGTTTTCTAAAAATTAGCAATAAGCTAACAAGAACAAATACTTCTCTCTGGATTTGTATTATAAACAAATGTGATAAGAAACAATTGGGTAATAGCTTGGAAGAGTTAAAGGAAAGAATTAAACAGGCCACAGCCAATATTCCCCTTGAGCAAGTTCAGAAGGCTTATAAGGAATTCATAAAAAATGTAATCGAAATTTGCGCAGAAGTAGGTGGCAATACATTAGAATAATCATTTCTTTAATTTTATTTTTTCAAATCTGTTGATTTTTTATGATACTTAAATAGATGTTAAGATTAGAATTATTATTACTTGTTATGATGATAATATTTTTATTTTAAGGTATTACATTAGCTTATTTATTTTCTTTTTTTTTCTTTTGGGTTTTAGTCCCGATCAACTGCCAGGGCTATTACAGGACGAGGGTTATCCGGCCACTTTACTCATCTAGCTTATTATTTGATTTATAAGTAATTTATTTTGTTTTCAAAAAATAAATTAATATTTAAACGCTTTTTGCAATTCTGAACCAATTTTTCTGAATAATATTTTTCGATACCATTAATAATGAGGGTAGTTTACTCTTGGTCATATTTTAAAGTCTTCAAAAAAAAGAACACCCTGTACACAAAATCAAGAAAATATTATCATTTTTAGAGGTTTAAGAACAAGCAGGAGTTTTTATAAAGAATGATTTTTTTTCTAAAACCCAAAAATAAGAAATTTTTTCCTCTCGCGGATACTCTACCCTGTATATACACATTGTATATACAGGGTGACCCGCGATAAAATATCATAACGAAACTGGTGGATTCTATGCAACAAAAAATGTCAAGTAAGCATATATACCCATTTATCAATAGTTCTCGAGATATCGATTTTTTTTTTTTAGTGTTTGACGACAATTTCCAAAAATTGTATAATATCTCAAAAACTAAATAGGATAGAGAAATTGGGCTAAGGAGCAATTTTAAAGAGTATAAAAACCTTTCAGAATCACTCATTGATTTTTAAATTATCCGCTGCTAAGCATCTTTTAAGTCCTGTTACATTTAACAATTTTGATTTTTTTTTTTTTTAAATTTGACCACGTAATTCCAGAACTTTCTTCTCTTAATTGAGGGATGTTAGAAGTGTGGTGAATTCTGGATAAATTTCTGCTTTTCATAAGCTTTCGAATGGTTTTATAAGCTTCGAAAACTTTAAGATAAACAGACTAGTTGTTGAATTATGGTGGATATTAATGTCTCATATAGCAATTTGTTAGCCTAATATATTATGATTTTTAAAAAAAAAAAAAAATAGATGTATACAGTGGAACCTATGGGTTTACGAGCGACTGTAAAACGATGAAAAAATGCTTCACTTTACAAATAGAATTTTTTTTAATGCACAGCCAGTGCTTATATTTTCTAATTCTTGCTTGAAATTGCTTATCATAGGATTTAAGAACTAGAAGTAGGAAATAAAAAATTATAAGAGCAATTGTTTGGGGGTCTTCAATGATTCTTATGACACTAATTGTTTCGGTTTCACGGAATGGATTCGTTCGTAAACTATGTGTGAGTGTGTGTGTATATATATATATATATATATATATATGTGTGTGTGTGTGTGTATATATGATTATTTATTTCACTTCTTAAATGAATAAGAGATAAAAAGTGGGTAGAGAGAAACCCCTTGAGAAATATATTAAATTTCAGTTGAACCATTTTCCGACCTCTTGGTCTCAAACACTCAGTTGCCAAGTGTTTATGTCCTGTAAAATTAATAACACTCATACCATCTCCTTTTCCCTCCGAAAACCAGTTTGTTTCTGAGAGTGTTTCCCTATGTTATATATATTGGTCTAAGTTCTTCCCCCCCCCCCCCCCCTTCAGAGCACTCTCAAGTAATATATCAAGAATTTTCCGGTAAGAGAGCGCGGTAGAAGTCACGATAAAGTCAGATATATCTTTACCTCTTTTAAGGCCTTAATATTTCTTGACCTAAAGGCGTATTCTTTTCAACCATGCATTGAACGGACAGTCACAATCGAATTTAAAAAGTACATATTATATTATTATGTAAAGATAGAATAATATAAAGAGACGTGTGTGTGTATAAATTGCGCAATTTTTTTGTGAATCTTTAATTATATATATCTATTCCATTTTTATTCAAAGCTATATTGAGTATCCAATTCTGAAGGTGTAATATAATTTATCTCCAGTGGGGAGAAAAAGTTATGATTTTAGATTAGTTCAGAGGGACTAAAGTAAGTCTTTTCTTCCCTGAACTCAAAAAGCAGGGAGAAAAAGTAAAAGTAGGGCGAAACAATAAAGTAGGGAGAAAAAGAAGGATTGCCAACTTAATTATTTTATGAATAGTAGAGAATGAATGGCTAATGTAGTGAGGTTGTAGAAATCAGGTTGGCGACACTGCTTTTTCGACCTTGTTTATGATTGTTTTTAAACCTGCATCTAAATAACCTTCTATTTGAGTTTAACTGCAATTGTTATTTGTTTTTAATATTGAATCTCTTAAATCTACTATTAAAAGTGCTAACAATTACTGTTATTTATTAAAATAATAAATAAAATCGGTGCAATGGATAAAAATGTGTATTTTCTCCCTTCTGGAGATAAAATATTGTATGTACCTCGGGAGTTAAGTGCTATAATTATCCTCGCTATAATTATCTCCCTCGGCTGCGCATCGGGAGCTAATTAGCGTTATTTAAAAGTCTAATTCCCTCGGCTTCGCGTCGGGATTTAGGGACCGTGGTTTCTTCGGCTTCGCCTCAAGAACCAACTTCAGGTGCATAAACAACTATTGTTTATTTACAAAAATCGATTGAATTTTTTTTTTTTTTTTTTTTTAATTTGTTAATTTTAATTTTGAGGTACCGCAGCACTATTCTATTTACAGAAAACTATTCTAAAAACAGTGAGCAGTTGTTTTTAAGGTGTATAAAGCCATCAAAATTCTTAAATATTGTTCAGAAACAAAAAAATATGTATAATGATCTAAATTTAAGCTATTATGACTCAACTGTATTATGCTTTTTTATTATTCAATTTAAAAATAAGTCGATACCTACAACAAACTGGAAACAATTTCTTGTAGTGAGAAATGTATTTAAATACAATAACTAATTTAATATTTTTTAAATAAACTCAGTTAAAAGCGTTTTAAGGGTTTATATGATATTAGCTGTCTAACACCCTACAAAATAAATAAATTAATCTATTATTTATTTTTTTTTTTTTTTTAGATATTCTGCAAAATTAGATTTATTTTCATAATATCTCTAAAAGCTAGACTTTCCAAAGGAATATGACTTATAGTTAGATTCGTATTGAAATGGAATACATTTTAGAATTTTAATCAAAATCGTCGGCACCGCTTTTGAGAAATATTATTTCTGAATTCTTGGAGGTAGTTTCCCCAAATTTATATCTCTGTATGAATTTTCTGATCATGTATGCCAAATTTAATCAAATTCGTCTCTGTACTTTAGGCTCTGTACGTATCTGCAACTACAGTCAACAGACAGATATTTTTAACAACCCCTGTTTTGGACTCTGGGGACCTCGAAACGTATAAATTCATTAAAATCAAATTTTCACGCCATCGCAATACTTTTTTTTCTATGTCTACTACGTAAATGAGAAAGTAAAAACAAAATTACATTTATTTTTTATAAAAAAATAAAAATAAATAAATAAATAACAATAAGAAGATGAAATAGAAAATATATCTTAACAAGTATAATGCATGTATGTATGATATGTAATGTTCAGACGTTAAGCTTGAAGAAAATCTAGTGATATATGGCAGAATATATAATATGAGAGAGGAGTAGTTTAATAAATCTAGTTGCAAGATTTCTAGAAGCAGACGTATTACCATCTAGCTTATGAGAATATATATTAGATTTATTTATTCTTTTATCCAATAAAACATATTACTTTTATTACATTTACCAACAAAATACAATGTACTTTATGCTGATACACTTGAGTTTTCCGTATTTTTTTGAAAGTTTGCCAGGAATGTAGAATTTGTTTGTTATGTTTAGATTCATGAATATTAACAATTTAAATACAAGAAGGACAAACATCTATGATTATTATACTGATTAATTTTTTAAAATGATACCATAGCAATCTAAACTTTCCACTAAAGTCTAATCTCGAAGAATTTAATTCCAAATGTTTACTTTCTTATCAACAGGCTATATTACTTCAAAGAGACGTCGTTATATTATTAGTCCCCTCAGTCCAAAATTGTGGTTTTAGTCAGTTTTAGTTTTTAGTCTATAATCCACTTGGGGTGTAGAGAATACAACTCAAAAAAAATTTGTTATTATAACAAATTTAATTTGAGAAAAAACTCGAGAAAAAACTCGTGAAATCTATCATAATGAATTATGTTATACTAATTTTATCCTTTTTAGGGTTTCGTTGGTAAAAACATAAAAAAGAAACCCTTACAGTTTCGTTCCTGTGTCTGTCTGTCTGTCACTCTATACGGCTCCAATAACTTTTGAATCAAAAGAGATAAAAACACGAAACTTTCCAGTATTAAAGATCGTTTTGATGCGCACACAGTAAAAAGAAGAACACAAGAAACGGGGAAAAGATATTTTTTTTTAAATTTTGAGTGGGGTATCAAATGAAAGGTATTTAAGAGTAGATTACAAAAATATATAACACATGTGGATAGTGTTACATTTTTTATGCCATTTTGTCAAAAAACATCAAAACTGTTGTGTTAACTACAGATACCCTTTTAGATACCCTTTTGACGTGATACTTCACGCCTTACCAATTTATTTCCAGTATTAGGACACAAGGAAGCTATGTACCACAGTAATTGGCAAACCTTTACTTCTCTTTAGTAAAGGTTCCACAATTTATTTAGTTGAAAAACAATTATAAATGTTGTAAAAAAGAAAACAAAAAAGAAACACACCAATCACTTTATCAGAAAAGTGAGTTAAATGATAAATTTCAGGTATGGAATTTTAAAAAATGTTTTCGGGATATTCAAAGACGCTTACTAGTTAGATTAATTGTATGACAGCTAGTATATGAAAAAAGTAAATATACATATATTTATTAATATTATGTCACGTTTATGTGTATAATTTTTAATTTATAGTTTATTTTTGAATTCAAAAGATCAAGCGATACTTTTCCTAGGAACATTTTAAGTATAAATAAAACTAAATAAATAATAAAAAAAAATATATACGTATAGAGGGTATTAAATGAATATAAAAATAAAACCTACACACTGTACGTGGGACAGAGTTTTAATGATTTTCCTCGCAAGGTGAGATGTAGAGGTTGTTTTGTATATGTGAATTTGTCCGTTTGTTTAATTAATTTCAAGAGTTGAATATGGGAAGAGATGCTAATTGGTCTTCTGGTAAAAGCCTTTAAATGAATTTACACATATATATTGATTATTTTTAAGTGCTTTTATATGGTAGATTTATTTGCAATAAAAATATTATATATTTGTATTGATCGTTGCCACTCTATGTCTCTTTTTCGGTTGTTTACTCTGTATTAAGTCAAATTGAATTTTAAATTCAGTTTTGATTTACAGACTTATAAAATTAAATTAATGATTCACTTATTTGAATTAATCCATTGAGAATTAGTTTAGGATACTCATTCTCTAGTTTCTGAGTAAATTGAATTATTTATTTTGGAGTATAGAGTATTTAAATCCCAGATGCATCTGTTCTTTTATAAGTAAATTGTAACTTTTAATTATATTTAATTAAATTCGATTGTGAACTAAATTAATTTCGTATTTTTGTTGGAGATTATGTAAATAGATTTTTGGTGTATGTTTATTTTAGTAGAAAAGCTTATTACAGAAAAACTTTATACTAACTTTAATTAGGTTATTTTCGTATGCCCCATATCAATGTTGTTCTTCTGAAACCTAAGACCTATTTTTTATATAATCGGTTTCTGGTGCATTTTTTTTTTGCACTTTTGTGTATGTATAA
The DNA here is from genome assembly GCA_951217055.1 of Gerris lacustris. Lineage (NCBI taxonomy): Eukaryota > Metazoa > Arthropoda > Insecta > Hemiptera > Gerridae > Gerris > Gerris lacustris. The sequence goes on from OX578283.1 coordinate 48,039,402, forward strand.
AGTGGTATATACATATATACTGTGGTTACATTTTTTTTATAATAAATTAACTAATAAAACTTTTTAAACTACATTGAAAGCATGGAAGACTAATTCGTTTAGTGCTATGAAATAATATGGTTTTATGCTCTCCTATATGATACGAGTATTAGTTTTTTCAGACTTATGAGGTTTTATAAGCGATTATTAAATCAACATTTAATCAATCGATATGATTATTAAATCATTATTTAATCAATCGATATGATTATAAAATCATTATTTAATCAATCGATATGATTATTAAATCATTATTTAATCAATCGATATGATTATTAAATCAATCGATATGATAATTAAATCATTATTTAATCAATCGATATGATTATTAAATTATTATTTAATCAATGATTAATTATATCAACCTAATTTTAACTATGTAGCTAGTACAAATAGGTTGCAGCTAAAATAAACTAAACAATTTTTTCTTTGTATTAAGGGTTTTCAAATAAAATATCAATTATATTATTGAAGTGTGATTTAGTTCAGGCGTGGCCGTGTGAATTAAATTATTTACCACGTCTGCTCGGGCATTACATCATAGTCGCTTCGGCGGTACAATGTATACAGAGGTATGATATATGTGAATTATTGGCTGTAACTCTCTACCACGGGGCTAGTAAAATGGACCTAAAAGATTGCTTCCTAAGGCCTAATTACTAGGTTCGAACAAGTGATTCGTCCTACCCGTCTAGAACTAGTACCTTACTCTTACTACTTCTACTGGTTCATAATTTGGTTGATATAATAATTTTACAACGTTATTTGACTTGTTTTAGTTGTATGTTTTATTTTCTCTCATAACTTCTGTTAAATGCTGAGTAAAATTATTTCCAAGTTGTTTAGAATATATTTGCATTATCCTCAATTCTGAATTTTCTCGAAACTTTGTCTGCTCTTTCCGTCTCTTTTCTCAGACCTTTCGGTTTTGCTTCGTTGTTTTATTGATGGAAGGGAAAATGGGAAGTTTTCATTGTGAAAATTCAGCTTTGATTAGAATTTTCTTAAGAAGGATTTGTTATCCCTTAGGTTGGGGAAAATGTTGCGGCTGTCTTTTATTATCGTCAGGGACGTTGAAAAGCGTCAAGCTTGTTTTAAGGTCTTCGATCTATCCAGTTGCGAAGAAGCAGAAGATAACGAGGTAAGTTTCTCCTGAAGGGTTGTAGCTGTAACTAAAACCATCTCGTGTTTATTCCTTACCTTATTTCTCGTCTCAAGAACAAGTTCATTACAAAGTTATGATTGCGTACTTCCTCCGTCTCCTCTCCTTTTAAACCCTTCAAGCTACCGAAACGCGTAAGTCAACAATGTCGATTATGATTTAATGGAGGATTCCTCCTGCTAATTCTTCAAAATTTCATTTCAATTTCTATGAATCGTTATAGTCGACAGATTCCTTTAAAATTTCGTAAAGCACTCAATCCAATCCTGATTTATTACCTTTTGTTCCATTAAAATTTAATAAAGCTGTCTTTAAAGATTTTTTAAATATTAAGAGTCATCAAAATCCAATGAAATGTTTAAATTCCTCTTAAAACTTTCTTTTATAGTTTTATAATTTTTAGTATCTAGTTAAACGACTTCTTAAAGTGGGCTATAATGGTTTGTTATTGCTGAAATGTTTAAAAGATTGAAGTGCGGATAACCTTTCATTATCATTAAATCGTTTACTATGGTTTATGAACTCTCTGTTTTCTTTTATTAGATGCTGTTAAAAAACATCCCGTTCTTTACAACTACACCCTCCGAGAGACATTCTGTAGAATGCCAAAAACTTTGCATTGCTCTATTGCAGTTCTTTTGCCGCAACAAATAGCCGACAATGAAAGGTCTTTTTTATGTACAGATGAATCCATACTCTCTCAGTTCTTTTCATCTGACAGTACCAGTACAACATAATAGTGTCTTCCTTACTTGAACTGCTAATTGTGAAGAAAAACTTTAACTTAAAATGCAAGTGCACTGTTTAAATAATGTCTCGTCAGTAAAAATGTTTTGGCCTTCCCGGTTGCAGCGACACGACTGAGAAGTTGACGACTGCACATCGACCCGTGTGCGGAGGCCACTCCTCTTGTGACGCGTAGTTCACACATGACATACATGACGCTTCGAGTTCGAGACGACTGCAAAACGACCCACCCGTGTGCAAGAGGCCTAAGGGTTTGGCGCTAACTAAGAGGTGGCTCGATCGAAATCTATTAACCTTGAATCCTGTCAAAACAAAGTTCGTCTCTTTTTCGATGGACTCAAGGTGTGAACCTCCTAATAATGACCTAAAAATAAAACTGTATAATTATATATAGCTGCAATCTAGCGGACAATTGCTTTTGTGCAGATATCATTGAATGGGTATCGTAGGTAATAAAGTACCTAGGTGTTATAATAGCTAACCACATAAACTGGAAAGAGCAAATTTCAGTGCTAACAAATAAAATAAGAAAACTTTTATATACATTTGTCACACTTAGAATATTTGCACCTTGCAATGTATTAAGGTTAGTATATTATTTACTAGTTCAGTCAATCATCAATTACGATATTATAGCTTTCGGTACTGCGAGCACAACTATCTTAGAACCACTTAGAATCCTTCAGAATAAAATAATAAACATTTCAAGATAAAAAGAACTTTTTATATACTACGTTTTTAAATTTTCTGTTGAATCGTGTGTTAAGATGACCTCACACGGTCAATATAATTTCCTTCAATATATTAAAGGAAATTATATTGAACGTGTGAGGTCCGCTTAAAGGTTTGTTTTGGAAAAAGTTTTTACGAGTTGCCCCTGACAACACTACAATACGACCAAATATTGACGGAGCTTCAATAAAAATCAAAATTATTTGATTTTTATTGAAGGTCCGTCAATATATTGACAACGACAAATATTTCTTCAATAAACCCCTCACACGGTCAATATATTGACAGAAATCAAATATTGAGTCAATATATTGACCGTGTGAGGTTCGCATAATGTTGATAATATAATTGTTATTGTTATATAATATATAATGTTAGTGAAAAAAAAAAAAAAAAAAAAAATAGTTTCAAATTTATTTACTTCACATAAGTGACAACCATCTAGAGAGCTGATCTTAAACCTATAAAAGGACAAATCTTTGTACAACGGATCTCCCCTACACCAAATCTAAACCGTGCCATCGATATATTTGAAATAATATAATCGATATATTTCCTGTTTTGCTGTCATTCAATGTTTATCTCTTATTTATAATAATCACAAATTTGAAACACGTCAAAATGAAGATTGTAAATATGGGACATGGCAATAAATAAAATAACTAACTTTCCATACAGCAAAATTTACTGAAAACCAATTAAATTCTGTTGAAAGATGGCTAAAAGTATTAAAATAATGCATTGTCATCGTGTTCTAAGCTATGCTAAAAGCTATTCGGGAAGTTAATAAAAAATCGATTGCCAGATTTGTACCGGACAAACAAACAAGAAAGCAAGCTAATAAAAACGTAGTAAAATATGCATAAAAGTACCTTAACATTATGACTGTAATCAATGTTTCATAGATCTCAAAGTATATCACTGTAGATTATTTATTCAAAAAATCAGTACGAGTAAAATATTATAGTGATCCTAATAAAGAATTTATTAATCATAACTATGCAACAAGATCAAAAGTTAAGCAACATATTTCACTACCATCATGTAGTACTACTAAGAAACTTAACTCTTCTGCTTACTTAGCTCCTAAAATGTTTAATCAACTTCCCTTATTAAACTTGCCCCTACCTAGAAATGTTTTATTAAAAAACTAGATGAACTCTATAAAACTATATTACAAATACCATAGCTCAACTATAATTCATTAATTTTTAAAAGAAAAATGAAATACTATATTAAAAATTGTTAATTTTGTATGTTTGTTTGATTATTTATTTTTGCGCGTATTTTGTATAAAAGCAGATGAGAGTATCATTTTATTAACATATATTTAAGCCAACACATCTATACTCTTCTAATTTAACATAAAATTTTATTATTCTATTATCTATTGTATGATACATAAATGCCAGAAGCAAAGCATCCAATCTTGTATTCTTTTACTGCCGAGGAATCTCTCGTCTCAGAGGATATAAATAAGTTAAATAGGAGAAGGTTAAAACGTGAAGTTAATTATTTTTAATTGTTATATATATTCATATTTATATGATGTGAAAGTAAAGAATATTATTATTATTATTATTATTATTTAAATACAAATTTAACTATATAAGTCGTTTTCCCGGGAAAAATCTAGTTTCTGAGATATTGACGAGAATAAATCTGATTTAGTTGAAAAGTGAAAACAAAAAGCAAACTACCCCTTGTTTAACACTTTTTAAATATGTTTAAAAATAAATTAATTAAATGAGATTATGTTATTTAAATACAGTATTTTATACTGTATGATTTATTCCCATTTTAGATTTTGGTTTTTTGTATAATATAGAAATAAATAAATTAGGTTATATAAAATCTTTGTGGATCAGGTTTTAAACTATTTTAATTTTTTTTTACTTCTATTCTGTGTTTATATTTATATGTATATTTATTTAGACCAACACGCAGTATTTTTTATTATTATTGATAGTATCGGTTTTTGGAGAAAACTATCTTGAAAGTAAATCCTCTGAGTTAGTAGAGAAACTACAGGATAACATTTCATAAATATTCATAGCGTGGCGTTTTGATCCCTGTTTCCTGTTAGACTTGACCCCAACCCCTTATATTATACTTTCAGGCTTACTCGACCATGAATTTAGCTTCTTCACTTCTTTGTGACCCTTTTGCAATGCCCCCCCCCCTTCTATTTACATAAGGGAATATGAATAAGTTGCAAATAACTTATTATAGCAAACTTTTTTCATCCACAGCAATTTCTCCCCTGCTGCAGATGGTACTACATAGCTTGATATAGTATATATAGTACAGTTAGTAGATATAGTAGTTGTAGATTAGTAGATATAGTACAGTTTTAAGTTTGTGCGTTAACTATATAAATTGTATAAGTTAGTTCAATGTACCAAACGAGAGTGTTAATTAATTTGTTACTTGATTATCTAACAATATATTGTCGATCTCACGACGAGATTTGACCTTCTTTGTATACTGATTATATCTGAGATCGATTTCTTTGACTCAGAAATAGTACATTACACGTCTAGTTCGGAAAGTAGCATTTTGCATGCGAGTGTGGAGTTCGCACCGGAGCGACAGCGAGGGTAGTAAAACCACACGAGCAAAGCAAAATGCAGTTTTCGCACGAGTTACGTACCGTACTTTATCTATGATTGTTGGATTTCAATAATAAATACAGAAAATCGTATTCGTATTTCTCTTTAGATAGAGATGACATTAGTTGAATTTTGTGCCGAATTAATTATTTTGGGAGGCGTATTATTCTCCTCATTTTCGTCATAATGACATAAATCAATCATTGTTCTTCACTAAAAACTCGATATAAACAGTTACTTAAATTAAACAAACAGCAAATTAGTTTTGTTAAATGTGAACTAACTCGCTAATTGTGCGTTAAGGTGAAGAATTCTTCTTTTTTACCGCACTAGGGTGGAAAAAAGAGGAATTGTGAAACGCGCAAGTGCAATGAATACAAGTACGTAAAGAATCACTTTCTATGCATCTAAACAGAGATACGATACAATGTTTATATTTCGTATCAATCGTAGATAAACACTTAAAGATGTAAATCATCCAAAATATAAATACATATTCTCTTTCGCAACACTTTAAATACGTATGGGAAAGTAAATTAATGTTGTGAAAACATTTTATTTGTTTAATTTTATTAGGTATCGATATTTTTAAATGGAGAAAAAAAGGTGGGGGCATTTTTATGTAATTAATAATTATAGCATTAAAAACGGACCCTAATATCTAATTTTTACTTGGAAATTTAGCCACCACTGTCCCTTTTTATAATTTCTATAACAGCTTCTAAAGGCGCAGAAATGCTAATTGGCCAAATCAGTGATTATATCCCCCGGTTCTAGTCTTCTCTAGCTCAAATACGAAATGTCCTTCTTCCCTTCTAAAGAATTAAATGGCTTCTTGTTTTAATTTGGGCCCTAAGGGCAGGGAGAAAGCCGAAGAAGGGTTGGTTGCCTGTATAAACGCAGGGGTTTTCTGGTAATTTTAATTAATAGGGCTGAGTTAGTTGAAGTTTTAACTGGACGGGTATAATCTGAAATGGGAGCCCCGGTCTCTGCTTTGTTTTGTTGCCACACCTGTCTCTTGCTTTATGCCATAACTTTCCCACTTACCATTTCTACAAATGAAATTGAACCAACATTTAACACCTTTTACAATTACACTAATTTCTTATAATTATATTTTCTTTTTAATTTCTCGTATACGCATTATAGTATAAAGTTAAAGACTGTGTTACCGCGAACTTTAGGATTATGATAGTTTAGACCTTAAATGACGAAATATTGTACTAAAAGTAAAAACTGAGCGACCTCCTGTTAGATTCTAACTTGTTGGTACCTACTATATTTAAAATATTAAATTTAGAACACCAATTGGAAAAATAAAGTACTAAAAATGAAAACTACCCAACCTCGTTTTAGATACTAAGTTCCTGGTAATAGGGTCACTTCTTTCATTTTTTTTTTTTTTTTGCGTGACGAAATTTTCTAATCCCCCCCCCCCCCCCCCTAAAACATATCTATGTTAAAATTGTATCTACATTTCAAATACCTCTATTCTCCGTCAATTTTAATGTTTAATATGATAAGATACAATTGGTTTTTAGGATTTACCAGTTATACCCTGAGTAACAAAAAGTTTTATATATTCGAGTCTATCTCTTAAAAGATAATGTAATTATCTGACTAAACTGATTGAACCTACTTAATTTTAATGAATCAGATCAGATTAAATAAGATTACCGATTTCCGCTTTCAATTCCTGAAAAAGATATAATTATTTGTACTAGATTATCTTTATAAATCTGGATAATAGGTTGGATAAAGATTGTAAAATTTAATTTACATTTAAATTTGTTTTGAACAAATGTTATTAGTTTTTATCTATCACTCTATTACAGTTATCAGTTATATTAATTCATAGATTTGTTTCATCGTTTCATTTTTATAATTTATTCTTGCCACTTCCGTTCGGTTTATTGTGATTAAATTAAATCCAGCTGACTCGACTTTTTAACTGATATCTACTTCCTCCTCTTAACTTTTCAAATAGCATATCGTAAATTCCATGAAATTGAAAGTTCTCTAAGACCCAACGAAATCCCTGTAAAAAAGCACGAGGTAACCCCTTTTTTGTTTATTTCCTAACCTTCCTACGATAAAACCTAACTTTTGTAGAGACTCATGAAGTACCCACCTTCTTTGTCCTTTCTTGACCTTCCACATGACCTAACTCTTATTACTCTCTTACCAAGTTTCCTTACCCTATAACCAACTTCTGTACGAATTCTTGCAAAACCACCTTTTATCCTTTCCTGACCTTCCACATGACCTAACTTTTATTACTCTCTTACCAAGTTTCCTTACCCTATAACCAACTTCTGGACGAATTCTTGCAGAACCACCTTTTATCCTTTTCTGACCTTCCACATGACCTAACTCTTATTACTCTCTTACCAAGTTTCCTTACCCTATAACCAACTTCTGTACGAATTCTTGCAGAACCACCTTTTATCCTTTCCTGACCTTCCACATGACCTAACTTTTATTACTCTCTTACCAAGTTTCCTTACCCTATAACCAACTTCTGGACGAATTCTTGCAGAACCACCTTTTATCCTTTTCTGACCTTCCACATGACCTAACTCTTATTACTCTCTTACCAAGTTTCCTTACCCTATAACCAACTTCTGGACGAATTCTTGCAGAACCACCTTTTATCCTATCCTGACCTTCCACATGACCAAACTCTTATTACTCTCTTGCCAAGTTTCCTTACCCTATAACCAACATCTGTACGAATTATTCTTGAAGAACCGCCTTCTTTCCTTTTCTAACCTTCCACGTGAACTAACTTTTCTTTCTTTATAACCAACTTCTTTACAAGAAGCGCTTAAGGAAGCGTGAAACCACGCTTTGTTTTCTCTCTTTTTATACTTCCATGCGACGTAATAACATGTTTAGTAGAACGAAGTTCGTCCTTTTCTATTTAAATTCTGTGAAAAACATCAATCATCTCCTCCTTATTCTCCTTTTAGCCATTTAATTGACTTAACATAATAATAATTAAGTTGCGTCTATATGGAGTTAAAAATAAGTGTGAATAGGCTCATTTTAGGTTTAGGAACAATAGGCTCATTTTATATTGAAGAAACAAATATCAAATCATATCTATTTCTACATTACTACAGGTTTTTTTTCTTCAATGTTCTTTTTGATATGGGTTGTTTGAGAGGCAGGCAGTGTATATATATTAGATCTATGATTGAAAGTTTAAAATAAAAGACATGTTATTTTTCTGCTCTTGAATCCCACATAGAAAGTTCCTTTTTTCAATTCTTATTTTTTGATGGATTATATTTTGGCTTCGGAGTATAAAAGAGATGAACTTGTTTTTGTTCTTTTATTTTTCATGTTTTTCTCTTAGACAAAAAAAATGAAAAAAAAAAAAAAAACAACAAACCGGTTTTCCCTCTGTTGGTAACAATATATGATATCAGTGTTACATCAAGGTTTGTTTTAAAACCTTGATACCTGTCTAAAGCAAGTTGTTATTTCGAGATGAGGCAAGAAGGGATGTGCTCAAAGTAAGGATACTGTATGTTTTTTTATCCCTTCCAAGGGCTTTGTGTCGTCCCTTGACGGGCTTTTCACAAGGTAAAAGTTAACGCCAGAGTGTTTTTTCGTTTTACCACAAGAGAACGGTTGTGCATTTCTTGTCAGGCTCGCTCGCTTGTAAAAAAAATTGTGTCCCTGAGTAGAAAAGTCCCCTTTTCATACTTTGCGTCCCCCATTTATATTTTGAATATCAAAATAATGTATAATGAACATAATATGCATCGAAATATTATATATTAAAAGGAATATTTAATTAACATTTTATTTTAATTGAGAAAAAATATGATAATGTAAAATATATTAATTTTCCATGTTTTTTTTAAAAAAAAAAAATAAAAAATTCTATCCTCGCAACTTTAAAACGTCAATTTAGTCTGTGTAAAAAAATTAATTTGTTTTTAAAAATGTTAACTCTATTTACTTTATATATTTATATGTACTTAGTTTTTGTAGGAAATTATATTTGACTAACGACGGAAACTCATTTGAAGTTCGTGAATTATCGTTTAAAATTATCCGCTTCAAAAATAATTTAGTTTTTAGACCGAGAATTGTTTGAATGAACTGAATAAATAACCTTTTTTTTACAAAGCTCGCATTTAAAGCTTAATTATTTATTATGATATTAGGAAAATATTTAAACAGATTCTCTTTATATAGAAAACAACTGTATTTGTATTACTAAAAATCGGGTACAGGGTACCTCGGTCCTTTTGCTCTCTTCGAAGGCCACTAAAGTGGCCTCTACTCAGGAGGAAGCAGCATTGGGTGAGGTCAGTTTCTGGATGGGAACTATAATTAATTTTTTTAATAATATAAAAAAAAAAAAAAAAATACGTGTGGTATCGCGGGACACCCGGTAGGAATGAAGTTCCTTACATTTTTCATTTAATATAAATCATAAACTCACACTGCTAAGTACGTATACATTGCTAACTACTTATACATGGCGGAGTTAGAAGAGAGACAAAATTAAAAGTAACGATCTGTCTGTACCTAGCAGAGTTAAGGCAAAATTAATAGAAAATCATTATTTTTGTATAATTAAAGCAAGCGTCTTACTATAAATATATATTCAATATAAGAAAAAAGTTGATCATGATGAGTTTATAGTGAAAGAGTATGTTTGTTAAAGGAGTTTGGATTGAAATAGGACTGTTTTCTACCTACCCGGCCAATTAATTTAAAATATTATAAAATATATCTCTTCCCTAATCTACAGCTTCTGCTTGTATTGGGGTAAAATTTTTCAGGATTATATTTTATTTATTTACAAAACAAAGTGACATTTTTGACATATATAACAAAAATAATCAAAACAAGTCAAGTAACAGGCTTCCTTAATAACACTTTTTCCCGTCTTTTGAAGCTTACGTTTACGCGAACGTTGCGCGTGAACGCTTGGGTGGATAATGTTTTCCGACGAACTCAGCCTAGGCATTGGTAAAATGAACATGTGTACCAAATTTCATCTAACTCAGTGATATTTTACTCAAGTTATCGTCATATGTAGATTTCGTGACGGATTTTACGTGACGGTGATTTTGTGACCGTTATTTTGTGACGGTGATTTTGGTCGTTTTTTTCGGATTCTCTCCCGGGCTCCAGAACGTGCCATAAGGAACTTAGTTCCAAAAAATATATACATTATTTTATTTAATTATTTGAATTTTGGCGGTATTTTGACAGATGTAAACAAACTTTGACGTTTAACAAAAGTATCGCAATAATTAATAATTATGTTAGCTTATAATGGAATTCCATCGGGTTTTTTAGCTGAGCGAAGCGAAGCTCTTATACTACACTTTGTATTTGGTTGGACACTTACTCCTCCTGAACGGGTGAACCGATCCGCACAAAATTCGGCACTGTCATAGTGAATGAAATATTTAATGAGCATTCAATACTATAATAGTTTTTTAAATCTACTCGTGTTAAGCTGACTACTCTTGCAATTATATTATAATATGCATTTCTCCCCAAGTATTTAATTTAATAAGCTTACTTTAAACGTGTGTATGGGACACCATACACACCATATATATACACCATATATATATATATATATATATATATATATATATATATATATATATATATATATATATATATATATATATATATATATATACATATATATATATATATATATATATATATATATATATATATATATATATATATATATATATATATATATATATATATATATATATATATATACATATATATATATATATATATATATATATATATATATATATATATATATATATACACATATATACATACATACATACATACATACATACATATATATATATCTGTGATCAATTCATTTTTTCTTAAGAAGGAACTCTAAAACATAATCTATTAGAGGAATATTATTGAAGATTCACTCTCTTGCAAATATACATTTTTTTTTAATTATTAAATGAATTTGCTAAATAAAGGTTGATTTAATAATTTTTTATAATGTATCCACCATAATATTCTGAGAATTGTATTTTAAGCTTCTATGATTTAACTATTTGCTAGGATTTTATTTATTTATATATATTTTTTTTTTAATCTATTTGTATTTTAAAGTTGTCTCTTTTTATCATTTGTTTTTCTCTTAAATTTACAAAAGGAATTCATAGATAAATTGAGACCAACTAAAAATAAAATAAATAGTTATAGAAATACTGAAGATTTATTTTTCTGAAGTTTAAACTTAAACAGCTGTTTTCAATTCTTGAGTTTAGTTAAGTCTACATTATTTTAATTTATAAAAATAGATCAACTGAGAAACACACATAACTTACCTGAAATTCTAGCTGACTTTTTACCTGATAATTAAACTGATATCTTACTTACATTTTGCTATGTTTACAAAGATATCTAACTTACTTAGTATGTGTAATTTCATTTTTAAGTTTTAGGTAGTATTCATACTACGGAAAGTTTAAATTTTAATTTAAATCAAATTATAATTATTATTAACAAAGGGAGTCAGACAGAAAAATAGACTCCATCACCGGGACTTGAACCACGGACTTCTATGTAGGTATCGTTACTGACAGAAGAAATCAGTTATTAGAGCGCTATACTGGAAAAATAGAGGCTCGTGGTTCAAGTCCCGGCGCTGGAGTCTATTTTTCTCTGTCTGTCTCCCTTTGTTAGTAATAATTATAATTTGATTTAAATAGTATTTGTATAAAAAGTGTTTAATTACTGTTTAGTTTAAAAATGTCATGGAAATGTCATGGTAACCTTTGTAGTTTAACAATCAAAATAAATAATTAGTGAAAATAAACAATTGCTTATTCACCAGTATTCTGAATCAAGTTTTGTCGGGTCGTGTTTATCTAAGAAAAGGGTAAAGGTGGTGAAGTGGACTTGATAACTATATTGATAGATTATTGGATGTATGGTTAGAGTACTTTGCCCACGGACCATATCAGGGGTAGATGGTCTAGTAATATATTATCTATCCCTACATCTACTTCAATGCTACTATGTATCGGAATTAAATCAATGACTCTCTCTACATCATACTACGTACTCCTACTAAAAACCTCAAACCTTGTAAAGTTTACGTATGTAATGTACAAAACCGGACTCTACCTCTTGCTACCCTCTACAGTTCACGAGGTTAATCACAGAACAACACAGGACTAAAAAAAAAAACATCATCTACTTTACTCTATAACATCTCAATATCCCAACCAATCAATGGTTCTTTCGCGTTCTTTATAAAAAAAACATAGACTGCCAATTGGTGTGGCAAATAGCTTCCTCGCATCCTATCCACGTACTTTATTGATTTCATGCTTTTACAAGCCATTATTGTCTAATTGGTTTAATTGTTTCCCCCTTTTTTTTAATCTGTCAAAATTGTTTTGAGTTTTTACACGAATAAAAGTATCAATATAGCAAAAGTTTAAGAGCGCAGACGGTTCAAATTAATCTAGGGCTATCTGCGGGTAACTTTCGATAAACTATAAAAGTTTCATTAAAATTGAATAAGTACTTTTGAAGCTATAGGTGTAAAGAAATGTATGTTTGTGCGCATGTGGGCTAATTATGACCTGCCACCCATATTTCATTTAAATTGGGCTTGTAGTTTTTAAGATATGTTGGTTCGCAAAAATTGAACGACAGACCGACCGACAGACAGACACGGAACCGAAAATGATCCCTGATGTCGGAAACGGATTTCTGTCTTGGAATTTTTGAAATCGGGGACCTAAATTTTTTTCGTTCTTCAGAACGATTACATAGCTTTCGTTACCTTCGGTATGCTCGGAAGCAATAGTCTACCAATTTGTGTCGCACATAGCTTCATAATTACTAACTTTAACTTAAAATTACTTAATTTTAATGATTTTATGCATTTACAACCTATTATTGTTGAATTTTTTTAATTTCCCTCCGTTTTGTAAATCTGTCAAACTTATTTGATTTTTTTACCTTAATTTAAGTATCAATTTATCAAAAATTAAAGAATGCATATGGTTCAAATTAATCTGGAGCTATCTGCGGGCTAAATTCGATAAACCATATAAATTTCATAAAAAAAACCAGTTGAGTACTTTTGAAGATATAGATGTAAATAAATGTATGTTTGTGCCCATGTGGAAGAGAAACAAATGGGTGCAGGTTGAACCGTATATGAGACTATCAATGGGCTAATTATGACCTACCATTCAAATTTCAATAAAATTGGACGAGTAGTTTTTAAAATTGTGTTGGTTCGCAAAAATTGAGTGACAGTCAGACACACAGACACGGAACCAAAAATTTCCTCTGATGTCTTAAACCGATTTCTGTCTTTGAATTTTTGAAATCGGAAACATAAAAATGTTTTGTTCTTCAGAACAATCACATAGCTTCCTTTACCTTCGGTAAGCACTAGAATAGATCGCAAGTTGGATAAGTAGAAATATGTGCAGATATTATCAATAGATAGTAAAAATTCAATAAAATGAATTATATACATCTAATTATTAGGTGTTCGTTTAGTTCTATAAAAAGTAGGTATACTACTAATTTGTATTTTTGGCATGGTACATTTTAGCTGGAGAAACTGTGCAGGGACTTAACTTACACTTGGCTTTAAATAACTTTTTGTAAATCTATTCCATAAGTTTATCTACATCCATAATGTTCAGTCTTATGCAGAGGTCAAGTGATTTTTTCACAACCTTTAGTCTTTGTACGAGTGAATCCTTTTCATTCATACTTCTGTGTTAGATATATATTTTATTATTTTAATCCATTGTCAAATTTAATACTTTTGCATTTTTTGGGACCTAATTATTAAGGGGGTAACTAATAAACTTGTTCTGTATATTAATAATTTTCTTATAATACCGAATATATTACTTATTATCTGTTATATTATATCTAGAGTTTGAATTTATTTACTCTGGTTTAATTTTTCTTACAATGATACATTTTATAAATTAATTATATCTCACTCAAATTTTTCCTGAAGTGTATTTTGGAGTACTTTAATTTTGGAATTTCCGTTTAATTAAATTTAATTTGAATGTATATTACATTTTCTTGTGAAATTGAAATTGTTTCCATTTTGAAACACAAGTGATACTCTCTGAAACTCAGCATCTGTTGATGCCATTTGACATTTCAATAAGAATTAATCCAATATAGTTGATCCAACTTATATTAACTTTATAATTCATGTATCTAATTTAAACTCGTGTAAAAATATGATATATTTGGCAGGCCTGGCCTGGGCCCTCAGGCTGTTGCGCCATGAAGTTAATAAGTTTTATAATAATATAAGTTATTAATAATATGCTTAATTATATTAAATAAATTAGTAATAATACTTAAATAATAATTAGTAGAAATACAGTTTTCTATTATAATAATAGCCATGTTTATGTTGAAAATAAAATGCGAAAATATGTTATGTATCCGATTTCAAAAATTCCATGACAGAAATTCATTTTAGACATCAGGGGACATTTTTGGTCTCGTGTCTGTCTGACTGTGTGTCCGCGTCCCCTGAAACGTGTTTTGGTAGACATGTTTATTTTACCAATGCCCAGGACAAGTTCGTTGGATAACGTTATCCGCCCAAGCGTTCGCGCGCAACGTTCGCGTAAACGTGAACTTCAAATTTAAAATTGTAATTTTAGGTTAGGAAAAAAATCTTACTTCATCTATTCAATGAGACAAACATTTTTTCAAATAAAATTTTTTAATAAAACCAACAGCGACACCGCTATGAAGTGTCAAAGATCGCTAAAACTATTAATAGTTTTTATTTTGGAGAGAACGTGGGGATGGAGATAGACTAGGGGAATAGGAGGTGGCTTGGTTTCCCCACCTCTCTATTTGACCTACCTCTTCAATAGCACTACGAGCCTATGGACCTCGAGACCAGGCGACAAGGCTTCATTCGGGGGGGATATGATATAAATTAGATATTAATGGGACAATAATGGATTTTAAAGCCTAAAATCATTAAAGTATACGCGATAGGACGCGAGGAAGCTATGTGCCACTCTAATTGGCAGTGTATTTTTGTTTTATTATAAATTTTATTTTTATTTGTTAGATATTAATACAGTTCAGAGTTATTTCACTATAATTATATTGATTGTTGTTGTTACTGATATTTTATTATTTTTATTTCAAGTATAAAAGTTATATTTATTCAAATTAAACGATTGTAATAAACTTTAAGTTACTTGACTTTTTAATTTTAAGTTAATGACTTTTACTGTTTAATTACTCTAATTATAACTCCATTATGGTCCTCATAAGTGTATGTAGTCATAATTAATTAGTTAATGAGTATAATATATAGTAATCATTAGTTTAATTAGGTTTATAGAATAATTATACGATTAATATACTAATGTCATTGACAATTAAGTGTATAATACAAAGATTCAGTACGCATTGATGTTTATTGGCCCGTCTAAATCGATCAATTTTGTTTGTGTATAAGACTGCAACGATCAGAAGTGTAAAATGGAAAAAAAAAATAAAACTGTTTTTTAACGTGAGTGTGTTCTTTTAAATAATAAGCTCAGGAAATTGGACCCGCAATGCACTGGTTTTGCGTGGTTTTAGCATTTTACACTTTCTATGGTTATAGCTCCAGCTTCTACAGTTGTGGCGCCAAGAAATTACCTTGACTAAATCTATATTTTGAGCATCTGCCCTATCCACCTTTGTATCCCACCATGTTTAGAATATACTTGACGATTGGATGTTATCTCAGATATTACCTGTACTGTATTAAAGAATTTATTTAAAAAACCCCATTCTATAAAATCTGTCTTAGCCCTATCCTAGAAACCCTATGCTTTTGGTAGTTCGTCCGTCCGTCCGTCGCATCTTGTAGTAATTTTCCCGACCTACATTAGCTAGAGATTTTAAATTTGGTATACAAATTTCTGCGATCAGCAATCAATTAGGATTTGATTCGTTGGGCGAATTTTTCAGTTGGGTATCATTTTAAAGGTATTAAAATTTGGAGTACAAATTTATATCGCGTTTCCAAAATGGCGGCCATTTTACCCCCGAAAACATTCAAACAAAACACAAAGAAATGCCCAAGAAAATACAAAAGATATATACATCTCTTTGGTCCAATGATACTTCCGGGAGTTGTTATAAAAAGTCAAAATTTAGAAATTTTAGGGGGCCGTAACTATGGAGACCCGAAATTTTTATTTTTCGAATATTTGAAGTTGGGTATCATTTTAAAGGTATTGAAATTTATATGTACACTTGCTTCTTAAAATTGCAACTTTATATACATATTTTAGTTTAAAAAAAATATATTAAAAGAATTGTTCTAATTATGAAGTTTTATGACCGAAGAAACCTTTTAAAATGTAAAATGTATAGTAACTTGCTGGCAAGAACTTGACGGAATTTTTTACATTAATTATAGTCCTGATAAATTTACAAGGTGGATATAAAGTGGAACTAAAGATTGGATCGATTAAATAGAATGAATTGTAACTTAAGTGTGACATGATTGGAGTTTTCTAACCACACCTAATTTCCTCTAATCAATTATGGTCTGAAATGCATTACTCCGACAGATCTCATTTGCTAGAATTAAATTCTTGAATGGAATAAGTGAATGATGAATGAAACAACATTGACTTCAAAACGGTTCTAGGAAGTATGTAGAATTAGTGGAGATACTGTAATTTGTACGGTAATCCTATACCCTTTTCTTTATCTCCTCTTTCCTCTACCCTACGCTATCTCTATAGTGTTAGCCTACATTGTGATACCGGTAATCTCTGGGAGAGGAATCTTTACGCATTCTCGTTTGCCTCCAGTATTTTGAGCTTTAAGCCCTAGGCTATTTTCCTTAAGCATTCACAAACAACGTACTAAACTCGTGCTCAGGATATTCCTTCCACTTTGTTTTTCTTTATGCTATCCGACTTTCACTACCTTCTCGATCCGTTTATTCTGCAAGGAAAAACAAGTCCTTCTCAATAGATTTTGACAAGGTAAACATCCTTGTTGACTATAATGTTCAAAATAGTTGAGGATTTTTTTTGTGAATTTTCAATTTATAAGACAGTTATTGAAATAATTATTACGTTATCAGTTAAAATGTTTACCCCCAACTCTCTAAACAATTTTTATTTGCATAATTTTTAAACCTTACATTGGCCTTCATCATACTGTTGGCATATATTTATTTAATTGCTTATTCATTTAACTCTATTTAAACATTGACGTATTGACTTATTTAACATTTTTTCTACAAGGGGCAATGACTTAGAATAATACAATATATAGAAGGAGGATCACTGATAACATTGAAGCCAACTTTGATTGTGTCCCTTAATCCGCGTTCTAAAAATTCATTTTTGAAATTTGTGACGTCATAACTCTAAAATTATTTGCCTTCGGTTTTTTAATTTAATTTGTAGTAAATTTTAATTATTGATAGTTAGTTTTCGTTTATTGTAATTTTTTTATTGTGTTTTATCTTATTTTTAGCTTAAAATATGCTAAAAATAATGTTTATTATCATGCTGGGCGAGTTGTAAAAAATACCGTCAGAGTAAAACGTAAACAATAACCAATGGCAGGGTTTGTCTTCTTGATTGTTTGTGAGCGGGCTTTGAATAGTTACAAAAGTATGTCCAACCTTCTCCAGTATAATGAAAAAAACTAGTGTTGTTATGTTGGCAGCCTGGTCTTAAGGACACAATCTCTCGGCAAAAGTTGGCTTCAGTCTCTTATCAGTAATTGCTTAGGATTCCGATTCAATCCTCCTTCTATATATAGTATTATTCTAATGGCAATGATAATGGCATTACAAATCCCGAAATCTTGCTTGAAAAAAAAATTATGTTTGGAGAGACGGTTATTTTAACAATCTTGACAGAAAGAATAATTGAATCATTAATGTGCAAGAAAATTTATTATTAATCTAATAATGCTAGGCGAATCATCACTTGCAGTTATAATAAGATTGATTACTCAATTGATAATGATGATGATGTGAAGAATTACTACTGATATATTGATAGAGTCAGTATTTACGGCAACCTCTTATTCGAACAACTTAAAAAAGAAATAGGGCTAAAACTTTTATATTGTCTTTGTACTTTAGCACGTACCAATATGTACATGCTTTTTTAAATGTCTCATTCTTTATTTGTTTAATGAGTTAAAATATACTAACCCCCCCCCCCCAACCGCCCTATAACGGCTTTTTCTAAAATTTTGAAATAATTCGTGCAAATACTTTATTATAGGGCGATGAAAATTTCCCGAAAAAAATGTATTCACCTTGTTGTCATTACTAATAAAAACATTGATCCCTCAGGGGATCGACCCAGGGACCTTTAATTTTTGGGGCCTCCCGCCTAAATTTGGTGTTGTGGGGAAATAAAATATTATTATTTCATAATACAATAACGTATCGTATATATGCACAATAATCTACAAAACCCAAAATTTTACTTGGATACAAGTACTTCTCTGTGATTTTATTAAATTATCAAATCATCTACTAAATCTTTCTAATTTAACAGTGCAATTACTATTTAACAGTGCTAAAACTTCTTAATTTTACAGTGCATACTCTGTATTTTAAAGTATTCATCGAAGTAACTCTTTCTTAACAATCATAAAGTATACTAAATATCTATAGTAATAATAATAATAAAGCTATTTGTTATGTAATTAATATAAGAGCAGAATCTTTTGAAGAATCCACCATGTCTGTCTGTAAAGTAGTATGTTTTATTTATTTTATTTTTTTCTGGCAGAAAGAGGAAGCAGTTTTTTTTTTTTGTTTTTTTTGTTTTGTGAAAGAGTGATATTATATTTATTTACTGTATCAACCCATTGAAACGCAGAAATACACGAATGCTTTATGGAATAACATAGAAAAATCAATGTCTTCTCTTCACGAAATGTTCGTGACATAAGCCCTTTTTTGTCAGGGAGAAATAATACCAAGAGAAAAGAGGAGTGCAATAAAATCCCCCTGGGCCTATACACTATACACTAGGTTTATGACTCAGGTTATATGCTTTGTCTTGTAGTTTGATATTCTAGTTTTTATGGGTAGTGTTAACTTGGCTGGAAGATGTAGCATAAAATGCAGCATTATGACTACATGTTGGTACAATATTTGTTGTATCTCTATTTTGTAGAATTTCCTTTGCATATTTAAGCAATCTGGTATAAAATGTTCATTGACAGTATACATTTTATTGAAAACTCGTTTGAATAAGTGGATTTTAAAGGACGTATTTTTCTTTATAGTTACATTTGCGCTTTTTTTTATGGTTCTTAAAGGGAATAAAATTTACAAGTATTTTTTCAAATATGTTCGGTAACTATTTATTTAATGTAAACTTTCCATATTGATTTTAATATTTCAGTCATAATCAGTCAATAAGTCATTACATCAACAACACTACCTGTAAAAAGTGGTAAAATCAAAAGCATAAAGACCAAGAATGAGGTAAAGTTGAAGAACAGAAACAAACAAAAAGTAAGCTATGTGTTGGCAAACTATATATTTCAATCCAAACGTCTGCTAAATTACAATTAGCAGCTTAGTATATGGCATGGATTTTCGTCCCTTTTTCTGAATAAACCAATTGTCAGCAAAAAACACTTTTACCAAACAGCTGTAGATATCTTTATGCATGTATATATACTGCAAAAACTGTCCAGTATGATGTCATCACTATTGCAAAATCTTCTTGGATTTTAGAATATTCAATAGCCAAGATCTATTTAATAATCATAATTATTTTCAGTAAGCACCTAATTTACCACAAGGGTTTATTTTTAGAAGTGTAAGCATGAATATATGTATTCACTGTAGGATGAACAGAATGTTTTAAAATTGAAATTTATTAATTGTTAATACTTATAATTAATTAACTTTATGATATAAATTCTTTTGGTTATTTTTTTTCACTTAAGTGCACCATTAGCACTTAAATAATTCTAAGTTTGAATATCTCTATGGCGATTGTAACAGCGTATTCAATGGATCATGTACTCAGACATACTTAAGACGCCGGTGCACTTCACAAAATTTCACGTAACTCTTCTTATTAGAAGTATCTTTTTTTTTTCTCATTGTGCTGAATACTATCAAAACAAAAAGCACGTATGATTTTGATGATGGGAAAAAACGAGTTTGTGAGCCCTTTAAAAACTAACGAAGCATAAAGGACTTCTCTCAGTAACGAAGCACGTTTTCCAAGGATGTCTATTATGTTTTATGCTGAAATAATTTTAGCGAGGAAACCTTATTTTTCTTCGGTTAAATAAAACTACTCACCCTGAGGAAATGTTAAGAAAAGCGCTGTTAACTTGAGTACCTATAAACTTAAAGGGTAAAAAAAGGAGTTCTTTGGTATTAAGGTTTCATATCCCTTCATAAATACCTACACTAGTATTTTTTATGATCTCTTTACTCTTTTTTAAACCTTCTTTTCTTTCAAACTAATGCCCCATTACTATATCTGTATATCTATATGTAGACTGAATCCCTTCTTTATCTCTCGACCTTCTAAAATTGTTATCGATAATTTCCACCGGTAAATTGCGGTAAAATGGGTAACTCAAGAACGGTTTTAACCTCTGCTAGGGGTTTTCAGGATAAAAAAAGAAGTTATAATGGTCAGCCATATAAAAAAAGGTGACCATAATAGGGTTGCTCTACCCCTTGAGCTGGACCCTATCCAAAATTTTACTTTTTATCTTTTTGTAATTTCTTGTTACTTGTAGGGGGTAAAGAGTTACGGTATATTGTGTGCTTTAGGGCAGCCTGCGGGACAGGGGGTGCACCCTAGAAGCAATAAGCCCCATTAGTATCCCAGCCTATCTTGCCAATATCTGAAACTTAAATGTGTCCGCTTTCTACTTGTTCTTACAACCACTTTTTGTGGTATTCAAAAAACATGGTTCTTAAATACAATGGAATTAACCTAATTCCCTCTGATAATTATCTAATTTGGTCATTCTTAGTTCATAAAATATTCTTGAATAAGTTTAAGTATAATTGTAAATATTAATTTAAAAGTTAGTTTTGTAGACGACGATCTAATTTCCACCTTTAATATGATTCGAGGTTTTCGTTAATTAAATATTTAAATTTAAAGGTTGGATTTTAAATATATATGAATTAAGATCAAGAAAGTATAGTAGTCCACAGGCCACCATAAGAAGTGAGTCGCTGATTGATAAAGCTTTCTTACCTTATGGAATCGCTTATTTATGCCGTGTCCACCGATGAATTGGGTATATGGCAACTGGGGGCTGGGCCATTTCTTTTTTGTTGACATGCCAAACTTGCCCTTCTGCGGGAACATTGAAAAGAAATAGATAAAGTTTTGATTTTCACAGGATCGTTTAATTAAAGTATTTCAAAAACAGTGGTACACGTGGCCACCGATAATAGTGGGCCGTTTGGGGTGGCCACCGCCCCAAACATATCGCTCTGCGAGGACGTTGAAAAGAAAACGGCCCACTCTTATGGGTGGCCACCTTTACCACTGATTTTAAAATAATTTAATTAAACGATCCTGTGAAAATCAAAATTTTATCTATCTCTTTTCAATGTTCCCGCAGAAGGGCAAGTTTGGCATGTCAACAAAAAAGAAATGGCCCAGCCCCCAGTTGCCATATACCCAATTCATCGGTGGACACGGCATAAATAAGCGATTGCATAAGGTAAGAAAACTTTATCAATCAGCGACTCACTTCTTATGGTGGCCAGTGGACTATAGATTATTCTGAGTTAAACATTTTATTTAATGTTTCAAATTAGAAACATTATTGAAAATAATCTGCCACATAGCTCACATATTTACTTTTACTTAAATCCTAACGGAACTTACTCGGAAAGGGAGAGACTTGGCTTAACCCACGATCTCACAACTTTTTATGCGAGACTTGGCTTATTTAAAAAGTGTTTTTGATGATACTTCTCTTCTTTTTAGTAATTTTTCGTTTCTTAGCCTCTTGTTCATTTTGAACATATAATTGAGCTGAGCGAAGCGAAGCTCTTATACTACACTTTGCATTTTTTCTGACGCATACTCCTCCTGAATGGCTGAACCGATCTGCACAAAATCTGGCACGGTCATAGTGACTAACCACAGGAAGGTATAAATCTGAAATGGTCCAAATTGGTACACAGGGGTACGGGGTACCAAAGTTTCCTTCTGAACGACTGAACCGATTCGCACGAAATTCGGCATGGTCATAGTGACCATCCACAGGATCGTATAAATCTGAAATGGTCCAAATTGGTACACAGGGGTACGGGGTACGGGGTACAAAAGTTTCCTCCTGAACCGATTCGCACGAAATTCGGCACGGTCATAGTGACTAACCACAGGAAGGTATAAATCTAAGATGGTCCAAATTGGTACACAGGGGTACGGGGAACGGGGTACAAAAGTGAAAATAGTATATGCCCTTCATGATGCATGTCTTTGGAAAGCTCTTTAAGAGTACAGTTATTGTTGTTATGTTCACTTTTGACATATTTTCATTTTAGAGGGGTTTAAATAGAAAAACAGGAAAAAAATGCTTTTTAATTAAAAATAGAGATTTTACTATTTTTGATCCGATTTCAGCTGTTTATAAATACAAATTAGTCCAGTCAAATTAGGTTTTCATCTTGCATTAAATCATGTAGTTCCAATTTTTTCAGGAATGTGTAGGGGGTGGTCCCCTGAACAACGCCTAATAAAGTCCCATCGATTTCAGGCGCCGCGGGACGGGGGAGGGGGGGCAAAAGGTCACATTTTTCAGTTTTTGGCGTTTATCTTGAAAACGGTACGTCGCACAGAAAATAGTAATCTATTCAAAATTAAAGCTGATAAAATTATCTTTTAAATCATATATATCTTGTTTCAACCTAAGTGTTACCGTTTTTGAGATATGAGCCGTTGAATATTAAAAAATGAAAAAAAAGGGGCAGTGGTTCAGGAATCTCGTCAATCTTTCTCTTCTAACTCTTTTCCCTTCGATTTTAACGAAAACTCGGGGGAAATAAAGTTGTAGAGCGAAAAATGTCCTTAAAAAATGAATGTAGTTATGCTAACTTATCTTCACCCCGTAAATAGTTAGAGCGTTTTGAAGTTTAGGGACGCTTTTCAACATTTTACTAGTAAAATGCTTCTTGTGACTCAAGTTTTGTTTCCAAGGTTTGTAACTCTCTTGATCACTTTGTATGCTGTTTAATTAGATAAGTATAGTAATTATAACCCGTATTAATAATGAATTATGTATACATGTACCAAAATCTATATCTCGCAATATATAGAAGGACACTTGTATTAGAGAGGAGGAAGTAATAAATCAATTTAAGATGTATAAAAGTTGTTCATAAAATCAAAAATTGGGTATCAAAAATAGGTTCAAATAACAATACTAACATTGAATATATGTATACAATTCATTTCATCAACTGCTTTTTCATTTGTTAAAAGCTGTCAATCTGATACTTCAATCAAATTGCTCAAAGTCTTCTTGGATCGGAACACTGTTTGTACACGAGCCTTGACTGTGCTGCACACCAGGGAACAGTTGGTCCTGGCTCTCCGACAACCACACATCGTTCCGCAGCCAGTGGTACAGCTGCAGAAGAGTGTGTTGAGGACAATGTCTGGTGCCAAAGGGGGTTTTGTCTTGATAGGAGTAAGGTGTCCACATCTTTTCTCGTCCAGCACCAACTTTCATGTAGGATGGATTCGTTCCCCAACCATTGCTGCACCTCCAGAAACACTCTGTATGAATGTTGCATTGCAGCATCTGTTGTGGGCGGCAAAGCGCGCAGGTTGGCTTTCATTATTGCAGTGGATTTCACGAATCACGAAGCATATGTATCAGTGAACAATATAGAATAAAATAGATTAGAATTGTAGCTAGTTGTATTTAATAATTATTGAATACTAATTATTGTATTATTAATAATATTACGATAGCGTATTAGTAAATATTAATTAGTTAAAAGAATTATTAAATTTACTTGGGGTCAGTACGGTCTAAGAAAAATTAAAGGTACCTGTACTGATTGTGAATATACTTATTTAACGGGGCCTGGAACATGAGCAGGAACATTCATTCCCCCAGCTTCAGCAATGTCTCCTGGTGAAGATTTGGGGTCATAAAACAATTTTGCGATGTTTGCTGTTTCATTGGCATACCGCTTGAAACATTATACTATTGCCTAGTGTACCGTTTTCTGCACTCCACATGGTCGACACCACCTTTCAATCTTCGGAACGAATCATGTCTTTCATCTCTTCGTGTAAGATTAGCACTTAATAACGTTTTCATCCCTTTATCACTCTCTTGACTTGCACCTTCTTCAGCTGTTTCATCACAAATTAAGCACTTTTCACTCATTTTGAACGACCTATTATTGTAATAAAAATGTTGTATACGATCATAACTTGGCGCAAACGCTTGAGAGACTGTTTACATAGAGTTACAGACGTTGGAAACAAAACTTGAGTCACAAGCAGAATTTTACTAGTAAAATGTTGAAAAGTGCCCTTAAACTTCAAAACGCTCTAGCTATTTACGGGGTAAAGATATATTAGCATAACTTCATTCATTTTTTAAGGAAATTTTTCGCTCTACAACTTTATTTCTCACGAGTTATCGTTAAAATCGAAGGGGAAAGAGTTAGAAGAGAAAGATTGACGAGATACCTGAACCACTGCCCCTTTTTATTCATTTTTACTTTCTCATGTAAAGAGAAAGTATTGTGATGGCGCGAAAATTCTATTTTAATGGATTTACACGTTTTGAGGTCCCCTGAGTCCAAAAAAGTGGTTTTTAAAAAATGTCTGTCCGTCGTCCGTCGTCTGTGCAGACGCCTGGAGCCTAAACTACTGGGCCGATTTTGACGAAATTTGGCATACATGTTCAGAAAAATCATACCCCGATGCGAAATCGAGAAATTAATTTTAGCTCAAAATTTGGGGGCGCTACCCCCCAAAAACTCTGAAAAAACCTGAAAAAAAATTATTTCTCAAAAACGTTTCCGACGATTTTGATGAAAAAATTCTAAAATGTAGTCCATTTAAATACGAATCTAACTATATAAGCCTTTTTCCCGGGAAATATCTAGATCCTGAGAAAATAGCTTAAAACGCGGACGGAGGGAGCCCGGGTTCGATTCCCCGCCCAGGAGAAGTTATTTTAATGATACATTTCGATGAAATGTTCAATAATAATTAAATGTACATACGAAAGCTAATAAATGGAAAACACTGGGCTATGTAATTATGAACTCGTATAAGAGAAAGTTTGTCTGAGTTGTCTAGGACCGATTTTTTAATATTCAACGGCTCATATCTCAAAAACGGTAAGACTTAGGTTGAAACAAGATGTATATGATTTGAAAGATAATTTTATCAGCTTTAATTTTGAATAGATTATAATTTTTTGTGCGACGTATCGTTTTCAAGATAAACGCCGAAAACTGAAAAATGTGACCTTTTACCCCCCCTCCCCCCTCCCGCGGTGCCTGAAATCGATGGGACTTTATTAGGCGTTATTCAGGGGACCACCCCCTACACATTCCTGAAAAAATTGGAACTACATGATTTAATGCAAGATTCGTCGCCATTTTGAGCTAATTTGACTGGACTAAATGTGTATTGGTCAAGAATAAAATGCACGCTCAGCTCAATATATCAAGCAGACAACTGCATTGCACACCTAGTATATACTTATTATATAATACATAATGATATAAGAAAAGATAGATTAAATAGAAATAATAAGAATTAGAAATTTATAGGACATAATTGGAAGATAAAGAAATATAATGGAAGGAAATAACAGGAAGTTAATTTTAACAAGGAATAATAAATAATTGCATAGAAGAAGAGGTTTGAAACGCGGTAGGTGATTAAATTTAAATTAACTATTATCTGGTGTACGTGCGTGTGGGCGGGCGTACGGGGGATGTATGTGTAGAATATTCGAGCTCAATGCTCAATAAACCACATATTCCAATAAACCACTTATTTGCTTAACCACATATTCCAGTGTAAAATTTTATTAATGAGAGTAAAAGTAAAATTATACTTAGTTTTTACGTTCCCTTCTAGGTATCACTAGGTTTATATATTTTTTTTAAATCCAGTTTATTGGATTTTTTAAAAAAATTTCCTTTCTTTGTACAATAAACTTTAACCATTTAAAGAATTTTTAGCATTCCTAGAAGTGCCTTAGAATTTTAATAGGTCAAATCTATTTAAATGTATTTACGATAACTCGAAAACTAATAAACGGAAAACAACACGGGCTAAGTAATTATGAACTCGTATATGAGACAGTTTGTCTGAGTTGTCTCGGACAGTTTTTTTTAATGTATTTTCATTGCATTTATGTCCGTATAGTCTTTTTTTTTTTTGGAGAGGTAGGTACGTTCTCTAACTCATAGATGACATTTATGTCGTCAGGAAAAAAAGTGTTTCAAATGTGGCTGTACCAGATGAAACTCAAAACTTCTACAACACAAAGGAAAGTTTTTCCAATGTTTCATCATCTCCCCTTGTCGGAATGTTTCTTTGTTCTGTACGTTAATAGGATAGGGGGGAAAGAAAAATAAGCGTTGGCTGTTGGCGTCACTACCATTTGTAGTCCCTTCTCAATACGAATGGCATTTTTTATCTTTGTTTATGAGATTTTAACATTAGATTACTTACAAATGCAGAAGCTATTGTTTTTTTTGTTTTATACTTGATTAAAAAAAGCCCTCTCAAACCTTACCTCAAAAAAAAAAATTATAAAAAAAAATGATAATAATATAATACTATTAAATTGTTGGATTTTTAAATTATCATATGACTCTCAAATATGATTAATCGCTAAAACACAAAAATAGTTAAAAGTAGCTCAAAGCACAATAAAACTGAAGGTAACCGTAAGATAGAAAGACACAAGGATCACTACTCTGTTGTTGTGTAGGGGATGCTCTGAAGTCTGAAGTTTAATTTGGTTGCCGAGTGATGTCTCTAGTAGCGTCACCACGCACAGGCTGCTTGTTTGTTTGTTGTTATGTTAGTCTGCGTTATGATGAATACCGCTCAACAGAAAGCGTTTTGTGTAATCGAATACGGAAAAACCCAGTAGGGCAACGGCAATCCAACGTCCATTTTGTATTTGATTAAACTAAATACTTTCTGTTGAGTGTCTGTGGTTGTCATCTTAACGCAATCTAACAACAAAAACAAGCAACCTATGCGTGGTGAAAGACGCTACAAGTGACCTCTCTCGACAACTAAATGAAACTTCAGAGCGTCCCCTACACAACAGATATAGTTGCGCTATCTGTTGTTTAGTTGCAAATATATAGATTTTAAAAATTGTGGTATTCTTATGAAATCAACCTGTATATAAATAACTTGAAATAAGTGTTCAACAATTATTTTTGAAAGCTAATTTTATACTTATAAGACATAAAATTTTCCAAATTTTAAATTTAATAAAGTACATTATGAATTCTGTCAAATTTATTTTATCGTATTATCATGAGAATGGCGTGGGAGAAAACCACGTGTTTTGGCATTCTTCCCACAGGCTTTCCTTATTAAAATTTTCATTTTATGATTTTAATTTATTTTTTATTTTAATTTATTTTCAAGGTCTAAACATATACGAAAATAGTTTTAAAAGAACCAGTTGAATGTCTAATTGAGTATATTTTTCAAGTTAATCTTTTATTATATGGCAAAACTTCATAATAATTTGGATTGGTAGTCTGCAATCATATGTTTTAATATTATTATAATAATATGGTTAATTAATTTGGTCCTCGTAAATGTTTCTTTTTGCTCCCATGCATTATACTAATTGTTTACTTTTCTGAAATTCATTATTTCGAATGGAATAAATGTGCTATCTAATATTGAGGCTATTTACTTATCATGTGGAGTAACAGGCAAGTCCTCTTTTTTTTAGATTCGGCAATACTGGAAGCATTGCCGGAAGCATCTGGTATCAGTTATTCTTTAAAGAATAAATGATGTAGAAGAGTGACGTGTGTTTTCGACTTGTTTGTCTTTCGGTAGAATTGAGAGTGAAATAGCAGTATGTGGTAGGAAGAGTTCAGATAGGATTGTTAGGTATTTTCGAATATTTCGATTCATAGCTAGACTAAAATAGGAGACAAAATCTTTGTGGTCACAATTCGGATGTACTGGAGAGGCGTTTCCATTCTGCTTGCGGGTTTCCAAAATGTCCAAGTCTCTAGTTTCCTGATTTTGTCCATAATGGGATCTACAGTTAGCAGGATGTAAAGGCCCCTTGCCAAAACGGGAAGTTGACGGTTTTGACATTTCGTTTTGAAGCAAGAGACAATATCTCTTAATACGATGGAGGTTCGAAACTAGATCTACTCTGTACAGTGGATCCTTCATCCTACCCTCTCTGTTTGCCCGGGTTCCTTTCTTGTTTATTAGTCTCACAGACTGATAAAATTGGTTTTTGGGGTGAATATTCGACGTCATCCTTTGTGGTTTGCCTTCTCTATAATCTCTTCGAACTGTAGCGGTTTTCCTCCCTTTACTATTTCTCTGATGTTGTCGATATCGGCCACTGGAATTTTCTCATTTAGTATCTATAATAGGCCTTTGAGAAAAGGCCGAGAAGTTTGTGTAATTTCCTTCTAAACTCTATCATTTTAACCTAATAATTGTTCGAAATTTTACTTTTTTTTATTAATCTGAAACTGCTTTGTCTAGTTAGTAGTATAAACTTTCTCAATACAACGATCTTCACATTCATTTATGCGTCAAATATATTTAAGTTAGAACTATAATTATGTTGAGGTTTAAGAAAAACATATTTTTGTCTAAAAAGAATAACACAAACAGTCTCTACACGTAAATTTAAATGACTTTAATATCAAAGCAGCTTTTGGCCTTCAAAAGACCATTATCAGTGCCTATAAGAACAAACACAACAATTTTTCGAACTTAGCAAAAAGAACAGTACATAAAGTACATAAATACTGACAGACATAAAGAACAAGTAAGTTAACAATTAAAATTAGCAATTAACATGGCAAAAGAGTATACAAAAACAAAAGGTCAAGTAACTAAAATGTATAAACGTATAAAAATGTTTTTTTTTTAATTTTTCTCAAAACCAGAAACAAATGCATAATGTACTTTGCACGTTTCTGTGCAAAGTACATGCCTGTAAATTTAAAATATAAGTGCGTATAAATAAAATTGAAATTTGCGCTTACATAAATGAGACTATAAAAATCAAAAAATGGATTTTTGAAATGGAGCGACAGATTATTCTCCTTCAAGGTGGCCTCCATAGACGCTCCCATATCTAACATATTTGCAGCCTAGGATTTCAATTACATTTAACTTTGTTAAATATGACAGTCAAGAGTTACGGATATTCGCTTATGATACTTGGTTTGTGTAAATCACTAGAATTGATAAGACTAAATTCCAAATACTTTTTGCATTTCGTTTATTATAAACCATTGCAATAATCGATAAGATCAATATACATCATGTATCGTGTCTTATTTACATAAATAATTAAATAGAAAATAAGGAGAAAAACACAAATTATTATACCTACTTTATTTATTCATAATTATTTATACTCGTAGATGTAAACAGATGAAAATTGCAATTATATTCATTGAAGTAATGTCTACAATTTATGTAGTAAGTTATTATTTGATTTATTTCTATAAGTACGTCTGTAATTCACGACTAAGTCGTGTAATTGTGGAATTTATATCTCATTTACTTTTGTGTATTCGGTATAAATTATAGTTTATAATGTGCGTTATTTGCTGTTCAAGAATGTATTTGAGGAATGTCTGTAGTGCTCTAGTATTGTAGTGCAGAGGTTGTTGAAACAGGTTTGGTTTTTACCGTCCAGTTTTACAGGGCACCCCTTTCACTTGTCATTTCCGGGTCCGAGCTATTTGTCAACAGCACCCCCTCCCTCCTCTTTCTCTACCACAAATTTTCCTCCACTTCCTCTCCTTCCTTCCTCGCTGCGGGAAATGGAAAGTAATTATTTATCATCTGCTTCTCTTCCCGTACTGATGTTGTGGTGGGGGGGGGGGGGGGGGGTCCATCCCTAGGACATTTCTACCTTCATTAAATATAATATATTCTATTCTTTTATATTATATATGTATAGTGTGTGTGTATGTGTGTATGTATATATATTTACATACACACACACTCACAATTTTTGCGAACCAACATATTCTTTAAATCTCTCCTTTGATTTATTGAAATTTGGATTGTAGGTTATAATTAGCCCATTGTTGGCCCAATTTAATTTTAACCTTTTGCGCCCATTTTTTTTTCTCTTCCACATGCACACAAACTACATTATTTACACCTATATCTTCAAAAGTACTCATCTGATTTTTTATGAAAGTTGAATGGTTTGTCGAAAGTAGCCTACAGATAGCCCCAGATTAATTTCAACCATCTCCGCTCTTTACATTTTGCTAAAATGATACTTTAATTCATGTAAAAAATCAATAAAATTTGAAAATAATAATTAACAAAGTAAAAGTATAAAATTATTAAACTTTACGAAATAGGACTTGAAGAAATTATGTGCCTACTAATTGGCAGACTATTTATACAATATGTTAATATCCACTAGACAACTTTGGTTGTGCGGGTGGATTATTCACATTGAATAGCTAAGAACCTCCCAAAAAAATGCTCAAATACATTGACATACAATAGTACATTACGCGTCTAGTGGGGAAAATAGCATTTTGCATGCGAGTGTGGAGTTTGCACCTCAGCGATAGCGAGGTTAGTAAAACCACGTACCGTACTTTATTTACAATTGTTGGATTTTAATAATAAATACAGAAAAAAATATTAAATAAACTTCCTGAATTTAAGTTCGTATTTCTCTTTTGATAAAGATGACATTAATTCATTAGTTGTATTTTGTGCCGAATTAATTATTTCGGGAGGCGTATTATTCTCCTCATTTTCGTCATAATGACATAAAACAAACATTGTTTTTCACTAATAACTCAATATAAACCGTTACTTTAATTAAACAAGCAGCAAATTAGTTTGGTTAAATGTAAGCAAATTCGCTAATCGTGCGTTAAGGTGAAGAATTCCTCTTTTTTACCGCACTAGGGCGGAAAAAAGAGGAATTATGAAACGCGCATGCGCAATAAATACAAGTACGTAAAGAATCACTTTTTAAGCATCTAAACACAGATACAATGTTTATATTTCGTATCAATCGTAGATAAAAATATATGTATACTCAAGAACAAGCAGGAGTTTTTTTTTTATAAAGAATGACTTTTTTTCGAAAATCCAAAAATAAGAAACTTTTTTCCTCTCGGATACTCTATCTTGGGATACACTGTATATACTATGAACTATGAAAATAATTTATTAAAAGAGGAGCAAATAAAAGACTGAAAGTAGAGCCAGTTATCCTTTTGAAGTAGGATATCCAAAGATGGAGGCCAAGACAAACTGAGTTGAAGGATGCTTCTCTCCTGAGTCAGCATGTGTGTGTGTGTACGTCTACGTAGTTATACGGTGAGAACCATGTTTCACCTTTAAGGGTGAGCCACCTTTAGCCTATAGAACGCACTTGATCCTATTATATTATTATTAAACTTAATCCTGGAATAGATATGGTGGTTAGAAGAGCTAAAGTTTTAAGGGTATAGTAATTATAGGATGAAAATTCTCAAGCTCAAGATTGAAGTAACTCTACTTACTTTAAATTAATATGCTTAATACGGGTAATTGGCGTCGTTATTATACATTATGCTACTGAGAAACATATTGCATATTCATCTACTTAAATGGGATTATAGGAGAGAGCTTATAAAAGAAAATTTGATTCAGTCATTATGAATCATGGTACTCTATTTATTAGATTATATTATTATAAATTATTCTAAAACCAGGAATTGTTTGGTTTATCATTAATTATGAAATGGCAATGTATATTGGTCTTAAGTTTTAATATACTATGTGTAAATCTTAAATTCACATTCTAAAATTGCCTTTTAGCCAGCGATAGTAAGCTTGTCTATTATCATATAACCAACTTATCCTATTAGTTTTCTTCGAGCTGTAAAAGTGCTTAAGGAACTTGTTGACATATTTTGGGTTTTAGACTAATATCGGCTTCGTGGATAGATTTTTAAGCAACAGTCGCAACTTTAGCTTCATTTGTCCTAGAAAGACAACATCGGCTAATTTCAATATGACCAATCTTTCTGTATTGATATTGATCCCGTATTTATCTTAGTTAATTTTCTTCGAAAGTTGAACCTAAAACCATTGCAGATGGAACTTCACCTTTTATTGTGCCTTTCAATGTTTATACGAGTATTATTATCGTTGTTTCATTTCTTTTTGCCTATGTTTATTAATGTTTAAACTTTTCTATAGGTGTTATTATTGAGATTTGTCTATTCGATCTTGATTAATTTTTTGTGAGAGCTGTGTTTATTTTATCATGATATATACAAACTATCAAAACCCTATGAAGATAAAGAGTAGTAATGTGGGAAACTTATAGTCTTGGGCTTTAGCTAGAAGTTGTTGTATAACTAAGATGGCATCGAGGATGGAAGCGTTTCTTTTAATGTCAAGTTGGTCGTTTTGGGAGAAGGAATCAAGTTGTAGAGTTATCCTTCTTGTAATGATATTCAGGAGATGCATTAGGCCTCGGGTACGATACGAGCGGTGAGTGGTGCGTCAGAGCGGTAAGCGGCTACGATAAGAGCTAAAATAATAGGCTGTGGTATTTTCCTTCAGTATCATGCCATTGCCATGTTTACGTGTCGAGTGTTTCCAATCGACTGAAAACACAGTACGAAAATTAATGTGTAGGCCGAGCGGGTGGAGGTAACATTATTCGCTCGCAGACGACTATTGTCATAGCTGGCCGTCCTCTACTTCCATTGTACTCAATGTAAACGTAAACGAAAGCGGCACCGCTCTGCCGCCCACCGCTCAAAGCTCGTACCTGCTCGAGGCTTTAGTTCTTGGTGTCTAATTTATCTCCTTTTTTTTAAAAAAAAGTTTAGATTTATACCAGTTATCAGGAAGATCCCTGCATTTATGCATTGGCAATAAAACCCCCTACACACTGGCCGACACGACTGTTGGCCCCGACCAATTCATGTTGTGGCCTTGCCTACTCACACCCCGACCAAACAAGCCGACTCGACTACCAGTCCAGTTTAGCAGCAGGGCTCGAGGTGTCGTGGTTGTAAAATGGCTCTATATCTGTTTAGACACCAAAAAATAGGTGTGGCTCTAAGTGCGGTGATACTTATAGATAATATATTATGTAAAAAGAAGAGAAGTGTAGGATGTAAGAAGTGGTTGCAGAAGATAAATTATTTCACCCCTATGGGACTTATAAATGATTTATGCAAAAGGATTACCGTCATTTTATGAGGATGGATGAAAATTGTTTTGTGGAACTACTTGGTATGGTCAAAGTCACATCAAACTGATCAAACGGAAATGAAGCTGAGGTGAAAAGGTGCAAGTCGTACTGTCGGACCTACCAACAACGCTACACACACTCCGACCCAACAAAAAAAGTGGTGGGGGGTCAGTGGTTGGATGGTCCAGCCGACCTGACCGCCCGACCGTCGGCCCCGACAGAATTCATACCCCGACAGCGCTGCACACGGGCCACCAGTCGGGTCCGATGGTCTTAGCCCCGACCGTCGGGCATTCGTGTCGGCCTCAGTAAGTAGGGGGTTTAAAACTCGACAAGACCCCGGCTATTCTAGTCCTCCCGCTTTTATTTTCTCATTTACGACTCCGTCCAACCAATTCCAGATATTGTACTTTTTACCCCGAATTCTGCTTCTTCTATCATTACATGATCTATACGTTGTGTACTCTTTTATTTATTTATTTTTTTTTCACTTCTATTACTATTCATTTATTTTCTCTGATTCCTTAGTTATACTGTATAAATTTGAGTATTATATATATTTATATATATATATATATATATATATATATATATATATATATATATATATATATATATATATATATATATATATATATATATATAATATGCACATTAGCTTTAGTATGGCATTTGAATTTCTTTGGATATTGCCATCTTCATTCATTTAGAGCTATGAATATTTCTGCTTTCACTGTCTGTGTCCTGTGTTAACAATTCAGCACGTAAAGACATCTCTAAGAAGCTATTTTTTATTTGAAATATTCCATTTCCATTTGTGTGTCCATTTTGAAGAATCTGGATTATTAAAAAATGTATTTATTCCAAATAAATTATTGAACTCTTTCATAGACTATTTCTATCAAAGAGTTCTGTGAGCAGTTCTTTAGTAAAAACATTTAAAAGGTACTTGGTGTAGTATTTGAAGAGTCGTTCTTTGTTGGGATAGTCATGTTTCACGTAATTTAATGTCGCAACTAATGTTTAATTGAAAACTTTAATTTAAAAGATGTCCTATTAAAAATGGTCTTAGCTGTTAAGAGTTGAAATTAATTACATGTCCTCCTAAGTAATGAAAATGTAATAATAAATCACAGAAGTTTAAGAAAACGGTTAGCTCAAAAAGTAGCTTTTGGGCAATGAACAAACCTTCCCGGATAGTCCTTAATAAATCTGAGAAAATTGTCGGGCAGAAGCTTTCCTTTAAGATTTTTTTTTATAATGAATGAATGAAAAAGAGCCCCCAGTTAGTAAATCTTTTCAGAAAAAGGAAAAGATTTATTTTGAAGTAGGAAGGAAAAAAAGTTGTGGGTTAGGAGTGACTCTCAGAAAGAATAATGACTGTTAGAGTCCTTCAAGGATAAGGAGAGGAATCTCTTGATCATAGTATATACTGGAGGGCACATCCTTCTTAAAGGAGTATCTGAGGGAGGCGTCTTGGTCCTACCACTCTACACTCTTTAGAATCTCTCACTAGTAACCTAGGTCTTGTGTGGGAAAAACCTACTTTTTTCCTAAAAGCGAGAAAAGGAACATTGATAATCTAAGGGCTAAGATTTTCTCATTCGATTCCGGCTGAAGGAAAGAAATCTCAGAGTCCACTCTTAACTTCTTGGGAAAGGGAACCTAAGGGTTTCAGAGGCTTTAACCCTTAAGGCTGTGAAAACCCCAATCCCTTCATCAAGATTTTCATCCGAAATCCTTTTTTTTCCTTGTGACCTCCCGTACAAGGATTTCGGAAGGTCCTAGTCGTCTGTAGAAATCACTTTCTCCTCAAGGATATCCTTGCCTTAACTCCTAACTTCGACACAATCAGCGCACGTTTGAAACCCTTTATTTTTCCATCAAGGCGACATGCAATCAGATGTAATTGTAAGATTTCCCACCATCTTAAACCCTTGAGCCTTCAGACTTGAATTTTCAAAAATGTCTCTTCTCCCCTCGTCTTTTGAAGTAGCTTTTTTGTTCCTGATTTTTCCGCCTCTATATCTTAAATCCCTCACAAAATCTGCACTCGATTGATTTTTTACTGTAGTATTGTCTTTTCTGCTTTTAATTTAATCTCTAGAGCATCAAGTTTATTTGTTTTCTTTTGTTAAATAAATAAATATTTAATCTTTTATACTTTATTTACAAAATAAATCCTAAATAAAAAACCAATATACATTTATCTCTTTACTATAATTTTTTTAAAAATCTGACCTGTTTTTCTACCACTGTAGTTTACTATCCTTACAATGTCCATCTGATTACTAATTTTAACGAGTTCATTTCTTTTCCCAAACCTTATAAAAATTCTATAACTTTCCTCAGGACTATCAACGCTCTGATAAAAACATTTAATTATTGATAGTTAGATCTAAACTTTAATAGTCGACTTTTAATTTCTTTGGTAAAAGTTTGTTTTTTCTCCAGGAAATTTGTTGAAATTTAAAGTAATTAACTTTAGAACTGAACTGTCCATTATATTGTTTTTGGCGACTTTAATTTGGTCAAAACCTAATTAAAATTGATTGTTTTAGTAAACTGATAAATTTATTTTTCAGTAGGTTTTTTATCAAATTTCTTTTTGCTCGAGAACTTTTACTTGAAAAACGTAGCTATAGATTGTAACAATCTTTATCTACGATTGAGACGAAATATAATCATTGTATATCTGTTTAGATACGTAGAAAGTGATTCTTTACGTACTTGTATTCATTGCGCATGCGCGTTTCATAATTCCTCTTTTTCCGCCCTAGTGCGGTAAAAAAGAAGAATTCTTCACCTTAACGTACGATTAGCGAGTTTGTTTTCATTTAACAAAACTAATTTGCTGTTTGTTTAATTAAATTAACTGTTTATATCGAGTTTTTAGTGAAAAACAATGATTGATTTATGTCATTATGACGAAAATGAGGAGAATAATACGCCTCCCGAAATAATAAATTCGGCACATAATACAACTAATGAATTAATGTCATCTTTATATCAAAAGAGAAATACGAACTTACATACAGGAAGTTTATTAAATATTTATTTCTATATATATTATTATAATCCAACCATCGTAGATAAAGTACGGTACGCAACTCGTGCGAAAACTGCATTTTGCTTTGCTCGTGTGGTTTTACTAACTTCGCTATCGCTCGGGTGCAAACTCCACACTCGCATGCAAATGCTACTTTCCGCACTAGACGCGTAATGTACTTTTAGTGGTTGATCATTCACCAAAATTTACTCTGCCTGTTTAGACGCTCTCAGGCTCTGCTGTTAACCTTTAAAAAAGCTTATGATTCGATTCTTATGTTAAAACTAACACTAATGGCCGTATCAAATTGATACCGGTCATACTTATGTATTTCCGTTTACACAAATTTCATTAGTACGATAAACAGGGGGTACTCTGATGCGGAATCAGACTCTTTTGTCGGTATTTTTAGAGGATCAGGTCTGCGACTTAAGTGTGAATACCTTAAACATAATAGTAGAAAATATACTATAAGCCATTTTTTTTTTTTATATCTTGTAAACCTTTGTCATAAGAACCAGAATCCTTGATACCGTTGATTCTGTCCTATAACCTAATATTGTTATTAATTAGGACTTAAAGGAAGAAATAATTGTAGCAATACAATCAAATATTATTTACTTTCTAATGAAAAACATCCAATCAAATTGTAAACAAAATTATAACGTGATGACTTTATAATTACACATATTATTAATAACGAGCCATTGAGCCCGTGGCAAAGAGCTTAATTTTATATTTTGGAAAAAAGTAATTTTTAAGTAAATAAATTTAGATATGTTATTATATCTAGTTGAAGACCAAATAATCAAAACATACATTTATTTTTATTGGAATAAATGTGGTTGCCATAAGCTTAGCAATAACAAATCATTTCGAGGTGAGTTGTCACCGTCAGGACACTACTCAATTATATTTAAATAATAATTAAAAAAAAAAAAAATGTCATTTATGAAAAATTATAATAAACTATTTCTAAGATTAATATTGTTTAATGTTATTAAATATACCCTTTTGACATGTTTATTTTAAAATTTGAACCTCTTAGAAAAATATTTTTGTTTTTCATTTTATATTATATTCCGTTCGATTAGTATAAAATGTTTATTATTCAATAACTCTCTTTAGTTATTCACAAGAGTTTTTTTTATATAATTTCTCAATTTTTTCCCTTCAATTTTCCTAAAATAATTTCGATGTATTCTTAAATATCTTAGTGCTTGAAGTTCTGAATTGATCGATAAATATCCCTTCTTTCTACCTCCTTGCTATTTAAAAAAATCAAAAATTGCCATTTTAAGAGTATAAAATTGCCTTTTTTTTAAATTATCCCTTCCTCATTTTTTTTTCCTTTGTCTATCTCAGCGAGAAAGTAAATTGCCTTTTTGAAGGTAAAGAAAAAAAATCGAATTATTCGTCAGAAAATTCTTTATTTTAAAGACAAATTGTCGCTAAGCCTTCCCTAAGGCAATTTTTCGCTCTTACTGAAAATTATCCTTTTTAAAACTTATTTTTTAAACATTATAGACTTTTACGTCTTATTTTATCATTAAATTTCACCGGATTATTTTCTTGTTGCTTTTTTTTACATTTAACCAAGAATATCTATTAAAAGAATTTATTTTTAAATCTTTTATTATAACCAGTTTTATTTTCCTTCATAAAGTTAATAGGGATATATAATATTTACATTAATAGGTATTAATAAAAAAAAATACTAAAATAAAAAATTTTCCCTGGAGAGACTGTTTCATTGTATTTATTAAAATAAAATGTTTTTTAAATATTAATTAATGAGAATAAGTTTATATTAAGAAATAAAAAAAGGCCGATTTGTGTGCCCATAGCAAATTTGCGTCCTATTATTGGCTAAGTGGCCACATAATTAATTTTAGACTTTCAGAATTGCTTCGAATATAAAAAATAATTAATCAAACGTATGACACATTGCTTCCTCGCTTTTAATAATTTTATGCTTTTACAGCCCATTATTGTCAAATTTATTTGACCCCTCGAATTTTTTTAAACTTTCAAAATTGTTTTGATTTTTATATGAATTAAATTATCAATTTAGCAATATTTAAAGAGCGCAGACGGTTGAAATTGATCTGGAGCTATCTACGGGCTACTTTTGACCAACCATCCAAATTTCATAAAAATCAGTTTAGTACTTATGAAGATATAGGTGTAAATAAATGTATATTTGTGCGCATTTGAATTAGGATGCGTTCACTAGATCCAAATCGGGAAAACCGATAGGAAAAAGGATTCCATCAGCAAATTTCTGGTTCGATCAAGGATAATGCGTAGAACGCACCACGTGATTCCTCCTGTCTATAGCATTTATGCAGCGTGGAAAGACTGTCCGGGCTGGCCCACTCGGGCTGGTTTAGTGTTTGTCAACCAAGAGGGTATGAATTAAAGTATCAATTTAGCAGCATTAAAGAGCGCAGACGGTTGAAAATAATCTGGAGCTATCTGTGGGCTCCTTTTAACAATCAATTCAACTTTCATAAAAATGATATGAGTACTTTTGATGATATAGGTGTAAATAAATGTATATTTTTGTGCATGCGGAAGAGAAACAAATGGGCGCAGAAGGATGAACTTATATGGGAGCAACAATGGGCTTTTGAAATCGGAGGCATAAAAATATTTCATTCTACAGAACGATCATAAACTTTCCCTTACCCTCGGTATACTCGGAAGCAAAATGAAATTACCTTTAAGAAAATGAAATTGCCTTTAAAAAATGTATCATTTTCGAACTAACCATTTTTGTATATGTTGCAGGACCCAGAGGCAAGCTATGATGTCAATGGTCACGATGAGAACCCTTCCCCTAGATATGACTTAATAGACTCCAATAGACATGGGACCAGGTGTGCCGGAGAAGTTGCAGCGGTCGCAAACAATTCACTATGTAGCGTTGGCATCGCATACAGAGCTTCTGTTGGAGGTTAGTATTTTAGTGTAGGTCTAATCTGTATCGTATTTACCTTAATTTGGCGGGGTAGCCACTAAAAAGGGTTTGAACAGGCCTTGATTTACCAATGGGCAGACTAGGCAAATGCCGTGGGCACAATCAAATTTGGATGATCAAATCTTATGAAAAGGGAAGAATTGTCAACATTTTTTGCTCATCGACTCAGGCCACAAATTTGGGGTGCCTATAAGAAGTCGCAAGTTACCTGACATCGGGGCCTGGGTTTTAACACTACGTGATTTCCATTATTTGTGCTTCAGTGTTGTCAAGAAACAATAATTGTAGATAAAAGACTTCCTCCGTTAACCGCCTTCCACTCCAAACATGATCAGACACTTGATTCCCAATTCATGTGCAAACAGGCTTTACGATGTATTTACAGAAATGTACTCCGATACATTTTAAAATAACTCTAGTATAAATATGAACTTTTTTTTAAGTTTTTGGTAGTTTTCATACTACGGAAAGTTAAATTTTAATTTAAATCAAATTATAATGATTATTAACTACGGGAAACAGACAGTGAAAAATACACTCCTGTGCCGGGATTTGAACCACGGGCCTCTATATTTCCAGTATAGAGGCCCGTGGTTCAAATCCCGGCACAGGAGTGTATTTTTCACTGTCTGTTTCCCGTAGTTAATAATAATTATAATTTGATTTAAAATATGAACTTTGATGCACACTATAAATTTGACAAAGTTATCAAATTGACCCTCTTAAATGTTATTCAACTACTTCACTTACTACTACCGTTATGACACTGAAGACGACGAAATTTAAATGCGTTCCACTTACGCAAATTTTCTTCAATTGTCATGTTTTGTGTTTTTTGCAGATTCGTTTTTTAAATCTGAAAAAGAGTCAAATATTTCTTTTTAAATCTCGCTTAACAAAAGCTTGTCTTGGTTCTCCTGTTTCTTGGTATTCTCCTCTGTGGATTTGATTTTAATGGTTGATTTTAATTCATAACGACCTCAAAGTACCCTTTGTCCGTGAACTAGCCATTTCCCGATACAAATCCTTCCACGACTCCCTTTCTGACCATTCCAATCCACTAGTCCACAGTCTGTCTTCCCGGTCCATTCCTGACAATCCTCCTAGACGCCTGAAAAGGCAGTGGCCACGTGACCTCTTAGACAACTAAATATATTTATTTTAATATCATGAATTAAATTGATTAATTGTGCTTTATATTACTCATTAAAAATTTTTTCTTCTCAATTTAGTAAGTGCTATCACTGGATAGTTGCTTGCATCATGTCGTCTCAAGTCAAATATTCATAGAGATCTGTATTGCTTATAACAATGAAGTATTGTAGTTGCAGTAATTAAATAAAAAAGTTAAAAAAAAAAAAAGATTTTAATGGAAAATGCAATTTCATTACAATATTTAAATTTATTGCAATTTGATTGAAACGCCAGATTCTTAAGTGGTGTCGGCAGGCCACGTATACCGCTTTATTGTCTTGCACTATAATATAATCTTTGGCTCAATAAGCACGGTCTAGATATTCATGACGTTCAAAGAAGATGGGCACACATTGAGACCCACTCAATGTGTGCCCATATTTATCATTGCAGTTGTTTATATTGTTAATATGACATTGAGAATCCTAGGTGCTTCAGAATTTCAGCCTATTAATGTATTATTTCGATCCAAATCTTATGAATATGTATATTTCTACATATATTGAGGGCCTTGTGCATAATGGAGGTCAATATCTCATTAACGCCAGATTACCATACTAATATTGATCTCACAATGTCTCGGCTCTTTGATCTGGAACAAGTCCGCTTACCCGTATCATTATTCATTATAATGATGAAGCTGATTTCATGCTAAAGCTGGTATAGTTTTAGAGATTGCCTGAAGGATTGCAAGGTGCATTTGGTTATCTTTCTAGTCTCTAATCCTGTCCGATGAATGTAGAATGTGATTTAAATTATTGTAATTTGAATCGAGCTAGTTATGAAATGTAAATCGTGTGTAGCTTTCCTAGTCAAGTTGAAATTTTTAAACCCAATTGCTTTTTTACTCTTAGTTGCATAATTATCATCTGTCGCATGCTATTCTCTACCACAAAATACCCATTACATATTCCTTCATTTTCCCTTCGCGAAGTATGACTATGCTATTAAAAAGAACGAAGGAACAATTCTGGGTATTTAAACAGCAACTGCAGTTCTCTACAGATCAAAAGATTACACACTTCATTTACTGCGGGTTGTTCAAGTTATACTGGTTTGGCTAATCCTATAGGTGTGGTGCTTCTACACCACACATATCTTATCTTATACCAAAATGTATAAAAAATGTAACAGAATGATAACAAAATAAATAATGCAAAATACAATTCTAGAAAATGTATAAAGTAAAAGACATTCGAGAGATTTTTGTGTGGGATAATTCCTGTTTCAATTTGGACAAAATTTGGTGTGTAAAATATTAAACTTTTGTAGGATATAAATTGAAAAATATGAGTGTAGAACCTAGTTGGTACCAAACTACTTTGTAGACTTTAGCCAACAGTGACCTATATGTGGGAATTTATTTATAATAATAATAATAATCCCAACAAAAACACTGGTGTAAAAAAAATAAGCCAAGTCTCGCGTTATGAGATCAATGGTTTAGCCCAGTCTCCCCTGTCCAAGTATGTTCTACTAGGTCTAATGTATCCTGTACAAGTAAATGATGTTGTATGTCTGTCCCCTCTCTATTCTCTGTCCCTCAAAAACATAAACTTTTCTTTTTAAAATCACTCCACACGTTTAAATTTAAAAATATTTTCTGACTTGGAAATTACACCGCACAGTTTCTTGTCTTTATTTAATTTATATTTTCCCCAAGGTTTATATTAAGCTTTTTTTCTTTTAAATAAAATGGTATGCAGTTTCGTTCCACTTACGCAAATTTTCTTCAATTGTCATGTTTTGTGTTTGTTGCAGATTCGTTTTTTAAATCTGAAAAAGAGTCAAAGGGTACAACTTTGTACCCTGGTGCTGCGTAATTGCTAAGTCGTGTAGAGTTATTTTGGAAATAAAAGTTTGACTTTTTGAGGGACAGTAAATATAGAGGGACAGACAATCAACATCACTTACTTGTACTCATAAATTGAACTTACTTGGACTAAACCAATGATCCTACAACGTTTTCGCGACTTATTTTTGTTTACACAAGTGTTTTTGTTGGGATTTCACTTCTTTTTGTAAGTAATTTTCGTTTCTTAGCCTATTGTTGTTTTTGAACACGTAATATGTACATATTATATACGAGATAGAAAAGAGAAAGACAGGACATATTAATAAATAATTATCATTGTTTGGAAGAAAGGGTTTGAATCAAAAAGACAAAGTATGGCAAAGTATGTAACGCGTGGGATGTTCATATTGAACTAAACAATTATCTGGTGTACGTGGGCGGACGAGCGAGAAGTGGATGTTTGCAATATTCAAGCTCAATACTCAATAAAGATCAATCACTCTTTTATGAAATTATACTAATGAGAGTAAAATAATAATTTAGTTTCAATGATCTCTACTAGAAAGCGCTAGTAGCGCAAGTTAAATTTCAAATTTTTTGACTTTATCATGTCTTTGCTTTGGCACATGAACTCAAAAAGCGTTACACGGAGGTGTGCAATCAAACCTGCCCGCTCTAGGTAGGGTCCCCCCTACCGTGCTCGGTAGGGCCTACACGCACCCCTCCCTTCACGATCGGCTGCCCCCCCCCCCCCCCCCAACCACAAGTTCTGTTCTAATCCTCCGATTTGCACCGCACAAACGCCACAACCCTTAGAATTTTATTTCTAATAAACTTACATACATTAAATTGAATTTTTACTTTATTATTTTGTATTTTTTGTTATACTATAATGTTTTGCATTTATTATAAAATATGGGTGAAGAAGCTAAAAGATTACTTCTTATTGAACTGGAAAAGAAGAAAAGTACTTTCTTTCTTCGTGCACAACATATTATGGTCGATTTAATTCCTAATTTACAAACGCAAGAATCTGCACGCTCGAATTTTTGACATTTTCATGTCTTTACTTTGGCACATAAACTAGAAAAGCGTTACCAAAAAATGACACTAAAAAGCGTTACACAAGCGTTACCAAAAACGACAGCAAAAAGCGTTACATGAAAATGTCTCTCTGTCTTGCAGACTCGTATGCAAGAAGTTTTTTTTTCAATATTTTGAAAGGTTTTTCTATTTCCCTTGAGAGGGGCAAAGAACCAAATTTATAGGATTCATATTTTTTCCTTTATTTGTACTTTAAACTCTATATACAAAATTTTCTAGAATTGCCAAAAGTGACATAGAATTATAACGAGTCAATAGATCAGTGACAACATATCAAAACTTTAGGCCCTTATATCTTACGAACTATTATAGTAGAGATGTGAAATTTTTATTTCTGGGTCAGTTTGTTATGAAATCTAATTTAAAATTAATTTTACTTATCACCTTATATTTAAAAAGATAATAGAGGGGGTCCTAAATGCTTTGAGTTGGTTCCGGTAAAGGATGGTACGGCTGTGCTCAACTTGACCGGTGCACTGCCGTGCCCCCAGATAATACTACCCGGTAAAGATGGTTTTTCTT
Source organism: Gerris lacustris (assembly GCA_951217055.1). Classification (NCBI taxonomy): domain Eukaryota; kingdom Metazoa; phylum Arthropoda; class Insecta; order Hemiptera; family Gerridae; genus Gerris; species Gerris lacustris. The sequence continues at coordinate 48,083,859 of OX578283.1, forward strand.
CAACCTTTTCTCTCCTTGATCACGATCTTGAATCTTGATGAGGTCACTTAATCCATTTACTTTTCACGGCACCTTTCGGTTTCCTTTACTTACTTATAAAGTCTTGAGTATTTTCTTGACGCATACACTGGAGAAATCTGCTTCGCATTTTTATGGTTATAGCACATGTTTCCATCTCCCAAAATATGGAAATTTATTAAATCCACATTTTATTCGACATAAAAAAAAATATTTTTTCCATACATACATTTTAAGTAACTAGATTGGAAAAATGTACATTTTTCTCCTCTGCCTTTTTTACTTTGAAAAAGAGAGAGAGAGAGAAAAAAAAAATCTATAACGTGGCTATATTATTTCAGATTATAAAACGATCAAATTTTATGAGATGCGCTTCTTCGTTTTACTTAGCACCTAAAACAGAATATTACGAATCCATTAATCTCTAAGTATAATATAGAATTAAAACCTAAAGTGGTCTGATTCTATTTTTCGATGTTAATTATAATGATATCCATATTTGTATAAATCAGAGGCTGCAAGAGGCTTAATTTACAGTAAGCGGAATAAGGAGATCTATCAGTTGTGCTTAAGACAAAGACACGTTTTTTATTATTTATATTGTAGTTCTATGTTCAAGTTCTTGGTCCCCCGGTGGTGTACGTGTGCATCTTGAAATGAGTACCTCCCAACGTTTCGCATCTAGGGTTGGTTGTTACTTCCTTAGCACTTAGATTAGAACCTGAATTCTCTAAAGATGCTTCCAACACTGGAAGTGAAATGAGTACCTCCCAACGTTTCGCATCTAGGGTTGGTTGTTACTTCCTTAGCACTTAGATTAGAACCTGAATTCCCTAAAGATGCTTCCAACATTGGAAGTGAAATGAGTACCTCCCAACGTTTCGCACCTAGGGTTGGTTGTTACTTCCTTAGCACTTAGATTAGAACCTGAATTCCCTAAAGATGCTTCCAACACTGGAAGTGAAATGAGTACCTCCCAACGTTTCGCATCTAGGGTTGGTTGTTACTTCCTTAGCACTTAGATTAGAACCTGAATTCCCTAAAGATGCTTCCAACACTGGAAGTGAAATGAGTACCTCCCAACGTTTCGCATCTAGGGTTGGTTGTTACTTCCTTAGCACTTAGATTAGAACCTGAATTCCCTAAAGATGCTTCCAACACTGGAAGTGAAATGAGTACCTCCCAACGTTTCGCACCTATAGGGTTGGTTGTTACTTCCTTAGCACTTAGATTAGAACCTGAATTCCCTAAAGATGCTTCCAACACTGGAAGTGAAATGGACCTGCGCACCCTACTATTCCACCATACTAGGCTACCACTGGAAGACCTTACCTAAAAACGGAAACCTATACCTACGACCTACATACAATACGATCATATTCTATGAATTCAATTTATAGGCAATCTATAATACGTTAAAATAGACAAACGACATCTTACATCGCTGGATTTTGAGTTTAATGAGTTTATTAAGCCATTCAAACAAACTTTCTAGTAATGGACGAGCACATTTTTTTTCGCTTTTTTTTAATTAAGAAAGATTTATTAAAAAAGTTTCATTTTTTAGTTTAATTAGTTAGCGTAGCGGCTTTTTCGGGAAAAACTCCGCTGAGTAACTCAGAGTTAAAACACTTAAAAGGGAGTTTTAACTACTTCTACTTTTTATCGAGCGACTTTAATCTACACTGCTCGTAGATTTTTTCTAACTTAAATTAAAAATATTATTAATATTAAAAAAAAAATCCGTTCACAGACCATTTGGTTTGCACGAATAATTTTTAAAAAAATAATATATATATATATATATATATATATATATATATATATATATATATATATATATATATATATATATATATATATGTTCTTTCCGCACCAAATCAGGGAGTAAGTTAAATTAGTCGCGGATTTGATGCTGTTATTAAATGGTTGCCCCTTCTACAAATCACAAATTCAAAATTAAATTAAAGAGTTCCCCCGATTTTATATATAAAAACTTAGACATTAGATTTACCTAGACATTAGCATTAGATTTTCCCTTATATATATATATATATATATATATATATATATATATATATATATATATATATATATATATATATATATATATTATAATGTGTGTGTGTACATACGAAATATATTAAAAAGAGGAAGTATTGTGATAGCGTACAAATTTTAAGATCCTCTTAATCCAAATAATACGTTTTTTTTTTTTTTTTTAGAAGATTACTATCTGTCCCCAGTAATTTGTGCAGACGCGCACCTTAAGTACAAAATCGATCAAGTTGTATCAACGATTTAATCAAAGGAATTAATCTTACATCTACTTTATTGAAAAGTTCTTTTTCAAAATGTATAGGGAGAAGGAGAAAAAAAAGGGAGTACAAGTTAAGAACCATTGGAAAAATGTGTCGCTAGTTTCGTGTGGCAATTTCCTGCTCAAGAAAAAAAGACCATCACAACTCCTTCTTTACTCCCTACCTTCAGGATCTATATCCTCACTTACTGTTAAACGTAATATATATATATATATATATATATATATATATATATATATATATATATATATATTACTCTTTACACCTACCTTTTCTAACAATCTATAGACCCTATTAGCTACAAACCCCATACATTGTCGTAGGACAAAAGAGAAAAAACCTACTAGAAGCAGCCCTCAATTTTACAAGCCTCATAATTCTCAATTCTTCTAAGAAACGCAACTGATTTTTTCTAAAATAAGAAGAAAAAAAGTACTTTTCTACTATCCTTTATAAACTTACACAATTTCAATCTACACGTCCGCGAAATAAGGTTTAATGCAATAAACTACTTAAAGAATAGTACTAAAAAGTAACAAATTAGGATTGCTTTTTTCCTCCAATCTAAGTCCTCCAGTCTAGTACTAAATTTAGTCTCCAGCGAAGCGTTTCTATTTAGTTTTTTTTTTTTTTATAGTTTTGTATTAGAAAATTTTCCTAAATTGTTTAAAGCAGTTTTCGTCGTAAAGTGTTTGAAAAGTTTTTTTTAATTAAATAAAATTGTTTCATTATTTTTTTTTTTTTCCTTTAAAAAAGTTTTAATTATTTTAAAATGATACCACTTACAAACTAAACCCGTACAAAGTGACTGGACTATTTCCATCAACAGTATCATTTTTAGAACTTGTGTATGTAAAATTTATATTTTCTAGCATAGGGATTTAAGTCTATTACAAACCCCATAAACCCCCCCCCTTTTTTGGTGTCCATTTACAAAATAAAAAGTGTCATCTACAATCTATTCATCTTAAATATATATAAGATTGGAGTGGTGTCTGTACATTTATCCGATTGGGCTCAAATGTTGTATTTCCACTAAATGATTTGTTCTGAGTCCTGATTACGAATTTAAGTTTAGAGAATTTTATGTCTGTTTGTCTGTGCGTCATTCGCGGCCAAACGGGTGAACAGATTTTGTTGGTTTTTGGGTATAATATAAAGCTCAATTCTGCAGGAATATAGGCTTTAAACTTTTTAGTAGCTCTATATGGGGTGGAGAACGGGGCTTCTAAATTGATTTCAAAATTCTAATTTTTTTAAACAAAAATATTTAACCTAAGTTGAAGAAGGAGCTACAGACAATATTTTATGTTTTGCGAACATTGCTGTAGGAAGAACTGTTAAAGAAACACGTTTTTAAATAGCAGTCAAAAAATATTTCGATTTTTTTTTAAATAAATAAAGAAAACAATAGTTGATAAATTACACCTTACCATGGCTAAGCCTTTGCTAACATAATTATAACCACTTCTTTAAAACGCTAAAACAAAATCTACGAGTGTTTACGTAGTATAATAATTTTTATAATTAGGGTTTTTCTAAAATTTTATCCCTAAGGGAAACATAGGAACAAAGTAAGAAAAGAGGGGGAATTGAGCCCAGACTGATCTAAATTTAGGAAGTTAATACTTGAGAAAGGGCTACTTTAAAAAAGAATCTAGATATTCTCGCTTAGTAAATAATTTAAATGTTTCTTGGTGGTAGTTTATAAGCCTATCAAATTAAAAATAACACTCAGTAGCGAAGCACGGGTATCCAGCTAGTCGATTATAAATATATAAGCAATTGTTCTAAAAATTAAAAATCAGTTATATATGAACCATGAGTTCATAATTTTCTTGGTGTCAGACAATAATTTGTGGTAAACTGTTAAGATACCGTTAGCAGATATATAACATTATTTATACCTAAAAAATTGGGGGATCGTCTTAGCTAAGGGGTTTAGCGTCTCCAATAAATCATTGTAAGCAGGTTAGCGTCTCCCATAAAACATTGTAAGCAGTTCGATGTTCGATGGATGTAGGTGGGGCCCCCGGTAACTTCTGTACATACCTGCATATCTCGGAATATCTACACTTTTGAAAACTACTTGATTACTATACAAATAATAAGTTAAATGGGAGGTTAGAGACGACAGTCTGAACTCAAGAAACCAAGTCTAGAGAGCTAAGACCAACTTAAACCGAGATGGCCGATGGGACGCTACCTCAGCGCTATCGACTTTATCAAAATCACAATAAAAATACGTGTAACGTGTGGTGTCGCGGGACACCCGGTAGGAACGATGATCCTTACGCTTTTCATTAAATATAAATTTATTCTTCAGTCTTCCTTAGGTCTATAGGGTATTAATAAAGTTTATTGCTACTCCATGTCTGGCTATATTTCACCTCCTTTGAGGCATCCTCAGGCCTAAAAGAAGATTTTAAATTTATTTATCTACATCATCATTCACATTAACAAATATTTACATAAAAACTTTGTATTATTACTTCAATCCAACATAATTTAACATATAATTTTGTGACTTAACTTATACCATAATTATATGTATAACTATACACTAACCTTTATTAATCCTTCTATTATATTATAATATACATTCTTCTTTGAAAATCTAACAGCCAGTTATTTAACCGTGCGTCATGCGTCTACCTACAATTACATTAATTTGTCTGTTAAAATTTTTTTAAATATTGAACTATAATTTAAAAAGTATTTACCTTTTCATTTATTCCAATTTATCTTCTAAAACATGGTAACTTACACATTTCCTCTTTTCATATCCACTGTTCTCTATTTAATGTAATTTTTAATTATAAAATTATTAATTTTCTCATAGAGAAAATACGTCTTGAGTGTATTTATGATAAGACTGGTAAGTGATAAGACTGGTTGTATTTATGATAAGAGATCTTACATACTAAAATTTGCTCTACTTTTATGTTTTTCTTAATTGCCTACCATATCTTAAGTTAGGGGAATTTTCTAAATAATGTCAAAATTCTGACTATATATTAATCTAAAATTAGTTTTTTCCATGGTATATCTCAGTATTAGTATATTAATATGATATTATTATTATTATTATGATACTTCTTTATTTCTATATTAATTTAATAACTATTTATCTTTGTATCTTTTATTTATCCTTTTTATTTGACTGTTTTTATATCTTGTAGGATTGACATATAAAATTTATTGAATTCTTTAGTGTCCGTTTTAAAATTCATGGACTTCTCCTCCAAGCTAATATGTGCTGCTTCTAAATATTGTCTTTTATACGTGTTAATCTCTTTGTTCAGAATAATAGTATTTTCAAAATTCATTTTGTGTCCTTTTCGTTTTACATGGTCAACCAATGCCGTAGTGTTATTATTTTTGGGAGTTTCTATTCCTTCTGTATTATTTTTTAACTGTTCATTTTTATTTTTATTTTTATTTTCTAGGGTTTTTACATTAGCCATATGTCCTTTTAATCTATTTTTTAACGTTTGTTGTGAGTGTCCTATATAAACCTGTTCACAATCATTACATGGGATTTGATAAATAATATTCATTTGATCGTTCTTTTGAATTTTATCTTTTGTATTAGTTAGTGAGATACGGTCTAAAGAAAAAAACTAAGTTTTTACCAACTAGTTTCGTAAAAAACTAGTTTCGTATCTCACTAACTCTCTCATATCTACACTTTAACGGTTGCTAACTTAAAATTTAATTTTGTATTAGTGTAAAATTTATTTTGCATTTTATTCACCGGTTTCATACTAAAACATATTTCGTTGCAGTCAAAATCTCTAAAGGTCTGTTTAATTTTGTTACTTAATCCATGTATATATGTCAAAGATTTATAATATTTTTTAGGCGTTCTTTCATCTATTTGGTTTTCTGGTTTATCCTTTGTTATATTATCTAAATGTTTATACCAAAGTAATTTTTTATATATTATCGTCTTTATTTCTGGTAAAAAAGTGGGGTGGGTCAGTTTAATCGCGGTTTGAATTAGATTTGCTGCTGAGTTTGACTTTTGATAGTAAGCGTGTTTAGAATAGAAATTTAGGAATTTATTATTTTTAATACTTTTTTCGAACCATTTGGTTTTGACATTTCCTTCCTTATCCTTACTAATGGTCATATTCAAATAGTTCAACTGTCCATCTATTTCCTATTCATGTGTGAAGGCAATCTTAGGATGGAAATTATTAAATTCTTTTAATATTGTTTCTAATTCTGCATGTTTAATTATTAAAAATAGGTCGTCTATGTATTTAACTATTAATTTTGGTTTATGCGTTAATTTATTGAGAGTTGAATCTAGCAAATGGTTCATGAATATTCCGCTAATGTTAACTGATAAACAATTACCCATTTGCGTTCCTCCTATTTGTCTGTACAATTCATTATCATACAGAAAGTATGAGTTGTTACAGCAAAATTTAAACACTTCTAAAAAGGTTTGTTTGCATTTAATATTAGTATGTGGTAATATTTGCTCCCAGTTTTTTGCTATTAATTTATATACTTCTAGTAGTGGTATACTCGTAAATAGAGCTTGGACATCAAAGGAGACTAAAATTTATTTTTTAAAACTTCTGCATTTTTAATATCATTATTATTGTTATTATTAAGGAAATTAAACGATGAAGCTAACATCTTTGATAATTTTTCCCTTCCTAAAATTCCAATTTTACTTTTGAAGCTTACGTTTATGCGAGCGTTGTGCGCTTTACGTCAAAAGGCGGCTGTTGCTTGGGCGGATAACGTTGTCCAACGAACTCGTCCTGGGCATTGGTAAAATGAACGTCTGTACTAAATTTCAACTAAATCTGTCAACTTTTACTTGGAGTTATTGTTATCGGTCGATTTCGTTACGGGTCGTTTTTTTCGGATTCACTCCCGCGCAGACGGTGTAACATGCCATAAAGGAACTTCGTTCCAACAAAGAATACTAAACAATTTTAACTAGACAAGCAATTATATATATTCTGTTTGGCTTTTATTTAAAAAAGAATAATGTCTGAATCCTGAGTATTATAAACACAACATTTGTTTATTTTATTTTTGATAGCACTTGTTTAAGTTTACTTACATTTTTTATTGAACATTCTGGAAAACTTTTTATTACAGGTAGACAAAGTTCAATTACATAAAATAAATGTTTGAATGAAAGATGATTAATAAACATGTAGATTAAACTGATTGAGGAAATTTTTGTGGAATGCAAAGACAAGGTAAAAATCATTCTGTATACTTTAAATGAAAATGGGGGTGTGAACCGCGTCCCGTCTTACTTGAGGTCATTTTAACCCTTCTATATTTGCAGTAGGTCTGCGGTTTATTTATCTTTTCTTGTACCGAAAAAGGGAATTAAAACTTTATTTATCTACATGCCAGTACAAAGAGAAAGGAAAATACCTGTTTAATATACTCCCTGGTGTTGAGTCGATATTAAACCGTTTTTCCCATCACTTTAATGCTTTATTATTATAGCTAGTGCTAAAGGGTGTTTCTGAGGTCAGATTATTATCTGGTTCTTGTGCCAAAATGGGAGGTATTGGATATTCCAAATTCTAATATCTTTTTGAAGGAGGATTCGAATTGATATCGATTCCTGTTCTGTTTTGCCTGATCCTTGTTTGCAATAAACTCGATTTCCTCTAGATCGGAGTTAAACGAGAGATAAATCACATCGGTGTTTTGACTTGGCCCTGTCTGAAGTAAAGGGTTTTACGTTTAGTGGGAGGAAAGGTTTAAAACGAAAATGGCAGAAATTGATATCCCTGCAGGGAATTGGGGATCTCTTGGAAGTTTCGACGTTGTAACACCCCTTTCCATTGCCGGCATATTTGCTTTGATCTTTGTGACTTTACTCAGGCTGGCGGCACAATAACGTTATAAACCCTACTCCTGAGCTCAAGTTAATAACATGGGGAATGGTATGTGTTTCAAATACACTCGTGGCGCATGACTAAACAAAGTATTATCAGGAATGTTCACTTGTCAGAGCATTCAAATATTACATCATAATGTGCATTTCAAACGTACTAATTATTATTACATTTTAACTAACTTTATGATAAGTTTTGACCTTAATATATTCAGTAAAATCATTATTATTAGTTTGTAGTAGTCCCAGAAAGCACTATTTATTTAGAAAATCAAAATCTAAGAATTCTAAAATAGTCTACCAATCATTGTGCCTTGTAGCTTCGTCTTATTCTTGATTTTATGCTTCTACAATCCATTATTGTCTTATTTATATAATTCCCCTTCCTTTTTTAAACCTTTTAAAATTGTTTTGATATCTTATATCAATAAAATTATAAATTGTGCACAATATAATGAGCGGAGGCGGTTGAAATTAATCAGGGGCTATCTTCGGGTTACGGCAAACTATCTAATTTCTTGAAAATCAGATCAGTACTTTTGAAGATATAAGTGTAAAAGAATGTATGTTGGGGGCATGTGGAAGAGAAAAAAAAATAGTTGCAGAAGGTTGAAACTTATATGGGACTAACAACGGGCTAATTATAACCTACCGCATCCTAATTTCATTAAAATCAAACTAGTACTTTTGAAAATATGTTGTGGGCAGATACAAGTCTTAAAAATGTTCCATGATGTCTGAAAAGGATTTTTCGTCTTGGAATTTTAGAAATCGAAGGCAAAAAATTTCGTATTTTAAAATGATTCTAAAGCTTGGGTTAGTTTCGGTAAGCTTGGAAGCAAAAAATAAATCATCACAACAAGCAATTAGACTCATGTTCAGAAAAATCATACCCTGAAGCCAAATCGAGAAATGTATCTTAGTGTTAGCTCTAAAATTGGGGACAGTTTTTATTAAACAATTCTAAAATGTAGCCCGTTTAATGCCAATTTAATCATATACATTACACGGTTGAAGGTTGTTTTAGTTCGATTCGTAATATGTAGTTATTTTGAAATATTAGCTCCAAAACTGCTGAGAATTTATTTATTACTTGTAATAAGACTCCGAAACTGCCGCTTTCGTTTTAGCTAGAATACAGTTTTGAGATTGGTTGTTCTGAATGTAAAAATACAATATTGAACAAAGGACATTTAGAAGTTTTATAGCTTAAATAACTTCAAAAAATATGTTACAATTTACAATATATTATATGCTATAAAAAGGAACGTGCTAAAGTACTTATCACATTAAGAAAGTCTTACTGTATACAATTATTGCCCAAATTAGAAATTATAACAAAATAAAATATTGTTTTTGCCCACTATTAACAGTTATTTCGCAGGCATGCAATTTAAAATATCCATCATCAGACGGAGGAGAAACCAAAAACTGATGTTTTGCCTCTCTTCTGCTTTTCTTAAATTTTATTTTTAAGTTTTGATCGGTAGCAGCAATAGATCATGCGAATAAATCAGATCAATAATTCGAAGGGAACATTTCTAAACTCTCTCTAATGTGATAATGCCATTATTTGTTTTCTGTATGCTAATTTCTAACTGCAACATTAAGATGAATAAATCTAATTAGTGTATATTGTAACAGCATATCCCTGTATCACAATACTCCTTTTCACATTGCGTACGATCAATAATCCAATTCGTTTCTTTTTTAAACTCTTGATTTAGGAAGGAAAAGGACTCTGTGTGACTACCATTCCCAACGGGTCTGTTAATTCCCCTGTTGAGATTTCTAATCAAGGGCATGCAATTAGGTCATTCGAAAACAAATTTCCGTCGGAGGTAGTTCTAAAAAGAGCAGGTATCTCAAACTCTCGTTTGAAAATTAATCTACCTGAGTTGTCTATAGTGTTTGTCGAGTATGAAATTACCTTTATCCTTGAGCTTATTGTGACTTCCCACTAAAACAAAAAAAAAAGGGTATAAAACGTATATTGTCAAAAAATAAAACACATTAGTTAATGTACTTGGCCATAGTTAAACTTAAAGAGTAAAAAATCAGTCCCTTGATGACCAAGTACAGACCAGTTTGACTGAATTGTGCAAAATTAAAGTTTAAGCCAAATTTGCTTCTTTGGTGCGATAGCATGGACTTAGGTTTAATACAGTAACCAGAAATTATGGATATGTGATCGTGCTAACCAAAGTATTTTTTTAAAATCAATGTAACACATACTGAATTGTGATGAGATTTAAGAGCTTTTTCTTTCTGTGAATGGGTAGATATCAGCCTTCAGTTTTGTCGCATATCCAAAATATTTAAAATATTAATCCTCGCAGCAGCCTTCCAAGGACCAGAGCCTACTAGAAGGATCTTTACTACTATTTTAGTAATGGTTGGTCATAGGTCCAGCTCATCGAAACCCGTCAGCCGCGCATCTTTCCAATTTACAAAATATCCAAAACTTAGCATAAAAACACTAGAGTAAACGTTTCTCCCAAAAAAATTAACTGTTCTAGCAATGCGAAAGTTGCCTACAGTAAATTAAAAATTGTAACTGCTTTGTTGACCAACTGAACTAGTTGAAACCCGCTCGTATTAAAATTTTGCTACTGTTTTTCAATCCTTTATAATAGTCTATAACCCTTTTCCAGTCATCCATTCCAGCTGAAACTTGGCACATAAGCTCTATACCAATATAGAAACATTTTATCAAATTTTAGAGTAACCCACCCTAATACACACGATTAACGTCGAACTTCGTTGCTTGTAAAACTCAATGAACGTGTGATTGTGATATAGATTTTCAAAACGTGTTTTTATAAAGAAACAACTTGCCGATGACTCACACAACCAAAATTATTATGATATATAAATTATTTACAATCAATAGCAAATTTGTTTTTATGGGTTAGTATTAATTTCTTCAGAAATAAACATTAATTTTTGCTTCCGAGAACGGAAGCTATGTGATCGCTCTAAAGAACGAAAAAATTTTAGGTCTCCGATTTAAAAAATTCTAAAACAGAAATTCGTTTCAGACATCAGGAATCATTTTTGGTTCCGTGTCTGTCTGTCGGTCTGTCGTTCAATTTTTGCTAACCAATATATCTTAACAACTATACGCCCAATTTTAATAAAATTTGGGTGGTAGGTCATGAGTAGCCCATTGTTGGTTCCATATAAGTTTCAACCTTCTGCGCTCATTTGTTTCTCTTCTACATGCGCAAAAACATACACGTTTAGCTTCAAAGGTACTTTTCTGATTTGAATGAAACTTTTACAGTTTATCGAAAGTAACCCGTAGATAGCCCTAGATTACTTTGAACCGTCTGCACTCTTTAACTTTTTCTTATTTGATACTTTAATTCAAGTAAAAAATCAAAACAATTTTGACAGATTATAGAAACGGGGGAAACAATTAATCAAATTAGACAATATTGGCTTGTTAAAGCATAAAATCAATAAAGTACGTGTTAGGATGCGAGGAAGCTATGTGCCACACCAATTTGCAGTTTATTATATTTAGTGAAAATGTCGTTAACAGAAGGAATCCCTTTTCTCGTCGTTTATTTTCAAATTTAAATTAATTCTTTAAGAACTTCACAAATGAAAAAATCTATAAGTATATCGTTCAATTTTCATATATCAAAAGCATTTAGTATATCCTACGTTCTCGACATCCTTAGTCATAATCCATATAAAATGAAGATTTATTGGATGTTTATTTTTATTTTTTCTCCTTTTCTATCCTTCATTTCTCAGGACTTTTCGGTTTGGAATAAGAGTAAAGGGAAGTCAAACCGGTCTCGCCATTTTATCGCATCGCCAATAACAAACTACCATTAACCCTGAAAAGCGTTTTCATTTGACAAATGGAAGCCGAAGTGGGAAAGTAAATATTAGCTCAGGGTTCGGGGAAAAAATCTCTTCTTTTTCCTTTACTCCTGAGGTAATATCATACATCATTTAGTCTTCCCTCGGCTGTTTCTTTTCCTAAGAATTGGCAAAGTATTTTTTTTTTAATGGTAGGGGGTTGGGAAAACTGAGCAAGGAGAACTTTAAAGCTCTTGGAAAAACCAGAAGTGGATTGGAAGCAAAGTTTAAGAGGAAGGTTGAAACGAACTGTAGAGAACATTTTCAAACAAAACTCCTCTCTTGGCCTTCTTTTAGAATTAAACTTGAAATAGTTTGTTAATTATGTATATGGCTTTATTTAATATCGGTTTCCTTTATAAAAATAAAATAAGTACTTTCTTCAACTCATTATATTTAAAAGCCTAACCTCCAGAAAATATAAATTTCACTGATTAATTTTACTTCATCTTTGTATGCGTTCGATAATTGTAAGAATAATTAAACTAATTATTCTAACATAATGATGCTATGTGTAAGATGGATATTTTGCAGATCTGATCAAATCATTTTCATTCGTACTTACGATTGCACAATATTCACTAATAGTCTAGGATCTAGGAGATAGCAAAAAAGTGTCTGACTAACATCTAGCTAGAATTTGGTGTATAAGTAAATCTTTTGGTGTCTTAGTCTTTTAAGAATATGTGATCGGCTACATCTGCGGGACATAGCTTGGCAATAGGCATTTGAAAAAAACAAACTGCTGGAGAGCGGCTATGTCCCTCCCTTTTTGGTGGAAAATGTGATTTTCATGATACTGAGTTCGAACTTAGTTAGTTGACCAAAACTCAAGTTGATGTTAGTTTGTCAATTAATAGGTGATCTCTTTGATTTGGAGTAATATTTGACTATCTAACCTAATAAGTGAAAAACTACCTTCAACTTGATTTTTGTCTACAAACTAAGTTCGTACTCTAGATCCTGAAAATCACATTGTCCACCAAAAAGGGTGGGACATGGCCACTCTCCACCGGTGGGTTTTTTTTTATATGCCTATTGCCAAGCTATGTCCCACAGACGAACTTAGCCGACCACATATTCTTAAAAGGCACCAAAAGATTTACTTATACACTTAATTCTAGCTTGATGTTAGTCAGACCCTTTTTTGCACGCTATCTCCTGGACTATAAAACTCAAATGTTCTCAGAATTTCGCCGAGCCATATTAGAGACAAAAGTTAAAGAATAGAAAAAAAAACTCCGAGTCTATTTATAACTCCGAGTTTAGCAGTTTTGTCTCTCTTCGGCAGGTTTTTTTTCCTCTAATCCCTTTACCGGCACTAATGATTGCCGGGAGGCGGAAGTGATGAGTTGTTCGTTTTTATGATACGAGCACTGTTAGTTAAGTATGCTAATGAACTGTCGGTGTAACATTAAAAGTCACCTATCGATTTTTAGTTTACTGGTTGTATACTAAAAGGAGCTTTTCCTCATCGCTTGCAATCTTCCATTATCCATTTATTCAAACTAATCAGTTGAAGAAAGAATCAAACATAAATTGTTGCTCAAGAAAGTAAAATTTAGCCCCTTAAGATTTGTTGAAAATAATTTAAATAGTATTTCTACTGTTATTTTATAACTTTTAAAAAAACAAATCCATATCAGATTCTGATTAAAAGCCGATTTAGGCGGGGAGAGTTTCTCGCACACAGGCTTCGGGAAACGTTGCCTGTCGAGTAAATCATTACTTGTAAACTAATAATGCAATTATCGTAAATATCGTATGATTTGAGGCTCGGAGAAATTGCTTAGTGGTATTTAGATGGGGAGAGTTTCTTATACACATCCTTCGAGAAACGGTGCTATCGGGAAAATTGAACCTTCAAGAAAAATTAGATTTAGGGCATCAGTGCTGAATTGAACTTCGTAAAGAAAGGTGTCTTTGTCTTGTTATTGATATTTTACGGTATGAATCGACAATACTAAAAAGAAATAGAAGAGTTTTGGTGAAAGAATGGGTACAAAGAAGCAATCAACTTGGTGCTTCAGACATTCGTCGCAAGAAACTACAAATCAAAGATGAAACATATTACAGAAAATGTTACGTCTGACACGAATATTTGTTAGATAACAATATGCTTGATCTTGTTTGCTTGTACTTCTTATAGGCTACCATCCAGTTATCATGGGCTATCAATCCAAACTTGATTAATTTTGCCATTTTTTAGCCCCCAATGCAAGAACACGCACCCAACTCGAATGCAAAAATTCGTTGGAACCGTTTTGTACGAGTCTCGAATGTTTGATTAATAAAACGTTCGAGTCATAAAAAAGGACCTTTTACATTAGTCGATATTTTAAAAGTGAGTATCGTATTAAATAATCTCGACTTGACTGAACAACAAGTCCAAGTGCATCGCTTTTCAAGAATCAGCTGATGGCATTCTCGAAACCAAAGTACGGTTTCTATTATAATGTAAACAATCTTGGGTTAGATACATCTAAAGGCCTCTATACACGATCAAACATTTTGCGCAAACCTAATGTCAAGGCAAATTTAGGCCATACACGTCAAACATCATGTTTGCGCAAACATCAAACATGCCCCTTCACGGTCAAAATGTTTGCGCAAACATCAAACATGCCCCTTCACGGTCAAAATGTTTGCGCAAACATCAAACATGCCCCTTCACGGTCAAAATGTTTGCGCAAACATCAAACATGCCCCTTCACGGTCAAAATGTTTGCGCAAACATTTTGACCGTGTATGGGGGCCTTAAGGCTAGTTTATCGAATGTAGAGGGCTAGAAACTGTTCTCGTCTAAAACGGCCTTAAAACTGATTACTAGTTTATTACCATATATAAGGGGGTTTAACCTGTTTAAACTGAATTTAAATTCAAACGAATTAATAGCGTGGGCGTGATTATCGATTGAAATTAAATTTTGATCAATGAAAGTTCCTGTCTGAGAACGTGGTTTAGTGCAAATTGACTGTATGTGTGCAAACAAATGAGATAAGCTCGCCCTCTAGACTCTAGAACACCTACTCGCCATTTCCATTCCATTCGTTGCTCCACGTCCCGGTAAACGAGAATGGACCCAGCGCGATGTGTACTTTCCAGTAATCGTGCCCTTACTAAAACCAACTACTTTACCTTGCAACGGGTAATATCCACTTTGTATTTTTGACACTAGGGTCTTAGATTATATTACATAAATTTATCTTTAATCTTGCTGCTGGATCTTTTTTAACCGCATAAGACTATTACTTATTTATTTACTGCTTTAAAAAGAGTATGTGTTGTTAGAATTATGCGTGTATTTAAAACAGACCTGGTGAATTTCGGAAGGTCTAACCTTTTATTTATTTTCTGGAAACCTTTTTAATAACTTACTTAACTTTAGGAGGAATAAAGGAAGACGTCTCACCACTAAATGTAACTTAAGTGGAATCAGATTCTAACCGCTGTTATAAATCTTACACTGATTCTTTTTTTCGCACATCCAGTCTTACGGGCACTGAAGATGAGGACATACATGCAATTTTAGTGAAGAGATTAGTCCTTTTACTTTCTCATATAAAAAGTAAGTATTGTGATGGCGCGAAAATTCGATTTTGATGGATTTACACGTTTTGATCCCTAAAAATGTCGGTCTGTCGTTTGTGCAGACGCGTGGAGTCTAAACTACTGGGCCGATTTTAACGAAATTTAGCATACATGTTCAGAAAAATCTTATCCCAAGGCGTTATCGAGAAATGAATTTTATCCGATTTCTATATTTCTTGTTTTGAAGAAGAAATTAAACTGTTTCAAATATCAAATATAAATCTTAATCAATCCCTAAAACATTCTACTAGGTTTTAAAGCATATCTTATAAATATACGTAAGCTGCATATAATTCTATTAAAGGATGCATAAGGAAGATCCAACCAACCATGAATAGCTTATAATACTTCTTGTCCTACAAAATTCTGCAACTTTAAACGTATTATTTTTTTACTCTGAGGTAACGTGATACCTCTGAGTTCCGTTTGAAGTTTTTGAAGACTGAGTCAACCCTTTTAGTCAAAAAATTCTCTGGGATCAGCAAATATAAGTAATTAATATTATCGTCCCAATAGAGATGCTAGGATTGATCTAAACATTTTTATACAATTGAAAAAAGAAGAAATGTATTGTTTTTAGTCTAATAAACATCATATCTGAATGGATATATTTGAATTTATTTTGATGTTTCAGGAGTAAGAATGTTGGATGGAGATGTAACTGATGCTGTAGAAGCTCGATCATTATCTCTCAACTCGCAGCATATTGACATCTACTCAGCTAGCTGGGGTCCTGATGATGATGGTAAAACGGTTGATGGGCCTGGAGAACTCGCTACAAGAGCTTTCATTGAAGGTGTCACAAAGGTACGACAAATATTTTTATTTATTTTATTTTATTTTATTTTTTCGCCCAACAACTAAAAATTATAAAAATAAAGGCTTAAGAAGCAAATCTTTGGCAGGATATAATAATTATATATGTACCCAACTGGAACAATGTTATTACAAACATATAAATATTGCCTCTATTTGGTCCATTGACCTTTAAATTACTATATTTTAGGTAACAATTGCGAAGAAAAAATCATAAAGAAAATTTAATTTAATAACAAACCATGTTTGGGATTTAGAATTTATACAATTAAATTGTTTATGGTTCAAAGACTGCCATTCCACTTAAAATTCCTCACTCGTTAACGAGAGACAGTTTCTTAGAATCCTTCAAGTCAAAATTACACTCGGATTTCTGATAATAATTGATTAATTGAAAATTCTACCGCGTTTTGGCATTGTGGAATCGCACATAGCACAGTATCCTTGGTTTGAGCTTGAGTGCTCTAAGCTCTCAAGGAGGAAGGGCCAATCTATATCAAGTTATGATTTTATCTTTAGTACGGCGGCTTTCACTCAACGCCCGAGACCGAGCGTGTGTGTGATTTCGCTTCAGAAACAAACACACGCATCAGTATGGGGCTGGCTATTAACATTGAACACCGAGCGAGTCCGGCGAGTTAAATCGTACATGTTTGTATGCAGTTTGCAAAACGTTTTCGGCGGCTGAAAACGCGTATACACCAAGAACTGAGGGGCGGCCGAATAAATTCTATTTTAAATTACTTTAAAACTATGCTATATAATATCATATATTCCTAAAACCAAATGCGGCTTTAACTTTTTTCGTGTATGTATGTATTTATGTATGTGTGTGTGTCTGTCTCCACCAGTTCTACTTTATAGGCGCAAAACTGGCTTAACGAAATCGATTATTTTTTTCGCAGATGGGTGGGCAAACATGTTCCGCATGTTGTTGGCTTGGTTTTATCGAAAAATATTGAGTAGAACCAAAGTTATTAACAATTTTATATTTATGTATAGAAAGAAAAAAAAATCATAATAATATCATGGATGATTGGCTGTTCAGCGTTGGTCTCGCAACGCTCGGACTCACGTGCAGTGTGAAAGCCGTTAATACTATTATACCTAACTTATTGATTCATATGATTAAACTTTTACTTGATAATTGTAGATTGTAGGTAAGCTGATTTCATAAATTTCAAACTTCGTAGAAATGTTAAGCCTATACACACCAACACATATTTGCCCACAACAATGAAAATATTTCTAAAATAACTGTTTATAAACAGTTTGAAAGCATTTGTATAACAATTCAAAAACATTTTTCATTTTTTTATTATAATATTAATGAATTTTCGCGTGTTTTTTGTTTCCATAGAGGATAAAAAACAAAATCTCAAAAATTGTTGCAGACGAATGTTAGTTAACATTTGCTCTTAGTAATTTTTTTTTTGGACTAGACTTAATATTATACATTTGGAATTGATCTTACTTTTTACTATTTTGATACTTCATCGAGTTACCCTTATGATATTACGTTCATTCGCAGAATTAAAAAGTGATCAATTTTGTGAGGGTGTTAAAGTCCCCATACTCAATACACGATCAACAATTTTGCGCTTAATGTTTGCGCAAACCTGATTTCAGGCAAATTTAGGCCATACACGTCAAACATCTTGTTTGCGCAAACATCAAACAGCCACATACTCGGTCAAAATATTTGCGCAAACATTTTGACCGTGTATGGGGGCCTTTAGAAGTATTTAACGCGATATTAAAAATATTTTAGCCGCAATTTGTAGCCCATCTTGGATATATGTATTATAAAGAAAGTGACACAAGGTTTAAACATTATCACAGTCATTATACCTAGGGATAAGTAAGCAGGAAAAGAGTCTGTATGTGTGTGTTCTTTGATAAAAGACGGTACTCTCTTAAAAAATAATACTTAGTTTAGCTTAATTCAAAAAAATAAGAGAGAGGAAACATTATTAAATTTTAACATCAGTGTGTTAAAAGACACTTTTCACGAAAATAAGGTAAAAAGGGGTTTTTTCTTTTTAAGTTAAGCAAAGTTTTGGGTATAAGGTAGGTTGTCTAAAAAAAAAGTCGAGTCCTTAAAAAAAATATCTAACATGCCAACCTAAAGCATATAGTTGTAATATATCACAAGACATTTCAAGAGCACTTCAAAGTTTGCTTAAGGATTATATACTCACTGGTGTAACACTGACTCTCTGGGAATCACTGACCTGAATTATAGTGATAATAGGTTGCCAGTTATAAGTCTGAATACCCTTTTGCTTAGCATCTTTAGAATTAATCTGGTTCTTACACGTGCATTTAGAATTTTAGTCTGCCAAAAAAGACCTTAAAAGTGGAAAAAATTAAAGATAATTCCTTGGTGGAGTTATATTAAATGTTAAATCTGCTTATAGAAACATTTATGTGAACTAATTGAAAGTTTATAAACAATTAAAATTTACTATGATTCTATTGTTGATTTTTATAGTTAGCTCCGTATAGCTGTCCCCGAGGCAAACCGCAAACTATTAAATCGTTTTATAACTCTGTAGCTAAATATTTAATAATTTTAGTAATGATTTTAGGGCCTTAGGGAAAACCTAAGACCCTTATAATTAACTTAACCTTATAATTATCGTTAACGCAATTGATCTCCGAACGTACCAAATAATTAAAACTTTGCAGTTACGTTATGTTATGGTTATGAGTAACAACCCAAACACTGGAAAAATGTAGGGAAGTCCCAAAAATGTATTCCTCAATATACATACTTCTAAGGAACTGTTTGAGACTTAGGAGTAGGTAAGTTTATTGCATTTGGACAGTAAATTTTTTTTTTTTTCGTTATTATAATAAACGGTTTAAAAGTTACAGCTGAAACAAACTTTTAAATGGCCGCTATTTTGAAACAGCTGGACCAATGATACTGATTTACAAATTTGTCCGAGATATAAGGTCTGAACCAAATTTCATCAAAATCAGACGATATATGCTCAAAAAAAAAACCGCTGTTTAGAAAAATTCTTTAATTTTATAATTGATTAAATTGATATATGGGCTATTCATATTATTGTTGATATATAATGTAATTGAGGAAATTTAATAGAGTCGAAGTTGTTAATAATTATTTATATATATTGTTATGCCATATTGAGTGAACAAAAATATGAACCAGATTAATCTTTTCTTTTGAACAAACACACCTATTGTAACTTCAGTTGCGATTTCATAGTGTTAAAGGTGTTGATAATTAATTGATAAAGATTTTCACTATTTTGAAATGGGAATTACTTCTGAGCTTTGCGTTGAGTTTGCCCTAAACTAGTGTCAACGGTACCTTGAGACTGGAAGGTGCACTTCTTGTAGTCTTGGATATGTCTTGGCGAGACGCATGCACGACCCCCGATTTTTTTATTTTATTCTATACGCTCCGGAATCGCTTATCAACAGCTTCTGAAAAGGCTCAAAGACTTCCCAATGTTTGAGATATTGCAATCCGCCAACTGTTAGAAGAAAGTTGGGAGGAATGGATTTAATACCAAGAAGGTTAGCTTCTAAGACTAAAAAGATAGGTGCGTTTGATGGTTTACTATCATGCGTAGACCATCTAAGAGCTTTCCCTGTGTACGCCACTGAATATTACTATTCTATTTTTATAAAAAAATGTAAAAATTGATTTGTTGGAGTAAAGTTATAAAAGGGTGATCAGTCACCTGTTTTATTTTAGAATTGATTTTTAATAAATCGTTTTATTTTTTATTTTTACTTACTTAAATATACGTATTATATATAAAGAGAAAGTATTGTGGTGGCACGGAATTTGATTTTGACTTATTTACTCGTTTTGTTTAATTGTCTAATTAGATTAATTGCTTTGTTAACAGGGACGAAGTGGTAAAGGATCAATATTTGTATGGGCTAGTGGCAATGGAGGTAGAGATCATGATAATTGTAACTGTGATGGTTATACCAATAGTATATGGACACTAAGCATTTCTAGTGCCACTGAAAATGGAATGGTACCATGGTACTCAGAGGCATGCTCTTCCACTCTTGCTACTACTTACAGTAGTGGTTCAACTGGAGAAAAACAGGTATAATTAAATGATATTTTATAATTTTATTCTTAATATTTCTCTCTTAAAGTCTCTAATCAAAAGCTCCATGCTCGTAAATTTACGGAATTCATTCGCTCGATTTCTGTAATCATTAATTATAGGTGATCTGACCAAGAATATCAAAGCTATCTGCTATCATCCTCGTTCAAACAACCAGGACTTTTGACATTTAGATTGAGAAAACCTTTTCCCCTGTAGAAGTAGCAGTGATGGACCTGAACAATGACTTCTCTAATTTCCATATTATTTCAAGTTCCATTGTGTTATAATATATTGGTATTTTGTATTTAATGTATTTAAAAAAAAAAAAAATCTAGTGAACTTCAATAATGAGCAGCCAACTTAACTAACACTGAACCATCACTGGTTGGCGGTTGTGCCAACCTTTGATGGCACATCCATCTTTGACGCTGAGATTCTGTATCTTTTGGTCGCTCCATCTTCTAGTGTATGGCTGGCAATGGGACAGTTCAGATGTGATCCTGAGCAGGTGGGGTAAAGATTTTGTGACGCTGATGCCTGAGGATGCAGTGTTCAGCATCCAAAAGACAATCGTGAGAACCGAGCCTTAGGTTGATGTTTTTTCTGCTACATTTTGTTGCTGTGTCCAAATCATCCAATTTTCAGTCAAATAAAGATGTTGTGAATATATTGGATGAGACAGTAGTGTCATAAACTAACAGTAGTCTAATATAAAAGGAATTTATTTAAATTTATGATTATTAGGATATTTTTCTGCTAGAAATGCTTGCGAAATTCTAAAGGTATTCCATAATTTGGAGGTCCTTGAATTTTAAAGTTGTCCCTAAATTAAAACTATTTGTCCAGCTATTTCTATCTGGATTTTTAATTTTTTTTTAAATTTTTATCAGCGATTCCTTTTTAAAGGTTTAATTCCTAAGGAGTAACCCTACTGTTTCGTTCTCTTCCACCCTTCATTTTTCTGCAATAGTTTATTCCTCCTATGTGTACATAATTTATTTAAGTTGAATTTCCAACCAGGTATTCAAACTTTAAACATTTCTACTCAATAGAATAGGTGCTGGAGTCAAGTTGAAATGGGTATTAGTAAATCCTTGTGGTTAGCATCCTTGTAACTTATCTGAAACCTTGGTCATACTATACCAACAATTGAAGTGTATAAACACTTTCGTTGTTTTTGCTAAAATGATAACAGTCCTCTTCGAGTAATGTTTCTTGGTCTATGATTTTAAAGGGAGCACTTTATTGTCTTGACTCTACCAATCCTCTTTAACTAATGTTCATGGGGTTTTCATTGGAATCAAGAAACCTAAATTGTCTTGATCGTATTGATCTTGTATCAAGTTAGTGGTTTCTACCAAGATTCTGTGGAACTTACTCAAAGTAATAAACTCTAAGAGCAAAACTGTTCAGTTAATTTTCAAAAAACCACAATACCAAATGTTTAATAAGACCAGTTTTGACTTCTTTAGTGGGCATCTGTAAACTAATGATGAGCAAATTAATTGTATATTTCGGCAAGACACCATTTAATGTTTCTCTTTAATTTTTCTATAATAATCCTTGATTACAGTAACACCTTAACCACGTAATAATAACCCATTAACACCTTTAATAATAACCACACCACTTTTATTTACGTAGTATTCCTTTATCACTTTATAAATTCACTTTTGATTGTTCCAGATTGTGACTACAGATCTTCATCATGGATGTACTAGTAGTCACACAGGTACATCAGCTTCTGCTCCTTTAGCAGCTGGTATCTGCGCTCTAGCTTTAGAAGCTAACCGTGCCTTAACATGGCGTGATATGCAACACATTGTTGTCGCAACTGCGCGACCTTCTAATTTAAAGGCACCTGACTGGACTATAAATGGAGTTGGCAGAAATGGTAAGAATTATTAGAGCTTTGAATATTTCTTATATACTTGTTATTTATGTTTTATGTGATATCAAAACAAACATTGGTTCAATTAAGTTTAATTAAACAAAATATACTTGTATATAAAAAACTATAATTTTATAAATTTTAACTAATCAACAGCTTTGCAGTTTGTAGCATAATTAATCGCATTTCATTATTACTATTTATTTTTTTCTGAAGACATCTCTTAAAATATGAATTACCTTTGAATCACAAAAATCTATCTACTAGGTTAGTTAAAAATATTAAGTGTGTTGGCTAGTTGATTAATTAATTTTTAGTGCTTTCAATCATTCTATATTTTTAAAAAATTTTTGTAAACAAAGCCTCCCAGTCAGAAGGATGTGTACTAAATGTTAGCAAACAGAGATGTCAAGAGATGTAACAATGTTAGAGATATCTTGAGAATAACAATTTAGATATGAATTAGTGAATCTTAGATGAACATAAAGGGGGAAAAAAGGAGGATGTAGGAGTAAAGCTAGTAGGGAGTAGAGCCCCCTAGTAAGAAAAAATACTACCTAAAGAGTATTGAAAAGTACCTCAGTGTGAGAGGAAAACCTTTTTGATGTTTGTAACTTTTTTATGAGAATTTTGAAAAAGTCAGGAATTTTTTTAATTTAAAAATGCTAACTTCTGAGAAATTTACGAGAGTTATAAAATATTAAATGATTGAGAGTTTAAAGGTTAGCAATAAAATATCCTTACATTCACTCTATAAAATACAGTGAAAAGAATAAAACATAGAATTTATATACATACCTTTTAACCACAAACCACATATAGGTACCTATTTGTCAAATGCGGCATGTGTAGGAGAATAAATAAGAAAATGGACTGATACAATTTATTTCCATTTCAAATCTTAGTACAGAATACAATATTATATTTTACTTGAAGATAAAGATTTATTGTAAATACAGACTTTTGTTTCATTCCTATCAACTCCAGTTTTTATTTTAATAATTATATAAACTCAAGTCTCAGGCATTTTGTATCAATTCAATAATCACACTTATCAGGGAATCAATCCCAAATGATTGACAGGGTTTGGACTAAGTGTTTTCAATAGAGTGCATTCAGCTGTTAGTCATTTTATTACCTTGTTCAATTATTAATTAAAAAATGAAAATAGACTTTATAGTGAAATAATTATCTACGCACCAAGGGAGGAAACAAAGTCATTACTCCCTGAGCGTTTTTGTTGGTTCCTGAGGTGTAGCTGAGGGAACCATACTATTTAAATCCCGAGGCATAGCCAAGGGAGTTAATGACTTTTTGCCCCCATGGTATGCACAAGATTTTTCCTCTAGAAGGGAGAAAAACAACACAAATAAAACCTGAGATTTCTATTTATCTACTGATTTAGGTATTAATAACTAAATTTACAAATATTTATACCTTTAATTTTACCAAAAACGTTTAAAAACAAAAAAAGGATTTTATAACATCTTATACTAGTAAAAAAAAAAAAAAATAAAAAAATAAAATTAAATATACAATTTATCAATTCCAATTATGTTCTTTATTAATTATTTCTTTGATTTCCATAACTTTCTATAACTATATAACTATAATAACAATTCAAATTTTTATTAATAATACAAAATTACTAACTGTATAATAATTTTTTAATTTATTTGTGTTTATTTCTAAAATACGAGAAATCAAAAACATAAATATAACCTGATTAGAAGTAACCTACCTCTTTTCTGTAAGTATTGTTTAAACTCAGTTATGAAGTCATACGACATTTTAAAATTATATTATAATTGATGTATCACGGCAATCAAAAGTACGTCTTATTTAAACTGTAATATTTTAAAAAAAAAAAAAACTGTTAACCTGTCGAGTCATTCAGTCAAACAAAACTGCTACTTGTTACAAAACAGGCAACACTGATTTTTTTTAAAGAATAATAGGTTGGCTCTACTGTTACTTTCCACCACGATTTTTACTTTCCGCCAGGATTTTCATAACTAGGCTGCAATGGGATCCTTTCCTCCCTATAAACTAGGGTGGAAAGTTAATGTTTTCTCCCTTCTGGAGGAAAAGGAATTTTAGTTCATTTAATAACAAGTTATAATTTTTAGAAAAAGCAAAAATTTAATCTGGTACAAAAAACATGTTTTAGAACAAGTATATTTCAGTATATTTAACCCTATCTTTCAAAAGAATTGTTGGCATTTTTAGTTCACCTTATTATATTCCTTATATTTAAATGGTTAAAAGTAATTGATGATCTGTTTAAACTGCATAAA
Source organism: Gerris lacustris (assembly GCA_951217055.1). NCBI lineage: Eukaryota > Metazoa > Arthropoda > Insecta > Hemiptera > Gerridae > Gerris > Gerris lacustris. Next base: position 48,108,662 of record OX578283.1, read on the forward strand.
ATCATATTTCGATATTGTTCCGTTATAATATCACATTACAATTATTAAGTCATCTTTCAAAATTAATCTTAACTCATTTAATTTTTAGTGAGCCACTCTTTTGGGTATGGACTAATGGATGCAGCTGCCATGGTTCGGCTGGCCAGATCATGGAAGACTGTTCCAGAACAACATAAATGTGAAGTATTTGCTCCTCAAGTTGACAAGTAAGTATTATTTGTTATAATTTATTTATTTTGTACTGTAAGAATCAGAATATCACAAAAAAATGAAACATAAACTAAATATTGAGCCACTATTCCATGCATACCTGCAGTAGAGATGGGTAATAACTGTTATTTGATGGTAACTGGTTATAACGTTTCCGTTCTCGATTGATAACAGGTTCCTGGAATAGGTTATTTGGTTAATAGGTTCCATTAGTTTCTGAATGAGCAAAAAATTGAAATAATATAATATACCTTTGATGGAATTCTACCAATTTTATAGTGAAGATTTTAACCCAGCTTAAAAATTCTACAAACATTGGCACTTATCTATAATATAAATATTAATACTTTGATATCCAATGAGTGGGATCGCTGTAAAGATCTAATCTATTTAAAATTCTCAGGCCTTTTAACATATTTAACAAGCGAAATAAAACAAAAAAAAAGGCGCCCTTTCCGAGGCCGATAATAGAGTGTAATAAGATGAGTCTAAAATAATCAACATCAGCGATGATGTCCTAAAGAGATATATAATATAATTATAATAAAAGTTGTTTGAGGAAAATCGGTTCAGTAAAACCGGAGATAAAACGTATGTTAGTTACGAATGAAAAGCGGGGGTCAGTACAGAGAATGGAAACCAAATCCGAGAATGGTAACGAAAATAAAGGACAGAACTGAATTGATAATGTAACGTAATGAAGATTTATAGTTATAATATAATAATACTCTTCATGGAAACTTAATACCTCAGGAGTTATTGATACCGTTCCCGTTCCGTTAAAGTTATAATATAACACATCGTAGGAAGGAGCAGAGTACAGTGCCGCCGCTAGGTGGAATATTTATGAACTATACTAGAGCCGTAATACTACAGTACCCTTAGAAAGGGACCCCTTCCTTACTCTGAGACAGTACCAACCGCCGCACCTCCGCCAGTTGGAATATTTTTTTGAATTAGACTAGAGTTACTCGATAACAGATATTTTTCAATATTAGGTTATCTGAGGAACGGTTGCCTTACAATAACAGGTTATTTTAACTGTTACGTTATTTTCGACCCACCTCTAACCGGCAGTATTATATTTACGGCAGGATATTAAGATTTTATTGAAGCTACTAACCTCTAAAATAACTTAAGATCCCATATACCATCTTTAAATAGCCCAGTATTTACCTCTTACTTTATCTATTAAAAATATAAGTATGTGTATGAAAAATATGGTTTATTTGTTTAGAATGATTCCTGCAAAGAGCTCTGTGACTTTACAGCTTAATGTAAAGGAGTGTGCTGGTGTCAATTATTTAGAACATGTACAAGTGAGTATTTGCAATTTATTTTTGTTTTTTCTTTGTAATTTATTTATTGCTTCTGAGCTAACTGAAGGTAACAGAAGCTATGAGACCATTCTGCAGAACAAAAATGTTCTGTTTCCAATTTCAAAAGTTCCAAGACAGAAATCCAAAAATGTTCCAATTTTTGGTTCAATGTCTGTTTGTCACTCTATTTTTCATGCTCACAAACATTTATATGTACTCATATGTTTTTATGAAATTTGGATGGTTTGTTGAAAGTAAACTGCAGAGAGCCCCAGATTAATTTCAACTGTTTGCGTTCTTGATACTTTAATTCATGTAAAAAATCAAAACAATTTTGACATATTAAAAAAACGGTGGAAGCAATTAAATAAAATAGACAATAATGGCTTGTAAAAGCATAAGTTCAATGAAGTGTGTGATAGGATGCGAGGAAGCTATGTTCCACACTAATTGGCAGTCTATTTTTATTTTACATCATTAACTAATAAGTAATTTTCTATATTTTCATACTTCTGTATATAGGTGCTATTAAATTCATTGAATAAAAATTTCTTTACCTTTTATAATCTAGGCCAAGATAACGTTGATGACTCAAAGACGTGGTGATGTTGAAATTCAGCTGGTGTCTCCAGTAGGTACACGAACAACCTTGCTGGCTCGAAGACCCCAAGATACGTCTCGCTCTGGTTTCAGATCTTGGCCTTTCATGTCTGTTCATACCTGGGGTGAATCTCCCTACGGCCTTTGGACTCTAGAAATACACAACGAGGGAAAATATTTTGGTAAAAAAAACTTACATTTTAAATATGCTTATAACTCAACATTAACATTAAACTTAACATTAAATATCTTCAATAATAATAATTTGTTGTTGCATCAGGGCTTAGGCCTGCCAAATTTCTTTATTAATCATTTTTAAAATACAAGGATTAATCTTATTAAGTTTCAAAAGTATGACAGCTATTAAAAATAAAAATGATATTATTAAACAGTTTGTTAACCCTTAGTGACACGGGCTGGTGCATTGGGTGCGCCACGAGTAAACAAGTTTCTGTAAATCACAGATGCAAGATGCGAGAATAATAAACCCTCACTCTACCTAATCACTAGAGACTCCTAAAACGGTCGAAACAGTCTTCTTTGATTATTGCTTCATTCCGCATTGTTATACCATGTTTATTTGCCTTGGTGCACTGTATATACTCCGCCTGTGCCACCATGTCTGGTAAAGAAATTTTGCTTCCCGATCAATATTTATCCGTTTTGCGTGAGTTGTCGGATTAGGATGATGGTTGGGAGGAGTTATCTTAGGACTTTGACAACTAATAATTAATTAAGGTTGTAAGCCTGAAGGAGTCACTATATTATATCAAAAGATTACTGCCATGAAGCAGATAGAAGAGAAAATTACTAATTTTTTTTAAAGTAATTTTATTTTTATAAAAATAAATATAATATGTTAATTGACTTTTTAGTTCAAAATTTCCAAAACGCAATCTAGATAATCTGGATTTGACGTATTTATTGTTTGAAAAATGCATTGGCACATAACGTACACCGCCCGTACCTCATTGTTTATCCATTGTAGCCATGCTACTAGTAGTAGTAGTAGTAGTAGTCTAGTACTTTCTACTAGGACGGGTAGGATGAACCACTTGTTCGAACCTTGCAATTAGGCCATCACTTAGGCCCTTTTTGCGCCCCGCGGTAGAGAGTTCCTGCCACTTCACACATCATACCTCTGTACATAGTACCGCCAAAGCGAGTATGATGTGATCAATAGTGAGCCATATAAATCAGAGTGTCACGGCGAGGAATCGAACCCCGTCTCGTTCCACTCGAGATTCAGTGATGGCCGAGCAGACGTGGTTTAACCCACACGGCTACGCTAGCTCCCCGCCATGCTACCAAGGGTTAAACAAATGAATGCATTTGACACTCAGTCATCATATTGGCATTTTACTACTCTGGAAAGGGCCATAATATTTATTACCACTGCTTAAATCTTTCAGTGTAGTTTCTCATAATACTGTTTAGAATGAATACAAATAAATTTATTTAGACGCCACAGTCAAGCTGGTAACTAATATAAACTAAAACAGACGCCACAATAATGATTAACTTATATAAATTCCTTAAAGATACTTCAGAAATAACATAAGAGTCTTATGATGTATGGACTCACCCCTTTCATATTATTTTGTAACTGGTACTCTAGTTCTTCTGTAAAAAGCTCTGATGATGGACTTATAAAGGCTTAAAGTGACTGATTAATGAACAAGTATTGTTTTATTTGTAGAAACGGTTACTTTAAATCAGAGTCTTCTCTAAATAAGACTACAGCAATTAACCATAGAATTGAAAAGGGTTAAATTAAAAATCTTTTAAATCTAAAAAGAATCACATCAGTAGATTGAGGTTCAAACTATTTATTCTAGCCAATTATATTTTTTGGTAGTGTTTAAATGCGGTAAGAATAATTATTTGTGGCATCTCTGCAATTTCCCATCATTTCTTAAAAAATAAATATTATTATTTATTTATTTTAGTTTACCCTAGCTCGACTAATGTTTGTTCTATTAAACATAGACATTTTATTTTTTAAAAAAAGAAGATAATATATACATGTTAAAATAAATGAGATTTGTTCAAACTTTTTACATTATAAAGCGTTGAACTTTACACAATTTCATGAAAATTTACATTATAGAACGAATGAACTTTACACAATTTCTTGAAAAACTTGTAATCATGATTCCCTAAAAACTTTTTTTAGTTTTTTTCAAGATTGGCCTTTCCCTTACCACAGAGTTAATATTGTTCTAAATAAATACGTTTTTGTTGTAAAAAAAAAAAAGATTGAAGGGCCAATCATGTGAACTATAAAAGTTTAGTAATTTCTTTAAATCCAGTATGAAGTAGAAAGGGAGAGAAATCTTCCAAGTTGTAAGATAAACAAACTTCTATCAGTTTACTTTCAATTAAAAGTTGTTCACATTGGTTTAAACTTGTTGTTGAAACTTGAGTCATTAAAGTTTTATTTAACAAATATATTGCAAAGGTTACATCGTGGATTATATTCTTACTTTTACAAATGGGAAAACTTTATTATTTTATTAAGGAAGCACTCATTTAAATTATAGTTTATATTTTCAACCTGTTACAGTTTCAAAATTTGTGTTAATGATAATCTAAAGTTTTTATAAACTCTAAAGCTCATCACGTTGTGAAGAAGTAATTACATTAACTGTTATTACTGTTTTAATAAACAAATTTCTATTAATTTACTTAAAAGTTATACTATTTTCACTGCCTTATATAGGGAGGTATAACAAATTATTTATTTTACTGCTATTACATTATATTCAATTGAATACACGCTTAAATTGCAATTGTATTGAAGTGTTGAATAAAGATGAATAATCTTTATTCTTAGAATGGTAAGGTAAGGGAAAAATATAATCAAGCTAATTTCATTATTACATTTGTAATGAAATGCCAGATCCCTTTTGGCTTCTTACCGTGAGTTAAAATTTGGAATATCTTTTATTAGTAGGTGTTTAGGTCTTAAAAAGAAGACATTTTAATAATATTACCTTCCAAGATTCAGGAGATTGAATTGGACTTTAATCCTCTTCTTCTTTTACTTTGCTCCTATTTTTGATTGAATAATCTGTTCTTCAGATATCATCATTATTACAGACAATATTTTACAAAATATTAGTATTTAATTTGCAGGGGCTTTAGTTTTTGATGGCGACGAGTTAAGAGCAAAATTGTTTGACAATTTGGGTTGTATCTTAGTGAGAGCATTTAAAAGTCCTCCTAAGGGCCCCAGGTTGGCGAGAGGAATCTACCTACAAATTTCATTGTTGTAGGATCAAATTAATAGTTCCAGAGAAAACAAATGTTTGAGAATTGCTGTTGTATACTCTCATACATTTGACTTATTAAATTGCTTGATGTAGGGGGAAAAAAATCTTATTTCTCTTATCACATAATTGAATTAATGATATTAAATCCCTCTTGTTTTACTCTTTTCTTTTAATAAAGCAAAGGGGGAAAATAAACTATTGCAAAAACAATTTATTTATAATGGTAATAATTGGGCAGATGAGAGGAAATAATTTAACTACTTGACTTCACAAATAACATGAAGAACAGTAACACGATGAACAATTTATTTATTTTTTTTTTTTTCCTTCTTTCTGTTTTTTTTTTTTTTTTTTTTTTTTAAGATAATCAATAACAAGCTGGATAATTCAATGCTTACTAATTTAATTTAAAAAACATTAATATTTTTTTCCTTTGTTTTGACTAATAAATATTATATTATACAGCTTTTATTCATTTCAGATTTTTATTATTATTATTTTAAACCAATTTTGTGGAGTTTTGATTGCTGCTTTGTCTTTAAAAATACTGTGGAATTTACATGTGTTTTTGTTTTTGTTGGTTGTTTTTTATTTATTAAAAATACAAAAAAAAAAATCAGGTCGTGCGACACTACAAGAATGGGCGCTAATGTTCTACGGTACTGATACACCACCGCCAGGTTATCGTGGTCGAGTGACCGCTAGACCTGACTTACCATTACCTACTATTGCAACTCCTCCTCCTCAACAGACTAAAAAGAATAAGCCGCGTAAAAACAACAAACCTTCAAAGTCTAAGAAAACTCAGCAGCAGGGAAAAGCGAGAAAGACCCCTAGACCTTCCGTTATTCAGGCGAGGAGGCCGGTTGTTTCCACTGTAGCCCCTACACCACCACCAGTTGGATTAACTATACTTTTAGCGCCACCTCCACAACCTCATGCTAACTCCTTCCCAGCTGTCTTTCAGCGCTACTCAAAAGTCCAGCAACTATATCCTTACAGCAGCATACATCAACCACCTCCTAGACCAAGGAAAACTAACAATCAATCACAAGGCAAGAGATAATCTGCTTAATCTAAGTAGTGCATCTTGCATCATGATTTTATGTATGTTAAATTTAGAACTTCTTATATTTTTTTTTACCTATTGTAGAACCACATATTCTATTTATCCGTTTGCATGTAAACACATTTTTGTTTATTTAGATTTTAGTGTATATTAGTATATTTAAGCTTTACTCTGGTCATGTAAGAGACCGTAAAATAGCTTTTTTTTTCAATTATGTTTAGAAGTAAAAATTAAAATTAATGCTTTAAAGTATTATTCAGTTTGCTTATGGGAAAAACAATATTGTAGAATTATGCTAAATATAAATATTTTATTCTTCTTCTTTCTTATAATTTTAGAGGACTTGGAAAAATTGAGCTTTATTGTATTCAAAACAAAAAAAAAAAATTGATTTACATTTACAATATAAGGCTAAAAAACGTAGATGCATGCATTTAACAAAAGAGAGGAAACTTATTCGATAGCAAATTGTGGTCAACAAGTTATCAAGTAATATTATGTATAATTTTTAGCAATGTTTCCTCCGAGGGTCTATTAAGAACACATTATAGATTTTAGCATAAGAAGACATCTCAAGGAAAGTTTTGCTTCGTGATGTTGATTTTAAGGAACGAGTTAAGTTCAGTGTTTTTTTCTTACTTTTAATCAACACCACCCTCAAAGATACTTTCATTAGTGGAAGTGAATTGTCAGACTTCTCACAAAATGCAGTCTTCACTGAATAAAAACCTAGATCATTATGCTAAACCTGAAGATAATTGAACCAATTAAAAGAAGTAAGTGGGTCGCCTCAAGTCATTTTAATGTTTACGGTTCAACTTCAATGTTTACAAATACTGTCAACCCTTAACTTTTACGTCTTTGCCTATTCATAAAAATGAATAGGCTAACCTCATTATTTGCAGATAGCTATATGGAAATAATATTGTCACTTGTAGATCTATTAACCCATTGAATGGGTTTGGATTCACTGTGGTTCCATGCCATGATAAGGCTGCTGGCCATTGGATCCTAGTAGATCTAAGCACACCCTTCTGGCACTCCACCCATCTTTTCCTCATGTCTTGGGCAGAACCCTCTTACAAGGGTCCATCCATACAAGGGTCTCTTACAGGCCCGCTGGCAATTTTATCCACAGAGGTTCCTTACATTTTTTCTGATTTGGTATTACCGTATTGCTTCGAATATAAGACGCCCCCGAATATAAGACGCATCCCAATTTTCGAACCAAAAATCTGGGAAAAAATTAAGGCATCGAATATAAACGTACCTCGAATATAAGACACACCCCGATTTCCGCGATGCAAAAATGGAAAAAAAAGTGCGTCTTATATTCGAAGCAATACGGTATTTAAACCCGCCACAGAGGTGCGTACCTGAATTGGAAGATTCGTTGCATGGGTTAAGATGTATTCTGTGAAGGGGGGGGGGGGGGGGGTAAATTTTAATTCGGGAAATATTTGATAAAATCAAAGAAGCCTTCTATTCATGAATATTTTGAGTAATCAACCATCATCAAAAATAATTTTTGAAACCAATGGTGGTTATCGTATGTAGTTAACTTAGCATTATCTACGTAATTCCTCTTTTACTGTACATTTAATGACAACTTTTATTGCGACAGTACATTGCGAAAGTTTAGGGTTGACTGTATGTAAAGAATATAAAGAATATGAAATAACGAGTGCACTTACGAGGAATGCTTCTCCCACGAGTCGGTTCTCCATGTACTTAACCCATGTTTTTTATTTAATGAGTAGAATGTATTTAATTTTATTGTAATTTATAATTAATTATCACTAATAATTGAAATTAATGTTAATCTATTTTGTTCTGCCTTATATATATATTCATTATTTAGGTAACAGAATGTAGTTTAATTTATCTTAAGTATTTAAAAATATTTGTTATCATTTAATGTTTATATTTTAAATTAATAGTTTAAAAGAACTGTTTTAAGTAAATCTATAATTTTTTAATGTATCTCAGTGTTACCACAACAGTAATATAGTAATCTGCAAGTGTAAATTATAACTTAAAGGATAAATTTATAAACTTTAAACCCAAAAATGTATAATTATTAATTATTATTCCTAATTTCTTTTGCTAAAGAATTATTTAATCTTTAAACTAAAAAGAACAACTTTATTTTGGGAACTTTAAAGTATTATGATAAAAATAACCTTGATTTATGATTGTACTTTTTTTTAACAATGATTATTTTTTATTTCTTTTTTAATCAATTTTTAAATTTAATTTATCATATAATTGCATTATCTCTATTTTATTTGTTACATAGGTTGGTTCATGCTTTTTTTTATTATGTTTGGAAACATATCTGATGACCCACTTTGTATGAACTCTTATCTGTTAAACTTAAATACTTTTAAGAAAATGTAATGGGGAAAAGTGCAGTAAAATTTTATCTTTAAAGGGTATAGTAGAGCTGCATAGTTTGTCTACACGTTGTTTTTCTATCTATTCAACTTTGCTTTGAAAACCAGTAGTTGAAAGCCGGCTTATTCTATAAAGTCTTTCTTTATTTATTATTAAGTGACTCGACTACTCATCTATAAAAAGATTTGTATGAATTTGTTACCAAAGGAAACTGTATGTTCCTGATCTGTTTATTTTAGTTATAGTTTATTAGTTTCATTGTATAACTTTTAAGAAAGTAGGGATTTTTTTAATTATTGTATCAATAGAATTTTTAAGAAATTTCTCGGGTCTATTTCATTTTAAGCTAGATTTGTCATACATACCTGTCTTCAAGAATAACTAAGAACAATGTATGTATGTATAGCTCCTCTGGAGTAGCAGCATAGAAATTAAAGTTAACACGTCAAAAGTGTCTAGAAAACTTGATACGTCAAATGGAACGTCAGAATGATAGTTTGGATTTTGTACGCCACAAACACCATTTTATTTTTATGTTATGTATACCTATTAATTATAATTATTTATTGTGTCTTTTTGACTCTCCTGTAAAATTGCGTTAAATGCAATTAAGTCCCTCCACCGGAGGAGCGATATTGAATTAATTGGATAAAAAGTACATTGGTGATTTAAAAATGATCATTTATATAATTGAGTACTGTCCCAACGACGGCAATGATAACACACCTTGAAATGATTTGTTATTTGCTAAGCTAAGGCAACCACATTTATTCCTATAAAAATAAATGTTTTTTTGGCCTTTGAATTGATATAATAACTTATCTAAATAGTTATCTAAATTAATTTACTGAATTTTACTTTTTTTTATCATATAATAATTTTTTTTTTATCACATAACAGCCGTTAAGCCCTTTGCCATGGCCTTAACGGCTCGTCGGCTTAAATAAATTAGGGGGATCAAAAAATTGAATCTTCTAGTCAGCTTTAGAATGACCCAAGGAAAAGGGTCAAATATGATAAAAGTTAGTTTTAATTCCTTGTATACCATTATGAACTATAATAATGTATAAAGTGTTATTTTTAAAATGTTTTATAGCTTAATAGTTTTTTACTTTCTGGGTTACCCTCATATATTTTATCAATAGGTTGTTTTGTTTTGTATTATAATTTATTTGATTTTTTTTTTATATTTGAAATGCTGTTTTTGTTTTTTTCAAACATTGGTAATTTTTTTTTAAAAAAAGGTTAAGGTTGTAGATTGAAATTATTCAAATCTGAAACTTTCAATATTTTTATTTATTTATTTATTTTATTTTTTTTTTTATTAGTATTTTCATTAATTAGTTATTCCATCATTGCTTAGCTTAGGAGATATGTATTGAGTGAATCTCTGTTTATTTGATAGTGCATGAACTGTTTATTATTATTATTGATTTTTGCATGAAGTTTATAAAATCTATCTAATTTTTTTTAATCTTTAACATTTGATTTAATAGTATTTAAAAAAAGTATTATTTAATATTATGGTTATATTATACAGTGTGTGGATACTAAAAACACGGCACAAATTAAGGGGTTATTCCTTGGACTAATTTAAGAATAATTATATCTTACACGATTTTTAAAATACTCCAAGCAATAACCCCCTTAACTTTTTCCACATGTTTAGTATTCATCCTGTATATATATTTTTTTTTAATAATTTGCATCTTGTCAAACACCATTCAATATTGTTTGTTTTATTTGACACATATACACGTGTGTTTTTGATCATTTAAAATTTATTGTGTATAAAACTATTCAAATATATTCATTTTGAGCGGGCTGAGAATATTAGTGTTAGTCAGGCTTAAATAATAATTGTTATGAATTCACACTTGTAATTGTAATTAATATAACAAGTTCTATCTTAAAACTTGAAATTATTTCTTCAATAAGTATAATTTACTTGGATATGATTTTCAATTAATTATCCCTCATTGAAACAAAATAGTTTATTGTTATTATTTTATATATTTTTTTTTTTGTTTTATTACTCCAATATATTTCTCAGCCCAACAAAAATCTATGGATTGGTCTACAATAAGTAGAAATAAAGATAAATGACTTCCGATTATAAAATTTACTAATAATTTGATTCAAGTGAGGTTTTTTAAACATAAGACATAATTTAGATACTCTTTCTTGTTTTAAATTCTTCTCTTACAACATTTTCAATAAATAGAGCATAAATTAAAGCAATGTAATAATTTAATATATATCTTAAGATTACATAGTATGTAATTTAGTTGGAGGATAGTATCATATGCAGCTTCATGAGCCAATGAAAAAATCAAGAGGGAAAAATTTCACAACACTTATAATGTACTTTCATCTGCTTTAGATGGCTGACAAAATGTTATTTAGTGATAGAGTATAAAAGGAAGAGCTGCTAGTCCAATGAAAGCTTTCATGACACCTAATAATGGAATAATTATTCTTGTTTATAAACATTTTTACAGTATCTGAATGCGTTTTTTGATCCATTTTATTCCACAAGAACATACGATTATAAATAGGTGTTCTAAATAATTTGTTTTTTGAAAATATTTTATATAAACAAAACAATTGTCAGTTTTATTTTATCGAAACCCCCTCGATAGCAACTTGACCAAAATGAGGTGGTTGATGACACTAATAAAAAGTCCTATATACAAGATAATTGTATTAAATACCTATATGTGGTGTATACATAGAAATAGGATAATTTGTGAGCCATCGAGACTATTAAGTCCTGATTTCTATTATTGTTATTCCCTCATTTGTAGTTTTGGTTTTTAACTATTTTTATATAGCATCGCTTTCTTACTGTTATTGTATTTATTATTGTTATTATTATTTTTAAATGGTTTTATCAATCCCACATTGTTATTGTTAAAATCTGTTAAGTAATTATTATTTTAATATTTGTTCTTTTAGCTCGCCTCTCAGACTGGAACCTGATATTCTACGGGACAGAGACCGCACCTATGAGTTCACCTGACTCAGGTGCCACCCGACCTCCTGCCGTCCACCAACCTGAAACTAACTCTATTGAATCGACTGGATGGGGTCGACCCCCTCATACTGATTTCGCCGACTTTGGGGCCAGCCCCTGTACCAAGAAAGGCCCCGACAATGCATGCATAGGTGCGTCACTTCTTGTTCTAGTTGTACTCTTTACATATAGAGACTCATAACATTTATTTTATTAACGGGACGTTTTACAATCCTCATGATAAATTCCTGGTGTTTTTTTTTTTTAAATATTCATATTTTTGGGGGTATAACATGGGGATAATAATTTGGGGTTACTTAATTTTTTTAACATTATTAGGGGGAAAAAATTATGAGGAATCCACTACATTCTTTTTTTTAGAAAAAAGAGATAGAAGTTAAAGGGCATTTCTAATTATTTATATATTAGTATAATATATATTTAATTTATCCTTAAAAATTTTAACTGCAATGCTAAATTAAAAATTAGCAATTTCTGCAGAAGACCAATTCAAAAGCTCAATTCTATCTTTTATTACTTTTGATAAAGAAAAAGAATAATAAGTAATTGTATAGTCTTTTACTTTTTTGTGCCATAGAAACAGGCGATTTGTCCCATCTAAAAGTGCCATGGCATTTAGTATTGTGGGCATTTAACCTAATAAATAAACTTAAATGCAAAGTGGGACAGTATTGTGGGGGTTTCAATGAAACTAATATTATTATTATTTTTAACTATCCTAATTATTTAATATTATTGAATTGATTATGTGTTAAAATTATTGTTAAATAAACGGTTAATTCGGAATAATTAATTAATTTAGAAAACGATTTTGATATGTTAGTTTAATTTTAATTTTTTAAATACTCAACTGACAAGAAAAATGTTTGAATATAGTGATTTATCAGTCTACTAAAATGAAGTCATTATATGTCCTCTTCAAGTCATATTTTATAAATTATACTTATAATTTATTAATGCATAACATTTACAAAAATACGTAATAAGGCATATGACTCTTGGATCTATAACCATCTGGAATCATCAAAGATGTCAGAAAAACAAACCTACCTAAATTAAGGATAGTCTAATATCCTACGAGCATCTACTTGCTAACATTCCTTATTTACTTGATAACTCTAGTATGACATGTTGTCTCCTTTATCTCATCTGAGATTGGGTAAACCCTGGCATTTCACTAGTAGAAGCCATAATGGCATGGGCGCCCATACCTATGGGCAGGGGGGGGCCATGGCCCCCCCCTGGAAAAGAGGAATAGAGGAAAAAGAGGAAAAAAAAGAGGGAAAAAAAGAGGAAAAAAAGTTTATGTAGGTTAGTTTGTTTCAGATTAACTTCTTTTTTTTAAAAGTAATTTCAGTGTTTACCGATTTCTTTTATTATACATAAGGCCAGTCAAGTTAGACATTAATAATAATGTAGTTCTGATTTTTTTTATATGTTGTTGGGAACAGTTAGGGTAGTGTGATCCTATAAGTTTGCAGCTTCGAAAAACTTGTGCTGGCAGTGTAATACGGGAAAAACTGAAAATAGTCGGACTTTTTTAAGTTCTTGCCATATAACTCGTTAATTATAGTATGTGTTTTTCGATATTAGCGTTACAATTTCTAAAGTACAGTAAATTTGCAGCAGCATAAGTCTAACTGCAGCTCTGCACATATCTAATATTTTCCGAGTGACCAGTCAAAATTTGTCAGTTTTTCCAAAAAATGAATTTTTTTAGTATTGCTCTCGTTTCGGGCCGAATATCGGTATAAAACCACTCACCTATAAGGAAAGAAGGTGTAAATTTAATTTACTAGTTTCCTTTTAAGTACAAAACGAAGTTTGTAGGCCTAATAGTTCTGTTGCAATCGTAAAAACATTTGAATGGATTATGGAAGGGGGGCTATTGGGGCAGCAGCCCCCTCCCCCCCATTTGGAATTTTACTTGTGACATTGGCCCTAACAACATATCCAAAAATTGTATATACCCGACCTTTTGCAAGGAAGACTATATTTTTTGTACTTATTGACTGGACTGTTAACACCCTATTATTTTTATTTTTAACCTAATACTATCAGCTAATTTCTATTGATCTCAAAACATTTGGCGTACTTAATTGTTTTGCTAATTCATGTAACTAAAATATTTTTAAAATGTACCAATTTATTTTACTGGGTACTAAAATAAAACATTAATTTATAATAATGTACAACTTTTAATAATGAAATATTATTCAAATATAATTTTGTTTATGTAAAATACCCAGGTTTTCTTGTCAAGTTCATAAAAAACTTCAATTTATTGGTATAAAATTTTTGATGTTCTTAGAATAGTCTAAAATGACGTTTTCAAGTAATGTAAACTAAAAAAACTTTTGCCGGGGGAGAGGCACGGACCCCCCTAAAAGAGAGTCCAGCCCCCTTTAAAATTGGCTGGATCCGCCTTTGTGTTCGGACCAGTTAGGCTATTGTGATCTTAAGTTTGCAGCTTCAAAAAACTTGTGCTAGCTGCGTAAAACATGAAAAAAATTGAAAAACTGAAAAAAATATTTTTTTTATTATAGACGTGCCATGTCTCGGAATGTATTATATGTGCAGAGCTGCAGTTGGGCTTATGCTGCTGCTAATTTACTGTACTTTAAAAATAATATAACGACTAATATAAAAAAAAAAAAAACATAGTTTACGAGTTATATGGCAAAAACTGACAAAAGTCTAAATTTTCTTCAGTTCTTCATGTATAAGGCAGTTGCACAGGTATTTTGAAGCTGCAAACTCAGTATCACACTACCCTAACTGGTCCGAACAACATATCGATAAAAGAAATCACAAAGAGAAATACAAATGTAGTTAACGTCTTTTACACCGATATAAATTAGATTAAAATTGTCAATTCGTCCTATATAGATGCGCTAAATAAATCCTATTTCTTTCTACATTTGTCACTATCTAATTTTCATAATAACTTTATGCAAATTATAGCTGTATCCGTTCTTGCTCTGTAGTAAAGGATCAAACTCTACTTAACTAAATTTTAAAAATTCAAAGGAAACTTTAAGAATATATTTTGATTTGACCTACCACACTGAACTGGAAGTTCGATTTTTAGGGCCTCAAAACATGTTTTTCATAGGCTAAAATCTACAAAATTTAAAAAATATAAAATAAGGGAGGTCAAAAAACCTAGTACACCCCCCCCCCCCCGCGGTTGTCGCTCCCCCTCCACCGGTGGTCCCCCCTCCCTCTCGCTGGTAACGGTGGCCCCCCCCTACAAAAATTCATATGGGCGCCCATGCATAATGGGCATGATGATATAAATCATTAGAAACACAAAGGGATTTAGTGCCTATATGTATAACAAAGGTGTTTAATTAGGGAACCAGTTTAAAACAATAACATTTTGTTTTATCCCTAGAGAGAAGAGTTGTGGTTCCTCACAAATATTAACATTAAATTTATGCAAAATTAAGGTTTAAATACCAATTTCTCAGTCAATTTAATTATATTTGTCTATATTTAGTTGTTTTAAATATATTTTACTCCTTTTTTAGGATTAATGTGCACTAGCGTCATCAATTTTTCAATAGGGATTAAATATATTGGTAAAATTAAGTGTATTGAACAGTGGATTCCTCGATTATTGTGATATGGTGTCATTAATACTAATATCTCTATTGGTATAAGTCTTAGTAAGCTATTGAGTTTTTTGGGGAGAAAATATGGTTGATTTTTTTTTTGTTTCGGTTTGTACTAATTATTTTGATTAGTAGCCAAAGGCGAATTGATTTATGATACCATACTGTCTTCACAATGAACCAATAAAAGTAAGTTATATTATTTTTTCTTTTTTTTCTTGTATTTATTATGAAAGTGTTTAGTGGAATATTTAAAGGACCTTATTCTTAGTTGCAAGTTGTAATTGATAAAATTGACATTGGTTTGTCATGAACCTAAACTGCCGTAAATTATTATTTATTTTTTAAATTTTGTTTTTCTGGTTAGTTTCTTAAGTTATTAATATTAATTATTATTTCATTATTTCTGGAATAATAGTTCTCACCACTATAATTTGAGTGTGAGGTTGAACCATACATTAACTTTAACTGAGCATGTTAATTTTTTTCCTTTTAGGAATCATAAGGTATTAGTTACATTGAATTTGTCTAGAAGAAAGAGCAATGCTTCTTATACTTCATTTACTTTTTAACACGGGTTAGTAAGGGGATTAATGCTTATTATTCAAAAAAGGGCTCGTCCTAGTTCCAATATAAAAACTCAAATAATTATTTGAGATCAATTCCCAGACGAAACATATTCCTCACTAATGATCTCATTGATAGATGAGATAAGTAGTTGATTCTATATGTAAAGATATGATAATTTTCTTGATTAGTTAAGTTTATAAATAGATTTTAAGAACACATTATTTCAACTGTTCATTTGATCATTCTTAGGCTAACTTTAACATTAATTTGTTATTAATTATCTAATTATTAAATCGGCTTGATAATATTCATGAATGATCAAAAGATTAAAATATCTCAAAAAGGGAACTTGTTATTTCTATTTTAAACACAACTACTTCAAGTAACTACAATTTTTCAATACTTCTGTCAATCTGGATGTTTGCTCATTTTTTGCGAACATCCTTGATTTTAATGAAAACTACCTTATAATAAGACTAAATAATAGTAGTCATTTAATAAAAAGTTTAAGCATAAGAAGCTTCGCTATTACAACTTTGTTATCTGAAGAACCACTTCAATTCAGTCTAAAGGAATGATAAGACATTACCTCTCCTTAACATAGGAGAAATAATGTATTTTTGTCTGAAAAAAATTAACATCTCTTAAATAAAAGAAACTTCATCTATCCTTTTAAATTGGATAGATAATGTTTCTTTTGTCTATGAGTTTCTTATCAGTGATTGCTTTCTGATAACTGAATTAATAGCTCCAGGTGTAACGAAGGTACATCTCTTTTGTCACACGTACACAAACTAGAAAAGGAACATGCTCATTGTTCCTAAGTGATATTTAGCTAATTTAACTAGAGGTAATAAAATTAATGTGTTTAATTTAAAGCATTATACACATTATTTACTTTGTAATATTAAGTTCTACCTATTTATGTTTTTGGTACTATGAAATAATATCTTTTGGGAGGAACACTTCCTAATAAGGTTTATTCGTCAAACCAATTGAAATTGTGATCCCCCCCCCCCCCCCCCCCCCCCCTCAAGTCTAACAAATGATCTTATTAACATGATCCCAAATAAATAATGTATTGATAAAGATTATTAACAGTTCCTGAGCAGTTTCTTAATGTCTGGTTGTTTTTAAGATGGACCAATTTACTATTTAATGCTTTTTAAGAAAATAAACACCAATTTTTACGAAAATTTACGTTCTTGGGGAGGGGGAAAAAATGTAATTACTTATCGAATAGGACAATTTACTATTGAAGGATTTTTCAACACAAAGGAAAGCTATCTTAACACTATCCCTTTCTCTGGCTTCTGCTTTAATGAGATTTGTGGAAATTTCTGTGTGGAATAAATGTGCTAAAATGGAACAATTTACTATTTAATTCATTGACTAAGGAACAACTCTGGAAAAGTTAACAATCTTTAGAGATATCTAATTTTCTTGAAAATAGGCTATTAAGATATTAATCCTTTATTTTCTTGTTTTCATTTATCATCAATGATGTAAGATTTGTTTGAATTTAAAAAAAAAATGAAATAAACATAATAGTTTTCCTGTTAAAATATATAATATTAACACGGAATCTATGTCATTTTTTTTATTTTTTTTTTTTATCAATATATAAATATCGCAACTTATAAAAATTATTCTTTAATGAATTGTGTTTTATCGTCTTATGTATGAAAATATAAAAAGTTAATAAATTTACTATTAACATAGAATGAATTAAAATAAGAACAAATTAGAAAAGAATTTGCATTAAAGCATGGTACCTTGTATAAAACATTATTTTTTTAAAAAAGGTTTGAAAATACTGTCTCTTCAAATAACATATATACTTGTTTGTTTATCAAATCATCTTTCAGCTTTTATAAAACCATTAAATGACCCTGGTAGCTCATTGGAACCTTCTGGGCTGCTCATGCTGGAGGTCATGAGGTGCCCTGTGCTCAGGTTCACCTAACATTACCATATAAATGGGTAGCTGCTTAAGTGAAGTGGCATCTATCAGATTGCACATGTAAATTATAAGTTTTATACTGCTAATGGAGCTACCAACTAACCCCTTATCACCCATTTCATATTATATAGTGGTATATGTTGTCCTTTGGCAGGCCTAAGCCTTCCCCATGCTATTGCACCTCATTATTATCATCAGTTCCTGTTACAGAAAATAGTCACATTAATAAATTTATTAGGTTTATTCCAACCACCAGTTGCGAATCAGTTTCGAATTAGTCCGAGATCGACGTAATGCTCATGCACGATCATTGCTCAGTTTGGAATTGATTGGTGATTTCGTTTTGTTGGAACGCTCCTGAAGTCGAACCAAACTGTTTTATGTGGTTGGTTTTAGCACAGTTATCAGAACAACTTGTTAAGTTGATCGTTTATGAGATTTTGCGATCCTGTGCTATCGAAAATACCTGAACTTATTAAATATTAAAGATAGGGATGAGTCAATAGTTGATGAAGATAAGTACCAGTCGCGTAAATCAGGGCCTGATTTAGGCCAAGGCGGCCACCTAAGGGCTTGCACAACAAGGTTTTTTTCTAATGCTAATTAACTTTGGTAAGCTCGAAAGTTGGAAGTAAAACCTACATATACATAGAGGATATGACGAAAACACATACACACATTTTAGAAATGTTTAATCTGATACATGAATTCACGATTTCATTTCGATTTACGCAATTCATAATTTTCGGGCTTACTGTGGTGAGCCAGTTTTAGTAGACTCACGGCACACACGTATTTTTATGCGCATGCGTCGGACAGTTTCAAACTAGTTTGAAGTGTGGTTGGAACAAACCTATTAGAAGGTTGTGAGTCAACATCATATCACAGAGAACATTTTATAAAATTATACTAATTCATAAGACTCTATTTCTTCATAATAGGCACTGATTATGGTGGCCTTTATAAAGTCTTAAAGATTCTTTGATAAATAAATAATTATACTATGTACAATTTACTATATATAATCATTATGATATTAAATTATAATATTATTATATATAATAATTTATTGTATTTTATGTGGATAAACAGTATTTTTTCAAAACCCTTAACTTTAGCAATTTTTTTTTCTTTGTGATTTATATCTGTTATTACTTTTTATTTTTTTTTTTATTTTTTTGATAAATGTTATTTGTCAATAGGAGAGTATTCCCTAAATATATTAATATTTAATATTATATTTATTGAATATTATTATTATTGATATTATTAAGAATCCCATTAAAATATTCATGTATGAGAAACTTGGTTGTTATTATTGTTGGAAATATACCAATAATGAAATGTCTTAACTATCCCAACGATATTTTGTAAATTGTATTTTAGGTTAATACTTTGTTGAGCGAGTGTTTGCATATACATATTTCTTTATAATTATTTTTAGTTTAAATATTAAGGTTTTCCTTATAATTTTGTCTATGCTTTTTATTTGGAATGGTTGAAGTCAAATTATTGAGGTTTAAGGTGGCTCTTTCTTTAATAAGGAAGAAATATTCTAAAAAATTGTCAGGGGATTAGGACAAACTGGGATAAAATTTCAAAAAGGACTCGTAAATTAAATATCTCTTGTAAACCTTGATTTAAAGTCTACAACACACTACTTCTATACAATAAATATTTTCAATTACTTTAAAATATTTTAAGTTAACTTTATATCAGTCGCTTGGTTTACACTATTAATTTACAAACAAGTTAAAAATGCTACAATATAGAAGTTCCAAACTGTTTGAAAAACCACCTTCTGGTCCCCAAATAACCATAATTAATTTTAAAAAGTAGCATGAGATTTTAGAAAAATTGTCTTTGACTGTCATATTTGGATTTATATCAATAAACTATTTATTTATTTTAATTTTCCAATATTTATTACGGAAAGGGATCTTTAATCGTTTACTACATTATAAAATATTCAGCGATCACCAAAGTTCAGTTGAACAATGTATATAATTGTGGGATAAAAACTACCCGTTTTTAGGGTATGTAGACAACTAATTGTGTTTTTATATAAATATTTATATAAACTAAAAAAATATATATATATAATAATATAAAATAAAAATAAACAAAAACATTATGTGTGAATATGTATTTCTTTCTGTATTCTACAGAGTAATGATTGCTATTTCTTAGAAATCTATAAGGGTTGTAAGTATTGTAATATGTAATATAAATATGATGTTGAATTATTTTAAATAAATAATTTGGGAGTGTTTAAACATGTGTATAAAGAAAATGTACTTTATATAAAATATAATTATAAAATTCATTTTTATTTTAATGGAAATAATTCTCATTTTAAGGAATGAATGTGAATGTACAGGTGTGTTGTTTATCTTCTAAATTATGAATTTTGAGGTATAAAAATGAAATACCAAGGTGTTGGGTGAATTAAGCTACCCCTGGATTCACCCTGTTTAATACAGGATGAAAGGGGATTCTCAACTTGTCAGTGAGGAACATATTTTAACTCCCTGGAATTCAAAAATCACTAAAGCTTACTCCACATCGGGACTTAAACGTTGCGCTTCTTTATTGCGGGGCTGAATTGGTGCTGCTACGATTGAGAGTCGCAACATGTCCCCGTGTACCTGAGTGCATTGCGGGTTTATGTGATACAATATTTTGAGTCCAAGCTTAGTTCAGACTGGGACTCAATGTTCGGCGTCTTTGTTGTGGAGCTGCGATTCAGCCGAGCAACAAAGTTGCCCAACATTGAACCCTGGTGTGGACTAAGCTTAAAAATGTCTGCTAATAACATTGCGTTAAGGCGAGATTTTTTTTTTATTCACTAACCACTGATACCCCAAACAGATGTAATACTTCTACATTGACATAGTAATTAGCAAATAAAATGAATCAATAAATGTTCCTTTTTGGCTTGCACTTATTAATGGATGAGCTTTCACTCAGAAATCATGTGCATTACTGCTGATGATTTTGACACTTAACTTCTTGAATATAAAAATGAAATTTTTAGTATGACATTATCCCAGTTTAGCACACTCTCTAACCACTTCTAAACAATAAAACAAATTTCAAAAATATATTTTCTATATAGGTAAACAACACATCTGAAGTAACCAGTCTATCTATATAGTAGGTCTTGATATCTGGTTATTTTTTTCTACTTGTTTTGTTTAAGTTAATTCTACAAATTATTTTCATTTATAAATTGCATTATACCTACTTATCAGATGTATTTAATGCTATTGTAATTGGGGATATAACTTAAGATATCAAGTACCAAATAAATAGTTTAAAAAAATTAAGTGTTTGTGTGATTTTTCATGTCGTATAGAATGTCTTATTTAAAATTTGGGAAAGAGAAAAGATTTTTCTCATTACATAAAAATAATAATTTTTTGTGTAATTTACTAAATTTTTTTTTCTAATAAAATTTATCTGTATATATGAATTATAAATAAAAAAATAATATAGCATAGTAAATTCATATCATTTTTTTTTTTTTTCTTTAAATCCTAATTGTAATTATTGATTTGATATTAAAAATAAAATGTAAAAAAAGCTATTGTTTAATATTTTGGTTTCCATAATGCACCAGCTAAAAATAAATAAATAATAAAATTAATTAAAATCTAAGACTGCTGGAAGTGCAATTACCTCTTAAGAATAAAATAAATAAATTGGAAAGAAAAAAAATTGTAATAATTAACAATATTTATCAATACTTAACTTACTCCTAATTTTTAAATTAATATTTTGATTTTTTTTTTAAATGTTATTAATGTTATGTTTGATATGTGATAAAATCAAATTAGGATTTTTTTTTTTTTTTCACAAATAACTTTTGAAAACAACAATATTAAATAAATATTTATTTTATTATTTTTTTTTTTTTTTTTCAACAAAATATTAAATAATGCTCATAACATCAGTATTATGTTGTTGAATAAAATATTGAAGTTTTATTATAATTAAATTTTATTTTTATGATTGATTTTACCAAAAATAGTAGGAAAAAAAGTTTTATTTATCTGTTGATTTTTTTTAGTGTAAATGTAATTGGTGTAGGTTGATTTGAGAATTGGAATGCTCAATTTGTATTATTATTTATTATTATCAATTATAAGTATTATTATTAATATTAGGACTGTTTGGCAACTACACTGAGGACAGAAATAAAGGCAAATTTGATTTTGCAATGTAGCCACAATTTACCTTAATAAAGTTAGTCTAATAATATTCTTGTTTTTGATTCGTACTACGTAGTGCTTCATATTCAACTCTGCAAAATTGAACGGAGACATTCATTGTACATTTTTTCAGTAAGATAGCTTGAGTACAACAATAGCTGTGTTAAATTTGGTAGCATTGATTTTGCTGCCAAAAAAAGATTATTTCTGAACTTTTGAATATATTGCTCTGAGCTTACTCAAGGTAACAGAAGCAATGTGATCATCACACTAAGAAACAATTTTTTTTATGGCTCCTCGAATTCGAATAATCCATATCAGACATCAGGGAAAATTTTGGTATCGTGTCTGTCTGTAAGTCTGCTGTTTAGCAATTTTTTGAACCATCATACTCGTCTAATTTTTATGGTAGGTCATAATTTTTGCTCACTGCTGGTCTCATATTAATTTCATCCTACTGTGCCATAGCTTTCTCTACCACAAGCGCACAAACTTTTTTATTTATTAACACCTCTATATTTTTAAAAGTATTTTTGAAATTTGAATGGTTAAAAATTGAATTTGACCCCACTGATTATTGAAACAGGTCCAACCAAACACGATTTCAATTCCTTGTGGGATAAAATTACTTTATTACTCATGTGACCATTTGTCCAGTTATAGGACACGAGGAAGCTATGTGCCACACTAATTGGCAGACTATTATTAAAGACTATTATTAAAATTACTATGTGTAAAAAAAATTTGTAATATGTATTCTAGTGGCAACATCCCCTACACCTGACATCAAATAGTCCTCACATATATTTATTAATCTTTAAACAGATTATCCTATATTTAATGTGTTGTTTTTTTTTATCTGAGTTTTTAATTTTGTTTTATTTTTTCTATTTCAAATCTACTTTATGTATTATAATAATTTAATCTGTGTTTTTTTGTCATTGTGCTTCCAAATAATGAACCCTGTCTGTTCATGAATGTAATTAACAATGTAAGTCCTATTACAATTCAGTCTAATATCACTGTGGAAAAGAATTGGTAAAACAAAAATTACCGTACTATATCATTCCACATTGTCCCAAGTTTAGTTTGTTGATTTGCCTGAAATATTTAATACTTCAAATAGTGGAGTGGCTATCATTATGAAGGATGGCCAAGAGGTCAATAGCTAGTATTAAAATCACCATCTCCTGATGAAGTCGTTAGTGATGAATAAACACTGTATCAATTTTTAAAAGCTGGTCCCTTTTGGTCAAGTGGCTTAATATTACACACCAACTGTTTTTTTTATTTAGTATTTAAAATATTAGAGTTAATTGTACTATGTAATTACCTCAAATCATAGGGTAATTAAGACCGAATTTTTCAGAAAGGATGGCTAAAGTACTGCCATTGCTATAGTTATGAGGGCTAAAGTTTAGGGCATGCAATTACCATCAAACAAAATTCCTTGACACATTTTTCCTTTATTACTTGCTTAAAAAAAATCTCCTTTCCACTACCCTTGGAGTGAGGGGTGGGCGTGGCCTAGAGTGGTAGGCGTGAGGGGATGGTGTAGGGGGTTAGGAGTGGGGTTGGTTTAAAGTGACCCACTACCTACTTATGTTTCACAATAATGCACTAATGTAATGATAATAATAATATGCCTACAGAAAAAATAACTTTTTGTATCCAATCACTGCTGTTTACATTGTCAAATTTCAAGAAATGAACAGACGTTTTAATGGTTTTATAGTTCCTTAAATTTATTGAGTTCTGAATTACATAGTGTTCTTTTTTTTAATGTGTTATCAATATTGAATTTATTATAATGTTATTTACAAAAAAATTTATAAATAAATATGTACACAATTTATTATCAATGTAATTTTATCGTATTATATAACTAGATTGAATTCTGTTAAAATAATTTTCATTTAGATAAATTTTGTTTGTGTTTTTTAATGGGTTTATAAGTTCTTTTATCCTAATTTTACTTTTTATTGAAGGGAAAAAATTGTCTGTACTTTTTTTAAGGGGAAAAGACAGTTTAAGAAAAAAAAATGTAGATAAAATGAATAACTTGTAAATAAATAAAATAACATTTTTTTATACCAATACACTCTGATAAAAATGAAGTTTTGTTTATAATAATATTCATACATAAAAAAGTAATGTATACCAATTTTACCATATTGAAAACTTTTTAATTGATTGTTTTTTTTTTTAATTATTATTTAAAAATTAATTTTGACTTAATTAATGTAAGAATGTGTAAAAAAAGGTCTATTATATTATACAAATATAATAATTATATTGATTTTCTTATGAGTTGGTATACTTAATTTATTTTAATCAGGGTATCTGTTTCATTACCTACTTTTTTTTATTAAAGTCCTAAAAAGAAAAGAAATAATTTATTTTCGAAATACAGAAGCCGATTTGTGTTTATAAAGTACTAATTTTAATAATCATTTAGAGGATAAATTAATAAGTGGAGTAAGCTTGTTAAGTTTAGTGACCAACTGCTACATCAAACATTTAATACAATGGTTCTGAAAATTCTATACCTAGTACTGAGGTACTTCCCTCATTATAAGATTTACCTCGAGTTGTGACACATTCCAATAAATAGAAATGTGGCAGATTAGGTGGTACATCTGATTATGGTAGAAGTACCTGCTCTCATCACATTGTTAATTAGTAACACTTCAAACAATAAAGAATGTCCAAATAAATTTACAGTAATCCCTTGGTCACACTAGTAGTCAAGTCCAGAAGGAAAAATAGGAGAAATAATTCTTATAGTCGCAATTTTTTTTATAGTGGTAGGGGGTGTGCCATGAACAACATACTAAAAATCCTGACCGGTGCGGGGTGAACGGGGATGTGGGGGGCATATCCAAAGATCATTTATTCATGTTTTTCTTAAATAACTTGAAAACTGCGGACTCTAGCGAAAAAGAGTCTATACTCAAAACTTAACTACTTAACTATCAAATTTCCTACAAAAAAAGATTCTATTTATTTTTCCTGTAGAATGAATATTTTGCAGCATTCCATATTCTTTAGGCAGGAAGGAGTGTAGTAGGGGGAAAGTAGGAGCAACCATCTACACCAATTTTTTTTTTTTTTTTTTTTTTTGTTTAAATCATAAGTTTAGAAAATAGATGTAAAATTAAATTTACTCTGCGAACATGTATAAATATAACCTAAAATAAGTAAGAGTGGTCTACTGTGTTAGTGGATTTAATTTATATGAATGTACTTGATGCAGATAATAGAAATAATATTTTGTGATGGTGTTTAAGTAATGGAATCTGTTTTGTAGGAAATTTTGTACATAGACTCTTTTTCACTAGAGTTTGCAGTTTTCAAGTTATTCAAGAAAAACGTGAAAAAATTACCTTTGGCCCCCCCACCGGTCAGGATTTTTAGTATGTTGTTTATGGCACACCCCCTCCCACTATACAAATAATACAAAAAATGAATATATTATGTTAAATTTTACAGTTTTTCCATTTGAAGATGAATATTGATTTCTGTTGAGATTAAAAAAAAAAAAAAGAAAAAGAAAAAAAAGCACTTATAATTTGTACCACTTTTATTAGATAGATTAGGTTTTTTATACTTAAGAAGTTTATTTAAAATTAAAAGGTGCCCCTATCCCAAAACCTAAGCAATTTTAAACTAGTGCATTCCTTTTTTTATTGTTTCACATAATTAGAAGTTAAAAATAATTGATTGAGGGGATACATTCACCCACCTTTAATTCTGAAACTAGAGGGATGCATTTTTATTTTTGTTTAGTTCATTAAAATAAAATATCTAACAATTTGACATTATAACATTATATTTTATTAATTATATTTTTTACATATTTCTATTAATTTTAAACAAAATATATAAGAAAAATTGTAGTATTATATTAAAACAATTATTTTAATGTTTATTTGTTTGCAACATCATAGCTTCATTTTCTTATAGAAAATATATCTGAAGAAAATATTAAAGATATATATCTGTGCCTCAGAACCATTCTGTTTCAAAATTTAAAATTAAAATGTCTGTGTTGCTACTCCTTTCATTTCAATTTGTGTCACTTCAATTCTTTATTCATAAATATAAAATAATAAAGAAGAATAAGAGTTTGAGTAAATTGTGCAAATATTGATATATTGAAGAGATTGGGAAGAAAGTGGCAAGAAGATATGACCTAGAAGATAATACTGATAGACTTATACCATTTTATTAATGCCCCCATACGCGGTCAAAATGTTTGCACAAACATCATGTTTGCGCAAAGATTTTGACCGTGTATGGGTTGCAAACATTTTGACCGTGTATGGGTTGCAAACATTTTGACCGTGTATGGGGCTGTTTGATGTTTGCGCAAACATGATGTTTGACGTGTATGGCCTAAATTTGCCCAACATCATTTTAGCTTTTATATGAAAAGATCATCTTCAAATGACGAGGAGGGATATTAAAGTGGAGTTATGAAGGGCTGAAGATAGTATGGAGCACAACTGCTAGGGATTTTGTCCGAAATGTCCCTTAAATTTTATCTACTTACAAAATTTTTGTACATTAATTAATTTAAATAGAAAACAAAATGTATTAAACTAACTTAACTTAACTTATTCTTGTAAATTTTATTTTATTTTTATTGCTACTATGTATTTTAATATTTTATCTTAACCTTAGAAGTGAAACGAAGGCTTTAATTTACGGCATTGATACAGATTTACCTTTATATTGTTCAATCTTAAGTCCTAACATTATTGAGCCTTAACAAACCTTTTTTTAAAGTGTTTTCTGTAAAATTATAGCTTTTAATTTAAGATATTCTGGTTCTGAGGTACTGATATATTATTCTTAGCTAAAGTGTTTTAGTTTGTTACTGGGAATCTGAGAATATTTAAACATTAGAGGGATCTTCTATTATATTTTTTTTTTAAACATTAATTATGGCAAGGAACTATTAAAATGGCAGATATTTGAATATTAAGGAGAAATATTATTAAAAGGTTAGTGTTACGTGATTTAACACTGATTTTAAACTTAAGAAATTAATAATGGATATTAAGATGGTTATTTTAATTTTTTATATTAAGCAAACATGTACATAATCTATTTTCTTAATACCAAAAAGGTAATAAGGAGATGGTATGTATATTAAAAAAACTAAATTTTTACTATAAAGAAATATTTAGAGATTTTTTTCTCTAAATCTTAAAAATAATTTGTGAGTGACATCAAGAAATTACGGGTCTTCACCCTCAAGAATCAGAAACAAAATGAGATTTCAAATGCAGCTCTACCTTGACGGAAGTACAACTAATTATTAATTTTCTGTTTGAATCTTTCTCTTTTTCTTAATAATTATGATATTCTTAGGTCTCATTAAATAAAAGTATTATTAATCCTTCTAATTACTAGATTTACTGTTTTAAAAAGTAAAACATTGTAACCAGTCAACAGTCTTGAGTTAAATTAGGATTAAGGCTATTTTAAACCATTCTCACCTATGTTGACGGTTACAAACTGGAATCGTAGATAGATTAGATTTTAACACTAAAGCCTGAGACTTGGAGGAGATTAATTTTATCCAAGTATTATCAGGATTTATTAAAGATTCACTTAATGCAAAAAGTAATAATATAATTAAGAATTGATTTTTCCTTAATTAAATCACATTTCACTTTGTCTAAATTGCCTTATCCCTACATACGTTTCCCTTCAAAAGCACCAGAAAATGCCATAGCCT
Source organism: Gerris lacustris (assembly GCA_951217055.1). NCBI lineage: Eukaryota > Metazoa > Arthropoda > Insecta > Hemiptera > Gerridae > Gerris > Gerris lacustris. The sequence continues at coordinate 48,136,682 of OX578283.1, forward strand.
AGACATGAAAATGTCAAAAAATACAGGGTTACTCTAATTTTTTTTTACCTTGATTTCATTCAGAAAATATAAAATATTCATGGATTCAAAGACATAATCTCTCTACACAAAATAACCTGTTTATTAATCACAAGAAATATATATTTTTTTTTACTTTAACGAGTGAGGCAATTACCTATTATCCCCATAATATACTTTTTTCAGTTTTCTGAAAATTCAATAAAACCTTGAGCATTTAAAGTAAAATTTCTTGGGCAAACAACACAAGTTTGTTGTAGACAGCCCAGTGGTTTTAATATAAATACCCTGTTTAAGGGACTGGAATTTCAGTTTATGTATTATAATACTAGCTGAATTAACTTTCTAGGTATATAACATTATTATTCAGGGTGGTGGAAGGCTCATATATGGAACTATGATAGCCAAATAGATGTTTCCAATTCTGAGCTGATTTTTAGTTACATCTCTTTTTTTTACTAGACCGTCGCTAATTAAAAAATATTGGTAGATAGTTAATAACTAAGAATCAGTTATCACTATCACCAATCAAATTATCTCAATAATCAAATTATATTTTAATTTTAAGTACTATTAAAGAACTTTATTTTTTTTGAAAAATTCATAGTAACCTCTGAATCTTTGTGCCAGATGACGTAGAAGAGTATGTGTTTTTTAAATCCCTAAGGACCCATTTATACATCATTACTTTGTCAAAGAAATTTAACTTTCAAAATACTGAAAGTTAAAAATTATTATAAAAATATACGTAACTTAACTATGTGTTTTTCAATGAAAGATTTAAAACCTCATATTTACAACTTCCTTAGTATTTGACTTGTTAGTAAAATTTGATTGATTAGTAAAATTTATCTACTAATTATATATTTTATGTTACTCCAAAAAACTAATACAGGGTAATCGACTCTTCATTTTATTATTACTTATGAGTAAACTATACTTTAATAAGACTTAATGGTGTTGATAAAAAATGATGTAAAATCATTACTTTATCTTCAAAATTCGGTCTTATATTTGAAATTAAACTCCAAAATATTTCTCATCTTTGTGTCAACTTTATAATTTACATCCATTGATTCCTACAAAAAGTAGTGGTAGTTCCACGCATGCTTCATTCTTCTCTCTACTGATAATTACTTGCAGTTGCAAGCCAATTTCATATTAATGAAGCTGTTGTGGAAAGACTGTTTCTTAATTTGCTTACTTACCAGGATGGTTCTATTGCTCCATTTCCAAAATCACCTCACTAACCTTTTAATTATGCCTGGCGAGGTTGAAAGAAAGCATTTTACAATATTGTCACCACTATTGCATATTAAAATTAACAAGTTTTTAAAATATTAAATCAACGTCATTGTTAATTGCTTATATATTAAGAATCAAATTTCTAATAGCTACATATTTTACAAACTTTTAAAACAAATTAACAGTACCTATTACAAGATGGGGGTATACTGGGGCTGTGATAATAGAAGGATTATTTCTATTAAACAACAAATTTCTTGTATTAATATTAATAAAATTATACCTTAAAACATATTTGTGTTGACAATATTGTTGGGTTACTTTGTATTCCTGGCTAGTCATAATTATGAAATGGTACCATAAAATCTCAGTCAAAACAACATCTTTCAACATCATTTTACTAACATTTTTGTTCCCTCATTATAAATAGCTATATAATTTGGCTTGTGTTATTACAAATTTACACTTAAAATTTCATTATGATCTATACAAATATTTCTATTGATATTAACACTTTCCTACTTATCCGTTAAACTTTTTGAAAATCACATATTTATTTTACTAACTCCGCAACACAACTAGATTTGAAGTTTTTACCTTTAAGATATTATGCTTTAAATGAGACCTGTAGTTTTAGCAACTCAATTAGTATTTTATTTCTTTCTTCATTTTCCTTATAACATTTTTAACTAATGATTTATTTGTTGGTTTTTAACATTTTTATATGAAATTTGATTGTGTGGTTAATTTGTTTCTGGCCTAGTATTTGACTTAACAGGTTGGCCGGAGATTTCTAAATTACTACTTGGATTTGAGTGGCTCATGGCTGCTATCAGATCTGCCAACTTTACGATGATATGACTTTCAAACAACACTTCAAAATCACCATTCATCAACTTGCAACCTTAAAGGGGTGAGTCAGCTTGCCCCTTTACTTCTATTATTATTATTATTATTTTAAATAACAATTTCTGTTTGAAAAATGTGATTGAGCTATTTTTACATTGCTGAAAGTTTGTAATTTCTTTTTTGTTTGTATTTTTTTTTAACTTGTTAATTTATTTTTATTATTTTGTTTTCACTTGCTAAAGAAAAAAATCTAACCCTTTGAGGTTTATCTTATGTGTCATGAGATTTTTATTTAAATAGGTTTACTTAGAAATTTTACACATTTTTTCTTAATTTGCAATTTACCTTCTTAGAAAGGTAGCAGTCAAATATAGACAAACCTCAACTTACAAATGTTGGTTGGACTTAAAAAAATAAATTTTTAAAAATATTAATATTATTAATTGATTTACCTTTTAATAATAATATAGCTACATATTAGCTCATATTTTGTTGATTACAATAATTTAGAATAAAATCGGTCTTTTTTTTAAAGAAAAATTCCTAAAAATAAGAGAAGAGTGGTTAGTGGCGGTAATCCGACTTACAAATAAGTTGCGGGCACAAATTCATATATCGAGATATGTCAGGATTTTACTTAATATATTTTTCCTGAAATTTTGTTTTAATTGGAGAATTAATATTAAAGCTACCCATGCCACTTGTCTTATTTAGAGAAGGCCAATTCATGGCTTAGGAACATTATTTTTAAGAGAAAAAGTAAAAATAGTTAAATGATATTCACTGAAATTTTGTGAAGATTACAATTAATATTTAACTTATAACTCCCTATCAACACAAATTTAGTCTAGACCTTTTATGTATCTGAGTTTATGAGTTAACCATTTTAAAATATAATGGGTTATTTCTTATATGAAATAAGGCAGTTGGTTGAGTGCAGAGAATAAAACTAGTTGTACCTATAAATAGTGATAGTGCCTCATTTCTCTAAATGTGGCGTTTCCATCACTTCTTTAGATTGTTACTCCCCTTATAAAAAAAAACTGAGGGGAGTAACAAAAAAAAGGTGTACGGAATGTTCTTCTTTAGACTGTTACTTCCCTTATCAAAACAGACTTGGGATATTCCTTTGTCCCAAAGTACATTGGACTAAACATCCCTTTTTCGTAATAGCTATTTAATCAGTCATTTTTATTCTAAAACAACAGGGTTTAAAATTTCAAAAAAAAATATTCAAGTTCCTTTGACACAAGGTCTTACTGAAAAATAATTTCAAATAACAGCTTGTGAAAACATGTTTTAATTAATATATATCTTTTAATCTCTTACATTTATTTATTTATTTATTTTTTTTTTTTTGTTAGTTTGCATTTGTTGTTTGTTAATTTTATAAAAAAAAAATTAAGCATCAGATAATCTCTTATTTGAGCTTATTTTGCTTTTGTTTGTATTTAAAAAAATTTACAGCATGCTATTTTATTTAATGAAGTTTGTTTAATACAGCCTAAAACGAAGCTCTTTGTTTTATTATTATTATTTATTATTAGCTAAAATTCTCGTAATTATACTCATGTTAATTTAAGCAATGAACTTACAAATATTAATTGTTTAACACATTGAATATTTAAAAATTTTACTTTAAGTATAAAATATTTTTCATTATTATTTTCATAATAACATAATATAAGAATGATTACCACTCCTAATATTAATTTAATTTCAGTTCTATGTAATTTATACAATTTTATTGTTGCATTATTGCTTGTTTATCGTTTTATTGCTTTAAAGAAATTAAAAGTTGGATGTAGAAATTTATTTGATTCATATTAAGCCTAGATTTAGAGCTGTAGGATTTGTTATAGTTCAATGCCATTAGAGTTTATCCCTTTTTCTTTTTTTTTTGGACTGTCAACTTCTGAGACACAAACTGAATAAAACTTATTCTCCTAAATAATAAAATAGTTTTAAATTATAATAACCCAATAAAAACAATCCCCTAGGAATAAACTAAGTAAATTAAATTAGAAATAAATATTAAAACATCAATAAATTGCCTAGAGGTACGATGTATTGACTGAGATTTTGTGGTAATTAAACATAATAAGTCATTGTCAAGAAATAAAACACTGTAATAGTAAAATTTAAGTTTATTGGTCTACCAAAATGTTTTAATTTATTATAAATCAGAATGGTTTCAGCCTCTAAAATATACTAAGATATAAAATTTATTAGAGTATGAATAGTATATAGTGTCCTAATTTTATAAATATTATATTTTAGTATATTTTTGAGGCTGAAACCAGTTTGATTTGTTATAAATTAAAAACTTGTGGTAGACCAATAAACTTATATTTTACTATTACAGTGTTTATTTCTTTAAATAAGTCATAAAAACAATTCATTATGTCTAGATGTGGTTAAACGTGGAAATAAATATTAAAATATAAATAAATTGTCTGAGATATAAAAACAATATATATATAATTTAAAATTGCTAGCACTTATTCATTATACTAAGCTAGTAAGTGAAAATATATTTTTTGACTTAAAAGTTAAAATAAAGAATTTGATAAATTGGTTTATAAGATTAATTTAATATTTTAATCATTTTCAGTTGATAATTTAATTTAAATTTATAAAACTATTTATATTATAAAATTAATAAAATAGTTGCATTTATTTTAATTAAAACAATTACTTCTGTAACAGTTGTTTGCAGAAGGTTCATACAATTTTTCAGAATATAAATCCACTGTTTTTGTTGTTTTAATTAATAATTTATTTGAACTTTACAACTTCATATCTAGGCTTAAATTATTAATAATTTTGTAATTAAAACAACCATATTAAGAAAAGAAACAATTGTAATCTCCATTTCATACAAATTCGTTTAATTCTTTATTATTTACATGTTCACTCATCCATCTTTCATTTTCCATTGTAAGAAATATGTTATTCCATGAATATTTTTTGTGTTTAATGCTTTTTTTTATTGCGAGCAATTAATAATTGATTGTTTTTGTTTTGTCTTCTTTTGCTTTTGTTTTTGCCTCTTTTTTATTATACCATATAAATTTAATTATTGTTCCTTAATTTGAGCATAATGAATGGCTTTTTTTTTCGTGTTTATTCTTAAAAATGGCTTTTATTAATGATAATATTTAAGAATAAATATTTACTGGTGGGTATTTTAAAAGGTAATTTAATAGGTATTAAAATGCATTTAAGTAAACTTATAAAAACTAATCACCTTTTGGGAGTTGGCCATCTGCTAAAAGTGGCCTCTTTTAAGTTGATTTATTTTAAAAAGTTTATATTATTGTATCGCTGACAAAGCCTGCAAAATCCGCCATGTGTTCTTACATAGCTTTTTTTTTTACCAACATAACTTTATAATATAAATATAACATAAATGCTCTTAAATAGTAAACCAGATTGAAACCCGGCTTAAAGGAGTGAAAAGTGCACATAGAGAGTTTTGTAGGCACAGCAACTAGATGTATAAGATTTAGTATCAGTAATATATACAATTTTTTAATTTTATTCCTATTCTAACAATGACCTTTACATTTTATTTTAAATTTTTTTTTTAAACTTAGTCCTATTACTTATCAGGGCAAAAGAAGATACTCGTAGATTATGGGGATCATGGACACTTAGCAGTGTGTCCACATTTTCCTCATAAGAGTAATATCTTAACTTAAATCCTCAAATAAATCCTGTACATTCACATAAATACTGTCAACAATAATTACAGACAAACCTTGACTTACTAATTTAGATCATTCCTCAACTAATTCGTAAGTTGGATTCCCCCTTTTCTTCCCATTCACTTCGCACCATCAGGGACCCATAGCCCCAAGGAAATATACAGGCTTAAGAAAATGCTATTTACTTTCACAAAATACTCACGAGGAAAACAAAAGTTTATTTTTTATACTTACTACTCATAAAACACATAAAGAAGTTAAATTTTTTTATGTATAATACATTCCTACCCCTGGTATCGACTATACTTTTGATGGTCTAAGATCTAGCCTCCAAAAATAAAATCCTAGGTATGCCACAGTTTGTAATGTAGGCTAAAAATCACATTTAAAAAAACAGATTTTTTCCTAATTTAGTAAGATTAACAAAATAAATTACTAAAAATGACCAAAATCTGGTTACATGTGGATTATTAAGAAAATATAAATACATTTTTTTTTTTTTTTATGAGGCAAACTGATTTTGCAAGTCCGAATTTTCATAGTTGAATGTTTGTAATGCGAGGTTTGTCTGTATATTAACCCATTCTGAGTAGTATATTTGATCATTATCAAAAAAATTATAAGTGTGGTTCAGAATGGTGTCTAATGTTTATCATTATTGTTTAACACTGTAAAATTAAGGCTTTATTAAATGAGTAACTTCTTTTTTGACCCCTCTGTGTGCCAATCTTTTCTGACCACTATAAGATCGTCATCAGGGCAATGATCATTTCACAACACATTAGCGTGGTTCAGTAGGCTCTTATTTTATTTTTAATATTGTTGCTTTGCAGTAAAAAGTTTTTCCACTTTATCAAATTTGTTCACCTTAATATTTTCTGTTGTTTTATAGGTGTTAATTAGTTTGTTATTTTTTATGTTGCAGAATGTATGGAAGGATATTACTTGTCAGGTGTTGAATGTTTGAACAATACTTCAGTTGTATGTGCAATTGGATGGTACAGAGATCAGAATGATAAATGCAACGAATGTCATTACTCCTGCTTCAATTGTACTGGGCCTTATAATCATCAATGTATTTCATGTCATGTAGATGGATTTTTAACATCAACTGACAATCAGAACTACTGTGTTAATTTAGCTTTTAAATCAATTTTACAAGATCAAGTTTGGCTAATTAGAATTTTTGTTATTCTTGGTTTTAATCTTATTCTTTTAGTCGCTTTTATTTGTTTCACTTATTTACGTCATAAAGGATGTCGACAGTATGAATCAAATCATTTCTATTCTCAAAACTTATTGAATAATACACAAAGAGGCTACTCAAAACTTTCAAAAGATGATGATTTAAGTGATAATGATCATTGATTATGAAAAATTCCCGTTTTTATTATAATTATGCATGTATGAAGCAAGTTAAGTTATTTGCATACCGACGATTAATATAAAGCAATAAACAAAAGTTTGATTGTTTATCTCTTCTTACTCTCTTTAGAGTTTAGTTTTTACGGTTCAAAACTCTAGGTTTCATGCAGTTACAAACTAGAATAAAAATTTTATTAAATTAAAATGTTATATATTGCTCACCTAATCTTGTAAACCCAGGCTCCGAGTAATTATAATTGGAAATATTATTTCAATTGTTGGATAAGAAACAAGGAAATGCATATACTACGTTCACACATCGTTTTGAAAGCGTTTCGGATCCAATTAGTTTTCAAAACGATTCGCGTTCATACAACAAAAATTACAGGTGATCGAAATATTTGTTTTCGATATTTCATAACGGTGACGTCAAAACCTTTTTTGTTGTTACCTAATATGTCTGCGTATTGTTACATTTTATTTACAAGTTATTAAAAGTTTTTACAGGTCCTTTATAGTAATAAGTTTTGGTTAACAACGTTTTTGCAGTTTAAAAAAAAGAAACGGAAGCTCACGAAAACATAGAACTTGAAAAGTGTAAAAGAGTAAAATAACCTGATATCTCGATCCCCTCCACGACCTGTTCATACGAGCGTTTTGAATTTGATCCCCCGTTCTGATCACGTATTTTTGGTGGAGCGGATCTAAACCGATACGATCCGTCGATCTCCGTTCATATAGCGTTTTGAACTAGCGGATCGTTTTCAAAACCGTTTCCAATACGATGTGTGAACGTAGTAATATTTCAGTATAAATTAACTCTTTAATAACACCAGCTCTTGTGTTACAATTAAATAATAAAATAAAATCAGTTTGGAGTAAAATAATTATTTTTAAGGTTTTCTTTAAAAAAATAAAATAATTATATTATAATAATGACTAAATAAAATAAAATAAGTAGGTAAAAAATATTCATTCTTTATTTTAAATACTGTAAGAAGGAAAACTCATGATCCCAAGGGGCACTGAAATAATTATATAAAACAGTTAATTTTAATGGAAGCATTACTAAATGGCAAACAATCTAATACCACTCAAATTCAAAAATATACCTTGCTTGCTTCAAATATGCATATTTTTTAGTGTGGGATTCTTGCGAATGTCTATTATATTATCAAAGCATATATTTTATGCTAAAATAATTTCTTTGATATAAATATTGAGTTAATTTTTTAAAAAATAAAATGTATTCTTGCCATTTATTCTTTTTCTTTATTTTCTTATTATATTAAGTTTTGAGTAAATTCTTGGGTTACGGTGTAATCCAGACTAAATTTTTAAATTTAGATCTCTTGATAAAATTAAACGAATCTAAGTCATCATCTTTAAATGTAATTTGGTAATACAACCTTTCACAGTAATATAATATTTTATTCAGAACAAATTATTTTTTTAAACTTTCATCACATTTGGAATATTTTTTAATTCTTTAAGGTTTTCACAAATTAATTTAGATTATCAACTGTTTGTTTCTTAAATTTAATTTTTATTTTTGTTTTAAGAGTAGAAATTATTTCTTGAAATAGCTTCTTTTTTTTACGAAATAAAAATTAGTATAAAAACGTAATAACATATCGACTATCTATATATGTAGGTAAATGACCAGATACATGATTATATAATATATATTATCCACTTAGAGAAATTTACAAAAAAGCCTTGGCTTAAATAACTGACATTATAATGCAATCAAATAAACATTTAATAAGAATAAAATAATAATTTAGTGCCTTTAATGTCCAAAATATATCAATGATTAAATTATAGATAAAATCATAATCAATAGTTGTACGAAGAAAAGGGTTTAAAATTTAGTTTTCATTTTATATCAAAAGTGAAATTTTGTGAGGTGGTTTTGAGAGGTTTCACATTGCTAATCTAACATTCTACATTTATGTTTCAACAAACATGGATTTTTGTGGACATCTTTAGACTGTTACTCCCCTTATAAAGAAACAGAAGGGAGTAACAATCTAAAGAAGGTGTATGGAATGTTCTTCATTAGACTGTTACTCCCCTCATAAAATCAGAAGTGTGATATCCCTTTATCCGAAAGTATATTGGACTAAACACCCATTTGTCTTTATAGTTATTTTGGCAAAGGAATTTGTAAATAATTATATTCATTTTTATTCTTACAAAAACAAAGGGGTGTTACAATCTAAAGAAGTACCGATGTTTTAATGTGTAATGTAGCATGTCATGAAAATTATAACATATATTATTTTTGAGCATGATTGCCAATAGACAGTAGTTTATTGTAACATTGTAACTTAGAAGGGTGTAAAAATGCATTAAATTTTGTTATTATAACAAATTGTTTCTTATAGAGATTTGGCTACTGCGTCAGATTCTTCTATTAATTGCTACAAAAACAGGGTAAAAATGCAATAATATTTCTTAGTTTTGTTTCAAATAAGGTCAACTTGACAAGGGTTTTGCTTCAAAAGTGGATATAACATACAACATTCAATCAGAAGACTGCATTCTTGCTAAATCGTTCTCTCTTTGCTCAAATCCAGAGTGCAATTTGGATTCAAAAGTGGACAACTTTACATTCAAGATGACGTTGTCTTGATTAAATAAACCTGCTTTTTGTTTCAAAAGTGGAAAACTCAACTTTTTTTACTCAATATTGCGGCTAAAATATCAAATTAATTCAATTTTTCAGAACATCTAACTAGTTTTGAGTCTACTGAGAAGAAGCATTAAACATTTCCCAGCTCTAGCACCTCTAAAATTTAAGTTTTTCGGCCCTTCTGTAAAATTATTAATTAAATCCGTCTTTGATACTAAGATCCTCAATTTATTTTATTTGTAAATTTCATGTAGTATTCTAACATCAGTCAGTTATGATATATATTTAAATTTGATATGTTATGAATATATAGTATGAAAGAATATATATTTAAAATTGAAGAAAGGAGAGGGAGAGAATAAAAGAAAGGAGAGGGAGAGAAACTCTTGTTTCTTAGTAGAAATAGAGTATTTGCATTTGACAATAAATTTACCTCTTAACATTATTTATTATATTAGTTAAAGGTTTGTGACATTAGATTTATTTATTAGCCCACTTTCTTAATAGTTTCTTACAAATAATACTTCAGGAACTGTGCTCTTATCATCTTCACCTCCTGTGGCACATTCTTATTTGAGCATTGTCCTGAGAAGTTGTTATTTCTTAGTATGCCTAATCTATGCATACCTGTTACTGCCAATACCCATACAGTGCCTAATAAAAGGAAGCAGGTACTTTCATCAGGTTTACCTCCTGTGGCGCACTCTTATTTGAGCTTTGTCCTAAAAAAGAAGTTTGTTTGCTCCTAGTTACTGCATCGTTTTAAGTTGGTTGGGATTTTTATCCATTTCCTTTTGAATGGAGGAGGAACTCACCAGCACAATAAGGTGAGACCTCCAATTCATCACTACCACCTTAATTCATCACCACCTTAAGCGCTATTTAACTTGCAGCTTCTTCACCAAAAACATACTTCCGATGGTACAAGTGGTAAAACTTATGAGAGAAAAGTTTACATGTTTGTCTAATCCTTACAAACAGATTAATTATTATCAAATAAAAAAAAAAATGTTAAGCAATAACTTGAGACGGGTAGTGTTCACATTTATAAACAATTTATTATAATTATGCAAGTACTCTATTATATTTTTTGTTTATATTTAATCTTATTTAGGTATTGGTGACCATAAAATGATCTTGAGTAACTAACTTGTACTTTTATTTCATTCAGCTTTATGGTAGTTACCAAAACAATTTGCCAATTTGCATCACATATTCATTTTACACTTGTGAATTATTTCACATAGTGACTACCAATGAAATGAAATTAGATTTAAATATATTACTTACTAATGGTTAAGGGTACTATATTTTAAGTAATATTATAGAGTATATTAGGTTACCTTTTATTTTATTTATTATTATAATTTTAATATTACATTTGCTTTTAATAATATTTTAAAATGACGAATTAGAGTATATACATACATTATTACATGGGTCAGCCTTAGAAGCCTATAACTGAACTGCTAGTCGATAATAATATGCATAGCCTATTTGATGACTTCTATTATTATAAATATTATACTTTTTACTAATTAATATATTTATTTTATTTAAGTAATAGTATAAGGCAAATTCGACAGAGTTTTTCATATATGTGATTGTTTCCATTCTCTTGTTTCATTACTTTCTTTATAGATAATTCTCATGTAATGGATAGTTAACATTTATTTCTCAACTTAGCGTATAATCTATGACCCTATTGAATATGTGAGCCAAATTTGATTAACATATGTTCAGTAGTACCGAAACTTATCATCTGTGCATAGACCTTGTGCCCAGATGATTTTTGCCATTTTTTGCCCTGAAAAATTTGGACTCCTTAAAACATGGCAATCTCTAAACATTAACATTCTTGCACGAAAATGTTACAATTTATTATTATAGGTTATTGAAAGTAAAAATTATAAGTAATTAAGGTAGATTACCTAGACTAGTAAAGATTAGTTAAAGAATAATATTACGTAAAATATTTATTGAAATAATAATTGCAAAATCTTCTATTCTCTGTTTATATTTTTTGCAAAGGGCTAAAACCAACAAAAATTAAAATTAATTTATTGGTCTTCCGGAGATGATCGGGTTTTGTTCGATGTGTTTTCCAATGTTTCGCCGGTACGTTGTCTAGTCATGTTGGTCCACATTGTTTCTCGCTTAGAACAACATGTGCACCCCTGAAGATGCCTCCAGAATAGGAGGCGAAACGTCGGATAACACATTAAACATGCCGCGGTCATCACTTGTAGAAATTCATTATGACATCAAACCGGGGAAGCCTCTTAGCTAAAAATTAAAATTTAAAGAATTTATTTAATCAGATCTTTTGTTAAGACTCCATGAGCAAAATATTAAATTAAATGAATTATTTAAATTTTAAAACGTTTAAATTTCTGTTGGTTTTCCCCCTGAACATAAGATCTGATTAATTATATTTTTATTTGTTTTATTCCTGAACATAATATCTGAATATAAATCAAATTATAATTATCATTAACTTCGGGAGACATACAGAGATAAATAGCACCGGGACTTGAACCACGGACCTCCTATATATCCGTTACAGGTGCTCTTAGGAGGCCCGTGGTTCAAGTCCCGGTGCTGGGGTCTATTTTTCTCTGTATGTCTCCCGTAGTTAATGATAATGATAATTTGATTTAAATTAAAATTTAATCTTTCCGTAGTAAGAATACTACCTAAAACTTAAAAATTTGAATTCATAATATCTGATTAAATATATATTCTTATAAGTATATTGTTTTTCCCCCTGAGAAAAAGATCTAATTAAATAAATTCTTCAAATTATAAAAAAGTATACATTTCTGTTGTATTCTTGAACATAAGATCTGATTAAATGTATACAAATATTCTTATAAATATATTGTTTTTCCCCCTGAGCGAAATACTTAATTAAATAAATCATTTAAATTTTAAAATGTTTAAATTTCTGATATTTTTCCCTGTGCTATTTAAATTTTAGTTTTAATGGTAAATTACAAAATCAACAATATGTGATTGAGCATGTTTGTACATTTACAATTCTATAAACAAAACAATATGCAGTGACAAGCTATGATTTATTTTCTTACTATGAATATAGATATTGATTCAGAACGAATTTTATGGTTTGATTACCTATTGAATAATTTATATTATATTTAATAATTCCAGGCTATGTGATTTAAATTAGTTATGAATCTCAATAAAATGAACAAATTAATAAATATTTTTGAAGTAATAATATAAATAATTAAAATAAAGTAATGTTATCAAATTAATAGAACAGATAATATTGTTGAAATATAAATGTATATTTTTTCAAGGATTGCTTAAAACCTTGATTATGTTAGGTTGTAGGAAATCATCCAATATATTTAGAATATATTTTAATGGAAATTAAACTTCTTAAAGTGTTGGTTCAAACACTTATTATTACCTATTTTAGCTTTTAAGATTAATATAATTAATAGCACTAATTAATTTGTTAAACATTTCTATTCAATGAAAAAAAATATTTTTTTTTCAGCACACTAAGTAGATTAATATAATTAAATTTAAAATATGTAGCATATTTATAATTGATTTAATTTTCACATGTGATTAACAAATAATTAATTTAAAAGAAAAAAATAGTAATGATAATAACTATAATAATAGGTTCAGTAAAATACTATTTTCTTACCACAATAACTTTCAATAATGAGAACTGATTTTAAACATTGTGGATCAGTCGAAAGTAAAAATAAAAATTGAAAAATAAAAATAAAAAGAAAAATGTATTTCCTTCTTCAAGGAAATACATACATTTCTTCATAGACAAGAATGGTCAATAATAACACCTTGAAGTGGAAATAGTTTCCTATATTATATTTTAATATAATATAGGAAATATAATACAATTTATTCATAACATCTGACTTATCCTTGATTCCTCAATTTTTATTTTATTAAAAATAATCAACTCATTTAACATTCAATTTAAACAGAAAAGTTACATTGGAAAGACTTAAATGTGTTTTATTGAACCCAGTTAAAACATTCCACTATGGAACTTAATGTGATTGCATATTTATTATTTTGATTTTAATTACAATTAGGTTCATCTCTTATATTTGTATTCCTATTAGCACTTGGTTAATTTTATAAATAATTAAAATTGTTATGTTTTACCTTAAAAATTAATTAATCCAAAGGTGGAGGGTTCTTTCTTGACGAACAATGATTGTTTTATGGTCACCAATATGTTTGCCATTCCTAGAATATTGTTAAAAATTTGAATTAGTTTAATTATTAATAAATTTATTAATAATTTCTTATGCTTAAAAGACAATATTAATTTTAAGTTGTTAAAATTGTATAAAAGACAAATTGTTTGATCTAAATATATATATATATATATATATATATATATATATATATATATATATATATATATATATATATATATATATATATATATATATATTATCATGGAAATAAATTTATTTTGAATAATTACAGATTTTTTTTATCTTCTACAAATTATTGCTGAAGTGGAAAATTTAAACTTTTACACTTACATAACACGGTTATTTTGTATCCAAATTTAGAGCTAAAAATGAATTCTCAATTTTACCAGAAGGTATAATGCTAATTAAATGTTTACCCAATCGTAATGATTTCTCTTCATGTGAACTTTGAATATGAGAAAGTGATAACATTTCTGAGGGGCACTGAGAGACACTTAGTCAAAATTGGAATATAAAAAAACATTTCCTATTGTGGTTTCACCGTAAACTGATTTGTAATCTTTGCATTTTTTAATAATTTTGTAACAAATCAAATGCCCTTACTTATCCTAACTCCTATTGTATTCAAACCCTTCGATCCTAAATCCAATAAAAGGGTTTTGTTGTCTTACTTTATTTTCAACCTCACCCTTAGTTTATTGCAGTAATTATGTGAATATGCTGTAAATCTATGTTTTGTGGTGCTGCACCTAGCATCAATAGTTCTAGATATTTTTAACCATTCTAACCTCCTACTGGTTTTGAAATGATCTACCGTAGGTTACTAAAATATCGGTTCTTGAACTTTGAAGGAGCCTCTCTAACATAATGATTCCTAAGCCATTATAAGTAATTCATAATAACAGGAATATAATAGTAATTTCAAATAGACTTCAATTATACAAATATAAACTAACCTTACTTTTTGTAAGAACTTCAGATGACATTAACTCATAAAGAAGGTAAAAACAAACATTTTAAATAAACTCAAAAAAAATATTAAAACTATTAAAAAAGCACAAACTGATTTTTAAAATAATGTTATTTTAAACCTTTATAGTAGAGGTGTGCCGAAAATAACGTAACAGTTAAAAATAACCTATTATTGGAGGATGATCGTTCCTTAAACAACCTTTTATTGAAAAATACTTTGTTATCAAATAACTATAGTTCATAAACATAACACTCTGCTTGGCAGCACTTAAGGTTAAGTTATTTTAACTGTTCCTCTATAATTTAAGTAATAATACAAAGAGAACAGTATCAATAAGGCCTGAAGAATTTGGTTATAATAAAGAGATATTATAAGTCTTCACTATGTTATGTTATTGATTTGTTATCGTTCTTCTGTACTGCTACATTTTGTTTTCTGTACTGTTATTTCAGTTTAAATTATTTTATTAAAAAACAGCAAAGATTTCGGTGTAGGAATGATAACAGAGCCATGAGGAGGCGCACACCCTGATAGGACTTAATACATTTTAAATTAATAACCCAAGAAATGTAACTAGAAAAAATCTCCTCCTATAAATAGCTCACATTTCTATCTAAATTTTCACAGTTTTATCTCAAATTTAGGCCTAACAGAATTGTGCGTTCCTCAGGGTTAAGGCCTTGTCCTCAAAATCCAGGTGGGCGATTAATGAAAGGAACTCTTACACTAAATTCTAACTAAATCAGTAAACATTTACTCTCATCATTATGTATAAATGGATTTCATACTATACTTCCATACTGCCCTTCAGTTCAATAATTGTAGCCAGTAGAAAGTAAAAAAAAAAAAAAAAAAAAAAAAAAAAACTACAAAAGTTGTAGCAAATTTTAATGCTCTAATTAAGTTCGTTAGAGAGCATTATCTGCCAAAGCATTATGTAAATGTGAGCTTGAAATTTCAAATTGGAGTTTTAGGACTGGAACAGATTTTATATTTTCAGATATTTCAGATTATCTACTTCTTGAAAAAGAACAAAAAAAAAAACATTATTTCAAATAAAATTTTTTAGTAATACCAACAGCAACACTGTCACGATATGTTAAAGATCACCAAATCATTTCAATTTATCTAAATATGTGTAAAAAGAGAAAAGAACGTAGAAATAAATTATAAACGCCAAAGTTGTAGCAAATTTTGTCCTTAAAATATTGATAGTAACTACTTTTGTTCTCAGATGCATAATAACATAGCTATTATTGCACATGGCTTTCTTTAGTTAATTTGGATTTTTTACTCAGTACTTGACTATTGTTCGTAACATTTCTTCACAAAGAGTAGAGTATATTCAAATAACTCAATCTTTGACATAGCTTTGAAATTAAATACTGAATTGTGGACTATATTATTAATAAATATATATATATTATCTGACAAACTAATTGTAGAAATATATTCCACCATATAAGTACAATTGGGAATATTATCTCATTTCTGAATATGTTAGCCAAGAATTAGAATTTATTTTTTAAAAAATTGTAATAGCTAAGAATGATGTTATTGGTGGTTGTTTAAATTAAAATATTTTTATCTACGATTGCTACGAAATATAAACATTATATCTTTGTTTAGATGCGTAGAAAGTGATTCTTTACGTACTTGTATTCAGTGAACATGCGCGTCTCATAGTTCTGAATAATTCCTCTTCTTTACCACACTAGTGCGGTAAAGAAGAGGAATTCTTCAGCTTTACGCACGATTAGCAAGTTTGTTTACATTTAACAAAACTAATTTGCTGTTCTTTTATTAAAGTAACTGTTTATATCGAGTTTTTAGTGAAAAACAATGAGTGAATCAAGTGACTTTGACGAAAATGTGGAGAATAATACTCCTCCAGAAATAATTAATTCGGAAAAAAATACAACTAATGAATTAATGCCATCTTTATCAAGAGAGAGATACGAACTTACATACAGCAAGTTTATTTTTTTCTGTATTTATTATTTAAATCTAACAATCGTAGATAAAGTACGGTACGCAACTCGTGCGAAAACGGCATTTTGCATTGCTCGTGTGGTTTTACCACCCTCGCTGTCGCTCGGGTGCAAACTCCACACTCGCATGCAAAATGCTACTTTCCGCACTCGACGCGTAATGTACTATTAAATATTCCTGGGCAAAAGTTTGTCATCGAGCCCAGCTTAGTTCATGTGGCAAATTATTAAATAATGTAAAAGTGAAACATGTTGCTATGACAACAACAACTGTTTTCCACCTGGGAAAAAGCAACCTAACCTCGGACCAGTCGTTCTCAAAACTCCAAAGGAAAAGTTGAATTTTGAATCAAAAGAAACTCACTCCCGGTGCGGCCTCTGGACCCAGCCTTCACTTCTCCCCAGGTAAATACTTTGAATATTATTACTTATTACCATTCGTCAATATTGTTCTCCTTAAGCGTTATTCTACCCAGCTCTGTTCTGTTTTCTTGTAGCTTGAATTAGGTCTCAAATGAGAAAGAACCAATTATATAGAATACAATAAGCAATGTATACTAATTTTTTTACTGAGTCTTATGCTTAGGTTTTCCTTGTTTGATTATTTTTCACTGAGGCATTATCCGGAGGAACAAAGCCATTAGTTTGACACCAGTGAGTTAGAATAATGAACATAGGTTAATAGTTCAAGTAAGGATTGTAATTTAAACCAACAAAACATTTATAGTTTAATATCATTTTAATATCAAGTATAAAAAAAGAAACAATTCTGTCTCTAACAAAGTAAAAATATAAAAAAATAATTTGTAATTAATATCAATAAAAATATATCAGAGTACTTTCACTCAATATTTCATCTCATAAAATAATCACATTTAAATAATACAAATACAAATAAATCGTTTATAATTCGTTCAAAATTATAAGTTAATGAACACCAATATTAGAAAGATCACTTTAAAGTAATTTTTTCTTTCGTATGTAAATTAATAATTTAGTTCTTTCAAATCATTTTCACTTATAGAAAATATTTATAATATAAAGAACTATGTGGATTATCATTAAACTTATTCGAATCAAAAATTGTCTAGGGATAATAATTTTTCTCAAATATTTAATTATGATAAGAGTTGTTTATCAATAATCGATTTAATGGTAACATCTAACACCTTAATATCATAAGCTACAAACTATGTATAAAATGTAATAATAATAAATAAATATATAAAATAATCACAGTATCCCAGGACAGTTTTGATAATTTTCAATTAAAGTTTTTCACGAGCATTCATACAGGAGGTATTTATGGAGTTCAAGTGGTATATAAAGTTGTTGCACCTTCGCCGCAAGATTATCACCGAGTAACTGTCGAATGATAAGTCTCGACTGCTGTCGAAGTGTTAATGGTGTTGAAGCTGCTTGGAGTAATTTGGCTTTCTGCTCTGGTAAAAGATGAATGTTTCTTTTTATCATACACATGTCAAAACTTTCCGCAGCATCGAGAAGTATATTGAATATAATTGGATTGTTCTTTATGTGTTGGAGAGCGTTGAGTATGCCACAAGGATGCCTGAACTGCGATTTCATTACCACCTATAACACAAAAATATTAAGGATTTAAAAATAAAATAAGCCAATAATTATCTGCTCTTGCTAATTACCCTAAATTATATATTTTTTATTTAAGCTTCACCCTCTCCAGAGCTATGTAAAAAAAAAAAAAAAAAAAAAAAAATTATCACTGATATAACTAGTGAAGGTGGAAAAGGTTGCTATAAATTAGAGGTGGGTCAAAAATAACGTAACAGTTTAAAATAACCTGTTATTGTAAGGCAAACGTCCTCAGATAACCTAATATTGAAAAATACCTGTTATCGAGTAACTGTTAAGTTCATAAATATTTCGACTGGCGGAGGTTGGTACTGTCTCAGAATAAGGAAGGGGTTTCTTTCTTACTCTAAGGGTACTGTAGTAGTTGCGGCTCTAATATTATAGTTCATAAATATTCCGCCTAGCGGCAGCACTGTACTCTGCTCCTTCCTAAATCGCGTTATATTATAACTTTAGCCTAATGGAACCTATTAACCAAATAACCTATTCCAGGAACCTGTTATCGAACGGGAACGTTATAACCAGTTACCGTCAAATAACAGTTATTACCCACCTCTACTATAAATAGTGTTGCCAGACTCTACTTTGACAAGTAATCAGTAATCACTAACCCTCCAAGGTAAGGAAGGTAAGCTCCCTTACAGGATGTGATATAAAAACCTAATTGTGCTTAGCATTGGTTAATAAGTGCTAAATGAAGTAGAAGGATGTAAAGTGGTTCCCATTTCAGAAGCCTTATAATTATCAGCTTTCATCAATGTGATTTTTATGTACTTTAGACACTCGCTGTTGAATCTTTTACCCAAAGAAACAGATTTAGCTGTTTTCTCTAAGGTCCCAAAAATCCTAATTGCTTAAGGTTGCAAATTTTAAGGCTACGAGTTTGGGCAAACAATAATTTACCACACATTAATACTCTAAAAATATTAATTTACTTGAGTCTGATATATACTAAGAAATTCCAGCAATAGGTCAAAAAATAACTTACCAAGCGATTAGAAAATTTATAAATTGGCAACAAATGTGTTTTCAATTTAGTTCATCAATATTATTGACAATATATAGTAAGAAGTACTAAATAGCTCATACGGTCTTGATTTTTTTATTATTTTCACATATATTTTATTGAGAGGTATTATGTTACTCTATCAAAGTAAGAGGAACTCAAGAACTATTGAAAATAAATGTAAAGTTGTTAACATGGTTAAAGATAAAACAAATACACTGTACTACTTTAAACCTCATGAGCATGAAATAAATAATACAAAATAATTGTTGTTTACCTTTGCTCCAT
The DNA here is from genome assembly GCA_951217055.1 of Gerris lacustris. NCBI lineage: Eukaryota > Metazoa > Arthropoda > Insecta > Hemiptera > Gerridae > Gerris > Gerris lacustris. The sequence goes on from OX578283.1 coordinate 48,156,605, forward strand.
GCCTTATTAAAAGGGAGACAAGTTGGTGTGAAGGTTTCTCGTTGTTGGCCAAATACTCAGCAAGTGCAGGCTTGAGAGGTGGTCCCTCGTCTGATTCTACGACTAGATTTGGATCAGCACCACCCTCTAGAAGTAATGAGAGTATCTCCATCTGACTTGGAACTCCTTCACTGCTAGCTACATGTACAGGGCTCCCAAGAACTGGGCTACAAGCGTTTACACAACTACCTGTAAAATAGAGTAAAAGGTCACTTCAGTAATTTAAGCAAATAATTATAGCGTTAAATAAATAATTAAGTGTTTGCTGGGATTGTTAGTATTTATCGTAATTAAATTTATAAGTATGAAGGAAGTTAACATACTTAAAATTTCAAGTAACATTAATCAGTAAAGTGAGTATTTTACCCTAAATCCTAAATATTTACATAAATAAAAAAAGCTAGAAGATGTGTTAGGCCTGTTTCCCACCTACTCAACATTTATGTAATTGATACAGTACTACAGTACAACATTTATCTCAAAAAGTGTACTTTTCATACTTCTTTTCCCCCGAGAATAGTGTGCCCGATATCGTATCATGTACTTTGACTGTCAGCTAAGTGTGAAAGAGGCCTAAGTATATTAAATTTCTTCACATAATATTGAATATTAACCAAATATCTTAAAAATAAGTAAAATTGATTTTTAAAAAGGCATTAATTTCAATTTTTTTGGTGTAATATAAGTCTTTAAACGTTAGATGGGTCAGCCAATTTATAAATTTATGGATTAGAATATTATTGTGAAACATGTAAAATCTCTGAGACTCGTTTATCAACCCTGATTACTGATTACTGAAGTTTTTAAGATAAAAATACCCATATTATTATCCCAACAATCAATTTTATAGGAAAAGAAGAAATAAAATACAAAATAAGATTATTTTTAAAAAATTGGGTACGGGGTACCTCAGAACTTTTCCTCACTTCAGGTGACCGTTCTGAACTAACTGATTTATTATCATTCTTCAAAAATAACCTTATTTTTAATAGCTATATTTTATTTAATTATTTGAAGTTTGGCGGTATTTTGACTGATGTAAACAAACTTTGACGTCATAAAAATTATCGCACTAATAAATAATTATATTCGCTTATAATTTTTAAACTAATTAATGGAATTTCATCGGGTTTTTTTATATTTGTTCCTTAATTTTTTCCGGTTCCAACGATATGCTATACGTCAAAAACCTATTTATACTTTGGGATTATTAAACGTCAAAGTTTAAAAAATCAAAAATTGATAACTTCAAAATGGCGATCAATATCAAAATGAAATTTGGCGGGCTTGTTTGTCATACAGAGAGGTACATTCGAGTCAAATTTCAACTCGATCAGGACCATTTTCGATTTATTACGATTTTTTTTAAATTTTTGCTGACTCAAAAAACTGGGTTCAAGGTAGCGAAAAAAGTTGATTCCGGGCGGCACAACTACAGGTTAGGACTGATTTTTCTGCCAAGTTTCAACTCTCTAGGTTAAATACCTTGGGCGCTACGATTATAACACACATACACACATACATGCGTCATGCTGAAAAGCACTCAGGAGGTGTTAAAAACACCTAAAACGGATAATTCCGTTGAAATCTCGAAAAAAAAATTTTTGGTGAAAACTATACTTTTCCTACTATTAGTAGTGAGGAAAAGTAAAAAGAATACATCTGTATAATCTCAAGCGGTTCTTTTTTTTATGTAAGTATTATTATATATAGACTCTAGCTCCATTCAAAGAAATATCACCTCTCTGTCTACGCCCTTATGAGTGAGGTTGTGTGGTTGCCGGGCTAGAACCTCCACAGTAGTTCTAAATATCTGTCTAAGTGAAGTCACTATTCTCAACTCATGCTGCTCCTTGTACCCCCCCCCCCCCCCCAGGTCTTGACTCATTATATGTGCCAGCCCTTATATATTTTAATGTAATAAACCTTATTACACATTATCACGAGAGTTACTACAGTCCACTCAATCCCACACAATCAGCACCAGATATATCAATAATGAGATTGAATAAATGAGAAAAGTGGACAATTCCTTCATCCAGTTTGTGTACCATGAGTAAAAGCCTGTTTGTGTCATGATTTAAAAGCTATATTTTGAGGTACAAATTTTGTAATGAATTTTTAATCCACTTGCTGACTACCTAGAAAGTTAAAACTTTCAAAGATTATGTATTTCTGATGAAAACGCAAATTATTAATATTTAAAAGTGTTTTTTTTTAAACAAAAAAAAAAAAAATAATACATAATAAGTTTTATTTTATGTATTAAATTTTATTTACCAGCTTTTAACAGAAGTTTGACCAGTTCCGGGTCACCCCTGACTATAGCCAAATCTAGTGGACTTGGCTTTCCCAGATCAAGAGCATAGTTAAGCTTAGCTCCTTGCTTGATGAGTAGATTCACAACAGCTATATTACCCCCAAGAATGGCATAATGAAGAACTGTCCTGTAATCATGACGTTCGTCTGTCATGGCATTTACATCTGCACCATGAGACAGTAGCAGCAAAACTGATTCCATCCCCTTTAAAATAAAATAAAAATATAATTTAGAACTTGGTCTTCTTTTAGATTCAATAAATTTAAAATGATCTATGAGTAAGTGTTAATATTATGTGCATCTAATATTGGACTCATTCTAGTTTAATGTATGATTCCACTTAAGTCTTATTTTGAATGATCAAGTACTATTAGGGCTACTAACTACCTCTGAGAAGGCAGTCCTTTTTTTTTTTTGCCAGTGCCCTTTACATTTTTTTTGTGATCAATAACTATGGTAGTCCTTAACCCTTAAACGCTAATTGTACGTAAAAATTACGTTCGGTTTTAGTTAAATGTGAATCACAGAAAAACTGTAAACCACACAATCTCCACTCTTTAGCAGTGCTTCGTCTAGACCTTCCTGTTGTAGTATATACTCACTTCAGTCTCACCCGACGTGTTAGTGAGGATTGACAATTATTTTTCATTAAGTCACCACGTAAATATTACGTATATGTAGTTAGTCTTAAAGAGATATAAATTTCTACTAATAAATATAATAAATAAATCAAAAAGTAATAAATAAACACATAATCAATAAAAAAAAAAAAAAAATAAATAACAAAATAAAAATATAATAAAAATAATAAAAAATATTAAAAATGATTAATAAAAATGTAATAAATTAACACGATAAACACATAAGTAATAAATAAACACCAAACAAATATAAATAATAAATAAAAATAAAAATGTTTGCTAAATATTAACTTAGATTCGTGATAACTACTGAGTGTACGTAAAAAATACGTAGGTTAGCGTTAAGCACCGAAAAAATAAGGTTAGCGTTTAAGGGTTAAATAAAAACATTCCTCCAATATTAATACCAAATTAGATCTTCTTTTGTAATCTTCCCTTTTTTTCTTTATCTCTTTTTTTTGAGCTACTAAATTTTAATGAACAGATTAATAGTGGGAAGCAAAAAACTAATAATTCTGTTACAAAATTAGATTTTTTTCAGGTTTACTGATAATAAGTAGAAGTATTTATGAGAAAAATAAGTTTTACCTTTGGCGACCTAGCAGCCTTCATGAGTGGTGTGAGTCCAGACCTATCTCTAGAATTTGGATCTGCTCCATAAGTTAGAAGCAGTCTCATATAGACGATATCCAATGGAGAAACCAAATTGATTTCTGATCCAAAGAAGTAACGCTTGTTTGGATCAGCTCCATGGTCTAGCAACATCCTAAAAAAAAAAAAAATAAATAAATGGTAAGTAAATACATTTATAGAGAATACTTTCACTGTTACATTCCCCATATAAAATGTGTCTATAGGGCTTGAGCAAATTTTCTAGGTCACAACTTTAAGGTCAACTAGGTAGTAGGCCAATCGTTCTTATTTTACAAGAGACATGTAATTTTTGGTAGACTTGTGATAAGTGGACTGTTTCATAGTGGGCATAATTGAATATTTAAGTTTAGGAGTTCTTAAATCATTTTTAGATGGTTAATCATCTCGCCTCTGGATATTGTGAGAGCTGACATTAAGATTTCGTGCATCTTTATGAATTAGAGTTTGCTGCCATTTTTCTCTATATTGGTATAATCTGAAATTGATTTGGTAATTTCTTTTTTTTTTTTTGTCCTGTCCTAATGTTGCATAATTTACCACAGAAAAATCTTAACTTAACATAAAAAAACTCATTTATTGTTTTTGTTCTTTTTTCCAGCACTCTTTAGAAAATATAAATAAATGAGGGACTATAAAACACTTTGAGATAGTGTGGGTAAATCGAAAAATAGAGTGGGAACTGGGGAGCCAATGAAAGGTCAGGATTTTGAAGTTCCTTTTAAAAAATTGAGTACTCTTGGACCTGCTTTGTATTACAATTTTAAAGGGATAAAATTATAACTTTACAAACCTTAATACAGATGAGCTCATGCTGGTTTATTAAGTAAAGAATTATTTACTTTGATCTATAATTTCTAGAGGAATATCTATTTGGAACTGAAGTGGTTTATCAGGGAAGCAAGTGCCAGTGGGGGTAGGAAGCTAGATTAGTGTAGGTTGAGGGAATGACCGAATTTTCTATTTTTATATCAACTCTGGGAAGTTAATTTTATAAAAAAGTGTGTAGAGTCTGGTTTATTTTTGTTGTTAGTTATGTCTTATTATGAAAAAAGAAAAACATTAGGCAGGCTTATTATATAAATTAACTTCTTTTATATTACTTGAGTAGTTGGATGGTTCAGTATTAAAATTAATCATGTCCATTAGCTCAGATTTTTGAAAAATGCCATAACAACTAACATTACTACTTAAGCAAAAATAAACAGCTGCCATCTAGCAGCCCAACGAGATACTAAGGACTTGGTTCACTACTCTCCTAAAAAATATACACTTTTCATTTTATGACACATATTTATGTACTTTTTTATTAGACAAAAAAATGTACTTGGTTCACTTTATTCCTGAACACATACACATATTTACAAATAAACCATCTAATTTATTACCTATTTTATTTTATGAATTTAGTTAGTTTTGCTTCCAGAATCCCAGTAGGGGGTTATTAATAATTATAGACGTTTAAAGCTGGGTTCATACCATGTGTGTTTTTGACGAGTGTAATTTTAAATCTATGGCTGTCTTATCTTGACGCACAAAATGTTGGTTCCATCCCAACTTTCTTGTGTTGATGCTAACCTCTAATCTGAATGAAACCTTCCAGTCCTCTTCCCTCTAGTTTATATTTTTCGAGTCATCCATTTACATAGTAAATATTAAATATTCACTTGTTTTCATTATAGCAAACTAATTGTATTTTAATAATATGTTTCTTTCAACCCCCTATTTGTACTGCCCTTTGCATCGTCCCACAAATCGTTTGAGAATCGTTTAGGACAGGTTTTATGTGAAGGTACTTACTTTGAACAGTTATATAACTATTGTCAGGTTGTAACAGCTTTGTAACTCTTTCGAACCATATTAAAAACTATCAAGGAAACCTAACAGATTGGGAACTATCGTGTTAACAAGTGCTACGATTGACATTACTGTGCACATGTCGTACAAATCAGTACTTGATTATGGTTGAGGATCGATTGGACCTTACAATAAATTCACAAGCGATCCATGTGTAGGTTAGAAGATATTGTAGGAAAGTACAAAGCACAGTCCCAAGGCCCCAAGTCAGAGTGGAACAGCTTTTATCCATTATTTGCATGCTCGTGGACGGTTCCTTGCTTGGTTGGAACAAAATAATATATTTGGCATTGCTTATAACCTGAATGGACCTGACCAGGAAACATGTGGAGATGTCTCCATGGCTTTCACAAACAAATTGTCTGTACAGCTTAAATGTGCATTATGAGTCCTAGGAACCCAGCAAACTGACAAATTGACACATAACAAACTATGTACTTCCACTTTCGAATCATGTGCGTACTTAGGACTTAATTTAGACCGAAGACTCACCTGGAACTTACATACAAGACTAAAACGAACAGACATGAAGCGACGATACAAGACTTTACTCAGACTTTTGGACAACAGATCTAATTTATCACTAACGAACAAACTAACTGTCTATAATCAAATTATAAAACCTATTTGGACATACGGACTTGAACTGTGGGGATCGACCAAACCATCGAATTCTTACAAGATCCAATCCATGCAATCCATAATTCTACGAAAAATATGTAATGCTCCCTCCTACGTGGCCAACCGTATAATACATAACGACCTAAATGTTCCCTATGTCCATATCCTAGCATCCTCTCGTTACAAGTCCTTCCACACCAAGCTCATTCACCATCCTAATCCTTTCGTCCAGAACCTATCCCCTCCTCATATTCCTGGTAATCCGAGGTAACGCCTAAAGAGAAAATGGCCCCGTGACCATCTTAGAAACTAATACTTTGTAATCAAAATTATTGGAGTACCACCCCTGGGTGGGGTCTCCGAATCTGAGTTGTAACTGTGCTGTAATTACTTTAAGTGAGACAAGCTGCTTGATATAATTAATTTTTATAGTTGTGGCTGAATAATAAACGGAAAAAAACTATGTAATTCATTTTTTTAAAATAATTCTTATACCTACTTGCCTATATTGTATTCTACCTGTTTCTCCTTCTTCAACTTTCTTACTCTTTATTTTAGACTCTTTTGAATTCTATAAATATTCAACTGATGATAGTGGGTTTTTAGCCTAAGTTAGGTAACACATTTTGGTTAAAAATAGTAGCCTCAATGACTTTAAAATCCTAAGCTCTCATCAGCAATTTTTTAATTTTTCTGTGCTCTCAACACACTTATATACATTTGGAACGAAAAGTAGACAGAGATCTTTTAGGTTATCAGATGTGTTACCCCTATCTTCCCATAATAAATAGAAGAAAATAATTTCTCAATAGGTACACAAGACACAAATCTTAGCATTTCAGATTAACTGACCTGGCTAGTTCTAAGTGCTTGTTTCTAATTGCAAGCCTGAGAGGTTCATCACAAACTGTAGTCTTAGGGAAGAGTTCTCCAGTACTCTCTCTGAAATCTACCTTAGCACCATGATTCAATAACAAGGCTGCAAGGTCTGCATACCTGTAATAATAAACATAATTTAAGTCTGTGTCAACATAATGCAATACAAACTAGATAATATTAGTGATACCAACTTAATGGAAAGAATGTGAAAGCAGAAGTTTATATATTTTAGAATGAGATATTTTTATGATTAGTTTATGGACGCCACTACCTTAAATAAGCAGAGTCCAAATTATTATAGTCCATGTTAGTCAGACACCTTTTTGCACGCTATCTCCTGGACTATAAGTCACTTATATATACGGGTGATCCAAAAGTTCGGAAACGGCTTGATATCCCCGGTTATAATTGAGATATTAAGTTCCCGTTTGTGGCTATCGTAATCATTTGTAAAAAACTACTTTTTTGGTGGGTAATAATTTTTTCCGCCATATTGGTTGCCGCCATATTGGATTCAACTTTGAAATTTTAAATTGGAACACCCATAAAGTGATACATTTTTAAGGTCCCCTGAGTCCAAAAAAGTGGTTTTTAAAAAATGTCTGTCTGTCTGTGCAGACACCTGGAGCCTAAACTACTGGGCCGATTTTTACGAAATTTGGCATACACGTTCAGAAAAATCATACCCTGAGTAATGAATCGAGTAATGAATTTTAGCTTCAAATTTGGGGGCGCTACCCCCCAAAAACTACGAAAAAAAGTGAAAAAAAATTATTTCTCAAAAATGGTTCCGACGATTTTGATTAAAAAAGTCTAAATTGTAGCCCATTTAAATACGAATCCAACCATATAAGCCGTTTTCCCGGAAAAAAATCTAGTTCCTGAGAAAAGAGCTTAAAACGCGGACGGAGAGAGCCCGGGTTCGATTCCCCGCCCAGGAGATGTTATTTTTATGATAAATTTTGATGAAATGTTCAATAATAATTTAATGTACATACGAAAACTAATAAATGGAAAACACTGGGCTAAATAATTATTAACTCGTATATGAGAAAGTTTGTCTGAGTCGTCTCGGACCGATTTTTTATATCTTACTAAACTATTGAAAATAAAAAAGGAGTAATTTTTTACACTTTGAGTGTCCGCCATTTTGGAACGGGAGTAGATAGAAAGCTCGGGTTTGCGGCAAATGTTTTATTTTTTAAGGGCTTTCCAAAAATGTATCATTTTATAGGTGTTCCAATTTAAAATTTCAAAGTTGAATCCAATATGGCGGCAACCAATATGGCGGAAAAAATTATTACCCTCCAAAAAAGTATTTTTTTACAAATGATTAAGATACCCGCAAACGGGAACTTAATATCTCAATTATAACTGGAGATATTTCGCCGTTTCCGAACTTTTGGATCACCCTGCATATCTAGGATTGTTTATAAAAATTATTGTTACATTTTGTATTACATATTTCGGCAAATTGGGATACATGTGCACTCTTAAAGTTATTTGAAAATATTCCTTGATTCTTTAGAAAAGAAAAGACTTTCTGTTGAACTTTTCGAAGGCCGTTCAGTTCATATAACAGAGAATATAGTTGACTATTTAAGAATTTAAATCACTTTCGGAGCTCCTTAAGAACATCTGGAACGGAGTTAAGGTTATAGTGGCTCAGAGGGAGTTTTTAAAAGACTTATTTTTATATTTTTATTATTTCAGGAGGATCTACTCCTTATATTGATCTCGCAACTGCAATTGAACACTTGAACCTGGGATCTTTTGGTCATCTCAAAAGGAAGCCACACAGCCCATCTTGAATCAGGCCAAAGCTAATAAGAGACTGACTGCGACTCCAAAATAAGGTCAGACATTAAGTTTTCAATTTTTAAATAAGGTTTTACTCAACTTCTTACTTTTTAGGCACTTAACATTTTCCATCCTTCATTTTGACCTTCTAAAAGTAGGTCAAACGGAAGTATACTACAAGTTTTCCTCACCCGTGTTCAGCAGAGAGGTGAAGAGCAGAATATCCACATTCATCAGTAGCATTGACATCTCCTCCTCTTACAAGAAGTAGCAGGGCAGCTTCAGGATATCGTTGCCACACTGCATAGTGAAGAGGCCGTAGTCCTTGGGTTACTGGTTCATTAGCCTAAAGTCAATAAATAATTTAAGAAGAAGCCAAAAATATAATGTTTAAACTGATAGAATTAGGGACATGATCAATGATCATAGCTAAAAATGTGGGTGCTGGTTTACCTAAGAATAATACCATTCTAAAGATGCTCCCAGTTTACTTTTTAATTTTTTGTTGGACCAGGCTTCTAGATGCTACTACCTAGCTCTATATTTGCACCTAATTTTTATTATGATTTCCCACTTTGATCGACAACGAAGAGTTTCCATTTTACTGTGTTAGATTGCCTGGATACTGGATAGCACATCTGTAATAAAATGGGTAGAAACAAGGAAAACTTTAGGTTTGATGAGAAGTAAAGTCACTTGATTAGGAATGAAGAGAGACGTCTCTCCAATAAAGTAACTTTATGTAAATGTGCCAAGCCAGCTTGCAATATAAAGCATTGGTACAAAAAAGTGTCTCTACAGTAAAGAGACTTGGTTTTTTATCATTAGACAACTTGAATATTTAATTCTGAGCCAATAAAATTGATTTTCCGAGGTAGCAGACAATGAAAAAACATTAAATATTAATCACTAACCAATATATAATAATAACAAATAAAAGTACATATTAAGACTTAAAAAAGAAACCTTTAAAAGAGGTTACACTATAAGAAAAGATAAATAAAACGCATTGACATCTAGCGGATTTTAATCGTACTAGAAGCATTTCTACAAAGACTGCAGCGGTACTAACGGAAGTTTTGACAACTACCCGCCGGAAAATAAAAATCTTTTAGTTCCTAGGACGTAAAAGATTTTTTCTTTACAGCTAGGAGTAATGAAAAGATTTTTTAAGTCCACGTAATGAAAAAATGGATTTTAGCTATGTTTTTTAGGCTCTAAAGTTACTATTTCACAGCCTACCACGGAAAAAATTGATTTTTTACCTTAGCTCCAGTTGCTAGAAGAATTCTTATTTCGTCCAGTGGTGACATTTTAACAATAGAGTCTGCTAACTGTCTCTGCATAGGATCCACTGAAGTAAGACAGCTTGGCTGAATGGGCCCATACATCTTGCCTTACTATAATAAAAGATATGGATTTATCTGATTAATTTTATTTTATTAGGTATCAAAAACAACCACAACTACAATTAAAACCTAAATAATATTAACATATGTCATAACAAAATGTTTGAAAACAGACCATACTAAATCGATATATGAATAATTTTGAAACACAAAAACTGTAATTGTGTGATACTTAAAACTAAAACAGTTTCTATTTCAGTTTCATTCGTAAGCATGTTCCTCCGAGGATTTTTAAAAATTGTATTTTTATTTTATTTACAAACGTAAACAAATGTAACCCACTGAGTAAACAATGGTTGGCATATAAAAATGTAAAATGTGTATGAATTTAACAATAGTTTTGATAATAATTTAGACGGGGAAGTCGGTGATGTAATTTTGGCACAGTTATCTAAGCCGGGGATAAAATAGAAGCCAAAACGTTGGCTCATCCAAGCAATCTATTTAAAAAGTCATAAGAAAAAGCTGTCACTTCACTTCATACACAGCTCGTTAGTTAAATGCTCCTTTTACACAATTGAAGTGCACACCTCTGCTAGAGTATTGTTATGATGTATGATTGTTCAATTCTATTCTAGTTATTAGTTTGTTGTTGCTTTTTTTGGGGGGGGGGGGGGGAAGGGAGTTTTTAGATACCAAATATTTAATTGTTTCATAAGCCAAAAACTAAATCAAGAGCTAAATAGCTCATTTACGTAACTATAACAGTTACAATGTTTATTTCGAGTTTTCGTGGAATTATAAAAATATATATTAGCATCCCCTGGTAGTTTCCATGTGATAAAACTACGCCTCCGCCGTCGTTATTATGTTGGCATAAGTTTAACGTAAGGTTAATATAATACGAAAGGTTAAATGTAGTTAGTAAACACTCAGACTAGAAACTAAGATATTTTGCTAACTATTATAGGTATACTTAAACTGGGGAGGGATGAAAAGATACCCTTTCATCTGCTATCAGTATTATATCAGTTTGCCTTGAATCTCATATAGTTAAATTATTAAAAAACATTTTTGTTAAGCTTCCATTCTATTTTTCTGGTTATATTTTATTATTTTTGTAAACTATAGCTATTATTACGGAATAAATAATTGTCCCCAAGATCCTGTTCTACTCTAATTTAAATTAGTGTTAATACAGAAGAAAATAAATTAAATTAGTGTAATACAGTGGGCAATAAATTAAATTAGTGTTTATTATTTGTCACTATATGAATAATTTAAAATATCATGTAAACGTTTACTTTAAGGTAATAATAAGTAGGTAATTATTGACTTTGATATAATTATTCTTTTGAACAGTAGTGCACAAATATTTAACAGTCCATACAATAATTAATAAATATTATATTACTTACATTTAATACAATTGCTAAATACTAACTGTTTTCCCTTCAAATGTCAATTTGAAATTAAGTAAATCTTTTGTCTCAAAGATGTGCCGAATAATCTTGTGGATTTGACCTGTTCCCCTTATTATTCTTCTTTTTCACGTCCGTGTAAAAAAAATAAATAATAATATTAATACTTTATATTACTTAGCTTTAGAGAAAATATTTTGGAAAAAATCATTAAATATAATATACTACTTGAAGAACAATGAGCTGTCACAAATATAGCATGCTAAATGAAAAAGAAGCATGCCAATTGTATGCTAAACATAATTCCTAGATAATTTTTAAGAGAAAGAATTGTTTTATGTATATAAAATTAATTTTATCTCCAGTAGGGAGAAAAAGTTATGATTATGGATTAGTTTAGACTCTCTTCATTTCAACTATTTTATAAATAGTAGAAAATGAATGGCTAATGTAATGAAGTTGTTGAAATCAGGTTGGCGACACTGCTTTTTCAACCTTTATCATTGTTTAAACCAGCATCTAAATAACCTTCTATTTGAGTTTAATTGCAATAATTCTTATATTTGTTTTTATTATTGAATCTCTTATATCTGCTATTAAAAGTGCAAACAATTATTGTTATTTATTAACAGAGACGGGACGTTTATGACTTTTATTTTTCCATTTCATGACCTTTATTCTATGACTTTTATGACTCTTATTATCCTGCTTTATGACCTCTATTTTAGAAAATCGGTTGTTTTATGACGTTTTAGCAAAAAGTATGACGTTTATTTTCCCAGTGAAAATTTAGCCTTTATTAGCGAAAATTTAGCGTTATTTTGGAGGGTCCAAAAGAAAGATTTCAATATTTCATAAATACAGAATTATAATTTCATGCATGGCACTTTATTTGCTTTTCACCCTTCAGGCAATCCGTGGCAAAAATTTCCCCGTTGCAGGAATTAGCCACCATCTTGGATTCCCAGTTATGCAGATCGAATTGCTATTCTTATTTTTCTATGGCCCAGCAGAACGCACATTTTGCATATTTTTTTCATATTTTGGGAAACAGCGGAAATATAGTTTTAAGGGGGGGGGGGGGACACGCAAAATTTTGATGTTTTTAACAAAATGGCGTTGAAAATTAAACGTTTTCCATAAGTGTTATACAGTTTTGTAATCTACTCTTCAATACCTTTCATTTGATACCACGAATGAAAATTAATTCTTTTGCAATATTTTTTCCGAGTGTGCGTCAAAACGATCATTAATATTGGAAAGTTCAATGTTTCTATGTCTCTTTTGATTCAAAAGTTATTGGAACTGTACAGACTGACAGATAGACAGATACATGCTAACGAAACTATAAGGGTTTCCTTTTTTGGTTTTTCCAACGAAACCCAAGTAAAAAAAAAAACAAGTAACACGAGTAAGACATCAAATGAGCAATTAAACATTTTAATCCCTTACCATGAATATATTCAAAATCTGAAGTTGTGGAACAGCTAATCAGGAAACTGCCCAACTCAATGGGTTTACTATTGGCTGATTGGACAATCTATCTTGACCTTCCTGGATTCTAATTGGAAGCTTTGTTCCAAGAAGGAGCCGATCAGGAGCCCTAGTTTGGAATTAGGGATGACCCTCGGTGCCTCTCTAGTTGCAGGTATGCATAAGCGCATTAGTTAAGTCCGAAAATGATCAGGGAATTAAGAGCCCAGGGCCCAGGCCTTTCTCTAAGCTGGTGTAAAGGTTTTTTGTTTGAACTACACTTTTACCTGGAACCGGACCACGAATGTTCAATATAAAAATTTTCTTTAACAAAAGAAAAACAAAAACATTTTGCTAAACATTTGACAAAAAAGCCATTCTATGACGTTTATTCCAAAAAAACCCCATTTTATGACGTTTATTTGTAAAATGGCTATTTTATGACAAAATCATATGACTATGACGTTTATGACTTTTTCCCGTCTCTGTTTATTAAAATAATAAATAAAAACTGTGCAATGAATGAAAATGTGTATTTTCTCCCTACTGGAGATAAAATATTATATGCACCTCGGGAGTAAAGTGCTATAATTCCCCTCGCAATAATTATCTTCCTCGGCTGCCTCCTTAATTAAATAGGGAATCAAATTTTTCCTTTTAATTCCCTCTGCTTCGCCTCGGGATTTAGGGACCATAGTTCCTTCAGCTTCGCCTCAAGAACCAACTTAACGCTCAGGGAATAATGGCTTACTTTACTCCCTAGGTGCATAAATAACTATTGTCGAACATCAACAAATGCGCCCCTCAGGAAATATAAACAAACAGTAAAATGAGCAGGTGAAAAGATTGGTTTCAATTGCTTTCGTAAAAATTGAAGCTAAATAGATATGCACTTTTGCTTGTAGTTAAGATTATCCCTTGTATAGTCAGCGTCAGCGAACTATTATAACAGTAGTTAGTAGTTATCTATTATAACATAACTATTGTATCGGTGAACTATTTTTCTATTTACAATTTTGGTTCTTTTAACTATAAACTGATAAATTTTCCTCTGAGTTTCTTCTTTCTTACTCGTTGATGTTGATATAATTTTCTTTTGAATGGTTGTGCACAAATATCTTGACTATTTGATATAATCATAGGTTTTATAATCAGAATTTTTACGAGCTATACTCAGTGTATAAATTTGGTATTAAATAAGATCCAAGATGTATATCGGAATATCGGAATACTCTAAAAATTTTAGAAGAAAATAAACAATTTTATATAGAAGAAAGGGTAAATAAACTGAGGGGTGATGTAGGTCTGCCGAATTGGCAGGTAGCAATCTAATTCTAGAGAAATATAAAAAGTTAATACGAAGAATGCAAGCTAGACATTAATGACCCAAGTAAAAATAAAAACAGGGAACAGATTGGGAAGCATATGACACGGATAATATCTGGATCTGATCCAAAGAAAAATGATAAATTTGGATCTTTTCTTGAGGACAATGGCCCAAAGCAAAGAAATGTTGAGATATGCAAAAGAATTGAGAAACAAAGTGGATCTAGGAAGTCCTCTTAGAAGATAATAGTTATTTGTGAAACTAGTGCGCAAAGTGGCACTTTGCTGCACTCGAGAGAAATATTTTCGCACAAGCCGCAGGCGAGGGCAGAAAGGTTTTTCGTGTGCAGCAAAGACACTTTAAGCTCGAGTTGCGCATTCAATTTTTCCTACAGTTAGTTTTTAATCTGTAAATAAAATATAAAATAATAGAGTGTTCATCAACATGTAAAAAGGTTTTACAATATCAACTAAACCAGCTGTTCTGTTTATAGCAGTGTTGCCTTTTTTTTACTGATTCAGCAAACCTGACCAATAAGCACTGTTATTATTTTTTATCATAACACTTACTCATCACATTTGATTTTTTTTTTTTTTTTTTAGATTCTCTATCTTTACTTTTTTATATTTGATATATATAGTGTTTAAATCATGTAGTCAGTTAAAAAATAATCATTAGTTGTCATTGTTATTATTATTATAATTTGGATTATTTAATCTTTGTTTAAGAGATTTAAGTTCTTTTTGTTCGTAAGTTGGAACATTGGAGTGCGGTAAAGTAACATGAGTGTGGTAAAGTAAAACGAGTGCGGTAAAGTAGTAAGTGCAATAATCTGCTCTTTGCGTACTTTTTTTAGCGTGACAACAACCACTTTATTGGTCGACCGTAGGAAAATATATTTTTGTTAATTGAGAAGTTTTCGAAAAAAATTGTAAAAATATTTGTTTAATTTACTTTGTTTACCTCATGCAAGTAATATTTAAGATTTTAAAAATATATGATATCTACATTTTTCCCAAAATATTAAAAAATGGTTTAAATTATGAGTGGATTTTAAAGTGTGAATAATACAGAAATGAAGTATTTATAAATTATAGAATTCATTGCTGTTCTATTAAAACTTAACGAAAGCCGAATAATTCGAGAAGGAATCATTTATAGGTAAATGGTAAAACAAAAGTATTTCCTTTGAAAAGACCAAAAATACAAAAAAAATAAATAAAATAAAATAAAAAATATTAAAAAAACTGAAAACGAATTTTTATATATAAAGTACAAATCTCCTCTCTTGTTTTTAATTCAGTTGAAAAGTTATATAAAGATGTTAGCAATTGTGTTAGAGCTTTTTAGATTAGGGTTAAAATATCAAATATCTATTATAATTTTCTCTCATTGAATTTAGTTTTTTCTCTTGAAGAAAGAACTGAATATGTTGAAAACCAAGAGTCTTTATTCATTGTCTTATTTCTTATTTTTATTATAATTTTTACAAGAATAAAATTATAATTTAGATTAGTTAAAAAGAATAAGTATAAATCTGCAGTGTTTTTAAAATACTTTTAAAAAATAACTGCATTAGTTTAAAACCATTCGTTAGAAAACACAAAAACAAGAAGGTGTAATAGAAATAAACAAAAATATTATTCATCTAAGTGTTGTT
Organism: Gerris lacustris; assembly: GCA_951217055.1. Taxonomy (NCBI): domain Eukaryota; kingdom Metazoa; phylum Arthropoda; class Insecta; order Hemiptera; family Gerridae; genus Gerris; species Gerris lacustris. The sequence continues at coordinate 48,172,643 of OX578283.1, forward strand.
GACTTTTCTCAAGGATTTTCCGGGTAGGGTGTCTCAATCTATATATTTTCATTTTGCTATTCAAGATCAGGGTTGTTTTTAAAGCAAAATATTGAATTAGAATTCAAACATATGCTTTTCAAGGACAACTCAGTACTGTATTTTTAGAATTTAAAAAAAAGTGTTTAGTTTTTTACTGCAGGAGGAGTGAAATCTTTCTTAAATTTACTTCTGGTTTAGGAGATAGCATCTGACTAACATCAAGCTAGAATTTTGTGTAAGAGTTAATTCTATTGGTGTCCTATGTGGTCGGCAAAGTTCGTCTGTGGGACAAAGCTTGGCCATAAGCTGTTAAAAAACGGCGGATAGTGGCCGTCCCACCCATTTTGGCGGACAACGAGATTTTCATGATCCCGAGTAAAAAATTAGTTAGTAGTCCAAAAATAAAGTTGATGTTAGTGTGCCACTTAAAAGTTTATCACTGTGATTTGGAGAAATATTTTAATGACTAACCTATCAAGTGACAAACTAACATTAACTTAATGTTTGTCTACTAACTAATTTTGTATTCAGGATCATGAAAATCAATCACATTGTCTGCCAAAATGGGCGCGCAAAGGCGGTCTTTTTTTTTTTAACAGCTTATGGCCGAGCTGTCCCGCAGACGAACTTTGCCGATCGCATTTCTTGGAGGACTGGAGGACACCCAAAAATTAACTCGTAGACAAAATTCTAGCTTAATGTTAGTCAGACATTTTTATATGTACGCTATCTCCAGGACTATTCGCTTTCAGATAAGATAATGAAGAATCATAAATTTTCGATAAAAAACAATTAAATTAAAATTCGTCCGAAACAACTCAGACATACTTTCTCATATACGAAATCATAATAACTTAGCCCAGTTAAATTAACCTTAGTTAAGAACAGAAAAAAAACAAAAAATATTTACCTAGTTAATTAAACTTAGTAGCCAGTTTTCCATGTATTAGTTTTGTATTTCCGTAGGTACATTAAGTTATTATTGAATATTTTATCAAAATATATCATAAAAGTAACTCCTCCTCGGCGGGGAGTAGAACCCGGCCTCTTTCCGTCCGCTTTTAAAGCCATTTTCACACGGACTAGATTTTTTCCCGGGAAAAAGGTTTATATCATTAGATACGAATTTCTTAATAAAAATCGAACCGTTTTTGAGAAGTATTTTTTTCACACTTTTTCAGTTTTTAGGGGGCAGTGCCCTCAAATTTAGAGCTAAAATTAATTTTTAGATTTCGCCTAATCTCGGTATGATTTTTCTGAATGTGTATGCTAAATTTCGTCAATAATCAAATGACAGACAGACAGACATTATTTAAAAACCAATTTTTTTAGGCTCAGGTGACCTCAAAACGTGTAAATCCATAAACATCTCAAAATCGAATTTTCACGCCATCACAATACTTTCTCTTTATATAAGAAAGTAGAAATAATTGTTATATTTTAGTAAAATTAGACTATAAATTAATTAAATTCAACCATGAAAAAATATTTATGTAAACTGACTGAGTACAATTTTTTTTCTCTTAAAATATGATACATTATTTTTCAACCATTGATTTTCATTACTCAATTAAATTTAACTCGATTAAGTATTACATATTTGGTTTATAATTATAACCATATTGTTATTATTATTAGGTAGTTTTATGCACCTCAGCTACCAACTCCTGGGTATGACCCACTTGGCTCTAAACGCCTTCATTTATCAATCAAATGGACTAACGATTCAATATGTAAAGTGAATGAAACAGTGCTCTATTTTGTTCATTGGCTGTAAGTTCCAGTTTATTCATCAATTAAAAACTAATATCTATAGTAATTAAAAACGTATTTAAAAGCGACTAATAAATAAACTCCTGCCTACATATTGTAATAATAACATGTAGTTAGTTAGTAGTATGTAGTTAGTTAATGTCAAGGATAATTATTGAATAAATGATTTTAATAAATTATGAGAAGGTACGTAAGTATGTGTATCTTAAATAACGTAAATACAAATGTTATTATAACAATAAAATATATTAAAGTTAGTATTACAATTAGTTAGTTACAAAAATAAATGAATATGATGTTAATACATAATAAATTTATATGTGTACCTTATTCGAAATCCTTGCGTTAAGTTAAGATGTAGTTGATGACAACTATATTGTAGATAAATTGTAATTTTACTGTAAAAACCAGTAGATTTAAGTGTTCAAATAATATTGTTGTTATTCGCTTGGGCTTTAGTTTACGAACTGAAAAATCGCGCACTAGTTAACAGCTGAATCTGAATCTTGTCCAACTAGTTTGATTCTATATATAAAGTACAGGTTGAGTCGCGCGCAGTCTCAGACCATCCCCAAACTTCTTCCGGACCCCACTGCTAGACACTACTATTGTTGTCTTAGAAAGTATTATACCTGTGTGTGAAACGCAATAATATACGTATTTTGATTGTGTGGCGTAAGAATTGTAAATATTATTGCCCACAGCTATATTTGTTTGTCGTTTATTTATTAGTTTAAAATATAAATTATCTTGTTTTGATTTAATCAGCCTTTAAAAAGTAAAATAAAATTATTTTGGTTTATTATCTTTCCTCAATATTAAATGTTTATTGCAGAGTATTTTGTTTTTTCTGAAATTTGTCATCAGTGAACTAATGAACTTATGCTAAACAATTAAAAAAGGCGACATCGCCCACTTAAATTAGTTCTGTAACATTTGCTGTTGTGGTTTAAGATATTTCACTTCAAGTTCTACATCTTGGTAAAAAAAAAGTTAAATTAGTTTCTGATCTAAATTAATTGAGAGAAAACTAAAATAAATAAAAGGCGAAATCACCCACTTTAATTGGTTCTGCGATATTTTTTAATGTGGTTTGAGATATTTCACTTAAATTTCTACACAATCTTGGTAAAAGCAGTTCAATTAGTTTCTGATCTAAATTAATTAAGTAAAAACTTAAATAAAGAGGGTGAACTCGCCCACTTTAGTGGGTTCTGCAACATCTGCTACTGTTGATTGATATATTGCAGCATAAGTTCCAGATAACGTTTGTAAAAACAGTTCAATTAGCTGTGATCTATATTAATTAAGTGTCAAAACAGGAATAAATATGGGTAACAATAAAAAAAATATTAAAGATGTCAATTCCGATAAATATTCATTTTGTGGATATTAGTCTGTCGTTTCGTTTTCACTCACTGGCAATCTTATTGGGTGATTTTGACTCGAACAACTAGATAGTCAATACTCCAAATTGTGCTTCCAGCAGTTGAATTAAAATGCCAGACTTCACTTTAAAACGCGGTCTTCGATGAAAAGTTTAAATTAGTTGTCACCAGTAAATTAGTTGTGTGAAGCTTAGTTACCTTACACGAATATATTTTTATTTTAAGTTTATATCGTATTTATTTCATAATAATAACAGGCGTGAAAAAAATCATAATCATCATCTACAATTTATTTATAGCTTTTAGACACACACACCTGTCTATAGAATTTAATATTCTTGAGTTTCAAAACTTCTAAAACTGCAATTTAAAATAATGAATTAAAAGTGCATTCACATCGCTTTTATTTGCTGTACATATTTAAATAAGTAAGGCTGCGTCGTAGATCCAACAGAATAAATATGATCTATTATTAGACTATAAAAGAGCGACTATTACTACTTAATAACAACTACATAGTAAATTGGCTGTGGCACCGACTTTAATTATTTAAAGATAAAATAAAAAATCTGTTTATATTTTTGAGAAAGTGAGGTAGGTACCCGATTATCAATGTTTTCTGTAGGTTCTCATAGGTTTTTTACTAAATAAAATGAAGTGAAAAGTCGAAAATGCATGAAATTATGAATTTTCAATAGAATAAAAGGTAATTTATTTTTTTATTGGATAGAAGTCGTAGAACGATTGGATAAATAGACAAGAAAATCTTTAAAACTCTGGTTGTTATTAACAGCCTTAAAATAGTTAGCAGACTGTACTCCACATGTCAAGCAAGAAACCTGTTAGCTTCTATCTCTACTTTTGCACTTTAATATAATTGCGTAGAAAACAAAATGTATTATTTTTAAATGCAATAATACAATTTTATATATTGCTTCAAAAAGTAGAAAAGAATTAAAATTAATGTCAAGTTAACAGTAAATTTAACTTGATTTGGCAAGGGCATAGAAATTCACAGAATTTTTTAAGTTTCTTTGCATAAAGGGAATCCTAAGATTCCAAGCTAGAAACGTTTTTAAAGGGGAGAGGGCAGAAATGCACTCGTGCTATTTTTATTTAAGGGTTATTAATAAAGTCTCTCAAAACAACATTACTTCTTAAAATAATCTTTCTAGTTGGGAGAGGGTAGTCTCAGAACTCCGGGTAAAGAAACATTAGATCTTTAGGAAGAATAAACCCGGAAGACTTCCTCTTCAACGAAATACGCAGTCTGAGTTTTCGATAGCTTAAAATGACAGGATAGTTAATGCGTAATTTATCCTTCATTAAAGTGTAAATATGATTATAAAAAACAAGACCAAGAGGGGATAAGATTGTCCGAAACGGTACGGGGCCATTTTGGACCCTTGCCTTGTCTGGACTTAAGGGGGACTACTCTTAGAGAAGTGGGACATGTGACATGTTACACTAATGATCATATCAAATGAAAACAAAATTACCAACATGTTTCATGTTTAGTATTAATAATACCACGATAAATGAATATTTGGACCCTTATTTCTCTGGACTTATGGGGGACGACTCTTAGAGAAGTGGGACATGTTACACTAATGATGATATCAAATAAAAAAAAAAAACACCTAAATGTTTTATTTTTAGTTCTAATAATACTACGATAAATGAAAAAAAATGTGATTAAATGATTGCAAGTATAAGAAAATATTAAAAATAGATACCCTGTATGATTTTTTATTTCTATCTTTGCCAATAGTAAAATTTTTTCTATACCCTCCTACGTCACAATTTGGCTGACTAGCCAGTTAATTCTCTTTTTACTTATATATATATTTATACATATTTGCACACATAATATTTTCTTCCAAATTATCATTTTAAAAATTTATTTATGAAAAATAGGTGTTTCTAACCGTAATTTGACAACAGGTACGAAATCATTTAAGATCTTCCAAAGATTTTTTTATGTAGGTGCCAGAACTAATAAATTCAATTTTTATAATCTTAATTATAAGTGAACTCAGAGTTCACAAGTCCATCAAATTTTACTTTAAGACTTTTTACCACATAAATTATATTATTTTTATTATGACATATTTACAGAGTGGGCAAAAACGCTCTTTTTTGAACACTTATAGCTCAGCTTCTGTAATAGATAGAGATATGGCCTAAAAACTATATTTTTCTAATTTATCCTTAATTTCATATCTATAACTTTAAAAACTATTAGGTGAAAGCCATGCAATGACGATTTGAAATAGGGTCTTAAAAAAAGTCGTTGTCCGGGTATTAATACGTTGTCTGGTATTATAGTTTTGATAGAATGAATTACCATATAGTGGAAAGGGGGGGGGGGGGGTTATTTGTAGGTAAGTGGGAGGAGTCCCTCAGTGTTATAACAAGCATTGGAGATGTGTTAAGCACAATGTTGCCGTTGCCTAACGTCTAGGCAATTCTCTTGCAAGTATTGAATTGTTTGCAAGGAACGAAGGGACGGGGCACCATCTTGCATAAACGTGTAATTTGGCAATTGATCTTCAATTTCAGGCAATATTGTGCTTAACACATCTTCAATGTTTGTTATAAAACTAAGGGACTCCTCCCACTTAACTAAAAAGACCCCCTCTCTCTCCACCATATGGTAATTTATTGTATCAAATCTATTATACCAGGCAACGATTACTACCCGGACAATAACTTTTTTTAAGACCCTATTTCAACACGTCATTGCAATTTCATCCAATAGTTTTTAAAGATATAGATATGAAATTAAGGATAAATTAGAAAAATGTAGTTTTTAGGCCCCTCATGCATACACACTTAAACAAACATCATACGCCCACACACATACACACCTAGGTTTATGTGTTATTTATATTCTTATTCGTATTTAATTTATAATTCTTTACATATAAAGTATTTTTTAGTATTTATTTTCTTATTGTAATTATTCGTTTAATATAAAGGCTCTTATTTTTAAGGCTTCTACTGTGTAATGATAAACTCGGCTAATATTTTCAGAATCATAGCGAGATAAGGCTTGCTCTATAGTTGATAGGTTCGTTCGAAAATATGTTTATACTTAATATAATAATAATTACACAATAAGGAAATGAGGATGTTTTTTCATGCTTACAAGATAATATATTTTTGTTGTTGTTGTTGTTTATGTTTTATTATTAGTATTTTATTGTTTACGAAATTCACGGGAACTGTGCGTCTTATGATCTTTTAACACGTCGGAAATATTTGCCTGGCATCTCTCCCAATATATCTGTGATGCTACAAAATCTTATCCAACCCCTATTAATAAACGTTGCGCAGCTTTTTGACCCGAACTAAGACGATTGGTCAATAGAAAACGTCATAAAATATAGTTTGAATTTAGGAATATTTAAAAAAAATATATAATTTGGAATACATACTATCTATCTATGGAAAGAATTTTATTTAAAAGAACTGATTATTAGTTTTAACAAGCTTATTAGTATAGTATTAATAATTATTACGACCTCATAAATATAAGAAGAATATTATTAAAATAATCTTCCAATTAGTGTGGCACATAGCTGCCTCGCTTCCTACTGCGAACTGTAATGATTTTATATCTTTCATCTCATTATTGTCTAATTTATTTTATTTTCCTCCATTTTTTTAAATCTGTCAAAATTGTTTTAATTTTGTGTTTGAATAAACGTATGACTATAGCTAAATTTAATGAGCCCAGACCAGAAGATTGAAACTTATATGGGATTATCAATGAGCTAATTAAGGCTTATCATCCAAATTCCATTAAAGTCGGAGGAATAGTTTGAGAAATCAAACTTCCCTTTACATGGTACGAATCCTCCAAGTTTCATTAATTTATCTCAAACCGTTCAAAAGTTAAGAGGGGGGAGACTTTTGGACCACCCTGTATGATATAGTATAATTTCGTTGAGCCGGTACCTTCGGTAAGATCAAGGTAAATTGAAAAGTTAGTTTATGAAATTACAACTGAACCATTATATAAGCTGAGAAAAAATATGACCAAAAATAAAGAAGTGAAAATAATTGAATCATTAATATTATTAAAGAGAAATTAGAATAGACATTAAACACGTGGTTGAGTATTGGACCACGTATATCTACGTTTCAGTGATCAAATCACGTCGTAGCCCCAACCACGTCGTAAGTCAGAATAGTACTAGTCATAAAAACATTTTTTTTATAATAAACCCTTTATATTTATGGATTTTTGTTGTGTAAATTAATGATTATTTGATTAATTAGTTAATATAATGTTTTTATATTGGTATTAATATTAATTAATTAATTGATAGGAAGTTTTTTTATTGATACAGAGTCTCTGTGGCAAGTTCAGCTCGACCAAATTACTAGAAGAGGATTTATTATTACCCCTCCAAAGATTTTCATGATATTTTATAAAAGGACTTAAAAGTAGAAACGCAGGGATCGGTGGGTCGCTTCATGGTGTATAAATCACAATAGGCTACAAATTGCAGTGTGCAAACACGGTATGTATTACATTGCTGTTGTGTTTTGTCAGCCAAGCAAGTATGGCGGTATGAGAGCACACTCGGCTCTGATAAGTCCTATATCTGATTTTCTTGATCTGGTACAGGTTCAGAGTTGGGTGGGCATCGTTGGGCCCCTGATGAGTCGGACGCGACGAAACGATGCAGGACATGGCGTAATGACGAGCCAACATCTTAATGACGTATTGTCTGATGTTGGAACAGTTCCTATGTGTCACGCTTGCGTGGCACGCGTGACACATAGGAACTGTTCCCTAGGTTTTATTGAACTTAATAAATACAAATATTATCGAGGAAAGTACATAAGGAATGTATATTACAATTGTTAATAACGATAAAAAATTAAATGAAAAACGTGTTTAAAAAGTTTAATTTAGACAAAGAAAGAGAGTTATTTCTCTAAGTTTTGCAACAATTTGACGTAAAAACTTCAGAGATATTTTGGCAATCAAAATAGAAATATTAAACAACTATTTTCGTGTTTCTTTACGATAGTTTATTTAAAATTCTTATAATAAGATTTTCTTTTTTAATTAGCTCTTAGATAAGAGAATTGTTGAGTAACATTGGTAAAACTCAGTGCCAAGAAGGTAGAGTTGAAAATAATCTAAAGAAAAGATTACGCCCACGTTACTTCAAACAAATCCTTTACTTTTCTCTTTCAAACGTTATTTATACTTTTGTATACTTTAGTTTGTATTAGTTCTATTTTTTATTTTCTTTTATATTTTCAGTTTTCTAAGTACTGAGTTTTTTTATATGTATATGTTTTTTCGAATTCGTTTGTTTTATTTGCAGTCAAGGAATATTTTCTTTAATCTTAATATCTCTATTGTTCATTTATTTATTAATATTTTAACTTTCATTCTAATAATTTCTCAAGTCTATATTGACAAATCTTACATCCTTCAATTAAAAATAAATCGGTACGACAAAATCCAACAAAACTTTCTCATTAAATTTAACAATAATGTTAAATATAAATCCAATAATATCAAATTCATTTTTTTTTTTGACCTACGATTGATAGAAATATAAATATTGTATCTCTGTTTAGATGCGTAGAAAGTGATTCTTTAAGTACTTGTATTCATACGTATTAAGTACTTGTATTCATTACGGCTTTGACGAAAATGTAGAGAATAATACTCCTCCGGAAATAATTAATTCGGCAAAAAACTCAATAAGATTAATGCCATCTTTATCAAGAGAAGAGATACGAACTTACACACAGCAAGTTTATTTTTTTCTGTATTTATTATTTAAATCTAACAATCGTAGATAAAGTACGGTACGCGCAATTCGTGCAAAAACGGCATTTTGCATTGCTCGTGTGGTTCTACTACCCTCGCTGACGCTCGGGTGCAAACTCCACACTCGCATGCAAAATGCTACTTTCCGCACTCGACGCGTAATGTACTATTACATTTACCAAAACTAATTTGCTGTTTGTTTAATTAAAGTAACTGTTTATATCGAGTTTTAGAGAAACAATGAGTGATGCAAGTGATTATGACGAAAATGAGAATAATCCGCCTCCCGAAATAATTAATTCAGCACAAAATACAACAAATGAATTAATGTCATCTTCATCAAAAGAGAAATACGAACTTACTTTTGTATTTATTATTAAAATACAGCAATCGTAGAAAAGTACGGTACGCAACTCGTGCGAAAAAGCATTTTGCTTTGCTCGTGTGGTTTTACTCACATCGCTGTCGCTCGCGTGCAAAATGCTACTTTCCGCACTAGACGCGTAATGTACTATTTTCCACGTTGTTTGTTTTTGCAGGATGGTGACACAAATTTTGATGCTAAAATTAATGTTCGATTTCAACTAATATTAATATCTCTAACAAAGTTACATATACAACGAAATGTACTTAGACTGGTTTTTATAATACTGTACATGCATTTAGCAAAATGTAATCCCCTCTAATTGATAATTGTACGAGTATGACATAGTTTTAGTACAGTAGTACCACTACACATCCCAAAAAAAGAAATTGATAAATTTATATTGTATTGTATTATCATTTTATTTGTATGTATTTTAACACCTATGTTAAAACGTAAAACTGTGACTTACTGACGTATTTGAAACATCGTGTTTTTATATGTTTCAATTTTTTCAGAAATAGATTATATGACTCGAATTTGACCCTGATGACCCTCATCACATAATAAATTGTGAAAGTCACAACAAGCTTTTTATTTAATTTGCATTTCTCTAAGTGAGAATGATTATTTTTTTGCGAGTAGGGTTGAATCTATAATAGAAGCCAAACACAACGGCAGCTGGGGCCTTTTGGCCTCTTTCCCAGACTCACCGGCAACACTCAGGCCAGTCCAAAACATTCTGGCTATTTGTTTCAACCTAGTACGAATTTATTTAAAAGAGAAAAGTAAATAACAATGATTTCAGGAACACAATGGACTAAAAACAAGGATTAGCTAGTGGTATATAGCATAATCCAGTGGTTTTTAACCTATTCTATAACAGAATATTGTGATAGTTAAAAAAATAGTTGCTTATATCACCATATCAACATAAATAAAACAAAACGTGTATTAAATACATGCAACATTACAAATAAAAATTAAAACTCTAATTTAGTAAATCAGGAAAGTTTAATTAAAAAGAAAAATCTACAATTATTATTTTTGCAACTACCATAAGAAATGCTAATTTACTAATTTTGGTAGAATACTTCGAGCTTTTCGACTTTTGCAGATATCGACAATACATTACAGTGTATACATACAGTGTTTAATATTTGTTAATAATATAATGCCTTTCATTTCATCTTCGATGTTAATATAAATCGTGCTCTCAGTCTCAGTGAAAAACTGAGCTAACACAAATAAAAAGGTTAAAAAAAACCGATCATCACATCTCTCCATAATATAATTAATCTTATTAAATTATGGAGTCTATGGTTGATTACAATTAGACTAAGTAGGTTATTTTGTTATTTATTCTTAGCTTGATTTTTATGGTTTTATTTTATTTATTGTTAGACTATTATATTGTTATTTTATTGTTTTTTTAAATTAATTTTTTGTTTTATTACTTGGGTTTTAGTTGCCTATGGCGGTTGATTCGTTTTTATTACGTCTCGGTTTTCTTTTTTTTCCATTTGACATTAATTAGTGGTCGGTTACTGTTTGTTTAGGCACTGAAGATGGCCTTATAGAGGCCGAAAGCTGCTTTGAATTTTTTAATAAAAATTTTCTTACGTGGAGAGACTTTTCCTTCTACCTTTTAAAATGATGACCTTTTATGATGAACTCCGCACTCACGCTCCATATCCTATCTTAAGTAGGTACATATATGTTCGGCAGAATGCATGCCATCGATACAATTTTTAAAATAATATAATGTAAAACAAAAATGACATTAATATGATTTCATCTTAATAATGTTCACAGAGTTCAGTCACTTGATATTATTTAATATCTGGTTTCCCGCAGCTAACTTGCATAACTTTCATTTTAGTGAGCTTGACTCGAAGTGTGTCATACCTTGAGTGGTGAAAACATACTAAGCTCGACATGTCTCGTGGTGGCTCGACCTGGTCTTGTTAAAGGATTTGGCGTACCACAAGCCTATATTATACAACCATGAGTCTCCACTCACGCAAGAAAATCGCCTATATCACAGGCCGTGGAACCCAGCTTAAAATATGGTAGTTCTTCTGTAACCAACAAATATGCACGTTTTATGCTTAAAATACGTGTTATTGTAGAATATTTGCGGTTAGACATGAGAATAGTACAAATATCAAGTAATTTATAATAAATATTTTTAAGTAAGTTTTAGTGAGTTATGTGACGCTATCCAACATATGAAATGTAATAAGTAATAAATGAAGACATAGTAACCTTTTATATCATCATAAAAAAGATAAAATGTTTTTGACAAAATAAGTGTTCGTGGTAATTATATAAGATGTTATATTTAAAATTAAAACCAGTATACTCAGAAGGAGTTAAACAAAATAAAAACAAACAACTACAGGAAATGAAGGGAAACGTTCCTAGAATTTATTCTCCACCTGCCCAGCATGATTATATGTATACTATATTGAATTAACTCTAGAACCTACTCTTCTCATTTGAACAAAACAAAGAATATTTTCTTTTATACTTCTTTGAATTCTGAGAAATTAAAATATGGAAGTTAAAGAGAATCTGATAAAAACTAATATTTCTTATATTAAGGTATTTCAAGAAATCAATTATTAAAAAATAAAACTACAACAATAATATACAAAAGAGAAATGAGAAATTAATATCGACGTTATGAAAATGTAAAATATGTATATTACCATTTTACAAGAAAATTGGTTACATGTAAATTAATTTATTTACGATTGATACGAAATATAAACATTATATCTCTCTTTAAATGTGTAGAAAGTGATTCTTTTCATTGCTGTATTCATTGTGCATGCGCGTCCATAATTCATCTTTTTTTTCCGCCCTAGTGCGGGAAAAAAGAGGAATTCTTCACCTTAACGCACGATTAACAAGTTATTTTACATTTAACAAAACAAATTTGCTATTTGTTTAATTAAAGTTACGGTGTATATCGAGTTTTTAGTGAAAAACAATGAGTGATTTTTAAGTGATTATGACGAAAATGAGGAGAATAATACTCCTCCCCCAATAATTAATTCGCCACAAAATACTAAGTAACGAATTAATGAGAAATACGAACTTGCATATACAGGAAGTTTATTTATTTATTTTTTTTTTGTTCCTCTCTTTACTTAATAAAATCCACAATTGGCACAATCGTAGAAAAAGTGCGGACCCAACTCGTGCGAAGACTCCATTTTGCTTTGCTCGTGTGGTTTTACTACCCTTGCTTTCGCTCGGGTGCAAACCCTACAGTCGCATGCGAAATGCTTTTTTCCGCACTAGACACGTAATATACTATTATATACATCTGTTCGACATAAACTATTTTGTTTTCTTTTAAAAATAGAATAAAGTTAGCAATTCAATAACCTCATACACTTTTTTAAAAGAACAATAACTTGGTGTGTAATATAATTTCAATAATAAATAATAATCTACCTAAAAATGGTACTCTTACTTTTTTTTTTAAAAAAAATATCAGTCGTTAACAAATGTATAAGCATAAATATGATTATATTAAAAAAAAAAAAAAATGCATGACATCCGGGCATTAAAATTTTACGCTTAATTTATAATATTTTCCCAAGCTCCCGCTAAAAAGCAATAATTCGTCATTTTGATCTAAAGATATATATTTAAAGAATAAAATTATTATATTTCAATAAAATAACTATGCTATCTAGTGAGCTTTTAAAAATTTAAATCTAAATTCTATATTCTTAGTCAAATATTAGTTTCCCTCATTTTCCGCCTTATCAGTCATACCACCGCATTGTCGAATGTTATACCCTCAAGGAAACTAAAAAAAAATAAAACCGGGAGCACCTCTGTAAAAGTAAGAACATAATATTAAATTTAATTAATTCCACTAATAATAAGTTATAAATAAGTATAACTAATTAATAAGTTTTAGTTAATAATAAATAGAGAAATATTTCTTTAATTTTCATCAGAGGAATTCTAAAGTTTTACGCTTACGTACTTTTATTTATAAATCTTAAAGCATTCAGTAGTTCAGGTTCAACTATCTTATACTTGGTATTTTGCCTGATTATTCTTTGAAGAAATATCCTAGTCTAAATTATTGGCACGGTCTCTACCTGTTAGTTAAAATAAAAAGTAAAATCTTATTTGGCATTAGTAAAAATTATCTAGATTTCTGTGAAATCCATTTTTTTTTTTATTTGACACAAGAAAACTAAACAAATTAAAATGTTTAAATATTCTATCCAAATAGTACACCAACGTAACATTTTATAATTGTATTCTTTTATTTTATGTTTCTAGTTATTTTTAGAATACAAATTAATATTTATATTATTCATAGAGTGCACATACTTTAATATCGAATATAAAAATGAACTACAGCTATTTGTTTAACACGTATTACTTTGGTATATCTTGTAAAATCCTCAGTGTTGTTGATTTCGATTATTCCTAGATCTTCATTTAGAAAAATATAAAATAATTTGTAAAATTATATTATAAAAAATCATTGTATTTGATAAGATATTATTTTAACCATGTTTCTTTAGAATTAAACATATTGTTTTTGTTCCTACCACCTTATTTCTAGAAAAACAGGCTAGAGTAGGGGATCCTTGGAGTAGGGGTATCAAAACAGGTAGTTGGAAGTGACCTTCAGACTTCAGAACATCAGTGTGTCCTTGAATGCTGGTCGGTCATGACGTGTCACGGAGTCCCTGCTACCTAGTTACGCCTATTCCTACTTCTACTTTTCAACTTGGCTACTAATACTACAAAAGGTAAACATTTATAAAATATAATAAAAAAAACAATTGTAATCGTGCAAAATCTATTGTTTTTATTTTAAAAAATAACATTTTTAAGTGTTTCACGTTTAGATAATAAATTAATCGTTGTTTACCATTTTTTAACCGTTGAGTTACTGTACGATTATTTTTAATTTGAATTTATTCCAATAAACGTGGCTATGTCATAAAGTTCAGTTTGTATTATCGAATCTAATAGTAGAAGAATTACATATTCTTTTTTTTGTCGAGTGAAATAATTTGATAATCTGAAGCGTGATTCTTTAACTTTGTAACCTCCCTTTTTAAGTGGCGATGTAACAAAAAGGTTGTTACGAAGATGAGCGCGCAGAATCTACGAGTATAACTAATAACTGTAGTTTTGTTAAACTACAAAACACTTAATATTTAGGTCTTGATATTCTCAAAATCAAAAGTGATGTTGATAAGAATCAGGAATCAGGTTATATTGGTAGTCGAAAACAAAATGTTGCCGCCTTATTACTTTCTTAATATAATTTTAAAGGGGCATCAATTTGTTTTTCTATGTTGGTATCAGACAGTTCATGTAACTTCAACAAATAAATTGATAGTGCGGCTTATTGTTTTTAACATATTTCTTATTCACATCACAGTATGTTGTTAATTGCTCAATTCTGTTATCGATGGTAATTGTTATTATTACAAGGTTTGCGTGGATAAAAGTTCAAATTTATATTGTTATTCTTGTATTCATTAGTAATTCTATTTCGTTTAATGCAACAATCGAATTGTTGAATTATAATTATTGTTGAGTGGATAGATTGATAGTCCTATTGTAATAATATTTATTTTGTGGTTGTTTCATGTTTAATGCAGTGTTACATTAATTTATATTATACATCTACAGGTGTATATAATACAGCCAGGCTTTCCATGGGCATAGTTTAAAGTTCTCTTTGAATCACTTTACTAATTTTACTATGTATCCACTTACTCGTTTTACTATGTATCCACTTACTCGTTACTCGCTTCCCGGCTAGTGGTTTAAGAACCGGGATCCTTTATATTTTATATTATGCTGGTTAGCAGTCACGTGATCTACTAGCGGCATGTACGAGCCCCGTGGCAACTCCGACTAGCCCTCTTGCATCTACACTGTGCGCGTTCCACTCTTGTAGAATTTCAAAGTAGGTTAATTTGTTTATTTATTTATTTATTTATTTTTAAGACTGGTGGTCAATGGAATATGAATGGAAAAGCTTTACAGGAATTGCCACTTTCATAGTAGTAACATATACTTACCTATTTTAGTTATAATATGATTTTTCTACTCATCGAAGTCTTCTACATTTATTTGTCTTATATTTATAGGATTTTCACTTGACAATACTCAAAGCAGACAGTTTGACACCCCAGATTATTCTGTACGAATGATCCAGCTTCTTCACTTTATTTCCTTACTGTATCGCGAATAGAAGCATTATTAACTTCGTCAAGTGTACACCACATTGAACATCCCTTTGTCTTAATAGTTATTTAGTCTGTCATTTATATTCTAAAAAAAACATAGGGGAGTAATCTCATGAAGTAGGTCCATAGTATTAGGTTTGTTCCAACCACACTTCAAACTGGTTTGGAACTGTCCAACCAATGGAAATTTATTAATTTATAATGCATCGTATTATTATACATTAACTTCTAGCAGGCTATCTAAACATGTATCTAACAGTGCGGTAGCTAGAGCATTAGGGGCCCCTCCGCAAGAACTTTTTTGGGGCCCCCCGCCAAAGAAAATAGATGAGAAAAAAAAGGATTTGCGTTCAGAATTGAATGGGGCTCCCCTGACAATGGTATAGATGTATGATTCCAAAGTAGTTAAATTTTATTATGCTCTAAAGGGGCCTTCGACATTGGTACATTGAATTTGGGGGCCCTCCTGGCACTATGGACCCGTGCGGGCCCATAGTTACGCCACTGGTATATCTAATGCATGCTGTTGGTTTGGTCAGGCCCATTAGATACTCTACTCTTACCATATCTGCAAAACGCAGTATATCTTCGTGTTAATTTGTAGTAATTGCAGCATTAAAAGAATAATGTGCTAGTAGTCGAACGGGGAGGTTTATAATTTTGGGTTATGAAATAAAGACTAAACATTTAATCTGAAAGTAACAATTAATTCGTAGTTGTAATTATACTACACACTATTATTAGAATATGTACTACGTTTTTGTTTTGGTATTCAAAACCCCATGGAAATGGCGATTTCAAAACATTTTGAGTTCAAGGTCAGGATAGCAAATTTTTGGTTTTGTGTTGGAAATTGGAACTGTTTTAAAAAAAATAACATGGAAATAGGTATTAAATTGGTTTGAGAATTGCGCAGTAAGTATAAAGAGCGGAGATAATATGATAACCTGCCTTAACTATAACTAATCTGGGAGTTGATAGTTAGAGTAGTAGTCAAAATTATTGTGAAAACTGTTTTGAAAACTCCTCATTGAAATATTTTCCGTTTGAAACCATACCAGTTTTTAAACCCATGGTAACGCAGTATTCATCTTTCTTAAATGATTATTAATAATTTGTCAAATCAATAAAGCTTTAATGAAGTTAATTAAATGATTCTTAATCTTAAATCCTCTCATCTCAATGTCAGTCATAAAATTATAACTAACCACCTCTCATCTCTAATCACAAATTTTCAATATTAGTGATGAGCCTTTCCCTTCGTGAAACAAAATAAACTATAATATAAATATAATTAAAGTACGGAGTATTTAAAAAAGAAGAAATTGTTTCCAGAAAGGGATTTACAACGGTTAATTATGTTCTTATTCTTAATAGAGGTGATTTGTTTTGTTTTTTTATATAAAACAGAACAAAAAATATCTCACTTTGAGTCGAAATTCTCAAAACAAGGAAGAATTACTAAAAACCATTTGATATAGACTTATATTCAGGGGAAAAACCCCTCTCTAATTCTTACCTCTTTTTTTCTTGGGAATAACTTAGAATAACTCCACACCAAACATTGGAAATATTCCAAATTTATAATATGTATTCATTTTTTTATCTCCCTCCTTATTTTACCTCCATGTGATTGAACTGTCTTATTGCATCATTCATTGTTTCGCACAATTAAGTCTTGAGATTAAAATGATAAAAAATATAGAACCAACGATTAATTTGTTCGTTTTTCTGAATACTCAATCATTTTTTTTTTCAAGTCTACGAGTCTTTAAGTCAACTATAATAAGTTTTCTCTTAAAGTCAAGTTATATTTTTTAATATAAATTTGCTTTGTGACAATTAAAATAAGATTGTTTTTCCGGATGATACAAAAACATAATTTGAGTATTTACTTTTGTTGAAATTTGGCACAAAGAGATAGAATTATCCAAAATAGAATTTTTACTTATTAATGCGCGTAGTTTCTCTAAAGTGTATTTGTGTTTTATTTTGTATATTTTTTTTCTTCTTCTTTTTATACTCTGATTAAAATCGAGTCAATAAAAGACGAAAGTATCTGCCTTATTGTTACATAATGATTAGTGTATTCGGACCAATTTCTAGGGTTTGGAGTAGGTTCTATTAGTTCCACTAGGCTATGGGAATAAAACTATATTTTTCCTCCTCTTAAAGTCGACTGAAAATTGCCCCTGACAGTAATAAGGGTCAAAATTACCATGTGTCTACACCTTTTAAGCCACTTAAAAGAAGTGTTAAATGTTAGCTTCTTTTTACCCTTTTCTGCAAAAAGACTATCGAATCAGATACTTTACTATTTATTGTGGTCATTTGTATCAGGCATATCTTACTTCTCTGGCTCTTAAAAGAGACTTTTTGGTGTTTTACAGAAAAAAAGTGAGGAGTGTGTATGAACAATATCCAATATCACCGCACTTGTCATAGTCTCACTTACCTTTAACACAAATTTCTCTTGCAATACATTCCAAACACGTATCTAATAGTCCAGGAGATTGGGTGCAAAAAAGTTGGTGACTAATATGAATCTAGAATTTTGTATACAAGTTAATCTTTTATTGCCTTTTAAGAATATGTGGTCGCCTAAGTTCGTCTGCGGGACATATATAATATACCTAAATATAACAATACCTAAATATTAATAGTAACATCAAGCTAGAATTTTGTGTATAAGTTAATCTTAAGGTGCCTTGTAAGAATATGTGGATGGGCTATAGTACGGTGCAATTAGACCAAAACCCTAACATCCAAAATAAAAGTTTCCCTCCAACTCCAAATTGTTCTATGCAGTCCACATATTGTTTGGTAAAAAGTTACACCATTTTGAGCGTCGGGTTTGGCGGGGAGGGGGGGGGGCAAAGTTGGTAAATTAGTAGTTTTACCCCTTTTTCTTAAATATTTCGAAAACTATGCTTTTTAGAGCAAAAAGAGCTATATACAAAAATAATCTACATTAAATTTTGAACAAAAATGGTCTAGTGCATAATCTTCCCAAAGTAAATGGTTCCAAAGTTACGGAGAGTGTAAAAATAGACATTTTTCGTATTTTTTAGATTTTTGGCAAAAAAATGAAATTATCCCTAAGGGAACTAATTTTTTTTTACAGGTTTGAAAAAAATTGTAAAAGCAAATTGTGGTTTAGTGGCCGGTGGTATGTTAGTGATAAGCCCTTGAAGGAACGACAACCTCACCACCATCTCAAGGGGCGCTACTTTTTAAGGGAAAAGAGGCTTCCACAGGCCTAGGCCATGTAAACCTGTGGTACGGAGAAACCCACTCTGAACTTTCTCTGGACTATGAATATTTTTCCAACATAAATGACTTTCAAATATAATAATATTTTCTATGTGATAATTATATTATATCTAATTGTATAATTTTTAATCTTAATATTTTTAAAACTGCAGCTTTTGAAAGGATTCATCAGTATTTAATCCCCAAAGAATTTTCGTACCCAAAAGAATCGTACTTTAGTTTAAGCAGTTCTTTAAGAACTGGTTGGAATTGGAATGACAACAGAGTTTTTATTTTTAAGGGAAGGAAGTAGTTGAGGTTGAGAGTAGAGATTGAAGGTGGAATAATATAATGTAGTATAGTAGTAGTGCGAGTGTGTGGGACAGGGGACCTTACCATGTAAATGTGCAAGTCATTTTTATGCCCAGTCAGTATGTATATGTTTGAGTGTTTTATACTATACCACTATGCTGTACATGTGTGAGTTTATTGCGCGCGCAAATATCCACACACTTATTTAAACTATTACTATTATAATATTCATATTTTACGATTTTGGTAGTATTCATACTACAGAAAGATTAAATTTTAATTTAAATCAAATTATAATTATTATTAACTACGGGAAACAGACAGAGAAACATAGACTCCAGCGCCGGGATTTGAACCACGGGCCTCTTTATTGTAATATTGTAATTAAACACATACACAAACACAACTCAGGCTAGCCCTAGCCTACTAGTCCCTTCCCCTTCTAATCCTAATATTAAAAAACTCCCCCAAAACAGTTCCTTTCCGATTGTCTTGACACACAGTTCTCTATTGTTAACAGCTCTCGTGAAACGGTTCTAAGTTCTTACACATACAATTTCCCTGTTCCATATCTATTTTTTTCTGATTTAAATTTATTATTTCTATAATTAGTTATATAATATATATATATATATATATATATATATATATATATATATATATAATTAGTTATATAATATATATATATATATATATATATATATATATATATATATATATATATATATATATATATATATATATATATATATATATATAATTAGTTATATAATATATATATATATATAAAATTTTTTTTTTTAATTTATTTATTTAACTATATCATATAGTAATAATTTTGTTTATCGTTTGATTTATTTTTTATATAATACCTTCAGAGTTCCATATCTATTTTTTCTGATTTAAATTTATAATTACTATATCTTCAAATTAATATATATAATATTTTATTTATTTAATTATATTATATAATAATAATTTTATTTATTGTTTGATTTATTTTTTTATATAATACTTCAGAGTTCCATATCTATCTTTTCTGATTTAAATTTATTATTTCTATATCTTGAAATTAAGAAATGTATACTTTATTTATATATACTTTTCATTAGCTGTATTCGGAGATCCGTTAAATGCGTTTGTGAGTGTTATTTCTAGTGAAGTTGTGCTGCTGTTTTTATTAGTGTTCGTCTTTAAAATACTGTCGAACTAAGTGGTTATCGCTTCAAATTCATTTTTTTTGCCAAATATCTAAAAAATACGAAAAATGTCTTCTCCGTACCACAGGTTTACATGGCCTAGGCCTGTGGAAGCCTCTTTTCCTTTAAAAAGTAGCGCCCCTTGAGATGGTGGTGAGGTTGTCGTTCCTTCAAGGGCTTATCACTAACATACCACCGGCCACTAAACCACAATTTGCTTTTACAATTTTTTTCAAACCTGTAAAAAAAAATTAGTTCCCTTAGGGATAATTTCATTTTTTTGCCAAAAATCTAAAAAATACGAAAAATGTCTATTTTTACACTCTCCGTAACTTTGGAACCATTTACTTTGGGAAGATTATGCACTAGACCATTTTTGTTCAAAATTTAATGTAGATTATTTTTGTATATAGCTCTTTTTGCTCTAAAAAGCATAGTTTTCGAAATATTTAAGAAAAAGGGGTAAAACTACTAATTTACCAACTTTGCCCCCCCCCTCCCCGCCAAACCCGACGCTCAAAATGGTGTAACTTTTTACCAAACAATATGTGGACTGCATAGAACAATTTGGAGTTGGAGGGAAACTTTTATTTTGGATGTTAGGGTTTTGGTCTAATTGCACCGTACTATAGCCCATCCACATATTCTTACAAGGCACCTTAAGATTAACTTATACACAAAATTCTAGCTTGATGTTACTATTAATATTTAGGTATTGTTATTCTTCAAAATCTATTACTGATTTTAATATATAAATATTTACGTCAGACAATACTGAATGTAAATACTTATTAACTGATAACAGAATGATAACATTACACTAGCGCTAGAGTAGGTAAACATGGCGAATTTACTCGCCACTTGCTGGTGAGCTTAAAAGCTGTGGGTAATTGCTGCAGCAGAGCTAATAGCAACGAACTCTCTCACTCAGCGAGTAGCTAGTAAACTCGCTCTCATGTATAATTGAGGCTTAACTCTTTATGAAATTTTTACTAAGTATACTTGGATCGTGTAAAACCGGCTTAACCTTTCTGATTTATCAAAATATGGTAGGTTTTATTAGGCTGCTTTTACAAAGTAAAGGTTATACTTCACTTTTTTTTTTTTTTTAAAAGTGTCACCTCCAAATCATATAACTTTAAATCAAAAAGTGTTAATATAAAAGAAAAAAATCATAATTTTTTAAAGTTTTTAACAACCCAAATGTAGTGTGATCTTTTAGTCAGTCAGGTCAGTAAGAAATTAAATAGTTGTAAATTGTTAATGTCCAATTAGTGTAAAGATGTGTAAATTGTTAATGCCTGTAGAGTAATTTTTATGTTAATAAATTGGTTCTAGCTTGAGAATGACCCAAGGAGGGGTCGAAATATCGCTAAAGAGTGCGTACTCATTTTGTTTCCTTAAGACCCAGCTACTAGTAAAGTGAACAAACAACTAAGGAACCAACACTCTACTTACTAAAAATCATACGGTTTTCAATATGATTTTTGTGTATGATTTAGTTGAAAGTCAATACAAAATCACAAATCACATAGTGCAAAGTGGGCTTAAGATACTCTATTTGAATAAAATATTAATGACCCGAATCCATTGACATGGATTGCATTAATATAAACCTTAACAATTAAATATTAATAACCAAAGGGAAAGGTAAGATTGAAATAAATAAATTAAATATAATTTATTCTCAGTATTATATAATCTTCAATCAATAAATTACAACTTTGTAATATCACTATTTATGTAGTAAAATACAAATCACAGACAAGTATATCTTCAATAAGGACTTAAATAAGACTTCTTAATAAAAATAAATACATTTTATAGTTCATTGTTTTAGAGTTGTATTGAAACTTTCTCAAATAACACGATTTTTCTTGCTGTATTGTATTATCATTTGAGTTTTCTAGGTAAAAAGTATGATCAACATTACGGCGCGGCACTTAAGAGGTAGGGTCTGACTCTCTAAGCACATAATTAATTTGATCGTTTATCGTCAACAAATAGTTTAATACAAAGAGCTTTAAAGGAATTGAAGGAGCACAACCCTCATTTTAAAAATATGCTTAAAGATTGATCACAGAAAGTGGACTTTTCTCTTCCAAGTGGCAACTTTAATAAACTATTGTTATTATCAATAGTCTGTCGTTGGCCTCCAGATAGTATCAATGTTATCGCACAATTATTCATTGTACCTTTTTAGTACTTGTATTTTGTTTTCTTTAACACGACTATTTTTTATTGAAAAAGTTTTATTATTTTGAGTCTTTTTAATAACTTCATCTTATAAATCGTCTATAAATACATATTTATTGTTACATACATATATATTGATTATTTTTATCAATGCGTTTCACTATTATCAGCATGTTTCACCATTCTTGGTTTCGAACTTGTGTTGTTTTTTGTTTAGGCTTCGGTTCCAGGAACAATCACTCTTTAAGCCAGTCGGGTCTTCTTAGCCCTTTAAAATCATATTTATAACAATTTAAATATACTCTGAAATTAGGTTTTGTTGGCGAAAAGGTAAATATCTTCAATTAGTTCCTATTCTTCCGAATTTTTCGTTGTTTTGGCATCAGAAGTAAGTAAATTTTCGTTTAGTGTTTTTTTTTTCTCGGAATAAACAAAATAAATAAATTAGTGAATCCAAATCGAAATTTGATAAGTATACAATCTTTGATATTAAATAAAAATATTTATACCCACAAAAGTAGTGTATATTAGGGGATTCTTGCCCCGCCACCACCATAAACGGTTTGTGTCATCAAGTGCAATAATATAACATCGTCAAAACATAAAAAAATCCAACATGGCGCCGACCAGAAAATGTCACGAAAAAGGGGCTCGTTTGTGGCAGCAGGGCCAGAATCCCCTATTATACACTACTCAATAAAATATTTTCATTTACTATTAAGGATATTAAATTATCTTAATTTAGATACTAATTTTCTCTTTTTGGATTTCTTCTTTAGTGCATTTTATATGTAACTTTCCATTCATATTCTTTTCATATTCAAATCTAATGTCACAAAATTGAATCTAGAACATTAGATATTCCTCGATATTGGGGGCACGTTGCACGTATCTTGTTACACTATCTTTGGGCATACTTATTCTTATACATACACACCTTTCCAAATTACATATATTTAGCATATGAAATGTATGTACGTTGTTTCATATTGCTTTTTTGTGCATTAATTGGCATTTTGTACATTTGACCCATTTTTACTTAACAAAAATGAAATAATTCTTTCCTTTTTGATTCGATTTGATATTATCCTATTTCTTGTTTGTCTTTTTATTTATATATTTATTTTTCTTTTTTAAAAGAAATAAAATCGAAATGATAAATCGCATTTCTAATAGTTATTATACTTGGAAGAATTCGAACTCTGTTCATTTCATATTGCGATAGATCTTGAAGCTAATGTTTAAAAAAAAAAAAAAATTGACGGAAGACATTTTGTAACCGTCTTGGTAGTTTGGTTTTTCTTGCTGTGAAGACGAGTTTTACAGTATTTATCGGTCCAGTTTGACCAAAACGAATTCAGCGGGGTAGAGGGTTAGACTCCTAAATGATGTGTAGATATCAATCGGTCCTCCGTGATCCAACAATGCTCTACCGCCGTAATGCAGTGTGCTCAAATCCTGCAAAAAAAGTTTACATTTAATTTTTTATTTTTTTTAAATAGCTAAAAAAAAAGTCTTTTACTAAACCAATTTAACAAGAAAACACTTGTTGAATCTGATCTTGAACTATCTAAATCAATTTTAGTGGGTTTTTTAAATTCATAGCTAGTTTTTACACAATGAGAATGAGAATAATATTTTAAGATCTTAATATCTTATTTTATTATAATATGTGATAATACCACATATTATGTGATTTTTCTTAAAGTGCTCCGCATTATAACATGTTTATGACTTTCTGATCTTGTTAGGGACCCAAAATTAAATAAAAAAATACGTGTGGTGTCGCGGGACACCCGGTAGGAACGAAGTTCCTTACATTTTTCATTAAATATAAATAAAATGTTATAAATAAATGTTATATAAATAAATGTTATGTTAGATAAAAGCTGAATATAAGAAAAATGTTGATCATGATGAGTTTATAGTGAAAGAGTATGTTTGTTAAAGGAGTTTGGATTGATATAGGACTGTTTTCTACCTACCCGGCCAATTAATTTAAAATATTATAAAATATATCTCTTCCCTACTCTACAGCTTCTGCTTGTATCAGGGTGAAATTTTACATGATTATATTTTATTTAGGTATTTACAAAACAAAGTGACATTTTTGACATATATAACAAAAATAATCAAAATAAGTCAAGTAACAGGCTTCCTCAATAACACTTTTTCCCGTCTTTTGAAGCTTATGTTTACACGAGCGTTGCGCGTGAACGCTTGGGCGCATAATGTTTTCCGACGAACTCAGCCTGGGCATTGGTAAAATGAACATGTGTACCAAATTTCATATAACTCGGTGATCTTTTACTCAAGTTATCGTCATCTGTAGATTTCGTGATGGATTTTGCGTGACGGTGATTTTGTGATGGTTATTTTGTGACGGTGATTTTGTAACGGTGATTTTGGTCGTTTTTTTCGGATTCACTCCCAGGGCTCCAGAACGTGCCATAAGGAACTTCGTTCCAAAATTTTTTTTTAAATGATTCACTCTGACCTTTTGATTCCGATATATTTTGTATGAGAATTTATGAAAAATCAAATTGATTTCATTAGATCAGTAGACAGTAGTCAGACTTTAGTTAGACATAACAGAATTAGACTATTTCGTTGCAAACGTTTACTTTTCACGAAGATTTTGTGATACATCAAACTGTTTGATCTATATAGATGAACAAACAATTCAGATTATAGACAAAAAAGAGTCATGCTTGTAGTAAGATTAAATTGACAGAGCTAAAAAAGAACTTAATGGTTAAAAAGATGAAATTACCTTTGTAACTGTTTTAGTTCCAAGGTTGGCCACCAAAAGGAACGTGTGGCGCCTCGGATAACTTCTTTCTACGCTGATGACGTCGTCACCCAAATCTCTATAAATAACATGAATTGAGTTAAAAATAGGTTATTACTTGCCATTGTCTAATATCGGTGTAAACTGAAAAAAAAAAAAATAAATAAGCATACCTAAGTACAGTGTTGGGATGTATAATGCCGTTCGTGCATATATAGCTCATATAAATAGAAGGTGAGTTGTCTCGGAGTAGTGTGAGATCTCTGAGTACTGACTGCACTTGAGGGCCTGGCAAGGACGCGGAAGAATGTGGATACCAGGGCAAGACATGAGCGGGCGTGAAGGTACGCTCTCCGGATGTCCACAGCATCGGCCCAACACTATGTTTTTCAAACTCACTGTGAAGACTCTAATGAGAAAACAGAAAATATTGGTTAAACATTAGAATCAGGCCACTTATGATTACAGCAAACTGTAAATTAAATTCTTAAATCCTTAACAGATAGTTAAGATTTGGGGTTATACAAAGACCCTTACATATTGTGATAGTTAAGAGATAGGGTGCGTAAAAGTGACTGACTACAATGGGGTCGGCTAAGTTCTTCTGCGAGACATAGCTCGGCCATAGGCTGTTAAAACATACAGACCTATCCATTTTGGTGGACAATGTGATTTTTCATGATCCTAAGTATAAAATTAGTCATTAGACCAAAAATCAAGTTGATGTTAGTTTGCCTCTTGCTATGTGACCACTTAGACATTAAGAAATATTTGAATAAGTACTCCGTCAAGGGCCAACTAACAAAACAAGTTGATTTTTGGGCAACTAATTAATTTTGTACGCAGGATCATGAAAATCGCATTGTCCCCCAAAATGGAAGTGACTGCTCTTCACCGGTCTGTATTTTTAAGAGCCTATTGCCAAGCTATGTCCCATTGACGAACTTAGCCGACCGCATATTCTTAAAGGGAAACAAAATATTAACTTATACAAAAAATCTAGCTCGTCGTTAGCCACAGTTATGCACGCTATATTCTAGGTTAGTTGGTTTTACTTCCTTTAATACGTTTACAGTGATGTTGAAAAAAGCTCTTATATTCTTAACTATAGCATTTTATACTTACATCTCTGTGGTAGTGAGCCCCAGGGTCGTTTTGTAGCCCTATTTCGTCTCCGTAGAGCAGACCATTAGAACCAGGAAGAAGAGCTGTGAGTGCAGTCATCGCCAGTGTCATATTTGGAGTTCTCAATCTAGAAGATAATCTTGGACTATCCAAACTCCCGAGGGTCCAGAAAGGCCATGGATTGCTTTTCTTCGAATAAAGTTTCCCTTTAAGAACTGACTTGACTGTAGACAATATGTATTCTGGATCCGGAGGATCAAGTCTGAACTCAACTAATTCAAAGGTTTCAAGAGCTATATCTAAGTAGCTTTGATTCATTCTGTCGAGAACTTCGGAAGAACAGGATAATATTTGATGACTACCAAGCTCATTTCGCCATTGTATAAGTTGAGATGCCAGCCTAGGATCCTCTGCGAGCTCTTCCAAACCTTCCAGGTAAAATCCATCAACACCTACTTCAGCCCAAAATTTAATTATGTCTGTAATTACACCTCGACCATCTCTAAAGTTGTGCGACCTGTTATTTGGTGAACTTACGAGAATATGATTGTTTACTATAACATGTTTCAGTTCACTTGCAAGCTCGTCATCTTTTGTCTGTTCTTGTACTTTTAATTCTTCAAAATAAGGATACAAAGGTAAGTCAATGATTACCGAGATGTTTCTATCATGAAGCGTCTTAAGCAAATATTTAAAATCTTCAATCGTGCCTAAACTTCCTTCGATGTCAGTTAGATTTGTTACCCTATTATAGTTCTCTGGATACGAATTAGATGGAAAGATGTATGAAACCCTTACCGCTCTAACACCGATTTTTTGCAGGTATGGTGCTCTAGCCGCGAACCCCATAAGGTCACCTACACCATCATGGTTTGAATCTTGAAAAGACGCCGGAAAAACTTGATAGATTGTTGCACCT
Organism: Gerris lacustris; assembly: GCA_951217055.1. NCBI lineage: Eukaryota > Metazoa > Arthropoda > Insecta > Hemiptera > Gerridae > Gerris > Gerris lacustris. Next base: position 48,200,043 of record OX578283.1, read on the forward strand.
TGGTACCACTTATGTTGCGGGTCGCATTTGATCGGAATAGAACTGATGTAGCCGACAATTACGCAGACGCAAGCGATCGTTGCTGACATAACACTCCAAAAGCACCATTTGCGAATTAATGGCCAGTTCCATGACAAAAAGGCGTATTCCCTTGAAGCTTTAGTCAGTGTTAACGCACCGAATGAGTTCTTGAGACCTCCGTTTTCCTGAAATAAATAATAATTATTTAGTTCGATCATTTGTTTTGTTAATGGCCCATGTCTAGGCGCCTGCCAAAAGGCTTACACAACTACTACCCGTTTTCGGCAGGCTTACGGCCATCTAGCTGCCTGGCACATATTCCAGGTAACTGAATAAAAGCTGACACTTGTGTAGGACCTGATTCTTTTTATTGAAGTAGCGTAATTTTTAAGGGGCTAGTAATTGTGCTAGATTAGATTGTAATAACATGCTTACGTTTTGGACATATTATAATAATTAAAATTTAATTAGTTAATTCATATTAACGAAGTTGTTTATATTATAAAAGGAAGCTAAGTTCCAAATTTTAAAGTTTTAGTGGAATTAATTTTGCAGATGTCAAATTCTGCATATAAACGGTCCCTATCTTAAATCAAAATAGTGGATTGTAAAATCATTTCTTACCAAGCACAAAGGTGGTAAGAGAAAGCTCTATGCAAAATTTCAGCTCTCTAGCTATTGCGTTCTTGAAATACTATAATGGATGAGTGAGTGGTATTTGGCTTTTATATGTGTGTATACACGAATGTGTGTATGGGTGACACAGGTTGGTTAGTCACTCCATCAGCTGTAAACCGTACAATTGACATACGCAATCAGTTAGGTTCCACTTCATATGAGCAGCTACCCATTTATATGGAAATACTGAGTGAACACCGAGCGGGAAAGCCCGGTCCGGGAATTGACGCCATTGATAGCAGAGCCATTTGCGCTCCTATACAAGCTACCAAGACCCCCTCGTAATAGTTGCTCCAACTAAATCTTTACCCGTCTTTGAGTCAAAGATGGTCTCGGACTGGATTAAATAATCCAGTTATACTTAAGGTGCATTTAACAACTTACTTTAAAGATTATAGTGAGGAAGAGATTATAACGACTGAATGATAGTTAATATTACCTGACATTTGTTTTCCGTTGCTAGAGAGAGGTACCTGTTATGGGAATGAAGTAATTGAGCCGAAGCTGTCTCAGGTAATGCGCTAGAACCGCTTGAAGATGTGCTTGAGCGTTTCTCTTCGCTCATCTCAAGTACTAAAAAATAAATAATATCATTAATGCATACTACTTAGAAGAATCATTCATGCATCCAAAAAATATATTAGTAACTTAATAATTAATGACACATTTACTAAGAATGATTTAATATTAGATGGAAAAATATATTTTTTCCATTACTTCGGATAAATGTTTTTCTCTGTACATAAAGGGGTATTTTCAGGGGTATTTACAAGCGACACGAATTTACCTTTATAGGAACACCTATCGTTATCCGCTTTATTTCCCTTTTCTTTTATAGTAACAACTGGACGCTTTCTTCTTTTATTTTTATTTTTTTTTAACTATCTAACAAAGCTACAGAAAGGAGTTGAAAGAAAAATTTACTTTTATTTGATCATTTTTTTAACATATCTGCCCGAATAGATTATTGTAGATTGCACCAGAAAAAAAGAGAATATAAAAATAAAATATAGACGTCGATTACGCGTACCTATACTAAATTTATTTGTTTTATATATATATATATATATATATATATATATATATATATATATATATATATATATATATATATATATATATATATATATATATATATCATAACCATATTAGGAGGAGTTTCTAAAGTATTCATCTTCAGGGCTTTACCATCATCCATGCATTACTTTACATCATCTTACATACATTCACTTTACCATCACCAACGCAGGTGCACCTAGCATACTTATGGAGTTTAAAATCTTATTCAATATATATACTCAAACGATAATATGAAATAAGTGCTTATAGACTCTCAATCGAACATGCATTTTGTGTTGTAAAAAAAATGTATTATATTATATATGTAATGTATGATGTGTTAATAAGACCCAAGGCGTGTAGAAAGGGTCTGTATCTCTATTCTACACGCCTTGGATGAGACCCGGTGCCGCTAGTAGCAAAGCAATATGAAGCGGAGAAGAGGTCCCTGTGGGTTTCCTCAACAACAGATAAAAAAATGACACTCATAGTCTGAACGCTAATATACGTCTCTGTTAAGTCTCATTAGAGACAGAGAAAGAGGAATGTATTCTTTCAAACATCCCATCTAACAATCTAAAGAGCCTCAAGAGAGTTTATAAAGAGGCCAGTAATTGATAGGAGCTATTAAACAATTAGCTTTGAATTGATCTGGAAAATATTAAGACTATAATTCTGTTTTCAATAGTTAAGTCTTAAACGAATATAAAAAGAGGTCTGGGTTATTTATATGCATAAAAATACATATTTCATAATTTTTCGGACACCCTTAACAAATAATTCTCTTTAAGGAGATTCGTGTGTAAAACCTGATAAGTGCTCTTTTTTTTAATTTGACTCAGAAAGACTAGAGATTAACTCACTTTTTATAGAGTTAATGCCTCAAAGACATCTTATCTCCCACCTGAATTCAACTATTCTTTATATAATAGCTTTTAGTTGATAGGTGATTCTATTAATGAAGTATAAAGGCCCCCATACACGATCAAACATTTTAACCATGTATGTATGGGGGCTGGGGGCCTTTAAGGCATAGATAGCATCTGGTTTAATTAAGAGCACTCTTTGCATGGTGAATAACTGTGAGGAAACAATAATACAATTAAATTTGAATTAAATACCTTTGTTGAAAGAATAAATGCACTCTTTTACTTTGTTACCCATATTTTAGGTTTCTGTACAAAGTACGAACGGCTGTCTGTCTGTTAGTGTCTGTCCGTTGGCGTCTGTCAGTTGGCTTGTTTCAATTCATAAACTACCATAACTAGAGAAATGAAATTTGGCACACAGGTGCATCTCGGCATTTGTGACACCTGTAAACTTTTTATATTTTCACACTTAATATTTCTAAGATGGTGGCCGACTAAAAAAAGGTTTTAGTCACCATGACATGTTATACATCAATTTAAAGGTCTTCAAGTGTAGAAAAAGAATATGCAACTTTTAAAATTTTACCAATTTTTTAACCATAGTAAGAAAGTTTTTTATACGAACTTAATTGGAACTCATGACGACCAACATCGGTCTGTGCTAAATGAATGCCATTTAGTACAACAATTAACCGATCAATTTTTAATTGAGTGTTGTTTATTGTGAATACGTTCTTCAAATTCTCATTTGGAGCCTTACCTTTGACATCTTCCTCTTCTCGGAGTGGAAGTTCTAGTGGAACACTTGATATTTCCGTCCCTGCACTTGATGGACTTAATCCACCTTTGTCAATATCTGTAAAAACACAATAGATAGATGTTTATACTACTTGTATGGAAGAGCAGAGAAGTCATTTGATTTGGAATAAGAAAGACGCCTCTACTAAAATTAACTTAATTGTAAAAAAACCGGACTTCAACCACTATTGGTCATTTTCAGAGCCTGGCAAAGAAATCAAACTAACTCCACAATTTCTACTTTTTTCTTCATTTTCTACACTACACAGTTAATATTAAAGTAGCCCTCCTGATTTTTACTATTACCTAGTATTTACTTTTTTACATTTAGATTGGCTGACATATATAAGGGAAAAAATAAAGCTACTAGGCACTAGGCTACAGCACCTGTATATGGGTTGGGCTAGTGATATTTTTATTTGTCTAGTTGGCCCGACTTTCTCGAATATAAAATCCAGTGCTCTCATTGGCTCCCCTCCACATTTTTCGATTTTTGTTAATACTAATAATTGTAAAAAGAGTATAGTTATAACTGTTTGACGTTTTACTTTCTCATAAGTGTAGTATACACAGGGTGTCCTATTTCAAGTGGATCAAACAGTTATAACTTTTAAACTAGGAAAATGTTTCAGGTAAAAGTTGTAGTACTTTAGACGAAGTTTAATGAATAAAAAAAAATTGCTGCCCTTCAAAGGGCCATATTGACCCTGAACGTGGTTTTCTCTTGACCCTCAGTTTTTTTTAGATTTCTGAAAAGTTCACTACAAAGCCCGAAACAAATATTTATTTCATTTCTGTAGATCATTCATAGATTAAGCAGTAATAGCTTTCAATGTTGACTACTTTAGTATGCGGATTTTACATGAGCAAGTAATGTAACATTAAGTTATTGTATTTAAAATTTTTTAGACGTAATAATTTGTTAATGAAATCGTTTTAGGTTCTTTTTAGAATAATTTGGATAGTCTAAATCTCTCTACCTCAAAGTGTTTAGAGAAAGAAATTATAAATTGAACAATATTTTTTGCTAGTTTAATTTGACTTCGGATAAATAGGTTTGAAGAAAGTGAAATTCCTTTAATTTTTAAGTGAGATGTCCTAGATTCGATTCTTATTAAAATCTCATTCACATAAAACAAGCTTAAAATAGAGAGAATAAAATGTTAAACTAGCCAAAATGATTGTTCAATTTATAAATATTTGTGGAAAAAAGTTGAAAATTAAACATATTTTCTCTATATAAACTTCGAGGTAGAGAGGTTTAGACTATCCAAATTATTCGGAAAAAACCTCTAATATCTTCATTAACAAGTTGTTACCTTAAAAAAAAAAAATAATAACATAACCTTGTGTCATATTACTTTTTCTTGTAAAAACCGCTTACTCAGAAGAAGTCAACCTTGAAGACAATTTTTTTTAAACTATGAATCTGCTTAAACTATGAAAGATGTACAAAACAAAAATGTAATCAAATTTTGTTTGATGCTTTTTAGTGAGCTTTTCAGGGGGGGGGGGGAAATGAGGGTCATGAAAAAAAACTACATTCTTGAAAGGGCCATTTGACCCTTTGAAGGGCGGATTATTTTTTCCTTTTTGTTTCATTAAACTAAGCCTGAAGTACTACAACTTTTACCTGAAACATGTTTTTGAATTAATTCTAGTTTAAAAGTTATAACTGTTTGATCCACTTAAAATGGGACACACTACATGAAGATAAATTATTGTGATAGCTAAAAAAAAACATCAGTCCGAGGCAACTCAGACAAACTTTATCATGTACGTGTTCATAATTACTTAGCCCAATATTTTCCATTTATTAGTTTGCGTATGTACATTTAATTATTATGGAACATTTAATTAAAATTTATCATAAAAATAACTTTTCCTGGGCGGGGAATCGAACCCGGGCTCTCACCCGTGTTTTTCCCGGGAAAACGGCTTATATCGTTAGATTCGTATTTAAATGGACTACATTTTAGAATTTTTTAAACAAAATCGTCGGAACCGTTTTCAAGAAATATTTTTTTTCACGTTTTTTCAGAGTTTTTGGGGGGTAGCGCCCCCAAATTTGGAGCTAAAATTCATTTCTCGATTTCGCCTCGGGGTATGATTTTTCTGACATGTTCTGAACATGGGGTGAAGTCGAGAAATGAAAGTATTTAAAAAAAGTTAAGTACAAAATTGATTGCAAAATTCATCCTTCGATAAAGAGAATATACAATATAGCGGATGGGAGTCAACACGCTGACCCTTTGTCACCCATCATTAAAATTGTAGGAAAGATCAGTCTGGTAGTGTGTTGAACCATGGATTATGGATATAGTGTATAAATTATAATTGTGATCTGATAAAATAGGTTAGTATTTTTTGAGTTCTTCTTAGATTGTCACTACCCTATGTTAATTTAGAATATAAATGGATATGATTATACGTTCCTCTATCTAAATAACTATTAAGACAAAGAGTTGTTGTTTTAAGTATTGATGTTGCTTATAATCTCATATTAGTTACCTGAAGGAGTGTTAGGTAGCTGCGCGAGAGGATGGTTAAACTCAAGTATAGGTGATGGTATGAGAGGACATGTTGATCTTCTTTCATCGTCTTCTGAACGACTGCTATACTCTGGTATGAACAGACTGGGCTTTGTTAGAATTTCACTTTGTGACAAATCCTAAAACATAATTCATGTTCAACTAAAACCAATTAAAAGGTACGAACCAAATAAAAATTATGAAAAAGAGTCCATTAGTGGTATTTCGTTGTTATTAATATATATACATATAAAATTTGAAGCATACCTCAATGATAAAACAACGTTATGATTTCCTTTTGACATTTGGATTTTTTTTTTTTTGCTAAATACGTGGTTTTCTTAAAATAGTATTTGACTTGAGAAATGCTTGTGTTTTTTTAGGGGTATTAGTAGGCGAGTAATACAAATTTGAAACGTTTTACATCATACATATTTGATATTTGACGAAATTTGGTTTATTTCGTCTCCCTCCGAGGCATAATATTTTGGAGAACGTAGGGTTTTGTGTGGTTAAAAATGTAATAATATTAAAGATATATCACCTACCGGTCTAGTGAAGGTGTGTACAAGTTTTTATTTTATTGTCAGAACTAAATATCGATATATACAGGTTGTTTTGTAACATTTTCTCCTTTTTTGTACTCACATAACATAATAATAATTCTTATAATTTGAATAATCCTACCCAACATGATATTAAAGCCTGACCTCTTACAACCCGCCAGTTACAACCAAGTTAGGTCAAAAGGTTACTAACAAAGAATTAACAGAGATATATTTTATCTAAAAATATAATAAAATTTATTATTAAAAAGAAAGTGTACTTATTATTTATTGCATTATATTACAATGTATAGGTAGGTTGTATATCTACAATGTAGTACCAATACCACAATGTATACAGAAATAAGTTATTTATCTATAGTCGTCCACTATGATCTGACGAATTTGAGTATAAAAATCTTTGTTAAAATTAGTGATAATACTGTTACTTTAAGGTAGCAGTTTGTGTACACCAATTTTTATTATACGTGGGAAAACCTATGTGTTGTCCTAAAACAAATAGAATTATGGATTTATCACCTATATACTTTATCTGTTCAGCATCTATATTAATATTAAATTTATGTTTAAATAGTAAATAGTAATGTTTAAATAGTAGTTTATTTTAAGTTAGTATATAGTAAAAATTAATTATATTTTTAAATAAATACTAAAATACTTATGATGTAATTTATTATTGTGAGCCTATATGCTTTTAGAGATCAACTTATTAATTAATATACACTATTCTTTTAATATTAATATCATTGAAAGAATGGGATATTGATAAAACCTTCCTTCATTTATGCATAAACGTGCGTATTACAATTGTAACCTGACTCCTTTCTGTATAAGTAAGGTTAATAATTAAAATTCCATCTACTCACCATAATGTAACGTGATGAAAGCTACTTGAGTACAATCATTGCTGTTTGTAACTGCTGTGTGTACAAACTGTAACTGAGATATATATTTACTTTTTAGTGAAGTTAACAATGAGAATATTAAGAAAACGTTGTCTAGGGTCGTTTGTTTAGTGAATTGCGTGGAAATACTGGTAACTGGGTCTGTGTTAGGGTGGTGGACGAGAGAACGCCATCTTGTCTATATTTATACCACTCCCTCGGTAATCGATAAAACAAAAAGCGGATGGCGCCACAACTTACCCGCAACTATTCAATTCAAAACCGCTTATCATTTTGTATTGTTATGTTTTCTGTGTTTCTTGTTAGTTTTCTATATTGATAAAAGTCTTTTTATGTTTTATCTACATAAATAGTACATGAATACAAGAAATAACTTACAATAAACATTATCTTAATAATGATTTGTTTATTTCGAGAATATGATGTGTTGAAAATTGAACTAACAGTTACTGATAAAATAGACGGGACTTAAAATACTTTTCTGTTTTTGTTACACGCCCGCGGGGTTTCACTCGCATTTAATCCAATGATTCGGGATCTTTTCCAGAAAACATATACAATGTTTAGTAGCTGGCCACTATAGGTGACCACGTATAGTAATGGTAAAGGTGGGCCATGGAACAAAACCCGGTACTAGCCCTGTTTAATCCAGGACAGAAGGGGATCGCCGAATCGCCACTTAACGCATCTATACTTGATATAATCATTAGTGTTAAATTTTTGTAACCTCCTTGGGATTAGAATCATCAGGGGTGTATCCAGGGGGGGGGGGGGGGCACAGGGGGCACGTTACCCCCCCCCCCAGACCCAATAGAGTAAAAAAAAAAACAGTTGTTACTTGGGCACGGAGATTCTTATGTTCTTTAGTTGTAATTTTTTTGGTGGGTGGGGGGAGGCAGCTGCTTTTTTGAATAAGTAGTTCCCTTTTCTTGTAACCACTACGAATAACCCCCCTTCCCCCAATCTAAACTGACTTAGAATGTGCCCCCAGACCTAGCCGCTGAATACGCCACTGCGAATCATTATCATATATGTAGGTAAGTGACCTTAGTTTGAGGTGAAAGATTGCGACCATGCTAACTGTAAGATGCGAGTTAACTGAATAGTTAACCACTCATGTATTTACATTAACTGATAATTTCGACCCAATTTGGCATCTTAAACACGGAGATACCACTCCTTTTGCTCTTCATAACTTTTATACCTCATCCATACTGCCCTCCTTAGCGAAAATCGCGTAAGTCCATTTTTTCCGAAATTGAGTTAAGACCATTTATAGGTTTTGGGGGTGGTTTTTAACTGTTTTTCAAGGTTTCAGAGCTCTATCTCTACTCTAAATGGTCTAAAAATCACTTACGTTTTCTTGTTTTGTTAGAATTTGGAAATAATACTTAGCCAAATATGCGTATCCGACAGTTTTATAGGCCAATATAGCGTATGTACTGTACTTACGCCTTTTTTGCTAAGTAATAGTGACTTACGTATATTTTGATTAAGAAATTGTTACTTAAGCAATTTTCTCTAAGTATTTCATTGTGCTAGGCAAGGCGATATTGCGTATCTGACTGCAAATCAAAGGTCTACTTAGGTACTATATAATCATTAGTCGCCCACTATATAATCATTAGTTCAGTTTCCATGGTTTATATTCTATGCAGAAAAGAAAAGTGGAAAAGCAAATACTACTCACAATAAAATTGATAGAAAATTTATTAAAGATCACATTAATTCCTTTAGACCCACAGTTTCTCACTAACTCAGATTGCATGCACCATGGTGGAAATATCTGCCTATAGTTACAAAACTATACGATAATTTTAAGGAAAATTATTCTGAAATGTAATCTTGTTGCAATGTTTACAGATCAGTACTAAATCCAATGAATATTTCATTTATAAAACTTGGTCTCGAAAAGTGTGAGGTATGTGAGGCAAATATGTTGCACAAGAAAACTGTTTTAAATCACAATAGGTGTGAAATAAGTACAAATTGGGAGAAACACGTGATATTTGCAAAAATGATCGGAAAATTTATTAACTTAATGCTGAAACCATCTTGTGACCTTGCTAATGAAATTATTTATACAGTAGATTTACAAAAAGATGTAATGTAGCCACTTGTATAAGTCATTTATATTCGTGCCATACAATGAACTTTTTGTCCCTGCGAGATCAATCAGTTAGCTCTCCCCATTTTCAGTTTGCATGAAGGTGCATAAATATTAGAGGCAGGATGAGAGAGGACATCATTAGTGCATATTATATTTTTTTTAAAAATACAGGGATACAAAACACATTATATTATGAGTGGATAATTGTATGGCTCAAAATAAAAATTTGGCATTATTTTCTTTTCTTGTTTATGCTGTTAATAACATTCCAACCATTGCCCTAGAAAAAAATTGGTTTTTATTACTTTGAGCTCGGGCATAAATTCATGTCAGCAGACAGCTTCCATCGTCTTGTGGAGAATAGAATGTGGAAATCTCTAAATAAAAATAGTTTACGATTTCAAAGATGCTGTCATGCACACTTCAAAAGCAAAAACAGCTTTGGTTAAATTTCCTGATTTTTGTAAATGAAAGGATCTTGCATCAGTTTATATATTAAATAAAGTAAAACCTCGAACTAAGGTCCATGATTTTGTTCTGGTAACTGCCTAAAAAAAATCATTGAAGTTGAGATCTTCACGGAATAGATATAGAACTTGACTTTTTACGAAATAATATTTTAAAAAATGGTTTCCCTGATCCGGAAAAATGGATATTACCTAGAAGAATTCCACCAGAAAGAAAGGAAGGCATTTTAAATAGGCTATGTAATGAAGACAACACCAGAATTATGCCACAAAACAAAATCAAACATTTTAAAAGTTAGCTTGTTTCAAACAACTCATAAGAACATAATTTAATTTAAATAAAGAGATCTCGTTTAATTTAAATTTTTTTGATCATAAATAAAAGTTCCTAAGTTTGTAAATTATATTCATCTGTTTCCTTTTTATTATTGCTTCCGAGCTTACCGAAGCTAACGGAAGCTATGTGAGCATTCTGAAGAACTAAAAATTTGTAGGAAACATTTTTGGTTGAGTGTCGGTCGTAGCTCAATTTTGCGAACCAACATATCTTAAAAACTACTCGTCCGATTTATTGAAATTTGCATGGTAGGTTATAATTCCCATTATTGTTCCCATATAAGTTTCAACCTTATGCGTGCATTTGTTTCTCTTCCACATGCGCACAAACAAACATTTATTTACACCTATATCTTCATAAGTACTGATATGATTTTTATGAAATTTTGATGGTTCGTCGAAAGAAGACCGCAGATAGCCCCAGATTAATTTTAACCGTCTGCGCTCATTAAATTTTGCTAAATTAATACTTTAATTAATGTAAAAAGTAAAACAGTTTTGTCAGATTTAAAAAAACGGGGGAAAATGAAATAAATTGGAAAATAATAGGTTTTAAAAGCATAAAATCATTAAATTTTACGAAATAGGACGCGAGGAAGCTATGTGCCACACTAATTGGTAGAGTATTTTAAATAATGCTTGTGATTAAATTATTAACTTTTAAAAATATATTTTTAGAAAATTTGATTCTTGTGTAAATGTATTTTTTTACATTGATAATTGAACAAAATTAACCAGTTTTATCGAAATTATTTACCATAATATTAATATATGTTCATAAAACTTAGAATAAGGACAAATTTGGTGTAGAAGGACCAAAATTAGGCTTATACGCATTTTCACCTAAGGATTGAACTTACCATATTTTATTCAAATAAACGTAAGGGACCTTACGCATTAAATGCTAAGTATTTGAGTGAATAACCGTAAAGAAATTTGACGTATGTACCGTGTACTTTACATTTTCATTAATTGCACGTAATAAGAGTTGCATAATTAAATTTTTCTTTACAGGGCTCAATAGCTTATGAACAATTCTACCTAAACTGCTTAGTTACATCCCTGTAGCACAAAAAGCACAGAAACCTAAGGGGCGCAAACTTTGAAAACTTTGATCTCATTTTTCCAAAAATGTACTTTTTGTACTTACGCCTTTTTCGCTAAGGAGGGCAGCATAGCTGTAATAGCTTTTATTATAAAAGTAGTAAGATAGTTCTGCTAATGAAAACCAATTAAATTTAAATTATTGATAAAAGATAATAAACAGGTCAAGTGTGTACTAGGCAGCACACAGCGAGGGTCCGTAGGCAACACTATATAGTGTTTAACTGTAAAGTGTATAAACAGTGTTTTTTTAAAATGCTAAAAAGCTTACTTTGAACCATTCTAAGGGTCTGATATTCTCAAAACACACTCTGATAAAGTATATTTTTGCCACTGAACTATAGACTACATGCATATAAATTCATCGAAAAGACCATAATTATAAAAAACCGTATTTTGTCAATAAAAAATAAAATATTATTTTTTTCGAAATTTCCAAAAAGTGGTATCTTTACTTTTGGTCGAAGAATGTTCAGGAATTTTTTCAGATTTTTTGCACTTCACATAAACGAGATAGAGGGGAGGGGGGGGGGGACACGTTTCAAACCCGCTTCAAACTCGCCTACGCTCGCCCTATCAAAGTTATAACCAAAGAATTATATATTTTTGTAATTAGCTCGACGTACCCTTTCATATGATACCCCTCACGGTGTCGAAAAAAAATAAAAAAATGTTAACCCTTAAGTTTTTTTACCATAATTTTTTTGAAAAAGATTTTTTTTTAGTTGCTACATTTTTAAAATATGTGGGCAGGTACAAGACACATACATGCCAAATTTCAAAGTGATCGGACGAAAGGTGTAGCCGTGAGTGCACGCGAGAGGACGGACAGACAGACACACGCAGGAAAATATAAGGGTCCTTGGTTTTGCCTACGGACCCTAAATATTGAGTGTCAAATAACCTTTTTTAAGTAAGGAGGTATCTGAAACATCGATTGTTTGAAGGTAACGAAGGGACTTCTAATAAAAATAAAAGCCATGTTGGCGTTGGCAAAGAGGGCAACAAACAACAAAGCGTTTAGTTCCGTCTTCTTCTTAAATGGGGGGCTCATCGAGTGCAATTCAATTAACAAATTCCGCTGATGGTAACTTTTTTTTTTATTAAAATTATATTGAAACCTTTTGATTAAACTTAATTTATTATTATATATATATATTTTTTTTTTTTTTCAGGGTATCAGAGAGTCTATGGAGTTTAAAACTTGTGCAGATGGTTTGGTGTAGCACTTGAGATTTGCAGAAACAGCGAAGTTAAGGTACTTACCTATAATCTGTATTTATATATTAACTTCAGTCACTTTTTTTTGTTTCTTCATTAAGTTCTTTTCTATTATTTTAATTATTTATATTAGTGATGAATGTATTTCATTCCGAACTCGCGGATTTAGGCTTATCATTTTGTATGGTTATGTTTTCTGTGTTTCTTGTTAGTTTTCTATATTGATAAAAGTCTTTTTATGTTTTATCTACATAGATAGTACATGAATACAAGAAATAACTTAAATAAACATTATCTTAATAATGATTTGTTTATTTCGATAATATGATGTGTTGAAAATTGAACTAACAGTTACTGATAAAATAGACGGGACTTAAAATACTTTTCTATTTTTGTTACACGTCCGCGGGGTTTCACTCGCATTTAATCCAATGATTCGGGATCTTTTCCAGAAAACATATACAATGTTTAGTAGCTGGCCACTATAGGTGACCACTTATAGTAATGGTAAAGGTGGGCCATGGAACAAAACCCGGTACTAGCCCTGTTTAATCCAGGACAGAAGGGGATCGCCGAATCGCCACTTAACGCATCTATACTTGATATAATCATTAGTGTTAAATTTTTGTAACCTCCTTGGGATTAGAATCATCAGTGGTGTATCCAGGGGGGGCACAGGGGGCACGTGCCCCCAATAATAAACTGAAGACGACGCCCATGACTTACAGAAAGATATTGTGCTGCAGTATGCATCAGCATAACATTTTCTAACGAATACGTTCAAAAACAGTTGTTACTTGGGCACGGAGATTCTTATGTTCATTAGTTGTAATTTTTTTTGGTGGGTGGGGGGAGGCAGCTGCTTTTTTGAATAATTAGTTCCCTTTTCTTGTAACCACTACGAATAACCCCCCTTCCCCCAATCTAAACTGACTTAGAATGTGCCCCCAGACCTAGCCGCTGAATACGCCACTGCGAATCATTATCATATATGTAGGTAAGTGACCTTAGTTTGAGGTGAAAGATTGCGACCATGCTAACTGTAAGATGCGAGTTAACTGAATAGTTAACCACTCATGTATTTACATTAACTAATAATTTCGACCCAATTTGGCATCTTAAACACGGAGATACCACTCCTTTTGCTCTTCATAACTTTTATACCTCATCCATAGCTGTAATAGCTTTTATTATAAAAGTAGTAAGATAGTTCTGCTAATGAAAACCAATTAAATTTAAATTATTGATAAAAGATAATAAACAGGTCAAGTGTGTGCTAGTCAGCACACAGCGAGGGTCCGTAGGCAACACTATATAGTGTTTAACTGTAAAGTGTATAAACAGTGTTTTTTTAAAATGCTAAAAAGCTTACTTTGAACCATTGTAAGGGTCTGATATTCTCAAAACACACTCTGATAAAGTATATTTTTGCCACTGAACCGGACTACATGCATATAAATTCATCGAAAAGACCATAATTTTAAAAAATCGTATTTTGTCAATAAAAAATAAAATATTATTTTTTTCGAAATTTCCAAAAAGTGGTATCTTTACTTTTGGTCGAAGAATGTTCAGGAATTTTTTCAGATTTTTTGCACTTCACATAAACGAGATAGGGGGGGGGGGGACACGTTTCAAACCCGCTTCAAACTCGCCTACGCTCGCCCTATCAAAGTTATAACCAAAGAATTATATATTTTTGTAATCAGCTCGACGTACCCTTTCATATGATACCCCTCACGGTGTCGAAAAAAAATAAAAAAAGGTTAACCCTTAAGTTTTTTTACCATAATTTTTTTGAAAAAGATTTTTTTTAAGTTGCTACATTTTTAAAATAAGTGGGCAGGTACAAGACACATACATGCCAAATTTCAAAGTGATCGGACGAAAGGTGTAGCCGTGAGAGCACGCGAGAGGACGGACAGACAGACACACGCAGGAAAATATAAGGGTCCTTGATTTTGCCTACGGACCCTAAATATTGAGTGTCAAATAACCTTTTTTAAGTAAGGAGGTATCTGAAACATCGATTGTTTGAAGGTAACGAAGGGACTTCTAATAAAAATAAAAGCCATGTTGGCGTTGGCGAAGAGGGCAACAAACAACAAAGCGTTTAGTTCCGTCTTCTTCTTAAATGGGGGGGCTCATCGAGTGCAATTCAAAAATTAAATTCAATTAACAAATTCCGCTGATGGTAACTTTTTTTTTTATTAAAATTATATTGAAACCTTTTGATTAAACTTAATTTATTATTATATATATATATATATATATTTTTTTTTTTCAGGGTATCAGAGAGTCTATGGAGTTTAAAAGTTGTGCAGATGGTTTGGTGTAGCACTTGAGATTTGCAGAAACAGCGAAGTTAAGGTACTTACCTATAATATGTATTTATATATTAACTTAAGTCACTTTTTTTTGTTTCTTCATTAAGTTCTTTTCTATTATTTTAATTATTTATATTAGTGATGAATGTATTTCATTCCGAACTCGCGGATTTAGGGTGTACGGGACAATAATAATCATTATCTACTAAAAATGACCTTTATCTTGGTATACAACATGACTTAATAATTTGTTGATTGGTTATGGTGAAGGTTGGTGGTTTGTGAAGGCCTCATTTTAAATTTAATGTCATATGTATACTTTTTATGTACATATATGTATTTTTTTAACACTCATTCCGGCCATATTTTTTTTCAAAATGCCGGCAACAAATTAAATTTTTTAAAATAATAGTTACATATTTTATTCCTAAACTTGAAGACCTGATTGAAACCTATTTTATTATTTAGTCGTCCGCCATATTAGCTGCCATCTTGAAAATATTTAGATTGAAATTTTCAAAAACTATACAGTTGTCACAAATGCTGGGGATTCACTTTGTGCCGAATTTCCATTCAAATCGATCAATTTTTACTCTAGCTACCGTTAGAGAAACAAACCCGTTAAAAATCGGTCTCTAAAATGAATCACTCACTAGCGCTCCTTCATTTAGGTGATTAAATTTCTTAACACTATAGACTATGACTTAATTCATTAAATGTATCATCACTTTAGGTTAAACTCTAAATTACTTGTTGCTTCAACTCCTTTTATATTCGTGAGTTCAGTTAGGTTGGTTATTAATGATTTCATTCATTTGTCAAAAGACAATGAAGACCCATTTGTTTTCCGTCTGGTCCAACAAGAGGCAAAGTATAGAAAAAATGACATTGTTGATGGAACTCTACTCCACGGCTTAATTTCAACCGGAACGGTGTTCCGGCACCTCACGGGAGCCGGAGGACACCGGAATGCAGTAAGATAGTGAATGTGTGACACATAATGTGTCGTAATTATACGCAGTGGCACCCCAAATATTACGTGGGTGTTCCCGCTCCTAAAATTTTAGAAATTAAGCACTTCTACTCTCCTTCTAATTCCATGAAACTCTCTAATGTCTCGGAGTCACTATCGCCAAGGTTTTGGTGGGAAACAATAAGGCGGTGTTGTCGGGGCGGGGTTCTTTTGGTGTTTTGTTTGTATGTTGTTTTGTCGCCGGCTATGTCGTTAGGCCGTTAGGCATTGAAACGTCCTGGTGTGCGACTGGTGCTCGCCTTTAAGATAAAGACTGATGTGATATAGGCTCACGCTAGCGGATATTGGCGCGTTCAGATTCATCTGTGGTCTTCTTACAGCGGATACGCAAAAAATTGGTTCCAAACCAACTTTTTTGCGTAGCCGCTTTAAAACCTGTATGAAACCTTCACTTTAAGTCCTCTTCCAATTTTTTACGTTTTTGTTTTGCTTCCGAGCTTACCGAAGGTAACGAAAGCTATGTGATCGTTCTGAAGAACGAAACATTTTTAGGTCTCCGATTTCAAAAATTCCTAATTAAATTTGACTAGACGTTTAGTCAAAATTTTATCATGTTACATGTTGATTTGTTAATTTACCTGTTTTGTCCTATAGTTTTTTATGTTTGAAGTTTTTAATTAGTTAACGAAATGATGTGACGGAACCACTACGTGGTCAAAAAACTTTTCTCCTTTTTTAATAATATCAGAAATGTTTTCCTAAGTCTTAAGAAAAGGCATGAATATGCCCCGGAGAGGGTTGAAATATAGCCATATTTAAAATTCACCGTAGTTGAATTTCTTTATCGTTACCTAAAATCGACCCACAAACAACGAAGTATATTTCTACTTCTACAATAACTGCTTTATCCATATTTTACTTAACTCCAAGGGAGAGAATCGTTGAAAAAATTATTTCTTTATCCAAGTTCTGTGTTTAATCATGTTTCTTTAGCAAAACCAAAAAAATAAGAAACTCTCTGTCCGTCTGTCTGTCGCTCGGTACTGTTCCCAATAACTTTAAAATCAAAAGAGATAAAAACATTGACCTTTTCCGTATTAAAGATCGTTTTGACGCACACACAGTAAAAATATAGCGAACTCAAAATTATTAGCTATTCAAATCCAAAATGGCGGATAATTTATGTCACTGGAAAAAAATATTCTTTACATTTTGGGTGCGGTAGGTATTAAATGAAAGGTAGATAGAGTAGGTAGAGGTATTGAAGAGTAGATTACAAAAAAAATAACACCTGTGGAAAGTGTTCTATTCTATTCTACATTACGCGTACATTAACGATGGTTTAAGCGTAAGCTTATAATTTTGAAGCTCAGCGAGTTGCCGCTTAGATGCATAACGCTGTCCAACGAACTTACGCTGAGCATTAGTAAAAGGAACATGTATTTTTAACATGAATTTCAACTAAATTGGTCAACTTATCTAAGTTTAAATCGTATTCAAGTTATCGCCGGACACGTAAACATTACTGACAGACAGACAGGATAAATATTTTGTTAAATGTAAGAAGCTTGCTTACGCTCGCTTCAATTAACATTACAACGTAGCCCTAGAGTTATAGATATGTTGAATACTGTCTTAAAATAGACAAACATGTATTCTACCGTATCTATATGCACTGTGCATTACCAAACTTCTATACTTAAACTTTAAAATAGTTTTCTCATTCTTGTCTTAACAAAGTACGTTAAATTAATTTTAAAAGTAATTCAAATTCATATAACTTTAATGTGTTTAAGATATATCTACACGTTATTCAATTCTTACTGTTGAAAATGTAGTAATGTTATTCTGAATGGAGTTAGAGTTAGATGAAGAGTTTTATGAGGGAGGGATCTACACTTAAGACTTAGTAAGTAGGCTCTCAGGTTAACTAAGTCAAACTAACTTTGTTTTCCCTTCAGTTACAACACACTATACTTGTCTTTTCAACATGAACTCTCCTTTCGTTATTAATTAACTTCATAAGAAGCTAATAGGAGACAGGAGAATCGCAAACTACCCAAAGTCAAGAGAAATAAATAAGTAAAAGTTTAAATTCTAGTTATCGTAGATACATAAACGTTACCGACAGACAGATAGTATGGATATTTTGTTTGTCTAAACTTTAAACAGTAAGAAGTGATTAGTTTATTGTCCAGATACTTTAATGTAGAATGATTTTGTTTGGATTAATTGAGGTGCCTAATGGGGATTTTGTGGAATAACCAACAAAATGTTCGAGCAAAGAAATAGTAGGTTGACAGTTGGTTTTCAGATCATTGGAAATATATTATGCATTTTTGTTTTTAACAAAAAACCCTCAACATCTTCTTAATATCAATGTTTCGAAGCTTGGGACTATGTTTCCTTGAAAATGTAGACAGATAGTTCAAAATATTTATTTCATCTCTCTTTATCGTATCACAATCATTAAGCCTTATGAATAGGATGATGTCGAAGTTGTGTTTATACACTTTGAGTGCAAGTTATCTAAACTAGCGTTTGTAGTTAAATATGAATCAATTGTGTGTTTTTTGTGTACAGTTCGTCCAAAGATAGATTCTCCAAGAGGACATTTTATTAGGGGTTTTCGAAAAAAAAAATCATTCTTTATAAAAAAACTCCGATTTGTTCTTAAACCTCTAAAAATACAGGATGTTCCGTTTCGTGTAAACTTTTAAGAAATCTCAATTTTTTTGATGTATCGAAAAATATTATTTATAAAAGTGTTTCAGAATTGACAAAATCGGGTAAATATACATTTTTTATTTAATTTTCTGAAATATTAAATTTTTATTTGTTTTCAGATATGAAATAAATAGTTCATAATGCGTTTTAATAATTATTAACAAAAAGTTTTACTACTCTTTGATACTCTTTCTTTGGACACACTGTATAATACTTATATTTTTTTATACGATCTACGAAAAATTTGTCGTAAAATTCAATTTAGTTCTAAATACACTACCGTCGAACCTAATTGTTATGGGATCATGCTATGATAAACATTTTAAAAGACGGAATATAAAGCAGAGCTCGATTCGAACAATGTTTGGCATTCTTATTTCTATCTTATCCACCTCTAACCATCTCTTATTTCTGTCGCTACATATATGAAAGCTTTAAGAATCTACAAAAGTAGATTCACACTGCAGGAAGACCATAATAACACTTAAGTTCAAGTTAAAGTAGAACTATGTTAATCCGGACGTTATTCAGGCAGAGGGTCGTCCAGATGGGATTTCTGGATTAGCTATGTTTTAAAAAATGACGTAAAAATACCACTATATGGGAAAAACATATATATGGATAAATTAAATGTACAGAATTAACGTGATGTGTAATTATTAATTTGTATATTATGAACATACATAATATTATGTACATTCCTATCTGTTTCCAACATGTTGCTAGACTGACTAAACACACTTTTGGAACGAAGTTCCTTATGGCACGTTCTGGAGCCCGGGAGTGAATCCGAAAAAACGACCAAAATCAAATTAAATTCAATTAACAAATTCCGCTGATGGTAACGTTTTTTTTATTAAAATTATATTGAAACCTGTTGATTAAACTTAATTTATTATTATATATATATTTTTTTTAATTTTTTTTCAGGGTATCAGAGAGTCTATGGAGTTTAAAAGTTGTGCAGATGGTTTGGTGTAGCACTTGAGATTTGCAGAAACAGCGAAGTTAAGGTACTTACCTATAATATGTATTTATATATTAACTTAAGTCACTTTCTTTTGTTTCTTCATTAAGTTCTTTTCTATTATTTTAATTATTTATATTAGTGATGAATGTATTTCATTCCGAACTCGCGGATTTAGGATGTACGGGACAATAATAATCATTATCTACTAAAAATGACCTTTATCTTGGTATACAACATGACTTAATAATTTGTTAATTGGTTATGGTGAAGGTTGGTGGTTTGTGAAGGCCTCATTTTAAATTTAATGTCATATGTATACTTTTTATGTACATATATGAATTTTTTTAACACTCATTCCGGCCATATTTTTTTTCAAAATGCCGGCAACAAATTGAATTTTTTAAAATAATAGTTACATATTTTATTCCTAAACTTAAAGACCTGATTGAAACCTATTTTATTATTTAGTCGTCCGCCATATTAGCTGCCATCTTGAAAATATTTAGATTGAAATTTTCAAAAACTATACAGTTGTCACAAATGCTGGGGATTCACTTTGTGCCGAATTTCCATTCAAATCGATCAATTTTTACTCTAGCTACCGTTAGAGAAACAAACCCGTTAAAAATCGGTCTCTAAAATGAATCACTCACTAGCGCTCCTTCATTTAGGTGATTAAATTTCTTAACACTATAAACTATGACTTAATTCATTAAATGTATCATCACTTTAGGTTAAACTCTAAATTACTTGTTGCTTCAACTCCTTTTATATTCGTGAGTTCAGTTAGGTTGGTTATTAATGATTTCATTCATTTGTCAAAAGACAATGAAGACTATTTGTTTTCCGTCTGGTCCAACAAGAGGCAAAGTATAGAAAAAATGACATTGTTGATGGAACTCTACTCCACGGCTTAATTTCAGCCGGAACGGTGTTCCGGCTCCCGTGACGTGAGGCATTCCGGACACCGGAATGCAGTAAGATAGTGAATGTGTGACACATAATGTGTCGTAATTATACGCAGTGGCACCCCAAATATTACGTGGGAGTTCCCGCTCCTAAAATTTTAGAAATTAAGCACTTCTACTCTCCTTCTAATTCCATGAAACTCTCTAATGTCTCGGAGTCACTATCGCCGAGGTTTTGGTGGGAAACAATAAGGCGGTGTTGTCGGGGCGGGGTTCTTTTGGTGTTTTGTTTGTATGTTGTTTTGTCGCCGGCTATGTCGTTAGGCCGTTAGGCATTGAAACGTCCTGGTGTGCGACTGGTGCTCGCCTTTAAGATAAAGACTGATGTGATATAGGCTCACGCTAGCGGATATTGGCGCGTTCAGATTCATCTGTGGTATTCTTACAGCGGATACGCAAAAAATTGGTTCCAAACCAACTTTTTTGCGTAGCCGCTTTAAAACCTGTATGAAACCTTCACTTTAAGTCCTCTTTCAATTTTTTACGTTTTTGTTTTGCTTCCGAGCTTACCGAAGGTAACGAAAGCTATGTGATAGTTCTGAAGAACGAAACATTTTTAGGTCTCCGATTTCAAAAATTCCTAATTAAATTTGACTAGACTTTTAGTCAAAATTTTATCATGTTACATGTTGATTTGTTAATTTACCTGTTTTGTCCTATAGTTTTTTATGTTTGAAGTTTTTAATTAGTTAACGAAATGATGTGACGGAACCACTACGTGGTCAAAAAACTTTTCTCCTTTTTTAATAATATCAGAAATATTTTCCTAAGTCTTAAGAAAAGGCATGAATATGCCCCGGAGAGGGTTGAAATATAGCCGTATTTAAAATTCACCGTAGTTGAATTTCTTTATCGTTACCTAAAATCGACCCACAAACAACGAAGTATATTTCTCAACTATAATAACTGCTTTATCTATATTTTACTTAACTCCAAGGGAGAGAATCGTTGAAAAAATTATTTCTTTATCCAAGTTCTGTGTTTAATCATGTTTCTTTAGCAAAACCAAAAAAATAAGAAACTCTCTGTCCGTCTGTCTGTCGCTCGGTACTGTTCCCAATAACTTTAAAATCAAAAGAGATAAAAACATGGACCTTTTCCGTATTAAAGATCGTTTTGACGCGCACACAGTAAAAATATAGCGAACTCAAAATTATTAGCTATTCAAATCCAAAATGGCGGATAATTTAGGTCACTCGAAAAAAATATTCTTTTTACATTTTGAGTGCGGTAGGTATTAAATGAAAGGTATTGAAGAGTAGATTACAAAAAAAATAACACCTGTGGAAAGTGTTCTATTCTATTCTACATTACGCGTACATTAACGATGGTTTAAGCGTAAGCTTATAATTTTGAAGCTCAGCGAGTTGCCGCTTAGATGCATAACGCTGTCCAACGAACTTACGCTGAGCATTAGTAAAAGGAACATGTATTTTTAACATGAATTTCAACTAAATTGGTCAACTTATCTAAGTTTAAATCGTATTCAAGTTATCGCCGGACACGTAAACATTACTGACAGACAGACAGGATAAATATTTTGTTAAATGTAAGAAGCTTGCTTACGCTCGCTTCAATTAACATTACAACGTAGCCCTAGAGTTATAGATATGTTGAATACTGTCTTAAAATAGACAAACATGTATTCTACCGTATCTATATGCACTGTGCATTACCAAACTTCTATACTTAAACTTTAAAATAGTTTTCTCATTCTTGTCTTAACAAAGTACGTTAAATTAATTTTAAAAGTAATTCAAATTCATATAACTTTAATGTGTTTAAGATATATCTACACGTTATTCAATTCTTACTGTTGAAAATGTAGTAATGTTATTCTGAATGGAGTTAGAGTTAGATGAAGAGTTTTATGAGGGAGGGATCTACACTTAAGACTTAGTAAGTAGGCTCTCAGGTTAACTAAGTCAAACTAACTTTGTTTTCCCTTCAGTTACAACACACTATACTTGTCTTTTCAACATGAACTCTCCTTTCGTTATTAATTAACTTCATAAGAAGCTAATAGGAGACAGGAGAATCGCAAACTACCCAAAGTCAAGATAAATAAATAAGTAAAAGTTTAAATTCTAGTTATCGTAGATACATAAACGTTACCGACAGACAGATAGTATGGATATTTTGTTTGTCTAAACTTTAAACAGTAAAGAAGTGATTAGTTTATTGTGCAGATACATTAATGTAGAATGATTTTTTTCTGGATTAATTAAGGTAGAGAATTAATTAAGAAGTAGTAGGTTGACAGTTGGTTTTCAGATCATTGGAAATATATTATGAATTTTTGTTTTTAACAAAAAACCCTCAACATCTTCTTAATATCAATGTTTCGAAGCTTGGGACTATGTTTCCTTGAAAATGTAGACAGATAGTTCAAAATATTTATTTCATTCTGTTTTTTTAAGTTTGTGGGTTAGATTAGTTTTCTGCTAGCAAAGTCAAATTGGTCTTTATCGTATCACAATCATTGGGCCTTATGAATAGGATGATGTCGAACGAAGTTGTGTTTATACACTTTGAGTGCAAGTTATCTAAACTAGTGTTTGTAGTTAAATATGAATCAAGGGGTTTTCGAAAAAAAAATCATTCTTTATAAAAAAACTCCGATTTGTTCTTAAACCTCTAAAAATACAGGATGTTCCGTTTCGTGTAAACTTTTAAGAAATCTCAATTTTTTTGATGTATCGAAAAATATTATTTATAAAAGTGTTTCAGAATTGACAAAATCGGGTAAATATACATTTTTTATTTAATTTTCTGAAATATTAAATTTTTATTTGTTTTCAGATATGAAATAAATAGTTCATAATGCGTTTTAATAATTATTAACAAAAAGTTTTACTACTCTTTGATACTCTTTCTTTGGACACACTGTATAATACTTATATTTTTTTATACGATCTACGAAAAATTTGTCGTAAAATTCAATTTAGTTCTAAATACACTACCGTCGAACCTAATTGTTATGGGATCATGCTATGATAAACATTTTAAAAGACGGAATATAAAGGAGAGCTCGATTCGAACAATGTTTGGCATTCTTATTTCTATCTTATCCACCTCTAACCATCTCTTATTTCTGTCGCTACATATATGAAAGCTTTAAGAATCTACAAAAGTAGATTCACACTGCAGGAAGACCATAATAACACTTAAGTTCAAGTTAAAGTAGAACTATGTTAATCCGGACGTTATTCAGGCAGAGGGTCGTCCAGATGGGATTTCTGGATTAGCTATGTTTTAAAAAATGACGTAAAAATACCACTATATGGGAAAAACATATATATGGATAAATTAAATGTACAGAATTAACGTGATGTGTAATTATTAATTTGTATATTATGAACATACATAATATTATGTACATTCCTATCTGTTTCCAACATGTTGCTAGACTGACTAAACACACTTTTGGAACGAAGTTCCTTATGGCACGTTCTGGAGCCCGGGAGTGAATCCGAAAAAACGACCAAAATCAAATTAAATTCAATTAACAAATTCCGCTGATGGTAACGTTTTTTTTATTAAAATTATATTGAAACCTGTTGATTAAACTTAATTTATTATTATATATATATTTTTTTTTATTTTTTTTTCAGGGTATCAGAGAGTCTATGGAGTTTAAAAGTTGTGCAGATGGTTTGGTGTAGCACTTGAGATTTGCAGAAACAGCGAAGTTAAGGTACTTACCTATAATATGTATTTATATATTAACTTAAGTCACTTTTTTTTGTTTCTTCATTAAGTTCTTTTCTATTATTTTAATTATTTATATTAGTGATGAATGTATTTCATTCCGAACTCGCGGATTTAGGATGTACGGGACAATAATAATCATTATCTACTAAAAATGACCTTTATCTTGGTATACAACATGACTTAATAATTTGTTAATTGGTTATGGTGAAGGTTGGTGGTTTGTGAAGGCCTCATTTTAAATTTAATGTCATATGTATACTTTTTATGTACATATATGTATTTTTTTAACACTCATTCCGGCCATATTTTTTTTCAAAATGCCGGCAACAAATTGAATTTTTTAAAATAATAGTTACATATTTTATTCCTAAACTTAAAGACCTGATTGAAACCTATTTTATTATTTAGTCGTCCGCCATATTAGCTGCCATCTTGAAAATATTTAGATTGAAATTTTCAAAAACTATACAGTTGTCACAAATGCTGGGGATTCACTTTGTGCCGAATTTCCATTCAAATCGATCAATTTTTACTCTAGCTACCGTTAGAGAAACAAACCCGTTAAAAATCGGTCTCTAAAATGAATCACTCACTAGCGCTCCTTCATTTAGGTGATTAAATTTCTTAACACTATAGACTATGACTTAATTCATTAAATGTATCATCACTTTAGGTTAAACTCTAAATTACTTGTTGCTTCAACTCCTTTTATATTCGTGAGTTCAGTTAGGTTGGTTATTAATGATTTCATTCATTTGTCAAAAGACAATGAAGACCCATTTTTTTAACTTTAACTTTTTTCTTATATTCAATATATATTTGTAGTAAGACACTTGCTTTAATTATACAAATAATGATTTTCTTTTAATTTTGCCTTAACTCTGCTAGGCACAAACAGTTAGTTACTTTTAATTTTGTTCTTTGCTAACTCCGCCATGTATAAGTAGTTAGCAATGTATACGTGCTTAGTAGTGTGATTTTATAATTTATATTTAATGAAAAATGTAAGGAACTTCGTTCCTACCGGGTGTCCCGCGACACCACACGTATTTTTTTAAATTTACTTTTTCAGTGCATTTAGCAAGTTGTCATTGTGCACAGGATCAGCGAATATATTCGTATGGAAGCGATTTGTGATATAAATTTAGTTGTTACGGGCTTTCGCTGAATCCACGGAGAACCGTCCGGATTACCGCGTGTCCTGATTAACGGGGTCCTACTGTATTAAGCATTTTTCATTATATTGTATATACCCTACCGTTTTGAAATTCAAAATTCGTATTAGATGTTAGGAATAGTTTTTGGACTCTTGTCTGTCTATTTGATGTCTAGTTTACTTAAACATAAATGTTTAAAAGTATGTAATATATGACTATTTAAAAGTATTAAATGATATGAAAACGCTTTCAATATTTATATACTTCTTACATCTTAACACTTAAAATCGGGATAAGCTGTAGTCAAGTATATCTGTTTTATAAAAGCTTAATTACAAGGAATAATTCAGTTGTTAGCATTATTATTAGAATATATTTAGTAATTTTACAAGTGTAAGAGGCTGTGTAATCAGGAAAGCTAGCCAGATCAATATTTAATTACAAGGCACCTTTGTTTTCATTGCTAAGGAGGCTGAACTAACACTGGAAGGATATGAAATTTACTTTAGGATCCCTTCTAACACAATGTTTACCTGATTAATCTCAATCAATAATCGCCTTTGATTACATTTCAATTTAAATATACAAATACGATAAATAAACACTTCATTTTCCTTTTTGCTTACGAAATTATCTCTTAGTTTAAATAAGGCTATTAGATAAGAGTTAAATATAATTAGTGAGAAGTATTATGCAAATATTTATATTAAATAAATAGATTGTTATCTTTTTAATTTGATAAAATAGAATCGTAGCGTGGGTGTCGTTTGTAATTAAAAGTTGTAAGGGTAGAATGAAGAGTAAATTCTTAACAAAACTTTAGAAGAAAATGCTAAATTTGGACAACAAATAAAAAAAATAATTTAATAAAAATCTCGACCGTTTAATGCGATGTCGAATTTTTATTAAAGTCTGGGTCTATATAGCTTTCTTTGAGTGTTTATTCTAGGATCACTTATTCTAACGATGTGATCCTTCAATTTCAATGAATATTTAGAGAGGAACATTCCATAACGATGTGATCCTTCAATTTCAATGAATATTTAGAGAGGAACATTCCATAACGATGTGATCCTTCAATTTCAATGAATATTTAGAGAGGAACATTCCATAACGATGTGATCCTTCAATTTCAATGAATATTTAGAGAGGAACATTCCAAACAGGAAGGGTCAATGTCGCAAATCATAAAATAATAATATCACCTGCCCACTTGAAGAACCCTTTCGGTCATGTGTTTTGAGTCATGAGTCAAGTGCTTTGCTTATTAAACCTTCTACTTTTGTTGAAGCATTTTCCGAATTAATAAATATAAAATTAATAAGGATAGGAACATCCAATACGTAAAGAAAATCCTTCTTTCATTCGCACGTGTTTACGGGTGTAAAGTTGGTTTAACTTCAATTGTTTACAAAGAAAATAACGTTTCTTTTAGCGAATTTTTTAATAAAATATAGCTAAGATAAGATAAAAATGGCTTCAAAATTTTCTCCATGGAAATCCATTATAGGTCATTCTTAATCGATTCCTGAAATATAACCCTTTTTTATGAATGTATGTATATGTATGTGTCACTCCAGACGATATCCCACGCTAGGATGCACTTAAAAAATCCAAACAAATTTTAAAATGTCTATAATATCAAAAGAAAGGATGAGTTCGTAGGCCATAATTTTGGAGTTCATTTAGGGTCAAAAATAGCATAAAAACATGTTTTTTCCATGTTACCCTCCTCTTATATGAAAATATGACAAAAGTGTACATAACAACAATAACTGTATCCTTAAAGAGCTTTCCAACGACATGCATCTTAAAGGGTTTATACTATTTTGACTTTTCTACCCCGTACCCCTGAGTACCATTTTTTTCTTTTTTTTTTTCACCTATCCAAATTCTAAACCACAATTTCCCTATATTATCATAAGCCAATAATACGCAGATTTCTTTGAAAATTCGCTCTTTAAGTCATGGTACATGAGTGGTCTTCTTTTTTTTTTAAGTTTATCTGTAGTATTTTGCTTCCGAGTTTACCGAAGGAAGCCCATTTTATGAGGAAGCAGAGATAAGAGAGTGAGAAAAACCGGGTAAATTGGTTCAGGTAAAAAGACAATTATTATTATTGTACTGCATGATTACGGGAACTTGGCCTTGCACACTGCCGTGTGCTCAGATTATAAAAATAATTTGAACCAGCTTCACTGAAATAAGAGCTAGGCTTTTATTAAAATTAACGTTGATTAGACATTGTAAACTTTCCCTATTTGATTCAGAACTCTCGTATCAATTATATCTAATTAAAGTGACCATGAAACCAAATTATAATTTTGTGACACCAACACAAACAAGACGTAATTACTTAGAACACTTTCATATTCTGTTTTTTTCTTATCATTAAAAAGACACTTCTAAAGGAATCTGAATTTTCTCCCTAAATAAAACATTAAAATGTTATTTTACAATTTTTACTTCTTCATAAACGTAGTATATACATGCATAGGGAAAGTGTTGCTGAAGGTGTAAAATGGTTTTATCTCCAGTAGGAAGAAAAAGTTATGATTTTCAATTAGTTTAGGGGGACTAAAACAGGTCTTTTCATCCCTGAACTCAAAAAGTAGGGAGAAAAAGTAAAGTAGGGCAAAAAAGTAAAGATTTCAACTTAATTATTTTATAAATAGTAGAAAATGAAGGGCTAATGTAATGAAGTTGTTGAAATCAGGTTGGCGGCACTGCGTTTTTTTGACCATGTTTATCTTTGTTTATAACCTGCATCTAAATAACCTTCTATTTGAGTTTAATTCCAATTCTTATTTGTTGTTAATATTGAATCTCTTATATCTGCTATTAAAAGTGCTAATAATTATTGTTATTTATTAAAATAATTTAAAAAAAACTGTGCCATGGACGAAAATATGTATTTTCTTCCTACTGGAGATAAAATATTGTATGTACCTCGTGAGTAAAATGCCATTATTCATTATTCCCCTCGCGATAATTATCTAGCTGATTAGAGTTATTCCCTCGACTGCGCCTCGGGATTTAGGGACCATGGTTCCTTCGGCTTCGCCTCAAGAACCAACTATTTCGCTCAGGGAATAATGGCTTACTTTACTCCCTGGGTGCATAAATAACTACTGAGATTTTAATGGATCCAAAAAAAGTATTTTTATCTGGGGACACGGCAGTGGCCCGGCCAAGTCGAGCATAGCCGTACCATTTTTTACTGGAACCATCTCAAGGCATTTTGTACCCCCTCTATTATCTTATTAAAGATACTTAGATATGTAAAATTAATTTTAAGTTAGATTTTATTACAAACTGAACCAGAAACAAAATTTTCTCACCTCTACCCTTATTAGTTTATTAGATATATGAGTGCATATTGTTAGACATATATTAAACCTTCTCAAGGCTAATAGAAAAATCGGCTATGTAAAATTAATAAAAACAAATTAAAAATATGACTTGCGGTACTGCGCTTTCTAGTAGGGATTTTAGAAAATTAACTATTATTTTACTCTCATCAATTGAATTTTATATTGGATAATTGAGCTTGAAGATTCTAAACATACACTTGCTGCTAGTCCGCACTCGGACACCAGATAATTGTTTAGTAAATTTGAACACCCCACGCGTATTTTACATATTTTGCCACTTTGTCTTTTCGTTTCAAACCCTTTCTTATAAACAATGATAATTATTTCCTTTTACTATTTATTTCCTATTAGGTTCTTTCCTTATCGTTTTCATCTCTTGTTCTATATTATATAAATATGTTGTATTCAAAAAGGACAAGAGGCTAAGCACATGTGTAAAAGAATAAGTCGTCTCGCTTAAAAGTTAGATTTTTTTTATATTTAAACGTGTAGAGTATTAAGTTAACGTAGAAATTAATTTACGTAGAAGTAAGTGGGAGCTTCCCACAAACATTTTGATATACCGAGGCCTCTATACTTGCATGGAGCATACAGCATAGCTGTTGATGAATTAGCAGGTAGACCTACTATGGCTTTAGTACATCTCCTAATAATTTCATCGACACCTTCAAGAAATGCAGGTTGAAGTTTAGTCAATGGTTCTGTTTGAAAAGGGTAGGTTGAGAGAGGAAAAATATATTGATTTAAAATAGTTAGCTTTTGGTCTGGTTTAAGTAAGTTAGATGACACTAATTTATTCATATTGTCATTAAGCTTTACAACTGCATTTTCATTATAAACCATTTCTCCAGTAAAACTGCAACCTAATTATTTAATTACTTCGTCAGCATTATTAGATTAATCGTCAGTATTAAAATATATACATACCTATATTGAGATACAGATCTTCTCCGGAAGATGTTTCTTTTTTTAAACTAGCGTGGGGGGGGGGGGGGGGGGTGTAAGTGTACTAAGTGATTGAATGAATCATTCATTCATTCATTACTAATTAGTTTATTTGGTCATTCCTTGAAAATATTCTGAAAGTGCAAAATTTTTTAAAACTCCTGCAGATTCTTATTTGCAGGAGTGTTAACAAAACGTCACCAGTAGCGTTTTCCGCCACGAAACAAGAGTATTCAAGAGTATGAATAAATCGTTAAGAACAACCCGGTTTTATTTAATTAAGATGTAAGGTAATAAGAATAACACAAATTGTTTCTCCACGTACATCAAAATTGGTTTATTCTTCAAAGCAGCTTTCAGCCAGAAACCAGTTAAACCAAAAACCAGAAACCAGTGGAAACCAGTTGAATAAACCAGTTTTGATGTATGTGGAGAGACAATTTGTGTTATTCTTAAAAGATGTCCTCCATAGACGATCCTACATCTAACATGTATGGTAATAAGTTGAGAACAAAGCCCTTTTTTACCGTCGACAATATAAATATAATAGATATAACAATGATGATAACCTTCGCGCGTTAATAGTATATTTCACAAAGTTATTGACGAAATACATGTTTTTCTTCAAAATAACATAATATAAATTTATTACAAATTATCTAACTACGTCCATAATTGTCAACTACAGTTTTAGTTCAGTGGTAGAAGATTTTACTACAGGCCTCAAGGTTATAGGTTCGAATACAAGTGGATGACTCCGAAATTGTTTTTACTCCAGACGATATCTGTCAAATCCTTTTAATGATTTAAAGACAACTGAACATATTTCAATAAATTGACAATAAGGTAAATTCAATAAAAACAAACAACTTTACTTCAACTTGTCCTCCTTTCTTGACACTCCCGGCCCAGAAAAGTAGGAGCACCACTTGCGACGTCCTCTTCCTGTTCAGGAATCTCAAGCGGGTAAAGACGTTGTATGGGGCGCAAGCATTCCCCAATTTTAGTCTTCAACTTCACTACCCGTACTTCACCGTCGGCCCCTGGTAATAGAGCAATAACCTTGCCTAGAGGCCAATCAATCCTCTTCTTTCCTTCACTTCCGATGTAAAACATTTCACCAACTTTGACCGTTGGACTTGGAGTCTGCTTAGCCCGATGCATAAGTTGTCCCAAGTATTCTGCCCTAAATCTTTGGCGAAATTGTTCCAACACATTGTTACGGTGTCTAAGACGCCTACTTAAGTTGTTAGCCTCGAGAACTTCGAACTCTTTAGTCCCAGTACTTCTTACCCCCAGTAAAAATGAATTCGGTGTTATCGGCTCTTCATCATCAAGATTAGATGATATATATGTAAGTGGTCGGTTGTTAAGTACTGCTTCGCATTAACAGAGGACCGTCGACATTTCCTCTGTCGTTAGGGATGCCCTTCCTAGTGTGCGCCGCAAGAGATTTTTCACTAACCCAATCAACCTCTCCCACCAACCTCCCCACCACGAAGCGGTGGGAGGATTGAAAACCCACTGAATCCTCCTATCATTACTTTCTTTAGCTACTGTCCCCCAATCAACAGCTTTGAAGGCATTGTTAGCTCCGATAAAATTTGTCCCGTTATCACTATACATAGTTCTAGGTCTCCCTCGCCTTGCGATGAACCTTCGTAACGCTAATAAAAATACTTCAGTTGAAAGACCCGGTACAAGTTCTAAATGAACCGCCCTAAACATAGCACACGTGAATAACGCTATCCACGCCTTGTTACCCCCTTTCAAATATATTGGTCCCGCAAAATCTACCCCAGTTACCTCAAACACTAGAGTCCCTTGTACCCTATCTAGTGGTAGTGATGCTGGTACCCCCTTTAATGCTTTTGCCCCATATCTCCGACAAGGTATACAACCTCTTATAGCCTTTGCGATCGTTTTTCTCCCTCCTAAAATCCAATATTTTTCCCTAAGCACCTTCATAAGTATTTGTACTCCTTGATGACACCCTGACGTGTGCATGTGTCTAATTAATGAATCCACCACTGGGTGTTGTTTAGGAAGTACACAAGGATACCTAAAACCATAATCATCTTCCCTTAAAGATATTTTAGATTTTAACCGTATCAATCCCTCCTTATCTAAGTAAGGATTCAACTCAGTAATACGTGAATCTTTTACTCCCTGCTTAAACGCTTCTAATTGAATCATTTTTATAATTGTTCTTTCTGCTTCTTTCAGTTCTGTAACTGAAAGTAAAGGACTTCTTTTACGCAACTCTTTGGCTAACCTACAATTATTTACAAACCTTTTTACCCACGCTACGTATATTACAATTCGATTAAAATCCGATGACTGTTTATAATACCAGTCATCCATATTTTTCGTGACTACTAAACTAACAATTTCTTCATTACTATCACTTCCCTGTTCCTCCATCTTTTCTTCCGTCTTTGTCCATGATTCCAACGGACTTTTGAGCCAATCCGGCCCTTCCCACCATTTTGATTTGCTGAACTGTTTACCTGAACACCCTCTAGAAGGCATGTCTGCTGGGTTTAATTTAGTGCTAATACTTCGCCATATCCCTCCATCTGTTAAAGTTCTTATTTCTTTTACTCTGTTGTACACAAAAACCCCCCATTGCTCATGTTTATTTATCCACGACAAAACCGTAGATGAATCCGTGTAATAATAAATCTTTATGTGGGGCAGATTTAAGGCTTTCTTAACTGTACAACTTAACCTAGCACCAATTAGCGCTGCAAGCAATTCCAATCTGGGTATAGTCAACCCTTTTAAAGGAGCTAATCGCGCTTTTGCCCCTACCAGACTAACCGTTACCATACCTTCCGTTTCTATTCTAAAAAATATGCAAGTTGCATATGCCAATTGGCTTGCATCACAAAATACATGCATACTTACGTCACTTTCTTCTGTATAGCCTATCCATCTATTAACTTTTACCTCCTCTAGAAATTCTAAATCTGCTATCCATTCCAAAAATTCAATTTTAGCACTTTTACTAACTTCCGTTTCCCAATTTTTTTCCTCTTTCCATATTCTCTGTAACAACGCTTTTATTTTTATAACTACCGGAGACAGTACACCTATTGGGTCAAATATTTTGTGTGCAAAAGACAAAATAACCTTTTTTGTAATGACAACTGTATCCAAACATGTTTTCTTAACCCAGTCTAAATTTACACTTAATTTATCTAATTCTTTGTGCCATCCAATTCCTAAAACCGATGTTTTGTCAGTATTTTCTCCTTCAAAATATTTCCCTGTAGAAGCTTCCCATTGCCTCAATACAAAACATCCTTCCGCCATCAATTTGACAGACTGCTCGTGAAATATTTTTAAATCTTTCCTAGATTTAACACTGGTGACTGTATTATCCACATAAAAACAATCTAAAAGTTTATTTACAACCCAATCTGAATAGTCTGCCCTTTTCTCTCCCAAATACTTTTTTACATGAAATTCAATTGTCGCCCCTAACAAAAATGGGCTACATTTTACACCAAAAACTACTCTATAGTGTCTATAAATTTTTATTTTTCCTTCCACGTAATTTTCCACCAAAGAAACCTAACGACATCTCTATCCTCTGGCCTAATACTAATCATTAAAAATGCTTTTTTAATATCCACTAAAACTCCTATTTCATGTTTCCTAAATCGCAGTAAAACTTCCGGAATCAACTCAATTAAATTTGGTCCATTATCTAAGCATTGGTTCAACGATGGTTGGTTTTTTTCCTTCGCTGAAGCATCAAAGACTGGCCTTATAGGTGTTGAACTCCCCAACTTAACCACAGCCCTGTGGGGAAGATAGTGTTCTCCTATCTTTGATACTTCATCAGGCGCTTCCTCTATTATTCCCAACTCCAGCCATTCTAAAAATACATTTTCATATGATTGAAACATATTTTCCTTTAACAACTTAGCTGTAGCCCCTCTTAGCCGTCTTTCAGCTAAAAACCTATTAGATGGTAATGGTGGACTATCAAGGCTCCAAGGAAAACTAATTTCATACCTACCATCCTGTTTTTGCACGATTGTCCTCAAAAATTGTTCTTTCGTAGCAATTTCCACTTCCTTTTTAGACTTCTGTTCTCCTGGATCCTTAATTCCTAATAAATCTAAATTCCATAAGTCTGTAATATTTGCTTCAGTACTCGAATGGAGTACAGCAGCTACGCCACTGTAACTAAATGTTCCCTTCTCAGCCTCTACTTTTCCCATAAGAGTCCAACCTAACAAAGTTTCCATCGCTATTAGTCCACATTCTAAGACTTTTCTATTTCCTGTCAATAACTTACCGGCCACATCGGCCCCTAACAATAAGCCGATCGGTGTCGGTTTCTGACCTAAATCCGTAAGTTTTATATTATATTTCTCTAACTCCAAGTTCCAAGGCCCTGGGATGACTGGAGTTATACTTTTAAAGATAACTTTTTGCTCTAGTGTCTCAATATCACACTGAAAAGACTGATCTAAACTAGAAATATTTATTTTATACCCTGATAAACAAACTTTGTCTGTTTTGGTACCTCCAAATAACGCATGAACAATTTCTTCCTTCCTACATGACACATACCCTAACTCAGATATAATATCAGCCAATAAATAAGATCTCTGAGATCCTGTATCCAAAAGTGCCCTCACGATTTTACTTTTGTTCTTACCGTTAACTCTTACTAACATTGTCTGTAAAAACACTTCTGGTACACCTGAGACACTCGCACATGCAGTCGATGTCCCTGGAAAGTTTGCCTCACTCGCCTTTTCCTTCTTTTCCACTCCTCTGTCAGTCTTATTTGCCGGTAAATCCGGACACATTAAAGGAATATGTCTCTTTCCACATACTAGACAACATAATACTGCCTGGCATTTATTTGCACTATGCGATCCACCTAAACATGAAAAACAACGTTTCTTATACCTTAATATTTTTTTCTTCTCGTCCAACGACATTTTTTGTGCTCCAAAACATTCAGCACTTTTGTGCCCCTTAGAACAAAAAATACATTTTATATTTGTGGAATTACTTTCATACTTTTTCTCTATTTTACTAGCACTTACTAAACTAGCAGCTGTTGGGAAAATTTCCGGCACTTTTCCCCCTTTATTAGAATAATTATTGTCACTAAGGCCAAACCCAGACATTGCCAACGTTATTTTATCTTCTGCTTCCACCTCAGAAAGCAGAAATTTCATAAGTTCATCAAGTCGCCCCTTAGGTGTAGTTTGACTTAATTTAGGCGCTCTTTGCCATGCCCTTAACATTTCTTCCGGCAAACATGACTCAATCATAGGATACAACATAGGCCCACACTTACTCGCGTCTCCCCACATCGTTTCTAAGGCTCTAAGGTGGGACCTTAATTTATCGTACAAAGACCCTAAGGACAATGTTTGCTGTCCTGTTGAATTTTGCAAAACTAACTTTAGCAAGTCTCTAATGTAGTATTCTATCAATAAATCCTCTCTCCCAAATCTATCCTTAAGACTAGAAATAGCGCTTTTATAATGTTCTCCCCCAGGTGGGAAACTTTCAACTACCTCCCTAGCTCTAGAGTTGGGGACAGTAGCTAACAATAAATACTGAAATTTATCATCATTACTCATATCAGAATCATCATCATTTTTTTTAAATTGGCCCCAAAATATTAGCCATTCCTTAACTTCCCCATTAAACCGGATGAATTCGATTTTGGGAAGTTTAAACCTCTTACTTTGCCCCCCAGGAAATCCCCCCGAACGAGCAGTTTCTAATCTCGACGGTCCCTCTGACTGTGGATTCTGAGCTGGTGGAATGAAGCTTTCTAAATCGGTTTTAACCTTTTGATACTTGAGTAGGTACTCCTCCGCAGAACTTAATTCTGTTTCCAAATCATTTTCGGAAGTGTCTTCCGTCAACATTCCCTCAAATATCGCTAAATCTAACGCCTTAATCACTAAGTACCTTTCATTCAATGCAGTTAGCAAGCACCTTATTGCTGTGACATCTGGAGGAACGATGGCCGCTACTTGCTCCATCTTCGTCATTGTTCTAATTAGAATGGCCCGATTTGCCTTTCTTGATTTCTTCTGAAGTTCCATCTTTAACTTCTTAATATTCGCCGTCCAATATTGACACGAATTAATTCTTGAAAAATGTCTTCAAAATTTTTCTTTACGAAAATATCACGGTCGCCACAATGTCAAATCCTTTTAATGATTTAAAGACAACTGAACATATTTCAATAAATTGACAATAAGGTAAATTCAATAAAAACAAACAACTTTACTTCAACTTGTCCTCCTTTCTTGACAATATCTCACCCTAGGATGCATTTAAAAAATTCAAACAAATTTTGAAATGTCAATAATATCAAAAGAAAGGATAAGTTCGTTGGCCAGAATTTCAGGAGTAAAATTTTTACAATTTAGGGTAAAAATGGCATAAAAACTTGTTTTTTCCATTTTACCCCCCTCTTATATAAAAATATGACAAAAGTGTACATATCAACCATTACTGTACTCTTAAAGAGCTTTCCAACGAAATGTATCTTGAAGGGTATATACTATTTTGACTTTTGTACCCCGTACCCCTGTGTACCATTTTCATTTTTCACCCATCAAAATTCTAAACCAAAATTTTCCTATATTATTATAAGCCAGTAATACGCAGATTTCTTTGAAAATTCTCTCATTAAGTCATGGTGATATTTTATTAAGTCATGACGACTTTTTTTTATCTAGAAATCCTCACAATTTTATTAATCTTTTCTTGACCTAAGTGTTTTCGATTCTCAAAATTAATTTGAAGCTCTAGAACAATTTCATTTTCTAATATGAAGGGGAAGCAAACATTTGTTCAGCAGGGGGGCCAAACCTGGCTGATTGTTACCCTCCCCCTCCCTTGGTAATAAAAATAAAACCCTTAAAATATTAAGTTTAACTCTACCTTCTTTAGACCCGAAAGAAAACTCTCAAAAGCTGTTTCATAAATGTTACATGTAGAATTTTTTCTGTCAAAGCAACAGAAGGAGCGGTTTCATATAATAGCTGACCCTTATAAAATATATTTTTCTTTAGAATTCAACAAGTAACTGTACTATCAACTGTTAGAAGCTGTTTTTACTGGTCTTAATTACTTTGCTTTGTTAGTTTTATCGCACACCTATTACCCCAATTTTTAACCACTTCCCGTCTTTCAATCTTCCCCAAATTTTGCACAAATTTAGGTAAAGAATACAGAAACAAAAAATGTTGAAAATAAGACCAGTTTTTTAAAACGGTATTTTTATATTAATAAGTATTCTTCCGTAGTGGCAACTGGTTTTGATTCCAATAGATATATTCTATCAGCATAAATACAACAATTAAAAACCTTTCCTTTTACATATTTATTTTTATCTTTCGAATTTGGTATTTTAAGGGCTATTTGGTTTTATTTAATTAATTAAAAAAACACTCTCTCTATTAAAAAATAAATTTCACCCTACACTTTCGGGCTTTCTTGAGGCTACAACATTAACAATATCTAAACAAATTACTACTAATTTACCATTAACTGTTGCATTAACATTAATATTAAAAATTTAAATTGTTTGTATAATATATACATATACATCTATAAATCCATACAACAATCCATTGTATAATAAAAATAATTTTTATCATATAAAGAGGAAGTATTGTGATGGCGCAGAAATTCGATTTTGATGGATTTACACGTTTTGAGGTCCCCTGGGTCCAAAAAAGTGGTTTTTCAAAAATGTCTGTCTGTCGTCTGTATGTGCAGACACCTGGAACCTAAACTACTGGGCCGATTTTGACGAAATTGGGCATAAATGTTCAGAAAGATCATCCTCTAAGGCTAAATCGAGAAAAGAATTTTAGCTTAACATTTGGGGGTGCTATCTCCAAAAAACTCTGAAAAAACTAATAAAAATCAGACAAGTACTTTTGAAGATATAGGTGTAAATAAATGTATTTTTTTTATGCATACGGAAGAGAAACAAATGGGCCAGAAAGTTGAAATTAATATAGGATCAGCAATAGGCTAATTGTGACCTACCATCTAAATTTCATTAAAATCGGACGTGTAGAGTTTTTAAGATATGTTGGTTCTCAAAAATTGAGTGACAGACCGACAGACACGGAACCAAAAATGTTTTTGGATGTCTGAAACGGATTTCTGTCTCGGGATTTTTGAAATCGGAGACATAAAATATTTTCGTTCTCCTGAACGATCACATAGCTTACGCTACCTTCGGCAAGCTCAGAAGCAATAAAAGTGACACCTTAAGCGGTTGTAGCTACTTGTTTAAAAAAAAAAAAAAAAAAAAAAAAAAATTCTAACACGTACATGTTTTTAATGAAAGGCTGAAGAAGAACGTAATATTTTCACGATAATGTATTTAGCAAACTACATTAAAGTGAACTAGACCAGAGTGAATACTAGTCCAAAGCAAAATGTTTTTGTACTGAAGATAAATCAACAAAATAGCTAACAGATATAGTGTATGCTCAGGCTGGTGCAGATAACATTACTTTTGAATGCCTCTTTAAACTTAAACTTTAGTTATTAAAGTATATTTGTCTCTCAGTCCATAATCTTTCTTTATAAGCTTTTGACGGTACCAAAAGGCACTTGCATAGGCCCTGGACAATGTCATACGCCGATTACAGCGCGTGTACCAAGCAGGTGATAAGTAACTTAAGGTGATAAATACCAACAATATAACAATACCAACGAAACCCTTTTTACGTGAGACTTCGCATAACCATTTTATTTGTTTTTCCTATTTCGGCATTTTATTTAGCCAACATAATTATTTTCCCCTGTTCTGTACTGTCTAAACAAGAAAGTTTAAAATAAGAATCAGAAGAATAAACTTTATAAATTAATTCTATAACTTTTTAATTTTATAAACACTCCCCCCTTTCCCCCCTCCTTAAGTTGTAGAGAAATTCCTGTCAACAGCAATGTCTTCTTTATTTAGATTTGCAAAGGCGGGTTTTGTTCCATTTTGTCCAACATTGTTATTATTTTTTTTTTTTAAATATGTAATTGACTGTTTATTATTTCCGTCTACAAAGCTTTGTCAAGCAAACATAAAGTAAAAAAAATGTACTTTAAATGAGTTTTAAAACCTATTTGTTTGCTAAGAATATTTTAAAAAAAAATGTATATACATATATCTATATATGCAAAAATGTCTTAATTCTTTTCATTCTCTCTTTTAGAAGTTGTATTATACAATTTAACAATAGAAACCTATTATAAAAGTAGAATTGTATTCATCTTAAAAATGTTGACCATGAAATTCATTAATAATTTTAATTTAAAAACATGCAATACATATTTTTATACTTTATACATATAAAGTAATAAGGTCGGTTATTTTTCTAACCATCTACTTGGAATAGGTACTGAATACTTCATCACATAACTTAAAACAGTGCCCATTATTTTACAGTTCATTTAGCCTATTTTTGCTTCTAAATAAACAAATAGAATGATAGGGGCTCAGTTAGAGAAAAATACAGGCCTACTACCTGGAATTGAACCATCGTTCCACCAAAAAAAACAGTATTAAAAACACTTTTGCTGTAAAACAAAATGACATAAAAATATTCCTTCTTTCTTCCAAACAGTTCAGACAACCTAATCGAGTAAATTTTCTCGCAGCTTTTTGATCCATTTCCACTAGAAAGACAGTCTCTGGCTTTGTGCGATGTTGTTTGACAACGAAGATTTTATAATAATAATGTTGTGGTTCGTTTGTAATTTACAAGTCTAAAAAAGAAGAAAATGTAGATATTAGGTCAGTTTGCTGTTACAAAGATGGCATAATTATGGCACAGTATAGTTATTAGCAATTAGCAGATTTGACAACCGATGATATTTGGTTGGTCAGATGGAGAATTAAGAACCTTATTCCACTTCGAATGTCAAATCTACTCTTAATAGGGACTGAATATTTGTAATAGGTACGAATTTTAAATAGTGACATCCAAGTTTTGATAAGTTTAGTTGGTCCAATATTTGTATTTGTTTTGACAAAACATGACTTGTTCTGCAATAGTACATTACGCGTCGAGTGCGGAAAGTAGCATTTTGCATGCGAGTGTGGAGTTTGCACTCGAGCGACAGCGAGATTTTAATAATAAATACGATTGTGGATTTTAATAATAAATACAGAAAAAAAAAATACTAATAAACTTCCTGTATGTAAGTACGTTTTCTCTCTTGATTAAAATGATATTAATTTATTAGTTGAATTTTGTGCTGAATTAATTATTTCGGAAGGTGTATAATTCTCCATATTTTCTTCATACTCACTTAAATCACTCATTGTTTCTCTTAAACCTCGATATAAACAGTTACTTTAATTATCAAACAGCAAATTAACTCACTTATCGTGCGTTAAGGTGAAGGATTCCTCTTTTTCTCCGACCTAGGGCGGAAAAAAGAGGAATTCTTCTCCACACTATGAACGCGCATGCGCAATTAATACAGCTAGGAAAAGAATCACTTTCTATGCATCTAAACAGAGATATAATGTTTATATTTCGTATCAATCGTAGAATTAAACAGTTTTTGTTTTTGAAAACTGTTTGTTTAGTGAAAGAAAACCCGGCTTTACAATTGAGCTACGACGATAGGATATTTTCATTTTTTCGAAAAGATATTCATAACTTAATTTTTAGCGAAACAAATTTCTATAATATCTGTGTAATGAATCGTCAACAACCTTCGTGTACTATTCCGGGTATATACTCTTATTATACGGACTCACATTTTTCCTGATCATTGTTTTACGACAGAGGGACAGTGGTGGTACCCTTATATTTCTTATTTAGGTGGATTCTCTTAAGCAGTGTTTCCCAAAGTTTTAACATCTGTGTACCCTTTCTATAATTTTCGTAACACTAAGTACCCCTCGTTAAAAAAAAAATCCATTTCTATTTAGGTTGCCTTCAATTATTTAATTCTATTTTTTCTAATTGTGTCAATCGGGGTATTGTTCTTAAAAAAAAATGGAATAATATAAATATAAACTATGTACTTTCTTTCTATAAAACGGTTATAATTCGTTCCCGCTTATACTGGAACATTTTCAACCCTTTAGGTTTAATCCTTTTAAACACTTTCTATTTGTGAAATATTACTATTAAAAAGTAATTTGTCCAAAACTAAAACAACTAAAGCCAAGGAGTTAGGTCTAATAATGTGAGTCACTTCACTCACTGGGATTTGTCCCACGACTCTATAGTCGTCATGGAACAAATCTAACAATAAATAGGATGAATAAAAAAATAAAAATAGAATATAACAATATATATATATTTTTTTTAGTACATAAACGAGAACGAATATCCAATTTAAGAACAAAATTAACAGGGAACCAAATTATGATGACTCGTTGCCTCAACATAAACAATTTTATCCTTTTCAGGATAAAATTGACGGCACAGTCAATGCCCGGTGCAGCGCGTACCCCCACCAAACTCTTCCCGTACCCCCAGGGGTACGCGTACCACACTTTGGGAAACACTGCTCTTAAGGATTAGAAAATGCAAAAAGTTTACATAAATGGCGACGTTTCGACCTATCTGGTCATTAACAAGCCTGAAATCCATAGGGTTTTTTTTCCTCCTATGGATATAAGGTGCAATGTGCAATGTTATATGTATTATTCTATGTAATGCTTAAATGAACATGGATTTCAGGCTTAATGACTGGGTAGGTTTTTTTTTTTTTTGAATATTTTTACCTTTAAGAAGATCCACGTATATATGGACAGAGGGATGTTTTCGTCTTTCCAAAAGGGTGGTTAACACACATCATGCATTATTTCAAATATTGTTGTCTTATTTGTTTATACATTCATACCTATACAGTGGAACCTCACTAATTGGGCCCTGACACTGTCCGAATTACAGATTTGTCCGAATTTGCGAATATGCTGTAAAACAACTTTTTTTTGCAGATGAGAGGACCTGATAAAGGTTCACCTAAGCTTCTTATTTGGGTAAACCATATGTCGATGTACATCGCATCTTCTAAAGCGGTATCATTTGCCGTTCGTAACGTTTTCCGGGTTTTTTGATCCCTCTTCAGAATCTAGCTTTGACGCGTATTGCAGTTTGCTATCTCGTTTTCGTTTTAAATCACAGATAGAGAACACTGGACAGAACACTGTAGATGACCCCACATCATACTTTTTTTGCAAGGGATGCCCCACTTTCACCTTTCGAAATTTTTTCTAGAATTTCTAGTTATTAAATTTTTCAGTAGGCATTTCGAATTTTAGAGGTCCAAATTATCGAGGTTCTACTGTATAAATATACATATATATAAAGTCCTGACAAAATTTGTTCTTTGAGACTAATTCACACAATTCTTGGTTTTCTTCAATTATTATTATAATGTATGTATTTAAAAATCAACTTGTTTATTTGCTCTGGTTATAAAAAGTAAGTAACACAACTATATTTAGTCATTTATAGTGTTGATTGTGGTTGAAAATGAAATATTTAAAATAATCGGAGTACTTGTCTTGCTCGTTGAGAAGCATTTATTCAGGTTTTATAAATATTCGTTCATGTATAATTTCATCTCAACCACTTCCAGTGTAATTCAGGAAAATAACAAATTAAAAGTAAATAAATATAAATAACCAAATATTATATCCAAGTAAAATCAGTGTATAATATTGCAATGTTATAATTAATAAGAGTTGCTTAAAAAATTAAGGTATCTGTTGCATTTCGACGATCTTTGCTTGCTTCCATGAATCTGATCCAGGTATATGACCTCTGAAACAAACATTATATGTTATAGTTTATGAATTAAATTAATTTACCGTAATATTATTACATTGAGTTTTAATAATACTTAATCTGTTTAAATAAACATTTTATAATATATATTCTTCTTTTACGCCCTAATAGAAACACCATTATAGCTTACAGGATTAAGTTTGAAATATGTTTCTCCCCTCCAGGATTCGAACCATCGACAGATGTGTCGGTGTTTTGACCTTGTTTAAGGCGAGTTCGAATACACTTACCACTTCTCGGCTCTTCATCAATGCCCTTGAAAACTTATTTATATCCTATATTTTTATCAAATTAGATGTCCAGTACTGTTTAATTAAACAGCTTCGTGGTCTACGTAGGAGTTACGTATAATATATTGATACGTCATAGAGATTTGCATCAGAGGTTGTTAATGTTGCACTTGCAGTTGTAAATTGTTTACGCCTTAACATATTTGACATGTTAAATCTGTGTATTTGTAATACGTTTGCTGTTAAATCATTACTACTTATCATCATACTTATGTAAATTGTTGTTGTTGGTTTAATCATTTACCTAGCATTATAATACATATACAGTCTACTCCCGGTAATTAAAACTCTCGATAAATTGAAACTCCCGGTAATTTGAAGAAATACTCTAGTCCCTTGAGATTCTCTCGGTAAAGTGATAAAAACCTGTGTATTTAGATACACTCGGTAATTTGAAGTCGGAACGGAGATCTTTTCCTTGAAAACACGCTATAATTTGAAGGTAAGATGTGAGCCCTTCCGTTAATTCGAAGGGAAGAGGGTTGAGCGACCTTGTGCGGTTGTGATGTGAAAAGAAAAGGACACAGCATTTTGGTTTTCATGGACAAAAGTACAGTCTATACCAACCCTCCCCCTCTCACCAAAGTTAAAGTGCTCTTTTTTCCACCAAACACAACCTCGAAGTTACAGCCATTAGATCAGGGAATCATCCAAAATTTCAAGACCATACCGGAATGAAGTTGTGTCCTTGGTATTAGAGAGCATAGACAATGGGGAGCAGCGGCCGAGCATCACTATTTTAACAGCCATGACCATGATTGCTAAGGCATCTAACCAAATCAAGATTTCCCAATTAAGGGATGAAATATCACCATATATTTTATTGTACTGTACATATGTTGTATATGTATGTTAGTACAGTATAATGTACGTTTTCTCAACTCTCGTTAATTTTATATTTTCCCTTGTCTCCTCTCGATAAATAAAACACCCGGTAATTAAAAACTCTCGTTAATTTGAATTTTTCTTGAGGCCCCAAGATTTCAATTTATCGGGAGTAGACTTATATATCACCAATTGTATTTTATAACTAAATATTATTTTATGCATATTTCTGCCACGGATAAGTCATCATAATACTATAGATTTTCCGACGCGACATTTATCTTTCCTAAGTCCACTTTTGAAAGTTAATGCTGATTAATAGAACAAGAATGTAATTTATATTAGTTTCTTGTGCCTTCAAATTAACATCACGATGCTTAAAATTTCCGAAGACACTTACCAATCCTGATTGCTTCATTATTGTAAATGGAGATTGGTATATCTATGATCCTGT
The DNA here is from genome assembly GCA_951217055.1 of Gerris lacustris. Classification (NCBI taxonomy): domain Eukaryota; kingdom Metazoa; phylum Arthropoda; class Insecta; order Hemiptera; family Gerridae; genus Gerris; species Gerris lacustris. The sequence continues at coordinate 48,244,265 of OX578283.1, forward strand.
AAACATATATCAGGAACTATTCATATAAGTTCCTATTGTATTGAATACCAACAATTTTTCGAGTATTTTGACTTCAATATTCTTAGACATTTGATAATTGATCAAAGAAAGCTATAATCCTATTTAATGAGATGGATTCCAAACGTAGAATATTTTTTTCTTTTCTTTTTTAAATATCAAACAAAATACTTATTCCCTCTTTTTGTATTGCGTTAGCTTTTTGGTTGGCGATAATTAGGATAGTTGATATAGGTATTAGGATAGTATGGATATAGGTATTAAATATGTAGGATAGTATAAATAGGTATTATGATTAGAATATAATAGATTAGAATAGGTTTTTTGATAACCTAATCATAACTTTTAGTTAAGAATTGACTCTTATGGAACAATGAATAGCCTTTCTCTAATTATTATTTTATGAGTCTCTTTCATATAGGCCCTGATGATGACCCTAATAAATGGTCTTTTAGGTGGAGACAGTTACTTTAAATCCTTCAAGACGATCTCTTCTAACGCTTTTATTTCTATTAAGGACAGTTAGGTTCCTGAAGTATTTTTCACATAGAGGAAAAAATAGTCTTACAAGTTTTTTTTTTAAAAGTAAAATAAAGTTATAATATATAGTGGCTTACCCGAGAGCTTGACAGGATGCCTCAGAAGACTTACAGACGTGGCACCTGCAGGAGACTGCAGACACGAATCTGTGGACTTCAGTACCAGGCTCTGCTCCTTCCTCGCAGTGTCTTAGAACTACTGTCTTAACTTCCCTCTCACCATACAAGCAGACTGGGTGATATGACCTCTTGTATGGGAATCTCCAGTCAGATATCTTTAACAAGAAGATATGTAATATGTAAACATTACTGCATTATGCGTGGACATTAGGTAATTAATAACAACTGCTGGAATATCTACAATTACGAAGCTAGAGGGAGGGTGTCCGAAATCAGATAAAGGTTGTGGTATAAAACCATCAGCGGCTCAATAATTACAATATAAAAAGAACTTTTTATATTCCACGTTTTTATATTTTATGTCATAAATCATAAATTTGAAACCCGTCAAAATGAAGATTGTAAATCTGCGGTATTTGTCAAAACAAATAAAATAACTTGCAAATTTTTCCCGAACTAACTTTTCATACAGCAAAATTTGCTGATAACGAATTAAATTCTGCTGAAAGATGGCTAAAAGTATTAAAATAATGCAATGCCATCGTTTTCTGAGCTATTCTAAAAGTTTCAAATGTCTAGCTACTAATGAAGTTAGTTAAAAATCGATTGCAAGATTTGTACTGGACAAACAAACAAACAAACAAGAGAGCAAGCTAATAAAAAGTAGTAAAAAGTAAAGTCAAAGCATAAAGTAAAGTTATTACTTTAAACTTGTAAAAAAGTTAAAAAGACTTAAACGTTTAAAAAAGTTATTACTTTAACGTTATTACTTAAAAGTAAAGTTATTACTGTAAACGTGGATTTTCATATGGAAGATTCGTCAGGTGATGATGTCGAAAGGAAAATCGTTGAATTCAGATAATGTCTTGTCTTGGAATTTCAAATAACAAAAAAAAAAACTTCTTGCATATACGAGTCTGCAAGACAGTGAAACATTTTCATGTAACTTTTTTAATGTCTTTTTTTGATAACGCTTGTGTAACACTTTTTAGTGTCGTTTTTTGGCAACGCTTTTCGAATTACTTTTTGTAAGTTTATTAGGAATTAACTCTCCTAACCAAATAAACTCCTACCTCTTCCTAACCTCCTGTTACGTGTGTAACTTTTTGGTATGGTTTTTGGTAACACTTTTCGAGTTTTTGTGCCAAAGTCAAAACATGAAAATGTCAATAAACAAACCTTTTTTTAACGTGTTTACTATAAGTTTTTTGTCCGCTTTCTACCATTAGTTGTTACCTTTAGTGCATGTGCAACGAGTTAAAATGTGAAATAGAAAAAGTCAGTGTTAGGAACTCCAATAATTAGACATTAAAAATTGTAATTATGTTAATTAAAGTGGACATATTTGTACGCATTGCATTAGTAAATAAATTTATCATAATCCGAAATCAACATTCTTTTTTAGTCTTGCGGTTATTTATTGACCTACCTAGCATAAGGTGGATTAACATGCCCTACAACCTGTATTAGTTTAGATGTAATTAAATTAGTATAACATAATATATTGCGTGACTATCACATAAAACAAGAAAAATGAAACATACATTAGATAATCAAAGCATTATCTCTTCGTATTAATTAATGTATCAGATAATTTGTACTATATATCAAGAGATATACTATGTATTTTGAAAGCAATCAGATTTTTTTATTTTTTTTTTTATAAGAACTGATTATTACTTTTATTTGAAGAAGAAAAAGGGTGGAAGGCAGACAAAAATCGACCTGCTTATTCCTCAAAATTAAACTGAAATTATTTAATATTAAATGTATTTACTTAATTGTAACCACCAGTTCTCCGATGCTTCCAATTTGAACCGTCTATTGCCCCTGTTCTAAAAATACTATTTTAAGGCTCTTTAAGACAGTCGTTGAATTCAGACTAGTTATTTGTGCAACTAGTGCGCAAAGTGGTACTTTGCTGCACTCGAGAGAAATCTTTACGCATGAGCCGCAGGCGAGGGCGGAAAGGTTTCTCGAGTGTTCATCAACATGTAAAAGGTTTTACAATATCAACTAAACCAGCTGTTCTGTTTATAGCCAGTGTTGCCTTTTTTTACCTGATTCAGCAAACCTGATCAATCGCTGTTATTATTTTTCATCATAACACTCATCACATTTGATTCTTTTTTTTAGATTGTCTATCTATACTTTTTTATATTTTAACATTTTTATATTTAATATGTAGTGTTTAAAATCATGTAGTTAGTTAAAAAATAATTATTAGTTGTCATTGTTAATATTATTATAATTTGGATTATTTAATCTTTATTTAGATTTAAGTTATTTATGTTCGTAAGTTGGATCACTGGGGTGTGGTAAAGTAAAACGAGTGCGGTAAAGTAGTAAGTGGAAGAATCTGCTGTTTTACGTACTATTCTGAGTGCGATAACAACCACTTTATCGGTCAACTGTAGGAAAAAAGTATTACCGACTCAAATCGAATTATTGTCGACTCTATGCCGATCGACACGGTCAATTTTTTGACTTGTCCAGATTACCTCAGTATGTGTGGACTAGTCGAGCGACAAATAGTGAATTTCAATACCTAGTTTTAATTTAATTTAACTTTTAAATTAGTGATTAAGAAGATACTGCAGTGGCGGCTGCTGCCATTATCATTGCAGTTGTTGGAAGCCAGCAAGATCGCCGTCGCCGCGCAATGAGGTTTTGGGTAAGGCCCAGCCTAGTCCGAAGTAGAAAAAAAGTATAATAAGTAGGAATTTATGAAGGATTTCCCACAATAAACCCCGATCACAATACGTTTGACTAACGAAATTGTTTGTTCGTTTATCATCATGATAAAATGAATCAAACTAAAAACCAATAAATGCACTCAGCAAAACAAAACTGTTCAGAATGAATATTTTATACTTACTGAAAAGTTGAATATGTTTTAACACGTCCAAACTACTGTTCCTTTGATCCGTATTGACTTGATTCGGTTTGAGTTCGACTTGGCCCGAAATGGTTCAACAAAGCCGGGCGACACTTACACACTTTTGTTCTACATTGTCGATCGGCATAGTGTGGACGCGGCTTTATAGCAACTACTGAGCACCCTTTAGCCAGATAACTACTTAGTGAGAATTCATTTGAAATGAAAAGTAAAAGTAAGTTTTTAACAAAGAATGTTTTACGCATATAGATTCTTTTGGCCAGCTCCTTTGCTTATGTGAAAGGAAAAGGGCTCCATATTGTCAAAGGTTTTATATGAAAATTCTAAGTATAACTTAAGATCAATGATCAGATTGAATAGTCAGTTCATTCACAAGTACATATTACGATGTAACTAAAGAATTTAGTCTCAATCGCATTATGCGAGAATCTGCCTTTTTGACACAATATGAAATAGTCTGCCTATTAGTGGTGGTCATAGATTTCTTGCGTCCTACTTCGAATACTTAATTGATTTCATGCTTTTATAATCAATTATTGTCAAATTTATTTAATTATGCTTCGTAGAACGAAAAATGTTTAGGTCTCCGATTTCAAAGATTCCAAGACAAAAATTCGTTTCAGACACAGGGAACATTTTTGGTTCCGTGTCTGTCCATCTATTTTTGCGAACCAACATATCTTGAAAACTACACGTCCGATGTTAATGCAATTTGGATCGTAGATCACGATTAGCCCATTGTTAGTCCCATATGAGTTTCAACCTTCTGCGCTCATTTGTTTCTCTTTCATATTCACACAAACATACATGTATATTCACCTATAGCTTCATAAGTACTTATCGGATTTGTATGAAACTTTTATAGTTTATCGAAAGTAGTGATGTAAAATGCTCGAGCACAATCTTTTGGAAAATATTCTTTCAAGGTGAGCATTTTCTCTCCGAGGAAGAAGTTTAGTTAAGAATTTGACAAACGTAATTTTTAAGTATGATTTAAGAAAGAATTCACTGTATGAATATTAAAAATAAATCCTCTTTCAAAATACACTCACTACAGGAAGAAATATTATTTAATAATTTTTATACTAATAATTATGATGTGATATTCATCAAACTGCCATAGCCAATAACAGCTGATACAATGCAGGCACGAATTCGGGGTGCGCGAACCTTATTTTGTACGTTCCTGTCACACAAGATAATGATAAAGAAAGACACAGTCAAATTCTTCTTTAAATTGTTGAGAATCCTTTTTCTTTACAACTCTATTTTCTATTCTTTGATCTCAATCAATGTTATACTCTATTCTGTTAAACTGAACAATTCAGTATTCTACTGTTAAGTTAAGTTAAACTGAATTCAACTTAACTTTAACTAAGGCTAAGATATGTATTTATGTAATGGTTAGTAGAAATGAAGTAACTTATTCTTAACTTTATTTTTTTACCACAATTTACAAGAAAACAAGAAATAAAATTAATAAGAGAAAAACAAAACATCTGAAAAAAGGAGAATAAAAGGACAAAAATCTAGATTCATTCAAATATATAAGTGCTCTGCGGGTCTAACTTACTAAACAGTTTTGTTTTTTTTACGTTTTCTTTTAAACAACTGCAAAATTAAACAAAAAAACAAGTTCCATTTTATATTATACAGGGAAAGTTTGGTTGAAGATGTAACAAACGAAGAGGGCAGATTCTACCCATCATTTTCAACAAAAAACAATTCGTCAATTCTCAATAGTTTCGCCACTATAATTTTTTTTTTATTTCCAAGGTACGACCATTTTACCCTAAAAAATAGATTGCTGCTCCTAAAATAATGATGATGGAGCTGAAATAGAGGTACCATTGAAAAGAAGAGGAAATTTCAGTTTAGAAAAAGTCTATTTTAAATGCCCGAAAGGGGCAAAACATATGGCTAAAATTACTTTTCAGATGGATAATGTCAACACCTTACTACATTACACAGATCCGTGAAAGAGAAAGAAAAACATTATGTTAGTAAACTAATACTTGTCAAATGTTAAAAAAAGAAAACTTTGTGTGGTATATTTAAATTGAAACCTTTCTTCTTACCAAGGCTAGAAATCCCTGATTATAGATTCAATCTTTTTCTTTTTTTGTATATATAAAATTAAAAAGTTTTTGTTATAAGAAGAAGTTTTCTAGATTTTTGTAACAAAAAAGAAGTAAAGGAAGTATTCAAATTTGCTATGTAATAGAATCAAACCAAATTATACGTAAGTAGTATCCCAAGTGTTAGTCTTAAAAATTCTTTTCTTTGCCGCAAATACAATTTTTTTTTATTCTAATTGCTAGTGAAGGAGAGGTTTCTTGATTTTTTTCCCTCCCTACGACTTTGTAATTTTAAAACTTGGTTAAAATAAATATTTTAACATTTTTTTTTGCTTCTGAGCTTACCAAAGGTGTAACGGAAGCATTTTGACCATTCCTTCAAATTTAAAAATTACTAAAAAGCAATTATTGTTCGTCGTCGGCGTCGGGGAACATTGTTATTCTCGTGTCATCGCTCAACATATTTGCAAATCTTAATAACTACTCGTCTATTTTTAATGAAATTTCGATGACTGGTCGCAATCACCATGTTCAACAATTCTCCCATTCGTATTTCTTAAGTGTATACACTTTTATTAACACCTTTATCTTTAAAAGTACTCCGATTTTGAAGAAATTTGGTTTAGCCCACAAAAGGTTCCATGTTTCATGTAATTATTTGGGAATCGAAACAGGTCCTGACAAACACACTTTCAATTTCCATAGTGTGAGCACATTATTGTAATTACTTGGGAATCAAAACAGGTCCTGCAAACACACTTTCAATTCCCAGTGTGAGCACATTATTATTTTACACATTATTTTGTAGTCATTTTATAATTCGTCCAATAATAGTACGCATGGAATTTTTTGCCAATTAATTAGTATGGTAATTGGCAAAAAATATATGTAATATGCATTTTTTATATAACTTATTTTTTACTTAATGGAATTATAAATAACTCACACAAAATTAATTAAATAACACATAAAACTGGCTATCAATAAAATAACCCTCGAATTTTCTACATCTAACTCTTAATGGCAGACATAAAGACTATAAGTTTTTATGTGATTGACTTGAAGGGAATATTTAGTACTATAGTAGTTTTTGGATAACTTTTTTGGAAATTACTTTGCCAGAAATAAGTTTTCCATTTATTTTTATCGCTTAGGATTTATATCGCTAATCCTAAGCGATAAAAAGCGTTATAAAAAAGCATATAAAACAGCTTCTAAAAGAGCAGTGTGGTATTAACCTGATACATTGTATTAAAAAATAAATAAAATTTTAACGCTATAAATGATGAAAACGTTTCTATTAACTATTTTAACCCGTAATGTTTTTCTCGATGTGATCATAAATGCAAAGCTTTAAATGTTTCAAGTCAAAAAATCATAAATGTTTACTTCTCTTGGATTCAAATTGGATTCGAAGATTCATCAGCTAATGAGTTTATGGTCAATGTATAATGAATATCTTAAATATATATAAAATTGGAGTGGTTTCTGTACATTTATCCGGTTGATCTCAAATTTTATATTTCCACTAAATTAATAGTCCGGATAACGAATTTAAGTTTAGAAAATTGTACGTCTGTTTGTCTGTGCGTCAATCACGTACAAACGGCTGAACAGATTTTATTCGTTTTTAGGTACAGTGTTTAGCTCAATTCTGTGGGTGATATGGGCTATAAAACTTTTTAGTAGCTCCATATGGGGCGGAGAACGGGGCTTCTCAATACATATAAAAATTCTAATTGTTTTCTATGTATAAAGAAGTGTATAACCCAGAATTGAGCTTATCATTGTACCCAAAAACTGTTCAGCCGTTGTGACGTGATTGACGCACAGAAAAACAGACATAAAATTTTCTATAATTATATTCGTTATTAGGACAACTTATTCAGTGGAAATACAAAATTTAAGTCCAATCGAAAGATTAAGCTAACATAAAATTAATTATTATCCTAGATAATAAAACTCCGTTGCACGCAGGTATCCAGCTAGTATTAAATAAAATGTTATCCGAATTATTCAATTATGTAAAAATTATTTTTAACTTTAGTCAAAAAATATCCAGAAATGAATGATTTTATTTAAATAACTATTAATTAATTTGAAGGTTAAAAAGAACAAGAAAAATTAGCACACCATATGAAGATGACAAAATTAACTCTTATCATTTAGTTATGGAACTGAGCAGTAGAAAGCAGTAAAAAGTCAGTAGGAGTAGCATTGTTAATTCTTGTTTTGAACAGGATTTTACTGCTCTTTTATCCACCTATTTAATGTGAAGCGTTCCAGCAGTTTTTTACTCACAGAAGCGATAATAAAACTTCCTGTGGAGTGCATGCCTCACAAAACTCGACTGCATTAATCTTTCTAAAACAAGAAGGTGGGGGAGGGGGATTAAGAAAACAGTGGTCCTGTTTTGTTTCATTAATTTCTTTCCTGTGAAAACTCACCTTAACTGAGTTTTATTACTCTTTATAATAACCTTGAACTCATAATACCACAGATTAGACGGATTGTTCAAATTGCGTCCAGCACACAGGCGAATCATAGCATTTTTGACAACCGTATAGGTTTTGGAAATTTTACACTAAATATTTTTAAGATGGTGGCCAATATGGTGGACGACAATAAATTTTTAGTTAGCATAACATGTTATATATCGATTTATATGTCTTGAATTGTAGAAAAGAGTTTTAACTATTCAACTTTCACACTTATGCATGTATACTTACTTATAAAGTACAAATTAAAGAGATGGTAGAATGTGCAATTTACAGGCAATAACATAGGTTCCTTGCCATAAGGAAACACTCATGTACTTAAGTAAAATCTTCGTACACATGTAATTTTACGGAGTTGTGGATTTTATTGAAATAAATTTCACTTTTACATTTATAAAAATATCGGATACGTCTCGGGACTTTTCCTTGCCAGATAATTCCAAAACGGCTGCAGATATTATGTTGAAATATGTAGGGCTTATTTATTTTATAGAAAGGTATAATTGGTGCGAATTTCATGCTCAATCGGTAAAATTTTCTGAGCTTTATTCAATATGTGTTATGTTCGCCCGTAATACATTAAGAATACGTCTACAAGAATAGCTATTAATTAAGAGAACACAGATTAAATCATTTGTATTGATAGAACATTGTAAAACATAGAGAGATAATAAACAACTCAACTAATATTATTGTGTGACAGGTTATCCATGACAACACAACATCCCCCTTTCTTTAAGGTTGATACCTAACGGGACGTCTTGATAAATTAGACCACTCCATTCTCCAATTAAAAATAAAAAAAAAATAAAAAACTAAACAAAGAAAAAACGCGATAAAGAGAAGGGCTTGTTGTGAACTGAACAGCGAGTGTGTGAACACTGAGCTCGCCTCGCCTCGCCTTGCGTTGCAACCCTTCTCATGCCAGGAAACCGCTCCAGACACGAGCGCCACGAGTGACGGGGCGAATGGCGAGTGAGTTGTTTATACATTCGCCTCGCGGCTCGCCTTGGCACTCGTGCAAATGCGTAGATGCAACTTTATAGTTATAATTGGATAATTTTTAAAATGTTTGCTGACTCAGCAAAATGGGTAAATGGTATCAAAAATTTATGATTTTTCGGGCAGCATAACTACATATATAAGAACTGATTTTTTTTACCGTGGTTTCTCTTGCTTAAAAACCACTGAAATCGTCTTGAAAACACCCAAAAGGGATAATTCCTCTTAAATCTGGGTTTAGGATTTTTTGGGTAAACAACACTTTTTATATAGGTAAAGAAAAGTAAACATAAACAATTTTCAAGGTAGTGTGATTAAAATTTTTGGAAGGAGCTAAAAATGCAATACTTTCTTAAAAACACCTGTTTGGAAGGTTAGATAAAAATTGTAATCATACACCGCATGTATTGGACGGGTTTTATTTTTAAGAAAATAATATTTCTAGAAAATACTTTTGTGATCTGTCTATCCCGTCACTTCTTAGTAGTCCTAAAGATAATTTCTTGGTTTCGAAATTACTTAATTTTTTCTCTTAATATCGTTTTATGTTTTCTGCAAATTATGTGAAAAAAACATATTCTTGTATTCATGTCAAATCTAAACCGTACTGTGATATATCGTTTAGTTCCTTTTAAGATGAATTAAAATTATTATAACTTCATTTTAACCTTAATATGAATTATTATTAAGTTTAAGTAAAGCACTGTAGATAATATGGAATAATTGTTGTCACCTGTAGCTTGAGGGTTAAAACTAAGTTCTTTGTTCGTCTCGTTCAACTAAGATTGTATTCCTGGTATTTTTCCTTTGAACTCATCAACCTCTTTTCCTCTAGAATACCACCTTTCAAGATGAAAATTAATGATGCGAATGTGGTGTAGTAATAAACAATTTCATTGTGACAAAGACTTGAGAAATGTTAGCTGAATTATTCAAGTAGAAATTTTATGTTTTCGTGTTTTCACTTCTAAAAGGTTAACTAAAGAACGCTTCAGCTGCAACAGCCTTTTTTAGGTTAATTAAAAGTAAATAAAGTCATTAACAGGTGTTTATTGAAAAGAAAGTCATTATCAGGATTTTATTGAAAATAAAGCCATTAACAGGATTTTATTAAAAAGAAAGTCATTAACAGGATTTTATTGAAAAGAAAGTCATTAACAAGTTTTTATTGAAAAGAGAGTCATTTACAGGTTTTCAATTGCCAACTTATGATAATTGATAACGCCGGGGCCAGGGCATGCCCGAAATGGCTCGTTCGAAGAATTGAACAAACCCCACACTCAATTCAATGGTTCGATTCAACCATTGAATTGACCGTGTATGGCTAGCTAAAATCGTGACGTTATTCATATATACTAATTGTAATTGCAAATAATAATTGTATAATATTTGTTATTACTTTGAAATTTATTGATGATTACTGATTCAGATTAACTCTAAAAAAAAAAGGCTGGCAACTTTATAGGCAATGCTTTTTATTTTAATCTTCGATAAATCAATAGCAAGATTAAACATAGAAAAATAATAATTTTTGTAATTACCTCGTTTGAGTCACACCTTCCATAGCATGAAGTGACAGTTACCCTATCCCAACAGACTTTGCCTTGTGAGTCTGTCTGAGTGACTTGATACGAGTAATCCTGTTGTCTGCAGCCCAGTGTGTCTGCTACTTGGTTTAACTCCTGATAGTTGGTCATCTGAGACAAGTAACTTGCCTGACACACTGCCAACCCCAGAGCACTCCACCACACCAATATCCTGCAAAAAACCAACATTCAATTAGTTGAGCCAAGGCAGAAACGGATGATTGAAGAAGAACTTAGGCGTAAGAGGAAAAGTGGCAAGAAAAAATGCCGATTAGTTAGGAACGAAAAAAGTGGCGTGGATTCGTAAAAGCCTTATGCTACGGCCTGGAGTAACAGAAAATTATTAAGTCAAGTTCGTGAAAATCTGTCAAAAGATTTTAATTTTACGTTAAGGGAAGTGTTACCTGAGTTAGGTTGAACAATATAAGGTTACACAAACAATTGAGGACGAAACACCCCAAGCCCCAAAATAAATTTCTCTTAGATATACTAAATTTTTCTGAGGAAAGCGACCAAATTACCCTTCCCAGAGAACTAGAGAGTTTAATTAACAGCCGGAAATAGTCAGTTTTTAAAAACCAGAAATGATTCACTGAACATGTGGTGTGGGGTGTGGGTGGCAGAAGGATGAGTCCCTAAGAAATTAATGGATGGGACACCTGAAGATGGGGGAAGAAGACTAATAAGTGATTAGAAGAGGTTCAGGACGATTTGATAAGTATTGGTAGAAGATCACAGAGAAGACGTGCAAAGGATAGGAAGAACAGCGAGGAGTTGTTATGGTATGGAGACCAGAGTCTTACAAGAGCTGTAGTACTGTATGAGAAAAAGAAAACAGTAACTTAAAGGTATTAAAGAGAGCCGGCGTTACGTACTTACCACGTCTGCTCGGCCATCAATGAATCAAGAGCAACACGAGGTCGTGGGTTCGATCTCCCGCCATGATGCTCTGATTTATATGGCTCACTAATGACCACACCATACTCGTTTCGGCGGTACAATGTATATAGAGATGTGGGAAGTGGCTGGAACTCTCTACCACGGGGTGAGTAAAATGGGCCTAAATGAGGGCCTAATTGCTATATTCGAACAATTGGTTCATCTTACTTGTCTAGTACTAGTATACCTTTTGCAATATTTTAGTATTTGGATCAGCAGGTATCTTGTAAGAACAGAGTGAGCTTTCTTTAAATGTAATGAGTTAGTATAGGATTAAACGAGGTTAAATTTACTTAAGTAAAGAATGTAGAAGACGAACACATACGGAAACACACTTAAATTACTTTTTTGTTAGGAACTATTTCATTATCAATGAATCTCATTTTTTCCCCTCCATCTTACATTTGAAATAAAGATATGGCCTCTGTTGTGTGATGAAAGAATCGGGAAAACTTCGGAAATATTACTAACACAATTGATTGCAATATGTTAAAATGTGATTTAAAAATGAAATACAGGAAAATTTAGAGTTTGACCATTAAGGTCCTAGGAAAAATTGTTGATAGAGAAATTATGATGCGTTATGATGTTCTTATTATCTTCGTCATAGCCAAAATGTTTTTGTATGTATGCTACATATCTGTTAATAACACCGTGGAAAACATCATTCATTTTGTTGTCATACGAGTCGGTGCAGGAGAAATCCCCCATCAATGACATATCTCACGTTCTCTGAATTAATATGAACATTCACAGGTTGAAAACATTGATATAGTGCAGATTTTTGTGTTTTACCCATACCACAATTGTCGAAGAATCGGAGCACTTTATTATATAAACGTTTCGTTGTACGTAAAAAATGAAAATAATGTTTCATGTGGGAAATTTTATAATCTCTAATTTTGGTAATATCCTTAATTTGTCTCCGAGACGGATGCCCGATTTGTTTTCCGACGGATTCTAGATATTCTTCGCCCTATATTCTGTAAACCGTCCGTTGTACGTAAAAAATGAATGAGGCTTTTATGTGGGAAATTTGTTATCTTTAATTTTTATAAACCACTTCGATTGGTGTCCGAGTCATATAGGAAGCGAGCTATTCGGAAATAACTGAATTTGTGGACCTTTGCCCTTGAATATCTATTAACGCGACCATCTCGTTGCCGATTTTGAATTTGATTTTAACGTCAAAATAAAGCGATCAAAAAAAATTCAGCTTCGAATTTTTTGAAACAGAAAACCTAAAATGACTGGACTATTAGTAATGAAATGGATTTTGTATACCAACATTAATTTTGATTCAACGTACAGATAATTATAACTATAAAATAATATTTTATACTAAAATATCTTCCAGTAAAGTGGCTAAATACCTTAATCTTGTAATTTATATCCCAAACAAATTCCTAACCGTGAAAAAAGGGCGAAAAAGTTACTGTATCCACCTATAATTTCAGCGTTGAAGCAGTTTTTTACTTATAGAAGCGGTAAAAAACTTCCTGTGGAGCCTACGCCTTACAAAACTCGACTGCATTAATCTTTCAGACACAAGAAGGCAAACTGTCCTTCTATAAAAAAAAATTATGAAAACAGTGTCCCTGTTTTGTTTCAGTAATTTATTTCCAGGGAAAACCTGAGCCTCTTAACTGAGTTTTACTTCTCATTTTATACTTAACCTAAACCCAGAATACCACAGATTAAACAAATATAATTTTATTTTATGAAAAAAATAGCGACAATTTCTGTTTCACTTTTTGGAGGTTTGTTTAGAGATAAGAATTATCATAATAAAATTATTATATTAAAAAAAAAAAAATTCAACCTGGAAAAATATTTGAATTTTCCCGTCAGTTAAACAGCTTTAGGTACATCTATGCCAAATTGTAAGGTTCTCGCTGTTCTAAAAGTGAATTATAATTTTGATCATAAGTCAGTCAGTCAGTAACTTTAATGCAAATGTTGAAACACTCCCCTTTTACAAAGGTTTAATATTAAGGGCTCAATTGTTTATAACGTCTTAAGCTTAATCTATGATTCAAATTTTAAAAGCCCATCTTAAGAGGAAGAAGAGATAAGAGGGTGAGAAAAATAGAGTGAATTGTTGCAAGTAAACATACATTGCATGCGCTTGCTAGAGCTTGATCCGGTGCACTGTCGGGCTCGGCTTAAATGCATGTTTTTGTTTTTACTGTATTAAGCTTGCAATTTTTACCCGAACGAAGTGCAGATAATATCAATAAATACTGGAGGCGGGACAAGTAAAAACAAATACGTGTGGTGTCGCGGGACACCCGGTAGGAACAAAGTTTCTTACGCTTTTCATTGAATATAAATTATAAAATCACACTGCTACGTTTTACGATACTAACTACTTATACATGGCGGATTTAGAAAAGAGACAAAATTAAAAGTAACTAACTACTTGTACTTAGCAAAGGCAAAATTGAAAGAAAAGCATTTATTTAACATTGAAGCGAGCGTCTTGCAATAAATAATGTATTTTATATTGAGAAAAAAGTTTATCATGATGAGTTTATAGTTAGAGCAGATGCTTGTAGTGACGGAACACGACTGTTCCCTCAGACTCCGCCGGCATATTTATTACTCCATTTAAAATATTATAAAATATAACTTTAATACACAATAATTTCTGCTTGTATCAGGTTGAAATTTTACATGACTGTTTCAATTGTACTTTGGACGATCTGTATGAATTTTTATTAAAATAACTCAGTCATCTTTTACTCAAGTTATCGTCATCGGTAGATTTTGTGACGGTGATTCTGGGACGGTGATTTTGTGACGGTTGTTTTTTTCGGATTCACTCCCGGGCTTCAGAACGTGCCATAAGGAACTTCGTTCCAAAAAATGCTAATATAGAATATTGCTGTATTGAGTGCTCGTAAATGTTTTTTTTTTATACCGTGTGATCTCAAGAAATTATGCCACGAATTTATGATATTTAATAATGTAATTGAACCACTACTTATTAATAATGTAAACAAGCTGAAGGATTCGTGCACCAAATCCTAGTACTCTTTGTATTCGATCGTAAATTCATGAATGGATAAATAGGGATCAAAGAGATTGGTGAGCCATTATCAACAAGTAATATTTAGTCATGCATAGGCGGATTAAAGCTTAGGTTTAGTCCTTAAAGTATAACTATACCTTATACTCTATGTAAAACCACATTGCTGTTTGGAAAGAGACTGTTAACGAGCCGTTGTTGTTAAAATTTTATTGCTTTCAGTCATTTTTATCAAAGGATGAAAAACTCAATTACTTGCGTTAGCAAATTTCGAAGTAAATTGAAAATATAAAATGTATTACATGTAAAATTTATTGATGCTAATTTTACTGTATGATATCATTTATATTATGTATAAATTTAAATTTGCCGGACATTTTGCGAAAGACGTTTGATCGTGTATGGGGGCCTTAAGAAACCCTTATGCTTTTGGTAGTTCGTCCGTCAGTCCGTATCATTTTGGATCATATATCTCCGACCTATTGTAGTTAGAGATTTGAAACTTGGTATAAAAGTAAAACTTGTTTACCCAAAAACAGGAAAAATGAAGCGAACTTTCTCAACACAACTCGAAATTTCTTCACGATATTTTTCATATTAAAGGTATGGAGGAGTAGATCAGAAATGTATATCGCGTTTCCAAAATGGAGGCCTTTTTACCCCCAAAAGAACCAAATAAGTGCCTACCTAAAATTCTAAAGGATAATATGCACACCTTGCTCCATAAAAAGTGGATTTTTTAGTAAAAAAAATAAAAACAAAAAAAAGGGGGAAAAATATAGGAAATATAAATTGATATGACCGAAGAAACTATTTTAGTAGCTTGCTAGTAAAAAGTACTGGCGGTTATTTTTTTTTTTTTTTTTTATTATATACTAAGGATAGTTTGAATTCTCGACAACAGTATTAGGATTTTCAGGACGAAGAATATTTGACACATCTGTCAAGGCGATCATTAGTGAGGAACATGTCTCACTTTCAGTCAATCAAACGCAGGTTACTCTGCTTTACAAATATGATGCGTACGTTCATGGTTCTTGAGAAATATATTTATATATATATATATATATATATATATATATACGAGTACATTTCCTTACAAATTGATGTAAATATTATATAGAGTATATACTAATTTTTTTGAACGCATTAATTGGTCGTCAGTTTAGCAATAAAGTGTTGGAACTTGTTAGTGGTTTTACAATAAACTGATAAAATTTAATTCTTAGAAGACTTTATTTATTATGTGTAATTACATTTAAAACCACTTCTCATAATATACGAAGGGAACTAAGCTATATTTTATAATTTTTATTTTACAAATCCTTTTTCTCTCTTTATTTTTAATCCTGACCTAATTGTGAAATATTATATTAACTCAAAAATATTTTGTCTCAGAAATTCTAAGAATTGTTTGTTTTTATAATTTAGGGGGTTTGTAGGGTGTGGGTATAAAGTAAAGATTTGTTTAATGAATTAAATTTAACTATTTTTGTTCTTAAAAAAAAAAACTTGTTTTAACTTATTTTTTACTATGTACTGTGATTAATGTTATGGGAGGGAGTTATGAAGTTTTTAATTTATTTATTTTTATGAAAATCTCACTAATCTTAAAATCTTATTTGTCGAGCGTCCCTATAATAAACTTTGCTAACCTATTTCATATTTAGGCCAAAATATATCTGTTATTATTAAAAATTATTTTTTAAATTTTAAAACAGTGTGACATATATTAGTAGACTTAGTATTCTGTTGAGCAAAAGCTATTTTTTCTTTGGAAAATTAATTGTTAATAATGAGAAGCAGTGTATATATTTGACAATAAAAAGTTTATACAAAAAAAACGGATATTGAATTGATTTAGTATTGGTAAAATTGTCAGTCTCTATTTAGATAAGTTTTTATAATTATTTAAAGATCTACGAATCAAAACAAACATTTAGTTTAGTTGGAAATAATGTAGTTGCCTTTTGCGTTGGCATATAATATATTATAGTCATTGAGAATTCTAGAGAATCTTTATTAGATTATAGTTGTTTTAATTTTGAATTCAAAGAGAAAGTCAGGTATCTTCTATCTAATATCATCTACCAAAACCCAGACCTGGTATTTTAGTTCAAGTTTTCTTTCTTTATTTTTCGAATCTTTTAAGTAAGCGTTACCTACATTATTTATGTTTCAACTGATATCTTTGGGTCCACTTTTCTTTATAATACACTAGCTGACTTTGCACCGACTAGCCTAATAAACATTAATAATTAATAACACAATAAATGTATAGCTGCTATCTTTGAAAAACCTTATAAATAGTTAATTTAGTTAAATAATGTTGCCTTAGATAAAAAATGTATACTATAATTTGCAATATATACTTGTAGAATATACAATATTGGCGTAAGAGACATACAGTTAAACAAACATTCATTTTTATTTATATAGATATAGATTATAGAAATATTTTTCCTGTATTTTTCATTTTACCACCCCTCCTAAATGAAAATATGACAATAATGTAAATAACAACAATTACTGAACTCTTAAAGAGCTTTTCAACGATATGCATCATTAAAGGTTTTCATCACTTTGACATTTGTACCCCGTACCCCTGTGCACCAAAATTTAAATATAGTTTTACTAACTCCGAAACCTTTCCGAGTATGCATCCAACCATTCCTGTACTCTTAAAGAGCTACTTTATCCTCATTTTACCGCCTAGGCAGTAAAATCACATTTCTCTGCCCGAAATGAATTCAATAAGGCCTCATTTTGCTGCCGCAAGTCGATAAAAAAATGTTCAATACAGCTTAGGAGTAATGAAGAGATTTTTTAAGTCCACTTAATGATAAAATGGATTTTAGCAATGTTTTTTAGGCTTTAAAGTTACTATTTCACAGACTACCACGGAAAAAATATATTTATTGCTCATAGAAGTTAATTTAGCGTTCGTAGCTTTAATTTGTATTATTAATTTCTGGTAGTTTTTGAACCGCTACTATCGGCAGGTAAGAGTTGAACTCTGTTCTTTTCAACTCCCTCTTGCCAAAACAAAATTAATATTACGGTGCAAAACCACTAACTTAGACTAAAAGAGGACACGAAAACGTTAATAAAAAATAGAAAAATAGACTAGCAGGACTTCAGTAAACAAAAGTCAAATTATCCAGTCAAAGTAATTGGAATTGAGTGTTTTCAATCCTACTCCCGAAACAACAAAGTTTTATTAAATTTATTTAAGCCGGACCCTTGTAATCGATCTTTTTTTTATTAAAAATCCTTGTATGTGTAGTCGATACTACGTATGATTTTTTTTCTCTTAATGCTCTGACAACTCGGTTAAAAATAGTCCTCCATTTATCATGGAATTTTAAAGACTTTTTGAAGTTTCAAAATGTAATTTATTTGCTTCAAATAGATCTTCCCTCGTTTCAACTTGAGCTCTTAGGAGTTTAAGCTAATATAAATATATGAAACAATTTATCTAACTTGAAAATGGTTATGATATTCAATGATTCCTCTCTGTTTGATATATATATATATATATATATATATATATATATATATATATATATATATATATATATATATATATATATATATATAAATTTGATATCTTAAATAGGAACATCCATTTTTTCCAATATTTCCCATTTATTTTTAATAAATAATCTTTTGACCTCGAATATACGATTCTGCTGACCTGCGGCATAATTTCTATACAAAATCGGTCCGAGACAACTCAGACAAACTTTCTCATATACGAGTTCAGAATTACTTGGCCCAGTGTTATCCATTTATTAGTTTTCGTTGGTACATTTAATGATTATTGAACATTTTATTAAAATGTATCATAAAAATAACAGCGCCCACAAATTTGGAGCTATAGTTCATTTCTCGATTTCGCCTCAGGGTATCATTTTTCTGAACATGTATGCCAAATTTCGTCAAAATCGGCCCAGTAGCTTAGGCTCCACGATTCTACACAGGCTAGTGACAACGTGACATTTTTTTAAAACCAATTTTTTGGACTTAAGGACCTCAAAACGTGTAAATCCATAAAAATCTCAAAATCGAATTTTTGTGTCATCACAATATTTACTCTTTATATGAGAAAGTAAAAAATGGGGGTTCCGTTTAAGATTTTTAAAGTTGCAAACTAGAGTAGTTAACTAGGTATAAAAATCTTGTGGTTATTTATTTATTTATTTTTTCCGGAATATTCAGCATCCAGATTTATTTGGCTTAAAGGGGAGCCAGAGACCAGAATAGCACAATGATTTTTATCAAATCAATTAGATTAGTAATGTGGGCGATCCCCCAGTTTTGAAATAACATAATGTTGAATCTAGATCTAGATGTTTAATCGAAAATCAAGAGATTCTATTAAGTCGATATCAGAAAGCGGTGGTTTTGACCACTTCCTAGGAAAGTTCGGACAATACCTGATGGATTAGTAAAGTTTTCTTTGATCCTAGCTAAGAAGCTAACCATGCGAATCAAGGGTTTTTACTTTCTGGAAAGGGTAAACCCAAGTTCTATATGTTAAAGTTTTCGTTTTCTTTATCGATTTTAATGGTTTCTTTTACTCTTTTATTGTGATCCCTGAAACTTACATGTTTTCTAATTTGTTAAGATGTATAGTTTTCTTAGAGAGTTTTACCAGACTCGATGTCTTATAACACCCGGTAATGTTTTACTGCTATGTATTTACTGCAATATGTATTTTACTGCTCTGTCTTTTCTTAAAAGGGAGTTGGTATGAGTAACGTGTTTCTTGTTTGTCAGGTCAACTTTTCCGTATTGGGTCTTTTTGAATTTGCACGTCTTGATTGAGTATTGAGTTCATAATAGAATATTTCTACAACTGTCAGTAAAACTTCGTAGACTTCTTTTCGTTTCCTTAGTAGATTTCTGTAGTTATGTTAAGTGTATAAAGGGGACTCCCGAAGTATTCTTTAGACTTTGTCCGAGCTAACTTTGATGTGAGGGAGAAAAAGCTTACAATAACGTTTTTCCATTATAAATAGTTATTTTCTTTTTATCTTTTGATTTCTTTCTTATTGCTGGTTCTTGAAGTAAGAAAATCTTAACTATTTACTATTTTGTTTGAATTCTACTAAAGAAATAAATAATATATTTTATCTACGATTGATAAGAAATATAAATATTTTATCTCTGTTAAGATGCGTAGAAAGTGATTCTTTTCGTAGTTATATTCATTGCGCAAACGCGTTCATAATTCTTCTTTTTTTCGCCCTAGTGCGGTAAAAATGAAGAATTCTTTACCTTAACGCACGATTTGTTTACATTTAACAAAACTAATTTGGTGTTTGTTTAATTAAAGTAACTGTTTATATCGAGTTTTTAGTAAAAAACAATGAGTGATTTAAGTGATTATGACGAAAATGAGGAGAATAATACTCCTCCCGAAATAATTAATTCTGCACAAAATACAACTAATGAATTAATGTCATCTTTATCAAAAGAGAAATGTGAACTTACATACAAGAAGTTTAATAATTTTTTTTTTTTTTTGTATGTATTATTAAAATCCAACAATCGTAGACGGTACGCAACTCGTGCGAAAACTGCATTTTGCTTTGCTCGTGTGGTTTTACTACCGTCGCTTAAAATTAGGCTCGTTTTAAATTCGCTTTACACTGATTCCAAGGTACGAGCTACTTAAAAGAACTGGCCACACTGCTCCTACAGAGGGGGCATTAGTCAAAAGTTTTGGTTACATTTAAGCGTTGGTCAAAAAAGAACGATGATTGAGAATTGGCAATTGGCGTTCAAAAAACTGAAGGTGTTCGCACTAGAACCACAATCCAAAAGCCAACAGATCAGGTTAGATATGGGAGCGTCTAGGTCTAGATCACTTCCTAGACAAGTAAGATAAAATCTATATATTCAAATCACATCGATTATTATAGTTTTAGCCTTTATTGTTTAGTCATAGGCGGCAAATATGGTGGGCGACTAAAAAAAAGTTTTTAGTCACCATGACATGTTATACATCATATACATGTTATACCACAATTTAAAGGCCTTGAAGTGTAGAAAAATAATATGCAATTATTAAAATTTCACACTTAATATTTCCAAGATGGCGGCCAATATGGTTGGTAACTAAAAAAAAGTTTTTAGTCACCAGAACATGTTATATATCAATTTAAAGGTCGTGAAGTGTAGAAAAAGAATATGCAACTATTAATAACTAAATTTCACATTTAATAATTTTAACTTAATCGTACAGAAACCGGCGATTTTCACGTACGTGAAGCACGCCTTACTTGTTTCTTTTTAATATTATGGTTGATCCGCGCGTTCAGAAATAACAATAAAAAAATAAAAAGTAATACATAGCAATTAATATCACCAATTTAGTTTAAATTTTATCATCGACAATATTATGAAACTTCGAAAATTTATTCAAATATAATCTTAAAGCTTTACTTCTTTCAGCGTCATTTCTGTTAACTTCGGTTTCGTTTTTACAAGCTTTTATTTAACTTGTAATGTTTTTATGTATGTATGTATGTATATTCGGGTCAAATCTTGCAACTGAATTTTAAAGCAGTTATCCTCAACTGATTGAATTGAAATCCTGCATATACGTTGTTTGGATGACAATGCATAGTTAGCTAAGTGATGTCATTCTAAATCCAATATGGCGGGCAGCACAAGATGGCGGACTAGTTATGTTTTTAGCACGCCCATGATATGGGAAAGGGTTTTGTGAGAAGAATACGAATAAAAGCTTGCATTTAAAAATATTTTTTAAAATCAACTTATTTCCATTAGGTATATTTAAGAGAAGATTAATAAAATAAATATGTCAAAATTAAGACGTTAATGCGGTTGGTTATAACTTCCATTTTAAAATACTTTAAGGTTTGAACCTAATTTAATCTTATAATTGTCAAAAAATAATGATAATAATACATAACTTAATAATATTATACTTATGTTCAAATTTCTTATAAGGTAAAAGACAGCTAAGTTTAATATCTATTTTAGAATGTTACCGTGTAACATTTCATGATTTTATTTTGTGTGTAAACAACCTGTATATATTGCGCAATATAGTAAGATACACGTTAAATATATAATATAGCTTCTGTGGCTTTTACGTCGTGTAATATACGATATTTTTAGAAAACCCTTTAAATTTTCAATACTTTTCTGTAAAGCAAAGAAAAGAGGTTTCAATAATGTAATAGTTACACTTGGTCTCTTGAGGGAGTTAGTCTGAAAAAATAAATATTATTGATTCATTACGCTTTATTTCGCACTTTCAAGGAACATGAGGCCAAAAAAATCATGGAAAAATCATGGGAATTTAATAAAATATATGTATTTATCTTTTCAGCGGGTTAACATGATTCAGGCCTTCCCGAATACATTTGTGGTATTAAAGTGGGTTTATCTGTGTGTCAACTTATTTACTCTCGTCTTAAACCACTGTCGTCAACTTATTTACTCTCGTCTTAAACCACTGTCGTCAACTCATTTACTCTCGTCTGAAACCACTGTCGTCATCTCATTTACTCTCGTCTGAAACCACTGTCGTCAACTCATTAACTCTCGTCTGAAACCACTGTCGTCAACTCATTTACTCTCGTCTGAAACCACTGTCGTCAACTCATTTACTCTCGTCTGAAACCACTGTCGTCAACTCATTTACTCTCGTCTGAAACCACTGTCGTCATCTCATTTACTCTCGTCTGAAACCACTGTCGTCATCTCATTTACTCTCGTCTGAAACCACTGTCGTCAACTCATTTACTCTCGTCTGAAACCACTGTCGTCAACTCATTTACTCTCGTCTGAAACCACTGTCGTCATCTCATTTACTCTCGTCTGAAACCACTGTCGTCAACTCATTTAATCTCGTCTGAAACCACTTTTGTCAACTCATTTACTCTCTTCTGAAACCACTGTCGTCAACTTATTTACTCTCATCTGAAACCACTGTCTCAATATTGATAGGTCCTGGTAGGAATACCAGAGAGTTAAGGCTTGTCTCACACTAATGATCTCATCGTAGATGCGTAAAGTTGTCCACCCTTTCACCCTGTTACTAAATATGTTGGAACGTATTTAAAATAATAATAGTTGTTTATTTTCTTACTTTCTCGCCTAACTTCCTTACTACCTTCATGCAGATTCTGGGCTTCAGTTAATTTAACCGTTTAAAGCATTCTTAATTTGACATTATAATTGTGCATCAATTCACACTAACAGTAAACAAACTAGGTCAGTCTTGTCCTCCTTGTAAACTAGGCAAAAAAGTTCTCTTTTCTCCCTTCCGGAGATAAAAAAAAATTGTTTCAGGGGATTCAAATAGAGCGTTGAAGCTATAGTTGACTGAAGTAAATTAAAGTACTATTTGTTGAATAAATATAACATTATAAAATAAATAAAATAAAATAAATAGGTGAGGAAAAAACACCCAGAATAGTAGTTTAGCTTTATCACTTACTCCAACTCCACCCGTGAGATTGTATGTTTATAAACCATAAACCGGTACTTCTTTAGATTGTTACTCCCCCAAGTTGTTTTAGAATAAAAATTACTTTGAATAAATAACTATTAAGAAAAAGGGATGTTTAGTCCAATGTACTTTGGGACAAAGGAATATCCCACTTCTATTTTGATAAGAGTAACAGTCTAAAGAAGATCATTCCGAACACCTTCTTTAGATTGTTACTCCCCTTTGTTTTTTTATAAGGGGAGTAACAATCTAAAGAAGTGCCTATAGGTAAAACCAATCTGCATTATGATTTTTTAAATACAAATGACAATTTGTTCCAAGTGCCATTCTTTTGTATATTATCCCAAAACTCTACCTTGATTTCATGTATGCCAGCTCTAAATATATAGATATGGTTTTTAATCTTTTATTATTTTGAAAAATTTTTTAGTCTCGGTTTTCATCTTTCTGCGTTCTTTGTGAAATTATTTTTTTACCTCTTGTATAGATTATTTAAAAAGCTATTCTCTCAGATTTTTTTTTTTTTTTTTTTTCCACTTGCCGTTTTCACGGGATTTTTTATGAAAGAGAGGCAAAAGAATAATAAAGTAGTTTTTTAAGAACCTTACACTGAACTTTTCTTTCTTCTTAATAAGATATAGTAGTGACATGTGACTTTTCTTCTTCATAAATGGCTAATTCTAGCCGTTTTACGGAAGTAATATGCATTCGCATTCTAGATATACCATCGATTATTGATAAGATTGATTTTTTATTGCGTGTTTAGTCTAGCCACCTGACATGTAAGAAAATAATGTACTTTTAATTGAGCGAGTTCAAAATGAAGTTTTATCTGCGACCCCAGAAAGGTCTAATCGCCTATCTAGTAGCCTGTAAGTTATTTACGTCAAAAGGAATTTTTAATACTATAATATGTATACTTAATCAATTAATGAATTATAACAGACCGTAGGTCGTGAGTTCGACTACGTGGAAAAATGACTACATTTTTTATATGTATAAAAATAATAAGGTAAAGATAACGAAATTAAAAATAAAATCAAGATGGGGACCGCTAACACTCTAATTAAAAATAAAAAATAAAGAGGGGTCTAGTAATATCTAGTTTCGGAGGTTTGTGATACTCTTGAATCGAGGGGTCTAGTAATATCTAGTTTCGGAGGTTTGTGATACTCTTGAATCGAGGGGGTCTAGTAATATCTAGTTTCGGAGGTTTGTAATATGTACTCTTGAATCAAGGGGGTCTAGTAATATCTAGTTTCGGTGGTTTCTAATTGAATCGAGGGGGTCTAGCAATATCTAGTTTCTGAGGTTTGTGATATGTACTCTTGAATCGAGGGGGTCTAGTAATATCTAGTTTCGGTGGTTTGTAATTGAATCGAGGGGGTCTAGCAATATCTAGTTTAGGAGGTTGTGATAGTCTTAAATGTATTTTTTCAGCTCCCCTTTCTCAATTTCACTCCCTTAGGAACTGAATTTCAATAAAATTCATTTTTGCCGTGTCTTAAAAATAAGCCTTAGTGCGAGTACGTATAACATCATAATTAAGATTTTAATAACTTAGGGGCAGTAATTTTGGCGGGGATGGGTTACCCTTTTTTGTTATCCTTCCAACCCTTTAGAGAGAGAGGGGGGGGGGATAAAAACTTCTTTTAGGTGCTTCAAAAGAAGCCTTGCCCAAAATTTCTTTTTTCTAGTTCGATGTTGCATTTTTTCATCCTATAAATAAATTGTTAAGTTACAAATTATTATGAGAATAGGTATCTAAATGGAGAAAGTGAAGGAAAAACAACTGCCCTAATTAAATGTTCCTACGCATGCGCCAACACATTTAAACAAAGAGGACAAACAGGTTTTTCCTGCCCTGTCCACTGTCCAATTATATTAGGGGGAGGAATGTACCATCGTTTGCGATGGTGCTGCACTGTTCTAACTGACAAAAAGTAGAACTAATGTTAGGTAAACAAACCCCAACCTCCTTTCTTTTAACTTGTTACCCAATTTACTTACCTTATGTGAAGTCTGATAGGCGAAGGGTTTTGTTGGAGATTCGAAGGTCGCAGGTTCGTATCCCAGACGGGATCGGGATACGAAGCCTGGTGTATTAAGTAAGCTGCTCTCTATTCTAAACTATAAGGGAGAGGATCTCCCCTTCTCTAACCTCAGCATAGCTCGTTTAAAAGGAATTTTCTTACATGTCTATTGATAATCTCTGGGTTCTTCCAAAAACATAAACAAAAGATTAAATGACGAGATTTTAAACTTAGATCTATTAGTTTTATCGGTTAAACTAAAAATGTTTAACTTATCATATAAATTATTATTTAATAGACGTACTTTATTATTTACTATTTTATTATTATTGATTTTAGATCATATTCTATTATTATATTGGTATTATTTGTTGGTCGTGTGTAAAAACAACATGTTATTTTTTTCCATTGTTATAGTTCTACCATAACACTGGTTGTATTACTGGCGTATTTCACGTCTTTTTATGCATAATTTTCCGTCAAATCTTCAAATAAATTCACTTCTTATAATTAAAAATAGAATTTAAAATCATTTATCAAGTCTTTGTAAATGTAGTGTGTGCTTTAATTCAATTATTGTTTTAACATTTCGACATGGTGTTCTTTCGAAGTCAAGCACAAAATACTGAAAGTACTATTTGAATACTTTAACTTTTTAACGGTTTTAGATTTTGGAAAAAATCTCTTTTGAGTTCTTACAAATGAGAAACATTTTCCAAAATTTTAACTTCTTACCTCTAAAACGTTGACTTCTTATCTATATTAGGTCTCTAAACTAACTTTTAGTGGGGTTCTACATTTTGGAAAATCTCTCGAGTTCAAAAGAGAAACCTTTTCCTAATTTTAATTCTTAACTCTAATGATTTGGGTTAATATTTGTCTGTTTACTAAAGTTGTTTACTAAGTGTTATTATAAGAGCTAACTTCTAATGAACCATTTTTCAATTAAACTATTTTATTTAAAATAATAATTGTAATATCTTCTGCTGAATAGGCGATCATGTTAAATTAATATTAATTATAATGATGCTTAATAAATTAATGCTAAAAATGAACTTTCGATAAAAATGATAATTGTATAAGCAGTCTCGCATTTAACTTATCGATGAATTCTTTTCATTGTCGTTTACAGACTGATGAGATGGTCAAGAGTCTGAAAGCAATATTGAAGTTTAATTTGTGGAGAGGTGTTAGTTTTGATATTCTTCTTCATCTACTCAAATCTAATTTAAATAGAAAAAAAGGCACTTAAATGAATTGAAGCGCTTTAAATCTATAACTAAGAATTACTTTATAATACATTATTATTGCATCTTATTTAGTGCGAGAAGTCAAAAAATATTTTCTCTCAAACAGTATAATAAATAACGAGGGGGTCTAGTAATATCTAGTTTCGGAGGTTTGTGATACTCTTGAATGCTTTTTTTCAGCTCCTCTTTCTCAATTTCACTCCCTTAGGATTTTAATTTAAATAAAATTCATTTTTGCATCAAGTAAATGAATAATAAGTAAATTAACTTTTGTCCTAAGTAAATTAATTGAAGGACTTGAAGTCTATAATTAAGAATTAAGTTCAATAATAAGCGTAGTTCTTCATACATTATTATTGTATCTGAAGTCAAAAATATTTTTTTCTATCTGTAAATTGATTAACACGTTGTATACAATTATTGATTGCTTCTGAAATACATTTTACAATTTTTTTTATCCTCATTTCTGTTGACGTATAAAAAAAATAACTTTGAACCCAATCAAGGTTCTATTCTTAAAAAAAAAAAAAAAAAAACACCACAGAAACTTCTTAACAAAATAACACTTTTACTAAAGTTGTTTAAAAAACAAACTTTCAGACTAGAACGAAACTTGTTTCTAAGTCGAACATGTGACACTAGTTCATACAATCAGTTCAACAACTTTTTATTTATTCTAATGTGATTTCCTTGTAATGGAATCAGGAAGGAAAGATTGGAGTTTACTTATTCTTGTGTTGGATCGATCTTGTTAAATGTAGTTTCTATTAGTATTTTTTCTATTTTACCCAAAACAAATCTTGGTATTTTGAGCACTTTATTACGAATTAAACTCTTAAATTTTATGGCTTAGTTATAATAAAATTCAATGCATAATTTCTTCTTTTGCGTCCCGATCAACCCAAAATTAACTTACGTTGTTAACTTTAACTTATACTGTGTTTTTAGGATACTTTTATTTATCTGAAGATTAAACCAGTGGGTATTTAACCAGTTTTGAAAGTGGTTTTATGCAAATGGAATACCACTTGGCTACTGCGATTCCCCAATTCTTTTTCATATTATTTGCATTGGCTATAATTACGAGAAATAATGTTTTCTGGCTCTAGTTCAAGACTATTTTTGAAAGCATCTTATCAATAAAACTTCAAATAATTATTTGCAAATTTATTTTTATTAGCTTTTTTGCTATAGATATTTTAACTTAAATTTAGAACAAATTTTGAGTAAGTTACTTAAAAAGGTCTAAGAGAGATTGATTCAACATACATTTTATGGTTTCTATTAAACTTAACTGCGAAAAATTTAACAGTTTATCATTGAAAATAAATAACAAAGAACTACTGCATTTTTAGGGTTTCGTAGATCTTTCTCGAAACCCTTATGCCGAGGGAACTAGGAACCCTTAAATTTTTATTTGATAATTATTCAAATTGCTTTCATTATAGTCCAGGAGATAGCGTGCAAAAAAGTGTCTGACTAACACCAAGCTAGAATTTTGTGTATAAGTAAATATTTTGGGGCCTTTTAAGAATATGTGGTCGGCTAAGTTCGTCTGCGGGACATAGCTTGGCAATAGGCATTTGAAAAATAAACCGGTGGAGAGCGGCCATGTCCCGCCCTTTTGGGTGGACAATGTGATTTTCATGATCCTGAGTACTAAATTAGTTAGTTGACCAAAAATCAAGTTGATGGCAGATTTGGAGTAATATTTGACTAACTAACCTATTAAGTGACAAACTACCATCAACTTGATTATTGGTCTACTAAGTTCATACTCAGGATCATGAAAATCTCATTGTCCACCAAAAAGGGCGGGACATGGCCGCTCTCCTCCGGTTTGTTTTTTTCAAATGCCTATTGCCAAGCTATGTCCCGCAGACGAACTTAGCCTGGCACCAAATCATTTACTTATAAACACAATTCTAGCTTGATGTCGGTCAGACATTTTTTTTTGCACGCTATCTCCAGGACTATTATTCAAATTAATTATTTATTAAAAAACTAAATTTAAAGCTTGGGTTATTACTTTTCTACTTATAATTTTTGAACCCGATATTAGATTAATTTTAACCCGCCTACATTTTGCTTCCGAGCTTACCGAAGGTAACGGAAGCTATGTGATCGTTCTGAAGAAGGTCTCCGATTTCAAAAATTCCAAGACAGAAATCCGTTTCAGACATCAGGGATCATTTTCGGTTCCGTGTCTGTCTGTCGGTCTGTCGGTCTGTCGTTCAATATTTGCGAACCAACAAATCTTAAAAACTACACGTCCAATTTTAATGCAATTTGGGTGGTAGGTCATAATTAGCCCATTGTTGGTCCCATATAAGTTTCAACCTTCTGCGCCTTTTTGTTGCTCTTCCACATGCGCACTAACATACATTTTGTTTACACCTATAGCTTCAAAAGTACTTATTCGATTTGAATGAAACTTCTATAGTTTATCGAAAGTTACCCGCAGATAGCCCCAGATTAATATGAACCATCTGCGCTCTTTAACTTTTGCTAAATTGATACTTTAATTCGTGTAAAAACTCAAAACAATTTTGACAGATTAAAAAAAACAAAAAAAACGGGGTAAACAATTAAACCAATTGGGGTAAACAATTAAACCAATTAGACAATAATGGCTTGTAAAAGCATGAAATCAATAAAGTACGTAGATAGGATGCGAAGAAGCTATTTGCCACACCAATTGGCATAGTCTATTTTTAATAGAACCTTCTATACTGTTATATATAGTGTTTGTTATACAACATGTTGTATTACCTATATGTAACTGGATTTATCTGGAATGTATATACATACACGTATAGGTAGACACAAGTAATATCATAAACATATGGCGCCTACTATACCCTCCTAAAAAAAATTATTTATTACTAGACACGTTGTACGCCTTCTGACTAAGCCATTAAAATAAAATTATTTCATTTATACGTTATAACACTCTAAAAATATCCTTAATAGGTTTAATCTATTTTCTAATAAACTAAAATTTCATTATTAAATGAAACATCATTAGTTTATATTACTAATAATTTTACAAAATAATCATAATAAAGGTTTTTAGAAATTGGTCTTTGATAACTTGAGGAAACCTAATAATATCTCTATCATCCATATCCTCGTAAATTACTACGAGTTTTTATCTTAGAAAGTAGACTTCTTAAAAAATGTAGATGGGATATAAATACACCTTATGCATTTTTTTTGTGCTCTTTCTGAAGATGCCGTGTAGGTCTGTCCTTAATTTTTGTGAACCAACATCTTAAAAAATTACTCGCCGATTTTAATAAAATTTAGGTGGTATAGGTCATAATTAGTCTATATTGTGGGTCCCATGTAAGTTTCCTTCTGCGCCCATTGGCTTTTCTTTCACATGCGCACAAAAAAACCATTTATTTACACCAATAACTGCTAAAGTACTCATCTGATTTTTAAGAAATATTGATGGTTTACCATAAGTAGCCCATAGAGAGCCCCAGTTTAATTTCAACCGCCTTCGCATATTATATATTACTCAATTGCAACTTGTATTCATGTAAGAAATAAATAAAAATTTGACAGATTTAAAATAGTCTGCTAATTAGTGTGGCACATAGCTTCCTCGCGTTCTATAACTTAAATTATGTTATGCTTGCACATATCAATATTGTCTAATTTATTTAATTTTTCTTCCTAGCTTACTCAAAGACAAAAATACGTTCCAGACATCACGGAACATTTTTCGTCCCTCGTCTGTTTGCGTTCAAGTTTTGCGAACCAACATATCTTAAAAACTACTCGTCCGTTTTATTTTAACTAATGGATGCACTAACTTATTAAAGGCGGGGGTTGAAACTTATTTTAGGCCAAAAATTGGCTAATTATGACCTTTAACATCCAAATTTCATTAAATAAAAATAAATTGAACGAGCAGTTTTTAAGATATATTGGTTCGCAAAAATTGAACGACGTACTGACAGACAGACAAATTTGTTCCCTGATATCTGGAACAGATTTATGTCTAGGAATTTTTTAAATTTGGGAATAAAACATTTTCATCCTTCAGAACGATTACATAGCGGTAGCTTTGTTACCTTCAGTAAGCTCGGAGGTAAAATGATAAAACATAACGATAATGGGTATAAACATAAAATCATTGAAGTATGTCATCCCTAACTACACATGATTTGGTTATTACAGGAAAGGGAATCCAGCCACTACACTCAATGTTCATTTAATCTATGTGATCATCAGGGTGAAACATGTCTATATTCTCTGGGATTCGAACTTACCAGATTTTTCGGTGTTTAGATCAAGTTTTGAGTATAGGCTAACCACTCGACTAAGCCTCCCCAATCTATTGGATTAAGTGTTTCAACGTCCTATAATTTTTCAACCCCATATCCATGCTGAAGCATTGAGTCATGAATTTTTTCAAAATTTCCGATTTTAATGAATTTTGGTACACATGTTCATTTTACAAATGCTCAGAACGAGTTCGTTGGACAACGTTGTCTACACCCCAGCGGTCGCGCACAACTCTCAAGTAAACGTGCTCTAATAAAATTGTGCGCTGTAAAATTGGAATTTAAGGACGGGAAAAATCTAACTTTATCTATTCGACGAGGCAAATATTTTTTTGCAATACAATTTTTTATTAAAACCAACAGCGCTATGAATTAATAAAGATCGCTAAAACTATAAAAGTGGACCTAAACGTTTGAAATAGAGAAACAATGTTTTTACCGTTATCTTACGTTCTAACGTTGTTTTAATAAAACTTGATGCCCATCGTCTGAAGTAGAATTGAAACAGGCATGTAAAATTTCAACTTGATACAGGCAAAAGTTTTTGTTTAAAACTACTGCGAATGGTTAAGATTCTTATAGTCGTGTTGTGTGTAGCTTTGTTTAGGAAGTAAAGCTTTGTACCAAGTACCCCCACTCTACCACACACTACCCTCTTCTACTTATCTTCAACTATGACATTCATCATGTTTAAGAAATTTCAATATTCAGTATTTCATTGCATTACGCTCGCTTCAATGATAGAGCCACGCGATACCTAGAGTTAATTACAATCAAAAGTAGGCAATCATGGCAGAGTAGCTTTTATCGTGGAAAACCTCACAAAAATATCTCTGAAAAGGTCTATAAATAGCCCTTTTATAAAATATATATTGAGAACATCGTTAAAATGTTTTGCCGGAAGCAAAACATTTTCAATTGTACTCTACAATCTGTGCTCATCCATGAACGTTGTTGCTTATTACTTTCTTCCCACATTTTTCTGACTGAATAGGTCGATGTGCCTGGCATTTCCAATTATAATTTGCTTGGTTTGCAGCAAAATTGGTAAGATTTTAATGAATTATTCAATTTGTTTGTTGTTGGCATTTCTCATTAAATAATTGAATTCACAATGCAGTACATGTTTACTTCCAATATCATTATTATTACTGGAAGCATTAGTAATTATATTCGATTACTACTACAAATGAATTATTAAGAAATTCTTTTTTTTTTTCCATTTGCACTAGAAGTATAGTTGAATTGTTGTAAAATTGTACCTTATAGATGAGATGATATCTGTTTTTGCTGCCTTTGAAATTAAAAGACATACTGTTACTTTAAAGAACTGAAAGTATAGTGTGGTATTAATATAAAATTGTATTAGAAGTCAGATTAGATCTAGTTTCTGTTATACTATAAATATTATTATAAATTTATTGTTGTTCCTTATAAGAACTGGACGTTTAGTAATATTATTATTTGTACCATACTAAAACTATTAAATTGTATTTATATGAGTTTTGCTTTCGAGGTTACCGAAGGTAACGGAAGCAATGTGATCGTTCTGGAGAAAGAAAATTTGCTATGTCTCCGATTTTAAAAATTCCAAGACAGAAATCCGTTTCAGACATGAGCATTTTTGGTTCCGTGTCTGTCTGACGCTTTTTGTGAACCAACATATCTTATAAACTACTCGTTATTTTTTATTGAAATTTAAATGATGGTAGATCATAATTAGCCCATTGTTGGTCCCATATAAGTTTCAACCTTCTGCGTCCTTTTTTTTTCTTTTCCATATGCGGAATGCGCACAAACATACATTTATTTATTCCTGTATTTTCAAAAGTACTCGTCTGATTTTAATTACATTTGGACGGTTTGTCGAGAGTAGCCCGAAGATAGCCCCAGATTATTTTCAAACGTCTAAGCTCTTTAACTTTTTTTATATTTAT
The DNA here is from genome assembly GCA_951217055.1 of Gerris lacustris. Lineage (NCBI taxonomy): Eukaryota > Metazoa > Arthropoda > Insecta > Hemiptera > Gerridae > Gerris > Gerris lacustris. The sequence continues at coordinate 48,276,987 of OX578283.1, forward strand.
ACTTTGATTCGTGGAAAAAAATCTAAACAATTTTGAATTATTAAAAATGCGAGGAAGCCACTCTAATTGGCAGACTATTTTTAATATATTGTGTAATAATACATTGTTTTAGTTGTTATTTTTATTCAATTCCAGAATTTTATAATAATAACTATAATGAATAATATTGTAACATGTGTAAGCTGCTTGTTCAATGTTTTTTTTTATTTTATTTTATTTTTATTTTTATTTTTTTTTTATTTTTGTAATGGAAGGTTACAGCTGCAAAGATTATTTTTGCAAGTTTTTGATTTGCATTGACAAATTCAAATTGATAGCTTTATCAAAACAATGTGGAGGTGTTCAATCATATTAAACAATGAAATTGAACCGTCTAAACCAACCTTTATTAAAGGCCTTTACTTTATCCTGTAAAACAGAAACAAAATTCTTCTTCATTCTTCGTCGTCCAATAATGCTACTACCATACCCACCAATTCTAGTTTATTGAATCGCACCTTGTTTAACTGAATGCCTGTACTGCTGCCTATCCCTCCTATGTGGCCCGGTATAGCAAACAAACACTTTGCCGCACAACTCACATGTCTTGCACGCCCGGGCCTTTGCCCGGTCACGGTCTAACATGAAACAAACTTACTTAGCTGGAAATAATAAAACTAAATTAAAACTTTTAAGTTTTATATTTTATTTATAAAAGTATATTTTGAAAATACAAACATTAAATCTTGTAGATTTTCAATTATAACCTCCCTTAGCTATCACTGGTCGTGTTTGTTTACAATTGAGTTGGAATTTTACCACCAAATTTTCTCAGACATTTTGCGATTTTTCGACTAATCATTTAGTAAAACTAATTACTGATTATTATATTGTCATCATAAATACATAATCTGTTTTAAGTTTTAGCTTTCTGGATAGTCGGGAAGTGTGTCAAATCAAAGTTACAAAATTTGTTCCGGACAAACATTACAAGTTAATTAAAAGCGAGTAAAAAAAGAAGAGGGAACAAAAAGTTAATTAAAAATAAAAATCGTTCTCGGAATCCAAACAACATAGGATTATTATAGGGTGGAGCACTATTATATTTTTAACAATTAAAAAAAAAAGTTTATATATTTTGTGAGAAAAAGAATGAAATTAATAATAGTATATTATGTTACTAGACTGTGAAGTGAGTTTTAGTAAACCTTTAAAATATTTACTGTCTCGCTTCGATCGACAGTAAATATAATTGCCATACGGTAAAGAAAAAACACTTCACAGTTGTGTAGCATATGCTATTTTATCCGAGGTAGCAGACAATGAAAGACTAACTTCTTTAAAAATAAAAACAGAGCGTTTGATACGAAAAAAAAAGTTAAAAAAGAAACCTAAAAGAGGTTCCACTATAATAAAAAGATAAAACCATTAACATCTAGTGGATTTTAATCGTACTAAGAAGCATGTCTAGTTGATTGCAGCGCTAAAAACGGCACTTTTGATAACTACCCGTAGAATGTAAAAAAATGTTTACCACCCAGGAGATAAAAAAAAATTCAATTCAGTTTAGGAGTAATGAAAAGATGGATTTTAGCTATTATTTTAGGCTCCAAAGTTACTATTTCACAGCCTACCACGGAAAAAGGTCTTTTACCTACTTTATTGCTATAAACATTATTGTCTCAGAATAAGACACTACAAGAAAGAAAATACATATAAATTAATTAATTTCTTATTAAAAAAAATCCTGCCAATTAGTGTGGCACATAGCCTCCTCGCAACATATCACGAAGGTACTTCATTGACGTTATGTTTTTATTCACTTGGCATCTTGCTTATATTTATTAATAATCCTGACCAATACTACTGGCACTATACCTTCTCATATTCATTATTACTTCGTCCGGTTGTGTTTTCCTTGTGTTAGTTTTTACGGGTTTCGTTGTTATATTTAATTATTACTGAACATTATGTAGAAATTTACATTTGATAGGGTTTATGCATTGCCCAGGCTGTGTCGCTTATTTTTATTATTATGTCAAAATGTATAATAAAAATTAGATTATTCCTGGTAAAACGGTTTAAGCCGGGTGGTTTACACGATCCAAGTATACTTGGACCAAGTCAGTTTTGATTCTACTTTGACGCTATTTTGATCGTGTCAACCGTGAGTCAAAGTCAACTTGGATATCCAAGTTGAGTTGTATCTAAGTAGATTTTGATAAAAAACAAAAATGGTGCCCACCTGACAAATTATGAGAACGAGCTGTCAAAATATGACAGACGTGAGTTTGAGCTGGGTTTTGTTGAAGGTGATATATGACAACTGTTTTAAAACTTAATAAGTATAATTTAACTGGAAAGTTCTAGAGGGAAAAACATTTCACACAATTTATCTTAACCTCTACTTTTTAGTGTATCAAAAGTCCAAGTAGTGTATCCACTACTTGGACCAAGTATACTTCGACCGTGTAAACCTTACTTCAAAGTTCCACAAACACTTGGGCCAAGTGGATTTAATCAAAGTGACTTGGACCGAGTATACTTGGATCGTTTAAACCAGGCTTTTTTTACCTACATGGTTAAATATATTTTAAAATTTAAAATCTAATCAAAATCGTCCTACACGTTTATTAAGAAATATTTATTCACGAAGTTTTAGAAGCAGTGCCCACAAATTTAGAGCTAACATTTATTTATTGATTTTACCTTGAAGCATGATTCTTCTGGCACTTCTTTAGATTGTTACTTCCCTCATAAAAAAAACAGTGGGGAGTAACAATTTAAAGAAGGTGTACGGAATGTTCTTTAGACTGTTACTCCCTTATAAAAACAGATCTGTGATATTCCTTTGTCCCAAAGTACTCGTACATTGGACTATCCCTTTGTCTTAATAGTTGTTTAGTCAAAGTTAAATTAACAAAAACATAGGGGGGTAACAGTCTAAGGAAGTACCCTTTCTTAACATTTTATCCAATTTCAACGATATCAGTTAAATCTTCTCCAACATTTTCCTTAAATGAACATCCCTTTAAATGATTTAGTTTTTTTTCTTTATGTATGTATGTCTGTAGGGATGATGATATATATAAATATTTTATTCTTTTAAAAAAAACAAAAAACTTTTATTTACTTGAAAAACCTATTTAATATTGGAAACATTTCGCTACACCTAGGCATCTTCAGGCCTTATATCTGGTTTATGATGTGATTATCATTTTTTTTTTTACAAATAAATTCTGTTGTGGGGAGTTAAAACTCATACATCTTTAAAGAAGCATTGTTTGTCAGTTTCTCCATATAATTATAAGTTCATTAATTTTAGCTCTACTGACCGTCGACTGATTTGTTTGAAAACAAATGTTTAGTACTCTTTATGAAGAACTTAAAACAGGAATTTATGCGCTATCAAAATACTCATTTTTTACATTATACTTACCACGTATATAAGAAAGTAACAAGGTTAAATATAGAGCTAGGGGTCTAATGAATTTTTAAAGGAACTTTGATGACCTTTAGATGGCGTCTGCTTATCCTTCATGTGGTTTAAAGCAAGGAAGCGAGTAATCACCGTAAAATCCTTTGATATCCTACTAAAAATCTTTCGAAGAAGGATGAGCAAAGGAAATTGATTATAGAATATCTTAACTGCAACTACTATAGTTATATATATTGTTTTATTTAACTGTTTAATACATTTTTATTGTTTATAATCCTTTGTTGATGCACATATTTAAAAAGCGGTGCAATTTAGCTTTTTACATCATATAAATGATAATCGATTGTAGTTTGAACCAGTTTTAAAGCAATTAACTACGTTGTTTCAATTTTTTCAAATAAAAACATCCGCGGAATAGAACTCCCGGTTTAAACGTATTAAATTCGAATGAAGCATGACATTTATTTATATATTTATTTTAGTACCATGCGTTTCTCCCATGTTTGTGTTCGCTGTTTTATGTACGTATTTAGATTGGTTCATATTCTATTAATTTGTCATTTTATGAAAGTAAAGAAATTGAATCTATAATAATTACAAAATACAAAGAACTTTTTATATGTACATGTACATATATACTACGTTTTTAAATTTTCTCTATTTGATCATATAAACCTGACCATTCTATGTATTAATCAATACTTTTTTGTGGGTAAACACAAACATTAGGCAAAGGACAAATGAATAAACCATGGAAAGTTTACTCACACAAAAATGGACTGCTAAAATTAAAAAAAAATTATTAATAATATATATATACCGTAATTACACTGTTGACTGCTGGTACGTAATAATTCGTGGTACACCGAAACGCATCCCAGTAGTAGTAAGGGGGCGGGGAGGCCAGGCCTAGCAAATAGACCACATTCGGGTCCTTTTTGCCAACCCCAGTAACTCACACCTATCGAACCACCACAGAAAAAAATCCGCAAGGTGGTTATCATTAATTTATCTTTATATTTATTCTTACCGGATTTTTTTCGAACTAACTTTCCAGACTGCAAAAGTTACTGAAAATGATTAAATTCTGCTTAAAGATGGCTAAAATTATTAAAATAATGCATTGTCGTCGTGTTCTGAGCTATTCTAAAAGTTTCAAACGTCTAGCTAGTCGGGAAGTTAGTTTAAAATCGATTGTAAGATTTGTACTGGACACACAAATAAACAAAAAGCAAGCTTTTAAAAAAGTAGTAAAATATATCAAATCCAAATATCACCGACTCTCTGACTCACTAATTCATCAGGGTATCTCAGGACCCACTGGACTTATGACTATAAAAGTTAGTAGGTATATGGTCATTTGTATGCGAAATCAATCACCTTATCTCCGGAACTTATTACACTTTTAAGTTACATTTCTTTAATGACATAATCAACTTTTATAAAAGAGTTTTCCAATTGATTCAATATGTCGAGCATATTTGAATTTAGAACCAAGTCCTTCCACTAACATAATAATTATTACTTATTCTTTGCAACACTAAAAAAAAATCAATATTATGTGGTATGATAACTTCTATAAAAAGGGGTTCTCTAACATTAAGGGGGAAATAGGGTTAAAGTAAGAAATTAAGGGGGAATTGAACCCAGGCAGGTCTTCTGAATTTATATAGGAAGTTAATACTTGGAAAGGGCTACTTTTTTGGATGTAAGCGTTAATAATAAAAGATATTTCTATTTTCAACCCAGGTAGCAATATCCGGAGGGGGTGAGGGGTCACAGCCGGAAAACCTTTGCTTTTCCTTAAGAGTTAAAATTAAAAAGTTCATCCTCAGTTGTTGCAATCATTTACTAATTACAGTGCTTAAAAAGTATATTTTATCTATGATAAGGAGATACAATATTCACTCTTAAGGAGCTTGTAAATGAGCAATATTGTGTGGCTGGCAATACATTGCCGCAAATATGTTATTTTAGACAGTATGTCTGTATTGCCCGTCCATGTTTGTTTCCTTGCTCTCTACCTAGAAGCCTTGCTGTCGAATTTTGGCATTCAAAGAAGGTAATTGAATGAATGGTTCACATATAGCATAAAGTTTTGCAAGATCACGAAGTCTACTGGGATGTATTCACGGGAAATATCAGCAATACTCATTGCCGAAAATGTCGCCGAGTGCAAATATATATTGTCATACGCACATATTGCCTATTTTGCTAATCCATTGCTAATTTTGCTAATTTATTGCTAATTTTGGATTTTGAGCAATGTAGCCCTGCCATTATTGCCTTAAATTGTTGCTCGCTCACAAGACCCTTCAACAAAATAATTTTTGTTATGTTTTTTGATGGCAGTTTATAAACTTATCAAATTAAAATAATGCAATAAAAATCACTCAGAAGTGAAGCGGGAGAATTTAGCTAGTAATAATATATGTTAAAGTTATAGCTTTCAAGTTTTATCGTTTTATTTTATTTTATTTGCATTCCCGTGTTCTTTTTCATCGATTTTCTTCAAGAAGGTAGGTTTAGAAATAAATATCTCAAACTTCGAAATCAACTCAAAACAAGTCTCTAAAAGCAAATTTATATATATATCTCAATTAACTTCTTAAAATATACTTATTATAACTATGTATGTAAATACTTATGAATGAAGTACTAGCGTGATGGATTACGAATTTTATAATTTAAAAATATTAGTTAAAAAAACACGGACTTTATTTTATTTCCAAGTGAACATTCATCCAGCAATGAATTGATTTTAGATCTTAATTTAGTTTTATATACTTGATATACAAATTCACTTAAATTTCATTAAAAAATATTTAACAGCTTTTTAACTGTGCATAAAGCTTCTGTGAAAGCACCAATTTAAAGAATAGTTTAACCAATATTAAGCCTTGATAATGCATAAAGTAGTAGTAATAGTAGTGTATGAACATTTTAAGTCAAAATCCTCACTATAGTTTCCAAAAATAAAATATAATAATAATTATGAATTTTTATGTATAACATCATCAAAATTAACTTTATTTATCAAACTATATCGAATATTAATTTGTGCACAGTATGATTTCATTTCTTTGTTTTAAATCTTTACTTAGCTTATACTGTTAAATTCTAAATTTGGCTCCTTCCTTTTTTTTAAAATAGAAAGTTGTATTAAAAGGGAATTATCATTGTTACCCGAACTAATAATTTGCGTTTTAAAAGGGTTTAAACTGTATATAGCCGTTTAATTCGGGGGATTACATGACGATTTAGAGTTTAACAATTCAACCTACGTAGATTATTATCTACGGTTTCTTTATTGTTTTCAGATAGGTGTAGGTGCAAACATCTACAAGAGTTTCTTTTTCCATGGAAACTAGCTTAATCATGTATGTTTATATGTTATTATGCATCGAGGGCTTAGAGTTAGACAATTTTATCTACATTTTTTGCGATTTTCAGCTTTATACACCTTTAGAATGCTTGTGTTAAAATATACATTACCATGATATTATGTAGTAGTAATGTACAAACGGTTTAAGAAAATAACGATTTAGTGTAAAAGAGAACTAATTTACGTTTTCACTGAATTATTTAAATAGAAATACTAAATGAAATGTTTGTTTTTATTAATAAAATAGTACATATTTATAATTTCTTTAAAAAATTGTATCAGTTATTTTTTAAATTATAGTAATAATAAGGACTTTCTTAATTATTATTTTTAATCTATCATATGCGTATGAAGTAATCGTTATTTTTTTTTTTTTTAAATTTAATTAAAGTTTTTAAATTCCATCGCCTGTAATTTATTTTAAAGTAAGCTACACGAAGTTCAATTAGTAATTAAATAACAAAGACGATGGATCTTTTATTTTTTATTATTTTTCTAAAACAAGAGTGATACTTATTGATTAAAAATTTAATTAATACTAGTCTTCTCGGATAACTCTGTCCATTACAAGAATTTAAGTGGCGACTCTCCCAACTTTCTCCTTACTGATTTATGATAGTTTAAAGATATTAATGTTGTTATTATAAATTTAAATTTTTATAGATATTTGAACGCGTAATCATGCTTTCAATAATTTTGTTTAAATTTTCTCTTTAATTCTGTTCAGTTAATCTGTTTGAAATAAAAATCATTCGTTTGCTGAATTCTTTCCTTTCTTTGCTGTTTTGCTTAAAACATTTAAATTTTTATAAAATAATATTGAATTAAGTCTTAAGTCTAGATCATAACTATGTACATACTCTTAATTCATGTTAAAATGCGAAAACCAAACTGACTTAACAATATTTTGGAATCGCCCCTCTTCGAATCCCTCTCTTGAACTTGAAAATTGCACTTGATTTTATGAGAAGTTCATTAAACTGAAGACATGTCATACGAAATAGTTTTAAACTGTTCATGGTTTAGATCAGGGTTTCCCAAACTTTGGAAACTTCGCGGAAAACCAGTGTGCTGCGAGTCCGGCCAGGTTTGCTACTGACTTTTATCTGTTTGGATAAAATCCAAACTAGTCTGATCACAATGATGCCTGCCTGTATAACTACAATAGTTTAAAAAGTAAAAGTTTTATTTTTCCTAATGGAACTATATTATTTATTATGAGAGTATGTTTATATCAGGTAATATGTCGCTTCACATCATAAAGCACGCCCTCCCCTGGCCCCAACACTGGTCTGGCACCAATTTCTAGTAATTTAAGTTACAAAATTGAAATAACTAAATGGAAAAATTGTACATAAACTAAAAATTTTATTTATTCACGTTTGGTCTGATGAAGGTACAGAAGAATAGGAATAAACAGTGTCTAAGTTAAATAAATCAGTTCCCTAGCACCTATTATTTACTAACCTTAAACATGTCTTTCCATAAAAATCATGATAACTGATTATGTTGGTAAAAGTAAATTGCGTAAAAAGTGATTTCCAGACATGTAATTTTCAAAAAATGTCCGGTAAATGGGAGATCCAGTAGACCTATCGACATGGGGTCTAGGACAGGATGGCTCTCGGCTGCCCTGTATTAAGTGTAGGTGTGCTGCGGCTATCAGCTATTTAGTTTAATGCTTAGATCATCAAAAAGGGTGTGAAATTCTTCACCCCTTCTTCTCAGAAAGAGACCTTTCCCACTCTGTCTTATAAGGTTTTAAAGCAACACTAACCACATGAGAGTCGTTTTCAGAATAATCGAATTATTAACTTGAACACTAATAGCATAACTTTCGTAAGTCCAACATCTTGGGTGAAACCAAGATGACTCCGCTCCGCTTTCGGTTGCCTTACCCCTTGAACACAACTCCATTCCGCTCCGCTTCTGGTGGCCACCCGTCCTTTAGAGCTGTACTTTTTGTACTACTCGCGTTACTTTAAAATATCTAAACTTAAAAAATATTCTTAATGAAATATGAGTCTGTATTTTTGCAGCTTTTTGTGTTGATTTTGGATTCTTTAAATTAAATAAAAATTAGCTACGCATTGGTCGAGTGAATGTTCTTTTTCAAGTGTACCATAGCCGAGCATGAGAATCTTATATTTTCCTTTAATTATGAAGTACGTTATTATTGTCTATCCCTAGTTGACACAGCTATTCAATGATTTCCGTTGCTCTGAAGTTACGGTAATACTTTTCATTCAATGATTTTTTTCAGCTGTTATGCAAATCTCTGACATTACTGATTTCGCGTTTATTTGCATATCCAAGACATTTTGAACAATCTAGTAGTCTAGCCAGCTTGATGAATGCACATATCTTATGTTTATTTTCAGGTATATTTTAAATTTGCAATGTATATGAAGCGCGTCTTCGAATGTAGAACAATGCCCATAACAAAACATCTGTGCAAGTAGCTTTATCTCATATTTTCCTAACATAGACTTGTGTTTTGTAAGTTGTGGATTTGAGGAAAGTAAGGGCGTATACTTTTATATCTTGGTCTTCCAAATTTAAAAATATCTAGAATAAAATCGGGAACTTTTCCGTACCAAATAATTCCAAAATTGTGGGAGATATTAAGTTAAAATATGAAGGAATTATTTAATTGAAAGGATAATTGTTGAAAATATAAGCTCAATAGTATTGCAATTATTTAGCTTTAAAATTGTAAAGATCAAATGTCGATAGTGTCATTATGGCGGCATATGTCAAAACGATAGTCAGGGGAAATTTTTGACTTATAATGAGGTATAATTGTTGTAAATTTCAGCGCAATTAGAGATTTTTACTAATTTTTGCTGACTCATAAAAATGGCTTAATGACGTCACAGTTTTATGATTTTCCAGGCAGCTCAACTGCATACAAGGACAGATTTTTGTACCATATTTCAACTATATAGCTTAAAAACTGTGGGAGATATGCGTGATACTGACGGACAGACCACCAGCTAAAAATCACTGAATAGTTTTAAAAACACCCAAAACGGATCATTCCGTTGAAATCCTGGTTTCGGATTTTTTTGGGTGTAAACAATGCTTTTCCGTTACGTAAGGAAAAGTATAAATTATTTAAACACGATTTTCCCATAGTTGTGTTGATTGAGTAAATTAACAAAAGTTAGATGCAGTCTTTAGAAAAAAATAGGATATTTCTTGGTCTCAGGTCGGTCGCAATTAATTTGCATCCAATATGTGACCATTAGGCTAGAAATTCTACTTGACTCAGAATGTAAATTTAGAAAAAGTTTTAGTATCATATAGATTTATTTTACTTGGGCTATTCAAAATATGATTCATGGGCGGGCCACAATAGGATTCTACGGAAGTTTCATATGGAGGACGGAGACTAAATCTGCGCCGGGAATTATTATTCGGTGTCACGTTTGCAATTGTTTGATTCGACCCTCCATAGATAATGTAAAATAATAGTTTTATCAAATCGTATTATGTAGTAGATATGGGAGCGTCTATGGAGGTCATCTTAATGAACAATATAAATAGTCTCTCCACGTAATCACGTATTATGTAGTTAATGTTGAGCGCAGACTTTCGCTCGGGTTGTCTTGTTATGAATGAATCGGTTTGCTGCTGAAACCTGGGTCAAGAAGGTTGTAGAGTCCAACGTTTCGCTTCTACTATCGGAAGGATCTTCAGGGGTGTGATGATAACTCGAAGCAACAATGATGACCTACTCAGTATATATCTTGTTGTCACTTTGGGTTAACTATCATACATGTTGGTATGTTTGTTAAACTGATTTGACTACAGTTCAAACACAATATCGCTAGGGGCGCTCACACCCAACACTGCGCATTTCAGGATCGAGTTCAGGTGTTTTCATGAGACTCGATCCAGATGGGATCCCAGAATTTTTAGTTTATTGTATCTAGATCTAAATCTTATTCAATCCGTAATCTAGGTTAACATGGACACTTCGGATCAAAAAATGTATTCAACCCGTATTGAAACATAATGAAAACGTAGTATAAGTTGGATAAATAACCGTGGATTATGAATACTATACAGCAATATAGACTCGAAATTTACCCATTCTTGAAAGCATTTCTAAAGTTAAATATTCCACACTAAATCGGTGACCCATTTCTTGTTTTATATTTTTTTATACTTTAGTGCATTTTTATTCTTTCTGTTTCAGATATTTTTCCCGCGGGACACTGGAAGTTATTGGGTAGGTTGAATACATTTATAATATTTGAAAGTAGCTTTATTTTATTTTACTTTTTTCTTTCATATTTGCAAGATATAGATAATTTGATATCTGCCTTTACTATCTTACTTTATATAAAGCTCATTTTTACAATTTATCACTTTATTATAAGTTTATTAATTATAAATTAATTATTAAGCTGGAGATGAAACTTTATGGCGACAAAGATTATAGTCATAAATAAAAAAATGATGATGTTTGACAGTTATTAAATTAATTAAATTTTAGCAAGAACTTTCAAAATTATTAGTTTGTTTCGATGCCGATCAAAGTAGGTAATTTGTCTGGCTGTTAGAGAAGAGAAGAGTAAATCCATATAATATGTATTGTTCCCAAATAAGTATTTATGAAGTCCTTGTTATGAAGCTTTCAATGTTAAAGCTGATATGAATTAATAAAAATATCTATCAATCAGAAGTTACAATTAATCTTCATTGCTGGAGAGACAGATTGAAGTATAAAAGAGAAAAAGTTAAGTAAGAGTTATGAGTAATTCTGAGTTGTTTTTTTTTTGTTGTTTTTTTCCCCACTGTACCTCGTCTCACCGACATCAGACATCCATTTGTGGTTGTATACTGGCAAAGAATTTAACTAAAAAAGTACTAGTAATTTTAGTTTCCCATCTCGTTCATGTCTTTCTATTATTACTACTATCGCTACTAGTATCTCTATGCGTCTATTATTTAGAATGTGCTATAACTAGTGATGTAGTGCATGAAGAACTCACGTATAAGTGGGCTTGGATATAGATATACTCAAGGTATTTTCATTATCAGGTATATACTCGAAAGTACAACTATTCATTCTTAAATACCATTATTAAGTATCATGCTTATCTTTCTATTGGATCTTTCAGATGAGCAGCCTCGCCCTTCTTCTGTTGAGCATTATGAAATGTATGAGAAAGATGAGTTGCCCGGGCCTTCTAGTGACAGTGCCAAGCGTCTTCGGCAACATAAATGAATGAATCATTATAAGTTGTTCATGTCTCAGCCGCTACGTCTTATATTACATAACATTTCGAAGTGCTCTAGCACCTAAACCGTTCGTCTGAGAAAAAAACTTAAGAGACATGGCAGTTGCAGTAGTAAGGAGGCGGGGAGGCCAAGCCTAGCAACTAGACTGCATTCGGGTCCTTTGGTAACTCCTAAGCTCACACTCATCGAAACGCCTAAGTATTACCCTCTAATTTCCTGGTTTGGGTTACAAAGGAGAGAATGTCTTGCCACTTAAGTGTGACAGCTCATCTGCCTTCATTTCCTCTGCTCATAGTACATGAAAGTCTGCTATATCCTTCACTCGCTCCCACAAAGTGGTAGGCTGTCTCCTCTTCAACACTCCTCTTCATCACCCCACACTGGACAGGAGGGGTCGTCTTAAATTTTTAATAGTGCTAGCTGTGATCTAAGCTGGCAGTGTCCGGTTTAGACTCCAACCATATTTCTATGGTTGGGTCTACTTAGTCCAGATCCACAAATCATTGACAATTTATTTCTTCGTCTAAGGCCACTTATTTATAAAAGTTTGTACTTATTAAGTTCTAAGCGAAAAGCTATAAATAGTTATGTAGCCAATTTTAAAAGTAACGCGCTCTAAGAGAACTAAAAAACAGTTTAGATCGTAACCACACACCACCATAGATAGATCGTAGACACCATAGATCGTAGGCAATTTAATGTACATAGTTTACTCAGAACGCATCACTTTGGCGAGGTGGCAATGTAGAAATTCAGATTCAGCACCCCACAAAAACAAAAAGCGTAAAAGAAAATGACTGCTTTATTGTTTTCCCCACCAAACTACCATTTGACAGGACCATTAATTGATATTTTTATTAATGTAAAAAATCAAAACAATTTAAAAAAATGGAGGGATAAATGAAATAAATTAGAGAACTATGGGTAATATAACATTATGAATATAAACTTGATAAAACGCAGGAAGCTATTGACACTAATTGGCAGAATATTTTATTTTTTTCTACATTTTTATTGATTATTTTTAACTCCTTTAGAAACTCTTTATCAAGTGTACTTACATATTATGGTCAGGAAATCTATCTCTGACTTATAAAAATATTTAATTTACAAAGTATAGTAATAAAACACCTAATTTTTATTGATTTAGTTTAGATCCTCATACTCAAGTATTTTTTTTTACCTTGGTACAGATTATTTAAACATCTAGTAGTCTCTGTGACGCTATACCATTGCAGTAATACATATCGGTGCATTTTTAGGAACTTTTACCGCAAAATCATCTCTTTTGAATTATAAAAAAAAGTTGTTTTCCAAAATTACTGAAGGTAACGGAAGTATGCAGACCGATCAATCAAATTTGGATGGTGTGCCAAAGTTAGAACTCGGATGATCACATATTAATATTAACCGTATTTTAATATTTCTTATCCAGTACATGCACTCAATCTATTTTATTGTAACTCATTTTTAAAAATCTACTTAGATTTACAAGTCCAGGAGATAGCGTGCAAAAGTGTCTCACTAAAGTCAAGCTAGAATTTTGTGTACAATTTATTCTTATAGCGCCTTTTAAGAATATGTGGTCGGCTAAGTTTGTCTGCGGGACATAGCTTAGTAATAGGCATTTGATAAAAACAAACCAGTAAAGAGTGGCCACGTCCCACCCATTTTGTTGGGCAATGACATAATTGGCGGGACATGGCCGCTCTCTGCCGGTTTGTTTTTTTCAAATGCCTACTGCCAAGCTATGTCCAGGACGTAATATTATGTCCAGGCTTAATCAGTTAGCAATTTGTTGTAAAATATAAGTGTATTCATTTTCAAAATTGAATACAAAGCTGATCATAGTGAATATGTATTAATAAATTGGCTAAATGTTTGTTGGGTTGACAACCAAACATTTTTGACAAGAATACTCTGATAAAATTTATTTTCTTCTCGGATAAATATAATTAGTCCAGTCAAATGGTGCATGAAAAGAGCTCAAAGTGGAAAGTTCTGGTGTAATTGTTGTTAGTGGCTTACTTTATGTTTTTTGGGGTGCTGAACACGAATCTGAAGTTGTCCAACAAAATTTCCCTCGGCAAATATGAGAAATCATCATAAAACCACTTTTTACTTTTATTTTTTTAGTGGATTTCGCCTTATAACTTACAAAGCAAGCTGTTTACGCAAAAAGAGGAAGAGTAGTAAAATAAAGAGGAGAAACCTACAAATTATTTCTTTACCATTTTTTTGTAAGTCGAATGGTTTCTATGCAATGTTCGCTGCTTTTATTGGCATATCCAATAACAATGTTTACCTACATGAAATAAAGAATAAATATTAATGGTGTTACTTGCTTTTCAAAAATTGCTGATTTCCCGGTTATTTCAACCCCCTCTTTTGCATAGAAACCGTTCGACTTACAAAAAAAAGGTAAAGAAATAATTTGTAGGTTATTTTCTCTTCTTTATTTTACTACTCTTCCACTTTTTGCGTAAATAGCTTGCTTTGTAAGTTATAAGGCGAAATCCACTAAAAAAATTAAAGTAAAAAGTGGTTTTATGATGATTTCTCATATTTGCGTGTAAAAGTTTTGTTGGACAACTTTAGATTCGTGTTCAGCACACCCAAAAACATAAAATTAACTGCCAGCGCAGTCTGGCCACCAACCGTTTACCCTTTAGCCTGTACCCTCCACCCGCCACCTCTTGCGCGGGTACTCACGCGCCATTCACGCGCTTGCGTGAAAACCATACGACGTACAAATAAATGTTACAGACATAAATTGTAGATTATTTTCTCCTTTTTATTTTACTACTAGACCACTTTTTGCGTGAGTAGATTGCTTTGCAAGTTATAAGCTGAAAACCAATAAAAAACATTTTTTTTTTTGTAGTTTTTCGATGATTTCTCATATTTACCGAGGGAAATTTTGTTGGACAACTTCAGATTCGTGTTCAGCACCCCAAAAAACATAAAGTAAGTCACTAACAACAATTACACCAGAACTTTCCACTTCAAACTACCATTTGACTGGACTAAATTTGGACTTTTAACATCAAACCTTACATCTAGAAAATTAGATACGACAACCACTAAACCAACTTCAACATTTATATAATGTTATTTTTAAAAGAAGCAATCGGATAGAATAAGACATGTACCTCTGATTTGAACTAGAGAAAAGCTTTAAAGATTTTCAAAATAATCCTTAACTCATTCATCTACCAACTTATTCTTAGCCAACGTAGTTTTTTTTTTAAATTTTAAACTTTCTTAACTTCATTGTCTTCACTCTTCGATATTTTATTTATTTATTAAACATATTTTATTTAGAAAGCTCGAATCCACTATAGGAAGAAGTATTATTATTTCCCTTTATTAAAACCAACACCGACCTAAACCGCCCAATCATATATAATATAAATTGACTATAATTATTGATAATTTAATTCACATGATGATATCAAAATAGTGTTAAAAAATAGTCTAGTATTTGATTTTGATCATTTTAAAATATACTTATCAAGTGTATACTTAAAATTTTAAGTAAAATCTTTTTTAATTAAGGTCTACAAGATCTCTTTATTTTATATAATCAATGAATACATTTTTTACTTTCTCATATAAAGAGAAAGTATTGCGATGGGGCGAAAATTCGATATTGAGATAAAAGAGTGGTTTTTAAAAAATGTTTGTCAGTCGTCTGTGTGTGCAGACGCCTGGAGCCTAAACAACTGGGCAGCCGATTTTGATTAAAAAATTCTAAAATGCCCATTTAAATACGAATCTAACGATGTAAGCCGTTTTCTTGGGAAAAATCTAGTTCCCGAGATAATAGCTGAAAAATAGAGAAAATAGTGCATAAGCCAAAGCAGGTCCTTTTTTTTAATTTTACAATAGATAAAATTAATTAAACTCATATATAATATTATATTTCTTTTCTGTTTAGGGTGCCATTGATGACCTTCTTATAAGAACATCGTAGCATAAATGTACATCGTAAAGGCTCGTGGACCAAACTGACTGTCAGTAGATCAATTCTGGACAACATTAAATAATATTTCTCTGTGAGGTAAGATAACAAATGGTTTCGAAATTGCCATGTATTTTTTCGTTTCTGATTTTAAACTATATATTATTCATTTATAAGATATGCCCTAATGTTTGAAGGAGCGTAGTGAGTTTTTCATTTCAGAGACTGGTATTTTAATTTTTTTTTAAAGCTGCATCCTCAACGAACGTGTAACGTTTGCAAACAGAGATGCGCGTTCGATCCCATTCGAATGTTCGTTCGAATCCGTGGGTGCTCCGGGTAAAGTCAGTACATCAAAAGGTGTTCGTTGTTTGTGCGCGTTTGGTGTAGACGCTTTTTAGCAAACTCCTTGAGCATTCGCAAAAAACCAGTGTTTGACTTGGAAAGTCATATTATATAAAAAATGTAAAAATATATTTTTTCTTTCGTATTATTTCTTACTATATCCGCTATTATGTAATAACTAATAATATATACTAATTAATAAATAGTTACTATAAACTAGAGATGAGTTGATGTTAATTCATAAACATAAAAAATTCTAGATTAAATAGATAATAGTATAGGAATGGGATAAACCTTGAAAAATACGTCATACTACATAAATTATACTGCTTCCAAGCATATTAATAAATGCTGAGTGGGCAAAATATTACACTTATTTGATTATTTATCTTGCTTTTACCATAAGATATATAAAAAAAACTATTTGTAGATGAATAATGTCCATGTTCATTTATAAATGTTTTGGCGTTTTATTTGTGTAAAATAATAATCTAAAATCTGGAATGATCAAGGAGAATTTTTTTTTCGAAATCCACAATCTTCGTCTTTTTACTGGTCTTATATTATTTTGCTTTGTAAGTTTCATCGCACATTTCCGTTTCCCCAATTTTGAACCACTTCCCGTGATTCAATCTTCCCCAAATTTTGCACATAGATACAACTAAGGTGAAGAATACAGAAACCAAAAAAAATAAAAACAAAAACAAAATGGCGTAAAATTTATTTGCTTTTTAAGTTTCATCGCTCATACCTATTACCCCACTTTTGAACCACTTACCGTCATTTAATCTTCCCCAAATTTTGCACATAGATACAACTAAGGTGAAGAATACTGAAACCAAAAAAAAAAAAAAAATCAAAAACAAAATGGCGTCAAATTTATTTGCTTTTTAAGTTTCATCGCACACCTATTACCCCAATTTTGAACCACTTACCGTGATTCAATCTTCCCCAAATTTTGCGCATAGATAAAACTAAGATGAAGAATACAGAAACCAAAAAAAAAAAAAAAAGTTGAAAATAAGACCAGTTTTGAAAAATGGTATTTTTATATGAATTATTTATTTGCACTTCTCTTTTCTTAATAACTCACAAATGATAATAAACAAGCCAGTGCTTGCACTGAGTAGATTTGATGGAATCATTTTCACTAAGTTAAATAGTTTTATTGCAAGTTCAAAATAGTTATAATAATTATAATAGATGTAGTGTAGAAACTAATAGAGAATAACCGGGAACAAAGCTAAAGGTTCGCAAACAACTGTTTGTCTAGAATGGACGTCGTATTTGCGGTTGTTTGCAAACCCTGTTTGCGAATGCGCGTTTTGTGTGTACGAGGTTTAACGATAATTGGCGTAAAAATTTACCGATTTATAAGAAATCCGGCGCACAGGTGCATCTCAGCATTTGTGACTACTGTTTAGTTTTTGGAAATTTCTTTTAATATTTTCAATATGGCGGCCAATATGTCGGACAATTTAATGTTTTTAAATGTTTTTTTAGCCAGCATGACATTGTTTGCCGGCATTTTGAAAATTAAATGCGTATATAGCACGTTACGTATCATTTTAAAGATCTATTCGGATAAATTAAGAAAACGTAAGTTTTCTCATTCTATTTAGTGTTTCCTGGTAAGCAAGATTAAACATAATTATGGGATGGATATATAGCAAAATGAAAATATTTTTACGTGAATTCTTTAAGCGCCACATCACTAGTTAAAGCTAAATGAGTGAGCGTGGTAAGTTATCCATTTCAAAGACTTTGGATTTTAAAACTTTGAGTGTTTATCTAACAATAACTGGCGTAAAAATTAACCGATGCGAAATTCGGCAAATATGTCCATCTCAGCATTAATGACAACTGTACAGTTTGTGGAAATTTCTGATTTAAATTTTTATATTGGTGGTCTAAAGATTATCGTTTTAAAGAACTTGAAGAGTAGGAAAAGTGAATGTTGTTATTATTACAACATATTAAATTTTTTGACGGCATTGTAAAAACAAATAAATATGGCCGGTCTTGAAATAAAAAGTAATGCATATAATATAGCATGTTACATATTATAATTTTAAAGCTGTTTGCAGGTACATTACGAATATGTGTAAGTTCCTCCCCGAAAAATGTTTCCTGGTAGCCATATTGAAAATAAATATGGCCGATATAAGTGAAGGTACGCCGCAACACTAGTTTATTACGAGTAATTTGATCAAAACAAAACTGTATTATGTATTTCACTTTTATTAAAATTAGTTTTGCTAATACTTACATAAAATTATAATCTGCTACGATTTATTTTACTCCAAAATAAATTATTACCATTCTATAATATTCTATTAATCTTAACATTCTATAATCTTTGAATTCTATAAAAAAATGTAACTAGGATTAAGTATTTTTTGTTCTATATTTTATGTTCATTTTTTTTTTTTTTTTTTTAAATTTATTTTTTGCTTCCGAGCTTACCGAAGGTAACGGAAGCATTGTGTTCACTTTTGAGAACAAAAAAGTTTTATGCCTCCGATTTTAAAAATTCCAAGACAGAAATCCGTTTCAGACATCAGGGAACATTTTTGGTTCCGTGTCTGTCTGTCTGTCTGTCTGTCTGTCTGTCTGTCTGTCTGTCTGTCGGTCTGTGTGTCCGCGAATCGTGAAACGTGCGACGATAACTTGAGTAAATGTTGCCCGATTTAGATGAAATTTGGTATACATGTTTATTTTACCAATGCCCAGGACGAGTTCGTTGGACAACGTTATCCGTCCAAGCGTTTACGAGCAACTCTCGCGTAAACGTGAACTTCAAATTTAAAATTGGAATTTTAGGCCGGGGAAAAAATCTAACTCCATCTATTCAATGAGACAAACATTCTATTTTTATTATGTATAAACAACCAAATAGTCAAATATTCTTTTTACTTTATATTGAAAATAATAATATAAGTAATTAGTTTTTATAAAAATATTTTTCAACAACTGCATTCTAAAGTTTTAAATGTTAAAAGTCATGCTTAAAACCCCATTTATTACTTTTTTTTACAATATAAGGTACTCTGATTTATGTTAATATCAAACGTTTTTTTGAAGTTTATATTTAAATTGCTAATTTATTTATTTAACCAACTTATTTATCGTTGTCTTTACGCATTTATATTTAAAAAATACTTTTAACTGTGAACTATTTTTAAACTATATAATTTAAGAAAATGTATGTCATGTTTTCAATATAATGTAAAATAATCAAAAATATATATTTTTGAATTCTTAAAATATATATATTTTTAAAATATATATATATATTAAAATATATATTTATAATATATATATATATTTATAATATATTAAAATATATATTTATAATATATATATATATTTATAATATATATAATATAAATATATATTTATAATATATATACTTAAAAATATATATTTTTGAATTCTTAAAATATATATATTTATTCATAGCATTTTCACGTTACCACATTTAGTTATATGCTTTATTTGAATTAGTTTTAATAACTGTCCTATGCGAGGAATATCGTCACCTTTTAAGTTTAATGTAGTAAAACAGATTTATTGTTTCTTCAGCTTAGTCATTTTAATTTTATGCTTTACCTGCTTATTACTCAAAAATAAATCTTTTAGCGAATTTTCGAAGAAAATTACGCTATTGCAATGGCTTCGAAATTTTTGTAATAACGAATTTTTGAATTTTTTTCCATAGAAATCCGTTTTAGACCATTCTGAATCGATTCCTAAAATTTAACACTTTTCTTATGTATGTATGTATTTATGTATATATGTATGTATATATAGATGTCACTCCAGACGATATCTCCCCTTAGGATGCACTTAAAAATTTCAATCAAATTTTAAAATGTAAATAATATTGAAAGAAAGGATGAGTTCGTTGGCCAGAATTTCTGAAGTTCATTTAGAGGTCAAATTTTTACAATTTAGGGTCAAAAATAGCATAAAAACGTGTTTTTCCATTTTTCCCCCCTTTTATATGAAAATATGACAAAAGTGTACATAACAACAATTACTCTACTTTTAAAGAGCTTTCCAACGACATCCATCTTGAAGGGTAAATACTATTTTGACTTTTGCACCCAGTACCTCTGTGTACCAATTTTTTTTTTCACCCATGCAAATTCTAAACCAAGATTTTCCTATATTATCATAAGCCAATAATACGCAGATTTCTTTGAAAATTCGCTCATTAAGTCATGGTGCATGACTGGACTTTTTTAAATTAAATTATAATTATTATTAACCAAGGGAGGCAGACAGAGAAAAAAGAAAAACCTTAATCGTAAAAAAATATCCTTTAAAATAAGTTCTTTTTGTAGTCTTAGTAAAATGCATAATATGAAGACAGGCTGTCTATTGCATGGAAAGTTGATGTAATTTTTATTTTAAATATTAAATGATTTTGTAATTAAATATTAATAGGACAAAATAGTATTTATTAGCTTAAATTAAAATCATCTTATTGCTTAAATAAAAGATGTAATGTCAATTATATTACGATATTAATATAAAATCTTGATTAAATGATTAAATATTATACGTCTTCACATATTTCATTAACCACTGGATCTTGCAAATTATTAATAAGCTTGAGCTAATGTTAACTTTTGTATTGTTCGAAATGTATAATTTATTCTGTTATTATATTATTATTATTTATTATATTATTTATATAAAAATTATGTATTGATTAATTTACATTGAGCATATTGATAAGTATACAGGTATTTATTTAACGATTTATAAAAGTAGTTTTCAACCCCTTTAATTTAACTAGGATGGTTCATTATATATTAACTATAGTAGAATAGTGGATAGTTATTTAATTGGTAAACATTTCGTAGACGAAAAGTTTTTAACCCTTTCTAAATTAAATTATGACTGTTTATCGAAGGTTGACTTTAAATAGGTATTTATAAATAAATAAACTATTTATATAGTTTATTAAATAATAAATATTTTTTTGCATAGTTGCTGAAAGTTTTAGCATTTATGTAAAATATTTTCTTTTTTTATTATACTTTTTATTGCTACTGAAAATATTATATTTTTTGTTATATTAAATTGCTAACTATAATATTATATTTTAATGTTGCTAATTATAGTATTATATTTCGATTGATTGTTACATATATATAGAACACTATTATGCACATATAAGTTGCTTTTGATCAAGTTATAAGTATATATTATTTATAACAGGATATAAGTTGCTTTTCTATCTCTTAATAATTCGTTTGGTTAATGCAGATTTGAAAATTTGTATATTTCTTATTTTTCTAATAATAATAATCTTTATAATTCTCTACAGAAGTAAAAAATTAAAAAAAAATATATATTTATAGAAAATTAATGCAATAGAGAGAAAAATGAATGTATGCATATATTTGTTGAAGTCACATGACTGTACCTGGTCATATCTGTGCCGGTGTGCCGAGCTCCGTCCACTATGCCAGAAGGAGAGGGAATGATAGGAAGCGGAGAGATGTGTGAGTGAGCGGGAGATATACCTCAGCCCTTTGTACCTCCCCACTCCCGACCACCCTTAGGATGTAAGGGTACGAAGAGTGTGCGCAAGCTTATAGAAAACCAACCCCCTTTCCAACTACCCCCTTACCCCCTGTTTCCTAGCCCTTATCAACATGGATATAGTTAGGTATGGGTCAGGGCACCCACGCAAACCTATATCAGACAACCTCCCTTTCTACATCTTGTCGTTACAGACCAATGGAAATCTACGTAATCATAGACGCAACTGATAAGAATGGAGAAGTAGTTGAAGGCAGAAAAACAACTGCCTGCTTATATTTGATTGAAAAATACAAAATTCCTGAAAAAAAAACAAATATTTATTTATTTTAATATAATAAATTAAATTACTCAGCAAATAATACTAAATTAGAATAATGTAGTTAAAAAACTGAATTTTTCAGCCAATTAGTGTGGCACATAACTTCCTTGCGTCCTATTTTGTATACTTTAATGATTTTATGCATTTACATCCTATTATTGTCAAATTTATTTAATTTTCCCCCCGTTTACTGAAACTGTCAAAATTGTTTTGATTTTTACTTTGTCAAATAAAGAGAAAGTTTTGTGATAGGGCGAAACTTTGATTTTGAGATTTTGATGGATTTACACGTTTTAAGGTCCCCTGAGTCCAACAAATAATTTTTTAAAAATGTCTATTTGTCGTCTGTGCAGACACAGAGCCTAAACTACAGGGCCGAATTTGACGAAATTTTGTATACATGTCCACAAAAAAAAATACCCCGTGGCGAATTGGAGAAATGAATTGTAGCTCCTAATTTGAGGGCGCTACCCCATCAAAAACACTGACAAAACGTAAAAACAAATCGGTTCCGACGGTATGGATTAAAAAATTCTAAAATATAGTCCATTTAATTACGAATCTAACATCTAACAATACAAGGCGTTTTCCTGGGAAAATTTAGTTCCTGAAAAAATAGCTTTAAACGCGGACAGAGAGAGGCAGGGTTCATTTCCCCGCCAAAAGAGAAGTTTTTTTTATGATAAGTTTTGATAAAATGTTCCTAAACGAAAACTCGAAAAATAATAAATATAAAACACTGGGCCAATTAATTATGAACTCGTATATGAGAAAGTTTGTCTGAGTTGTTTCGGACTGATATTTTCCATAATTAGAGTATCAATTTAGCATCATTTAAAGAGTGCAGACGGTTGAAATTAATCTGGAGCTATCTACGGTCTACTTTCTTTAAACTATCCAAATTTATAAAAATCCAAAATCATAAAAATCAGATGAGTACTTTTGCAGATATAGGTGTAAAATATGCATTTTTATGCGCATTCGGAACATATAAGCGCTGAAGGTTTAGGGTTTAGGTAGGGGGAGGGGGGGGGGGATTTTAAATAAATTTATATTTTGTTTATTCCCGGATTTATTATTTCTAGTTTTTTGTTATTTTGAATTTATTATTATAGGTAATTAAATTATATCATTATTGATATTATAATATGTATTTATTTTTTAATTCATAATTTATTAATATTCAAAATATTGATTACGAGGATTTAGTTGTTTTAAATTATTATTATTATATCTGGGTTAGTATTTATTAATTTACTTTTTACCTAAAGCTTGGTTATACAAAATGTTACTGGACGAACCTTGTTATCTTTTGTTGTCATCTAAGGATAGAACCTCAAAAGACAATAGGACCATCTGAGGATAAACCCTCAACACACAATACGACACTCTCAGGACGTAATCCCAGGATACAACTAGGACAATACGACTCTCTGAAGATTAAGTTATTCCTCAAAACCATATTAGACTCTTTTATCAATTATAAATCCACTAAAATTAATTTAAATAAAATTTTATATACTTATGGTTAAAAATATAATCATGTATTTTGAAAGTTTCTTTACATAAATGTAAGTAAGGATTTAAAATCAGATTATCAGCATAACCTGATGAAAAAGGTACGAGTAAGTTATAGAATTCATTCATCGTCTAGATTATTATCAATCAAGATTTTCGATAACTAAAAATCAATTAAATTAAGATGTATAAGGTAATCTTCAATGTCATTTTAGAGTCAATATTAATTAGCTAGTATCGCACAACACAATGTTGGGGACATTACAAGTCACTTGCCTCATTACAAGTCCAGGCAAAGATAAATATTTATCTGTGGTACTAGTTAACTGTGTGGATTCTGACAACACTAGTTTAACATCCTTCCAGCCTTGCATCAAACCTTCACCGGTAATCATAATATCAGTGTTACCTGCGAAAATTCATTTTGCTAAGTTCCAAGGTGAATCTCCCCTGTCTGAAAAATAAAACATCTTTATTTTAAATTTAAGAACTGTTTATCGGATACATCTCAAATATATTTTGAAAGCTTTCTTACATACATGTAAGCAAATCGATATATTAATATCAAGTGCTGAATTAATTTTATAGAATTATATCATCGTCTCCCGTCGGTGACGATTCACCTCGAAATGATTTGTTATTGCTAAGCTAAAGTATCCAAATATATATTCTATAAAAAACATTATGTGTTTTGATTTGCTGGTCTTCAAATTGATGTAATAACTTATCTAAATTAATTTACTACATTTTACTTTTTTTCTAAATATTAAGCCCGTTGCAATAAAACTGGGATTGAACGCAAAATATTAATGTTTTTTGACAAAATGACATGAAAAATTGAACACTTTACACAAGTGTTATATATTTTTGTAATCTACTCTTCAATGCCTTTCATTTGATACCCCACTCAAAATTTAAAAAAAAAGTTTTCCCGTGACAGGATTATCCGCCATTTTGGATTCCCAGTTAGATCAAATTGCTATTCTTATTTTTTCTATGGCCCAGCAGACCGCATATTTTTATATTTTTAGTAACAGCATAAATATCGTTGTTTTTTTTTGGGGGGGGGGGGGGGGGTGAGGGGGGGGGGGGGGGGGGGGGGCACGAAAAATGTTAATGTTTTTTGACAAAATAGCGTAGAAAATTAAACACTTTCCACAAGTGTTATATATATTTGTAATCTACTCTTCATCTTTCATTTAATATCCCAGTTCAAAATTTAAAAAAATATTTTTTTCGCGTGACATGAATTATCCGCCATTTTGGATTTGAACAGCTGATAATTTTGAGTTTGCTATATTTTTCCTGTGTTCGTGTCAAAACGATTTTCAATACTGGAAAGTTTCATATTTTTACCTCTTTTTGATTCAGAAGTTATTGGAACCGTACAGAGTGGCAGACAGACAGACTCAGGAACGAAACTATAAGTGGTTTTTTTTTTTTTTTTTGGTTTTACCAACGAAACCCGAAACCCTAATAAATGACACCACTCAAAACAAGAGAGCTGAATATTCAATTATTAATAAAAAAAAAAATAAATAAATAAAAGACGAATTGATCCTACACTTTCCTATTTAATTCCTGAAATATATTAAAATGATAATGAAAACAGTTTATCTCTCTTTGCTTAACACTTCCTTTAGACGATTTTTATTTCTGCGAAAACAGAATTAAAAACTTCCAACCTTATACTTGTTACTCTCTTGTTGGAAGTGTTTGCGATACTAGTCTAATCTATAAATTCTAATTCTAAGAATGGGCTGCGGTCAAACCGCAAACCTTAGATGCTAAGAAGTTTTCTGAGAAAATTTTTATCGTGCCCACCTGCAAGTACACCATTGCTCACTCTTGCTGACTCTGTCACAATACATTATAAGTATATTCTTATACTTATTCGTTTAACGTAAAATGTCTGAGCCATATATACCGGCTGACAATTACTTGTGGTCGCCTTAAGATGGGTTCATAGCATGCGTTATTTGCGTGCTTCTAACTATTATTTGTTACTTTTATTTTTAAAAGTGAAAAAGTTTTTATTATGGTACTTTTTAAGAAAAGAAAAGTAATATTTATTATTTGTTTTTTACAGTAAAATAATGAAAAAAAAATTGGTTCTATTAAATGTAAAACTTTAGTTAGTATAGAAAAGAGTTAAGGATATAAAAGGAAGGTAAAAATTGAAGTTACTTGTATTAAAAATATAAGGGTGCTATCTTAGCCAAGGTGTTACTAAAGTCTTTGATCTTATATTTTTCTACATGCATTTATATTATTCTAATGTTTCTATAATTTCCTAGTCTCAAGGTAAATTGACCTGTAAACTAAGTCTGATTACAGTCGCCTTACTGAAGTTTCTAGTTCTCCTTAAGGCTATAAACTTTACCAAACTATTTTGTTGGGTCCTTTCATAATGATATCTGGGTGGAAAGTTTAAGGTCAGCCTATTTCATATCAAAATATCTTAGTCAGAGAAATTCCTTTCTCTTTGTAAGCATTTTACAGCTTAGTGATAATCTAATCTTCCTGTTTTAAGAGCAGATTATCATTATAACCTAAATGATAGACTAGAAAGGTCTTTAGTAGGATTCATTGATATTAAATATTAATTTTTATTTAAAATTGATACAAGTGTAATTAACATAAATATAAGCGGATTCTAGAGTCTAGATTATCTATCGAGAGATACAAGCACCAACAATTAATTAAAGTTATATAACTTTAAACAATTAAACGCGGATTTTAGAATCAATTTTATCTAGCATCACATATTGCACCTAACATTTCTTTAGTTTAATTGCATGTATTAGTTATTGGGCATACCGTTCAACTACTATGAGATACCTAATCGTGTAATAACGTAATATCTCGCATATAATACGCACTCGAAAGTCAGGGTTTGTTTAATGCTTGCGTTTGTATTGTACACAAGATTCCAATTTTTCTTCAGCGGCACTATACATATAAAAATTCTTGGTTTTATTTAATGCTTGGTAACGAAACTAGTATTTAAATAACGCAGGCAGATACACAAAGACGATTTAATTTTAATGACGCATTTACAAATTCGCGCTCGTGACTCACCTCGTGGTTCGCCGGCACTCGTGAGTCCCATTCGTCTACTCGCCCCACAACGCGAATGGCCGTTTACACATTCGCGTTCGGGACTTGCCTCGTGGTTCACCGGCACTCGCTAGTAATTCAACTACTAACGCATTTAATAATTGGTACACACAATAAAAACACACTGGTGGATTAATTTAAATGAAAATTAAAATAGAAGTTTATATAATTGTTAAAAGGAATAAATTAAGTTAACTGAACGATCTAGAAAGATGTATAATTTTAAATTTTGATAAAACTTTATTTATTTTTGAACAGTGTGTTTTTATTTATGTGTACTAAATATAATTTCATTATATTTGATTACCACAAAATATCGATAAATTCATCCAATAATTTATTATAGAAGTATTAACCTATATGTACTTTATATTTATACTTGTTTATATTATACTTATATTAATTAAAAATTAAGCTTTTTACAGATCAAGTATGGAAATTATGTTTGTAGAAATGCTTTGTGCAGACTTTGGAAAATTCTCTTTTTTTTACTTTAATCGGTATATTTAAAGCTGGTCGATATTCGAACCCATTAATCGGGGACATTTATCTTGTTTTTATGTAGTGGATGTTTTGGGTTCCAAATAGCTGGTTCACCATGGTACGTTTCCAATATTTCTCTAACTTGTCCTTTAGACCACGCCATTCTCAAATTAAAAAGAAAAAAAGTAAAACAACAAAAATAACACGTGATAAAGAGAAGGACTCGTTGCGAACTGAACAGCGACTATGTATACATCATTATGTAAAACACAGAACAAATAGATGAACTGTAATTCAAGTAATAACTGGAAACGGTAGCTGTAATTAATTTAGCCACTATCATCGGTACCAATCTAATATATTAACCTAAAAGTTTAAAGAACATTCACCTTCAAAATACATTCCCCTCTTATAAGAGGAATGTAGTAATGCAATTCGTAGAAGGTGGGCGGGTGTTTTAGGAAACATTAAAATTAAAATAAAAATTGTTCTCGGTAATCAGGCCGAGGTATTTTAAAATCTATGTTTTTAGTAAAATTCGGATCACTTCCGTTTAATTTTCTTACTATAAAATGAGATAAACTCTAAAATTTTAGATTTTATAATTCAACGTCAATATCATAGTTAAAATAAACAAACAATAATTATTTAAGCGACTATATTTAGATTACTTAGGTGTAAAATAAAATAGAAATAATGAGATAAAATCAGGTGTGAAGTAATTTTTTTGTTTAAAAAAAAACAAACACGTTCATACTTATATGTAAATATGTAGTAAAGCAAGTAGTCGTATTATGGTTATTTTTCCATTATCTATTTATAACGACAAAAAGTCGTAAAAATCGGTAGGTAATTGTTTTCACTACCGTATAATTCGCACCACTATTTTAAAACAAAAAAAAGGTTAAAAATTGTGCGTATTACACGCGACATTTTACGGTAGATCATTTCTTCGAACTAATTTCTTTACCAATTTCAAGGAAGTTTTGGCCCTTTGGACATGCTTATAATGCTTAAGCAAGCTTAGTCAAAGTTATATATTTGTTAATCTATTTTTAACACATTGTATTTTGTGTTACATAAATAAACATTTTTATTAATGTATAACATATCGTTCAATATAAAAAGGTTTATAGGTGCATTTATTCCGTGCATGTCCCAATGTATGGAATACTACTCGAGCCTTGTAATGGGTAAAAATATCTCTATTCTCACCAGGAAGGGAAAAATTATGTGATATTTTGACAATCAATGAAGCATAAAGAAGTAAATATGGTATTACGAGTTATATATTTACTATGGTATTATTAAATATCTACACACCTTGTATTCACATTGGTAGATCTATTTTTGCAATAAAAGAATTTAAGTACTATATCCAAAAGAAAAGTGTGTATTATGTATGAGTAAAAAAAAAAAAAAAAAAAAAAAACAATATTTACAAATAATCATTTATTTTGAATTTGTTTCAAGATTAACCCTTAAGAATAATATTATTCTTATATTAATTAATAAGAATAGTAAAATTATACAATTATATATTATTTAAAAGTATAGTACTTACAATTAATAAATTCAATAATATTCGTTTAGTTTAATAGAGAATTTTGTTTTTCTTGCGCCATATGGTAACACTGAGCGAAAAGCCTTCCTAATGTTTCATTTTTCCACGTCCGCCATAGTTGTACTTTTTTTCAAGATTTTCAATTCAGGTTTTTAAATCTTGTGTTATATTGCTCAAATTCTTTAAAATTGTGCTTTTATATTAATCTAGTGCTAGTAATATAGCTAAATACGTTCTATTTAATGAGTTCTTAAAAGTAATTTTTAGTTGTATTTTTTTGGTTTTGAAATGCCGGGTATTCATATCGTACACTTCCTTTATTATCTTAATAGTTGCGTTTAATTATACTATTGTTCGAATTTGATGAAAATTGTCTATTTTATTTGGTTTTATCTGCCATTTTCTAGAAGGTAATAACCACTTTAAGTTTATTTTTATTTCGGCAAGAAATAGATGTTAACAATAAATTATATTCATTTACACACTTCATTTAGAAGGAATTTATACTTTTCGTGTTTACAAGAATTTCAATTAGATAACATTTATAGATTAAACTACCAGAGAGATATAGTTACATAGTTAATACGGTAATAATTAATAACTGAATATTTTATATTATCCAATGATCTATTTCTTTATTACAATTTATAAATCAAGGGAATAAAAAGAAGGTTACACAACAGCAGGTTATGCAATTTTCATATCAATTAACCTTTTTTTCACGTTAAGATAAAAGTTTCTTCACTGAACAACTGCGAAGAACATTGATGTTTAAACATAAATGTTTTGGCTTTAATTATTCAAAGATTCTTCATTAATACCCAATATTAGTTATGATAGGATATCGGTAAAAGTGAATTGTACAGTGCTGTTTACGAAATTGAAGTACAAAATTAATTTTTTTGCCCTAGAATTTTCAACCGCACCGCTTCGCGGTGTTCCGCTTATTTTCTGAAGAAAAACAACTGTGCTGTATAGATTCCAGGTAGAGTTCCAAATCGAAGTACAAAATTAATTAAGGTTTCAATGGCACCATACAATTCACTTTTGCCAGGATATCTTGATTGTTTTTTTCCCTTAGTCTTTTGTAAAACTTCTTATTAAATAAAATTCCAAGAGCTTAATTTTTTCTGTTTGTTATCAAAAAACTTTACAATTGTGAGTACTTACTGGTTTCAAACATTTTAGTTAGTTTTTAGTTTTCACTGAATCGAGAAATATTACCGATGCTGATCATAAAAATTTAATTATTACCCCGGAAGACGTAACTAATGCTTATTTGTTTTTTTCCTCTGTTGTTATCTATTCTTGTATAGCTAACTTAAAAAACCTGCATTTCTTTACATTATTATTACTGGGACTGTCTTATTTGTCTATTTATGATAATATTTCGGTTAAAACTACGCTTTTACTAAACTTAAATTTAAAATAAGGAAAAAGTGGAAATCTGCCTCGAACACATTTCTAACCAATAGTAACAGCTTGTTTACTCTCTCTTTTAATTTTTGTTTTTAATAATCTTTCTGACTTATATAATACATCTGCTTTCCTATAATTTAGTTTTAAAATAACTTTTTACATTCATGGATACGTAAATACTAAAGTGAAAATTTAACGTTTGGATAGAAATTAGCGAATTACACAATGATTTTGGTACGATAATTTCTATAGTAATATTAATTATATACCGAGAAGGCATTTACTAATTTTTTTTTGGGGGGGGGGGACAGAAGGACCAATTTAATGTCTGTTTTTATGGAATGTTAACTTTTAAAAACCCTTTTTCCGTAGCTTTTTTGCTAATTATATTTGATCAATGAGATTGAAATTTTAAATTCTGCAGTGGTTGGGTCCATTAAGGAAATAAAAACTCACTTTTGCAATATTTCGACCCCTCCTTGGGTCATTCTCAAGCTGGAACCAAAATTTATTTAGATGTTACATTTTACAATTATACATATTCTCTGGACAAGACATTAACAAATTTTTAAAGATAATGATTACTACTACTTATAACATATAAAAAGGATTTTGTTTTTACTAACCTGATTGACTAGAAGTTATCCTACATTATATTAGTTATTTTCAGAATAATAATAATTGAATCTTTGCGATTCTCGTCATTTCTTCCTAAAATAATAACAATTTATTGGTATTGGTCACATGTTATGTAGGTTATTGAAAATATTAATCTCGAGATAATGAATAGTATGTTTCTTATTGGTTAGTAGGGTCTAAAGGAAAAAATTAGAAGCTCACTTTTGCGATATTTCGACCCCTCTTTGGGTCATCTTCAGGCTGAAACCCATATTTATTGTTAGTTACTCTTATACAGTCGTTATATTTTGTAACATAATACATAATTAAAAATGCTTATATATCTACCTGACTAGAAGATTACTATTTCATCCTTTAGTTTTTATAATGTTAAAATTTTCTCTAACCTAGGTGGCTATTGTCAATCTGAAATAATAAATCTCTGATATAGGGTTGGTTCATGTTAAGTATAATTCAGGTTCTATTGGGTATTAATATTTTGTACTTACTGTTTTGATAAGTTTCCTTAAAATTCCATAGATATCCTATGGTTGTCAATACAATTATTTGTTACAAGTCAACACTTATTATTAAAAATACTTTATTAAATGAATAGTATGTACTTACTGAAGTCAGGTAATAGTAATAGTAGAAATTTTAAAGCGAATCAGGGGATGTTTAAAATGTGAACTTATTTTGATTCTCTATAGATATACTTGCATTCTATTAAATACACATACTTTGCTTTTTACAATTTTTTTTTTTTGGACTTTGCTTTGGGGTGAATTAAAAATGTTAATTTAAGTATTAATTTGTGGAAAGCGTTGTAAACAAGATTTAATTGTTGAATATTTAGAGTTCATACTTTTAATAATAATGTTAAACATGTATATTTTTTTTTGTTTCAGGTGTGGAGGATGCAGAGCAGCTAGTGTGCGGTATTTTAGAACTGCGTGTGCGAATAATTGTTTTTGAAAGTGTTTTAGAATTTTAATCTTGTGACTGATTTATTTTTACCTTTTGCATAATTTAATAAAGTATGTATTTTTTTTTATAAACGGGAGATATTTTTACTAGAAGTTGTTTAAATTGTGTTGTGTCTTGTGCGTGTGTGCCTGGATAGTCATCGCGTTGACTGAGTCGACTGCTACTTCAAGACTACTAAACAGGTGTGTATAACTTTCTTTATTGTGTTATACTCTTGGTTTTAATTTAATTAAATAAACCACTCTTTAGCGAAGCACTAATTTTAATTTAGCTAGTGATTAGATATATAAAGGAAACACATACACTCGAACAGCGGATAATAATGGTTCTTGTTAAAGTGCATCCTTAAATCATTATAAGGAGTTAAAACGTATGAAACAAACAAAGATTAAATGCTAGATTCAAAATGAACAGACTCAGGATATCAGATGAATGTAAATCACATATAACTATTTCCTTAAAAACATGGTTTAAACTACTCTTGGAACATGATTCGTTATGTAGAGGCTTAAGTCAACTGATTTTATTGTATACAAATAGAGGTAAAGTAGAGCCTAAATTACTTTGTTATAACTTTTTTATATCAATGTTTTTTTTATTGGGCCATTTCTTTAAACTTAAAAGAGGGGTTTCGATATAGGTACGCTACATCAAGCACTGTAGTAAGCTATTTATCCTTCTCGTTCGAAGCAACAAGAAATAACGAGTTTTTTTTGTTTTTTTTAATTCGTAGTACTCTCATTGCCTCCGGACATCATTAAGACTGTTTATAATTTCTTTTCAACTTTTACTTAAGTAGCAAGCTAACAATTGACTTGTTTAGTGTTTCTTATTGTATTCTTTTGCTTTCTACGAAAGGAAGACGAATCTTATAAATTCATCATGGATCTTTGTGTTTCGCCGGCATTGTTTTTGCTGATGTGAAATACATCCCAAGAATTTTCTACTTTGTTTTGTTAGGATAATTACAATATGTATTCAAAGTTAAAATTTGTTCAAGGTTGTATTTACATAAAACTCATTAACCATGGAATAAATGATAATGAATTACTTTAATTTTTTTTTTGTACATATAACACGTTCTTAATGATTGATTGAACTGTGGATCATCGTCAAGAAGAATCATTTTTATTATTTATTACTTATATTGTTGATGTAACTCTTCAATCATTTATTAATTATACTGCTTTAGAAACTCAAATCGTTTTCCTTCGTATTTTATGGTTGTTAATAAACAATTATAATAATTATGTACTTGTTTATAACTAACTTATTATTTATTTTAATTATTATACTGCTTTAGAAACTCAAAGCGTTTTCCTTTATATTTTATGGTTGTTACTAAACAATTATAATAATGTACTTGTTTTGAACTAACTAATTATTTATTGATATTTCCCATGCTCTGGTTTCTATCACTGCATATACTTTTTTACATTGTTGAGAAATGTATAACATCTAAAAATATTTTTATTTGAAGTTTCTTTTAAATCAATTATATAATAATAGAATATGGTCTTACAAACAATATAACTTATTATTATTTCGATCTATCAGTGTCAAAAACTTTCACAAACAAGTCCACTAAAAGAATTTTATAATAATTATTAAGCATATTTTCTTAACTTCTTTATATATTTCTTATAAATTATCAAATGAAGTCAACCTTGTTCTACAGCCCACTCACTAAAGAAATATTTAATGTTGTTAAAATTTGTTTCAATTTCTTTGGAGTAAATGCCAATTCACCCTTTAAACCTGAATATATATATTTTTTTAAATTAAATAGTTAGTTTTATAATAATTTGATTTTTGTGTAACAATAATTAGAATTTATATAATACTGGCAGATCTCGATTTTTTTTTATTGTTAGAACTTAAGAAAAGAATTAACTAAAATTTTATTGTATAAAATATTCATTTTATTGAGTTATTTAAATTGCATTAATGCTTATATTTTGCAAGTTTGAATAAGACAAAATTAAATCAGCTTTTTTAAATGTTTCACCTATATTACCAAAGGTAAGAGTATGGTAAGAGTAAATCCGACTTTGATTAACAATTTGACTTACGAATAAGAACAGAACCATCTAAATTCTTAAGTCGAGGTTTGACAGTATCTGCAGTTTTTTTTAATAGAATATTTTCTTGTATTTATCATTATGATAAATGGTATCTTTGGAACGAAGTTCCTTATGGCACGTTCTGGAGCCCGGGAGTGAATCCGAAAAAACGACCAAAATCACCGTCAAGGTAAAAGCGTCACGAAATCTAGGGATGACGATAACTTGTGACGGTAACACATAAAGTACAATTGAAACAGGCATGTAAAATTTCAACCTGATACAAGCAGCAGTTTTTTTTACAGTGACGTGATATATTTTACAATTTTTAAAAGTTGATGGTTTAAGTGTGGGGTTTGTAGTTAGTCTAGGTGGAATATTAAGAATGTAGAGTGATTCCCCCTCTACTATACTTGGTTTGGTATCCTTTCGTGCCCAATCCCAACTCTTCTATCTTTCCATCTCTCTCACTATACTCTCTCTCTCTTACTCCTTCTTCCTGTCAAACTCGCTATTTATCCACAAAACAACGCTTTTTTTCAATTATTGTTTCTATCATTGAGAAAAGTATTCGTATATTATTTAAAATGGAAAGTGCAACAAGAGAATCGTCAGAAATTGACAGTCCCGACTGTGTTAAATTATTAACCAGTAAAACTGTAAATATATAAGTATAAATTGATGTTAGAAAATAATATTGCTCTTATGCGGATCAAGGGATTTTTGTAATAAGTTTTATGTAATAATTTTACTAAAAATAATTTTCTAATTGAGTCAAAAATATTTATTGGAATGAGTAGTTAGCAACGTATACGTACTTAGCAGTGTGATTTTATATTTAATGAAAAATGTAAGGAACTTCGTTCCTACCGGGTGTCCCGCGACACCACACGTATTTCTTCTTTTTTTTCAATTGATTCTATGATTTTCTTGATAATTTTTTTTTTTAATATTAATTTCCATTGGAAAAGGACAAGTCGTATGTGACGCTCATGACACTAATGTTTAACATTTTTATTTTAATTCTAATACACATACTCGCATGTTGTAGTAATTAATCGCTCATGTGAATACAATAACGATGAAATGTTGCTGTACTTATTTATTATAATTTGAAATAGCAAATAGAATGTTTCTGTTGTAAATATATAACTTGCTTCACAAAATATTCTGCTTGTATAAATTTAAAATTTTTCCATGTCTGTTTAAATAGTGCTTTTGACGATTTTATGAGTTTTGACGTAAGAACGCGATTTATTGTTAAAAAAACGTTATTTTCGTTTTATAAACTTTGATCAAATTTAATAGATTTAGCTATCTTTCTTTACTGTTGATTTTACTGAAATTTGTGTTAGAAAATATTTGTCTCAGCGAATAGATAAAGATGGATTATTTTCCAACGTGAGCGTTGCCCTTAAACACTAATTCTGCCCTACGAATATTAGCCTGAGATAAAAGTGTTTATTAAATTAATACTAAAGTGGTCTACTTGTACCAAAGTTATCGTCCCACGCGCGAACTTTACTGACAATTAGACCTACAACATTTTATAAATTTTTGAATGTAAGAAGCTCTCTTCAATAGTTTGTTTAATATTTTTAATCAGGTTTTTTTAAAACTATATTAATAATATAAGGACCTAATAATACTATAAAGCTTGAACTAAAACAATGACTAACTTAATCTTGCTCCATTAGAAGCAACAATTTTAAGACAAACTAATCACGAAGTGAATTGAATTAAAACAGCTTTAGGTGGGTCCGAAGGAAGGAGGTTATTTAATTTTGTTTTGTTCAAGAGGCCAGGGTATTAAACCTGGTCCTAAGCCCAAAATACTAAAGACAAATTAAACTAAGAAATCGATTACGATCCCCCAATATACCAGGAGAATCACACTAATGATTTTACTAGTACCGTGTCTCTTCTATAATCCATCTAAACTTGCTTTACTTTATATTCAAAAGATGGATATAACATATTTTATAACAAAAAAGCTGGATAGTATTTTAAATACCTATTTTTTAAACTCCACCCTCAAAAAATTAATATTAAACGAATACCTTTAAGCTTTTAACAATGGACATAATGAGATAGTTGAGCTATCAAACCTAATATTAAAGGTTTTAAGTGAAATTTGGTATGTACGAGTTTAAGTTAAAATTCAAACTATACCAAAATAGGTATTTTGGACATCCCCCCCTCCACACTATGATTAAAGAATCCAATTTTACGTATTTATTATACGAGTATTTTAGATAAATATTATTAAATACGTGTGGGGTGAGAATCAAAAAGCTTGAGCCGGAACCAAATATACAAATACCAATAATAATAATCAGGGTTTTGATTACAAAAGCAGTAAAACATAACTTTATTGTAATCATCACAGGTAATCTTTGTTTAGGGACTGACCCCTTTGTCCTGTAATGATGCTAGTCTGTTGTCAATTGAATTTTGTTGTTGTCTGTTGAAATTAAGGTAAATAATTTATAATCATTAACCTAAGTTATATACCGACAAATGAATCTCAAAAACAGACGATTGAAGCTCAAAAGATATATAAATCGTACAATTTCAATCGTCAAATTTATTTACCCCCCCCCCTTATTTTGATTTTAAGTATCAATTAAGCAAAATGTAAAGAGCGCAGACGGTTAAAATTTATCTGGGGCTATCTGCGGGGGCTACTTTCGACAAACGGATGGTTTGTCGAAAGTAGCCCGCATTTTATATGCGAAGTTTAGATGAAACTTCATAAAAAAAAATCAGATGAGTACTTTTGAATACATAGGTGTAAATAAATGTATGTTTATGTGAATGTTGGATAGAAGAAATGGGTGCAAGAGGTTAAAGCTTATATGAGATCAACAATAGGCTAATTATGACCAACCATCCAAATTCCATTAAAATCAGACGAGTAGTTTCTTATAATGTTGGTTCGTAAAACTTAAGTGATGCCGACAGATAAACATGGAACCAAAAATGTTTCCTGATGCCTGAATCAGATATGTGTTTTTTGAAATCGAAGACCATAAAAAAATTTCGTTCTTCAGAACGACTGAACGACCACATGGCTTCCGTTACCAAAGCAAATGTAATTAGATGGCTTCAATAATTTAATTTCTCACTGTTTCTATATTCAATTAGAAGAACGTAACGTTACTCGGTACTATAAGGATCGACGTGGTTTGTATCTTAAGGAAACTAACGTCCAGACTCAGAAGCATGGCTGAAATTCACAGGAGCAGGGTGCGTGCTACTTCACTGTCTCTATAGTGTGTGAAAGGTTCCATTCTCCGTCCTATAATGGCCCTTATAGGATGCCGCCCTTTCTAAGGACAAGAATAGAATACCTGACAAGCCTTCCAACTTAGTTAGTTTATAACAGTTGATTATAAATATAGTAATAGAAAAAAAGGGAGTTAACACAATATACCTACATTTGATTATAAACATAATAACTGAAGAACAGGGAATTAACACAATATATACTAACTGTCAATTAAAATCTTAAGGAGTCTAGTTTGAGTACCCATGTGGAGCAGATCGGAGTATAGAGCTATTATTTTACAATTTGTATTAGATGTGGGAGTGTCTATGAAGGTGATCTTAAAGGAAATAAATAAATTAAACTTGTTTATTTAATAAAGCAACTTTCAATCTTCATAAGGCCATTATCAGTGCCTAAGAACAAACAATAATAATAAGAAACAATAAGTTAAATAAACAAACAATATGTTACAAACTAAGTACAAGCAAGTAAAAACCTACACAATAACTAATCCTTACATCTTAATCTCTTTTACTTCTCTCCAAAAATTTCGATATTTTAAGCTAAGTTGAGTTATCATGTAGTAATTACCTTTTGACACTCATAGCTTTACATAACTTAAATATGTTGACACGGGAGTTATGGGCACTTAACCAATCTAGATTAGCAAGCTAGATTTGAATGCAGTACATTGAAATAATTTATTCTAAATATAACAAAGTACCTAAAACACATATCTATTCATATTCTACCTCTAGTTGTTTTCATTATACCTCATCGTTCCCCGCTATTAAATTCCTTAGTAGTGGCATGCCTCCTTTTATATTGCTTCTTACATATTTTTTTTTCATATTGGTTTATATATGCAATATACATTTCTCATACTCATACTAACAATACGTCTTCTTAATCCCTAATCAATTTATGTATTCAGAATTTATTTTAAAATTGTGTATACATTTCGATAGACATTTCCTTTTTTGTCTTCATATTGCATTATAAGTAATTATTGTTTGATAAAAAATTTTATGAACTGGCTCGAATGGCTAATTAAAGTCATAGAATGAAGTGTATAATAAAAAATCGGTCCGAGACAACTAAAACGTTTTCATATCCGAGTCCATAATTACTTAGTCCAGAGTTTTCTATTTAGTAGTTTTCGTGTTTTCGTAGGTACATTTAACTTCTCCTCGGCGGGGAATCGAACCTGGCCTCTCTCTTTCCGCGTTTAAAGATACTTTCTTCGGATCTAAATGTTTCCCAGGAAAACAGCTTATATTGTTAGATTCGTATTTAAATTGGTTATATTTTAGATTTTATTTGATCAAAATCGTCAGAACCGTGTTCGAGAATTTTTTTTCACGTTTTTTTGGCGTTTTTGGTGGGGTATCGCCCTCAAATTTAGGTCTTAAGTTCATTTCTCGATTTTACCTCGGGGTATGATTTTTCTGAACATGTATGCCACATTTCGTCAAAATCGGCCCAGTAGGCTCCACGCATCTGCACAGACGACAGACAGACACTTTTTGGGGTCCTGAAAACGTGTAAATCCATCAAGATCTCAAAATCGAATTTTCACGCTATCACAATACTGTCTCTTCATATGAGATAGTAAAAAGCGGTACGAATAATTCAAACAAAACTTTCTTTTATACGCAGTGATCCCGAATTCAAATTCCATAATATCTAAATATATAACTAATTAGCCTTCACCCCGTGCTCCACTTGGGGCTCATGCTAGAAATCAGTAGCTAGGTGTCCTATTATCATGTTGGCCAAGCGATTAAATAAAACGCCCTAGTAGATTCGTTTCCAAAGCCTTCATAGAAAAGAATAAGGGTTACTTCTTTAGATTGTTACTCCCCTATGTTTTTTTTAGAATATAAATGACAACTAAATAACTATTAAGGCAAAGGGATCTGTTTTTATAACGCAAGTAACAGTCCTAAAGAAGAACATTCCGTACACCTTCTTTAGATTGTTACTCCCCTCTGTTTTGTTTATTAGGACAGTAACAATCTAAGGAAGTGCCGAATAAGAACTACATTATACATAATTCATTCCTTTATTAAAAATAAAATAACCCACGAATAGCAATTGGGAGGCTATTTATTACATACTAAAAAAATCCTCCATTTCACACTAATAAATAATCAATACAAAAAAAACAGATATTTTTAATCTACCCCTCAAGTGTTTTATAAAATAATAGTAAAAAAACAACACTAAATAAATGCCATTAAATTATTAATTTTATTTTGATTATATTCATGTTAATGTTAACTACTATTTCCTTATCTTTTAAAGCAATCATGTCGATGATCTCTGATATTTAAAAATCCAATGTAACTTTAATCTTTGATATACTTATACTATCATATAATATGTAGTTGATCTACTCTTTGAGTAGATAAACTAAAATTAAATAAACTTAAAGCTTTTCTAATCTGATGATTTTTTTTCTTTTACAGGTAAGTTTTTGAAATCACCCGCCGTGAGGAAGATAAGGTTAGTGGCTCAACAAGTGCATTTACTTAAAAACAATTAGTAATTATGTATAAGGGAAAAGACATTTACCTACCATTGATGATCACAAGATATATTAGTTCAAGAATCCAAAAGGAGCCTACCTTTTTTTTGAACAAGTTTAATCCATGTTTATTGTTAATTTTTATTGTTGCATTAAATCCAAAAGACAAAGCCATGGTATTTATATTGAATCGATTAGTAAGAATGTAATCATCAAGTTTATCAGTTTTCATCACCATTTTTTCATCATCATTTTTTCATCACTCCAGAATGTAATTCATATTATCTTCATTCCCAGTTATTGGACAAAATAGCCTAAAAGTAATTTTTTTTAAAAGGCTTTTTGATACATTACGCGGATTATTGCCATTACAATTTATGTTTCAATTGTCATTCTCAGTTGCTTAAGAATGACTGAAGGAGGGGTTGAAATACAATTGAAAAAGTGAGTCTTCTAATTCCTAAATTGAACAAACTACTCAAGAATTACAATTATAAGAAACAATTTACTAATGCTATCGACATCAAGTATTTAATACTATCAATATTTTACGAGTGTTCAGTATGATAAAGTAGAAAAGACATCTGGCAAAATATCCATTTAATGCAGTTATTGCTCTTCAAATTCTAGAAGAATCTATGTGCAATGTGCATGCACTTTTAGTGTGCATCTATGTGCATTTCATGCAATGTTTACCCTCAAGTTATAGAGGTTGTGTTAACAGAATTGTTTATGTCCACTAAAAATTACTTTTGAAAACTGATATAATTTCATTTTTATTACTCCTAAACTCAGTCCTCTTTTACTCAGTAGGTTTTATTAAATTGTTATAAAGATGAATACATTTAAAATGTATGGTGAATAAGAAAGTTTTAATTGTAATTGTAATTTTTATTTTTACCTTCCACCCGTGGGTGAAAGGTAGGAGCCCCTCGACAGCTTGGGCCATTGGCGCCTACTCTTTCTTAAATATCTATTATCCGATTTTTGCTGTTTTTCCTTTCTACTTTTATTTCCATTTTCCTTAATTTATTATTTAATATATATCTTTTATTAAGCCATTTATTCACTTTTATTATAATATAATCTGTCTTGTAGTGATCATTTGTGGTAATTTTTGTCTCTTCTCTTAAAGGGAAATTATTTATAAGTTAAGGTAATAGTACATTACGCGTCTAGTGCGGAAAGTAGCATTTTGCATGCGAGTGTGGGGTTTGTCCTAAGCGACAGCAAGTTTCGCACGAGTTGCGTACCGTACTTTATCAACAATTGTTGGATTTTAATAATAAATACAAAACAAAATATTTAATACACTTCCTGTTTGTAAGTTCGTATTTCTCTTTTCATAAAGATGACATTAATTCATTAGTCGTATTTTGTGCCGAATTAATTATCTCGGGAGGCGTATTATTCTCCTCATTTTCGTCATAATGACATAAATGACTCATTGTTTTTACTAAAAACTCGATATAAACCGTTACTTTAATTAAACAAACAGCAAATTTGTTTTGTTAAATGTAAACCAACTTGCTAATCGTGCGTTAAGGTGAATCGTGCGTTATGAAACGCGCATGCGCAATGAATACAAGTAAGTAAAGAATCACTGTCTACGCATTTAAACAGAGATACAATATTAATATTTCAATCGTAGATAAAATAAATGATATTTCGATTAAAAATTATTTATATTCAAAATAGGTTTATGTAATTGAAGTTAATCAATGCAATTAGATTAAATTTTATAAAATAATTTTTTCACTTCAATACCTTTCTCATTTTAAATTGAGAAAAAAACTTAATCAATTTTTTGTTATATAGATACATTAGTTGAAACCCCCTTTTTTTTTCTTTTTTTTTTTTTAATTCGCTTTTTTAAAATCTTTTTTAATAGTTAAAAAAACTCTACTCTCTACTTTTCGGCAATAAATAACCCCCTTTTAGGGCACTTACATTTTTTCTTTCTGATGTGATTATTTAAAAACATTGCTAAAAATTGAGATAAAAAACAGCTGTTAATTAAAAAAGTGGCAACACTGGATTCGATTTGTTTGTTTGATGACTCAAAAAAACAATGTTTCTTCTTTTTACAACTTTCATTTCTTTAAATCTTTTATATATTAAAAAGGGAATCTAATAATTAGTGTAATTTTCCTGCCGTTAGTAGATAAAATATTGTATGTAACTATGCAGGAAAGGAAACATTCCTGACTCGTTTAAAGATTACCTGCTTCGGTCACATCTTAGCAGGTAATTAACATTTTCCTGCCTCGGCTTCGCCTCGTCAGTAAAACAGTAAATTTCCTGCCTGGGCTTCGCCTCTGCAGTAAATTTGTTTAGCCTATCCTCGCCTGCTCGGAACTTAAACTGAAAAACTTGTCAGCAAAATTCCATTTTGCTGCCTAGTAACATAAATAACTATTAGGCCGCAATTATCATTAGACAAACAGACACTAAAACTTTTCTAAGCACAATTCTCCGAAATGAAGAACTCACTATGCGAATTAACGTCCACTTTGCATTTCTACTCGATGTAATCATAAACATGATTCATATTTATAGTTACATTGAATAGGTAGATGTAATCATTATGACAGTATATTCTAGTTATCAGGTATGTTGGTGACCAAATACACATTTAAGCATATCTACAGTAAGTAATAACTTTAATATAGGGGGACAGAACACCAATAAAATTATAATATTTTAAATTTCTTTTAAATTTTTTTTTTCTTTTAATTTTTAAGACTTCTCTATTTCTCTCTTCTTCTTTATTTCTCTATTAAAAACCTGTTTCAGATAACCAAATTGAGTAAATTTTTGATATAGGGAATGGGTGAAGCCAAAAAGGTTGCGTACTCTCAAATTTTGCCAAAAACAAAGGTTCTTTTTACCGATATATCTAATGATGGTTCGGATCCAAGGGAGGTATGATGTGTTTTACACATGATTACATCAAGTTGATGTGTGAATTGTCCGATCCCATCTAATCCTGCATTTAACAGAAATTACGAAGATAAACCTGGTTTTTTCAATGGATCCACCTATGACCTATGCGATCTATGTCTTCGGGTTTAGACCCTAACCTTCGAGCTCAACTCCCTCAGGAGTTAGGAAATATGAATTGTTAAAAACATTTAACCGATTTATTTAAAAATAATTCCTATTTGCTATTATTTTTATCTCTTACAAGAGAAGGAAAATTCGATCTATGAATTTTGTAAATAACCAAGACTTTGCAATACAATCCAATAATCGGCCTCGTGTACAAATTCCTATTTACTCCTACTCTGATACAAATCCTATTTACAGTTATTATTAGTTTAATAACTAAGCTATCTGCTAGTGATCCCCTTATAGGCTTCTTTAGTAGTTATAATCAATAAAGCCGAAAGCAAACTCCTCTGGAATACTCTATCCTTATTAATATTAATCAATCCACCGTGAAGGATCGTATTATTTTGATAAATTAGAGATTGTGTTTATTCAAGTATGATATAGTTGATATATCCTATTGTTTTCAATCTTAGGCTTTATTTTGCAAGATTATCTATTAGTTGAATTATCCCTCTATTCCGCATTAAATATTCTAATTCTAACATCGATGAGAGAATAGTCTTAATATTTCAGGTTTGATTGTGAGGGATTAATTATTATTCATTGGAGATTAGTGGAAGTGGAAGTAAGACGTCACGAGTTAAATACTTGGACTTAATAATAATTTTTGTAATTCAGAATTATATATTTTAGAGCCATCCTGGAGCCCATGTAGATAGGTCTAGTGGGTCCCCTATTAACTGGGGTGTCCAGGGGCCATTCCCTAGCAAATTTTTGAAAATTACATGTCTGGAAATCACTTTTACGCAATTTGGCGTTTATCATCATAAACGGTTACCATGATTTATATGGAAAGACAT
This sequence comes from Gerris lacustris, assembly GCA_951217055.1. Taxonomy (NCBI): domain Eukaryota; kingdom Metazoa; phylum Arthropoda; class Insecta; order Hemiptera; family Gerridae; genus Gerris; species Gerris lacustris. The sequence continues at coordinate 48,320,720 of OX578283.1, forward strand.
ATTAAAAAGTAAGTAAACACTGGATACAAGGCACTTATTATTTAACTTAGACGCTATTTATTTCAATACTTTTTCTGTGCCTTCTTCAGGCCAAACATGAATAAATAACATAATATTTAGTTTAAATACACAATTTTTGTTACTTTTCTATTTAGCTATTTTTATTTTTAAACTTAAATGACTGCTAATAGGTGGCAGATGGTTGGGGTTAGAGGAGGGCGTGCTTTAAGATGTGAAGCTTCATTTTATCTACCGACAAAAATATACTCTCATAATAAATAATATATATCTAGTTCCATTAGGAAAAATAAAACTATTGTTCTTACTTGCAAGCATTATTTTGTTCTCACTAGTTTGGATTTTATTATTACTTTTCCTCACCTCATCCGAAGGTTTATAGGAAAAGTATTGTTTTAACCCAAAAATTTGTTTTCAGGGTTTCAACGGAATTATCCGTTTTGAGTGTTTTTAAGACCTCCTGAGTGGTTTTCAGCATGACGTCTGTATGTATGTGTGTATGTTATCATCGTAGCGCCCAAGTTATTTAACCTAGAGAGTTGAAACTTGTCAGAAAAATCAGCCCTTACCTGTAGTGGTGCCGCCCGGAAAATCACCTTTTTCCGCCATCATGAACCCAGTTTGCTGAGTCAGGAAATATTTTTAAAAAATGGTCCTGATCGAGTTGAAATTTGGCACGAATGTACCTCTTTGAATGAAAAAAAAACACCAAATTTCATTTTGATATTGGCCGCCATTTTGAAGTTATTAATTTTTGAATTTTGAAACTTTGACGCTTAATAATACTGAAAGTATAAATACGCTTTTCGGACATATAGCTTATCGTTAGAACCGGAAAAAATTAAGGAACAAATATAAAAAAACCCGATGAAATTCCATTAATTAGTTTAAGAGTTATAAGCGAATATAATAATTTATTAGTGCGATAATTTTGATGACGTCAAAGTTTGTTTACATCTGTCAAAATCCCGCCATAATTCAAATAATTATTTATTAAAAATAATGTTTTTAGCAAATTTTCAAAGAAAATCACGCTATTGCAATGGCATCAAAATTTTTGTAATGCAAATTTTTGAAAAGATTTTCCATGGAAATCCGTTTTAGACCATTCTGAATCAATTCCTAAAATTTAACTTTTTTTTATGTATGTATATATGTATGTATATATGTATGTATATATTTAGTATATATGTATATATATATGTATGTATATGTGTCACTCCAGACGATATCTCCCCTTAGGATGCACTTAAAAATTTCAAACAAATTTTAAAATGCCAATAATATCAAAAGAAAGGATGAGTTTGTTGGCCAGAATTTTTGGAGTTCATTTAGGGGTCAAATTTTTACAATTTAGGGTCAAAAATAGTATAAAAACATGTTTTTTCCATTTTACTCCCCTTTTATATGAAAATATAACAAAAGTGTACATAACAACAATTACTGTACTCTTAAAGAGCTTTCCGACGATATGCATCTTGAAGGGTAAATACTATTTTTACTTTTGTACCTCGTACCCCTGTGTACCAATTTTTTTTTTCACCCATGCAAATTCTAAACCAAAATTTTCCTATATTATCATAAGCCAATAATACGCAGATTTCTTTGAAAATTCGCTCATTAAGTCATGGTGCATGGCTGGATTTATTTATTTATTTATTTTTTTTTTTAAATAAGATAATAAAAAAAATCACTCAGTTCATAACGGTCACCCTTCCATGTACTGACCACGCCCAGTGCTGCTTCCTCCTGCTGCTTTGCAGAAGGAGGTCACTTTAGTGGCCTCTAAAGTGAGGAAAAGTTTCGAGTTACCCTGTACCCGATTTTTTTTTTTATTCTAAATCCTGGGGCACACCTGGCCAGATTCGGCCCGGCACACAGTTTGGGAAACCTTGTTTGATAACACGCCACCCGAAATTGCAAATATTGCAACATTATACAAGGAAAGTTTATTGCCCTCTAAATTAGGTACTAAAATGTTTAGTGTAATTTTTCTGCCGTTAGTAGATAAAATATTGTATGTAACTATGCAGCAAAGGAAACATTCCTGACTCGTTTAAAGATTACCTGCTTTGGTCACATCTTAGCAGGTAATTAACATTTTCCTGCCTCGGCTTCGCCTCGTCAGTAAAATAGTAAATTTCCTCAGCAGTAAATTTGTTTATCCTATCCTCGCCTTCGGCTCGGAACTAAAACTTAAATTGTCAGCAAAATTCCATTTTGCTGCCTAGTGACATAAATAACTATTTACATTTTGTATTAGTTATTATATTATCAAGGAGGAGTTCTATAAACAGATAGTTAAAAGTAAGGGATATCGGCCGGTTTCTTTAATTAATTAAATAATACTTAAAAGTAAATTGTTGATAATTAGAAATAACTGTCTCTATAATTATTCTAACAAGTGAAATGAAACTCAAAATACACTGGCACAACTTCATTTAGTAGGGTTATGGATCGTACACGTAATTCGTGAAACAATTCGAGTAACATCTTAATGAAGTTGAGGATAAATGGGGTTTTTATCCTTTATAAAGACTTCCCTGATATATTTGACACAATGTGGTTTCGAATTAACCCGGCTTAACTTTACTTTCACGTGCCATTTGTATAAATAAGAAACTAAATTTACATACATAGTATATTTTATATATACATATATCCTTTTTATATTTGCTATAAAATTATATTCACAAAATGAATAAAAAAAGGTGTATAAAAAGAATAATAGTTTCATAACCAGGAGAAAGCTAATGCAAATTTTATTTCCTTAGCTTTTTTTAAAATTGTCAAATCCCACCTTTGAGAATAGGCACTAAACAGTCTTCAACAGAGAGGGCAAGGTATGTCATGTACCATTACAGTAAATATTACTTTGTTTAAAGTTTCAGTCTCAGAGATTCGACCATATAAAGAATTACATTTTAACAATGCGTACAGAGTTTCAAGTTTTAAAAATATAAATATAAGATAAAAATATGAAAGTATTAAATAAACATTTTAGATACTTACGTCAAAATAGGGAATTTTTTATAACCCTTCTTTGTTTTATATTTTTAAGACCCTTATTTTATTAATAAATTTATCTTATATAAAATAAGTATAGAGTTATTTATATTAATTATATTTAAAGTTAAAAGTATTTGCCTGATAGTTATAATAAAATTAAATACAATTATAATAATAAAAATGTTGTTTAGGCATATTTTGTGCTCACGATAGCATTTGTGTGATTGAATAATTATGACGAGAGATTTAGAAAGTTACACAAGAGATTGACTAATATAATTTATCCGTTTATTTATGAAATGTTGGTTGGCTGTAATTTTAACTATGTCGAGGCATTTTATTTTATTTATTTTTAATAATTGTATCTGTTGGGTCTGATAAGCCATAGTTATATTTAAATTTTTCAAAAAATTATTTGAAACATTTGTTTTGCCTATAAGTACCAATGTAGATCTGATTCTTAGCATTTATAATTGATGAAGTTTTGATAAACTGTCTTAGTGAATACAAAAATATAGAAGCGAATTAGACTAATCAAACATTCAAGGCACTGTGGATGAACAAACAAAATCCTATTCCTTGAATTTTCAAGTAATGTCTTATCTGGATCTGTTCACTTTCATATTAAATATGCTTCTAGCTTCTTCCTTTAATTATTATGCCAATTTGAACTGTCTTTGGTAAAACTTGCTCTGAAATTTTCCTATTTCATATAAGTTATTTTTAGCTCAGAATATTCAGTATCTTTGCATAATTGTTACTTTGGGGTAGTGCTGTTATCGATAACTAACTCCGTCTTGTAACAGCTCGTGGATGGCCTAGGCCTACCAAAGAGGTTATCATCAGCTGTATAAAGGTGCGATTCCTATGCTGCGGATGACGCATGCAGCTGACTCAGGTTATAGGGTTTTCTATGAATGCGTTCAGTTGATCTGCGGCCTCGGTAGTGAAAGGGTGTCAATGTCAATAATGAGTTTCCGCGATTTGCTTTCATATTTGCACTTAGAGATTGAAGACGAAGAAATTTTATTGCACTATTTTGTATTTTTTATATATATTAGTTGTTACTAAGTCAGGGTAATGCAGCACACCCCATTTTCAAATCAATGATTGAGGAAGGTTGTTTTGAGATACTTGAAATAACTGATAAGATTAATAAGTGCTCCATATTTTATTTTAATATTTGCCGCCATTTTGAAAATATCGACTTTTGATTTTTATATAGGAAAGTTTGTTTATATTTTTAAATATCTCACTATAACGGGCCTCATTTTACCGGACTTAACTTTTAGAGATTTTCCAAACAGACACCAACATAACTGATTTGATTAAAACCTCGAAAATTAACAATAGAATAAGTATTAAATAAGGCACTTTTTCACAATTTAACGATACCCTTCTCCTTCGCGTCTGCGTCTACACTGGTAGGTCAGCCGCATGCTGCTGACGCACCATAGGAATCCCTCCCATTGAATTACATTGTAGCAGTGCTCTGCGTCTGACGCACCGCGTCAGCCGCAGCATAGGAATCCCACCTTAAACCTTCACTTCATATTAGCAGCTGCCCATTAAATGGTGATGATGGTTGAAACTAAGCGTGGAACCCCTTGCCGGAATCGGGAATCGAACCCGGAACCTCCCTGTTCCCATCACGTGAAAAGTGAACAGCAGTCAGAGGGAATGACTGTGCTAATGCATTTGTTAGTCTTCGAAGAATAGGCCGGCTGGGTTTTATTAGGAAGGTTAGACGGTCAGTTAATATACCTGGTGATAAGTTAATATACCGATTTGATTACTTGGTAAACAAACCTATTCCTTGCGTAGAGTCACTCTCCCTTAGGACATTGTAAGGAGTTAGCTGAAAAAAATGTAATATCATTTTAGATGGCTCGTTGGATGGCTATGTCTGGATTTTTTAAAATTTTGGTTATGTGTAAACGCAACGTAAACGCAACGTGACAGTATTTTTAATTAAGCCACATGGTCACGATGAAACAAAGTGACAATCTATACAACCACTCTTTTAATTGAAAGCCTTAGTTTTAATAATATATATAATCATTGCAAAGGTTCTTGAACAACTGCATGATTTCCGACTTTCTTTATCCAAGGATAGCTTAATAATGTAAAATTCTTTATCCCTTTTAAGGTTTAGAACTATAAGAATGATTGTGTTGACTTCGGTTCAAAAGAGAGCTCCTTGAACCCCACCCACATGCCTATAAGTTCTATCTTCCTACTGTTGCATCTCTAACAAATTAATTGAAACACTAAACCCGTTTTAAATTTAATATATCGTTCGTTTTATTTTTATTAGGTGTTAAGAAGCTAAAAATAAGCATTAAATAAATATTGATTTTATCGGATGGATTGTGTAGAAGATAATCGTTCTTCTATCAACCTTTATTTGATAGCAACAGGCTTGTAGGTTAGTACCTTCATAAAATAGAATTCTCGTAGCCTAAAATTACCCCTCGCTTATTCGTTTTTATGACACAGATGTCATCGAGTTCAATTTCATATGTTTTATGACTACTTCTATTTTTTATTCGAGTTTCTTTATAGTGCTTTCGTCAATATAGTTCAATTAGTTCGGTAGTAAATACATCGAATCATAATATCAAATACCAAGATAAAAAGTTAAATTATATTGAATCTAAAGTTTAAATATCAGTGATACCTTAATGCGTAGGTTTATCTTTATACGTTTTCTGTTGCCACACTTTGTAATAAACTTAAAAAGCTAACAGGCTCCTACTAATGGCATGCGTCATAAAATTTGATATTGTTATGATTCAATTTTTTTTTAATTTAATGGAAACTTAGCATCGAATAGTATGTTTTAAATTAAGTTATATATCTATATTTTTGATTTTTATGGGTTGATTTCTTTATACAAATAACACTTGGTCGTGCTGTCCAAACTCTATATAGCTTTTTTTACTTAAATTGTGGACCTATTCCATTCATTAAATAATGGTACGTGTTTATTCCAACTTACGTTTATATTTTGAAGTAAAATCGATCAGGCACCAAAAAAATGTTTCTCTGATGTAAGTAAAAAAGTAGGTTTATTCGGTTTGAGGAGAGAATCGCCGCCCAGCGTCCGCTACATAAGTTAAATGTCCCGTGTCCTATATCAGGGGTTCCCAAACGTTTTTGGTGGCGTACCACTTAATATGTCTTGACTTTTTCATGTACCACTGATATTTATACAGGAACAACCAGGGCGTTTTTACAAAAGAAAGGGTCCGGGGGACTTCCCCCGGAAACATTTTGAGTTTTAAAGGTTCAATAACGTAGGGCTATTCATTAATACAAAAATCGGTCCGAGAAAACTCAGACAAACTTTCTAATATACGAGTTCATAATTACTTAGCCCAGTGTTTTCTATTTCAACAAAATGTATCATAAAAATATCTTCTCCTGGGCGGGGGAATCGAACCCGGGGTCTCTCCGTCCGCGTTTTAAGCTATTTTCTCAAACTTGTTTTTTTTTTTTAAAGAAAACATTCATGAAAGAACCTCATATTAGAACATAAAGTAACGTATAGAATATTAATACAAATTAAATTTAAAAAAAAAAAAAAAAAAAAAAAAAAAAAAAATTTGTAAAGAACATAATGAAAGAATACGACCGAATAAATAATTTCATTAGGCAGGTTAATGGGATGGATGTGCTTGCAATAATTGGCTCATACTAACAATATCTGGCGTGATGGGGCTGAGCTTTAAACACAAACCATCCACAACGCAGGAAAGTCTGTTTCTATACTTGGTTTTGTGGTATATAAGGGAAGAATACACTCCTATCAACCGCAAATATTTATGCGGCGCGTACCACTGGACACGATCCCGCGTAGGTACCACTTGTGGTACGCGTACCCCAGTTTGGCTGCCGCTGCCCTATATAATATAAGCCCTTTGGCTTATTATTATTTAACTTTCTGGTAACCCCAGCCGACCGTAGGCTAGTCCTCGACTGGTATCCCTTATTATAATTCGTATGCTTCTTAAATTGATTGTACGTATAATTTAATATGCAAGAAATACCTACTGAATAATTTGAATAACTCTTATAGTTGTATTATGATAAATAAGTAGTCAACCTCACTTTTCTTTGTAATTAAAACACCAATCTATACATTTCTGTACTGAGTTTATTAGGAAGTGAGCTGCCATTATTCTTGTTTAGCTTCTTCTCAGACCTTTTTTTTCTCTCCACTGAATCCTTTTCTCGAACATAATGAAAATCCAATCAATGCTTCTGTCATTGTATTATTCCTTTTTTATATATTTTTTGTTTATTTCTTTTATAATTTTTTTAAAATTAAGCTTCATTTTTTCTACATGGCTTCCTCATCTTCTTGTTCTAAGTCTTCAAAATTACCGTTATTGTTAACATCTTGGTCTGAAACCTGTTTCAAACAGAAATACTCTTATTTGAATAAAATATAAAACTTGATTTTATTTATGATTATTATCATAAATATTTGTAGTCAATGACGTCCATTGAGAGATGCCTGGAAGGAAAGGGCCCAACTCTCATTTTTTTTTATGTATCTTTGACCCCCATCGTATTAATAAAATAAATAAGTATACCTATGATATACAGCTCAATTTCACATTTTCTTAACTTACAAGTTACAACTTATTTGAACTTACAAGCAAACCAGGGCCGTCCTAAGATATTCGGCGCCCGTGGGCTGCTGCAAATAATGCGCCCCTCTTCATAAGAAAATACACGCTGGAAGGAGCGGGACATAGTTATAATAAAAAAGAAGTAGAAAAAGTCAATTTATTTGATTACCATTATACACTAATTTTTTAATCAACTTATTTTCTTTACCATTTTCTCGTTTGTACTCGTCACATCCGGACATTTTTATACCATCAGATTTGTAAATTGTAAAGGTTAAATGATTCTGTATTTTGTTTGGACTGTACACATTTTTCTAAAGAAGTGTATAATCTAATAATGCTTTCAATTATAGTATTAACTTTTTATAGTGTTATTAATTTTATTAGCTTTATCAATGATTTCTAATGTTTGGCTCCAAAATGCTATCATAATAGCAGCTTCCAGTGAGTTGAACTCATTTAACAACCCCTCAGCTTCAACTTTTGTTACAGACATTTGAAAATTATCTTCACATATTTTATTCAAAGCATCTTTCATTTTCATAACTGGAAACCTAATATAACACTGATAAAAGTTGCCGCCCCCAAAAGGCTTGCGCCCCGGGGCTATGTCCATTTAGATTACTAAAAAAGAGTTAACTAATAAACAAGTCATAATGCTACAGAGCATCATGAGAAGAAGCTAAAAAACTAATCTACTAACTAATAATTGAACAAGCTGTTCAGTAAAAATATGCTGTTTTGTATAGTATGCTTTATAATCAATTTTTTTTTAACTTTTATTCATCAATAAACCAAATCTGTGAATTATTATCAATATCTACCTATAACATATTTGTATAAATAAAATTTCAAAGACAACTTAATGCTTCACATTTATTGTCCCACCAAATTTTTTTTTTTTTAAGAAAAAAGCATTACAGATGTTAATTAAATAAAATTTATGGATTCAGAAAATTTCTTCATGACGCAAAGACTAGCTTATAATGTCTTAAGACTTAATCGCGAAATTTTGCATATTACGTACCAATAGGCGTTTTATTAATAAAATTAATAAAACAACCCAATTTAATAATTATGTAGTAAAGAATTCAGGTTCTACGACCTCTTGTATTTTTAACAAATTTTTATATATATAGAATAAGTTAATTATATATATATATTTATATATGCGATTACTTATGTTCAAAATTCGACAAAATGATATCTGCTGTACCAATTGTAACAACAACCTTTAAATTTGAAAGCTTCCTTTTGCGATATAAACAACTTTAGTGAAAGGATTTTCTAATCGGATATTTCTACGGCGATTAACGGACGGTCATATATTATTATGTATTAAAGCTGGTCATATTATGTATTTGAAACCAAGACCCTTACTATATTTTGATTACCACTCAAGCTGTCGCTGCCGTTGAGCTCTAGCTTGGCAGCGCGAGAGGAACTTGATATAAAATACAAATCAATTACGAAGACTGACAATCTTTTATTTCTTGTAAAATAATTTGTTACAACGGGTAATTATGAAACGACAATGACTTTAACATAATAAATAAAAGAAATGAATAATAAAAATAAACTAAATAAATCAGACGTGACAGCCCACGACACAAGCAAATATAAAATTATTGTATTTCTATTGGGATTTTAGTAAATTATATTTGATTTAAGGGGAGGGGTGTAGAAATTTGAAGAGAAGTATTTAAAAATAACTCCGAGTATATCTAGATATTCTCGCTTAGTAAAACTATTTTAATGTTACTTGATAGTATTATAGACACGTCAAATTAAAATAATCCATTAAAAATAACACACACTAGCAAAGCACGGGAATCCTGGTATACAGGGTGACTGGCATTATATGTAAAAAAATGAAGTAGGTTGTTCTACGTCTCAGGGGCTACAAAAAACAATATATAAACCATTGGTCAAATATTAACCGTTATCCCATAAGTTAAAATTTTATAGGAATAACAAAAATCGTCTCTCCACGTAAATTGAAACTGGTTTATTTATCAAAGCAAAAATATTAAAATTAAAAATAAATAAAAATAAAATATCAAAAATATTAAAATTTTATGTTTTTTTTTAAGATCGTATGCCTTTGCTCATAAAAACACTAATTACTTCAAAAGTATAAATGCTGGAACAAAATTTGTTTTAGTTGAAATATTGGTGAGTATACTAAACCAGTCTTGTTTTTTTTTTTAATGGTTTTAATTATTTACTCACCTGTTAGTCAAAAATAGCAACAATAAACATGTTTCTTTTTTACTTTTAGCGAAGTTTACTAAAAAATTCCGCCCTATGAATAGGTATTAATATTAATATAGATCAAAAATTTAGGAAATAAGGAAGTTTTTCCTGAAATCCGAACAGTTTAAGCTTGGTTCTATTCTAAGTTATGGAACCACAAAGAAAAAATATTTTTTTATTTCTTCTTAAAAACAACATTTGTATACATTTTTTGTCATGTAATTTGAGGGAATGAAAATAAAAATTACACTTTTCTTATAGGAAATTTTGTCAGCTTTACAACGAAACCAAACATTTTGTTCTAGCTTTTATACTTTTGGAGCAATTAGTGTTTTTATGAGCAAAGGCATGCGATCTTAAATAAATCATAAAATTTGAACTTATGGGAGAATGGTTAATATTTGACCCATGGTTTATATAGTGTTTTTTGTAGCCCCTGAGGCGTAGAACAACCTACTTCATTTTTTCACATATAACGCCAGTCACCCTGTATATACAAAGCTATATTTACAAAGTATTTTGACCAAATAAAAAAGGTTTTATATCAAGTTAATACACAGAATTTAACTATGCTTAATAAGTAACAGATATTGCTAAACGTAAGAAAGTAAATTAAATCTGGTAATCCAGCACAATTACCAGTTCCTGTAAAAATGACGTGCTCCAATAAACGTACCAGGTCCTATACAAGGATCACAAGGGCCGGCTTTTTTACAATTACCCTGCATGTATCTACTTGGGCTAGGTCCTAGGCCAGCCGAGATTGGCTAGTAATATATAAAATTATTTTTATGGCACTCTAATTAATCCATACATCCTAAATTATTCTGGGTTGGTTCTTAAGTTTTTAGAAAAGATTTGCTTTTGACCTTAAATGACTTTGCAGACAATAGGGCTGAAAACTTGTACGAACCTCAATAACGAAAGCGAGATTAATAATCCATATTGATATCTTAACGTCCTTCAAAATTTTGGGGCGAAGTAACACAATAAATATCCAAGGGTATGAAAGCTGAATAAGTATAAAAAAAAGTTTTTGGCACAATATTTTTTAGTTTTAAAGTTATCTCTGTTAAAGGAAACTAATTAGGTATAGTGAATCGTTTAATTGTTTAGTAAATATTGAATTAATTTGTGTAATTTAATAAAAGAAAAGCCTTAAAAGTTTTTTTTGTTACACAAAATAACCCTGTATATTTTATTATTCAAGTTTGAGGTTTTGCCTATTTAGTTTTTGTTATTTTAAGTTTTGTGTTATTTTAAGCTTTTACTTATTGTATTTATAATAGGTTTCGGTTAAAACTTCTTACCAGGTTCAATTTATTAAAATTATTCAGTACTCAACTCACCGAGATCGTTCTTAACCATTTTTATTCAAAGAATTCTGAGTTTCAGAAAAAAGAATGTTTCTGAAAATAAAGGAGATTGTGTAACATTTCTGAATCATTAGTTAACAGATGGTCGATTTCTGTAAGCATTTACATTCTGCAAACTTTAGTTTTACTGAGCTTATCCTATATATATATATGTATAAACTTTTAAACTGGAGTTTTTAAATTTTAAAAGACAAGATATGAATCTTGAAATTCCAATAATATGTCAAACGGGTTCCATTTGAATCGAGGTTTAAAGGGGAAAAGGAGTTTTGACGAAAATTTTGCATATTAACTTTCAATTACAGATCAAACTTAGATGATTACTCCTTGCTTTAAAACTTAGTGCCTCGAGGTGTAATTAACACGACAGGGGAATCTTATCCCACGCGTGTAAACTCAATCTACGATTTACATGCATTAATTAAGACCTTTCCATCACCTCATATACAACCCAGCATTGATTTTCAAGAAGATTATGTACCATTAGAGGCACTCTTTTAGTTTGGTACCACCCTATTTCATTGCAAATTGTACTAACTAGCCTAGTTAAACAGGTAATTATATTTCCTACAAATTCAACCACCCAATTCATCTCTTTTTGAAAATGAAATGGATTAGTAAATGTATTAAATGGATTTTGATATACTTTTTGGAACGAAGTTCCTTATGACAGGTTCTGGAGCCCGGGAGTGAATCCGAAAAAAACGACTGTCACAAAACCAAGCCTCACGTAATCTACCGATAATGATAACTTGAGTAAAAGATGGCCGAGTTAGTTGAAATGTCGTACACATATTTATTTTACCATTGCCCAGAATGAGTTCGTTATTAATAGATAATAAATAAATAAATAAATAAATAAATAATAAATAAATAAATAGATAATTAATAAATAACTAGGCATCGCGTGGCTCTATCATTGAAGCGAGCGTATTGCAATAAAATACTGAATATTGAAATTTGTTAATCATGATGAATAATGTCATAGTTGAAGATAAGAGGAAGAGGGTAGTGAGGGGTATAGTGGGGGTACTCGGTACAAAGCTTTACTTCCTAAACAATCCTACACACTAACCACCCGTAATAGCTTTTAAACTAATATTATAAATGTATCACTTCATTACTCAAATACTACTGCTTGTATCAAGTTGAAATTTTACATACTTGTTTCAATTGTACTTTAGACGATGTACATGAAGTTTTATTAAAATCGTTACGTTAGAACGTAAGATATCGGTAATAAGGTCGTTTTCTCTATTTTAAACGTTTAGGTCCGCTTTAATAGTTTTAGCGATCTTTATTAATTCATAGCAGTGTCGTTGTTGGTTTTACTAAAAAATGTTATTTGAAAAAAATGTTCATCTCATTGAATAGGTGATGATAGAATTTTTTCCCGTCCTGAAATTCCAATTTAAAATTTGAAGCTCACGTTTACGCGAGCATTGCGCGCGAACTCTTGGACGGATCACGCTGTCCAACGAACTTAGCCTGAGTATTAGTAAAAGAAAGATGTATACCAAATTTCAACTAAATCGGTCAACTTTTACTCAAGTTATCGTCGGACACGTAAACGTTACACACAGTCAGACAGACAGACAGACAGACAGACAGACAGACAAGATGCATATTTCGTTGAATGTAAGAAGCTCGCTTACGCTCGCTTCAATTAATTATTAATAGATAATAATTTGTAAATTTAATTAAAATCTTTCATTCAGATTAACTCAATTGCAAAAAGGATTGAGTTAATCTGAATGAAAGATTTTAATTAAATTTACAAATTATATCTATTAATGTTTAATGTTTATAAAATTATTTTGTAATTACGTAATACGTAATTACAAAGTCGGGAGTTTATTGTTTTCTTTGCGCAAAAAATTACCAGAAATTATTAAAACCTAGGGAACCCTTAAAAATAACTCTTATTAAAACTTATATCATAAATTATTTGAAAATATAGTACATACTTAATTTTAAATTGAGTGTTGATCCTTTCAAAATATATCCTTTTTTTTAAAAAAAAATAAGGATGGAAAGTACAGAATGTATGGGTATTTTTCGATAAAGAAAAACTTTTATTTACCTGGAACTTAGAATTTCAACTACAAGACGAACGACTAGGCATTGGACAGGATGATCAAGTATCAGCAGTACCTTTAGAAACCTCTAATACTAATAAAAGCTCTCGGTAAGTGGATGGATATAGTGGATAGAGGAACATTGTTTGATGATTTTCTTTTGGATTTGGATAAAAGCAATGCTCAATATTGCTTGACGTACAAAGATTAATTTTTCTTTGCTAATTTATCAGGCTTAAACATAGTTCAACTACAGTTCTACCCATTAAGTTGAAAACTCCAATGATTAAAAACACTATGGCATTAAAAATGGGCATGTAAAGTAGCAGCAGTTTACGGCTTTGTGTGGCTGGCAATAATGGCCGGGCTACATTGCTTAAAATCCAGAAATATTGTCGGCAATATAATCTTATAGCCCGGCAATATATCTGTATAGCCAGGCAATATTCGTATAGTATAATGCCTGCAAATTTTCATTGATATATTGACAGATATATTGCTGGGGCATAAGAACATATTGCCGGAAATATTTCTGGATTTTGAGTCCAGCTATTAATTCCGTAAAATGTTGCTTGTTTACAAGACCCTTTAGAAGTACATTCAATTTTTTTAGGCTCAAAAGTTTGGTATTTGATATTGTCATTTAATTTACCAGGTTAAACAACATAATTATGCTGGCCAATGAATTCACTAGAAGTATTGTCCTGAACAACCTGTTACCAACCTAGGAAAAAAAATAATATCCCATAAATGTATGAACAGGTTCTTTGTTGTTAAAATCTGATGATTACTAATTTCTTACCAGTTGGCGCAGCTGCTGACCAATGTTGTGATTATCGTGGGGTTGTTGTGGTCTCGGGTTTGCGTTGTTACTCCTGTTCATCTCAGTAGCCAGGAGAAGTCTTTGCCTTTTTTCTTCCATCAGTTGATCTCTATGTTGATGTATATACTCTCTTATATTAGGTAGATCTGATATGACACAGGCGCTTAATGCTGACCTGTAGACATTCATATCAGTTGCCTCGTACCTTAAATCAAAAAGCATAACTTTATATAAGAAGGTAGATTTTTAGATTAAAAGAAATGGAGATGTTCAAAATCAAGTTTATTTAGTTAAGATAAAATCTCGAAAATTGTGAATTATGCGTTGACTATATGTTGTTAACATTTTATATTTTTCAATAACATTAATTAAATTCAAGAACTATTATATTAGCTAGAAGAGCCATGTTAACAGTATTGAAAAAACAAACAGTTTCAACAGTGGTACATTATAATATAACTCTAACAAAGATGTAAAGATCCGCGAATAGAATCAACAGAACACTTTAGTGTTCTCTCAAGTGTGTAATCAGGAATTATATATCAAAGAATCCTCTAAGATCAGCTACCAGCTGTATAAACTCTACCATATACGACTTTTAAATTTACGAATAACATGTTTCTGTAACAAATTTAAATTTTATGATCAAAGCTAAGGCAGACGCAATTCATTACTGCAGTGGCTTCTAGATTGAGAACACCTATCTCTTTTTTGACAAACTTCAAGACTAACATAAATCCTTCTTAAAGATAATGTCTATTAATTTTACCTGACTTTTGTCTTTATTGTAATAACTACTATTAAAAGAGAAAGGCAAGGTTTTTAAACTTGACAATCCAGTTATACGTAAATATTAAAATGTTATTAACCGAGATTATCTCAGGTGTCACAGTCACTTCAATTGCTGACACACAAGAAAATATGTCTGGTGTCAAAAAACAAGTTGGATATTGTTGTACATTCTAAAATGAACTGTTGTTATTTTTGCAAGTAAGTCCGTGTAAACTCAAATTGATTTGAAGATTGCCAAGAGTTCTCTGTTGTAGGTACTGCAGTATGTCAGCGTCGCCGTTAATATTAGACGCTTAATGGCTTTCGTTGGTTGTTTTTAAATTTTTTATGAGCTTGCACCGAATGCTTTCTTGAATGCATCTGTGTTGATTTGCAGGGAAGGTCAGGTACGGGTGAAGCTGGAGTAGTCTTTTGTTTGAGAGTTTCTTTAAGCTGTTAAAATGCGTCAGTCATCTATACCGTCTAGTTGAGCTTGGTCTTCTTTTTTGAAGAGCTAGTGTTAAGTGGAGCTTGAATGGTTGCTGCATGTGAAAGAGATCGCGATAAAAGTTAACCATTTCTAAGAAGCGTTGCATCTCATGGACTAACTGAGGAGGAGGGATCTTTTCGATGGCCTCGACCATCGTTGTGACAGCTTAATGCCGTCTTTATTCGATATATAAAAAATAAACACAAAAAAATTAACACGGATAGAATTGGCGTAGGAATATTGCTGCCATATTAGGAAAACCCAAGTCCATAAATGGAAAGACTAGTAGTCTGAACGAGGTGATGTCTGTTGGTTTCTATGGTATCGGATGATAGGCCTTTTTGCAGAAGATAGGAGAACTGCTTGTTTTAATGTAGTGAAACGTAGATATTGACGTGTCAGGTACGGCGCATATCCCTTCTCCGGTAAGGAGTAGTTAGTAGACCAAATGTCAAGTTGATGTTAATTTATCATTTGATACATTAGTTATTCAAGCATTTCTTCAAAATCAAATTGGTCACCTAACAAGTAATAACCTTACATCGACTTGTTTTTTGGGCTGGTTACTAATTTTGTACTCGGGATCATGAAAATCACATTGTCCGCCAAAATGAGCGGCAAATGGCCGTTCTTCTTTTTTTTTACCAAAGCTATCTTCCGCAGACGTACTTAGCCGAACACATTTTCTTAAAGGACATCAAAAGATTAAATTATACCTTGATGTAGTTAGCCACATTTATGCGCGCTATTTCCTTAATTACTAATAATTCTTAATTTTCTATAAATTAACTCCGTGGCTCAACTGCTCGTAAAGAGCCTAGGCCTTAGTCCGTAGGGGGTTAGTCTGTCGCACCATCAGCTGAATAAACCTTATATTTGTATTCTATTGCATCTTTTATTTCGAGAATATCTTTCTTCATTTCCGCCATGAGATCATCTTTGGTCTGACTCGTACAATGGTGTTTAGTATTTCACGAAATACGAGATAAAACGGATATTTTATGTTCTTTTTCGGGATTACATATTTTAAGTGGGTGGATAATACCACATAGCAGTTTAATTCTAAAATAATAATTAATAAAAATAAGGCGAATTTTTCCTCGACCACTGGTAAAATTTATATTTTTATAAGTCTGACAAAACACCACTGAGTCAAATTAACTCACAAAAATAAAAATAATTTTAGTAAAAATGGTAGCCACAATATAGTTTTGTGAGTATTGTTCGTCAGTTTTCTCTTAATAAAAAAATAACCCAGTGTAATGAGAGGCATGAACTGAAGAGATCAAATAAATGGCATAGTCGAAGGGTAAACATGGTGACACTCTACACTAATAAAATTAAAGTAAATTAAGACTAATTTTTAGTCTAGACGATAGCGTGCAAAAAAGTGTCTGACTAACATCAAGCTAGAATTTTGTGTAGGTATACGTATATGTTTTGGTGCCTTTTAAGAATATGTGGCCAGCAAAGTTCGTCTGCGGGACATAGCTTGGCATAGGCATTTGAAAAAAACAAACCGGTGGAGAGTGGCCATGACCCTCTCTTTTTGGTGGACAATGCGATTTTCATGATCCTGAGTACCAAATTAGTTAGTAGACCAAAAATCAAGTTGATGGTTTTTCTACCACTTAATGGGGGGGCGACCTCTTTGAATTGAACTAACTAACCTATTATGTGACAAACTATTATTATAAACTTGATTTTTGGTCTACTAACTAATTTCGTACTCAGGATCATGAAAACAACATTGTCCACCAAAAAGGGCGAGACATGGCTGATCTCCACCGTTTTTTTTGTTTTTTTTTCAAATGCCTATTGCCAAGCTATGTCCCGCAGACGAACTTAGCCGACCACATACTCTAAAAAGCACCAAAACATTTACTTACACCAAATTCTAGCTTGATGTTAGTTAGACACTTTTTTGCTCACTATCTCCTGGACTAATACATCCAACTATTTGAAATTATATTAAATATATAAATAATTAGTCATAAATTATAATACTTTAAGGTTATAGGTGGTAAATAATCATTTTAAATGTATCTCTTTTATTAAAAATAAGGAAAACTGTAATTACTTTCTCTCAACCTAGTTTTAAGTCGTTAATTAAAAGTAAGAATTAATTATTTCCTCGTTCCAATTATTTCTCAAATGTCAAAAGAAAAGGAAAATTGGTAAATATCTATATGGAAATATCGAGAAGAGAAAAATGATTCTATAATTTTATATTCCAAATAAGAACGAAAAAAATTTTCGAAAGGTTGAAAACTCTTGTTAAAACCGAAATAAGAGATGTTTCTTGTGATCTTCGATATTTTCTTTTCTTAAAAAAACTTCGTTACGCTTTTAGTCCTTTTTATTTGGACATTATTTTTGGTGTTGTATTATTATATCTGAATATTGAGAACGATGTTTTTTTTTGGGAGGATAATTTCCATTTCCAATTGACATTCGAGTAGAGTGTTGTAAGTACAAAAAGTAAAAAAAAAAAATGTAAAGTACAAATTATATTTTCACAGTATTATTCTAAAATATATGTTTTTTTGATGTTCCAATAACGTTATACTCATTTTCAGCCGGAAGGCTAGATCTTTGAAAGACCTAATAATAATTTAGATGTCGCATCAAAGAAGGAAAATATTTCCTCTCAATATTTCAATATTTTATGAGAAAGGAAAAACATTATGGAACATATTTTCTTTAATACTTCCAATCTTACTTTTCACCTAATAGGACCTAGTATCTTATTCGACGGAAATCTATCTGTA
The DNA here is from genome assembly GCA_951217055.1 of Gerris lacustris. Taxonomy (NCBI): domain Eukaryota; kingdom Metazoa; phylum Arthropoda; class Insecta; order Hemiptera; family Gerridae; genus Gerris; species Gerris lacustris. The sequence goes on from OX578283.1 coordinate 48,338,952, forward strand.
CTCGCCTATCAATCAATCTTTTACATATTATCCGTAATTGTAACATTAATCCTAAGTCACATTTCATCGACCTTACTCCCTGACATAGACAACATACATTTCTTTGTAGGGTTTGACATACTCTGAGAATATTCATAATTATTTTGACATACATTTAAGTAACGCTGGTTCGGACCCAAAGAAGGATATAAATCTTTTCGATACAACTCTTATGTGTTGTATATAATTTAGATAATTTCTTGGTCCATTGTTAAAAATAATTTCTCCCAGGCGGGGAAAAGCAAACCTAACCTGTCACTCTTTGTAATTATAGTTACTTTCTCAGGAACCAGATTTTTTCTGGGAAAATTACTTATATGTTTAGATTCGTATTTAAGTAGGTATAGTACATTTTTGTATTTGTAGAATTTTTTTTTAGACCAAGCGAGCGCAAGCATTGTGTTGATGCAAAATGTTAATAACCATCCAAGAAGTTAAAATAATATTTTGTTATCAACGTGGTCACTAGTAAAATTGTTAGTAACTTTAGTGTAAGCAGGCTTAAGAAAAGTTTTTTTATTCTACTTTTTATCTTTGGGGATTTTAAAGTAAACTATTTTGATTACATTAAATTTAAATTAGATTAAATTTAAATTTATTAGATTTTTTATTATAAAACGTCTCCATCACTCATCTATTACTGTAGGACTAAGCTTAATTTTTATTTTAATACAAAAAGGTGATTTTTTGTTACATTTTTTGCCTTAAAGGAAAATACAAAAAAATCATCGGGTACGGGGTACATCGGAACTTTTCCTCACTTTGGAGGCCACTAAAGTTGCCTCTTCTGCTGGAGGAAAAAGCGTTGGGCATGGTCAGTACTTGGATGGGTGACCGTTTTGAACAAATTGATTTTTTTATTATAATTTTTCAAAAAAAAGTGAAAATTATTTCTATTTGTTTTATTTCATTCATTTAATTATTTGAATTTTGGCGGTATTTTGACAGAATTAAACAAACTCTGTAAAAAAAGTATCTCACTCAATTATAATTATGATCACTTAAAACTTTTAAACTAATTAATGGAATTCCATCGGGTTTGTTTTTATTTGTTCCTTATTTTTTACCGGTTCCTACCGGTAAAAAATATACTATATGTCAAAATATGATATACTATGTGTCAAAATCATATTTATACTTTCGGTATTATTAACCGCCAAAGTTTCAAAAATGCAAAAATCGATAACTTCCAAATGGGGCCAATATCAATATTAAATTTTGTGGATTTGTTTTTCATACAGAGGTACATTCGTGCCAAATATTAACTCCATCGGACCACTTTTCGATTTTTTACAATTTTTAATATTTTTTGCTGACCCAAAGCAAACTGGGTTCAAGATGGCGGAAAAAGTTGATTTTCCGGGCGGCACTTCAGGTAAGGACTGATTTTTCTGCCAAGTTTCAACTCTCTAGGTTAAATACCCTGAGCGCTAAGATGATAACACTTATACACACTTACAGACGTCATGCTGAAAACCACTACGGAGGTCTTAAAACTCCCAAAACAGATAATTCAGTTGAAATCTCGAAAAAACTTTTTTGGGTGAAAACATTACTTTTCCTACCAAATCATTTGTGAGGAAAAGTAAAAATGATATTCCATATTTAATAGCTAATAATAATGAATCGTTTCTATTAAGTAAAATAAAAAGTTTTATTATCTAATTAAATAATTTTAGTAAAACAATTTGAGATGTGAATGCATTTTTATTGCTTTAGGCGTACGAAGTAAACCCACGAACGAATGTAAGATAGTTCAAAATTAAGAGATTCTTCATCAGAATCAGCCTTTTGAAAAAAAATCTGATTATAGCATAACCTGTTTTTTTCGCAATGGGAAAACCTAGATAATCTTGTTGGGTTAAAGCAACGAATTTTTTAATATTTGCTGCTTGCCTTAGTGATGTTTAAGTCAATTTAAAAGAAAAAGGTTAAACCCATTGTAAAGCTAAGAAATAGATGTTCGAAGCTTTATTACATTCATTTTGAGTCGGAAGGAAAAAGTTAATATTGGAGAGCTTCAACTGGATTATTACGCTGAGCGATACCGAAAATAAAGTTATATTGAATTATAGTTTGTTAAATGGGGAATTATTTTCATTGTAAATAAAAGAAAATATGTAGGTAAACGAATTGAACTTCAAATAAGTATTGAGCTCATGGAATTACGAGTAAATTGCTTCACATTTAGAGAAATATATATTTTATTGATAAATTAATATTGCATTGAAGGTAAATATATTTATATAATATATCGTAATGATAAAAGTGAAAAGTAAAATAAAAACTTTTTATATTTGTCATGTGTTAGATATAACGGGAGACATTAAATATTATCCGGTCCGTTCTCCAACTTGCGCGTTAGCGCAATTGTTTATACCTAAAATGGACTGTACGGCGGAATATTAGCGTAAAGCGGTTAAACGTCAGAGAGTGGATTCATATTCATACAAACAAATAATATGAATAAAATTTCAAGATAAAAAGAACTTTTTATATACTACGTTTTTAAATTTTTTGTTGAATCGTATGTAATGTTGATAATATAATTGTTATTGTTATGTAATATATAATGTTAGTAAAAAAAAATAGTTCCGAATTTATTTACTTCACATAAATGACAACCATCCAGAGAGCTGATCTTAAACCTATAAAAGGACAAATCTTTGTACAATGGATCTCCCCAACACCAAATCTAAAGCATGCCATCGATATATTTGAAATAATATTAATAATATAATCGATAAATAATATAATCGATATTTCCTGTTTTGCTGTCATTCAATGTTTATCTATCACAAATTTGAGACCCGTCAAAATGAAGATAGCGTAAATATTGGATATGGCAAAATAATACTGCAATGCTTCTGCTGTATTAGTTATTGAGAAATTAATTTTTTTTTAAAGATTATATAGACTAGATTTTGAATACTAAATTCAAGGCTAACACAACAGAAGATGGTCTCCATAATTTTTTTGTCCGCATTTTGTAGGTGTAGTGCCACATCCTAAAGTATTGACATTTGACATCTGGGTGCAGAATACGCATAATTCATCTACTACGTGCATCCATTTTAGAGGTAAAATAAGAACTTAGCTTAAACTATTTTCATGATGTTACTAGCCAAAAACAAATGAAATATAAAGGAATGTAATATTTATGCTTATATTCAATTTATTATTATTATTATTACAAGAAAGGAAAAAATAAATTAAGTTGTATAATTAGTAATAATAATAAAGAGGCAAGAGAAGGCTATAAATTTTGATTTTATTGCCATAATTATTGATTTTAATATTATTTTACTATATCATTTTACTGGGTGTGGATTGCCATTTTTGCTACGAATTATCCATCATATTATATATATATATATATATATATATATATATATATATATATATATATATATTAGTAGTAAAAGCCTTATGATAGGCTGTCATATTATTGTTTAGGACTGCCATGAAAAATATAAAGCGTAACAACTAGACAAGAACATTTAGCGGTAAATATGTCGTATCTGACCCACTTTGTCTAAATAACTACTACGATAAAAGGATATTTTTTCTAATGTACATTGGGACAAAGGAATATCACATTTTTATATACAAAAGTGTGACATTCCTAGTATTAAATTGAAATAAAACAGTTTTTCAATTTAATTAAATTGAGGTCTGATAAAAAAAAAAATCATCTTTAAAATTCGGACCCTTATACGGAAATATAAATACTGGAATATTAGATACTACTAGGCAACTAAACTACCCCTAACTAAAGTTTTATAAATTATGTATGAAAAATTATTTGCCTATTGATTAAGGATGCAATAGTTTCCTCGTCTGTGGTTGGAATGTTAAAATTTTCTTGACTCTGTAATCTACTCATCGCCATCTCTTTCTACTTCCTGTTATTGCTTGCTTCTGACGCTTGCTCCATTGTGCTGCTCTGGACACTGACCAACCTTGTCTCTAAAGCAAACTAGCCCCTAAATTGGAAGCCTTGATTGCCCGGATATGTCATTAACGGTTTAGAACTCCCAAACTTTGACTCGCTCACAAAGCCTAACTCACTCCCTCATCCTCCTACCGAAGTCGCTAAACCAAAACTACCTTTTAGAAATGTCCGCAGTTGTAAACCAACTTGCCAACGTGAAATTAAAATGATTTCCCTGCCTATTCCTACGTGTTGTGTTAGAAATAAATGCTCTATCAAAATTTTGAACGTCCAATAAAGGATGTCATAAGTAAACAGATTAATTTTATACCTTTAAAAAAATACCTTTAAAATATCATAAAATTATGCAAAAAGAAAGTAAAAACGAAAACCACCATGAATAAATCATTAATCACAGTGTTGTTAATTTGGATAGCACATCATATTAGCCCACAAATGGTCCTATATTAATAGTCAATATTGCCTCCTTTCAGGCTATGCACAAATTGTTTTCCTTAAAACAATTTTATATGTTCCATTTCAGACATCAGGAAACATTTTTGGTTCCGTGTCTGCCTAATTTTCTCTTTCAATTTTTGCGAACCAGCATATCTTAAAAACTACTCGTACCATTTTATAATTAGTTAATTAATTTTATAATTATGTTCATAATTAGTTCAATGTTGGTGCCATTAAATTTTAACTTTTTGCGCCCACTGGTTTCTCTTCCGTATGCGCAAAAGTTTTTGGAACGAAGTCGACCAATGACGATAACTTGAATAAAAGTTGACCGATTTAGTTTAAATTTGGTACATATGTTCATTTTACCAATGCCCAGCACGAGTTAGTTGGACAACGTTATCCGCCCAAGCGTTTGCTCGCTAAAACGTAAGCTTCAAATGTAAAATTGGAATTTTAGGCTATGAAGTGTTACAGATCGCTAAATTTATTTAAGCGGACCTAAACGTTTAAAATAGAGAAAACACCGTTATTACCGATATCTTACGTTTTAACATAAAAAACAGGCATGTAAAATTTCAACCTGATACAAGCAGAAGTTTTTGTGTTGTGAAGTGATATATTTTATAATAGTTTAAATGGTAGTCTTCCCTCACTGTATATATACTGCAATCATCCTTTTTAAGTATCAACTCATCATAATTAACTTTTTTCACGATATTCAATACATATTTATTGCACGACGCTCTTCGGAGATAAAAAAAAATGTTTTTCTTTTAATTTTGCCCTAACTCCTAGTGCAAAAAGTTAGTTACTTTTAATTTTGTCTATTTTCTAACTCCACAATGTTTAAGTAGTTAGCATCGCATAGTTACCAGTGTGGTTTTAATCATTTGTATTTAATGAAATTTGATTTAAGTTTTTGGTGTGTATTTGCCAAGTCAGAAATTATTTGGATAAGAGAATATAGAGAGGGGCAGGCAAACATCATGTCCTTGCACTGGATAAATTATTAGACCTAGTAGAACTTACTTGGACAGTGGGAGACTTGGTTAAACCTATGATCTCACTACTTTTTACGCATGAATTGGCTAATTTTTTAAAACTAGTGTTTTTGTTGGGATTTATTTTTCATAAACGTACCCAGGTGCTTTTTACTGGCTCTCTAGTTGAGCTAGTGTAGTAATATTTAACAGAACTACGACGTTATCAGGGCCTTCGAATTTTAAACAGATCATTGTTGGAACAAGTTATTATGAAATGTATACTTGTCCAGACATTCATAGGGTGGATTCAGCAACCACAGTTTTTTATCAAATCTAAATCCTCCGTATAGGAGACCGCGTCAGAGATATTGTGGATACCCGACGTTTCGAAACCATGTTACACTTATCATTCTCAAAGGAGTTAAGTTATTTATTACTTGTTCAAACAGTTTTTTTTACATATAAGCGTATAAGATTAGGTATATTTTTCAATTTGTGTTTTTGTTGAGATTAGATATTATCTTATCTGCTTCAATCACTTAATAATTTGCATTGCCTTAAATACGCAAGGAAAATTAAATTTTAATCCCTGTTATGATCAGTATCAAAAGGACCTTGGTTTCACTTGGGAAGTTAACGAATGGTTTCTTCAGCTTCACTTCAGGGACCAACTCTATCGCTCAGGGTACAATGACTCACGAATCTTTTCACGATGCTTTTTGACAAAATGACGTGGAAAGTTAAACAATTTCCACAAGTGTTATATACTCATATTTCTGTAATATACTCTTTAATACAACACTCAACATTTTTAAAAAATGCTCGTTTTCGTTCTATCTTTTATTTTACAATTTCAGAATTACCTTGCATTACATTAGCTTAATTTCTCAATTTCAAAGTTCATTTTAACGACTATCCTATCTAAAAGAAAAAAAATGTAAATTAAAATAATATTTAGTTACCATTCATTTGGTTTGTCGTCGAAACACTCGACATGGTAGATAGTTGTAACACCGTTGAAACCTCCCAAGACAAATATCATGTCGTCGATGACTTCAACGGCGAAATTGGATCTTGGACAATACATGTCCGGTATGGGCGTCCAAGTATTGTTTTCCGGGTTATATTTCTCTCCAGTGCAGACTCTAGATATTCCGTTGAATCCTCCTACGGACATAGAAATATATCGACTCGTTCTAAAATGAAAAGGATTTTTTTAAGAAGGGGAAAAAATCGGACGCTTATCCCAAATCTTTTGACAGGGCTTTTACAGGGTCTTATAGGAGATATATAGGGCTGAGAGATTAGTTTGTCTTTTATTGATTCTTATGTCCCTTTTATTCTTTCTTTAACCAAGAGGACCGTTGTGGTCTTAGTTAGAATTTTTTTTTTAATTACTTCTTAAACTTCCTTTACTTACTGTAAACCAAAATAATTTAGTATTTATTCTCAAATATCTTTAACGGAATCGTAATCTTCGAAGCACCTTCAGTCGAACACTGGGCTAGAACAAGCCTGATTCTGCTAGAAGCCAGAGCCAGAAGCCTAATCTGGAACGATCCTGAACTTCAGCTATTATTACCCTTGTCAAGCGTACGCCAAAGTCATACAAGCGATGCCTGGAATAACTCTAGATTAAGCGTAACTAAGCATTTAACCAATTTTTTAAAAAAGAATCGTGTAAGCTTGACTCGAAACAGTTTTTTTGAGTTGTCTAAAATATTTGCTATTGGCACCTAATTTTCCAAGGACATAGTTAGACAAAACATAGAATCAAAGGTGGTACGAGATGGTGGGTTGGATCCCTCGCCGTGATGCTCTGATTTATATGGCTCACTAATGATCATACTAGCTTCGGCAGTACAATATACAGAGGAATGATGTGTGAAGTGGCTGGAACTCTCTACCACGGGTATAGTAAAATGGGCCTAAGTGATGGCCTAATTGCAAGGTTCCAACAAGTGGTTCGTCCTGCCCGTCTAGTTCTAGTACTGGTACTATACTAGTAGTAGACCAAGCATTATTAAAGAAATCCGTAAATACGAAAAGAAAAAAAAAATTGGATCCAGATGATCGCGAAAATTTTAATTTTAATGACTGACTTTACCTCACATGTTTTTATAACTTCTAAATTTTAATTAATAAAATCTTTATACCTACTACAAAACATGTCATACCTACGACGTATATGAGTCCGTGGTATGCGATACAGGAGACGCCACTTCTTCGAGACCTCATAGGGGCTATCATGGTCCATGTGTTCAGCTCAGGGTTGTATACTTCAGCCGTGCTCAGACATTCCTGACCGTTGAACCCGCCCGTCACGTAGATCTTACCTTAATATCAAATGAGTACAAGCTAAGCTCAGGTTGAATCTGCATTAAGCTTACATCAAGAAGATAAATATTATGAATAAGACTCTCTAGAATAACTACTTTCGATTCTCATATACTAGGTAGACATTGCGTGGCTCTATCATTGAAGTGATTGTACAGTAATACATAATATGTATTGAGAAAATAGATAATCATAATGAGTTGATAGTTAAAGAGTATGATTGTAATATAGAGTCTAGTAGTTAGGGAGCCACCCTGCATTCTTACTATTCCACTAACAACGGATAACAATGTCCAATGACCTTAGCCTGAGCATTAGTATAAGGAACATGTTGTGTACCAAATTTTAACTAAATCGGTCAACTTTTATTCATGTTATGGTCGGACACGTAAATGTTACTGACAGACAGACTAACAGGATACATATTTTGTTGAATGTAAGCTCACTTCCCTCGCTTCAACTATACTCATTACAATAATTAATTTTACAGTCTCCATCAGCTGTTGCTATTCAATTTTTTTTAATAAACAATTATTTTTGATTTGTAAACTGTTATATCATAACGTAATGAAATTTATATTTTGAATTAACTTCTTCAAGAGTAAACAAAATACTTAATTTATATGAATAGGAGCTACCTTCAAAATGAAGTGTGAACAAAACCATTGACATTAAGATGATGATTTAGATCATTATAATAGTAAATTAATTTTATGATCTAATCTAGGTATGTGTGATTTATTATAAATATTATATACATATTTCATATGTATTAGAGGAATGTTAGAAATTGAAGATTGCGCGGGACCTTGACCAGCACACGAGTTATAAGTTTAATGTTTAGCAGGCGGGGCTTTAAGTGGCTTGCACGCGGACAGTTTTTAGATTAGATTACCTACCTAAAGGCCCCTATTATACACGATCAAACATTTTGCGGAAACCTGATGCCGGGCAAATTTAGGCCATACACGTCAAACATCATGTTTGCGCAAACATCAAACAGCCCCATACACGGTCAAAATGTTTGCGCAAACATTTTGACCGTGTATGGGGGCCTTAACACACATGATAAGTAACAAAACCTTTCGTATTAAAATATCCTTTGTTTTAATTTACAATATGCTGTAGGATTTGCCTCAGCATAAGCTGATTTGGTTTAACATTTCTAGATAAAACTATAATTAACTCTGTCACAGATTACTGTATAAACCAATAAAGGCATTCATTCATGTAGGATCCAAAGAAAAACAAGCATAATTTTCATTCACAGTCAAAATTCAATATTAGATAATTTTCAGTAAGTATCTTATAAAAGAGATATTTAAATCAAATTATAATTATTATTAACTACGGGAAACAGACAGAGAAAAATAGACTCCAGCGCGGGGATTTGAACCACCGGCCTCTATATTCCCTGCTAATCCCCGCGCTGGAGTCTATTTTTCTCTGTTTCCCGTTGTTAATAATAATTATAATTTGATTTAAATTAAAATTTAATCGTTCCGTAATATGAATACTACCAAAATCGTAAAATATGAAAAGAGATATTGTAAAAGAATATTTCTTTGTCATTACCATGTTTACCTATAATTCATCGTGTTATCAAACTATATTATGTTATATAAATAAGGTATATAGCTTAAACTTATTTAAAATACAAACAATAACCGGAGATATCACAAAATAATACAATTGTATATAATAAATCAGCATTTTTTGAACTTCGCATAAAAGAGACATTCATTTTTGTTATAATTTTCACGTTATCTTTTATTTAGTATACCTCTCTCTTCATTATTTGGATATGATCCATTATTTATTTTTTAAAAGAACAAACAAAATACGTAGGTGAATTTAGTTTGTGAAAAAAGAATTATTATTATTTTAGATCTATACGTTATCTTCAAGGCGTAAATTATATTGAAGGTAATAATTTATTTAAAATACATTTTTCTTTTAGGTGATTTACAAACGAGTTTTTATTAACATACTATTATATTTTTTTTATAATTTATCAAAAATAGATCTCTTTTATGTTAAGATAATAAAAATTCTATATCCTTTTTCGTTCTTTCTTTTTCGTCTTGCACACATTATTAGGATATTACAGGTACTCCACTCGTCTACTCAATCCGATCGTTAGTGTGGATAATTATTATTTGTAAATAAACTTATGATCTGTTTTTGGTGACTGAGTTGTGAGTATGTTAACCCAAAAATATATCAATTAAATCAGGATGGTCAGTATGATATTAAGGCTACAGTTAGCGTATTTAATGGTCAACAAGATATTATATATTGTAAATAAGATATTATATATTGTAAATAAGATAATATAAATGCATTCTAATTTTTTTTTAACATAAATAAAAAAATCGGGTACGGGGTTCCTCGGAACTTTTCCTCACTTCGGAGGCCACCAAAGTGGCATCTGCTGCTGCTTCGCAGCAGGAGGAAGCATCATTAGGCGTGGTCAGTACATGGATGGGTGACCGTTTGGACTAACTGATTTTTTTATTATTATTTTTCAAAATATATTGTATAAATTATTATTATTTATTTTATTTCATTTATTTTATTATCTGAATTTTGGCGGTATTTTGACAAATGTAGACAAACTTTGACGTCTAACAAAAGTATCACAGTAATTAATAATTATGTTCGTTTATAACTTTTAAACTAATAAATGGAATTTCATCGGGTTTTATTATATTTGTTCCTTATTTTTTACCGGTTCCAACGATATGCTTTATGTCCAAAACGTATTTATACTTTCAGTATAATTAATTCGTGCCAAATTTCAACTTGATCGGACCATATTTCGATTTTTTATGATTTTTTTTTTTAATTCTGCTTACACTACAAACAGGGTTCAAGATGGCAGAAAATTTTTATTTTCCGGGCGGCAGAACTAGAAGAAAGGACTGATTTTTCTGCCAAGTTTCAACTCTCTAGGTTAAATACCCTGGGCGCTACGATGATAAGACACATACACATACACACATACAGACGTCATGCTGATAACCACTCAGGTCTTAAAAACACCCAAAACGGATAATTCAGTTCAAATTTCGAAAAAAAAATTTGGGTGAAAACATTACTTTTCCTACCAAGGGTGAGGAAAAAATATCACGATATCATTAAATGGTTCGTTTTCATACAAAATTTCTGATACTGAAAAACACTGACCATTTTACATGTTATTCTTTTAGTTTTTTTAAACAATATTTCTTGTTATGAATATGTTTAGTTAAGGTAATTTTTTCAGACTAAAATAAATAAAATGAGATAAATATACGGAATCCTTCAATTGTTCAATTTAGTTGTTTATAAGGAAACTTGTGTTTCGATTGGCACAATACCTTTCAGCTGTCAATCAATAAAAAAAAAATAAAAAATAATATGTATTATATGGCTTTAAAGATAATACTTTTTTAAGAATTCCTATTTTCTTGCACGACATAATATTTGTTTTAATATTCCGGAGGATTTATCTGAATAATATGACAATATTGTATTTACTTAATATCACAATCTAATGGAATTACCATTTCCCTTTAAGGGATATTTAGAAATTTAATTTATGTATTTGACGTCTTCTTTTACTCAACTTAGTACTTGCATTAACTACTCTAAATTTAATTTTAATTTAAATCAAATTATAATTATTATTAACTACGGGAAACAGACAGTGAAAAATACACTCCAGCGCCGGGATTTGAACCACGGGCCTCTATATTTCCAGTATAGCGCTCTTCCATCTAAGCTACGCAGGAGAATGATTTTTCACTACCGTAATCGATAACTAGTCCCGAATCCAAGCTTTCAATATTGAAAGCTTGGATTCGGGACTAGTTATCGATTACGGTAGTGAAAAATCATTCTCCTGCGTAGCTTAGATGGAAGAGCGCTATACTGGAAATATAGAGGCCCGTGGTTCAAATCCCGGCGCTGGAGTGTATTTTTCACTGTCTGTTTCCCGTAGTTAATAATAATTATAATTTGATTTAAATTAAAATTTAACTTTCCGTAGTATGAAAACTACCAAAAACTTAAAAACTAAATTTAATGTTTATCTGGATATTATTATAATGTTCACTAAGAAAAATCTTATTTGAAAAGTAGTGTACCTATTGTGTTGCATTGGTCTCACTTAGACGGTTTCTCTCATGGGCGACGTTTGTTGATGTCGCGTAGTCGCGTGTGACGGAGACGTTTTTGTGTGTGAAAGATCTCATTATTCGCAATAAATTTATAAGTCTCTCTATAGCAAAATGGTATGTATGGAAGTTAATGACTAAGATTCACTGATGAGTAAATATCAATCATTAGAGATGCAAACCGTCAATAAATAACCTATTTACTAAGATTGGAAACGTCTCCAACCCATTAGGTATGGGACAAGTTACTCATTTTACCCAAAATTTCTGGAAAATTACCCATTTTTCCAAAAAACGGAACATTTTCGGAAAACGCCTTCAAAAACTTACAATAGGGTCTATCCCGGTCAAAACGAGACTTATGGTCACCCTTTTTTGCTCAAATTTCATAACTTTTTATTATGAAAACTTTGAACTCTTGAAAAGTGGAAAGCACAACCAAATTTAAAAAAAAAATATATATTTTTATTAGATCTTTCTATTGTATAAATATGTATAACGAAGAATAGAATTAAAATAATCTCATACTATTTGCCACTGATTATTCATATACTTATAACAAAATTTAAGTAGTGCAACATGAAAATAAGTCTATGTACACATAAAAAGAAAAGGACTTTCTCTGATTTGTGTAAGAAAGAAAAAAAAAAACAATAAAATATGTTTTTATAAAATTTGTGCTAATACTAATTAGGTGTAATAGAAGGAGGAACTAACAATTAATTGCTGTTTATGAAGAATAAATTTATATTGTTGATTTAGCTGGGGAGAAAAAGTACTGTTCTTAAACTTCATAGTATTTACTCCATCTGTATACTACTCGTAGTTACTCGTTACTCGTTAGGTGTAGCATCCAGATAGAAAATAATGTTAAATACTTTTTTAATCTTATTAAAATATTTATACTGGCTGGTAATTAACAGAATGTTGTGTTCACATGCCAGTGCGTGCTCATAATAGACATAAACAGACGCGTTTATGATGTATATGTTCTTTATTGATGAGCATACTTTTTGCTAAACATTGTTAGTAATTGGCCTTGGGCTATTAGCAATGTTAATTTGGTAATTCATTTATCAGGTATATTAGCTCAAAATGGTGTAGTATCGTAACAGAGTATCGTTGCAACTTCAAATATCTGTTTGATGTGATGATTTATTGAAGTTATGAAGTTAGTTTTTTTAATAAATAATATTATTGAAGATTGTATGAATATTGGTTGTAGGTGTAGCCTGTAGTAATCTTACAGTCTAGTAATGGATCCTTATAAGGTCCGTCAGTCTTATTATATTCTTTATTGTAGTTATAATGAGTAAATATACGTACAATTTTAAGCTTGAAAATGGCCGGCCAGGGCGAAACATTGCCGAATTGAAATTATTTGACCCTTTACTAGTCTATATTATTGAAGACATTGAGTATCTTGTACTTCTTTAGATTGTTACTCCCTATGTTTTTTTTAGAATATATATGACTAACTAAATAACTATTAAGACAAAGGAATGTTTAGTCCAGTGTACTTTATAGGACAAAGGAATATCTCACTAATGTTTTTATAAGGAGAGTAACTGTCTAAAGGTCTAAAGGACATTCCGTACTCCTTATTTAGATTGTTACTCCCTATTTTTTTTATAAGGGGGGTAACAATCTAAAGAAGTGCTGAGTATCTCATATAATGAAATAGATGTGAATATTTTACGCTTTTTTTTATTGATTTTATCATTTAAAACAGAAAATATTTTTTGAGTTCTACAAAGCAATTTTATCCCCCCCTTGGTATAGATCTTTTCTGCCAGTTTTATGTGTTAATTTTTTTTGTTTAGTCATTTCGTGGCTTTATAAATAAATTATTTATGAACTCTTATTATAAAATAATATGTATTTATTTACGTATTTTAATTATATATTTGCTTTAAATGTACTGCTTCCTACTGCTTAAAAAAGAATTTTTGGTTAAGTGGATATTATACAATTCAATATTAAAAATAAAATTGCTCGCTAGTATGATAAGATGGTACTTCTTTAGATTGTTACTTCCCCTAAAATAAAGAAACAGAGGGGAGTAACAATCTAAAGAAGGTGTAGGGAATGTTCTTCTTTAGACTGTTAATCCTCTTATAAAAACATAAGTGGGATATTCCTTTGTCCTAAAGTACATTGGACTAAACATATATGTGAGTAACAATCTAAAGAAGTACCGATAAGATCTTAAGAATTATAAGATAATTTCCTATTAATTAGTTTATTAGAGAAGGTAAAAAGTTTGGGTTTTGCTTGTTAAAAAAAGTATGGAGCAACAATGCAAACAAGTATGTGGCAGTATGTATCTTATACAGTTAGATCAAAAAACGTTGAAGACGCATTACCGTTCAATGTAGTTGCCGAAGCATCCGATCTCTGAGCATTCATTGGAGCAATCATTGACCATTGATTATTCCTGAAGTCATAGCGTTCTGCCGTGTTCTGCCTGTGATGACCGTCGTACCCACCCATAGCATAAATCAACTCATTAACAACTGCCACGCTAACGTAACACCTAGAACAACACAAGTTAATTAAGTTAGTTAGCGTTTAATTACATAGAAAATTCAAATATGTATTGTAAAACTTTAGAATCAAAGTAATATAATATTAAGTTTGTAAATTTCAATTAGGTATTTTAACTGAACGCTATCGATAAGCAGTGGAGTGACTTGATCAGGAATAAAAAGATGCATTTTCACAAAAAGTAACTTTATTGTACAAAGTTGATCGTTTTGTTAGTATTAAAATGACCATACGTGGTTTCGCTTCCTTAAAGCGAAACCACTTTCATAAAACGAAACCACTTGAAAGGCAAACCACTTATGGTCAATTTAGTGCTTAACAAAGTAATCCCCATTGTACAATGAAGTTTCTCTTTGTGGAGAATCGCGTTCCTTTTTCCCTTAAATTCTATTTATATCGAGTGGGCGCATATTGGATGTTACAATAATTTATATAGTTAAATTTGATTTATTATTTTGAATCCTTCAGATAAGCCTTATCTTATGAAAGCTAGTTTTGTACCACACTTAATGTATGTATGAATGTAGGAATAGTTGAAGCTCGCTACGCTCGCTTCAACAATTATTCCTCTACATATTTGTCAATGTACATTGCACTTTTTTTTTTTTTAATGTAAATGCTATACATTCATCATCTGCGAAAGAATAATCCCTTTAATCTTATAGACAATTATTGCCTATCGTGTTTATCATGATTTTTTTTATTCCTGCAGAAGCTTTAAAGTGACATTTGCTTTCGTCTTTATCGAGACTCAGCCTTTAAGCCTCGTCCAGACTGCCGAACCGAACAGAGGAAACGAGCCGAACATTGGTCTGCGCATGCCCAGTCTGAATGCGCAGGCTCACTTTAGACCGGGCATGCGCAGATTAGACATTAGAGACCAATGTTCGGCTCGTTTCCTCTGTTCGGTTCGGCAGTCTGGACGAGGCTTTATCGGAACCCTAGATTGTAATGCACTTATTTACAAAGTGAGATTCAAAATAGATCAACCTGGATTTGACAAGTCATTCAAAATACTTCAGCCGGACCAATCTTAAAAAAATGAATATACGTCATGGATATTGGAAAGGGAAACAAACTATTATATTATGTAAGAATAGAAAAGAAAGAATGTAAAAGTGAAGGAAATCAAGATGGAATCAGCTTTAAGTCTGGTAGATATCATTTCGGGACGTGATGGCAATGAAACCTTGGGGATTTCTGAGGCAAATCAAGAAAATCTGGTAGGATGTAAATCTCCCCCATTCAATCGACTTTACTTCGTGAGTTATCAACCCTAAACAATATCTAACATTTCCTTCAACAATTTCTATTAGAGTAAACAAAAACTGGTTCCACCATAAAATTTACACCAAGCTATTTGTGGTTAATAATTTTAAAAAATCAACTTTAAAGTTTGATCTAACTTTAAAATATACGACAGCAGCTGGTCTAATAAAGCTGCATTATATTGGGCTGCCAGGAGACTTATGGCCGAAGTTGCTAACGTACCGGGGTAAAAAAACAAAAAAACAACTTTTAAGTTAAACAAACGTTTACGTTTGGTACTGTAAAATTATGGTAAATAAAAAAAACTTCGCCAATAATTTTTTGGGGGTTTCAAAGAACCTTCTGGAAACCCTTATGCCGAGGGTGATGTACCTGTCTGTCCGTCGCTCTTTGGATCATAACTCCCGAACCGTTTAAGGTAAGAATTAGACATTTAAAACACTGGTGCAACTTATTGACCCACATTAGGAAAAAAAATATATAGAAACATTTGATATGGGAATGCGCATTTCGAAAAATGTGTTAATCTCAAATATTTTTTTTAATTTTCGAGTGCGGTATCAAATAATAGCTGCTGATGACTTTGTTACAAATATATATATATATATGGTTTTTACCTAATTATGGGGCAATGATAATTTCCCAAAAAAATTAATTTACCTTGTTGTTATTACCAATAAGAAACATTGTGACCCCCTGGGGGATCAAACCAGGGACCCTTTTATTTATTTATATATTTATTTTTGTTTTTTGGGGCGTTCCACCTAAATTAGTTTATACTTTTTTATTTTAATATGGGATGGGGAAATAAAAAAATGTTATTTTATAATATAACTAGCTGATCCGGCGAACTTCGTACCCCTTAACAGTCAATGAATGTCGTGTTAACTTTAGCTGATCTTAATTTAGTATTTATTAATATAATAACTGACCTGACAGACCTTGTCTACCTAAATATTCTATTCGAACTTTTATCTACTCATTTAGTAGAAATAATGAAAGGGGTTATTATTAGAAATATATTTAATAATAATTGTTTCAACAATTATATAAAAAAAAAAACTCACGACAGCTATCAAGGAGCTAAACATTAATAACATAAGAAATGTATGGCTGCTACCTTTGGAAAACCTTATAAATAGTTTATTTAGTTAATTAAATAATGTTGCCTTATATAAAAAAAATGTATATTACAATTTGCAATATATACTTGTACAATATACAATATTGGCATAAGAGACATACAGTTAAATATTCATTTTTTTTATATACATATAAATATAGATTATAAAAGTATTTTTCCGTCAAATTTTTAAGTTTTAGGTAGTATTCATACTACGGAAAGATTAAATTTTACTTTAAATCAAATTGGTAAGAGCGCCTGTAACGGATTAATCGGAGGCCCGTGGATCAAGTCTCGGTGCGGGGGTCTATTTTTCTCTGTTTGTCGCCCGTAGTTAATGTAATTATAATTTAATTTAAAGTATTTTTCCTTTATTTTCCATTTTACCCCTCTCCTAAATGAAAATATGACAAATATGTACATAACAACAATTACTGTACTCTTAAAGAGCTTTTCAACGATATGCATCATGAAGGGTTTTCATTACTTTGACATTTGTACCCCGTACCCCTGTGTACCAAAATCGGAACATTGTTTTACTAACTCAGAAACCTTCCCGGGAATGCATCCAACGATTCCCCAAAGTTTATCGCAATCGGATGAATGGTTTAGGCAGGCATAAGAAACAGACAGACAAACATTAATTTTTATTTATATATAGATAGATAATGTATATGCTTAATAATAACCTATGGAACCCTTAAAATTACTTGGATGTAAGTACTTCCCTGTGATTTTTAAAAAATAATCATTACTGTTCGTAATCATGTGAAAAATGTGTTATTTTGTTTTAATCCATTCTTTATATTTGTAGTTTACAAAATAACACACCCTTAAAAGTAGTTAAGACTTATTTTCTCCAATTTTAAGTCCTAAAAGTGATACTAAAAAGATTTTATAATACTTTCTAATCTATAGAATATATTTGAGTTATGTTATTTCGAAAAAAAAGAAGGAAAACCACTCAGACATTTTATTTGAAAAGAAAATTAGGCAGAGCTCCCTCGGGTAATTCGTTGCGTCGAAGCTGGTCATTCCCGAGAGGCAACAAGTCAGTCAAAACTACAACCTTGCGGCTTAAATCGATATTTTCTCGTTTAATAGCAACTTTGAAAGTCTGTTTTAACCATTCTTTCTTTATTCGTAATCTTTACAACTGTTAAAATTAATTGAGAGCTGATTCGCACTGTAGTTCATGCTAATTGCTAATGCTGTTAGTGAATTTTGTTTGTTTTGCACGATAGAACACTTCATTTTTTGGCCTGTTACTTAATTTTATTTGCATCTACTGTAATTGCATATTTTCTGCTACACCCTTTTGATGTTGTAAAATAAAATGTCAGCCATCGTTCACGAGGATCGGTCATCTTAAAAACGACTACTACACAAAATAAATTTTAGAAAAAAAACACAACTTAAAAAGTAATGTATAGTCTATACATTATACAAGTCAATACAAACGTGCTCTGTTCGATCTACTAAATATACCGTTTAATATAATAGTGTAAATATAAACAGGTGCAATATTTAGTTTTGACCTTTTACTGGCTGAATTCTTAAAAAATGTTCTGGTGTTTGGTGTTTGTGTTTATGTTTTTGTGTTCACTCTTGATGGCGAAATTTAGTACTAAACAGTAAAAGCCTAAGATATTTTCTGTTATATCTCAACTTCCTCACACTATATTAAAAGTTACTAAAAAGTGAAAGCCAAGATATTTTCTGTTGTATCTTGTATCCCAACTTCCTGGTACTATATTAAAAGTTACTAAAAAGTGAAAGCCAAGCGACCTCCTGTCCTAAGTCCTAACTTTCTGATAATACTATATTTAAGGGCGTCACATTTTTCTTGTCATTTTTAGCGTGACGAAAGTTTTTTCTTTACCCTAGCCCAAAAACGTATCGAATAGTTGCGTGATGTAAAAGGAAGATGTAATGTAGGTAGCACGGCAATTGTGCACGTGAAATCTGAAAAGAAACTTTTTTTTTATTTGTTCACTCTATAATTGATTTCTTTACTTTTTATTTTGATTAGGTATTTACTCTTACGACATAGTAAAATTAATAAATAAAAATATTTTTAGATTTCCTGTTTTTCATGTTTTGAAGTGATTATTATTAATGTATTTTTTTTTGAATTTTTTTTTTGAATTTTGGTATTGGATTTACTTTTTTTCTAAACCCCTAGTTCTATCAAGCGATAATACTGGATACTGTAAACTCAGCTTCGTAATCGAAATCCCCGAGTATTGCCTTAGTCTTTCTAGTCTGGTGTAAATATTTTTTATTTTCTAAATGACAACTCTCCATGACAATCCAAATAAAAACTAAATATAGTATTAGGGAATATCTAGTGTTTTTTATTATGTTTATTTTATTAAAAACTGACTATACATGACATAGAAACAACAACGCTAGTGCACTCCTCAGACCACTATGAGCTTTTTGGTCGGGTAGTAAGATCAATGTATATAAAAGCATTTGGGATTTAAATAGATTTTCACGGTTTAGAAATTGTGGAACACGATTTGACGATTTTAATCCTGTCTTGAGTGTCTGGTGTCTGTATGGCTGCCCAACACAACAGCTGTATGACGCTTTTAACATTAATATAATTAATTCAATATCCCTTTGTCTTGGATTAGTTTCAATTACGTCAAGTTCTAGTTGATAAGAATAAAACAGAAAATAAGCAAGGACAGATTCCTAAACCATGACCAAAAAATATATTGATAGTATGATAAAAATCAAATAACTCTAAGCAGCCCCCCTACTCTTATAAACGATTATTCTTGTAAAAATATGTTGTCTACAGGTTTTTGTATGATTGATTTAAACAAATTATTTTTCTTCTTTTTTTTGCCATAAAGCATTGTTTTTGTTTATAATTATTATCATCGCTAACAGGAACCTATAGTGTGTACATAAGTTATCATTTTTTATAATAACTAAGGTTTTTTGTTACTATTTTATTAGTTATAGTGTTTTTTGCATTCATTTAACTACCCAATCCTTATCTTCACGTTCGTATACGACACCTTTATTCCAACATTTCCCATAAAAGCTTAAATGGAAAATAAAAAAAGATATTGACTTTTATTTAATTATTTAAATTATTCCTTCTAATTATTCTTTTCTATTTTTGAATAAACACAATTAGTTAATTACTACTAGAATATTAGTATTTTTTTTTTTTTTTTTTTCATCTTATACCGATGAAATAAAGAGTTGATAAAATATTCTCGTTTACCCATTAATTTTCCTCCTGATAATTTTTTAATAATGGTTTAAATTCTCCACAAACATATACATACATACATTTTCATTCATATTAATGCTTTATGCAGGCTACATACGATCCGTTAGGTCTGTTAGTTTTGAATGAACAGTCGCAACTGATTGTTCAATTTAACCGGAAAGACCTGCAGCATCGTGTGAATGACATTATTATTCTTCTCTAGTCCTATAATTGCATTATAAGGACATTAAAATTAAAATGTCCTGTTTTCCTGATGGGATTCTTGTCATTAAATACTATTTCATTTCTTTATTAATATTATGTTTGTTGTTTTTATAGAATTTATTTATTTTGCATATATTATTTTATTTTAATCTTGTCCGAAGAATACATCTGGATTTCCTTTCAGAATTCCTTTCGATTTCATTTTATCCAAGATTCAGATATTTTTTTCTACCAATAAAGGATAAAGAGATTTAACATGTATACTCTCAAACAAATGTATCTTAGAGGGAAACTTTCTGACCTTTTGAAGACAAACAAATCAAAGAAAAGTTTTATTTTTTTGTAATAGGGGTATTTAGAGTTATTGCGCCCGGCATAATGTTCTCTTAAGGAAATGGACGTACTAACTTCAAACGAAAATTCAACAATTTAAATTTTTATCCTTTCTATTTAAACTTTTTACCGCTGAGAATAACTTTAAATTATTATGAATAGTACAATTAATTGAATTAAAACCACTTTAAATATGTATAAGATAAAATAAAGTTAGGAAATTGAAATTATTCATGTCCTTTACTTCTATTTTAAATTAGCTTCACAGAGTTTTTTATATTTTTAATAGCTAAAAACAATGGTAAATATTATGTCGTATCTGACCCACTTTGACTAAATAACTATTAAGAAAAAGGGATGTTTAGTCTAATATACATTGAGACAAAGGAATATCACACTTTTGTATATAAAAGTGTAATATTCCTTTTTCCCAATGCACATTAGACTAAATATCCCTTTATCGTAGTAGTTATTTAGACAAAGTGGGTCAGATACGACATATATACCAAAACAATAACTGTATATAGAGCCAGTAATAATGTTTGCTTACCTCCTAGAGTTCATGGGTGCTACTTCTCGCCATGTCTTGCTGATAGCATTGAAACAGCGACATGAGTTAAAGTAGTCTACACCGTCAAATCCACCAATGACATAGATATCATGTCCAATAACTGCAGTACCATGATAAGCTCTCGGACCAGCTGGGTCTACTTCTTCTACCTACAACAAAAACATTAGTATAGTTCAGGATATCTCTGTAAGGGACATGACAATAACCGAAGGATAACATAATTTCCGAGGTCCAGATCTGGAAGGATTTAAATTTTTATCGGTAACTTTTTTGAGGTACTTGATTGATTACGAGCTTTGAAGACATTAAGAAATGAAAGATTTGAACGCCACACATTTTGAACATTTCTAGTTCTTACAATATAGTAGGTACCATTAGATATTTTACTTATAGGTTCTTGAATCTTTATGTTCTTCCCTCCGGTTAATTAACTAATCTCTATTGTCTAATGTTGCTATTAATGTGGAAACTAAGATTAGGAATAAAGTCTAGGGTAAAAAGCATAAACGATAAGAAATAATGCACTCGCAAGTTAGTCTTCCATGTAATTAATCCTCTGTAGGGTACAAGGTTGCTTTATGTATTGTCCGAAAAAACACCTTGGCATGAATATTAAAAAGTCAAATAAAGCTACTTGGATATGATTATTTAGGACTCAAGCCATGACAAAGTTTAAGAGTACTGAAGGATGGCATTTGTTTGCAACTCTAATAGAAGCCCTAGAAGACTACCCTGTTCTATGAAAAGAAATTTAAAATATTCAATTTGATTCTATAGCTTAACCCGGTAAGGATGCATTCCTTATTTTGTGTACCCTCGACGACAATGTGTAGTAGGAGAGATAAAAAATAAAATAAAAAATAAAAATACTATACCATGAAATTTGCTTATAAAATATGCAATTTTTTTTAACTTGAAAAAAAAAATCCCAGTACTGCTATTCAAAAATTGTTCGTTTTCCGTGGGCTACTACCTGGTTATAATATATTCACCTGATCTCCAAAATTATCCCAAACAAAAATTTGGAACCTTTCAGTAATTTTATAAGCAGGGACGACGGATGGGGAGGTAGCCTCCGGCACGGGAAAACATTCCAATCGGAGTCAAATTAGTAATCTAATGAGCCCCCCCCCCCCCGAAATCAGGGGGCCCCTCCCTCAACACTCATTATTTGTCACCTATAATATAAGTACAAATGTTCAGTTTTTATTAAAATGATGATAATCACAATTTGTACTTTTTTTTAAGCGATAACATAGCCACAATAAAATAAAATAATGGTAAATATTTGATCAAATAAAATAGGAGCCAAAAATTGCATTTCCATTTCAAAGATATATAGAACGCACTTACACTTGCTTCCTCACTAAAAAAAAAAAAAAAAAAAAAAAAAAAAAAAAAAAAAAAAAAAAATCAAAGGTGGAAAATTATCAAAAGTGACCCAGAAAGTCGTATTTTTGGGGGTCTACTGACGGATACCCACCTTCTGCCGCCTCATTGTAGCGTTGCTATTATTATAATATTATTATTTCATATTTCTATAGGCTTCATAGCGCCTCACTCATACAGTAGGAGCGGTAGAAGGAGCACTTATTACAACATAAATACGCTTGGTGCTTTTTGTCTTAGACCCATCTATTGCTGTCTGCAACGTAGCTTACACATTTTTTAAGACGTGAAAATTGTGCTAATGTATCACTAGCGCCGCGCCGCACTGATGCAATAGAGAAAGTTATTTTCGGACCAATGTTTCTTTTGGTGGCACTTCGGGAAATTTCCCGTCATCTCGGTGCTTCTGTGCCCCTGGTTATGAGTAATAAATAACTCATCTATAGGAAAAATATAGAGAAGTTCCAAGAAATCATCCTTTAAAAAACAATGGGTTAAAATTTTTCCCAACCAAAGAGATATTTGGTATAGGTTTTGTACAATTCATCTTAGTGCCTCGTCCCCTCCATTTTTTTAACAAATTGATTTTTAATAAATTATCCATACGTCCCTTATTTTGTGAGAAAGAAATACCCCTCCCCCACTCCCCCCAAAAAAATATAGAAATTTATTTTCTTGGGAGTTGATTGGGCTAGACACTTAAGAGTAGTTTCATTGCATTTGGACAATAAAAGTGGATATAATGGCGTTTGTTTATACATTTTAACAAATGATTCAAAAGTTATAGCTGAAATAAATTTTTAAATGTCTGTGTCCATTATGCGTGTTAATGATATAGTCCTAATTGTTAAAAATTGTTTGTAAATCTTATTTTAGCCCTCCTTTTTCCTTAGGTTATTGTTAGATCACAAATAAGTTAGGGAAGAAAAAAAGCGAGTATATTACATGGGGTTGAGACGCCAGGAAGGCTGTAATGAAGTCAGCGAGTAAATTGTGTAGAATACATGCATCAGTTTGGTCTGATGCTTATCTATTCACTTGCAAACATAAATGTTGCCGGCAACAGAGTTCTATGCTTTACTGGGTATACAGAATAGCGCTTACATACATTAATCTTCAACACAATAGCTGCTAAACATAATATTATCTGTGTTACGGGCATTATATCATTCATTCGAAAATTACTTATTCATTTGATCTCTCACTCTTTCTCTTTCATTGTTCTACATTGTGATGTAAATACATTAGGACTTACACCCAAATCAAAGCCACGAATTTTTTTTATAGACTTATAGGCTTTTTACTTTTTAATAAGGCGCAAAAATATCAATACGGAGATTTTAATTGTTTTCCTGAGTTTGTTATAAGTGGTTTTTAAATAATTCCTGCCTATATCTGTCGTTTTTAATGGAAAGAAAGTTAATTTTAGAGGTAAGGCGTGAAAGTCCTGAATGCGACATAATGAAAATAATAATTCAGTTCGATGGCGATAATAATACGGTTCGATAAACTTCTTTTGTTTTCAAGAAAATGAAATTTTACGTTATTAAGTTTCAACCTTACTCTTGGGAAATAATGGAAGGAGATTATACATTTTATCGTAATAAAGGAAGAACGCAATAAGCTCTATTGACTACTTGCTTAGATTCATTATGAGATTTAACAAAAGCCGAGTTCAAACAACTCCGTCATCATTTCTGACAGAATAGCAAATGCAAAATAGTTATACTGTTAGAATTAGTATTTTTGGAACGAAGTTCCATATGGCACGTTCTGGAGCCCGGGAGTGAATCCGAAAAAAACGACCAAAATCACCGTCACAAAATCACCGTCTCGCAAAATCCGTCACGAAATCTACCGATGAATAACTTGAGTAAAAAATCACCGAGTTAGTTGAAATTTGGTACACATGATCATTTTACCAATGCCCAGGCTAAGTTCGTTGGACAGCGTTATCCACCCAAGCGTTCACGCTCAACGCTCGCGTAAACGTAAACTTCAAATTTAAAATTGGATTTTTTGGACGGGAAAAAATTTTAACTTCATCAATTTAATGAGACAAACAACTTTTATAAATAATTTTTTTTAGTAAAACGAACGCCGACACTGCTATGAAGTGATAAAGGTCGCTAAATTTATTAAAGCTGTCCTAAACGTTTTAAATAAAGAAAACAACGTTTTTACCGATATCTTACGTTCTAACGTAAGGATTTCAATAAAACTTCATACACATCGTCTAAATATCAGCAGAAATGTTTTAGTGTTGGTGATTTATATTTTATATTAAAATATTTTAATTGGAGATTCGCCGACTGAGGTCTGATGGGACAGTTCTTTTCTTCTCTACAACCATCTGCTTTAACTATAAACTAATCAAAATTAACTTTTTTCTCAATTTATAATACATCATTTATAAGTTTTTCTTTTAATTTTGCCTAACTCTGCTAGTACAAATAGTTTTTTTTTTTAATTTTGTCTCTTATTCTAACTCCGCCATGTATAAGTAGTTAGTATCATATACTTAGCACTGTAATTATGTAATTTATATTTAATATAAAGCGTAAGGAACTTCGTTCCTACCGGGTGTCCCACGACACCACACGTATTTTTTTTTAATATTTATGTTGATTTCAGTAAGTTCTAGATCTTCCGGTGGTGACCCCGTCATGTTCGAAGTGTATTCTGATGTTTCGCCTCCAGCATAGGAACATGACGTGGTCGCCATAGGAAGGACCTAGAACGTAATAATGACATTAACCGCGAAAACCTACGCAATATATGATTTCGTTCAATTTATTTTTGACATTTTTATGTTTAGGCTATGGAACATAAGTCAAAAACGTTACGTTACTTTTAGCTTAAAAACTCAGAAAAGTATAACAGGGAGTTAGAATTGGTATAGGAGGTTTGTAATCCAGTCTCCAGCTGTAGTGCCTTCCCCTACTGCGCTTCGTAGGGCCGAAGAAAGTCGAAAAGATTTATACGCGTGACAGGGAGTTAGGAAAGTACAGGAGCTTGCCATCAACTCTCAGCCCTCTCGGCCTACCTAGTATGAAGGCATATTAACAATTCGTAGAAGGCAGGCGGCAGGCGCCTTTGAATTCAGTCGTTTGTAATCAAGCCGCGGCAGTGCCGGTGTGGAGATAAAAATAAAAATAATCTTCCATCTACTTTTATCAATTACTTGAATATATTACCGATTATATTTCATTTTATGTCGGTTGTTTACGCAGAGCGAAAACATAAAAATGTCTCACTGTCTTGCGGACTCGTATGCAAGAAGTATTTAAGTTTACTTAGGAATTATTTAAATAGATTTTTTCTTCTGATTTTCCTTGAATAAATAATTAAATTAAGTCTTAAGAAATATTACGTATTTAGACTCTTCATACAGTCTTAATTGAAGGAAAACAACTTCCCACTATTGTAAAAATAAGCACATAACAATTTATTTATAATGATTAAGAAATTTATAAAAAGTTTTTTAATTTGTTCCTTTTAATAAAGCCAAGTTTAGGCAGTGAAATTTATCTAAATATTAGTAAGCATGCAATGCTCGTTTAAAATTTATATCTAATTAGCAATTTCAAAATAGATAAAACTTGTAATTCTATAATTTTATTTCGGCGGTGACCTACCTTTTTTTGATAGGTTGGATATACATATAATCGCTACCTCACCAAAAATCATTACTTCAATATGATACCTATCGAGGACACAACTTGAAACAATGATAAAAACAATGAATGTTTAGGTCTTATGAAGACCACCCCGATTATTTTAGGACCTACACCTGAACATCAGCTCAATTATATCAAATTAATAAAGTATTTTACACTTCAATGCGATACTGTGTTTATACAGGCTTATATTAGGAGGGAAATTAAAAGGTATATTTTATCTACTAACCCAAAAACCTAATATTGACCTAAGTGGAAAAAGATAAAATAAACTTATTAGTTGGTTTAAATTTGTGTCTAAACTTAAACGTCAGCTGTTGCTGATCGTGCAATAAACTTTGCACGATATTGAAATAAAGGTTCGAGATACCTCGAGGGAGTTGAACCCACAATCTTGTAACAATACATTTTTTTATTTATCCTAGTCCTAAGTATGATATGGAAGAAAATATGCTACTATAGCCTCCTCCCTCTGTTCTTTAAAATTCCCTTTTAATTTCAGCGTCAGATATTTTTAAAGCTTTATTGTAAGTTAGAAATTAAATCAACTATAGAGATTTTAAATTAAATTTTTATAATAATTCATTTATAGTTGGGCTATGAACGAGTTAAACAGTATATTAGCCGCCTGTAATAAAATAACTAAATGTCATTCATATTATGCCTTTAGTCGGACTCTAATAACTGGATAATTGTTCCTAAAGTAGTTACTAAGGATGTAAAAGATATTTATGATATAATATCAAATTAAACTTAATTAAAATTAAAATTAAAATTAATATTAAATTGAATTTTCAAGAAACAAGCAAAGAAAAAATGAAAAAAAAGGATTACACTCTTTTATAGATTTTTTAATTCAATAATTACGACTTAAGTAATCAACTAATGACTTATTGTATAGCTATTGTAGGACATATTATATACTCTCTGTAAGTTTCAGCTTTCTAGGTTGGGGGAAACTGGGTCAAATTTAGGTTACAAGGTTTGGAGACATTTTTACCTTAAACCAACGTCAGAAACATCACCGGCATAAGGGTTTCGAGAAGGATCTACGAAACTCTAATGCATCTATTATAATTTACTATTTGTATCAGGGTTAAAAAGCTGTAGGCACTTAAAGGTTAAGGTGGTCTTAGAAAAGAAAAAAAAAATACGGGAAGAATAACTTAAATTAAGAATTATTCAAAATATACAGCTTTATTTTTTTTCTTGTTCTTTTTAGAACCCTTAATATTTATTAATTTTCAAGGAGGAATGAACCTTAATCAAAATTTCTATTATAAACCAAAAGCGGATTATTGCAGAAAAGAAGAGTAATCAGAAATAACAACACTTAGACAAAGATTCTTGTCTTTAGCGCAAATAAATATGGGAATAGTGGGAACGTGATTAGTAGATAGTAGAGTAAGATATAAGGTTCTAAGACAGAATGATCTAAGTTGAATAATGAATAACAGGCTACTTAAATCACAAAACGCAATTAGCTTTAAGCTGTTTTCTTTATAAAAAAAAAAAAAAAAAAAAAAAAAAATCACAAGAAGAAAACATTTTCTCGGTGGTTTGAGGATAATTTGAAATAGTTTCAAATTAAGTTTATAAGTTCTGAATATAGAGAAGATAAAAGTTGGCTAATCACAATCTCAAAGGCATTTTAGTGACGAGAACAACCTATACCAATAACCAGTAATTATTCACAATTCACTAGCTTACCATACATAAAAAGTTTGTCAGATCAATTACCGAAACTTATGGTGAAGATGGACTGTCCACAAATTAAATTCGGGTTTAAACCACTAAATAAAGCAAACAGGAGCTTCAATAACTTCAAAGATAAAATACCAATTAAAAACACAATATATGAAATTTTCTCCAAAGGTTTCCATAAAAGTTATGTACGAGAGAGTAGCCAAATGCTAAAAAAAATATTGGAACAGCATAAATATGACCAAAAAAGAGTAAATTCTAATTCAGCGTTAAGCGGTCGTACAGTAGCTACTAAACATGAGTTCGATTTTGAGATCACCAAATTATTGGCTAAAGAAAGGAATACTAATAAAAGGGAAATGCTAGAAGCCCTTAATATAGCCTTAAAATGGGATAACACCGTTAATATTAAGACGGACTCAAGATCACTGAAATAATTCTATAGCGACATCTACAAAAAATTTTACCGCCGAAAACATAACAGTCTAAATCAAATAAATAGTTAGTTTTTTTTTAATAAAATAGAAATTTCCCAAACTATACAATAATTTTAATGTTATAGACTATACAGATTTATTTTAAATTAATAATTAAGCAAAATATAACATCTTGTTATAAAATTGTGATAAAAATGATAAGGGAGAATGAATAGACATCAAACTAGGAAAGTTACACGATTTTTTTAAAAATGTCTAGTCTTTTTTTATATAGAATATACCTACCTAATGTGTGATATTTTAGCTTGCTAACTATTAGTGTTTGTGTTTTAAGATTGATAGGGGAATACATAGGCTGAAAATGACCGGGAAGGTCGAAACGTTGCCAATACTTAGACTAATGTAAGCAATTTTCTTTTACCCGAAAAAGGATCCACCTACAATAAATATACATAAAAAAGTAATTTTTTAGATTGTTACTCCCCTGCGTTGTTTTTGAATAAAAATGACTGACTAAATAACTACATATTATGAAAAAGGGATGTTTAGTCCAATGTACTTTGGGACAAAGAAATATCTCACTTCTTTTAAGAGGGGAATAGCAGTCTCAAGAAGAACATTCTGTAAACCTGCTTTAGATTGTTACTCCCCTCTGTTTTTATTTATAAGGGGAGTAACAATCTAAAGAAGTGCCAAAAAAGGTACACAAAGATAGATCATCGAAACTTTTTACACTAACAAGGTAATTTTTTTATAATAACGTTAAATATTAACCAAGTTAGATTTGTTTCTTTAAATCAAAATATTTAAATGCTTTCTCATTACCAGATCGAGTAAAAATAATCTGCCTATTAATGTGGCACAAAGTTTCCTTACTTCTGCGTGCTTTACTTTCTTTTGTTTTTACGTCCCATTATTGTCTAATTTATTTGTTTCTTCCTTTTATTTTAAACATATCAAAATTTATTTGTATTTTTACAAGAATAAAAGTATTCATTTAACTTGAATATTGATGGAATTAATAAGGGACCATAATATGTGGGCTACTTTCGACAAACATAACAATTTTCTTTAAAATTGGATGAGTACTTTTAAAAATAGGGTAGGTGGGGGCAAAGATCCGCATGTGGTAAATGTCCGCACTGTTTTAAAAATGGGAGGGAAACTACTTTTTGAAGTGAGACTGGCAACACTCATTCCTTACGTTGAGGCTTTGCTCCAGTAAGGTTATCATGACTTCGTTTGTACTGCTGCCAAGAAACATGAGGCGTGTTTATTTTTTATGTTTCAATCTAACTTTTATAGAATTTTGGCAGTTTATTAATAATTATTATAAATCTATATTCGTATTTTTGATAAAGTTGTACCAAAAAGGTGCTAAAGTAGTGCAGCAATAGACCTTCGATAGTTTACTATATATATATGATTTGATAAAATGGGGCAAAGATCCGCACACTGAAAGGGGAAAATGTCCTAATGTGGACTCTTTTCCCATTTAAAAAGTTTAATCTAAAGATTAATTTATTTTAGTTACTTCTCGTAAAAGAACTCTTTTTTAATTTTCACAGTGTACAAGAGAAAGAAAGATTGTTTGCGCCCTTTAACCCAGCAGATCCTGGATGAAAAGAAAGGATTAATTTAAAGGGGTTTCTCCATCTACAATACTTTATATTGTTCCTAATATGTTGTCTTTATCGTTCAATATACATGTTCTTTTAAGAAGTATTTCACTTTCTTGAATTATTAATTAATTAATAACAAATGGGATAAAGGTCCGCAAATCATAATTTTGCTAAAATGGTGCTCCTAAAATGTTCAGAAATTTTTGGAGCAATGAAAGATGGGGGATTGTTAGATGGATTGTTGGCCAAAATTCACAGGCCATTTGGAAATTATTAAAAGAAAGAAAATGCTCAATATTAGCCCTAAACCAAAAAGTGCGGACCTTTGCCCCCACCTACCCTATATGTGTTAATTAAACAAGTTTATGCGCGTTTAGAAGATAAATAAGACCTAACTATGGGATAATTAACCAACACCAACATTTAAGTTTCATGAAAATCGGACGAGTTGTTTTTAGGATTTGTTGGCTCGAAAAAATTTTGGATGACAGAGAGACACACGACCAAAATGTTCCTTGCTGTGTAAATCAGATAACTGTCTTTTCTTGATAAATTTCTTTCAGTAAGGATACTTAAGAAAAGGGTCACAATTCTTCAGTTGCCATATTATATATAAAATAATTTTTGCTTGAGTGCCCGTTTCTTAAATGGGATATTTATATTAGAAACTTATCGGCCAATTTAAAATTGTCTCGATAGTTCGATCATATTGATCATCAAAAGCTTTAATTTTAATGAAGTCTGTGCTGTAGACTTAGGGACTACCTCCATTATACATGCATCAATGCTTTATGTATTATGTATTATATAATATTATAATAATATAGATATAGATATGGTTTCTAATTATGCAAATCTATAGTATCAAAAGCCAGCACATTGAAGATAATTCTTGATTGAAAACGGGATAAATGTAGAGGTAGACAAAGGAAATAAAACCTGACAATAACATACAATATTTTCCTCTATGGTTTTAATTTCGCAATCCGACTTTTTTTTTTTAAATATGTCATTAACATGTTTTTCTACTAAGAAATAATAAAAACTATATTTTAATTTATATTAAAAAGCTCTTTTCCTTTGTCACACTATTCTATTACCAATATGTTTTTCCTACAAACCACTATAGTGATATTATTTTAAGCAATATGATTGAATGAAGCGTAATGAAAAGTTTAAGAATCTAATTCTTTGAATAATTAAAATATTAATAAACGTATATCAA
This sequence comes from Gerris lacustris, assembly GCA_951217055.1. Lineage (NCBI taxonomy): Eukaryota > Metazoa > Arthropoda > Insecta > Hemiptera > Gerridae > Gerris > Gerris lacustris. The sequence goes on from OX578283.1 coordinate 48,370,227, forward strand.
TGAAAAACTGACATCGTGTACATTATATGTATTGAAATCTGTATAATTTTGTTTTGTAATGTGTTTAGTTTAAATCAATAAATTACTTAAATTACTAAATATATAAAATATAATATGTTCTCCCAAATCTGTCGCTACAATGCATACCATCTTATCATATAGGTTTTCATGAAATTATTTCTATTATTCTCAACTTTTACTTTATCAGACCATTACTTTCTGTTGGAGCTGCTAAGGAGAAGTGACGCAATCAGGAGAGATTGGCCAATCAAATATTCTTTCTCATTCTTTCCACACACTAGATAATCCCACTTGTAGGTTGCCAAATTTATTTTATCTCCAGTAGGGAGAAAAAGTTATGATTTTGAATTAGTTTAGAGGGACTAAAGTAAGTCTTTTCATCCCTGAACTGGCTAATGTAATGAAGTAGTTGAAATCAGGTTGGCGACACTGCTTTTTCGACCATGTTTATCTTTGTTTATAACCTTCCTCTAAATAACCTTCTATTTGAGTTTAATTCCAATTCTTATGTGTTTTTAATATAGAATCTCTTATATCTGCTATTAAAAGTGCTAATAAGTATTGTTATTTATTAAAATAATACATAAAAATTGTGCAATGGACGAAAATGTGTATTTTCTCCCTACTGGAGATAAAATATTGTATGTACCTCGTGAGTAAAGTGCCATAATTCCCCTCGCGATAATAGCGTTATTCTCTCGGCTGCCCCTCGGGAATTATAGAGTCTAATTCCCTCTGCGTCGCCTCGTGATTTAGGGACCATGGTTCCTTCGGCTTCGCCTCAAGAACCATTTTCGTCCAGGGAATAATGGCTTACTTTACTCCCGAGGTGCATATATAACTATTTCTGGCTATTGTTGTTTTTTCCCAATATTATTATGATGAAAGGCATTTTAAAAATATACTTGGTGAAAGATAGTTTATTGACGCGAATTAAGTTGGTTATCTATAAGAGTAAAATAACTTCTTAATTTTCTAATCCCCTGACTATAAAAGCATAAAATAGAAACTAGGTTTACTGTGGAAGTAAACGTTGTATGTATATTATTTCCTCTTCTCATTAATCGATCCCCAAAGAAAGGGTTTAAGCCCTTATTTTCGTACCTTGACCCACCTGTCGGCCCTTGTATCGTATGTCTCGATGCATGACGTGGGACTTCCTCCTGACCATCCTCCTACTGCGAATAGAACCTCGTGAGGAATCCGTGGTCGTGCTATTTCAGGGGTACGCATCTCCCCCGGCTTTTTTGTAATCATTTCCAGGTCATACATGAATTTCAATGCTTCGATGATGAGTGGTCGACATGCTTCATGGCCCACAACGTATTGGTGATCCTTCACCTGAAATCAAGAGAAAACGGTTCTTTAGTTAACTGCATAATACATGGATAATCTTTAGTTGTATACAGCTTTTAAATTTCTTTCTAAAATACTTAACGAGTTTTAGTTTTATTTGTAATTTTCTATAAGTGGTTAGGTGATTTTATCAACGTTTGTTCGTCTAAATTCTATTAAATAACTGATATTGTGGTAATAATTAATTATTTCTAATACATTTTTACTTAATTCAACCTGACTAAGTTTCATATAATGTTCAAGCTATGAAATCAAAGCAGGTACTGATAAATAATAATTAATAAAAACAATGTAGTTTTAGATAAAGTGATAATTTGATAGATTCCTCATGGTTTCTGATCATCACGCAGACTCAATTTTATATCGAAGTTGCATTAATATGATTAGCTTTTTCTAATATATTTTATTTCTTGTTTTTTATTTAGTATTCCCTGCTAAAATAGTTTTTGATACAACTTTTATGAGTAAAATGTGTAATCCTCTTAGGCTTTTTAAAGTTTTGAAAGGAAGGATTACATCCGAGGTAATACTTATAGAAAAGTTTACGAAACAACGTAGGAAATGATTTTGTTTTTCTATATGTTTGAGTTATAAAATCCCTTGGATAACGCATACACTTGAAATTTTTAAAAAAAACTTTCATGTGTATATATGGGTAAAAAGGATTTGAGAGTATTATATATATTATATATATATATATATATATATATTTATATATATATATATATATATATATATATATATATATATATATGTATGTGTGTGTGTGTGTGTTTGCATATTTCGATATTGTTTTGGTTAATTATTTTTTCTTCATCACTAAAATATTACCTAAATAGTAACGAAATGTGTTAGATGTATATTGTATATTCCCTCAGTTTATTTGTTAATATTTCTTAGATATATCTATTTCTTGTACATATTAGATGTATCTTTTTTTAGAACATTTTCGAGTTACGCCGTGCTTAACTCTATAGTGGGTTTATGCTAGATGGAGTGAATTGTTTATGAAGGATGAAGTTTATTCTAGCATTTATTAACTTAAATATTATGGGGTATTCTCTTCCTCTTTCATTTCCTTATTGTATTTCCATGCGGCTGCAAAATAAGGCTTTATTGAACTGATTTTTTTTTTTTTTTTTTAAATACCTTTATTGAATAAACATATTAATACATAATAATATTTTAGTACATCAATTTATCTTTTTTATTGATTTTACAATTTAGCACTACATAAGGTTATCTCTCCACTAGAGAACATGGAGTCCTGAGCTGTGGAGAGAGATTTCGGGCAGGGAAATGTAATTTTACTGCTTAGATAGTAAAATCATTCATTTAATACCTTTTCTAAGAAGAACTGTGTATCCATAAGTCCTAGTCGTATCTGCTTAATAAGGAGAACTATTTCTGGCTTCCTCTCATCGGGATCTTTTTCAACCCATTTCAGTACGAAATTCCACACAGTTTCCTCATTTTTCACGTTTAATTCATCCGATCCAATAAGTTCGTAAATCTGCGATGAGTTCAGTTCGATTAGCTCTTCACTTTTGTCACTAACTTCGACAAAATTCTTTAGAATGTAACGAACTGCTTCATCGGCAAGCTGCTGGCAGAAGTGGTCTCTAAAACGTATCAATTGAATTTCAGACAAAGTGTAAGTCTTAAATAAATAAATGTAAGTTTCGATAAAATCCTTAATTAGTAGAAGTTTAACTTAAAAAGAAAATCTAATTTTCCTTTTTTCTAATAAATGGTTTGACTACTCGTGTGGTTTAACTACCCTCGCTGTCGCTCGGGTGCAAACTCCACACTCGTATGCAAGATGCTACTCTCTGCACTAGACGCGTAATGTACTATTATGTATTACATGTGCCTATTTAAAATATAACTTTTCCTCACTCTTCCAACAACCAATTGGTTGAAAGGCGACGCGAAGTTCCCTTTCTTACTAAATGTGATTCAATGAAATTGTATCTTTAAATTGTTATTTCCAGTTAATTGATATTTTTCTTTTCCTTAATATTGAACTGATCTATTATAAAATATAACAAGGGAGATATTGAACCCTCTAATTTACGCGTAATAAAAGTTTGCCTCAGGAGTCAAAATGTCTTGGGGAGACAAACACACAAAACGTTGAGACTTTTGTAGGGTAGACTAATGTTTAGAACCAAGGGGGTGATGAAGTATAGATGTGCCTATTTTTAAAAGACATTTCTTTACATAATCATATTTTTTTCCCCAATATTCGATGGTGTGCTTACAATTAATGGCGAGAAGTTTAAACTTCTAATATTGATGCATTTTAATTAATATGCTATTACTTGCAAAAGTTGTCCTTACAATACATTTTTCGGCTGCAAGTAATGTTTGATGTCATCAAATATATTTTAGGGCGTGTAAATAACTAATTTACTAAATTTTATATCTATTCATTTAACCTCATAAATAATTTATAACAAAATGAGTTAGCAACAAATATAATTAAAATAATATTTACCTGGCATACATCATAATCCCGATAACATTGTGCGGGTTCATATTATCTTTGAGAAAATCAGTACACAGGTTTAACACTCCGACCATTCCTAGATAATCAGCTGTTGTTAGAAGATGGCTAACATTTTCAGGTGTTATATGAACACATCTAAGATAAGCATATTCGAGAAGAGAATAAAGAATTTCAGATGACACTCCTTCCAAGAGAACATCTGTCTTTTCTTTATCGTGTAATGTTGTCGTGAAAAGGCACCTAAAAAAAGTAAGGTTTTCACATTAATTCAAAATGAGGATTTATGAAATGATGATTAAGATTGAGGACAAAATTTATCAATTTCCTATTAAAAATGAAATTGATAATTACAAATGATAATATGTCTTCGTATACTTTTGATCTATATTAAATGTCACAGTTGATTACAATTATCTTTTAATTAGGTTCATATTTGAACCATATTCAAACTATAACTAACACATTTGAATCAATTCAATCCATCCAATTCATTTCAATCAGACCGTTAATTCAATGCTACTGAATTGTCAATTAATTACACTAAATTGAATTCTCATTAAATTTATATTCAATCAGCTCAGAGGCTTGTGCATATTCAATTAAACTGCTGTGTGGTTGGATAAATTATCGAAAATTATTGAATGCTCTGCATAGATTGTCTGTTAAAAACTTTTTTTTTAAGGATTAAGTTTTCTTTATTATAATCTTCTTTATAATCCTTGATTATTTCTGTCTAACAGGAAAAACTCTCTCTTAACGATCCTGTCAATAAGGAAAAAAACAAGCAGTCTCGGTTTTAGTCTAGGAAAACAACCTCTTACTAGAATAAACACTTTCTTTTTGATAGTGTCTAATACAATACTTAGTATATGTGAGAAAATCCTCTCATACTGATTCTATCTGTCTTTCATTGCTCGTAAGAAATAAAAGAATTTACTGTTTTGCTCTTGTTTTCTCTTTAACTATTTCTATTATTTTGTTAAGTAAAACTAAAAAATAGTTCTGCAAGAGATACTATAGAGGAGCAATTTTCAAAGTGTTTTTGTCTACACAATATATAGCCTAGTTTGAACGGGTCGAGTAATTTAGTATTAGTAGCCACGGTGGAGTATATAAATTTAGTAAAAAACAAAGTGTCCAAACGAGTCGAGTACTAAATTACTAAACTACTCTACTAAAATACTCGACCCGTGAAAACTAGGCTTAAAAGTAAGAGTCAAACTTCGTCTTACTGATTTTTTTTGCCTCTTTCTTTTTCTATATAAGAGAGAGGGACATCCTCTTAATGCTATTACTATCTGTATTAATTATTCATTTACCTTAAGTTTTGTTTACCTGAAGTATAAACTGCATGATGAGAGGAGTGCCCTGTGTACTTGATAAGCTGCTCCGTCTTCAAGCCTGATGGTTGCATCACATAACATGCCCTTTTCCTTCAGCTCGTATAGGGCATGCATAGCTTGAAGACTCATGCATTTTCCAAGGCTTCCACCGGATTTAACCGGGTCCTTCGCCTCACCTTCCATCCTCCCATGCATGTGCTGTTATTTTCCTGTAACGATTTATAGAATTCAGTTTGCAAAAATATTGAATCGAAATGACAAAACAATACATTAATCTTTGCACGACCAAGGGATTGGAATTAGAATTGATTTACAAGTGGGTGTATAAAACGGCTGAGTACCGAGGTTTGCTCAACCACCTACGTGGACCTATGTGGTGCACCTATGTGGTTTCTATGTTTCTATATTCTATGTTTTCGGGTTTAAAACCCGAGCCTCCGGCCCTATTCGATTACCCATTAGGGTATCTGCTTATTCTTATTCCGCAAGAAAAAAAAAAAATAAAACATGCAATAGCTAAAAATAAATTGATGAAAATAGCTGGTAGGAAAAAACATTCCTTTGTGTTTAGGATGAAAAAATATCTATTTCAGACATTTTGATGGAAAATAATAAAATATTGTGTCCTTATTACTCGTATATTTACTCTATATCGTGTTTCGTGTAGGGACATGAATACATTCTGTAAGAGTTCATTCGGATTCTTTTTATTTGGAAATATATGGGATAGAAATAAAAATAACTATTATAAGGAAATATTCCAAGACTAAAATCCATGTTTGAATTTTTTCATAATAGAAACAGGTTTCGTAGAATTATATATTACTAAGTTGAATTAGTTAAACTTGTTAAATCTGACTAAAAATTATGGATTGAATGGGATTAGTTTATTTGTGAACCAACAATGACTAAATGCAGATTTTTCAATTTGTTACAAAAGATGGTACTTTTTTACTTTAGCACCCCCCCCCCCCCCCCCCCCCTATATTCCTTTGTATTAATAGTTATTTAGACAAAGGAACATATACAGAGTATCATAATATTCCTTAGTCTAAATTACTATTACTATTAAGACGAAGGGATATTTATTGCAATGTACCTTGGGACAAAGGAATATCACACTTGTGTATATAATTGTGATCATATCCCTTAGTCTAATCAACTACTAAGATAAAGGAATATTAAATATAAAACTGCCCCATGAGTCTCAATGTCTTGGGGAGACAAACACACAAACCTTGTAGACTATTGTTGTAGAGACTAACCTTGTAACTATTGTTGTAAAGATTAATCTTGTAGAGACCATTTTAGGACAGACTATTGTTTAGAACCAAGGGGGTGCTAAAGTAAAAAAGTGCACAAAAGGCAATTGTGGTGTTTAAATAAACTTCGCTTAATAAAATAAAATAATAGTTTTGGTTGGCTATTGAATTTTTATGTAAACTGAATGATTATTATTATATTTTTTATTTTATTTAAACAGCAAGTAACAAATGTTTGAATGTACGATGAATGACGTATGAGAAGAAAGTTGAGGAGAGAGAAATTCGTTATCTTGACTTAAAAGAGGGAGGGAAAATGGAAATGAAGGTTAAAACAGTCGGAAGAGTGCCTTTGGGTGAAATGGACTCAAGGGACAATAGTAGACCACGAGGACTACATCTCATCAATATTTTATATATATGTGACGTCAGGAGACTTACAAACGTACACCATATAGAAAATATAATATGAACCGACCTTCTACACCCAACCCCTCAGGGTTTCGTCAAAAACAACCTATTCAATACTGAACAAGAAACAACAAAAAATTATGGTAAATTATTCCTTTCAACGGATAAAGAATGTGGTCCAAAAATTCCATGATTCTATAGGAAGGATAGAAAAGATACAGGTGGACATACTTTTGTTCTTACCAGCATAGATGTTAATCTTTATTCTACAAAGAACATACATCTCTCGCTTTCCTTTGAATAAGTCATAGGGTAGAGGTAAAATTGTGCTGATTAAATTTGAAATACGTTTGCATAAAACTGGCTTTATTTTAAATATTGGTTTATCAAAAACAAACATTATGCACATTTTTATTTTAACTTAAGCTATGAAAGAAAAATTAAAATTCATAAAATATAATAGGAATCTTTCTTAATTTTAATAAAATAACTTTAAATAAATACGATAAATAAAAATGTTTTGATTAATTTAGCAGAAACACTGGTTTGTCCAACTAATTTAATGGTGTAATGTATATACAGGAGAACCTCGATAAGAAGTGTCTCAAGGGGATTAGGGAAACACTCTTGTTATCGAGGTGCTCTTATTGTTGAGGGTCGTGTTATCAAGGTTATTTTGGCTATCAGTCGTGTTATCGAGGTTAATGGAACCACTAAATCCAAGTTTTCAAGTCTAGACTTGTTTAAGGTCAACCCATTCCTGTATAGAGTCGCGTTATGGAGGTTGACTTCTCGAAACGACTTGTTATAGAGGCTCTGAGTTACGTTGAGAATTGGAAAAAATCCCTGATAGGCTTATCCCACACTGGATTCGCTCATCTCATCTCATCTCAGCTCAGCCTTTAATGAAAAATATGAAACCCATGTATTTAAATGAAAACCCACACACTGCGTCCGGTCCTCTCTGCTCCGTTCAGCCCGGTCTCTTTCGCTCGGAGAGAATATTTTGCCGTAAGCCGCGGAGGGTGGAAGGCATGCGCAGGCGCACCAGGCTGCCAGAGAGAACTTACCTCAAACCTGCAGCCACTCTTTTGGAGGTATGGCTCTTCTCCAATTGGAGTCTTGTTTTTTGATAACAGGTTCTATCAAAGTTAGTAGCTCCATAAATTTTTCGTATCTTACGGAAATAACGAAAAATATCTTCTATTGTCTTGTTTCAACCTTTCAAATAGAGTGTGAAACTCTCCTTCTTAATTTCTGGCTGTAATTATCACGTGCACCCAAAGTCTTTTTTTCCTGGTCTGTTGTTCAGTCGCAAGTATAGCGTAGCTATTATTACAGCCTCTTCCTCACCACTACTACTACTACTAACAATAATATTACTCATGTCAAACCGCACCAGTTGATAGTTAAGACAAAACTGGCATAAAAATTGCAACTGCATTAAAAAGCTAAGCTGAAGCAGTGTGCAGAAAATTGCCGGAGCTGAGCTGAGATGGGATGAGATGAGTGGATCCAGTGTGGGACATGCCTCTAACGTTAAAATTTTCTAATCCCGGGATTGCCAAAGTGGTAAATCGACTCGGGATCCCGGGATTGGATTCCCTAGCTACACGCCACCAAATCATTCCCCTCTACCTAGTTACTTCTTTCTCATGATCCCATTGTGAGCGACTCTGGTGGCGTGACTGTGACTAAGAATCAGCCAAGTATATTTCGTTCAGTATAACTATAGTCAAATGCTAAAGTTCATCACTTAGTACCTTAAGTTTTCTTCCTGGCAAGCTGATGGCAAGCGAACACCTAACAACATGTACTTTCATGGCAGATATAGTCAAGAACACCGATGAAACAGAATATTCGTATAAAGCTAAATTATATTGGACAGCTCGTCGCCGTATACTAAATCGGCTGCAAACCGGCAGGGTGTAGGATAAAAAAAACTTCATTTAATTCATTGATCTCTTTATAATACAATAACAGAAAAAGTACAGGGGCTTTGTTTCTATTAAAGATTCGCTTGTAAAATTAACTTTACTTGTAATGAATATTCCACCTTTAAGTTAATCCTTTTTTTGTCACATCTACTATATAATATTCTTATAGCGTACAAAAGAAGGGAGAATCTTCGACGTGTGTCCATTAAACCTTCAAAGGCAAAGTCTGAATAAATCTGACTTTAAGAGTAAAACCCTTCTGAATTATTTACCTTTTGTTAAGTGCCTTTTCTCTTTAGAGAATATTGGCAACAGTTTATTTTTATTGGCTGTTCATGCATTCCTTAAGTTTATTGTAGTAACATTTCATCTTAAATGCAAGAAAGTGTATGCAGTTTCCTTTTACTTTGTGCTTTCATGTTAAGGACAAAATAAGACAATTTAGACATTTTTTAAGTTCCCTGATAATGATTGAAAAAGGTTGAGCTTTAAAAGGCTGTATATACCAAACTCCAAACGTTGTGTTTATACATTTGTGTGTCTACAACACACTCCACCTCTATTCCATTCACAGCTGTCACTTACATTATTACCACTAAACCTGTGAACATGTTTTAACTTGTCTATTGTCTTCGATTTATTTTCCCCAACTTTTTTTACAGCTGTCCTGTCAATTTCTTGGTATAGGTGGGATCTAGAACCTGTGATTTATATCTACTCCTGATATTTATTGTTAATTATTTAAGGTCAACCTTCAAATCCAGATTTGATAATTCAGAATTTTGATATTCTGTGCACGTTAATTATTTTTTGTCTCAATTTTTTTAATAAATCTTGTTTTAACATATTTAATTTTGAATTTTAGTTCTAGGAAGAACGCCGTAAAGGCTAATTACATTTTTAGCCTGAATTATTATTACATTTTTTACTGAGAAATTAAGCTTGCACTTTTATAATCTCGATTTCTCCACACAAAAGTTTAAAATTTTATTTTTCTTCTTTCTTTCTTTTTTTTCTTTTTTTTTGTAGTTTGTTTTTATTTTATTATTATTATTTATTTTTTTTATGCAATATGCAGACAAAGTATTGTTGCAGTGACATAAATCAGTTAAACTTTTGTCTTATTTAACTTTTAATTATTCAAAATTGCTTAAAAATAACTTAAAGGCACTTTTTTACTTTAGCACCTCCTTTGGTTAAAGAATAGTCTGCCCTACAAAAGTCTCAAAGGTTTGTGTGTTTGTCTCCCCAAGACATTGAGACTCCTTGGCAGTCACAATTACATACACAAGTGTGATATTCCTTTGTCCCAAGGTACATTGGAATAAATATCCCTTCGTCTTAATAGTAATTTAGACTAAGGAATATTATACTACTCTTTATATGTTCCTTTGTCTAAATAACTATTAACACAAAGGGATATAGGGGGGTGCTAAAGTAAAAAAAGTACCCTCTTAAAATACAGTTTTAAAAAGATAACGACCTGCTAAATCATACACCCCTAATTTTGTCTAATTTAGTAATTTGAGTATTTCATTGAAGAAATATGAATAAAAGAAAAATATATAGAAAAAAGAATAAACATTTACATAATACATTTAGAAACCTTATTAAAGTAATACTCTCTTTACTCTCATTTTGCTGTTTCTCTTTTAGAATATAAGGCGGAATTGAAGTCGTTAGTGAATTTATTTTCTCATGTTCCATGGATATGGTTTTTTTGTTACCCTTTGTAAACATGAAAAATGAATCTTACGTTACGGGATTTTTCTGAATAATGTAAGTAAAAAAATGTATAATAAAATACTGAAACAATAATTGATGTTTATGTACGAGAGAACTTAAAGACCTGTGCCTCCCAACTCCACTATTTCCACATTTATTGCTTCTTTTTTTTCTATTGTTTTGGTAATAATACTTATGTTAGAACATTTGAACATTACAATTTGAAATATTATCTACCGTTTATGTTAATTATTTTCGGTGGTGTACCGGGGGGGCCCTCCCCCAGAAAATTTTAGAATTTTTACCCTCATAAAACACGTTTTTATGCTTCCTAGAAGGTCAATTTTTCGTTTTGGTTTTAGCTGAAACACCATGTTAATAAAGTTTTTTTCTGTTACTCTCCTAGTTTAACTTTGCAGAAAATAAAACACTCAAATATACCTATACTAAAAATAATTGTAATTAACCACAAAAGTATAAAAATATAACAATAACAGTATGAATATCAAAAAAGTTAGTCTTTCATTTTACAAAGTTATTAATCAAAATATCAACCGCCTCAAACAGACTTCTTTTGGCACTCGCCATAATATCATTGGCTGCAACTGCTTTACTTATTTCAAGACGACCCATGTTGCTGGGCAAAATTAGCTGGGCTGTTCGGCATTAGGAAATTAATGTATTTTAGATTCTCTGAATGCTTGTAAATTCTTATGGCAACACGGCGAGCCACATAAAATCGGCCCGCGGGCCGTAGGTTGGGCACCCCTGTTATATACCATTATATACTTAACAAAAGTATAATTTAAATTTTTTTCTTTTTCGATTACGTTTTTATGTTTTAGGTTTCTGTACGAAGTACGAAAAGAAACCTTATAAAATGGCTCTTTCTATCTGTGTGCCTGTCCGTTGGCTTGTTTTAATTCATAAACTACTATATATAGCTAGGATCATGAAATTCGGCACACAGGTACATCTCGGCATTTGAGACAACTATACACTTTTTGGAGTTTTCACACTTAATATTTTCAAGATGGTGACCAATATGGTGGGCGACTAAAAAAAGTTTTTATTCACCATGACATGATCCACATCAATTTAATGGTCTTGTGGTGTAGAAAAAGAATATGCAACTATTAAAATGTTACACTTATAATTATAACTTGATCGTACAGAAACCGGCGATTATCGCCTCACGTACAAGTGAAGCGCGCCTTACTTGTTATTATTTATATTTTGTGGTCGAGCAGTTTTCTTTTCGTGTATTTTATTTATTTAGAATAAAATAAATATTCGAGATAAAAATATAGTCTTGAGACTAAAAGCCTGTGCTTTTAAATATAAGAAATACGTCAAAAGAAATATGTAATAGGAGAACGAAGTAAAGGATATAAAGATAGATCAAAAAACATAATAAGAGAGGAAATGGAAATAAGGATTTCTTCTTTTCAGTCTTTCTACAACTTTTCATTTATTTTCTTTTATTTTAAAATGATACATAATAGGTTTGTTCCAACTACTCTTCAAACTAGTTTGGAACTGTCCGACGCATGCGCATTTGGAAAAAAGCGTTCCAACGATCCAAACTCAAACTCTGACTGACTCCGACTGTTAATCGGCTGTTTCAACCACGCTCTGATTAAATCACGGATTAGTTTGGAACCAGTCAGAGATGTGAAAAAAAATGAAACTTTTGTGGTGTGGCCCCCCCCCCCCCCCCCCCTTGTTGTGCTAGCCCCTTGGCGGCCTAAATCAGGCCCTGATTTAAGCGACTGGCACTTATCTTCATCAACTATTGACTCATCCATCATCCATATCTTTAATATTAATAAGTTAAGGTATTTTTGATAGCACAGGAACGCAAAATCACATAAACGATCAACTCAAAAAGTTGTTCTGATAACAGTGCTAAAACCTACGACAGCAAACAGTTTGGTTCGAAAAAAGAGCGTTCCAACAAAAACGAAATCACAAATCAATTCCCAACGGTCAATGATCGCGCATGCGCATTACGTCAATCACGGACTAATCAGAAACTGATTAGGAACTGGTGGTTGGAACAAACATAATATAAATTCAGTTGCAATGATACGGCACTTAAAACAAGCCATTTCTTGATCATTTAAAAGTCTTGATAAGATTTAGGTAACCGTCATTTGGCGAGTGCTGGTTCTTTTTTTTCGAAATCAAATCCCAAAAATCAATGAGAATCAACCAATCAACCATAAAATTTCCCTTCCCTAAAAAGGTTCCTACACAATGACAGCCATAATTCATGCAGGAGAAGGCTAACGCTTGTCTTCCCGTCTAATATTACTTACAGACTATTACTTTGAATTCCTTGTTTTGTTTTTGAATTTAACTACGCTTTTACTTAGAATCACTTCAGTTTAATTTCCGGTTGCAGTACAGTATAATGGAAACGGCTATCACGTTCGGCGAGAAAGTGTGAAAGAAATAATCTCAAAACATTATTTTTAAAAAAAAAATAAGGCTTAAAGAGGAAAAAAACAAAATCACTCGCATTAGGACAGATGTTTGTATTTTCTTTAAAAAAATTAGGAAAGCTATATAAAGCTGATGTTTTAAATACATCAGGTTTAAATCCTTTCTTTTAATAAAAGACTGTTTTAATTTTAAACTTCAAAATCGGTTCAGTGATTCTTGTAGAACTTGATATTCGATTCTAGAAAAACAGCCATTTTTCTCACTCTTTCTTTCTTAATTATTAGGATTCACTAGCCGGAACTTCTTTAGATTGTTACTCCCCTTATAAAAGAAACTGAGGGGAGTAGTCCAGTTGATAAACATATTGTAGGTTGCATGAAATATGCGAGAGTTTTTGACCTCAGGACTTTAGTTAGTAGTTTGGAGGTAAACATACTAAAAGTCGCCGCCCCTGGGAGATATAGGAGCATAGGGTGGGAAAGGGGGGGGGGAGGCAGAATTCCCAAAATTGGGTTTTTCAATTGTATTTCGGAAATAGTGGACTCTAGAAAAATATGTTATAAATAAAAATTAAAGCTTATTAAATTTCCTATAAAATTGTATCTATACATATTTGGCGAAGTTCTAACGGTTTTCGAGATATACGTAATTAGAAATTTATAATTTTTACCTCACTTTTTGTCAAATATACGCTTATAGGACCTCCCACTACCCTTTCTCAGAAACATTATATGTAAAATGTAAAAGTATGATAAGGTTAATGTCATACTTCAACCCCAACTACTCCTAACAAAGCCCTGAGGCCAGAAACTCTTGCATATTTCATGCACTCTACACCCCTCTTTTGAGCACTCATTGACTGGACTAGAGTAACAATCTAAAGAAGGTGTACGGAATGTTCTTCTTTAGACGGTTACTCCCCTTATAAAACAGAAGTGTGATATTCCTTTGTCCCAAAGTTCATTAGACTAAACATCTCTTTATCTTAATGGTTATTTAGTCAGTAATTTATATTTTTAAAAAAACCATAGGAGAGTAACAATCTAAAGAAGTACCAATTTTATTATCGTATTATCATTCTAAGCTTATTTTAGTCTCATTTGATAGTGTCCTCATTTTACGTGTTACTAACCGCTTAATTTTTGACAAAAAAATAACATGTGTACCAATATGTGGGTAAATTTGCACTTGAGCACCCACTTATTTATAATTGTCCGATTGACTTCGGGTTTTTTTTAAACTGTTCCTTTTTACATTTTAACAACTATTTACGATGTACCGTGTCGATAAAATCAATAGTTTATTTTTAAAAAAATATATAAAATATCCACTCACGTACATACGGGAAATGTTGGGAAAATAGGGGTTTTTAAGGATGGGGGATTCACTCAAGATAGCTTAAAACATCAAAACTGGTGGTATAAACACGTAAAACAAAATAATAGCAACATAAAATTATAGAATAATATAAATAATTCAATGCATATTGTATAAATGTGATGGCGCGATGTTATAACTCATCATGTAAACAAAACAATTCTTCGGATTCTTCATTAAAAAGAAGAATAATTGGCGTTTTTTTAAATCCAGCAGACAAGAACACTCGCATACATACGCTATTCCCACACATTGTACAATTGATATGATTAATCGATTATTACTTGTAGATCGATATTTACATATCAATAAAGAGCACACTTTTATATACAAAAGTGTGATGTTCCTTAGTCCTAATGTACAGTAGACTAAATATCCCTTTGTCTTAATAGTCATTAAGACAAAGGAATATAAAGAGGAGAGTTTATTGCCCTTAATCATCAAACAATCTTTTAGACTAAGGGATATCCAGTTCTATGTGTTTTGGGACTAAGGAACATCACACTTTTGTATACAAAAGTGTGATGTTCCTTAGTCCCAATGTACATTAGGCTGAATATCCCTTTGTCTTAATAGTCATTAAGACAAAGGAATATAAAGAGGAGAGTTTATTGCCCTTAATCATCAAACAATCTTTTAGACTAAGGGATATCCAGTTCTATGTGTTTTGGGACTAAGGAACATCACACTTTTGAATACAAAAGTGTGATGTTCCTTAGTCCCAATTTACATTAGGCTGAATATCCCTTTGTCTTAATAGTCATTAAGACAAAGGAATATAAAGAGGAGAGTTTATTGCCCTTAATCATCAAACAATCTTTTAGACTAA
Source organism: Gerris lacustris (assembly GCA_951217055.1). NCBI lineage: Eukaryota > Metazoa > Arthropoda > Insecta > Hemiptera > Gerridae > Gerris > Gerris lacustris. The sequence continues at coordinate 48,385,448 of OX578283.1, forward strand.
GGGATATCCAGTTCTATGTGTTTTGGGACAAAGGAACATCACACTTTTGTATACAAAAGTGTGATGTTCCTTTGTCCCAATGTACATTAGACTGAATATCGCTTTGTCTTAATAGGCATTAAGACAAAGGAATTTAAATAGGAAAGTTTATTACCCTTAATCTAACAATACATTAGGACTAAGGGATATCTATTTATATGTGCTTTAGGACGAAGGAACATCACACTTTTGTATAAGAAAGTGCTGAAGATTTGAGCATAAGGACTGTGACAGAGCATAAAGAGAAACAGAAGGAGAATTCTTTGACGAGTCTTAAATGTACCGCTACAAACGTGATGACTCTTTGAACACACGTTTCGATATCGATATATATTCTCCTATTATATCGATAGTCACTGTTATCTTATCTACTAATAACATTTACTACGTTCATGTATATAATGGCCGACGAAGATTTTTTGAGTGTTTTAACGATGTATTTTTTTCATTATAAAACATTTATTTACGAAGAATACTGTCTTTTTTTATAATTGGCATCCAATTCCAAGGTTTTTAGCTATCCTGAGTGAATCCCCCACCCTTAAAAACCCCCATTTTCCCAACATTTCCCGTATGTACGTGAGTGGATATTTTATATATTTTTTTAAAAATAAACTATTGATTTTATCGACACGGTACATGGTAAATAGTTGTTAAAATGTAAAAAGGAACAGTTTAAAAAAAAACCGAAGTCAATCGGACAATTATAAATAAGTGGGTGCTCAAGTGCAGATTTACCAATATGGGTATGTTTTATGTGTTTGCGTGCATCTATTTTGGATGATTTTTGCTAACTCAAGCGTTTTCTCTCCCGTAGAACCCCCAATTTTCTAACATTGCTCGTATGTGGGTGAGTGGATTTTAAATAGATATATTATTTTTTTTAAAAATAACTATTGGCTTGATATTAAAGCTAAGGTTTGATTACTTCTGTTCTAGAATGTGAAACGAATTTTTAAAAAAAGGATCAAAATGGGAGAAACAAAATAAAAAGGTAAATATGTCGTATCTGACCCAGATGGGTCAGATACGACATATTTACCAATAAAAATAGTAGGTCTGATAAGACGTACTGACCTTAAAATGGAATAAATTAAGAGTAACAAAGCTTTCGCTAGAACGGCTTAAAACATTTCATACAGTGTTATAGTTTATAATAATTAATGAATAATGCATTTACCTGGTTCCACACCCAGTATGTCAGTGTATTTGTGTACTAAGAATTTTGATTCATACCAACTCACTTCGCACTGTTAAATTTTGAGTTAATTTTGTAGCCGAATAATTAACAAAACAGAAAAACACAAATTAAAACCAGTTCGCGCTGCCTAGCAGGGCTCACATTAAATTTAGTCTACTGGATCTCATCAAAGTCGTGTAAAACAGAAATTTGTTGAGTATATCAGATAATTTGCACCAGTTTACAAAATGTTCGAGTTTAAACATCAATAAAACAATACCAAGTTACATACTACAACAAAAAAAATATAAATGTCTTTATCTGACACATTTTTATTATTTTGTTATTTCATTTAAAAATCTTTCAATCTAGTATTTAAAATTAATTTATTGATTTGAAAAATGACACTCAAATCATAGGATTATATTATTCATCATTACCACATCTTATATGTCATAGTATTTCATCAATATATTAATTATTTAATGAGAAAAGTAAATCGGTGAATTTTTTTGTTAATTATTCTTATCTATCAACATTTATTTTCTATAAGGAAGAGTATACGAATGACAATATTATCATTGTCATTTTTTTGGCAATTTTGAGTGCATGGTTCTTTGACACGTAAATATGTAAATGGATAACCATGGCGTTAGAGTAAGATAAAATATTGCAATTCTGTAGCGTGTTGTTGCAAACAGCTCCCACCGTGAATGACCCTTGGAAATGATCACTGGAATTGGTTCAAAATATCAGGTTTCATAAGATCTCTGACGCAGTTGGCTCCGGAAGATTTAGACTTATTAGGATAAATATATGTATAGCTAATATAATAGCTATAAATAATTTAATGCATTTATTTTTATTTGTATGGTGTATTTTTAAATTAATTCTTTCTTTGGATTTCGATCCAATATAATATCTGGATATTATTCCCCATGAATATTGTGGTTGATGAGTAAGTAAGTAATCTATTTTTGGGAATTTTACATTTTAAATAATATGACTTATTTATTATAGAAACACAAATATCCTATCTTCCATATTAGCCTCTGGCTGTGCTTATTGACATTCTTAACCTCTTACTAGCACCAGTATAAAATACCATTGTCTCTAGTGAATGGCTAATGTAGTGAGGTTTAGAGATCAGGTTGGCGACACTGCTTTTTCGACCTTGTTTATTGTTTATCATTGTTTTTAAACCTGCATCTAAATACCTTCTATTTGAGTTTAACATAAATTCTTCTTTTTTTTAATATTGAATCTCTTATATCTGCTATTAAAAGTGCTAACAATTATTGTTATTTATTAAAATAATAAATAAAAACTGTGCAATGGATGAAAATGTGTTTATTTTCTCCCTACTGGAGATAAAACATTGTATGTACCTCGGGAGTAAAGAGCTATCATTCCCCTCGCGATAATTATCTCCCTCGGCTGCGCCTCGGGAGCTAATTAGCGTTATTGAAAATCTAATTCTTTTGGCTTCGCCTCAAAAACCAACTTATTCGCTCAGGGAATAACGACTTACTTTACTCCCTAGGTGCACAAATAACTATTGTCCTGAATATTCTAAAATCCCTTTTTCTTAAAAAGTGTTTTAGGAAAGTAATCAATAATAATACAGAGCATCATAAGTCCCCAACTTTTTCTCTGACTTGATTGTCAATTGTTCTTAAGAGCCACCATTTTTATTCGTAAAGAAACGATCTAATTTTATTTATTTATTTATTTTGTAAAAAACTGATACGACTATAAATAAGGATATAATCTCTTCTGGGTATATGTATATAGGTATAACAAAAAAAATTATTTGTTATACCTATTTGTTACCTTTGTTAAATAAATAATCTTGTGACGGAGCATCTTTGTTTTTAACTTATTCCCTTTGCAGTTTGTTTTGCTATTGGTAAAATAGCAACTATTATTGAAATTACCTTTTAGTGTAAAGACAGATAATTAATTTGTAAAATAAACAGAATTAATAGTTGTATAAAGTTTTTACGGTTGATATTTATGTATTTTAGAACTTAGATTTAGTCTGATGTATGAAAATAGATCGCTGCCTAAACTAGTTCTCTACAGTCTGTCCCAAACGAGAGTTAGTGCGTTGACAGCGCGGGAAAAAGTAGCAAATGGGGTGGGGAGCCAATGAGAGCTCGAGATTTTCCCGGACAAAAGGTCGGGCCAACTAGGCAAAGATAAATGTCTCTAGAGCAGGGGAGAGGCCCCCTAATCACAGACACTCGATTTCCCGCGCTGTCAACGCACGTTATCTTACCTTCTATTATTAATGTTATCTTACCTTCTAGTATTAATGTTATCTTACCTTCTATTATTAATGTTATCTTACCTTCTACTATTAATGTTATCTTACCTTCTATTATTAATGTTATCTTACCTTCTATTATTAATGTTATCTTACCTTCTAGTATTAATGTTATCTTACCTTCTAGTATTAATGTTATCTTACCTTCTAGTATTAATGTTATCTTACCTTCTATTATTAATGTTATCTTACCTTCTATTATTAATGTTATCTTACCTTCTATTATTAATGTTATATTACCTTCTATTATTAATGTTGTCTTACCTTCTATTATTAATGTTATCTTACCTTCTATTATTAATGTTATCTTACCTTCGTCTTTCTTCTTTGCTTTTTATAATTGATTAGTTGTTGTTGTTGTGATTGTGGAAGCTAAAGTTCTTAAATTTAAAACACTGGTGCAACTTTTTGACCCAACCACAGGAAACATAATAATATACAGAAGTTAAAAATTAAGTATGCGCATTAAATAATTCGCAACAATGTGGTAAACTGAAAAATTATATTTTTTTTAAATTTTCGAGTGGATTATCAAATGAAAGATGCTGAATAGTAGGTTACAAATATATATATATATGCTTTTTTAAATTTTTCATTCTTTATTGATTTTATAAGTCAAAATATACAACCCCCCCCCCCCTCCCAACCACTATATACTTAACGGCTGGTCCTAAAATTCCGAAATAATTCATATTAATACCTTATTGTGGGGCAATAAAAATACCGGGAGTGCATGAAAATGTGAAGTGCGCCCAAAATGTTATTTTTTGAAAATTTTGAATGGAGTATCAAATGAAAGCTGCTGAAGAATGTGACCCAAATATATATATGCGCTTTTTTTAAATTTTGCATTTTTTATTGGTTTTATAAGTCAAAATATACCCAAAAAACATTCCCTGCCCTCAACCAATACATACGGCTGGTCCTAAAATTTCGAAATAATTCATAGTTATACCTTATGGTGTGGTGATGAAAATTTCCTGAAAAAATTTAATTTATCTAGTCGTTATTACCGATAAAAAACATTATGATCCCCCGGGGGATCGAACCCGGGACCCTTAACATCGAAGAAAAAATAATCATAATTACATAACGGGTATGCTTAATCATCTACAAAACCCTAAAAAATTCTTGGACACAAGTACTACCCTGTGATTTTTATTTGTATTCATATTTTGCCGATATAGGAGTTTTAATTTTTATGATATCAGAGCTTCTAGCAGACCAAATGGTATTATAAATAGATTAATGTTTCATAATTTCACACCTTAAGATTCATCTACTATATCAATTATACTAAGGTATGCTGGTTTTCTCCACTTTATGGAAAAACATTGAAATGTCGATATGTAGATTCAATGCCCAAAAACATAGCCACAAATGTTTTCCCATCAAATGGAGGAAATTAGTATATATATATATATATATATATATATATATATATATATATATATATATATATATATATATATATATATATATATATATATATATATATATATATATATATATATTATATATTTTAATTAATAAATCAAGATACATTGTATTTAATGTAGTCATCAAACTATTTTTAGCTTTTTCATTATACCTAAGAATTTGTTATTCAGCGAATTGAATTGCAAAATGCAAATACATTTTGGAACTTTAAGGAATAGAGAGATGAAATGGGACAAGTTAAATTGGTTTAAGTTCATTAATGCAATAATTATCTTGACTGATTTTACTTCCCAATTTTAATGGCCTTAGTACGAATAACTTAAGCAAATATTAATTCTAGGTAGATCTTAAATCGGTATTTTGGCTTAGGGAGTATGTGAGATGAGATGTCACGTTCAGGAGTCATAGAGTTTTGAATTTAATAACGAGGTTTTTCGCTTTATTACTTCCTTGCACGGCAAGGAAGTAAAAGAAGGGTAGAACTCGTGTAAAGGAAAACTGTGAAATAGATAGCAATTACTGATAACTGACAACCATTTGATTCAATTCGGTTTTCTTGTGTCCACAATTGATTTAAAAGTGGGGGCCGCCGCAAGAGCTTTTTGGGGGCCCCTCGCCAATAAAAAATTGACGAGCAAAAAAAAATGCTTGCGGCGCTAAGATCTGAATGGGGGCCCCTGACCCTGACAATGGTATAGAAGTATGAATCCCAGGTAGTTTTTCCATTATAGGGGGCCTCGTCGACTTTGGTACATTGGATTTGGAGACCCATGACACCGGGGGCCCCCCCGCAATGCGGGTCCGTGGGCCCATAGTTACGCCAATGAGTAGTTCTATTAATTATTGAAACTATAAATTACACTGTTCTGCAAAATTTAACGAATTTTCGGGCTCCAAGAAAATTTTATCTGAACATTATGTATTCGAGGTTGTTAAATCGGAATCTGAAGTCAATATTTCATCTATACCTACAGTTTTCCCGGAAAATGCGCCTAAAGTTCGGAAAAATTGTGTTTTTGGGGGTTTTCGATCCAATTTTTTCTCCCAAAAACATTTCATAAAAAAATAAATATTGGGCGTTTAATTATCTTCAAAACCATGAAGAACTCGAATCTAAAGTCAAAAAAAATCTGCTTACCTTACTTTTTTTAAGAAAATTGAAAAATAAGAAACAAATAAATCTATTTCCCTTATAATGTGTTAATGAGTCATTGTATTTCTATTAGGTACTTTTTCAGTCTTATAACAAAAGTTTTGTGACATATTTCTGACATTATTCAAGAGCATTACAATATGTGTGAACGAGGAGGGGGGGGGGGGAACAAGAAACATGCGGGAGGGGGTGGTAATAAAAAAATTGGGCAAAACCACAACTTGTGTGTATTTTTTTCAACAAATATGATATGGTAAGTTACAATATTTGATAACTAACCCCTCCTCGGTCACATATATTGTAATGCTCTTCAATAATGTCAGAAAAAAATCATAAAACTTTTGTTATAAGACTGAAAAAGTAATAGAAATACAATTACTCATTATAAGGTAAAATCGATTTAAAAAACTAGATTCAATTTTTTTTTTTTTAGATAATTAGACTAAGGGATATTATCCCCTATACATACAGAGGAATGATGTTCATTTGTCCCAATGTTGTTTTAACTTAATATCCCTTTGTCTTAATAGTAGTTTACAAAGAAATAGTAGTTTACAAGAAACAAAGTAGAGTATAATCCTTCCTTTAGATTAAATTGATTCTTAAAAATTTCAGTACAAACTTGATGTCACATTTTTCACTTCCTATGTTAACAATAATTATACTAATAAATATTAGGCAATGAAGATTTAAGTTATACTTATATTTGACATATTTTACTTTTTCAAACTTATATACGATGTACTTTTCGACGTTTTGTTTTATTATTATTTAAAGATAGTCGGGATTGTTGCTTATTTCCGCTTTGCCAATTTTATTTTTATTATTCCTGAATATTTAATTGGATGAATGCGTTCGTCGAAAAGCTTGTTTTTTAAATATTCTTAATTATATTTATTGGTTTAAAGATATTCAAGAATATTTTTTTTCCGCTGCCTTGAAAGGGGAGGAATTATTGTTTATTCAATAGAACAAAATATTCCGATCATTCATCATTTTAATTTCATATCTGCTGCATATTTATATTGCTTAGCCTGAGTATCCAAGTAACGACTGAGAAAGTGACAGCGTTCACTGGGAACGCTCTTGCTAAAGTCGAATTTAATCCTCTAAAAAGGAAGTTAAACCCTTCTTCAGCGTATCCTAATTTGAAACAGTGCCAGGAATTTCGGTATTTAGTTGGTGTTCCTCCCATTCCGTCCATTTGCATTCTTGTTTTTATGACGTCGACGGGGTATACTGAAACCCATGATGAGCAACCAGCCAAACCCCCGTTTAGCATCATCATTAGAGTGCTACCATCAGAATTCATCATCAGTGCTTCATACACGTAGAAATATAGAAAAAAGCTTGGCAACTCTCGCACAACAGTTATATTGAAGCCTTTATAAATGCCTCTTACTCCGCCTTCTTTAAACACCTTGACCACACAATCAGTTACAGACCTAAAACAAAAAAAAAAGAAATAATATTTAATATATATATATATATATATATATATATATATATATATATATATATATATATATATATATATATATTAAAAAAATAACTAAAACCCACTGTAACAACTTAATGTTTAAAAATAATTAACTTATTTATTATTATTATTAATATACTTTTAACACAAATAGATGAACTTTTACTACTAATTAATAACATTTTATATCATATAGGCTACATATTAATTTAATAGAAATCTAAACAGTTATGATAGCAAATAGTATTATTTTACTCCAGCAAGATTGATCCTTGTAGCTGCTTCTAGTAGCTCAAAGAAACTTATTGTTGAAGAGACGTGGTATGCAGCAGGCTAAGAACGAACGGCCACCAGAAGCGGAGCGGAGTTTAGTGTAGCTGAGCGGAGCGGAGTTTAGTTGAGTCCAAGGGGTATGGAAAACCGAAAGAGGAGCGGAGTCAAGCTGACTGTAGCGGAGTCTAGCTGACTCCGCTCTGTTTTCGGTTGCGTGAACTAAGCTAGTCCACCCAAAATGTCAATCCAACGAAAGCTATTTTATTCGTGTTTAAGTTCAGAATCCGGTAATTCTGAAACATACTGTTATTTTAGAATCCGATGATTCTGAAACCGACTTTTCTTTTTGGCGTGTGTCACTTCACAATCTAATGAGGCAGAGTGGGAAAGTCTCTATCTTAGAAAAAGGTTGATTTTGGGAAATTTCACACCCTTCTTCATGATCTAAACCTCGAACAGTTTAAAGACAATTTCCACGTATGAATCGTCCTCAGTTTAACGACCTTCTAAATAAGATAAGAGATGATATAGCGGGACGTGGTACACATTATCGGAGGGCTGAATTAAAACCCTTTTAAAAATGCGCCAGCAGTGATAACTTATTTTCCTTCTTGACAATTGTGGTGGGTAGAGGGGAAAGCGGAGTCAGCTTTTAATACCGATCGACAAAGGGGAGTCGAGATGCACCGCTAGGCTCAGCTCAACTCCACTCCGCAACCGGTGGCCACCCTTCCATTTAAAACAATGGGATCCGATTTCACAAGTGGAGTCAACTCAACTCCACTCCACGCCGCTCAGCTTCTGGTGGCCGCTCGGCTTTAAGGCCACCCCCAAGCTGCATCACATAAAATAAGAAGCTCGAAGAAATAACTTTTTTACAGTATCTTCTAAAGGTTTCGTGCACTTTAAGAGAATATAGGGACTTCTCTGTTGCTAATGGCCTATGATAATGCCAGTCGAATCTTAGGTTTTCAGTTTGAGGCCCAAAGGGCTTTCGACTAGATGTGTTATGGATAACACGGAGTGGGAGGCCCAGCGTCGGAGTTGGGAATCGTACCCAAATCTCATTCTTGACAAGCGTATGATATTGGCAGGTGATAGCTCGTTTCTACCATACGCAATGAGCTTCGACCTGCCAATATCATACGCAGGACGCTGCCACTGACACTTTACTTCTACCCTTATGGACGTAAACCTGTAGGTGTTTTAGAACTGAACTAGGCATGCGCCGGAGAGTACCATTTTACCAAAGGTGAAAGCGTCTACACATACAGAGTCTACCCCAGTTATCACTTCTCATCTCATTTATAGAAGGAATATTCATAACTAGGTAGCGCGTGGCTCTATCAATAAAGAGAGAGTTTGAAATTAATATTGAATATTAAGAAAATGTGTATCAATCACACTGGTCTCTAAGACGGATGTATGGTATAGAAGGCAGTAGAGTGGGAGTATACCGTGCGTATTTCTACATTATTCCTGTATAATTACACCTCTAAAATCAATAAGTTAACATAAGATATTTATAAACGTTTGTTTTCTATTTTTAAATTACATCCGATTTAAAGGAGTTAGTAATCAAAGATATCGCTGCTGGTTTTACTAAAAATGTTTTGAATTGTCAAATAAAATTAGATGAAGGTAAACTCTTTTGCCGACCTAAAATTACATACCGCAGTAAAACGAACTGAGCATTGGTAAAAGGAACGTGTGCCAATAAATTTAAGTTATTTTCGCACGTGTAAACGTTTCTGACAGACAGGGTGCATATTTGTTAAATAAATTAGAAACTCTATAAACTTTTAGAACCTTTAGAAACTCTATAAACTTTCTATAAACTTTAGAAACTTCTATAAAGAAATTAATACTGATACTATGATGGATTTTATAAATTTTTGTTTTGTCTGAAAAATTTAAACACAAATATTGTTGAGACCATGTGAAAAAATAAAATGTAAAAAATCGGACGTGGGGCTTCTCGAAACTTTTCCTCACCAATCAATTCCAAAATGGTGGCAGATGCTTGGCAGATACCTATATGAAGGAATTATTTATCTTATCGAAAGGTATAATTGAAGTGAATTGCAGCTCAATCGGCGAAATAGTTCCGCAATTATTTAACGTTAAAGTTTTAGTCGATATTTTTTCAAAATAGCCGCTGATATCAAAACGAAATTTGGTGGAAACGTTTGTCTTATAGAGAGCAATAATTGTGCAAATTTCATCACAATCGAATTTTACGATTTTTTTAAATGTTTGCTAACTCAGCAAAATCTAATCAAAAATATTCCATCCTTGTCGAGCCCAATTGTATTTTAAATTTGATAAATGAGATCATAAATATGAAGTTGGACTCTTTCATTTTTAATTATCTACAATTTCTCACTTTAGTGTCAATATTAATTAAAACTACAAGTTATATAGTTATAATTGTATTTAAAAGTAAACTAGACATCTTGTAGCCCTATCATTCAAGCGAGCGTAGTGCAATACATATTGAATATGAAGAAAGTAGTAGATTCTAATAAGTGTCATGTGTCATAGTTGATGATGTTGAGTATAATAAATAGACAGTAGCTGTACCTATCCAAACCCCCTAACCTACACGGTCCCAGCTCAACCCAAATAATATAAAAAAGGTTAACATTAATAAACACTACACATGAACTTCTGCCTTTATAAGGTTGAAATTTTACGTGTCTGTTTCATTTGTACTTTAAAAGATGTATATTAAGTTTTATTAAAATCGATACGTTAGAGTTTAGAGAATATAAGATATTGGTAAAAACGCTATTTTCACTTATTAGAAGTTAAGGTGTGTTTCCTACATCCTACATCCAAAAAATTAAAAAGTTTATAAAGCTGTATGCCACTTGATTCCATCAGTGCAGGTGTCATTTTATTCCCTTCTCTGCTCTAATATACAAATATAGACCAGTCATACGCACAAAGGCATCTCCACTTAGAAACCTATAAAACAAAAGAGCCTAGATGTAATAGCCTACTGGTTTCAACTCGTTACGTTCTTACCAGTGGTGTAACTATGGGCCCACACGAGCCCACATCGCGGGTGGACCCTCCGTGAAAGGGGGCCCCAAATCAAAACCAAAAAAAGAAACATGAAATTACTACCTTTGCAGCTAATGGGGGCAAAACCTTTGAATCAACGCAATGATTTTTTTATGCTCATCAATGTTCTTTGGTGATTGGTGAGGGGCACCCAAAAAGTTCTTGCGGGGGGGGGGGGGGCTTGCCCCCCCCCCTACTGTATGTGCACAACTTTTCAAAAAAAATTGCAAACTTTTCTTCTCCTAAGGAATGGTGGTTTGTTGCCAGTTCAAGTTTAAAAGTGTAAAATTTAAAGGTTTAAGGCCATGTTAGGAATATTAGAAGTTTGTTTCTATATAATAAGATTAAAAAGAAGAAATATATTATTAACCTTGAACTTCTTATTTTTCAACACTGTTCCAACTTAAATTTATAAATCTTTTGCGTCTAAGTTTATTGCCTGGTAAATCAAATAAATTAAAAAAAACTTTTCAGGGTTAAATAACTCATTAAGAGCTAAGGCAATTGACTTTATGATAGTTATATAATTCGATTTAACATACTAAATCCCTATCCAAATAATATATATTAGGGTCTTTCTTTAGATTCTGAAATTCAAAGATTGTGTATTTGTTTTATTGAATTATGAAAGAAGAGGTTATATAACATTAATTTCGGAGAAATATAAAAAAGGAAATCCGATTTTTTAATGACGATACACTTTCTAGCAGTGAATTCGAAGCGAATTATGTTTTAGTCATAATACTCGTACAACAATCAATATGATTGTATTATGTAACATTCTTTATTATGAGAAATTCAAAGATTTCTGAGTTATTTTTAATATCACTACAGGAAAACAATCTGTCTAAAGCCTAATGAATTACATTAGCACTTCCTTCAATTAAAAAAATTAATAATGTTTTATGATAAGGATTCGATTTGTTGATATTATAACCATGATTTGCTATGTTACTACGGGTAAAAAATAGAATTAAATCCCCCCCCCCCCCTTTAAGCATGGTCCGCTTAAAGTACTAGTGTTGATCTTTCAGAGTTTCCTGGCAATCATTATAGACCAGGGACTTTATTTTAACAAAAGAATTGATATTTTTGTAAAATTATTTAAGTGCACTAAGACCAAGCCTCTATATCTACATCCATGTTATTATTTATCATATATGTTTGTAAAATTAAGAAATTACTTATAAGTTTTGTTATCCTTATCAACTTGAAGACGTATTTTCGCCAATTCCATGGGAGCACAGACAAGAACTTGCGCCATTCCAGCCGTAGCACCAGCTACTCCTACAGCCAAAAGTTGTGTGCTTTTTTCCATTTCTACTGCGCTTGCTTTATAGTTGTGGATTGCTTTGAGAGTGTTTCCGTACACACCAAATATTATAGCATTTATAAAAGCCATACCACCCAATGGCGAAGTTACACCGCTGTACAACCCTTTAATCTGAAAAAAAAAAAGTAATGTAAAAGCTTACGTACATTGTTAGTGCTTATTGTTAGCACAGGCAAAAACACCGAGAAAATGTCCAAAATTGTCTTTATATGATATATTAGCAGGATGACTAAATAAAAAAAAACTAAACTGTTTTTATAAATAAATTAAACTTATATAATTCAATTAAAAAATTAAATATTTTTTGCGATCTATCATAATTTATCGGTCTGCACTTTAAGAAAACAAAATTAAAGTTCGGTGCCCCCGGGCTTGTCTTAACCAAAATTAAAAAATATTGCCTGAATCTCTTGATTTTTCTTTTTCTAATCTTATTGTTGTCTCGCTATGTTAAAAAAGAAAATTTGATTTTTCCATCATTTTGAAGTCTTAATATCAGAGTTTACGTATCAAAATAATTTTAAATTCTATTGATAAAGTGTACTTTAATTAGGAACTTTTACAGACTATAGACAGAAATTAGTCTATTTACAGATAGATTATCAGAAGGGACTCAGTTTGATTGTTGTCTTTGGGTAAATATTTAATTATAAATTATTTACGCTCGGCTAATTCTTCCCCCTGGAATAGATCATTTGATTAATAGAATGCTTGCTTTGCAGCTTAATATTTTTGAATATTTAACAAATTAACTTATAAATTATTCTATTTATTGACCCCTTTAATTAAATTTATTATATATTAATCTTCAAGATAAATATTTCAATACCCCTTCACGTTGAAATATTTGATTAAATGTTCGCCATGTTCCCTTGTAAACTATATTTTTTGGATCTTGTACCTGCAATCTCACCTGCAAAATTAAAATAAAATAAAAATCAGGTAATACCAAGAAGCTTTTACCAAGGAATCATGTGATTTACTCTGGTAATATTGAAAGACTTACTAGATTATAAATTTATAAATCTTGAATGATTCAATAAAAAACATTTTTTTTTGCGATCAACCAAACTCAGTCTGCAACCCACACTTTAAGAATCTCGAATATAATTTATATCGAAATTCCTGCAATATATCCGTAATGCTATTAAAGACGACGACTGCGTCCTACGTTTTTTCCTTTCATTTAAGAAATTTAAATATTGATTTAAAATTACCGAATCTTATCTATATATATATATATATATATATATATATATATATATATATATATATATATATATATATATATATATATATATATGTATATACAATTACACTTGTGTCTGTACTTTAATCAGAATTGAAAATTTGTTGGATAATTTTTCATTTCATACATTTCGAAAACCGAATCCGGCCTTAACTTTTTTCATGTATGTGTGTTTGTCGCCACCAGTCCGACTTTATAACCGCAATAATGGTGAAACAAAATCGAATAATTTTTTTTGTCTGAGGTGAGCGGAAATATATTGCGCATTTTGTAGGCCTGGTTTCATGGAAGAATATTGAGTAGAACCAAAGTTTTTAACAATTTTATATATATATATATATATATATATATATATATATATATATATATATATATATATATATATATATAAATTAGGATGACCCACCATAAACAAAACCCACAGACTCGCTAATCAAAGTGTTTGGGTACTTCTCGACTTCCTAGAGACTCGTGGTTTTTTGCGTTTGGTCGGAAATTGGCCCAAAACGACTGGAAAATTCCTAAAAGATAAAAAGAAATATTTTTACCCCCCTTCAAAAAGCAAAGATGGACGCAACTTTATTATTGCGGCTAAATAGTAAATCGTATCGAAAAGCAGATCGCATCAGCAGCGGTAACTGATTTTAAAAGATCTACAACTTTGGTCCTAAAATTTTTTTTCGAACCTCCACCTGTTCTACCTTAAACAGAGCTAAATTTGATATTTTTTAAAAAAAATTGTCTTTAAGCTCTTATGGCATCCGCAATTGTTGGCCGATTTAGTTTTCTAATTGGGGTACTTAAACCTCTCATTAATGCTCTTTAAATCGAGTATTTATTATTTTATTAATTTGTCCTAGAACTAGAGTTATTAAATATTTACTGGTGCAACTGCCGTATTGAGAGAAGAGACTGGTAATTAAATTAATGCACTAATAGTTGATGATTGTTCAATGACTTCCTAGTCTAATTGGTTTTGACTGCATTTATTTTATCAATTATTATATCTTTTTTTTAGCATTGTTATTTATTACTACATTTCTTAGTTTCTATTGGCTATTTTTTTCATATATATAAATAGACTCCAAACTACAATTTGGAGAAAATGGATGAATTATGTATATTGAGAATGGAATGAATTATGTATAATACAGTCATGATTCAATTCATTAGAAGGCATTGGAAAAGAAACTATTTGGGCATTTCATTTAGTTGTTAGCCCTACATGATTTTGCCCTGCATGATTATAGGTAACATAGCCACTAATACTTAGCATGAGCCCTGAGTGGAGTGATGGGTGAAGTGCTAGTATTATTGTAAATCTAATCTAATGTGAATCCAATTATTACATTGGTTTAAAATTATTGCTTGTTTCAATCAATCATAGTGGCCCTAAAATAAACATATCCTTACTGCTAACTAATTACCATTGCTAATTTCAAATTCATTTGATACTCTATAATTTACCTCTTTGGAAATTCATATCTGACTGATAATATGTTTACTTCGAGCTAATAATTGGTAAAAAGACGACGCAATGTTAAAATCTCATACTTAACTTATTTCCATTTATCATTTCAATCTATTTTCTGTTTACACATGATACATCAATTTCTGTTTTACATACAACGTCACAATTCATATATTTATTGGTCCGTTGAATGAGATAATGATTATTGACTAACGAAGAAAGCTTAGACATTTGAATGATATACCAGCCATGGAGAAATGTAAATTTGTATAATTCATTTATCATTTGTTTCAAAATTTTATCTAGTTTCCAGAAATTACTTTAACTGAAATATATATTACCACCGTGAGTTTTAGTAAAATATAGCCAAGTATAAAATAAAGTAGCATATGGATGTAGCCTACATCCCATTTGATTATCACTTGAATCAGGCCATTTTAAGTTCATTTGTGTCAGTAAAAAATGAGTTTGTTGGAGTTCCCGTCAATAATTTTCCAACCTCTTTTATGGTATTTCTGTAATATTGCTTTGGTGCACCCCTTTTTGAATATAAGTGGAACCAATCTCTCCTTTTAGCGAAGACATTTTTTCTTTATTCTTAATACATACCTTCCTCTTCACAGATAAGACTTCAGGTTTTGCACTTATTGTTGTTAAACCGGTAATTTTTTAGATTGTTACTCCTATATTTTTTTTAGTATATAATTATTATTTATACTTCGTCTATATAATTATTAAGACAAGGGATGTTTAGTCCAATGAACTTTGGGACAAAGGAATATCACACTTCTGTTATAATAAGGGGAGTAACAGTCTAAAGAAGAATATTCTGTAGACCTTTTTTAGCTTGCTACTCTTTTCTGTTTTTTTTTTTTAAGTGAGAACAGTCTAAAGAAGTGCCGTTTAATTTTCTTTAACTATTTATTCTGTAATTACCTTTTCATTTTCTCGAAACTATCATTAGTAAAAATACATATTGTTAATTTTTTTTTTTTTATCTATTTACGAACATTATGGTTGTGATTTAAAGACAAGCAAGATAATCTCTAATCTCGCAGCTGTTACCATTAATCACTTCCTCTAGCATGAGAGCAAGACCCAGCTGAGCCCTCCAAGAATATCATGAAAAATGAAGACATAAGCATTAAAGGACTCTTAAAGAAAAACCTCCGTCGCCTTCTTGACATATCCTATAAATCTTTTTGCTAACTTCTTCCTTTTAATTAAGATTACTGTTACTTAAACTCCTTGGATAAAAAGGGCAATGCACTTATAGGGTTCAATTCGAGTTAAGGGCTTATGAATAGTACATTTTATGTACTTAGTTTATTAATAACACGTTTATTATAAGTACGTTTTTTTGTTATCAAATGATTTGATAATTATTGTGTTAATAATATTAAAAATTAAATTTTCGAAAAGTAGCATCTCTGATTAACTTATTAAGGCTTCACGAGTTATAAATAAGGCAATGCATTAATTACAAGATTGCACGATTTATAAACTCTGAATTCAGTCTTGGAAAAGAAAGTTGTGGAAGTTAGGTTAAGTGAGAAAAATGTAGGAAAGTAAAAATGATTTGCCAAGACAGAAGGAGGTGAAGCTAATTCGTGATAGCCCTAACCCTATTCTCCGATTTGAAGATATGATAGATAAGAAGACTACACTAATAATTAGGAGAGAGGGAAAAAGTAGAAAGTGTAATCAGTTAAAGAGAAAGTTTAATCAGTCGTATCAGCTTCAGGAGAGGTTAAAATATCTTAAATCCTACTAAATATACAAAGAAACTGTCTCTCCACGGAAGATTTGTTTATTTATCAAAGCAGCTTTCGGCTTTTATAAAGGCATCATCTACACCCTGCACTACATCATATACCGCTAAACCCTGCAGTGCACAGAGTCGGGTTTGTCAGAACCACATTGTCATACTAAATAGTAAAAGACTGATAAAGAATGTTTGCATTATATTATCCCTTCCTACACTATATCAAGTCAAATCTTCACCGTCATCATTCTCGTCGATTCTTATTGCCTCATTTTTTTGTATCAAAATCGCCCTTGGGTGTGTGAGTCCCGCCTACTCACGTCTATAATATTTCATAATTTCTGACAATATTTTGATATATATTCACAACTTGATCTTTGTTCTAATTTTATTTAATTAGTACTTTTTTTTATTATTTAAAGCCTTTTAGTATACAAAATACTTCATTATGGTTGCTTAATTTTTTCAATCTATTTCTGGTTATTTATAGAACGAATTTACTCAACAGTACTGGCAAACGAAATAAGCAATTTTAAGAAAAATATTCTGGACAATTTATGTTTCCAACATTTTCTCACCAAAAGTAGTCCATCCAAGTCAAAGAAACAGGGCTAGATTGGAAATAACCTAAGGAAATAAGATCATTCAATTGATTGCATGGTCTAAAAGTGGATAAAAATAAGGAGGCCGAGAAAGTTGTGCAAGTTAGGCAAAGTGAGAAAACTATGGGAAAGTAAAAATTATTTACCATAACTGTAGAAGGTGGAGTTAATTCGTGATAATCCCAATGCTCCGATGCGGAACAAATAACTAAACTATGAAAATAATTATAAGAGTGGGGAGACATTTTAATATTAGTTACTTAAGAAAGGATAACATATTTTTAAATAATGCGTTCATAAGTTCATTTTGTTTTCCATTTAATTGCAAGGTTCAACTTTATATTCATCTAGTTTATTAATTATAACTCTTCATGGGTGACATTGTAGTTTGATATATTTTTTATTATTGTTAGCTAGAATATGCCAAATTCATATGCTGAGTAACATGTGTTACATTTCGGCAGCATATACTGGTTTTAAAAGTGTTTTATTTGCAGCTCTGAGTCACTAGGGGTTTGGAACTGTTAGCCATCTGCCTGAGCTCTTATGATATATGATGATACACAGTTGCCCTAATACCACCTGGTGTTACGGAATGGAATATTTGTATTGACAATACTTGTGTTACACCACATCCGTGTTCAAACTTTACATTCTATCGTTCTTCAAAAAATATCCGGTATAAACATAGTCAATCAATCCGAAGATTAAATACTCTTTTATAATTTCAGCAGTTTCTGGCTTCTCTGTTAATCTCTTATCACCAACCAAGGATCTTTCCTGATATGGTTACATCTAATGTATTCACATATACCTCTTTCCTCGTATTTATATTATTTATTTATTTTCATGGATAGTTTATTATTATTATAGTTAATTATTTAAAAAAGTTTATTTCGAAGTTGATTGTGTCTGTATGTAATACCATGAACAGTCAAAAGACATGAAGACAAAAGTGTCTGGAGCTTTTAAAATATGTATATAAAGTAAATAGATAAATCGTGGAAATCTCACCTTTACCGTATCAAGCGGATGTCCAACTAAAACACCAGCGCCACCTTAAGAAAAAAGAGAACCTATTAATTCATTACACACACATAATGTGTGTGTAATCATACGTCTTGCCAACATATGATGACTACCTCGAGTTTTCTAAGTGCAGTTTAAATAAATTTATAAACGAAAACGAGCCTAAGAGCCTAAGAACATAAATTTAAAAAAAAAAAGAAATAATTAAATGGGTAATCTGCAGTTATCCATACAGTCGAGAATCGCTTGGCGGCACAATTTCGCTTGAATTATACACTTAAGAGATTATCCCTTGGTCAAAAGAGTTCATTTCTAAGATTTATTCATTTGAAAGATTATACATATTTAATTAATACATTTTTGAGATTATATCCCTTTGTTTAAACAGTACATTCGATTGATCCCCCCCCCCCTCCCCCAATTTTCTAACCTCTTTTCTTAGGAGGCTGGATAACTGCAGTTTTACCCAGATAACAATATCTACCAGGTAGTGTCAGTAAAAAATACATAGTTTAAAACTATAAAAATGTTGGATAAATGTTAGGTCAAAATACAAATTGGAAGATCAACATAAAGTTAAAATTTCTTAATCATGTTCTCTAATCTCTAATGTTAATACTGCTAAGACTGAACAAATTAAAATACTTATAGACTTAAAAGACAGCAAACAAAGCTTCTTAGCTTTATTAAACACAAATTAGGGGCAGATGTGATTTTAAGAATATTTTCCTCCGTTCTATCAAAGAAAATTAATTTCTTTCCATCTAGATTTAATTAATTTTTGTATGCCTTTCTTTTTTTATAATTATAATTTTTCTTTCTCATTCCAAAAAAGAAAATGTTTTATAATTATTTCCTCCTTTTTTTTAAACGTCATAAAAAGGCCTTTTATTTCTAAGGTTGAATTATTTATTATAAATTGTAACACATTTTTGAGGTACACTATTAAAAATCTATTCTTTGTAGACTTCTTTATCCATGAATTTAGATACGCTGGTTGTGATGAGCATTTATTTAAATATTTTTACTTTTAAGAAGTTAGAAGTTATTAAATTATTCCTTATATTACGTGTACAACCCTATTATCGCATTCACCAAAGTATATATAGTCAGTAATAAAACAAATTAAATTCTGTTTAAATCATTTAAATATTTATGAAGTATATTACATTACCTCCAATGCATCCAGCTAAAAAATCAAGGGCCATTACTGAGGGTAAGCTAAGTTGTATACTGCTTCTTTTAGTTGAGTCCTGACTTCTTAAAATATTTCATATTGCACTTATAGTATATCTTAACTAAAATCTTACTAAAATAAGTTTCGTGTAAAATCCCTTTAAAATTTTGATTATCAATCTCAAACTACATTTCAAAGATATCAGTACGTCCTTAACCCTATAAATTCCTTTTTAGCATAAAATTCGGTAAAATATTAAGAGACATTTGTTTATCTCTTATTTAGTTGCTGTCAAATTTTGACTTGTCTATTTTTTTATTCGACTTTGCTCTATTCTTTAACCGACATTTTATGAAGGTAATTGAATTTATGTTTAATGGAAACAACATACTACTCAAGCCTCGTCCAGACAGTAGAACCGAATGGAGGAAACGAGCCGAGCATTGGTCTCTGCGCATGCCCAGTCTGGGATGCGCAGGCGCACATTAGACTGGGCATGCGCAGATACCAATGCTCGGCTCGCTTCCTCTGTTCGGTTCGACAGTCTAGACTCGGCTTTCATTGCAGTTGATGTAGTCAATTGTTTATACATGGTAAGAAGTATGTAATAATTACCATTTATATATGTACAATGACAATGTAATAATTGAAACAATGAAAGTATAAACGTTTTGAAAGAGAGGCAGATGTATCATGTATAAAATCAATAAAAGTTACGGTTGTCTATTATTATTAGAAAATTATCTCTCACAAACGAAGATGTATTCATTGGCAATTAAATAAAAAAATAAATATATTTCCGCTAAAATTTTACTTTCTCTGTATATAATCTGTATCATGCAACATAGGTTAGTTTTTTTATGTTCTATGATTATTTCGTGCTCATGTCTATATTCTCTTGCGTCTAAACATGCCTCTTTGCCTTTAATACATATAGATACTTTAATACATATAGATGGCCTACAGACGAAAGAAGAAAAATCATAGATTTAGTGTTTAACTTTTTTAAAATTAAAAGAACTAGTACAAAAGTTAACCAATTATATCTAATTAGGTAAGGTTATATTCAATCGTATTTCATAATTATTTTAATATTTTTATAATTAAAAAAAACAACAATTTTTACATTAAATACATATACTTTACTACTTCTTTTATACGTAAATCCATTTTTTATAATTTAAACATTACTTTTGTAAACATATCGTATAACATGGACTAATCTGAATACAATTATTACATTCGTTTATATTTATTATTTATTGAGATCTCTTAGTAAGCCAATCATACTTATGGTTTTATACCTAGATTCCAGTTTAAATTGCTTACTTTGAGTAAATCTTTGAATGTGGCTAATTTACTTTGTTAGAATCTTTAACGTATTGTTAATGCATTAATATCCCGTCTTGATTTATGTTCTAAAAAATGTGCCTTAGTCAAGGGTAAATAATAAATTAATTAATTTATAGTTTTGCAATACATCATTAATTAGCATTGTAGTTTAATTTTTGACTTATATTTTGATCCCAATAAATTCTTCGAATATTATTTTAGATTATGGAATAAAAGGAGAAGTCAGCATTGTGAAGGTGAATTCTGTCATGATCGTGGACATGAAGTGGTTTCTTGTGCTTTATCGAATGAGAAGTATTTTGATTAACCGTTTGACTTTGATTTACTGGATCTTTTGGTTTTTTCGGTGGTTCAGGCATTGTAGGTGCCACGTACCCTTCTTCAAACTTTTGTGAAAGTTTGAATATCCACGTAACTACAGTAAAAGTTACACTGTTGGTAGGAAACGCTCGGATCAATGTAGAATTAAGGCCTCTGAAAAGAAAACGGTACCCTTCCTCGGCTAATGCACATTGGACACAGTGTAAAGTACCTCTGTATTTGAGTTTCTCGCCTCTTATACCATCAGACTGTATCCTTGTTTTTATGACGTCTATCGGATATGTAATAAACCACGAAGCAACTCCAGCCATACCACCAGCGAAAAGCATTTCTAAAGTTGTTCCATTGCCATATTTCATTAGTGCCTCGTAAGTGAAAAAGTAAGCGCTAAAACTTGGTACTTCTCTCATCACTGTAAGCGTCATGCCTCGATAAACTTCTTTAACACCACCATCTTTAGCTGATTTCATAAGACAATCAATGGCCGAACGGTAAACTTGTGTTTTCTGTACCTGAAGACGAATCTTTGCCATTTCCATGGGGCCGCTTATAAAGGACTGTGCGAACCCCGCTATGGCGCCAGCAGCAATATGAGATGTAATATCGTCTTCATTCTTAGCCACTGATCTTTGAATGTTACCGTAGAGGCCGAATAGGATGGCGTTTATAAACGCAACGCCTCCCATTGGTGATGACACTCCTTTGTAAAGTCCTTTGACCTGAAAATGTTTTTGAGGTTTTAAAGTTTATTTTTTATTATAGGTGAAATAATATATTTCATAATTTTACGCTGACCTCTTAAAGTAATTTTGAGATTATTCCAACATTTTTTTATTATTCATGTATCTAAACTTTATTCAAACTTACCGACTCCGTTCTTAGAATTGTGGTGAATGTATGCCATGTTCCTCGATATATAGGATTTTTTATGTCTTGTGTTTGAAGTTTTACCTGCAATCAAAGAGACTCATTACATCATTGAAACATATTCTTTTTCTTCTTGCGTTTTTAAGTAAACGTTATCTATTTGTAATCGTGTTTACATCTGCAGTCTTAACTCAACTCTCTCTTGTCTTTAGTTTCTTTCTAACTCTGTAAATCACGTACAGGCCAAACTGAATCCTTGATCCCTAGATCCCTAGATAAAACTCTCAGTTTTATTTAGAGGTTACGACAATAGGTTGTTTTAAATGAAAACTGAAAGCAATTTATTGGATTGAATCTGTTCTTTACTTATATGGTTTTTTTTCTCTTGTTTGTTATAAGCCCGCTTGTGTTTATTTCTATTATTAAATCAATTTCAAGTAAAAAGTCGCAAAACGTTCTCAGTATTTTAGCCTAATTTATAATCTCATCTTTGGTATGCGGATAAGTAAGAATTGTTATGTATATTTATTTACTGAGTGTTGTGTTTTTAATAATTCATATTGCAAAGTCGCGGACATCTGGTTTGCAAGCATATCTTGAGATCCATCTATTTTGTCTCGCTGTAAGAGAATGGAGCGTATCGTTTCTTTAACGATATCATCATATAAAACAGTAGCTAGATCAAGCAAGAGATTATTTAGAGGCCGAAATACATTTATTTTATTTCCGAGGCAATAAGGTTTTTAAATTTTAGGAGTTTGTATAGTAAAGTTATAGGATAATTTGCAAGTCAAAATAAATGTTTGTATCTCTTGCTTGAACTTTTCAAAACTAATTAATTTTTAAACGACTTTTCTTATCAAATTTAAAAAGAAAATTCTTTTTTTTAGCTTATACATAATTTAAAAAGATTCAAACGATCTTAATTTTACGTGACCAGATTTTAGTACAGCTAACATGCAAATAAAATAGAGGGTCTGAACTGGACTGTCTATGTCACCATCAATGTGATACATAAGTGGTACGATTTGATGGAAATTTATATTTGCATTTTCTAATCATTCTTTGTAAATACGTTGTTTGGTTTTGGAACTACATATCTTTTGACAAAATATGTATTAAAAGTAGATAAGAAAAATATACTTTCTATTGATTTATAAGTTATTTGATTATAAATAAAATTTTCATTAAAATTCATTAGTAATTTGTAGACAGAACTTAAGAAAAATCTAAGCGTGAAAAAAGGGCCAAGTTCTAGGCCACATCTCAAAAAAGTCAGCCAATATAAGTAATGATATCTACATTGCGGACAAATCTGCTCTTTCTTTAGTGCTTAACCTCAGTTCACTCCTACTTTCATGAGCGAGTTGCTCTATCTTTAGTGCATAACCTCAGTTCACTCCTACTTTCATGAGCTAGTTTGCTCTTTCTTTAGTGCATAACCTCAGTTCACTCCTACTTTCATGAGCAAGTTTGCTCTTTCTTTAGTGCATAACCTCAGTTCACTCCTACTTTCATGAGCAAGTTTGCTCTTTCTTTAGTGCATAACCTCAGTTCACTCCTACTTTCATGAGCAAGTTTGCTCTTCTATTTGTATTGCTTAACACTTGCCCAGTTTCTGGGAAAGTAAGCCAGCGTGGCCGTGTGGGTTAAACCACGTCTGCGCGGCCATCACTGAATCATAAGTGGAACGAGACGGGGTTTGATTCCTTGCCGTGACGCTCTGATTTATATGGCTCACTATTGATCACATCATACTCGCTTCGGCGGTACTATGTACAGAGGTATGATGTGTGAAGTGGCTGGAACTCTCTACCGCGGGGCGTAAAAAGGGCCTAAGTGATGGCCTAATTGCAAGGTTCGAACAAGTGGTTCGTCCTACCCGTCCTAGTAGAAAGTCCTTGACTACTACTACTACTTTCCCAGTTTCTGAATGAGGCATAAAATAGATTTGGCCGTAATGTAAATATCGCTACTGTGATAGGCTGACTTTTTTGGGAGGGTTCTGGAAACCTCACATGATATTGATGTTTTATGCCTAGTTCAGAAATGAATGAGTCAGTAGCAAAAAAAGCAAACTTTGTTTCTATCCCCTTTTGAATGCTATAATGTGCTTAATGTTGTGTACTCAATTTATTACAAGGTTCTAAACTATACTTAAGCTTAATCCATGTTTCAAATTTCAAAAGCCCATCTTAAGAGGAAACAGAGATATGAGGGTGAGAAAAACCGGGTGAATTGGTCCCAGTAAAGATACACTACATGCTTACTGGAACTTGGCCTTCCGCACTGCCCTGCGCTCAGATTGGAATTAAAGAAGGAGATAACAGACAAAGTAAAAAAACACCCCGCAATTGAATCCAACCACCTGGTTCTATTAATTAAATGTAGTGTTTGCTCTTTACTTAAAATTAAAGATTTTAATATCCCTTGTCGTTATTTACCACCAAGTTAAAAAAATAATAATATATTCACCTTTATAGTATCAAGTGGATGTCCAGCCAATACTCCAGCAATTCCTAGAAAATAAAATTGACCAAATTACATTATTTAGAATTAAACTTCACGCCAGGTACAATATGTTATTGTACCTATACATGTTATGTACAATATGTCACACTGTTTTTTTTTTGTAGAGATACTTATAATATTTGTTTGCGAAGCAGAGTTATTGTTAATAGTTTTTTGTCATTGAATATAAATTTGGTTGAGTCCATTATTAACACCTGCATGTTTAAAAGTACGTATCTGACTTAATGAAATTTGGATGGTTCATCGAAAGAAGCCCTCAGATGGTTTCATATTAAATTCAACCCTGAAGTTAAAATCAATATTGAATAAATATAAATATATATATACCTGGGAATCGAAACAGGTGCAAACAACCAAACTTTTAATTTCCAGTAGAATCACAATTTGATCAATTTATGTTATACTCATGTGAACATTCATCCAAAATATGACGTGAGAAAGCTACGTGCCACACTAATTGGTAGACTATTTTTATGGAATTTGATGTGTTATGACCTAAATTTAGACATATGAGACTTTTGCACAAAGCCATTCAAATTTCCATTTTATTTAAGATTTAGGTAAATCAGGCTCTTGTCTTATACATGTTCATTGTCATTGTACGTATATATAGAATAATTACAAGATAAAAAGAACTTTTTTTTACTACGTTTTTAAATTTTCTGTTGAATCATACGTAGTGTTGATGATATAATTGTAATTGTTATATATAATGTTAGTGATAATCTATTTACTTCATATAAATGACAACCAACTAGACAGCTGATCTTAAACATATAAAAAGACAAATCTTTGTACAACGGATCTCGCCAACACCGAATCTAAACCGTGTCATCGATATGCCTCCGTGTTGGGGACTGTAAGAGAAGAAAAATGAGTTCAAGTAAAGAAATACAGATGCAGAAAAATTAAACCGATACCTAGGACACAAGTGTAAACAAACCTGGTGGTCACACGTCAATTAATTTATTTCTTTGCTTACTATTCCTGTTTCGCTTTCATTCAATACTTATCTCTTAAAAATGCAATTATTTTTTACATAAAAAAAGGCCTGATATAATCATTCTTGAACATTTGAACAATTTTATCAGCTATACCAGGTACTAAAATAAAAAATCATAAATGAAACATAGATTGAAACCCGTTAAAATCAAGATAGTAAATGTGGGTCATGTCTAAACAAATAAAGTAACATGCTGATTTATTTCCGAACTAACTTTCCATACATCAAAATTTGCTGAAAACGAATTAAATTCTACTGAAAGATGGCTAAAAGTATTAAAATAATGCATTGTCATCTTGTTCTGAGCTATTCTAAAAGTTTCAAATGTCTAGCTACTCGAGAAGTTAGTTAAAAATCGATTGCAAGATAGATTTGTACTGGACACAAACTCGAACGCAAGCTAATAAAAACGCAGTAAAATCAATAAATTAGTAACAAAGAAATTGAAACAGCATTGAAATATCTTTCCAAACATATTTAGTTATAAAGTAATAGAGGATAGCATAGACCAGTCAAAAGTAGAAATGAAAGTTTGGGATTTACGTACGTTTCAGAAAAATGTAATTCTATATATGCCCTTTTAAAGTTATCAACCCTTGTCTAAATTTAAAACCCAACGGAAAACCCTTGAAATTAAGTAATACTTACTCTATATACTACTGATTTCATTGCTGTCACCATTCTTGTATCATATGTATCCTGAAACGTCAGTATATCCAAAACTTCGATTTTTACTTCTGACTATTCCTCGCTATGCTCAATTTCTATTTCATTTAGAGTTCATATCCACATTTTTATTATTTAGTTTATATCTTTCATTTGATATCTTATTTTTTAAATAGTAGAACTACCTAATACAGCCCAAAGTATTTCTAAGCAAGGAAAGCATTTGCATTCAACCTTTAAGACGGTATAGACTTCCTTTTTTTCTTAAGAAGAATAGAGCATGATTTTTTTTTCTCGGCTAATCTATTTTTCAATCTAATTAATCTATGTAGTTGACAATGATGATGGATTATTGAGAGGTTGGTCAAATTCATGGCAACTTCTTGTTTATTCAATGAAACAACCAGCAACCAGGTTAGACCTGTTAAACCTTACATTGCCATGGTAATTGTCTAAGTTTAGTAAGGATTTAATTAACCTGAAAGCAGTAACTAGTTAACAGGGAATTCACCGCATGTTTAAGTAAGATAATTCCTTTGCTACTAACGTAGGTGAAAGTAACTGTCGCGAATTATAATTGTAAGTCTGATGGACTTAAATTGTTAGTTTATTGGATTAGCAAGTTTTTTTTTACAAGAGCTGGTAATTGTGTAGGATTACCAGATTGTACATAATTTGTTGCATAATTAAATAAATTGATATAGTCCATCCTGCCACCAATTTAGCATCCTTTTGCAGATGATAAATGTATTCTATCATCTAACATATCTCCTAGAATAGCATCAGATCAAGTTCAGGAACACCTCTTATTACTTCTGGAAACTTGGCTTAAGAAGTGGAGAATCAAAATTAATGAAAACAAAAGTGTCCATGTGACGTTCAGTTTGAGACATGGCATGTGTGAACCACTAACCCTAAACCAAATTCCCATCCTTCACTCTAGTTCCGTCCGCTACCTTGGTTTATATCTTGACCGTCGTTTGACCTGGGCATACCAAACAAAACTTAAACGACAAGACTGCAACAGACGCTACAGAATTTTACACAGACTTTACACCATACATCTAAACTCAGCACACATAACAAATTACTCATTTATAACACCATAATTAAGCCCATATGGTCATACGGTATCGAACTCTGGGGTTCCACCAAGCGTTCTAACTCCTATCGAATCCAGTCCCTACAGTCCAAAATCCTAAGAAGAATAGTCCACGCTCCTTTCTACGTTTCTAACTTTACCCTTCACAACGACCTTAAAGTCCCCTTCGTCCATGACCTAGCCAAATCTCGTTACAAATCCTTCCATGATTCCATATCCCAACACCCTAATCCATTAATCCACAACCTATCATTACCATCCATTCCCGGAAATCCTCCTCGACGTCTAAAGAGGCAGTGGCCACGTGATTTATTAAGCGATGTATAACTTCTAAATATGTTATATGTAATAATTCATGCTAGCATCTGTGAGTACTGTTAATGGACAGTTCCTCACTTCAAGTCAACATCATGTCATTCTAAAATCATACATCATTATTGCATATAACATGAAACTATGTAGTTGCAATATTCTAATAAAAAAAATGATATAATCAAAAAGTAATGGGTCAAAAACTTTTATAATAATATAGTAGGATACCCGTTCTTTGCTACGGTGTGCGCTCTTTGTAAGATGATGTTTTTATAAACTACCGTCAATAACATGAAAGTTATTTTACTAAATGAGAATGACTAGACGTCACAGAGTTTCCTAAACCCTTCGCCCTTTATTTCTATACCCCTTCCTCTTGGATTAAATACTTTGTAAAAATTCCTAGTTAACTTTCCGGGTAAAGCAGAGGTACTTTCCTAAATAGACAATAGTATGAAGTTTGGTATCATTATACAAGCATAGGGGTTTATCAGGGTTAGAACTTATCACTTAAATTCTTTTTAAAACAAATGTGGGTTTGGTCAATAACTCACCCCAATATTGACCCTCATTTATCCACCAACCCCTTCAATTCTCAGAAGACTTAAATAAGAATAAAATTAAATAAATAAGACTAAAAGAAAATATGATTTTCATTTCAAAAACTTTTGCAGTACATAATAAGGATTGAAATGTCTAGATATCAACTTACCTCCTATGCAGCCTGCTCCAAAATCTAAAGCCATACTAAGTTAAAGTTCTTCCTAAGAAGAATCTTATCTTCTTCCTCCATCTCTTCTTTTTTTAGAAAATCTGCAAATAAATATCTGAACAATAAATATTTATTTAAAAATAATTAACTTATTTAAATTTAAACTTAATTTATTTTTTGGGGTAATAAGTGATTATAAGTTTAAAAAAAATGTAAATACTTAATCACAGAGTATAAATTATGTTATGTTATGTTTTTGTTTTTACAATATGTTTATTCAATTTTTAAGATTTTGGTAGTTTTCTTACTACGGAAAGTTAAATTTTAATTTAAATCAAATTATAATTATTATTAACTACGGGAAACAGACAGTGAAAAATATTTTTCACTGTCTGTTTCCCGTAGTTAATAATAATTATAATTTGATTTAAATTAAAATAAGTTTATTGTAAAAAAAAAAAAAAAAAACCAATAACAAATTATACTGTTTATTAATTCAACTAAAACTGTCAAATCTGGTCTAATTGATGAATTGTTATGATGGTTTAATTATAATCTATAACAATTTAATAATGACTGAAGTTGTTTATTTACGGTTATGCAGTAAAAGCCCCCATACACGATCAAACATTTTGCGCAAACCTGATGCCGGGCAAGTTTAGGCCATACACGTCAAACATCATGTTTGCGCAAACATCAAACAGCCCCATATACGGTCAAAATGTTTGCGCAAACATTTTGACCGTGTATGGGGGCCTTAAAGCAGAGTTCTAAACATAGGTGTCACTCTCAAATATTCAATATTGAAAGAAAAAAAAAAGTATATTTTAAAGATTTTTTAATAGCTTATGCTAAAAATATGTGATACAATCTTGTAATTATGAAAATAAGTACTTATATACAGAAATCTATTTATTAGTCTATGTTAATTTCATATTTAGTCTAGCTTCACTATTAATTAAATATAAATTGTGTGAGAGGTTAGGTTACGGGTCATTTGCGTCATAAATAAACAGCTCTGAATAGAGATTTATTAACAAGGTATTTTATGAATTCAACAATTAGCGTGTTAACTTTATATAATTTAATAATTTTATTCAAATTAGGATCAGCATAGCCGAATGGTTAAGCAGACTCGTAAGTCGCATGAAATCTAGGTCTTATCACTAATATATTTGGTAAGTTCGAATCCCAGAGAGGTAAAATATATTTCACACTGATGATCAGATCGAGTAAATGAGTTTAAGTATCCGAACCCTTCTTATCCTATAATAACCTTATGTTGTGTTAAAAACATAGATATTGATTTGTATAAATCTAGTTTTTAACACTAATATGGTAAGTTCGAATCCCAGAGAGGTAAAACATATTTCACACTGGTGATCAAATCGAGTAAATGAGTTAAGTATGCGATCCATCATCCAGTTATAACCTTATATTGTGTTAAAACATAGATATTGATTTGTATAAATTAAAATATTATTAAAGTAAATCCTAGATCATTATCATTCTTAGTTCAGGTATATTATATTATATTTTTGCTGCACTTATTTCTGGTTCTAACATCCGAGGTGTTGATATTTTAAAAAAATGTATTTTTCCTTTAAAAGAAAGATATAACTTATTTATTTTCAACAAAAATAATTTTTATAATATTTTGAGAATAATACAAATTTATTTTTATGTGATAAAATTGTATTTAAATGGTTTATTATTAGATTAATCATTAGATTTAATAATATATAGATTTTTGTGCGTATTACAGCATTGATTTATTTTTGTATGTGACGTGGTTTTTACGCACAAATATCTGTGGTGTTTTTCTTACCCAAAGTTATAACTAATAGTTATAACTTAGTATAACTTGTAACTAATCTAATTTATTTGCAAATTACCAAACAATGGAGAGCCGTTCTTATAATTGGATTAATCCCTAGATTCAATATAAATTCGTGTATTAATATTTATTATTTATAAGTGTATTTATAGAGTTCTTATTCCTTATAACTTTCTACAAATTATTATTTTTATATTTATGGTATTAATAAATATTTACCACAAATAAAATAACTACAATTATATTTTATTCATAAACTTAATTCAATTTAATTTATTTAAAGTTTATATAAATATGTGACGTTTAAATCATTTTCTAATCACTTGTAGTAATTGATTTTTTTTTTTTTTTTTTTTTTTTTTTTTTTAACAATAAAATAATAATAAAATTTAATAATACTTACTTCATAATATGATTTAAACAATCCATCGAAATATCCGAAATTTTCAAAACTTATTACTTGCAATATACCCTGAATAACATGTGATCGAACCATACAAATTATAAATCACTTAATCATAAACACTATTAAATAATAGGCATAGATGAACTGGATCTATATGATACTGATCTATCACCACTAACACCGTTATCATTCAGTGATAGCGTTACCATAGGTTATTGCTATTGGTTCGGATTCTGGCAATTAAGATATGTAAAACAGCCTTGATCTTAACTATTAACGTAGAATTCAGTTTATTTTATTTTATAATACATTTTTTTATATTCTGATTTTTTTCAATACTTCAGATTTGCTGGTTAGAGTTCATATTTGATTTATAGTTTATAAATAAAATAAACATTATTTTTTTTAGGGATATCATTATTATTGTTTGTACTCCTCGTTAAAATATAAAACCAATATTATATTCATTTAATACAGTTTAAAAAATGTATTTCTTTTTCGAGGAATACTACGTTTTTGTGTAATACCTTAGGACTTATTAAATAAATTAACTCTATCTTTATGTGTTATTCAACGATGAAGAGTTTCTTTAATACGTAATCAATTAAATTTCAGTAAATCTTTATTTAATTTTAATAATATTCCTAAAATTTGAAAATATATATATTTTATCTTATTATAAATTTATAAACGGAAGCACTGCGATCATTATGTCTCCGAATTCGAAAATTCCAACGGGTTTCTTTGAAATCTGTTTTCGACACCGAGGGACTTTTTTGGTCTCGTGTCTGTCTGTCAGTCTGTCGGTCGTTGAACAATTTTGCGAAACACCTTATACCTTAAAAAGTACTTGCCTGCTTTTAATTAAAATTGGATGGTAGGTTATAATTAGCCTATTATTATTGGTTCCATTTAATTATTTTTACCTTCTAAGCCCATTGATTTCTCTTCCACATGCGCTCTAACATACGTATATCTTTAAAATTATACTTATATGATTTTAAAGAAATTTTGATGGTTTGTCGAAAGAAGCCACAGGTGGTCTGATATTAATTTCCAACCCTTGTAATTCCCTTTTAATTCCAACCCACTTCAAATATTGCTGATGAACTAACCGACAGACAGACACGAGACCAAAAATGTTACCTATTGTATAAAACAGATTTCTTTCCGGGATTTTTTTAAATCGGAACATAAAAAATGTTGTTCTCAAAAACGATCCGAATACGTAAAAAAAAATTTTTTATTCAGAATGCTTTTTTACCTTTATTACGTTTATGATAAATTAAAAAAATAATAACCAATCCTATATAACTCTTACTTCGTCCAGTGCTTTCCCTTTCCATTCGTTAGTAGTTACGAATTTTCGTTGAATTAAGTCCACTCTTCATAAAAAACTACCACGTAGCGTAAAAGTTTAGTCACCTCAAACGTTTTGATTATAATCAAGCGTGATTATTATAATTTTGCTTTTGATTTTATAACACGTAAGCATTGCATCGTTGATTACCCATGATCTTAATCAACGCAATAGTACGGTGCATACCTCATGGCCAATCAGAAGGCTCACTATTCAATATCCGAGGAAAAAGAAATCTAATCATACTTGATGTGAGAGAGTTAGTGATGTACGGTCGGTCTAAAGAAAAAACTTGTTTACCAACTAGTTTCGTAAAATATATTTACATCATCAGGGTAACATTTTATGAACACAATACAAGACTATAATGTAAGTTCTATGGTAAAGTTTGGAATGTCACATTCCAAACTTTACCATAGAACTTAACTCAAAAACTCTGAAAGAACGTGAAAAAAAAAAATGTTTCTCGAAAACGGTTCCGACGATTTTGATTAAAAAATTCTAAAATGTAGTCCATTTAAATACGATTTTAACGATATAAACCGTTTTTCCGGAAAAAGTCTGGCTCTTGGCCCAGGAGAAATTGTTTTTATGATAAATTTTGATGAAATTTTCAATACTAATTAATTGTACATACGAAAACTAATAAATGAAAAATACTGGGCTAAGAAATTATGAAATCGTATATGATAAAGTTTGTCTGAGTTGTCTCGGACTAATTTTTTTTTTTTTTTTTTTTTTATGTATTCATTCTGATTAAACAAGATGTAACTTTTATAAGGCACCTCTGGCTTAAAAAAATATAGGATTAACATTTTATTAAATACAAAAGAGTTGATTTAATTTTTATAAATATTGTAGAGGCTGGACTTGACGGTTCATGTTTTTCTTCAAAATACCTGGCAAGCTCACCAAAAGAGCACTTTTCTCCGACAGCTTTTTGTTGGAAAAAATTTCCTTTGGAGACGAAGCAGCGTAATAACAAAAGAAGTAAGTTATTTTTCAATTTTATTTTTTTCATATTTAATAAAAATTGAATTCGTTTTTTCGGTGAGATAGTAATTTATTTTTTTAAATTTAATATATTGATTATTTACATAGTTATTAAAGAAGAAAACCAATTTGTTTGTTGAATATTGCTTTTTTAGTTTTAAGTCTCTCCATAATCTATAATATTTATGATTTTGTATTAGAATACAATATCCAGTAATAATGGCACCGCCAATGTAATTTTCAAAATATCTCTTCCGGTTACAGTATGGAAATTAAGTTGTGTCGACTTCAGCTTCTTATTTTGGTCCTCCTGGTTCGATCTTTTGGTTTAGCTGTAGACATTACCTGTCGGATAAAACAATTTATAAAAATTGCCATCATTAAAGCAACTCTTTCTTTCTTGTTCAATCTTAAATAGTTCTTAAAATTAAATCTATTTTTTTTTTTCCAATTACATACGAGTACATCCTTCTAAAAAGTACTATTCCCTTCTTCAGATTTTTTTCAAGGCACTGGATCAACTAATATAAATTTACTGTATGATGAATTTAGTACACTTTACATAAAATACGATGATGTTATATGTTGCATATTACAAACCATATTTCTTCTACAATTCATTATTCTATGTACTCAAATTTCCTTTGGTCATTCTCTGTTTAATTTATTTATTACTGCTTATTAGCATTTTATTGGGAAATATTTTTTTCTCTATTGAAATTTTATATCAATATCCAAAAATAAAAGTTACGTGGTTATATTTTTTCTATTTGCATTGTTTGTTTATCTGACAAATTAAAGGAATCAGCTAATTTGTATACAGAATTAGCCACTGTCAGTATAACACTGTTAGTTGGAAAAGCTCTGATCAAAGTAGAATTCATTCCTCTGAAAAGAGAGGATGTTCCTTCTTCAGCTACTGATCTTCTGACACATTGGACTATTCCTTTATACTTGGTTGCTTCTCCAGGTATCCCTTCTGACTGAAGCCTTGTTTTGATAACATCCAGAGGGTAGATAACGAACCAAGAAAGTATACCAGCGATTCCTCCTGCTAGAAGCATCTCTGCAGTTGTGCCTTCACCTCTTCTTATAACTGCTTCGTACGATGCAAAGTAAACTCCTGAACTGGGTACATCTCTAATTGTCGTTATGAGAATTCCTCGGTATAACCCTGATACACCTTCGGCTTTTACAATTTTAATACTGCAGTCCAAAGCGGATTTATAAATGGGTGATTTCTGAACCTAGAGAAGAAAAAAAAAAGGAATTCATAGTATTAGTCTTTGAATTAAAGATTTACTCGCTTTACATTATAGTATTTATTTACGTGTAGATGATTAAAAGGTGCTCTATTATTCTAATGGCCTATCAATAGAATTTCGAATCCCTTTGTTAAAGCATTTATAGTAATGAAATCTAAAACAGACTACGTAAGAAGGTGTTAATTGGGTTTTTACAAGTCGGCAAAAATTACATCCACATTCCAAACAAAAAAGAAATACGAAAATAATAATTAATAATTCTTAAAACATTTAACTTATGCTTTCATGAGAAGAGCTATGTCATTTTCCACCAGTCCTTAATTAAGACAACATACTAACCAGCTACTCTTCTAAATTAAGTGTTCAGACCAAGCGGATTTAAAGTCATGTACATTTTGGTGAATTCTGCGTTTAGTTTATTGTTGCGAATCTGTGTAATTTTACCCTCCTACTATCGTAGCCGGTTCTTTGTCCAACAACCAAATTTTGATTGCAAAAGAAAAAAAGTCACATCAAATCTCATTAATTATTATTAATAGGCACCCCTCAAACGCTGTGCATTTGTATTATAGTTTCTTTGTATACCGTTTAAATTCTTTCTTTGCATCTTATAAAGTGGTTAGTGAAAAAGTTAATTTTTTTGTACTTTCTCATATAAAGAGAAAGTATTGTGATGGCGTAATAAATAGGTTTTGAGGTTCCGTGAGGCCAAAAAAGTGATTTTTAAAAAATGTCTGTCTGTCATCTGCCGACAGTCGCCTGTGCAGACGCGTGGAGCCTAAACTACTGGGTTGATTTTGACGAAAATTGACATATACGTTAAAAAAAATCATACCCCGAGGTAAATCGTAAAATGAATTTTAGCTCCTAATTTGGGGGCGCTGCTCCCAAAACTGACAAAACGTGAAAAAAAAAATATTCCTGGAAAAACTTTCCGAGGATTTTGATTAAAAAATTCTATAATGTAGTCCATTTAAGTACGAATCTAACTATATAAGCCGTTTTCTTGATAAAAGTCTAGTTCCTGAGAAAACAGATTTAAACGTGATGGAGAGAGGCCTGGTTCGATTCTCCACCGAGGAGAAGTTTTTTATGATAAATTTTGATAACATTTTAAATAATAATAAAATTTACCTTCGAAAACTCGAAAATTAATAAATGGATAACACTGGGCTAAGTAATTATGAACTCGTATATATGAGAAAGTTTGTCTGAGTTGTCTCGGGCCGATTTTTATTCTATTTAGGCTATTATAATTAGAGCTATGATACAAATTCTGGTAGTTCTTTAGATTGTTACTCCCATGAGTTTGTTTAGAATATAAATGACTGACTAAATAACTATTAGGACAAAGGGATGTTTAGTCCATACTGCGGGACAAAGGAATATCACACTTCAATTTTATAAGGGGAGTAACAGTCTAAAGAAGAACATTCTGTACATCTTCTTTAGATTGTTACCCCCCCCCCCCCCCCTCTGTTTTTTTTATAAGGGGAGTGACAATCTAAAGAAGTACCCAAATTCTGTTAAGGCAAAGTTTGTTGTCGCGAATAGATAATAGGATTTGGTATCTAAGAACTAAGTGTTTGGTATCTAAGGATAGAAGCGTAGGGCGTAGGTTGTACTAGTCCCTCAGGCAATGCTTTATTTGTTAAACCTAGGGGAGTTAGAGTATACTTCTTAGTCCCAAAACTATGCAAATGCTTTCTATAATACTTAATTAACTGTCTTATGAATTAATTATACTGTATTGTTTAAAATTTTATTTGTATAAGTTAATTAAAAATATATATTGGATAATTAGTATGTTTAATGAAGCATTAAGGTTAGAATGTACCTTACAATTTTCCTCTCAATAAATTCTTTAAAGGTGGATAAAAGAAAAGTTTCAATTCTCCTGTAATAATTTTTATTTTACGTTTAATTTTTAACAGTTTCTTTCAAGTTTGTCTTGCTTTAAACACCATTAGATGTTAGATTACCATTTTTGTTAGTGTCAAAATAATCTCAAAATTCATAGTTTAACAAAAATGTATTGAATTTTAAAATAAATACAGATAAAAATATGGAAATCAACCTTTCATATTGAAAAGAGCGAAAAAAAAGAAGCATTTACTTCAATGTAGGATTTTTAAAGAGTATGACAACTCTTTAAAAAATATTTAAGGTATTTTTTAAGAGTTGTTATACTCTTTAAAAATCCTACATTGAAGTAAGTGCTTCTTTTTTTCGGTCTTTTCAATATGAAAGGTTGATTTTACAGGAATCTGAGCCTTATTAATAAAGAAGATACTAGTGTTGCTAAAAGATCCCTTCTTCAGATTGTAAGATAATTAAAAAGTTCAACCTTACAAATAGAAATTATTTAGATGTAATTTTCACAAATAACATAAGCCATATTACCTGCAACCTAGTTTTAACTAAATCTATGGGGCAGCTGACAACGACTTGTGCTAATCCCGCAGCACAACCAGCCACTGCATGACTGCATATGCTATCAGAATTAAGTCGCCTAAGTATAGGTCCGTAAGCGCCGAATAACACTGCGTTCACAAAAGATATTCCGAGTAGCGGTGATGTAACTCCTTTATATAGTCCTTTTACCTCAAAAAAAGAAGCAAAAAAGAAAATTTTATATAATTTACTGGGTATTGAGCCAAGGACTCCAATTCTAATACTTAAAGCCTTAAAGCTATACATAAAATAGGGTATAAAGTTTATAATAACTTATATTTTTTAAAATATCGATACACATACTATATACTATTTATTAAAAAGAACAAAAATAATAATTATTATTATTATTATAATGAAATGAGAACATAACATAACACCAATAATATAATAACATAAATATCTTATATGGGTAGGTACAATTGTTTATTACACATACGAAGCACGTCCAGAAAGTAAGTTCCGTTTGTGTTCTGCCACCGTCGAGTTACCACCGCAGTTCTGCACATGCGCGGTACTAACCTTGACTTATCACGAAGGAGTCGAAGCCATTTTGAGTGCGCTATTTGTTGTTTTACTTGGCAGTGCTTGTTTGTAATGGCTATAAGTTAATTGAAAATATCGCCTTATAGATCTGCATGAGATTAGATCTGCAATTCGTTTTCTCAATGCAAGGAACGTTAAACCAGTACAATTTCATTAACAGATCTGTGAAGTGTGTGGTCAAAATGTGATGAGTAATTCAATGTTAAGGAGATGGATGTGATCTGCTAGTAAAAATCTAATCTTACTGTCCAGAGGTTCACCGATGATGACGAGATTTTTATGGCGGAGGAATACAAAAGATTGTGCCACACTATGACTAGTGCTTACAAAACTGGTGGTACTTATGTAGAAAATAGTTTAAAACAATTTTATTTTAAAAAAAAATTAGAAACAAGCCATCTTGGACTGTCCGTCGTATTGGATTAAGAATGACGTCACTTAGCTATCTATGCATTGTTATCCAAACTAAACATGTATGTAAAATTTCAAATCAATTGGTTGAGGATAACTGCTTTCAAATTCAGTTGCAAGATTTGACCCGAACTACATACATACAAACATTTCAAGTTAAATAAAAGCTTGTAAATAATAGAGATTCTTTGGAAATATTTTTTTTCAATACATATTTTGTTTTCTTTCGCCGGTGAAATGGAACTTACTTTCTGGAAATACCTCGAATTAAGTATGTGTTAGTTCAGTTCTCTGGTGCAAAAAACGTATAATAATATTTTAATTACGCTCAAATACTGGAATAAAAATACTTACAGATTCATTTTTGAATATAGTTGAAAATGCTTGCCATGTTCCACGTATCGCTGGATTCCTTCCTTCTTGCGTTTGAAGTTTCACCTTAAATATTATAAATGAACAAACTTACGAAAATTATAGACTTGCGTGTCGTACAATAGAGAGCAGTCGTGTAGGCTGTCGCCTCTAACAGGTTGATTCGCCCCTATTATTAAATGCTTTATATTTATGCTGTTTTTAGTATACCTATGTGTATATATTTTGCTTCCCAGCTTACCGAAGGTAACTGAAGCTATGTGATCGTCCTGAATAACGTAACATTTTTAGGTCACCGATTTCAAAAATTCCAAGACAGAAATCCGTTTCAGACATCAGGGATCATTTTTGGTTCCGTGTCTGTCTGACGGTCTGTCTGTAGGTCTGTCTGTCGGTCGGTCTGTCGTTCAATTTTTGCGAACCAACGTATCTTAAAAACTATACACGTCCAATTTTAATGAAATTTGGGTGGTATGTCATGAGTAGCCCATTGTTGGTCCCATATAAGTTTCAACCTTCTGCACTCATTTGTTTCTCTTCCACATGCACACAAGCATACATTAATTTACAGCTACAGCTTCAAAAGTACTTATCTTATTTGTATGAAACTTTTATAGTTTATAGAAAGTAACCCGCAGATAGCCCCAGATTACTTTGAACCGTCTGCGCTCTTTACCTTTTGCTTAATTTATACTTTAATTCAAGTAAAAAATCAAAATAATTTTGACAGATTAAAAAACCGAAGGAAACAATTAAACAAATTAGACAATAATGGCTTGTAAAAGCATAAAATTAATAAAGTATGTGATAGGATGCGAGAAAGCTATGTGCCACACCAATTGGCAGTCTATTTTAATTTGTGTTATTTAATTATATTTCTAAATATATTTCAATTATATTCAATTAATAAATTAAAATCTTTAATATTGCAGTAATTCAATCTTGCTAAAGTAATATCTTATTAGAAAATAGTATAATTCGTCAATATTTTACTTTTTTGAGATATTTTTAATTTTAAGATTATATTTTTTCTTATCGGCCAAAATAATCCCTATTAAATTATATCTACGAGAATATTTAATCTTAATTTCACTATATATATCCGGAGAACTTATGAAGTTTTAATTGTATGCCCCTAGTGTAATTTATATACCTTGACTGTATCTAGAGGATGTCCTGCTAAAACTCCGGCAATACCTGAAATATACCAAAATAATATGAACTGAGTATTTGAACTGCAAAATCATTTAGAGAAATAAAGAAACTACATCCCCAGGTTAAGGCCGGTTTATTCTAATGTCGTGAAACAAACACCTTTGTTTTGCATTTTAGGTTTCTGTACGAAGTACGAAAAGAAACCTTATATATAACTGCTCTGTCTGCCTGTCCGTTGGCATGTTTCAATTCATAAACTACTATAGCTAGGAACATGAAATTCTGCACACAGATGCATCTCAGCATTTGTGACAACTGTACACTTTTTTGGAGTTTTCATAGTTAATATTTCCCTGATGGTGGCCAATATGGTGGGCGACTAAAAAAAAGTTTTTAGTCACCATGACATGTTGTACATCAATTTAAAGGTCTTGAAGTATAGAAAAAGAATATGCAACTATTAAAATTTTACACTTAATATTTTCAAGATGGCGGCCAATATTGCGGGCGACTACATTAAAAAAAAATCCTATGCTGCCAATAATAAGATAGATGCTTTTTTCCAACTTGACCTACGTCAAAGTGGTATTTACACTTTCATGGCAACAAGTGCTCACGAACCATTGTGGGCTCACATTTAAGTCTGGGCAAAGTGACTTAACTCCTCGCCCTGGTCTAAGGACTGAAAGGAGAGCATTGGGGGCAGTTCCCGATGTCCGCTCAACTATAATGATTTGATATTTTTTACAGCTTAATATATTTCGTTAATCACGCAAAATTTTAACTGAAATGGGTGAAAACACCACCAAAAGAAGTTCATATTATAAATTCATAATGTCGGCTTTTATTCGATGTTTATTTTACTTTACGACACGGAAACAGTATTTAATCGAGTTTTATGATAAGTAACATTAATGCGATAAAATGTATAACCATTAGTTAATTGAATAGATTGGTTATTATTAAAGATTTTTTAGTGGTAAAGTCCCTCACTACTCAAAGGCACCCTTTCCTATTTTTATAGCGACTAAAAATCTATGCAACTGATCCAACAGTTGTCACAGAAATTTTTATTTCTAGCAATCATAACCACAAGAGGAGTTCATCTGGTAATTCAAGATACACAACACCTGAATGAAAATGTTTAGCTTCATAAAACATTGATTTATTTGTCATGTGAATCAAAATCCTTCACTACTCTATACTTCCTTGGAGAGATCTTGGTATATATGTATATGTTAAAAAAGGTAAAATGATTTGGATGGAATCTATCATCCTGAATTCGGAATGGAAAGGTCTTGGATTTCCTTGAGACCTGACCTCAATCTACAACAATGAAACTGTTGGACCGTACTTCTAGAGACTGGAGTAGCCAAGGACCGTCAGATACCCATACACTAAGGATGGCTAAACAAATTCCTTGATTATTCCTTTTCCACACTCAACATAGAAGGAAAATACGGGAACATATGAAATATACAATAGGGTAGGTAAGATGCTATCATAGCTGAATAAAGGACAAGTGTACATCAAGATTTTTCCCTTTCATTTCTTATTTCAGAACCAAGAACATCTTTGTAAATATAAAAGAAACCCTTTTTTGACTTTAAACCCACCGAATTTCAGTTTAGGTTTTTTCCAGCTTGAATTTAGAAGGACAATATCGGTATTCCCACATAAATATTTACTAGTTGGTTCACTGGATGACATTACCTATTATTACTAAATAGATAGAAATAACTTATATTTGGTTTTGTAATTTATCCTTTGCTAATTTATAGCAAAAAATAAATGAATAGTTTATTAATATAAACCATTTATACATTTTTTCTGACGCTTCGCCACAGTAAACCCACACGGTTCTTATTACAGTTTTTTAAAAACTACAAAGACGTATTATGAACAATTATACAAACAATATTACAATTCGGGCTTCTTTAAACATTTCTAATTAATGTAAAATTTTAAACGTTGCTATAAAAATATTTTATTTAAATTTACCGGCCTATAACTAAGCAATTTGGATTTTCCTCATTCAGTGATTACATTACTAACAATAAATAAATTTATTTACGATTGACACGAAGTATAAACATTGTATCTCTGTTTAGATGCTTAGAAAGTGATTCTTTCCGTACTTGTATTATTCATTGCGCATGCGCGATTCATAATTCCTCTTTTTTCCGCCCTAGTGCAGTAAAAAAAGAAGAATTCTTCACCTTAACGCTAGATTAGCGAGTTTGTTTACATTTAACAAAACTAATTCGCTGTTCGTTTAATTAAAGTAACTGATTATTTTGAGTTTTTAGTGAAAAACAATGATTGATTTATGTCATTATGACGAAAATGAGGAGAATAATACGCCTCCCGAAATAATTAATTCGGCACAAAATACAACTAATGAAATGAACTAATGTCACCTTTATCAAAAGAGAAATACAAACTAACATACAGGAAGTTTATTAAATTTATTTTTCTGTATTTATTATTAAAATCCAATACTCGTAGATAAAGTACGGTACGCATCTCGTGCGAAAACAGTATTTTGCTTTGCTCGTGTGGCATTATTTTACTAAAGTAAAATAATGCTGTTAAATCTTGTAATGCATTCCAATTGTTTATCCAGTGTTATTGTAGGAGTACTAACGATTGAACACACAATCAATTAAGTGATTACTGATTCTGAAGAATATAGCCCATTTAATATTATTTCGGCTTTTTGTGTTATTGTTTTTTTTCATATTATACAAGTGCATAATTACTTCGTCCACTGTTGTGGTTGCATTTGATTATTATTAAAAGTTTTATCAAAATTTGCTATAATTTTCATCAAAATTTTCCCTCAGCTGGGACACATCTATGCACCCTTTGAAATTATAGACACTTTTTCAGAAACTCTATTTTTCCTGGGAAATCGACTTATGTCGTTGATATTCGTATTTAAATTGGTTTATATTTTACAATCTGTTAATGAAAAGCGTCGGAAACGTATTTGATATTTTTTCCAAAACAGGTTTTTCAGTAGGGTAAAAATGTATTTCTCTATTTCACCTATTCTGTGTGCCAAATTTCATCAAAATTAGTCCACTAATTTAGGCACGTTTGCATATAGGATAGACTTTTTTTGACTAGGCGAACCTCAAAACGTGTAAATCCATCAATTTCTTTTGTGCTATCATAATATTTTTATGTCTATATACCACGTCCTTTTAAATAAAAATAAATAAATAATAAATAAAAATATTTTTTGCACTTACCTCCAACACATCCTGCGAAGAAATCCAAAGCCATATAATTACTAAAAAACTGAACTTAAAAAAAATGAAATCTTCAAAACTTACATTTCTACTGTGTTTATACTTTTACTATGATCACAGATATACAATAATAGTATCACAAAATTTAATTTAACTATAAAAATATCTTATCTATCACTATTGTACTTAAAAATTATTAAAAACCGATAGTTTGCTCAACAATTTATTGGCTCAACAATAATTATTTTTTACTAAATATTTTTAATTAATTGTGAATGATTTTAACTAAACATGTTTATCTCGATTGCTATATTCTTTTTTTTATTGATTTTAATGATTTTTACTTGAACATTAATATTATCTAAATGTTTTCTGATATTCTTCCATCTTTCTTACGAGTATATTAATATTTTCTTTTATATTTCATACATTTAAAACAAAAATTAGATATTTTATGGTTTTTTTTTTTTTTGATTTTTTTTATCATTAATAATTATTTTTGAAAGATTATTTAGTGGAGTAGGACTCGAAGTGTTTGCGGGTAGAAGTTTTTAAAATCTAACAGTATAAACTAAATATAATATATTACTACCTAATTATAGTGATAAAATCTATTAGTGAACAAAAAAGTGGTAATTTAGAATATAATTAGTGTTAATGACCAAAGTCGTTGAAAAAATATTAGGCAATTTTTAACAAATTCCTGCAAAGTAAACCTCTCGAGGCGTCTATAGCATTAATAACCATTAATGAACTGTCTACTGTTTACGCGTTATGAGTTGAGACTTTTGACAGCGCTGGAAAATCCGAAAAATTAGGGTGGGGAGCCAATGAGCGGTCAGCATTTTGAATTCTAGAAGGTCAGGCCAACTAGGCAAACAAAAATTTCACTAGCCCAACCCACCTACAGTCCTAGTGGCTTAATTTGTTTCCACATTTTGATTGGCCAATCTGAGTGTCAAAAGTCACAAATCGAAAAGCGCATACTGTTGTGAGTCGCATTGATTTAAGAAATTATTTTGTCCACGTTTGTTGTTTTTTCCTGTTTATCGATTAAAATCAAAGAGATTGGTTATTGTCACTGTTTCTCCATTAATTATATTTTCTAAATTATTCAACTATTTGTTTGGAATCTTTTTAAGTGTCCATATTTATAAAACTAAATTTTTCTGATAAGACATAATAGACATTTAATCTCAACAAGGCTTTCTTTATTTCTTCTCATAAACAAACGTAGTTGAACTTTATACATACAAAACAAGAAAATTGTTGAGGTAATTCTTAAAAGAATCGAAAAAAGATAGTTTCATCTTTCAGTAAAATTGGGTTGAAATCTGAATTTATCTTTTTTGCTGATAAAATTCTGTGTGGAATGAATTAGAAAAATGCGCAATCTATATATTTTTCTGTGATTGAGAATGTAAAAATTATTAATCATGTTTTTCTTCATTTAACGGAAAATCTAATCTACGTGGCAATTATGGGTTATTGGGTGGTTTTATGGATTTAGTTTCTTTTCGACATAGAATTGTATTTTTAGAAAGGATTTTTATTGATTTCTGCACTTTTTAGGACACTAATAAACTAAAGTTGTAAATCGAAGTGGCATTCTAAATTTTACATTGTATACAATGGTCAATTCCCCCTTATACTTTGGAAGGTAGTGAACACTACTACTTACTACCAGTCTTTTTTATGGAAAGTGTTCACACGTGAGTATGGGATATGGGATTTAGTAAAGGCCTTGGAAAGAGAGGCTGGAAATCATTGATTAGATCGAGTGATCCGTCGGTACGAATTTTTAAGATTACGACCGCAAGGGTCTTATACCTTTTTTTTTTATAAACGGAGCATTTTTTCTCGACTTCCTGGAAATCCAGGGACACATTTAGTCCTTTAGGCCTGAAAATGTTAATATTTTCAACTTAT
This sequence comes from Gerris lacustris, assembly GCA_951217055.1. Classification (NCBI taxonomy): domain Eukaryota; kingdom Metazoa; phylum Arthropoda; class Insecta; order Hemiptera; family Gerridae; genus Gerris; species Gerris lacustris. The sequence continues at coordinate 48,429,890 of OX578283.1, forward strand.
CGAGTTTTTCCTAAAATTGGATTTCTCTTTTTCGAAACACTTGTATGGAATATTATTGGTTGTAAAATGAGCTTTATTAAATAAATACAAGTAACATGACTATCGTCTAATTCTTGTTTCGTTGTGAGATAACTATTTATTTCTTCATTTATCCCTTTTTAATGTCGACAAAGAGCACTTAAATAAAACAGTTAATTTGTTATCGAATTCGCGGTTGGTAGTTAAAATCGGCAATTATTAAGACTAGTCTAAACACTGGTCTACAAGTAATGTTTTGTTATCAGTCTTGCATGCGATCATTCAGAACCAGACCGACAAGGCTGGCACAAATCATGTGGCTACTCAATTCAAACTTTCGCTAAGTCATCCCGAAATCGCCCTGAAGTAAAAACTGTTAATAAAGATAATATGTAATTACACCATGTGCCCTTAAAATGAAGAAGTAATCAAACCTCACACAGAAGATTTATAAATTTCATCCGTTTCAGCTCCAGAACACTTTTATTTTCGTTCTCTCTTTACGGCGAACAACTCTTTTGCTGCTTGGCGATCCACTTTCTTCTACTTATTAGATAAAGCTGAATAGCTTGATTTTTTGTGTGTCGGTTTCTGCAATCCTGAGATTTTACTTGCCAGATGCATGGAAAACTTTGGTACAACTGTATATGAACTTCGTGAAAGAGTCCAGTGCCGTAAGTCTAATGCCATATTCCATTTTCTTTCACCACTAAACGCACTAATACACCAGTTAAAACCTCTAGCGTCGCCGAGAGCAGGCAGGCAGCAGAGCAAAGTTGATCAAAAATACTAAGGCGTGTTTACATGCACCGACTTGTCGGCAGTCTTGCATGTACACAAAGCTCTAGCCACAGCCCATCAGTCTTTTACGAATTTGTCAATCTTCATTTAGTTCATGCAAATCGTCAAATTTGCCAATGTATCAAATTTGCGTAATGTATTGTTTGACAAATCTGACGTGATAATGTAAGACTGACGACAAAGCGTGTAATCCTGTCTCTAGTGTAACGATATATTGGTATTTCTCTTCATTCCGCATTACTTTGTGATTACGGATGATCGCATCTGTTATATCCGGTTTCTTTGCTTTTAATTTTTCATATTTATATAATTTGGTTTACTATCTATGCTTCTATACTACTTATAAAACTATAATGAATAATAACAAATGTCTAGTATGTATTCTTTTTGATAACTGTGTTTATTCAAGCATTATCAGAATATTGGTGTCAGATTTATAGAATTGGTGTCTTCATGTTACATAATTGGTGGTAAACAATATATTTTAAGGTTGGTACTTACTCTTCTTCATCTTAGTTGAGGATTTACGATGACCTATTTAGCGTGGATTCTCCACCTATTCGACCAAATAAGGCTTTCACGATTCTCCGCTTTTACCGTGAATTCTCCATCTATTCGACCTAATAAGGCTTTCGCGATTCTCTTCATTTTGTTTAAAAATAAAAGATCCTAAAAATTGATATAATTTAAAAAGTCTAGAATTTTTTATTAATTATTATTTGAGTAACATTAAAACTTACCTGATACGCAAAACGAGTCAATAATTATTTATAAAATTATTTATGTCCTATTGAGATAGTATGATAATTTCTCAAATAAGTTCCATTAGGAACTAAACAGGTCAAGTGTGTGCTAGTCAGCACACAGCGAGAGTCCGTAGGCAACACTGTATGTATTGTTTAAGTAGTTCCTATTGATGTAACTTTTTTAAATTCTAAAAAGGCTACTTTGAACTATCCTATGCGTCTGATATTCTCAAAACACATAAACAACTGATGAAGTATTTTTTGCCACTGAACCGGACTGTAAACATATAAATACATAGAAAAGAGCATAATTATAAAAAAAAATAAAATAAAAAAATAACGTATATTGTCAATATATATATATATATATATTTTTTTTCGAAGTTTCCAAAAAGTGGTATGTATCTTTACTTTTGGTCGAAGAATGTTCAGGAATTGTTTCAGATTTCTTGCACTTTACATAAGCGAGATCGAAAGGGGGGGGGGGAACTTTTCACACTCACTTCAAACTCACCTACGCTCATCCTGTCAAAGCTTATAACCAAAACTAATATATTTTTGTAATCAGCTCAACGTACCCTTTCATATGATACCCCACACGGTTTTGTTTTTTTACCCTAATTTTTTTGAAAGATATATATTTTAGGTCGCTATATTTTTAAAATGTGTGGGTAGGTACTATACACATATATGCCAAATTTTAAAGTGATCAGACGAAAAGTGTAGCTGTGAGAGCAGGCGACAGACGGACGGACGGACAGACACACGCAGGAAAATATAAGGGTTCTTGCTTTTGCCTACGGATCCTAAAAATAAAATAAATCCATTGAAAAGCGACCTTGGCTCCTGAGTATGTTTTCATGTCTTTATTCTCCTTTTGAATAATTTTATAAAGCTAAGTCCTCAAATTTTGGAAAGCGAAAGGTCTATGTTTAATAAATTTTATTTAGTTATTTAAATATTGTATTTTTGGTAGAACTGGAAAAGGGAGTGTGAGTTGAAAGCTGTAAGAGAGGTTAGGTCATTTTTGTATTAGAGTTATGTTTATAATCAAAGAGTGAAATTAATTTTAATTTGAATTATTATTTATTTGTCATGTACCCTACCTCTTTCTAACACAAGTCAAGTCCAATATAGACATGTAAGGTTCGTATAAAGTCTAAATAACATGGCCCATTATTTTCTAGTTAATATCTTACCTAATAATTGTTATGAAGTTTTTAATTCCGGACAAGAAATATTGCATAATATAAGAGTCAAAGAACGTAGATTGGGTCATGACGTTGTTTTTTTTTAATGAGAAAACAGTGTCTGTTTTTGTTACGTCGATAAATATTAAAATCAATTCAATGATTGTATCTTTTCGATGTTTAATTCCCAAAATGTATTTTCCTCTTTGGGCCTGATTTACTTTATTGTTATTAATATACATATCACATATCGCAGTAGAATCCTTAAAAGTGTGTAAATCAATAAAAATCATTTCTAAAATTACATTTCTACGCTTAAAAGAAAACTAAATCCATAATACCACCCAATAACCCATAATTGTCACGTAGATTAGATTTTCAGTTAAATTATTATTTAAAAATGAAGATTTATTACACTCTTAATCACAAAATAATATACTGATTGAGCATTTTTCTAATTCATTCAACACTGAATTTATCAGCAAAAGATAAAATTCAGATTTCATCTCAATTCTTAATGAAAGATGAAACTAACTTTTTGATTCTTTAAGCGAAAAAAAGGTCCACAGTTTACTTCTTTTTTATGTATATTAAGGGGCAGACAGGGCATTTGCCCAAGGCGCAGAGGGGGCCAAATAATCCGGAACCTTCTTTTCAATAATCGCCTTTTGTTTACTCACCGATTCTGTGGCCATTGAACACACAAGGGGGTGGCATAAGCATGCTTTACCCAAGTTTTTGAAGGATTATGGGCGACTTTTTTGGGTGGGGGACTGGAACTTGGCCCTTTTTTCACGTTTGGCCTTGGTTACGTTTTTGTTGAGGATATCACTCCTTTTTGCTGGCTTCAGCATCGTTGGTGTCGACTTGATTTGTTATGAGACACTGGAGGGAGTTTTATGCATTAACTATGCCATCATGCCACAACCGTTGTCATCTGAACTGTAAAATTGGGAGAAAACTGGGAATCTATAAAAGTAGATGGATTTACACGTTTCACTGCAGAGAAACCATTGGTCCAATTCTCAGCTAATATCAAACTTCGGTTAATTTAAACTTCGATTTTTACTTTTGGCTGACCTTAGTTATCCTCAATTTCTATAATAAATAAGTTTCAATTTAATGTAGATTGATTAGCTTGGAGAGTGGTTTCCTTTTATAAAGTCGGGCCCAAAACTATTATGATGTTGATGCCTCTCCTTCTATTGATATTGGAATGGACCAATGGTTTCTTTGATGGGAAAGGTGTTAATCTTCAAAGGTTGTGACAAAGTTTATGGCTTGATGGCATAGTTATTAAGAATGCCACGCTGAGTAAACCATTATAATTTATGGCTTCATTGAGTACGTGTACATTCATTGTAGGATAGTATTAGCCAATATCATACTGAGTTTTCCCAGTACTCTCGATTTTTACCATTTCTAATAATACCGTTCTTCATTTGTGATGAATTTAACTGACTTGATGATCAATTGACGATCATTGTACTTTACAGTTTTTGGGTGAGTTCTAGAATAGTTACAGGCTGGTTAATATCAATCTTTTCCGAATGAACTTTTCTTCAAAACTTATTTTTCTACAATATTTGTTTACTTGAGCATTAAGTGTTTTTATGCTAGTTACTAACAGGGCAATCTAATATTTTCTAGATCTAGTACATAGAATGTGTTTATAAAAAAAGTGTCTTTATTACTAGAAATTTTATCCGTGCTTTAAAACATTAAAAAAAAAAAATTCCATTTATAATGTAAATGTATGCATTCTATTTGTTAAATATTCATTTATGTATTTAGCTTATGTTGTTTTAAATATATCAAACGTTTTAAAATAAATTTAGAACAAGTCTTATAACTTGTTTTAACAATGTAATATGGTTTAAATAAATGTACATTTTTATTTAGAGTTCTAACCAACAAGAAAGCGTGGGTTAAAAAAATATACTTCGTCCTTCTCTTTATTATTTTATATATTTTTATTTAAATAAATATATATATATATATATGTACGTGTATATATATATATATATATATATATTATATATGCTATGTAGAGCTTACTTTGTGATACATCAAAGGTCTAAGGCCACCTAAGAATAAAAAGGCAGAAAAAAGTGTCAGCCGATACCAAAAAGGCTGTAAGGACTCAATCAAGCTGAAAGGTTTCTCTATAAAGAGGTAGGTTTTAATGCAATCAAGCACACACATGTAACATTGCTGTAATAACACATGTTATTTGATAAAAACTTTCCAATACTGACACACTATTAAACTTAATACCTTTAAATAACGTAGTTACTTCATTTGTGTGTACTCAAACACACACTTATATTATTACTTGTAAATACAGAGTACTTTTTTCTTGAGTGGAAGGAAATGGTTGATGGGTATTAGTAGTGCTGAAGAGAGGTTACAGGTCTGTATAAATCAAATTATCTTCGAAGAGAAAAAGAGTTGCCTCTCATTCACTATAAGACCAGAAGGAAGTTTCCGAAATAATCAATTAAATAAATTGAAGAGCCAATTCCTGTTGCTTACTTTTTTTCTCGTTTCTGTTTAGGACCTTTTAACTCTTCAATATTTATTCCATCTTTCTAATCCCCCCCCCCCCAAATAAAATACATTTAAAGTGGAAAACAGTGTAGTTGTCGATTAAAGTATAATACAAATATAGTACAAGAATAATATTTTTCCGTGGTAGGCTGTGAAATAGTAACTTTAGAGCCTAAAAAACCTAGCTAAAATCCATTTTTTCATTACGTGGACTTAAACATTCTTTTCATTGCTCTTAAACTGTATTGAAAAAATTTTGACCTCCTAGGAGGTAAAATTTGTTTTACATCTTAGGGAGAAGAGAAAAAGTAAAAACTTGGGTAATGATCAAAAGTGCCGTTTTTAGCGCTGCAATCAAGCAGACATGCTTCTTAGTACCATTAAAATCCACTTGATGTCAATGCGTTTTATTTTTTTTATAGTGCAACCACTTTTAGGTTTCTTTTTCTCAAAATCTTAAGTATGTACTAATATTTGATATAATTACCTATATTGATTAATATTTAATTTTTTTTCATTGTCTGCTACCTCGGAAAAAATAGCTTATGCTACACGACTGTGAAACGTTTTTTCTTTACCTTGGCAATATTTATTCTGTCGAGTGAAGCGAGATAGTGAATATCATTGCCGCGGTAAAGAAAAAACTCACTTCACAGTCTAGTAACATTAAGATTTTGTTCTTTCTTTATCATGAATATGTCCAGGTGCTAGACTTTTGTGTATAAGTAATTCTTTTGGTGTCTTTATAGAATATGTGACCTCTTTGATTTGGAGTAATATTTGACACACTAACCTATTAAGTGACGAACTACCATCAATTTGATTATTGCTTTACTAACTAAAGTTCGACCTCAGGATCATGAAGATCATATTGTCCACCAAAAAGAGCGGGACATGGCCGCTCTCCACCGATTTTTTTTTTTTTTTTCAAATGTTATTGCCAAGCTAAGTCCCGCATACGAACTTAGCCGACCACTTTTTCTTAAAAGGCACCAAAAGATTTACTTATACACAAAATTTTAGTTTAATGTTAGACACTTTTTTGCGCACTCTACCTCCTGGACTATAGAGATTTTGTTACATTTAAATTGATCTAAATTCAATTATTATTATAGACAAATAAATAGAGAAACGTTGATTGTAAAATGATCTTGAAAAAAACTGCTTTATGGCCTTACGTTACGTTATTATCAATATTGTCTTGCGCAGCTGAAGTCATTATAATCATCTAAGTTTTCTGGAGGAATTCCATCCGTATGAATCTATAGGGAACTAGACATTGCAACAACTAATTATACTTAAGTCTAAGCTAGGCAATAGGTACACATTTTTCACATTTTTATTTGTATTCTATCCTACATCTACTTTTACATTTCATAACAATCCAGGTTTTCCATTGAAGACTGCATGTCGGAATTGAAGATTGTTATGTCCGATGTATATCAAAGGTGTTGGAAAATTATGTTGGCACGAAATGCGAACAAAAACTCTAATGTTTTCATTTGACCATGACCTATCAAAGTTGTGTATGCTTATTTTTCTTATATAATATATGAAATCATTGTAGCCTGTAGAGGTCTAGATAGTAATAGGGTTAGGTTTATAGTAGTTAGGGTTAGTCGTGGCAAAATGGCATACGCAGTAGGGTATGAATTCATTGGTTAATTGAAATGGAGTAGTTATGATATTCTACCAGGTCTTCGAATACCATTGTCCAATTAGACAGTGGGTTTGATCTCGTTAAAATTAGTTGAGCGACTTCTCATTACTGTTTTGTAAGCTGTTATGTGTAATAACAGAGCATTTTTTGCTATCGTTAAAAGAACTTTGTTTTCAGGTACTTTGCTACAATTTATATACATAATAAGTGTAATGAGTATTTGTCTAATTAGTTAATTATTTTCAAGGGATAAAAGTTTTATTATTAGATAGATAGACACAAGACCAAATATATTCTCGGGTATGGAAAAACACAGTTCCTTTGATGCAATTTTAAATTTGGAGTCTTCTTTTGAATGATCACAATTCTTTCATTAACTTCTGACAAAAAGACTAATAAACAAACAAGTTAGTTAATATTTACTAACATTTATGTAGATGAAAACCAATTAAAAGCTTTGGATTCAAATTCTTGTTATTTGAATTTGTATAGGAAATATTTTAAGGAGGGAATATTTTAACTAGTTTATCCGGTTATTTGAAGAAGTTGAGACAGTGAACAATAATATAAAGTTTTAAGGGGAGTCGAGTATTTGCTAACACTCAACACCTTTCCAACTTCATATGGACCAAAAATATGTGAAATAAAGTTTAACGTTTAGAAATTTAATTCCCCGTCTCTTATTTAAGTAGTTTCACCTTGAAAGAAGTTTAATAAAAATATTTATGTACTTTTTTTACACCTTAACCATTAAAAGAAAATTAAATATAATTGTTACAAAACTTATATAGTAAATGATTAGGAAGCGAAATTGTAGAGTAGCATTTAATAATTTGAGTTTTAATTATTAAACTTTCATATTCACCACTTTCAAATACAATATAAGTAAACAAAATACCACGGTAAAAAGGTTTCCAATTTAATAAAAGCAGAAGTATAGCAGTAATTCTAATTATATATTTACCGAATTCTATCTAATGTGTGTAATTCTAGTTAATAATGAGCACCAGATAATGTAATATTGTATTTTATTTCAATGTTGTTAATTTATAATAAATAATTAATTGATCAAAGTTGTTAGAAAGTTGTTTGAAAAGATATTAATATTAGTAGCATACCGTACTTCATCTACGATTGTTGGATTTTAATAATAAATACAGAAAAAATATTTAATAAACTTCCTATATGTAAGCTCGTATTTCTCTTTTGATAAAGATGACATTAGTTCATTTCATTAGTTGTATTTTGTGCCGAATTAATTATTTCGGGAGGCGTATTATTCTCCTCATTTTCGTCATAATGACATAAATCAATAATTGTTTTTCACTAAAAACTTGAAATAATCAGTTACTTTAATTAAACAAACAGCGAATTACTTTTGTTAAATGTAAACAAACTCGCTAATCTAGCGTTAAGGTGAAGAATTCTTCTTTTTTACCACACTAGGGCAGAAAAAAGAGTAATTATGAAACGCGCATGCGCAATGAATACAAGTACGTATAGAATCACTTTCTGCACATCTAAACAGAGATACGATGTTTATACTTCGAATTAATCGTAGATAAAATACTTTTCCTTTATACCTTTGGAAAAGTTTACGAAAAGTAAAAATTTACATAATTTGTATAAAGATAACAACGCCCTTTTAAGTTAGAACTTGTACTTAAACAATACACTCTGAAGTTGATATTCTCCTATGCCAGTGTAAGAAATTTATTTTATTAAAATAATAATATAATCTAGTGAAAAATTAATTAATCGTAGACAGAATGTTTATCATAGACATTTTTAATGTTATCATCTGTTCTATTATTTTATTCACGTTATATTAACGACAATTAACATTTAGATACTGCAAGGTTATCAAGAACGAGCCTTTTATTTTATTAATCGAAAACTGAAAAAATATTAACTCCGGTCGCTCGTTTAGAATGTTAGCGTCATTGATAATATAAATAGGTTAAAATTCATATTTTATATATGCTGTATCAAATGACGTGATTTTAACTGATGGGGAATGAAGGTAAGAATTTCTTATATGTTTCAACAACATTAGACATTGGTTTAAATTTTGGTTTTCTCGATAAACAAATTATTAAAGTACAAACGGATCATTTTCTTTACACTTCTGCTCGATATATTCATTTGTACAAATCACGTACAAACTTCTCTGGAAGTCTAACAAGATACGCCGGTGTTCAGACAGTGGTTTTAGTAGGCGTGGTTTTAGTGGTAGTGGTTTTGGCGTGGTATGGTAATAATAGCATTCTGCTATGCCACGTGGGGCTATAGCTTGAAAAATATAAATTTTGGAACAATGAATGACCAATCGTTGGAAAGACATAAAATTTCCTTTAAAATTATGTATGTTCCCAGTTAATCTTTTTTCTTATTAGTTTGACCTAGAGCTGTTTGAAAAGATTTTTTTTTTTTTTTAAAAAAATCGTAAAAAACTTTGAGCCCATACATCGCAATGATTGATAGAAATAGATACAAAGTTAAAAAAGTTTGCGCTACTTATTAGCATCAAAACTATAACAAAAACTGTGTGCGATAAAAACCAGTGTTGTCAAAAAAAATCATGTCGTGCTTGCAGCTGGTGTAGGACTTATTAGGAATATTTTAAAAAAATAATTAAAGATTTTTTTCAATTTTACACCCTACAAAAAACCCTATCTAAGTGAGAAACACTGCGTCAGCTATTATAAACACATTTAAAGTTTATATGTATGAGGGAATTCAATATTAGGCTGACAGGGGTCTACGGAAAACAAAATAAATCTGCAAGTGGTCTACGGGGCAAAAAGATTGGGATTCTATGGATCTATGGTATATTATACCTCTATTATGTCTATATTTAAATGGTTTAATAGACAAGACGCAGCAATGAGTTTAATGAACATATTATTTTATCATCCCCACTCCATCTGTCAACGAATGACCATAGGGGTCAGGGGTGAATTTTGTAAGTTATAGCCCATTCTCAAAAGTTGGGGCGACACTGACGGAATTGAGAATTTACATTCAATTCTACTTCCTAATAGAATTCCAATAGTAGTCAGGGTGCCCATAGGCAAAAAAGTAACTTATACATACTCTTTCCAAACCTTTTTGTATAGCTTGTTTAGGCCAAATCTGACACCGTTTTCCTCTGTGACTTTTTTTTTTTATTTGAACCCTAAAATTTTGACGCGTCAGACTAGAAAATCGTTATTATCGTCGAAAATTATTATTATTAACTACGGGAAACAGACAGAGAAAAATACACTCCAGCGCCGGGATTTGAACCCCCTCTATATTTGAAATATAGAGGCCCGTGGTTCAAATCCCGGCGCTATACTGTATTTTTCTCTGTCTGTTTCCCGTAGTTAATAATAATTATAATTTGATTTAAATTTAAAAAAATTAATCTTCACTCTTAAATTTTAAATTTAATCTTTCCGTAGTATGAATACTACCAAAATCGTAAAATATGAATTTAATTTTTGAATCACCCTGTGTATTAATGTTGAAAGCGATTTGTGTTTTTGGAATAAAATACATTCAAATTTAGAGGCGCATTTAGCTGGTCATTATATAGTAGGTATTCCTACTTTATAATCGCTATTATTGTTTCTATATTATTATATGAATTTGGTTTGGAATACAGATATTTCTTTATCATACTAAGAATTTCTTACAAAACTTAAATCATAGTTCAAAACTATTTTCCCAATGCAAATATTAGTGCAGAATATGACTCACCTCTAAGTTTTTTTATGCCGAAGGAGAAAATAAATATTTGATAATTTTGCGCCCATTATGAGACCGGTGCCCTGGGCAAATGCCCAGTCTGCCCGTTGGTAAATCTGGGCCTGCTCACCTCTGGGAATCAAACCAATCTGTATTGTTGGCAGATGAAGAAAACTTTATCCTTCTGGACCAAACTTATTCCACATCGTATTAACTTTTTATCTGGTTATTGTTTGTCTATTGTTGGTTTTTCTCTTTTAAGGCGAATAGAAGTTTCTAGATTGATTTATCGTTTAAAATAATTATTTTTCATCTAACTTTCAATATATTCCTTTGAATATTAATGTAACAATAAGTATTTCGATTTATCTCGTTTTATTTATGGTTCAAAAAAGACATAATCCTTGGATTAGACAGGGTAATTGGATTGTGTGAATTGGACAATAGCTTTTTTATTAAGTCAATGAACTCTTCAATTGCATTTCTACTAAGTCCGTTCTGTTTTATTTTATTTTTGATAAGGAAGTTATATATTTTATAAAAAAAAGAAGTTAAAAATAAATTTCTTTTTTTTTCTTAATTTAACAAATAACAAAAATAATTTATTTTTAAGTACAATAATTAATATATATATATGTATATTTCCAGTTTCATTTTTTTTATATAATATATATAGTTTTCTTTGAAAATTAACAATAAATAAATTAAGTACATTATAAAATATATATAAAAATAAAGATGAATAAATTTAATAATAATACTTAAACGCCATAATTAATATCATGCAATAGGACTGAAATATCTAGTTAATTGTATGAGAGCCCGTGACAAAGACATCGCTACATTGTAAAATTAAGTGTAATTATTATCAATTATATTTAATAATAATAATAAAATTAATAGGAACATAATAACATGCTGTAGAAGCAATTTATATTTTAGGGATAAGATTGAAGAGCTTAAATTGCATCTCAAATTACAAAACCTCCCATGTATTTGAGGTTGATTGACTTCAAATAAGTGAAAAATCGTATATGTAGGCTTTTAAATAGCTTCCAGTGTTAGAAAAAAATTTCGGATTAATTCTACAAAGTTTTCTTTACCTTGATTATATTAAGAAATCTTTAATATTTTTGTTCTCAAACTCTCTGAATATTAGATAAGATCTTCAATTTTCTTTGGAAACTGGTTTGAAGTTTTTTTTAAAAAAAAGTAACAGAAGTATATTTAACAGGAACTTTATACTAAATATTTAGTTATGAAATCAATAGATCTGGGAACAAAAAAAAGACGTCTAAAAAAGTAAATTAATTAGTTGATGGAGCCGTTTCTAAACCAAATGGCATCTTAATCAACAGACTGTAATAAAATAAAATAAAACGAGAAAATCAATCTGCTTATGGTGGAAAGGCGATAAGCACTTCCTTTTATTGCAGTATATTAAAGAACAGTACAAGGGTTTATTACCGTTTATTATTAAGTTATAAAATGAAAATTTGCATACCGTCGATATTTGCTGAAATCAGAATATTACACGGTAAGCACTTTTTCATTTTATTAATTACATTAAAAATAAAACTCAGTGAGTTCAATCACAAAAAGCAAATGGAATTGCTGTCTATTTTAACATTTATAATATTCTCTAGTGGTAGTTTTCTTATATCATAAGTGTGTTATCACAAACTTTTTTTTATTGATGTCGATTTTATAGTGGTAAATAGTTTTTTTTATGGCGTTTGAACATAATTTTAAAAATAAATAATAATTAAAATAATACAAAAAGTTAAAAAAATAAATAACTAATCAAACAATTAACTTATTAATAATAGGTAAATAACATTTTTTTTTTTCATTTATATCAATTGAAAATAGCCGGTAGGAGAGAAAATAAGTAGGATGATTATTTCAGTTTTCGTTCAGTCCTTCTTACAGTGATAGCAGGAACAGGATTTAGCTGATTTAAACACTAAATCTCTTGGACCTTCCAAACATAGTACTCGTACTTCAACCTGTTTTAAAGAAAAAACACATAATATAATGATAATCCTAATAGTTATTAGAAATAGGCAGAATTGTTAAGGCAATTGAAATATTTATTTTACGGAGCACTTGAATATATTGATAGAAAAACTAGCAATGATGAAGATGAAGGTGGGTGGGTTTGTAGCAAACATATTCATAATCCGTGGTGACTTCATTTTTGTTTTCCCCCACCCTGCTTTCGATGTTCACTTGCGCAGTATTCCGATCAGGTTATAAACAAAGCTGAATATAATATTATTAAAATACAATACTAACTTTTTAAAAATATTGTTTGAAAATTAAAACTAGTGGTATATTTAATATTTACTATGATGACTCGAAAAATGAAATCATAAATATGAACAAGAAGGAAGAGGACAAGAAGGAATCTAAACAGTTTTGACGTATTAAAAATAGGCTCCCAATTAATGTAGCGCATAGCTTCATCGCATCCTATCACGGTTTGATTTTATGATTTTACAAGCCATTATTGTTTCCCCCGTTTTTCTAATGTCAAAATTATTTTTACAAGCTTAAAGTACATAAATTACCGTATCTATTTAGCAAAAGTTAAAGAGCACGCAGACGGTTGAAATTAATTTGGTTGCTATCTGTGGGCTACTTTTGAACACACTATCCAAATTTCATAATATTCAGATGAGTACTTTGAAGATATAGGTGTAAATAAATGTATGTTAAAGTGAAACAAATGGGGGCAGAAATTTGAAAATTATATGGGACCAAGAATGGGCCTATCATCCAAATTTCATTAAAAACGAACCTGTAGTTTTTAAGATATGTTGGTTCGTAAAAATTGAGCTACAGTTTCGTTCTTCAGGACGATCATATAGCTTCCTTTACCTTCGGTAAGCTCGGAAGCAAAACGAGGAAAACAATCAAATAAATCAGACAATAATGGCGTCTAAAAGCGTAAAATCAATGAGTAAATGTTAGGACGAGAGAAAGTATGTGCCACACTAGTTGGCGGTCTATTTTTTTTTTACTAGAAACATTATAATATATAGGGTGTTTCAAAACATGTGTAGGAAAATGAAGGGTGTAATCCCGGAGATTTTAGGGTTGCGTGAATGTTTTTGCCCCTAATTTCTATTGCACTGGGGATATTGGCATTCTGGAAGCACATTTTGAACCGCCACTGTTTTCTACACAAAAGAGATATTCCAGGTGAACAGCTTTAAACGTGGCCCGTTTTATAGAGAAAAATGTCTTTTTATGTCAAAAAACATTCACTTTAGAAAGCAGACGACTTGATCAAAAAATAATGAATATTATTAACAACCAAACACGTTGCTACTTTTTTCATGTTTTTCGTCATTACAATTAGTTTTTATCTAAAGTGGTTTACGTTAAGTTTTTTTGACTAGGAGTACCTTTTTTATGTTGAAAACATTAGTGGTTCAAAATTTGTTTTCACAATTCAAATTTTCCCAGTGCTATAGAAATTAAGGGCAAAGAAACCTCTCTCAACCCTCAAAATCTCCATCAAAGGCATAAAATAAAAATTTAATTAGGGCTCAAAAAGTAGCTAATGACATTGGTAAGATGTGTTTTAATGCTGAGTTTTGTCTCTCAAACGGTTACTGATATTTTGTAAAAAAAAAAAAATAATAATAATAGGGACTTTTTTTTCTTAGAATTAGCCAAGGAATTACACCCTTCATTTTTCGACACATATTTTGAAATACCCGATATATAAAGAAAAGAACATGATCAAAAATAAAAAGGGTTATTCCTTGGAAGTTAATTTTTAAATTTACCGGATTAAAGTACCTGCGTTTTTTATAGTTATTTTTAAGAAGCAAATTTCTTCTGAAAATCTCTCTTTGCACAATGTACAATCTAGGTATACTTGGTTTATCACAATACACTGTTGAATGTAGAATGCTTTCTCTGAATATTAGAGTATACGTAGGCAGGTTTAGGCCCTCTCACGTGCTGCTGTGCTACGGATTATGTGTACGTATAATGTTCCTTTATAAATCTTAATGAGGTGGGTTTGGAGGAAAGGGGAAAGCAATAAGGGAGCAGCCAGGAGTAAGCGAACCCTACTAGATTCTATTTTTACCTGCTTCAACCAATTTCTTGTTATTGACCTGATTTCCGGTTACGTTGCGTTATAACCGTAAGAGACTTTTTATATTAAAATGGTTTAATGAAATTAATAAGTGTTTTCATGGGCTAGTATTAAAGGTTTTACTACTGTATACGCATAAATCCTTCATATTTTTAGTCACGGCAAGTTGATTTGTTGATAAATAAATTAATTAATACAGTGGATGCCACGATTAATGTAATCACGGTTAATGTTATCAACCAATTTGTGTGATCAAAATTTCTTGGAACGGGCCCACCTAATTTAAATGCCACCATACACGATCAAACATTTTGCGCAAAATGTTTGCGCAAACCTGATGTCGGGCAAATTTAGGCCATACACGTCAAACATCATGTTAGCGCAAACATCAAATAGCCCCATCCCGGTCAAAATGTTTGGGCAAACATGATGTTTGCGCAAACATTTTGACCCTGTGTGGCGGCCTTAACATTTTTCGTTTATTGTGATCAAAGTGTTTTTGTACTTTCAATGATTCGTATTCTTTCATAAACAAATTTAAGTAAGTTGGAAGACAATTTTTTCTGTTGTAAAGTTTAATTTTTAAATGAAGACTGAGCCGTTCGTAACGTAGTGATAATGTGCCTTTATTTACATATGTATTAGTTTTTACATATTTTGTATTAGCATTTAGATATATGTATAGTTTTGTCCCTAAAGATTTATTTCGCATTGTTCCAAAAATATTAATAATAGTTATGATGGTTGGTGGTAGTACCCTTTTATTTCTAATTTACACATATAAATGGATCCACTTCAGGGTAAAAATAATAAGTATTATTTTTACCCTGAAGTGGATATTTATATGTGTACATTAGAAATTAAAGGGTACTACCACCAACCATCATAATTATTACTGGAAGATCCCGGTTACCAGATTCTGCACCAACTTTCACCTCCATGGAAGATGTCAACACCAACATCAATTGCACTGAGGATGTATTACTTTATTTCCTCCTCTCGTTTTACAAGTGCAATGTTATTTGATGTAATACCAATACCTAAATAAACTAATTTTTTCAGGTTCGATAATGACCGGACAGGTCGAAACGTCGCCACAATAACTTGTTAAAATTTATTATTTTTACCCTGAAGTGGATCCATTTATATGTGTAAATTAGGTAATAATAATAATTAAAATAAATTAATGTATTTATGTGTAATCACATCTCACATCACTCAGTGTACGGTACGTAATACAGAGCCTTGACTATATTTGTGGATTTTTTAGAGTTTGACTTCCTCCTATGGCACCTTTTGCTTATTATTATCAGTCGGTTGTTGTTATAACACTTTTTCTCCCAAAGTGATACCTTTAAGTGACGTCTACTTTAGAAAGTTATAGGTATATTGGTATCTATTAATTAATTTTTTTTTTTTAATTCTATCTGCTAAGTTTTAGCTCGATTGGATGACTGGATGAGGGTTAATTGGCCCTCCAAAGATTTTGACGACAGGCACAATCAGACAAACAAACAAACGTGAAGTTTGAATACAAAGAATTTTTTTTTTTCGTGTATTGTAAATACAATTGTGGTCAATACCATGAGAGCATTACTTAAAGGAAAACTTCTATTAATTGTTTTGTATAAAATACTGTACTCTTTTAATTCTATTTGTCTAATTCCTATAATTGATTAATACAAACGACAATTTTTTATCTGTCGTGACGTTCTTTGATTAAAATATAATTGTTTAGTCTTTGATAATTTTGAGCTATAGATTTAATGATTCTTGTTAACATGTAGTTTTCAAGTTTTTGACGTTCCTTCACCACAAATTGATAATATCTGTTAGACAGAGGCGAGATTGACTTGGTGAGATAACGCATCTCAGCTGCTTTTGCACTTCCAAGCGTTATTAAGAATAGGTTGCGTCTAATTATTTATCAGTAATGTATTCTTATAGTTAGATTTAAGTACTTAATTAGACATAAAATATATACTAACTAATACTAAATAATGAATTTTTATTAATGAACTGTACTGAATCACTTGATAATAAATAAAGAAAGACATTTCTGAACCAAGAATAACTTTATCATATTATGGTTTTCAGCCACTAAAGTTCATTTAAATTTAAAAACCACTCACAAGCAATATACCTACATTATTTTTAGGGTTTCGTTGGTAAAACCAACAATAAAGAAACCCTAAAGGTGGAAACACACTACCATCACGTCACGTGATGTCACGTGACGAGATGGTAGTGTGTTTCAGCCTTTATAGTTTCGTTCCTGTGCCTGACTGTCACTCTGCACGGTTCCAATAACTTTTGAAGCAAAAGAGATAGAAACATGAAACTTTCCAGTATTAAAAATCGCTTTGACGCGCACAAAGGAAAAATATAGCGAACTCAAAATTATCAGCTGTTCAAATCCATAATGACGGATAATTCATATCACGTGAATTTTTTTTTTTTTAATTTTGAGTGGGGTATCAAATGAAAGGTATTAAAGAGTAGATTACAAAAATATATAACACTTGTGGAAAGTGTTTAATTTTTCAAATTTACGCGAGTCCCCTGTCAAAAACTATATTTCTGTTGATACTGCGGTGTGCTGGGCAAATAAAAAAATAAGTATAGCGATTTGATCTGATTTACTGGGAATCCAAAATGATAATTCTTGTCACGGGGAAAAAATAGTTTTTTTAAAATTTTGAGTGGGTATCAATTAAAAAAAGGTATTGAACACCTTGTGGAAAGTGTTTGATTTTTCTTGTCATTTTGTCAAAAAATATCAACATTTTGCGTGCCTCCCCCCCCCCCCCCCCCCCCCCCCATCCTAACTAATTTCATGTTCACCCCAACGAAACCCTTTTTACGTGAGACTTCACGCACTATACCAATTATTTAAAAAATATGTCTTTTGCTATAAAATTATTTTTAGTAGAGTTACTTTCTATTACCATAACTGTATTAACCTATATTTAATCGGCACTTCTTTAGATTGTTACTTCCTTATAAAAAAAAACAAAAGGGAGTAACAATCTAAAGAAGGTGTACGGAATGATCTTATTTAGACTTTTACTCCCCTTATCAAAACATAAGTGGGATATTCCTTTGTCCCAAAGTACATTGGACTGAATATCCCTTTTTCGTAATAGCTATATACTCAAAGTTATTTTTATTCTAAAACAATCTAAAGAAGTACAATTTTATCTATATAACTATATTTTTGATAACATATAATAAAATTGACTTACATCTTCTGTGTCTATGATATTGCAACATTGGCCAACTGATGTAATTGCCTGGTGAGGAGAGGCTAAGAGTGTTTCCCTTGGAGACGGTACAGCCCATGACTCGCAAAACCCTCTGCAAGCGTTCGTCGTCACGTGGAACTCGACGCAGTCAGGTATACTTACCTTTCTTGTGTGACCTGCAAGCCGTAAAACAAAAAACAAAAAAATAAGGTTATTTTGTTGATAAATATGGTGAAGCTTTGCTAACGAGGAAAAAAGTTCGATACAGATTACAAAGTGTACTCTGTAGACCCCTGAATACCTTTAGTTCCTATTCTTAAAGCGTGCGTAAATATATCATTCTTTTAAGTTTCAAGGTGGGGGTGTCACAGCTAGCGGATCTCGGCGCGTACGGATTTATTTATGGTAGGGTGACTAACCGTTCCGTAAAAACGAGATTGTCCCGTTTTTTCACGAACATTCCCGGTGTCCCGAAAAAGTCTCCCAGGAAACCTAAATGTCCCGTATTTATGTTGCGTACTAAAAAGTCTTTCTGTTCAAGCATAATTTTTAAGAATTTTTAAAGATATGCCAATCCCTGCCTATATGCACATCCCTGGCAATACTGGAAGAATATTTTCGCTCATGAACATTCAGTGGACAGTCGAACGAAACAGGATGGGAGTGGAGACCCTTACTGCAATAATTCTTTAAGTACTATACTTTTTTAAAATGAACTGTTGTAACTTTTACAACTTTGTATTAGAAAATAAGTAAGTTTTAAATACGGCTGGGGCCACAACTAAGTACACTGGAATCCCACCAGAAGAGGCTTCTGTGAAATGCTGCCCGACCCAGGACCCTGCATCCGGTTCTGTTTTGGTAGAAATTCTCAAAAATCGCTTATCAAACCTATGTTCAAAGCTATATTTTATTTTATGTATAATAAACACTTAATAGCTAACTACTGTACTTCTTATAGACGTACGCCCTTTTGCATTATGATTTAAAATAATTATTTGTAACATAACGGACTTTTATAATAGCGGACAACCTTCAGCTCCTATTAGCCCGTCGGCGGACCATCCCCCGCCAATACACACCGGATTAGGTCTCACGGCTTTGTTTTGTTATAACCTGACTGAACGGCGGCGTGGCGGAAACTAGTGAATACGTCTCCACGGCTTCATGAATATATTGTTAACTATACAGCCGGATACAGGCCGAGAGTCGCTAGCTATGAACCCACCTTTAGGTTACAGAATTAAATACTAACGATTGCTTTTTTAAACCCTGTTTACCTAATACATTACCCTACGTCATTTTGGTAGACATCTTAACTATCTACCTTTCTACTAATTATAATTATGTGGTCTTAAAAATAGATATGATATAAATAATTAGAATATAATAATATATATTTTTTGTTTAATTTTATGAGACATTCACTAGAAATGCTCTGGATTTAAATTCTAGAACTTACCGACTTTATGACAGCCTGGCTTGCCCCATGAAGGTGCATGTTCAGCCATGACAATAGTACTACAGAGAACAGCGAGGGCAAACCATGCCAGCCTCACCATCTCACTAAAAAAAGAAAAAAAAAATTAAATTTATGTAGTAGTGCGTCACCTTTTTATTTATATAAGTTACTTAAGGTACGTTTTCCTAAACGCGACTCCATCGATAGACGCTGAGCGGTTGTCGCTAGGCGACTATCGTGGAGTCGATCATCTAAGAAAACGGTAACATGGAATTTCAGAAGAGGAGCCCTCAGCGGTCAAGGCAGTGCTTAATTTCCAAAATTTTAGGTGCCGGAACACCCACGTCCCACGTAACATTTAGGGGGTCTGGGGGGTACATTGTGACACATTATGTGTCACACATTCACTCTCTTACTGCGTTCCGGTGTCCTCCGGCTCCTGTGAGGTGCCGGAACACCTCGGCTGAAATTAAGCCCTGGGTCTTAGGGTATAAAAAAACTAAGTTTCCATTTTCATTAGCTATATTTCAGCCCCACTTAGGCCATTATCAAGCTTAATGATTGTTCTTAAAGAACATCCAAAAGTATCTCCTACTTAATGTTGACATTTTCTAGTTAGTTATTCAGCACAATACTGCTTTTGTTACTAAATTAATAAATATATAAATAATGTAAAAATTAATAAAATCCTTTTTTTTCAAAGAAAAAATCTTATATTGTGACTTTATCAAACTGAGTTTATCAAATCAAACTACACCACACTTTTTCATATGATGACAAATAATTTATAAGTTTTAGTGACAAAGGCAGTATTGTGCTGAATAAATTAACAAGAAAATGCCAAAATTAAGTAGGAGATACTTTTAGATGTTCTTTAAAAATAATTATTAAGCTTGATAATGGCCCAAGTGGGGCTGAAATATTGCAAATGAAAATGAAAACTTAGTTTTTATTACCCTAGACCAAGAATAGACATCATTGTCCAGGAAATAGCGTGAAAAAAAAATGTCTGACTGAGATCAAGTTGGAATTTTGTGAATAAGTTAATCTTTTGGCGCCTTTTAAGAATATATGGTCGGCTATATTCAAATGCCTATTCTACAATAGGCATTTGAAAAAAACAAACCGGCGGAGAGCGGCCATGCCCCACTCTTTTTGGTGGACAATGTAAATTTCATAATCCTGAGTACGAACTTAGTTAGTAGACCAATAATCAAGTTGATGGTAGTTTGTCTCTTAATAGGTTGGTTAATCACATGTTACTCCTAATCAAAGAGGTCACCTATTAAGTAACAAACTAACATCAATTTGATTCATGGTCTACTAAGTTCGTACTCAGGATCATGAAAATAACGTTGTCCAGCAAAAAGGGCGGGACATGGCCGCTCTCCACCGGTTTGTTTTTTTCAAATGCCTATTGCCAAGCTATGTCCCGCAGACAAACTTCGCCGATCGCATATTCTTGAAAGGCACACAATGATTTACTTATACATAAAATTCTAGCTTGATGCGTTAGATATTTGTTTGCTCGCTATCTCCTGGGCTATTAGAATAACTTATAACAAATTTAATTATCAATATGCATTATTCTTGCTATATTGATTGATCTTCAGGCTACATTGTTTCATTTGCTACAGACGTTGTTTCGATAGCGAGGATTAGTCCGAAGTAAAAATCAAAGTTTAGCTTGTTAATTGCACCATTCCTGTTTATACCTTCAAGCAGCAAACGCTTACTTCCGGAACGTTGGTAATTCCAAATCTGTTAGTTTAATTTTAACTGATCCTCGTTAACCTCATTTTTTTATTCATATTTTACGATTTTGGTAGTATTCATACTACGGGAAGATTAAATTTTAATTTAAATCAAATTATAATTATTAACAACTACGGGAAACAACCAGAGAAAAATACACTCCAGCGTTGGGATTTGAACCACAGGCCTCTATATTTCCAGTATAGCGCTCTACCAACTAAGCTACGCAGGAGAATGAATTTCTCTGACGTTAATGATACCTTGTCCCGAATTTAAGCTTTCAATTTTCCACAAATCTGAGAAGTCAACATTAATGACAAAGAACTAGATCGAGAAATAACGCTTATAATTATAAAGTACCCAATTAGTACCTGTACTTAGTACAATCATTTTTTTAGTTCACATTCAATATATTTTTATAGTTATTATTTAGATTATGGTTGTTATAAAACAAGAATTAAAATAAATATGGCTTAGCTTACATATTGACACTCTTACTTATCTTAATATGTATATATTTATCAATACTTCTACACAAACATTTTTTAATATAATTGCACTAAAATAAGCTTTAAAATCACTGTTTTTTGGTTTTATTTGCAAGTCTAATCAATTTATTGGTATTAATTTAAAAATTACCTGAATTTATAGAATTAATTAAACTTGCAATCTTATTGTTAAATTAAATACGGTAAAGATTTATCAAAAAATTAAATTTAAATGAGTTTATATGATCATCGATTTAATTTTATAAATACATTTTACATCACTAAAGAGAATTTTAATTTGCTACTAGACACCCCTCAATGGAATTTATTTATTCACTACGATTAGCTGTGTTCTTATACTGGCGTATTTGATGTGTTGTTTTATTCACTAATAGGTTTTATTGTCATTATTATTTTAATTTTTTCACAGAATCAATAAATAATAAAAATTGCATAATATCTTTAGCTAACATAATAATCTAAATTTGTGATATTGACCCTTTGCACACATTTATCAAATTTTTAGTATGATAATTATGAATTAGTGGACAATTAAATAATTAAATTAATGAGCAACAGTCTAATTTCTCTGAACAAGATAATTATATTTATGTAACATAAGGCAACTTTATTTATACTCGATTATTTTATTTTTATATGTTAAAATGAGTATTAACACTTTGATGTGGTTAATGCATTTTTGGGTTAAAATGTTTTAAGTACATTTCCCGTAACTTCCTCATGAGATTTTATTTCTGAACATAGAAGCAGTAAAAACCCACGAGGAAAAACCCGCACCGTATGAGGGCCGTGCTTTCTATCTCAACTCAGAGTTGGTATATTTTTTTATGCTCACTTAGCAGTTTTATTGCGACAAAATGTTAAAAAGTTTAACAAATAGTGAATTAGGGATGGTAGCACTTGCGTTAGAGGGAAAAACATAATAATTATTGCAGAAGAATTCAACGCAGAAATCGGAGAATAATGTGGGTTCACAGCGCTTGGAAGAAAAGATCTGTTGAAGGGGAGTTTTGCTCGCTGCTGCCTCATCTGATGATAAAACCAAGTTTTACAAATATTTTAGAATGTCGATATGCACATTCAAACAACTAGCAATTATCTTCCAAACACGTTTATTCTCTGCATTTCTATACTTTTCATTTGACTGATCACACAAAACAGGAAATTTTCTAATTGATTCAATTAATTTATCGACCTCCATTTTGAGTAGAAAAGTAAAATAAATATATAAAGTGTTGAAATGCAATTAATAAATTCTAAGCATTTAAATAGAATACTTATAACAAAGAAAGTTGAAGATGTATATAAAGTATTTAAAAGGACGACCCGCACTGTGTCCGTCAAAAAGTAAACAAAACTTAGCCAAGTGTCGGTGCGGATGCGGTGCGTGTGCGTGTGCGGTGTCGGTGCGGAGAGGTGTTTTCTCGTGTCTGTCTGTCGTCAACAATTCTGCGAATCACCATATACTTAAAACACTAATTGTCCGATTTTGAAGAAATGTGTCCGGTTTGTTAACCCTAGAAAGCTAACCTGGAGTCAAAATGACTCCCATTTTTTTTTCAACTACGAATGCACGGTGTCTGTAAAACACAGAACTCCCACATCTTTGCTATGCTATCTCCCACCCTTTAATGACCCTTCTACATTTCTATCAGTTTCACATTCAGATTCTAAAGAGGACATATCGTTTGTTTTTCTGCAGTCACAGAGTCATTTTGACTCCTGTTTAGTCTTACACGTAAATTTTTTGTAGGTCATTTTGACGCAGAATAGTATTTTTTAGAATAGTATGTCGTGTTATTGTTTATTTTGGCATTTTAAATCTTATAAATTAAATATTATATAACTTTTAATTCAATAATTATTTCAAATTAAAGGTAATATAATTGTAATTTATTCATTTATAAGTATAAATTGTTATATTTTTTTTTTTTGTCGTTATATGTCTAAATTATATAAAGTTAATAGAATATGAATATAGTCAAATAATGGAGAAAAAATACAATGATCTAAACGACATTTATCACTTGATGAAGGAAATGATCGATTCAGATACCGATTATGAAAAAGAGCGTATTCGACAATAATGGTGACGGTTGTGATTTGGACCCTGATTTGAAAATAAAAAATGCCTTTTTTGATCCCATCAGCGATGATGAGGAAAATGATAAATTAATTGAAACAATTTACGAAATAGAAAAACCAAAGGAAAGGAAAGAAAAAAGCTACATAAAATAAAGTAAATAAAACCACTCCGGTAGATAACAATACCGGATATGTAACAGTAGTCCAGATTGAAAAACCGGAATTAAAAGGAAAAAATTGTTTTTTATGGGAAACAAAGCACCCAAGTGTCCCATCAACTAGCACTAAAACGTGTTAAAAAAATATTGTACATATTAGGTCTTTATATTTTAATAAAACTGGGTATAATAGATTTGGGAGTCAATATGACTCAAGGTTAGTCTTAAGAGGTTAAAAAATATGGTTAGCGTTCTAGGTAGTGTTCCACAGATGGTCCCATTAATACTTTCAACCGCACAATTAATATTGAATAAGAATAAGTGTGACCCTACTGGGAATCGAAATAGGTTCAATCAATCACACTTTCAATTCTCATGTGACTATTCTTCCAAAAATAGGACTCGAAGAAGCTATGTGCCACACTAATAGGCAGACTGGTTTAATGTCGTGATAAAAAACAATAGACTGTCACTCCTCTGTTTGGCTGGCCCCCTTTGGCTGGCTCTTCTACTTTCATAAAAATTCATGATTTGAATAACTTGATACATTCTTATGTTTATAGAAAATAATATATTATTCAGTAAGTTAATACATTGGCAATACATCAATGACAATCACATTCTGGTGTTGGCTAATAGAACCTTCCTCCATTCATCTCTAGCAAAGGTTGGCTCCATCGAAGAATTGCTATTTTGTTGAGATCTACTTCTATTCTATCCGTCCATCTTATCCTTTTCTACGGCGCGACGGTCTTAGAGTCTAATCTATCTTTTCTCTACTGTCTTGACTACTCTACTCTCTGCCATTCTACTAGATGTCCGAGCCACCTCAGCCTTGCGACTTAATGAAACACGCTATGTATGTCTTGTCTGTTGACGAGTTCTTCCAGTTCGTCGTTTCTTCTTATCCTTCAGGTACCATCAACCTCTCTCAGGTTCATAGGTCCTTCTCAGGATACGCCTTTCGAAGCTTCTTAGTTCCTTCTAATTACTTGCGGACATTGTTTATATCTCATATCTCATAACCGCATAAGAGCCACAGGTCTTACCGTAGTGCCTTATACACTTTTAGCTTACTGTTGTTCCTGTCAAAACACTTTCTTATACCTATTTACATCCTCTCATAGCGTAATCTGATAAGACAAGAGCTCCAAGGTATTTCACAAAGACACTCTCTCAAATTAGGAACTCGCGTTATATTTATAAACATTTTGTTATACTTTTTTTTCCTCTTTTACCTCTTGCGACAAAAGGACCTTTTTTCTTCTCAAACATTTGAATATAATACAAAGGAAATCAAATTCATTCGATATTTATACCTTTTACCACTCTTTACTATTTATTTTTCAAAATATTAATACCATGTATATTATACATTAAAATAATCGATTTATATTTAAAATGTTGCATCGCAATTGTAATCGTTTGGAATAATAACTGAATATAAGACTACAGTAATGTGAGTAAGCCGGAAAACCTAATGTTTTTTATTAAAATTAAACACTGTGACACGACATAAAAAAACGTCACCGACAAATATAAAATGTCGGGCGACTAACCTCGCCTAGAGTGAAACTGGTCTTAGCTTTTAAAAAAAATAGTTTGTTTATTATTTTAACCTTTTGCTACTTTGTGGTAGTTATTTCAAATGCAAATATATTATATGTAAAACTAGTACAATGTTTTATTAGTAACAACATTTGCTTCGCAACACACACACACACACGCACATATATTGAAGATGCTAAATTAATTATAGAATATAAACTTTTATGGAATTTTGCATGTTCAAGAAACTATAAAATGAGTACATATATATATATATATATATATATATATATATATATATATATATATATATATATATATATATATATATATATATATATATATATATATATATTTGTGAGAGAGACGGAAATCCCTTTTTTGATTTTATTAAACATTTTTCGCCGTTATTCGTGACCCTTATCTAGTAATAATTAAGTTAATACGTATCATAATTAATAAGTAAATTATAATATGCTATATTGTGAGTAGAACTGGAACAGTTCATATGTAAACATTTGCGACGCATTAGTAATCTTTTGAATATAACATATTCGCCCTATTATTTTTTTCCTATTATGTGTTAAAAACTTCACCTAAACCCTAAACGCACAGTATTTATTTAGTAAGTTTTAATTATAAACCCTGAAGGAAACCTGACAATCTTATTACGCTCTGAATAACTTTTATTTTTTAATTTTTTAATCGCAGTCCAGCATAGGTAAGGACAACCCTAACATAAATACGCGAAATCTCTTCATATGGCTTAGTTGATGAATATCGAACAATAAAACTATAAAAAATTACATGAAATGTTACACCAGAAGTACATATAGAGACTTTTATGATCATATATATATTTTTTTTTAATTACATTTTTTACTGCGTAGACTTTTTTTTCGACTCACTTAATTAATCAAAATAAAGCAATATAGTTTTTAAGTTTTAAATAGAACATAATGTAAATTAAGCAGGTATCGTAAAACCTTTGTGTAAACAAACTCTTATAGTAATTTCAATGATTTGATTACATTATTAACAGTACCTAATTAATTAACGAAAAATATAACGTAAAATAAAAAAGACTTAGAAATGAAACAAAAATAATAATATAATTTTAGAAAATGCAAATATCATATATTATTTAAAATATAAAATTTATAATTGTATTTTATTAAATTTATATTTTTACATTCTATAATTATTTATTTATTTTATTGTTTTATATTATTATTTATATATTTAATAGGTTTCTGAATTTATTATAGCTATACATCATAACTTTAAAATATAATGAACAGTAAATTTAACGTTGTTTTAAAGGAAAAAATATTACTTATATAATTATTATATTTATATTTATATAATAATTATTATATTTATTTATCATTGATAGCTGTTGTTATTACAGTTATGAATAAAAATATAAATCATGACATAAAGCTAACATAAACAGTCGATTTGATATCACTTTAAAATTATATTATTAGAAATAACTTAACTACAAGTAAATATATGCTTGATAATATTAATAATTTTAAAGACTTGTAGAATTTTAATTAAAAATAAATGTAATTTAAGTTAAATGGAAATAAGCAATCAAAAATATTTAAATAAAACACATTGTAAATAATTATCTTTTATTATTATTGAATCAAAACTAAAATTATATAAAATTAATATAAAGGCAAATTATTATTGTATTAAATTGTCATAAATTTATTATTTAATTTTATTACCTTGTGTGAAATAAATGTGGTTTTCTCATTTACTTGTTCCAGGATAGATCGAAATAAGAGAAGAAAGTATATAGAATAAATACGATTTTTTAAATGTATTTAATTGTATATTTTATTTTTAAGTTGTTAAATTTTAGTGTGTACACATTTTTTTTTTTTTTTTTAATGTGTTACAATTTTTTTTTTTTATTAATTATGAGATAGAGTGAAGTAACGTGTTTTATCCTTGGCGATCATATATTTATTTATTTTATCATTTTTTTGAGTAATTTATTTATTTTTTGATTTGTGATAATTTGCGAAGTAATAGAGTCGACTCACCTTCCTGTGTGGAGAAGTGCTTTTCCGATGGATGGCTGGGTAGGAAATGTGATCTGAGCGCCCCTAGCGGTAGATATACACAACATTAATTCACCCCCAAGCCGCTTGAAACGCCACCAGCCGGAAAACCGCCCCCGCACAAAAATATATTTTATTACCTCCCGCCCTTCCGAATACTTAATCTACCCACTTCCTACTTCTTTCTTATATATTCTACGAGCTTTGAGGTACTTAGCATGTCATTCGTTAACTTAAGGTACCACGGAAACCTTTAGTACATCTGATATATTCAAGCAAGGAAATTTTATTACCTCTGTAACAATTTTAAGCATATTTTATTTTTAAGTATCAAAAAAACCTTTTAGCACAAAATTTTTGTTAAAAGATCTTATCGCACATTGTGATAAGTATAAAATAATCATAACAAAATATAGAATACACTTCATATATATATTTAATTACTTATATGTACAAAATTAATGGTAACAAAATGAAAAAAAAAAAAGTAACATAGGCATAGCTATTTTAGCTGTCTGCCGGAGTCCGGCATTTTGCATTTTTATATATGTAAAGAGAAATATAAACTTGATAAATGAAATACACTTCATAAATAATGAATACACTTCATAATTATAAGCTTATAATAAATCGAGTTCAAACTTTATCTGTTTGGTTTTTTTCATGACTACAATTGTTTATTATCAACTATAATAGTGAAACACAATCCAGTCAATCTGAAGATAACCAATTTACTGGTTTTAACCGATATGTTAGCGTTCTGTTTTAGTGCTGCATTGGTAATTTGCTCAATATCACAGACCGGTTTATTTCCAATTTCCAATACACACTGAGATTCAGAAGAATAGAGGCAATTACAACTATAATGTTGTCGATTCATTCCATTTTCCTGTCCCTTATCATGATATGGTTAGTCAAATCTCAATGTCTAAGACTTAGTCCAGTTTGGTTTGTTAAATCCTAAATTAATAATAATTAACTTAAACCCTAAACTAATAAGTGTTTTCAATTAAATTAGGCACACATATGCTGTAGGATCATGGATCATATCTCATGGTGAAATTAAGAAATGAATTTTTGTCTCAACATTTGGATGCTTTACCCTTAAGAAGGCAATTAAATTGTTCGGTTTTTTCAGGAAACAGTCGATTATTTCGAAAAAATAAAATGTTTAATGCAGTTAGTTTATACATAAATAAAACCATATTAATCGCTCTCCCTGAAAAAAAAACATGTGTATGTCAAAAATTCTATTATCGTTCATATTTTTCTCAGCTAAACGGAGGCTCGCTGAGTAGAAGACTGATATTTGCCTCGTGGGTCCAAAATACCTCACTCAATTGATATGACCTTCTAATATTTTTCTAATTTATTGTTTTCCGACATAAATTATTATTAAACTCTGATAATCATTATATCATTGATATGTTTATAAAACATTAAAAAGATCATTTAACCATTAGAATGTGATATAATTATAAAATGTGTCTGTTTTGCGACATTATTGTTGAAATAAATTTGTGTAGATTAAAATTCTAGGCTTGATACTGTGAAAAATTATTTCCCAATATGTACTTTTTTATTAATGTGTGTCCTGTCAAAAGTTTACCTATCTAGTTTTTAAAAATAGGTCGAAGTTGATAATAAGAATATATTGGAATATAATGAAATCAATATACGAAAATGTTTTAAACAAAGAAAGTTCAATAACTTCGTTTTGAGGAAATTCAAATCTTATTTGTTACTTTTCCTCACTACCTATGGTAGGAAAAGTATTGTTTTCACCCAAAAAAAAAATTTTCGAGATTTCAACGGAATTTTCCGTTTTGGGTGTTTTAAGACCTCCTGAGTGGTTTTCAGCATGACGTCTGTATGTGTATTATCATCGTAGCGCCCAGGGTATTTAACCTAGAGAGTTGAAACTTGGCAAAAAAATCAGTCCTTACTTCTAGTTTTGCTGCCCGGAAAAATCAACATTTTCCGCCATCTTGAACCCAGTTTGCTGAGTCAGCAAAAAAATTTAAAAAAAAACAAAAAATAGCCCTGATCGAGTTGAAATTTGGCACGAATGTACCTCTCTGTATGAAAAACAAGCCCGCCAAATTTCATTTTGATATTGGCCGCCATTTTGAAGTTATCAATTTTTGAATTTTGAAACTTTGATGGTTAATAATACTGAAAGTATAAATACGTTTTTGACATATAGCATATCGTTGGAACCTGAAAAAATTAAGGAACAAATATAAAAAACCCCGATGAAATTCCATTAATTAGTTTAAGAGTTATTAGCGAATATAATTATTTTTTAGTGCGATGATTTTGATGACGTCAAAGGACTTTTGTCGAAAAGGAAGCCTGTTTACATCTGTCAAAATACCGCCAAAATTCAAATAATTAAAAATAATGTATATATTTTTTTAAATACGATAAAAAAAAAGCAGGAGAGGCCACTTTAGTGGCCTCTAAAGTGAGGAAAAGTTACAAGGTACCCAATTTTTTTTAATTACATCCATTTAAATATTCGTCGTCTTACTCATTCAATTTGCTTACATTATGTTTCTAAGTCGTTATTTTAAATATGTTGGGTCTTTTTGTAACAACGTATTTTTATTGAAATAATTATTTTCTGTCATCATTATCTATAGAAAAGTAAATTTTAATTTTCCTTTCATCATCTGACAAGCGAGGTTAGAAAAAGTAAATTCTTGCCTAGGCTCCGATATAAATTTAAAGTACAGCGTAGGTGCAAGTAGAACCAGGCTTTATGATGAATTAAATATGTAGGTGTGTTATAAGGGCAAGCTAGTGACTTTTCAACGAAGAAGGGTTTACTGTTTCCCTTGACTTAGGCTTTAAATAAATCCTTTAGGCTTCGGCCCAAGGAACAGTGAACAATTTCTCTGTACTTTCGCAGGTATTTACAAAATTTTCTTTGTATTGAGAAGATTATTTTTTTGGTGAAAGGGTCTTTATTTAATTTGAATAGCTTAAAAAACTTGTTGGGTGTATAACTCCAAGTGGATTTCGGTATACCATTTACATATTTTCTTTTTAGCAGTGACCAGTGGCGGATTTAGAGGGGGGGTCACAGGGGTCATGACCCCCCCTCAAATTGTTAGATTTGAAAGAAGCGTTGGCAATGGTTTATTTTGATTGTTTTTTACACACTTAAAAATGAAATATAATTTAATATTTTTGTTTATACTTTATTTTGCACTAACTACTTTGTAAGATAACTGTATTTGCATTTTGGGAAGAAAGTACTGAATATCACCGGCGTCATTGCCTATAATGTAAAATTTAACCGAAAAAAAAGTTTAAAATATCCAACCTCTTTTTTCTTTTCTACACATATTTTATCATTAATAATTGATTATTATCTATCGAGTGTAACTTTGATACCATGTTATACTGTGAAAAGTGAGCAACTAATTTAGAATCTAAAGATGACTATTAAGTAGCCAAAACCTGCTATCAGTTATACAAATACTTTTCACACAAAGTGTTTGCAATAACTTGATAGCAGGATTTGGCTAGTGTTTCCTCCCTCTCAAAATTCAAAATGATGTCGAATATATTATTTATTCAGTGGGGGTAAATCTGCATTGTATGCCCCACCTATTTCTAAATGTCCGATTTAATTCCTTTTTTTTTTTCTTTTTTTTTTTTCAAACTGTTCGTATGTAGCATCTCGATAAAGTTAATCTTTTTTTAATCAAATAATATAAAAAAAAATATATTAAATAATATAAAATTATTTTAAATTTCAAATTGCAAATAGTAATAAGTAATCTATTCCCTATTCTTGAATTTCTTAAAAAGTCTTAGAATTTTTAATTTTCTTAAAATTTTTCCATTTGTGTGTTGTAACATTATAAAAATGGAAATTTTAGGCTTAGAAATCCGTAAAAACGTGATTTTAAGATGGTGAAGTTTAAAAAAAAACTTGAGGCGAACCACCTCTTCTATAAAAACACCTCTTCTCTGAAAAATTAAAAAAAACGTTTACACAATCACCTGTTGAACACTTTTAAATATCTTCAAAAATAAATGGGCTAAATTAGATATAGTTATTGGATATAAATTCAGTCTTACTGTGTAAGACACATTTTCTCATATGTTGTTCGAAATTGGTCACACTGGATTTTTGGCGCCAATCTCTTAGTTTTAAAATCGTTCTTAGTATAGAAATTAAATTGAAGCGGCTAGAAAACCAATCAAATAATAGCAGATGAAAAAAGCAACAATTTATCAAAATAAAGCACGGAAATATGTAACGTTGGATATACGAACTCTGTATTATCAGGTGAGATGACGTGGTGAAGGTTATAAAACTGTTATAAGTTAAATGTTTTTCCGATTTTTTTTTCTTCTTTTACTTGTTTAATTAAATAATTTGATTGTCGGTTTCTATAAATGTTTATCCGTGTTCCTATTTATAGTTTCTTCACGTAATGTTTTTAAAAACAGGATGTTTTTGGAATTTATCGTGTATTTTATAAATGTCGACTTCAGTATTACATAATGCTATTATCTTATCAAACATAAGGTACATTATTAATTTAAAACAATGCCTTTAAGTCGTCTCTTTAGGAAGAGTATTGATAAAATCGCGATGACTTCTTAACAGATAGATGGCGATAGTTTTCTGAAAATATTGTCGTTTATTGGAAATGTCCAGAAGCTCTGTTAAATTCCCCTGGACAGAATGCAACTACTGTAAGAAGACTGAATTTACAAATGCACACCAGTTCGTTAAGTATGTTTATCCTTCACCTAATTTACTTATGTGTACTTTAGACTTTTCTAATTGAATTAAATTTGAATGGTCGTACTTAAAAATCCATTAATATATTTAATGTTGAACTGATGTTCTTATAATTTTAACGTTGTTGTTAGTAGAACTGATAAATACCACGCCTCTATGTTATCATTGGCATACCTTTTAATTACAAAGCTTCACAAGTCTTTGCAATTTATGTTTCAATTAAGTGCAATAAATTGTCGTACGAACTTATTTTTGTCTTATTACACATTGGTTATTATTATCATTATAAGGATGCTGTAATAATTCTAACTTACGTTGATTAGTGTAGTCTGTGACATTTATACTAATTTGATTTTGCTCTTTTTAAGGAAATATGTGTGAGTCACTTGTGTACCTCTTTATTAATGTTTATTTATTAATTGTTGCAAGAAGGAGTTTTTTAGGTGTAAATGCCTAAGTTTTTAAGATGATGAGATGACTATACTTTTATTTAAGGCTTTTTACTCAGATATCCTGTAGCAATTTAATTGATTTAGATCTAGTCTAGATTACTAATAAGCATATTTTACTCATTATCTCTTGTTATAACATCTTTAATGTATGGAGCTTTATAGAGTAGAAGTATTTATTAGATATCTACAAAAAGGAATGCAATACATTATAATTTTTACAAGAAAAACTATTAGTTACTACGTTTCCATGTGTTTAAATACAGATTGAATCCTGATTTGGGATTTAACAAGTTAGGTGTTTCCATGTGTGGTATTGAATATTCAATATGAAAAAAACAAACTTTTTCTTGGTTACTTTTGGTAAAGGTTATACATAATTTTCTAACCTTCACCTTTTATAACCATGTTTTTTGTTATGTATTTTGACAGATTTGACTACAGTTCCTATAGAAATACGCTAGGTGTGCTCAAACCAACGCTCTGCACATGTCAGGATCGAGTTCAGGTGTTTTCATGCAACTTGAACAGGTACGATCCCAGAATTTAGTATATCGTATTGGGATCGGTATCGTACTTTTTCCTTATTGAATCTAGGTTTCCATGGGCACTTTGGATCCAAAAACTGTATTCTATCCGTATTTAGTCATCATGGAAACGTAGTAAGTATTAGTGAGATGATCAGTGTTGATTATGTACCATATCACTATGAAAGTAATTAAGTGACACTGTGTGTAATCTCACTGCTGGACAAACCTCAAAATTTAGATTTAAGCCATGGAATTAGTATTAAGGCCTGATAATGCCTCTAAGAGAGGAGAGATATAGCCATAAAAAAATGTGAATTGACCATTTTTATGATATCTAATGCTGATTAAAATACAAGAAGAGTATTCTACTACTACGTTAGTATGTAGAATTAAGCTATAAAGTCATAGTATTAAGATATGTTACATGTCTTAATACTTGGATACCATATAATTTATCTTCATATTCATACTTATACTACATTTATATTAATATGTTCCATAAAGAATTATCAAAGTGACCAAACAGGAGAGAGTTAAATTATGGCTTTCCACTCTGCTAGTTGCAAATAACCCTAAAAACACAATTATCAAAAATAAAATTCATTAACAATCTTTGTTTTTTTGCTTAAAATCTGCTTTAAGCCATAAAGCTTCAGTTCATAAATTTTTTTTTAATGGAAAACCATTTTGTTTTAAATTTAGGTTATTATATTAATTTATTGTTGTATTACCCTCTATTGATATTTTTGTTTCAAAGTGAAATTCCTTCCATAGTCTAATGGGTAGTATAAATAAAAACCTTTAAGTTTCCTTTATTTTAATTTTTGGTGATATTTCAACCCCTTCTTGGCATTATCAAGTTTTTCATAAATCCCTTAGTTACTCAAAAATGTTTTGGTATCATTCTCTATTTACTAATTTATTCATAACATGTTTTCTTCAAATTTATAACTTTATATAATAATTATTTTCTCTCTCGATAGAAAATTAGTCTAATTTAGAGTTTATAAAAAATTAATTATTATTATTTTTTCTTTTCTAGACACTTGCGCCGTGAGCACTGCACACAGGAAGGTGGTTCATTTGTATGTCGCTACGGTGATAATAACGTATGCTATTCCCTCCCTGTGGAGGGAGTGAGTGAGCCAGACTATGAAAGGCATGTATTTCAGCAACACACCCATAACATGCACTCTATATCTCAACACTCGTCTGCAGCTTCACAGGGGCGGAAGACTTTTCAGGGCTCCACATCGGAAGACAAAAATCCGGAAAAATTTACTGTGCATTCAGCATCTCAGTTTCTTCCGGCTGTCTTGAGTGATCCCAATAAAGGAAAACAGGCAAGTTATTTTGTTTAGTTAAAACAATCTATTAGTCTATTAGTTATAAATAAATTTTAAGATTAACTCATATTCTAAGTGTATTTCTATATATTATACCTCTGATAGTACATATTTATTTATGTTTTTAACTCTCATACTTTTGCTGCCCAAAACCTCTGATAGGCTGGTGCCCCACGGCTAGAGATGTAAAAAAACGGTTTTTTTTCTAGTGATGTTTTTTTTCTAATTTAAAACGTGTTTTTTTTCATGTTTTTTTTCAAAAGCGCGTTTTTTTTCACCGATGCATTAAATGGTTTGTTTTTTAATCTTTTATTAACGTAAACTGTATTTGCTCATCTTCAAAATACCTTTAATTAATATTGTATTTTAAAAATACAATGCAAATATGTCTCATAATTTTTTTTCAAGAATTTGACATTAATAGGAGTATCCACAATTTTTGAAGAAAAATTATGATTTACATCATCACGTCATTTTTACTGACAGTAATTTTTACTGACAACTTTTTTACTTTATACCAAAAAGGTTTACTTAAATGTTTCTATGCAATCAATAATATATTCTTTTTTTACAATATTTTTCTTGATTATATATGTGTAATATAATAATATAAGGGGAGAATACTGTTACTGTTACTTTAAGAAGTAGGTGTTTTTTTTACATTCTAGCTTTTATTATTTTCCTTCTTATTATACATTCTTATTACTGGCAATAGTTAAGGCATAAATAACTAATTATTAACACAATGAAATACAATCAAATTATAATATAGATAGTATATAGAAAAATGGTATTTCATAGAAAATCTCTGAGACCAGTTAAAACCCAATTTCAAAGAAGGACCCAGCATTTTAAGTTGAAATTTTGCCCCCCTAATTTTAAATAGAAATCATGAATGAGATTAATAAGACTTCCTGCCCCCTAATTTTCAATAGAAATTATTGTAAGAAAACACACTTTTTTACTTTTAGTCTCTTAGTGCCTTTCAAACTGAGCAGATCTATTAAAGTGCTAATTCTTTATTTGTAAAATTCTTTTTATTGTACACTGTACTGTTCAGTTCACTGTGCTCTGTTATTTCTTTATTGACAATTTAATCTAAAATATAAAATTACAATGCCAAAACGAGAAGGCTCTGGCCGAAAATCCAGAGCATCTACGGTATATAGTTTATTTACAGATATCAACTCAGGTGTCGGCAAAATAGCTAAAGTGAAGTGTACTTTTTGTAGCCATGTTTTGTGTAGAGCTGCATCTCGCCTAGAAGAGCATTTATTAATTTGTAAGAAATGCCCAGAAGATATTAAAAATAAATATGTAAGTAAAACTAAAACAATAAATAAAAGTCACACACCAAAATTACCAATTAAATCATTTAAAGTGACAAATTTTATTGATCAAATAAATAAAGATGACTCTGAAAAAGCTGTTGAGTTGTTTGCACGAGCAATTTATGCCTCTCGAACAGCTCTTAGCATTGTGGAAAACCCATTTTGGGTCGATTTTATAAAATTTATCAGACCGTCTTTTAAAATGCCCAGTAGGTATGAACTCTCTGTGCCCTTACTGGAAAAGGAACACAAAAGAGTAAAAACCGAAGTTGTAGAAAAAATAGCAATGGCAAACTCAGTGAACATCATGTGTGACGGGTGGACCAACATTAGAAATGAATCAATAGTAAATTTTATTGTAACTACACCTCAGCCATCATTGTATAAAATTTTAGCCACAGGTAAAGAATCACACACAGCAGAATATATTGCCAAAGAAATAAATGGTGTGATAGATGAAATCGGTGCACAAAAAGTTTTTGGCATTGTAACCGACAATGCTGCTAACATGAAAGCAGCCTGGCAAATTTTAAAGGACCAACACACTGAAACAAATTTATTTACATATGGCTGTTTAGCCCACACCCTAAATTTGTTATTTTCTGATTGTAAGCAGTTAAAGACACTAAATTCATTGTTATCAGAAGTATCAGCCATGATTAAAACAATAAAAGGTTCACACAGGCTAACAGCTCTTTTTTTCGACAAACAAGAAAGCAGTGACCAAAGTCTGAAACTTCCTGTGGCAACAAGATGGGGATCAATAATCCATTGTCTGGAAAGTGTAAAAAACAATAAAAAAGCCCTGACACTTCTAGCCATTGACGACGATGCTCAAACTTTGTTAAAGAAATGTCCCCAAATTAAAAAGAATGCTATCGATGAGATATTTTGGGACCGCATTAAAGGTTTTATTGACCTGTTAAAACCTATAAGTGATGCCATCACTGAAATAGAGAGTGATAAGCCAAAAATGTCAAAAGTGATTTCAATATTCAAAAATATTGAAAATCATTTGAAAAATCACGGATCATCAAGTCCTCTTTTAAAAAAAGAGGAAGAACAGTGTTTAAGTTTTTTTCATCACAGAAGGTCATTTGGAGTAACAAATGTACATTATGCAGCTCATCTCTTAGATCCGTCGTATCATGGTCTGCATTTGACTGCAGAAGAAAAGGTAAGACAATATTTATAGTTACTTTTAACTTTTTTTCAAACAAAAGCGTTGTATTATTTAAAAAAAAAAAAAAAAAAAAAAAAAAATCGTTAATGATGATAACTGAATTGGTTATTTTTAATCTGAATATTTGTCTAGTAGAGTAGCCTAAATTTTTACTTTTAAGACTTTATACTTTAACAGAATTTAACTGAAAATACTGTGTCTTGACACAGTATTTGACTGTTTCCATCTGAGTTCAAACAAAAGCATTTATTTTTTATTTTTAAAGTTAATAAATTTTTACTTGCTTGAGTAACTATCGAAGTGTCGATGTCTATAATTTTTGTTATTTTTATTTATTTTCTGGAAGATAATAATACTTAGACAATAATCCATGACAATAATTTATTATTCTTGCTCTATATAATTTTTTAAAATTATTTTTTTATAATTTATACAGTATCTTTGTTTTTGTTTTTTTTAGACTGATGCTACAGAAATAATTTACAATGCTGCCGAGAAAATGCCTCTCGTTGATGAAAATGAAGTTCTGTCTGACTTGGCCAACTACATTTCTAAAGAAGGATTTTTTAAAAAAGATTTTATATGGAAATCTGTGCACAAAATTTCAGCAACAGCTTGGTGGAACGGCTTATGCTCTTCAACAAGCCTAGCAAAATTAGCTGTTAGATTTTTGGAAATGCCTGCCACATCTGCTGCGTGCGAAAGATCATTTAGCACTTATGGTGGTGTTCACACAAAAACAAGAAACAGATTGGATGTAGATAGGGCAGGAAAACTAGTATTTATAGCTCACAATTTAAAACTATTTTCTGACGGTAAATCTCTTGATAATATCAGTAAAAATAAATTAGGGACTGATTTTAACTGTCCATCGGCTATGGACAAACCTTCCACTTCGCATGAAGCAGAAGATATCCTTAGTGAAACATCCCTATCCCAATGTGAAGATTTCTTAACTGATGATAGCGATAATTGAAATATTGAACTTTTTTTTATATTATCCCTTGTAATCAACTACTAATAACTTTTATTAAGAAATGTTAGTTTCAGTTTCTATTTAAAGAGATTTTAATAGTTTATATATTTAAAATATAAGTATTCTTAGTTTTTTTCAAAAGTATTGTTATTTTTTTCTTTAAATGATACATTATTGTAACTGAATAATTTTATTTTATAATTATTATAATGTTGTAATGTTAGTAGTAAGTAATTTTGTTGTACACATTTCTATGTCTAGATTCTTTACCATAAGATTAAGTATTATTGTTTTTTATATTATAACAGTATTTCTTCAGTTTTTATTATACTATATATTTTTTTCAACTTTTAATTATTTCAAAGCCCAATTACCCTAACCATCAGTGGATAAACTGATTAGATTGTCAACCAGAGTTGTAGTATACCGTTTATAAGTTGTTAGTTGTGTTACCATACTTTGCACAATTTTGTTTATTACATCAGATATAAATAACCATTCCAACTCAATAGTTAAGCTTTTAATATAATGAAAATATCTTTAACAAATTGCTTCTGAAAAAAAACATGAAATGTGAAAAAAAACGAGGGGCTTGGTTTTTTTTTGAAAAAAAACGGATCATTTTGAAAAAAAACGAAACCGTTTTTTTTCATTTACATCTCTACCCACGGCCATTCCCTAACTATGGTAGAACATCGATAATCCAGATTAATTGGGGCTGGACCCCTTCCAGATTATCAAATTGTCCTGTTTTTTTTAAATGGACTAATAAAAGGGCTGGTTGACTTCTTCAATGTTAATAAACTTGCTAAAACTGCTCAAAATTTACTTTGATGGTTACAGAAGTCGGGGAATTAAACACTTAATTTAGTTAAATTGAAAAAAAAAAAAAACAAAAAACACTGTATGTTCAGTATTGCATGTAGGTTTTTTTTGTTGTTTTTTTTTCTCACCAAAATTAAATCCAGATTTTTTACGTCTGAATTATTGACCTACTACTGCATCAGCCTTCATCTCTCAAGCCTTAAGCCGGGTTTACATGGGTAGAGTAAACTGGAGAGCAGAGTAACTCTACCCAAAAAAGAGTAGAACCCCAAAAAACGCTCCGTAGAGTAGAGTGGCGAGTAGAGTAGCTAGTAGCCAGTAGAGTAGAGTACTATTCCCCATGCAGTAAAGTGGACTCTACTCTACTTCCCCCTCCACAGCTCCCACTCTACTAGCTTTCCCACTCTACCTGTGTAAACGTCTTCAATAGCAAGTAGCAAGTAGCAAGTAGAGTTTAGTTTAAGTTTATACATTGTTATGCAATCATTTCTCCTTTTTTACTATACTTACTACTAGCTTATGTGGAAACGCTCCAAAATCAAAATTGGTAGAGTAGGAAGTAAAGTACACTCTACTCGCTACTCTACTCTCCTGTTTACTCTACCCGTGTAAACCCGGCATTATATTCTCATTTTAACCTGGTAGAGTTGATTGTTGTCTTCCAAATGGTGGAATTATTTTATGATGTGCATAATGCACCTTTTTTAACAAGTTTTTCTTCGATCTAGAGTAGTTTAAAATATAAATATATTTTTTTTAAATTACAGAGAGATTTTTTCACAAAGACATGGGGAGATGGTTTTACGGAACAGACAGATATCCCCGAACCAAGTTACCTACCACACATCACTATATCCCATTTTGAACATTACCTCCGTAAACTTGGGAAAGTAAGTTTTTATTTTTATATTGATGTTTTTATTTTTTAAATATCTATAATCTAATTTATTATTTGTAAAGAAAAAAATAAAATAAATATTTATAGTTTGTAATAAATAGTCCACAGGCCACCATAAGAAGTGAGTCGCTGATTGATAAAGTTTTCTTACCTTATAGAATCGCTTATTTATGCCTTGTCCACCGATGAATTGGGTATATGACAACTGGGCGCTGGGCCATTTCTTTTTTGTTGACATGCCAAACTTGCCCTTCTGCGGGAACATTAAAAAGAGATAGATAAAGTTTTGATTTTCACAGGATCGTTTAATTAAAGTATTTAAAAAACAGTGGTAAAGGTGGCCACCGATAAGAGTGGGCCGTTTGGGGTGTCCACCGCCCCAAACATATCGCTTTGCGGGGACGTTGAAAAGAAAACGGCCCACTCTTATCGGTGGCCACCTTTACCACTGTTTTTTAAATACTTTAATTAAACGATCCTGTGAAAATCAAAACTTTATCTATCTCTTTTCAATGTTCCTGCTGAAGGGCAAGTTTGGCATGTCAACAAAAAAGAAATGGCCCAGCGCCCAGTTGCCATATACCCAATTCATCGGTGGACAAGGCATAAATAAGCGATTCCATAAGGTAAGAAAACTTTATCAATCAGCGACTCACTTCTTATGGTGGCCTGTGAACTAAAAGTATTCCTTATTTAAAAAAAAGAAGAATATGCATTTGCAATTAAGAGCAGCATAATATTTTTTTTGCTGTTATTGAAGCATTAAATGTATTATTTTAAAATAAAATTTTATAACTTTGATATTTCTCATTTACAACTGGTTTTAATGTGTTTTTTTTTTTTTTTACTTAGAAACATAAAAAGCACCTCAGGTTAAATGCAGCATCTCCAAAACCTTCTGGACCTGTAGAACTTCTTCAGAATTTCCCTCATCTCAGGCTAGGAAAATATAGTGGTATGAAAATTTATTATCTATTTAAGTATGAATTTTGAATTAACATATTTACCTCCACAGTTCATAGTATCTCCTCATGTGCGCCACAGGGCACTCAGAATATAAAATCATCCAAGTTCAGACTGATGTAGATTTATAGACACAAACTTAAGAAACAAATTATGTTGTTAATATCCTTCTTAGCACATCACTATAAATCAAGTTAACTAATTCATTGCAGGAAATAGTTATTTATGCACCAAGGGAGTAAAGTAGTACCTTGAGCGATGAAGTTGGTGCCTGAGTTGAAGCCGAGGGAGCCGCAATGTTAACTCCCGAGGCGGAGCTGAGGGAGTTGATTATCGCTCGGGTACAATTGATTTTTACTCCCGAGGTACAAACAAGATTTTATCTACTGAAGGGAGAAAAAAATAATTGAAGAAGATATTAATTTTTAATGAAATTGTGTATTTATCCTTACTTACTTGTGCTTTATTTAGGACGACAGTGGAGGGAATCATGAGAGTTCATGATTCCCTTATTTGCCATTACTCCCTGATCAACCTGACAGGGTGTTATGGGTAGCTTTCCTCCCTGTAAACTAGGGAGAAAAGTTCACTTTTTTTTCCTTCTGAAGGTAAAGGATTTAACCTTCCATATCTTTTTTAAATTCTGATTTCTTGGTGCTTTAAATCTATATGCTTAATTGTTATAAAATTATTATTTAACCAATATCTAGGGAGCCAGTGTGGCCGAGGGGCTCTAGGCTCTTGCCCAGCTATCAATAAGTCGAGGCGACTCGAGGTTGTGGGTTCGATCCCATGCCATGATACTCTGAATTGCATCCATGAATCGCGGATAGAGCAGGGCGAGGGACACCCCCTATGGGGCACTCTTCCCCCACGCTTTGACGCACGGTTATATAGGTTACTAATGACCACACCATACTCGCTTCGGTGGTACAATGCACAAATGTATGATGTGTGAAGTAGCTGGAACTCTCCACCTCAGGCCGTAAAATGGGCCTAAAAGATGGCCTAATTGGTAGGTTCGAACAAGTGGTTCATCCTACCTGTTATAGTAGGAAGTACTAGATTACTACTACTACTACTAACCAATATCTTATAAAACTTAATGATAATAAAATTCATTAAATTTTAAGTTTTTATTAAAATATTTTCCTAAAGTTAAAACCAAGGGTGCCATCTCCTTCACTATTTTCTCCAGAAACCTTTCAGATATGAATCATCTAGATAATGTAACGTATTACAATGCTATGCTTCGATTATTAATTTAAAAAACAAAAAGAAAAACATATATTTCCAATTTTTTCCCCCAACACCAGTTGTTGCTTACTGTGAATGTTATGAAT
Organism: Gerris lacustris; assembly: GCA_951217055.1. Taxonomy (NCBI): domain Eukaryota; kingdom Metazoa; phylum Arthropoda; class Insecta; order Hemiptera; family Gerridae; genus Gerris; species Gerris lacustris. Next base: position 48,472,156 of record OX578283.1, read on the forward strand.
TGTCGTTGAAGAAATTCAAGATAAATCTTTTGGAAATTTTACAGTATGTAAAATTTTACAGTATGTAAAATTTCCAAAAGATTACAATCACTATAATGTGACTTTACTCTTGACCTTCAATTTTAAATGGTGTCACAGTGAGATATTGTATCTTCAAAAAAAAAAAAATTTTTTTTAGCTATGAGTTAGTAAAAAAATTATCTATTATCTTAGATGGGCCTGGTTTTTTTTTTTTTTTTTTTTTTTTTTTTTAAATTAACAGCTTTAAGTGTGGTCGATCTGGTACTTTACTGAGTAAACTCTCATCTTTGTAGATTTCAGCTGTGGTAGCTTTTTTTTATACAAGGTTTCTTTGTGACAACATCGATATGATAAATTATCATTAAAAACTAATGTTATTCTATCTTTTCTTATAGAGAGAAATCGAGTGGATATCCAGGTTATTCCGAAGATATTTCTCAATCCTTCATTTGATTTAAGCAATGTTGAGACTTTCAACACAGTTTATCCTCATGTTGCTAATTTAACAACTTCTACGAATCCCTTTGAACAGAACAATCGACTGTCGGAACCTAGTGCCAAAAATTCTGCCAAACTTTTACAGGAAAAGGTATGATTTTATTTATTTCATTTTAGTTTTCTTAATATTCTTTTGGATTCTTAATAAAATAATTATTTTCTTCTTAATCCACGAGGTCTCCAAAAAAGAGGGAAATTTAATAATATTAATTTATTTTTTTACTGGTCTAGCAATAATACATAATAAGCAACAAAAATATGTTTTTGTTTTTTTATTTAAATATTATTTACACCTGTTTTGTATGTGTAATGAACTAATTGCTTTGTGTTTAAATGTATTAATTCATAATGTGTTAAAATGTTGTTTGTTCCCAAAATCTAATTCACTTAATTTGCATTATTTAATTATTAGTTATCCTTACGTAAAATGGATCGCCTGGTAAATTTAATTTATTTTCACTTTTTTTGCATCTTACACACTACTAAAACAATATGTGAAAAAGTATTTGGACTGTTCAAATAAATCAAGCTTTTTCACCAGATTACACATTTTAAACGTTTCAAAATTATTCTAAACTAAAATATTTGATACTCAGTCCTATTATTATTAGTCTATATTTATAATCATGCATGAAAAATTTGTTTATGAGATGAATGAACAATTTTTTTTTTTTTTTTTTTTTTTTTTACTGCTACTGTAATAAACTTGATCAGTTTGTTGTTAAACCGAAATAAAAAATATTTATATAAAACTTAATCACTCGTTGTTAAATGTTGCCTTAAAGTAAACAACTCAAAATAAACTCATCAAAGTGATCATTAGCAAACTAGATTAGATATATGTGAATGTGCTATTGTTTTGTAAAATTTTAGTTTACTATTTGAGTTTTATTTACCAAATGATTTTATTTTAAATGAGTATAATCAGCACTGGTTACTGGTGATTTTATTTTATTTTAATTTAATTGATTAGTTCTGTAAATCAACTATTTGTTAATTTTTATACTACTGTTGAATTTATTTTGTTAACGATATTTATTTTTAGCACATCCAAATATTAATATGGTAAATTTCAACATTAAATGGGCATCACATCTTTTTATTTTTAATTTAATAATTATTTTTTTGTTTGCATGATTTTATCTGTGAGTTTTGTCTCCAATTCCCATTATGTGCTAAAATTATTTATTTACTCTTTCACCTAATTTTTCTATGTTTACTCACGAATGGTAAGCAGGATACCTGTAGAGGTAAAAGGGATCATGGGTTTCACAAAAATCCTTTTGACCAATATCTGGTGTGTTCAGAAAATTACGGGAATTTTTAAAATTTGCGGGTTTGGAGAGTCTGATTGTCATTTTTTTTCTTTTGTTGGTATACATGCTCCTGAAGTATGATATCATTTTCAGCTATATTCATTGTTTACTTTGTCTCTGACAGCCGCTAAGGTTAGACGTGTTTTTATGAGCTCGCCGATTTTAGTTTGTTAAAAAAGTTGATTATAAGAATTTAAATCAAATTTTGGTTGAGCCTTAGTTTCGACGTCTTATCCATAAACCCATGTTTCGTCACCTGATACAACACATTTCAGTAATTGTGCATCGTCGTTGACTTCATTTAGTGGCACCTGAGCAACATCCATTCGCTGCTATTTTTGTTGAAAATTCTACAATTTCTGAACAAATTTTGCTGCCACACGTTTCATACCCAAAACATTCGAAAAAAAAATCATGACATGAGCCAATCGGTATGCCAACATCATTAGCGACTGCTCTGACTGTGATTTGGCAACCATTCATAACCATTTCTTTCACTTTTTCCACGTTTTTGTCGGTCGTTGCTGTGCTGGGGCGTTCGTCATCTTCAACGTCTTCACGGCCATCTTGGAATCGCTTATACCACTCGTAAACTCTTGTTTTACTCATAGCAGACTCACCATAGGCCTTCGTTAACATTTCACACACTTTATTACTTACCATTTCATTTTTTTGCTCCATTTTTTTAACAAACGAAAATCGCCGAGGTTATAGAAACACGTCTAACCTTAGTGGCTACCACAGAAAAAGTATACAATGAATACAGCTGAAAATTTTATCATACTTCAGGGACATATATACCAACATAATTTTAAAAAAATCAACGATCGGACTCTCCATACCAGCGAAATTTAAAAATCCCTGTTATTTTCTGAACACACCTTGTACCCTTTATGCCTGGCCACACAGGTGTCTTTTTGCCTGCAGGAAATTTTTGACCCTTCCTCAAGGGCTTACACAGTATACGGGAGTGCACAGACTGGAGGCAAAGACAGGAGCAGGACCAAAGAGTCCTCTAGCCTAGGAAATGTCCCAATACATTTCTGTCCGCAGACTGTTATGCACAAATCACAGCAATTTCCACGAGATCCATTTTGGGTACAAGATATACGACTGTTTTGTCTCCAGTGTGCTCCTGGCCTTACTCTACCATTTGCTAAACTAAGTATTTTCAGTGCCTCGAGTTGGACATGCTTTTCCAACTCACCTTTTCACTCTATATTTGACTTATGTGGACCTATCTTTCTAAAATAGTTGTACTCCCCACGATTGTAAAAATGTTTCACATATAGTTTGTTTTGCACATTTGAGTTTATGCCAACTAAGTACATTGAACATTCTTATTAAAAATTGACGTATCTTAAAATGATCTGTAATTTATATTTAATTGTTTGATTAATTAAAACTTTTTTTATTTTTATTTTGCAGTTGACACATTATTTAGATATTGTTGAAGTCCAAATAGCTCAACAAGTTGCCCAAAAATCTGATGCATTTTTCCATGCAATGACATCCCATGATGTCCTAATGGAGCAGCTTGGTCAAAATGTACTACTTGTTAGAGCATTGAGGTAATCTAATTTGATGCTTTTCTAAATTGGAGTGTTAAGTTTATAATTATCTGACTTTAGTGTTTAGAGAATTTTTATTTTTATATAAGAAAGTTTGTTTACATTTTTAAATACCTCACTATAACGATCTTCAATACATGCGGACAAACAAAATTTTAAATCACATAATAAAAAATCTGTTGTCATAGGTTTATGTTTGAAGAGGAAAAGTTTTGAGACGCCCTGTGTCCAATTTTTGATTATATTTTTACAGCAGCTACTTGAGAAAGAGTACCACCCAGAATTATCATTATAAATTTTTCTTTGTTTCTTCCTCTGTAACATTAAAAATGAACTCTAGGATATGAATGCTAGGATAAGGTAATTTATTCTATTTTTAGTGGTACTATGATTTTTTTCCTCAATGATTTCTTTAAATATCCAGGACTCTGTTTATGCCTTAAAGGTCAATTTTGTTTTACATGAGGAAGCACTTTCTTTTTAAGGCTTCTCTATTCTACAGTGATAGGTCTGTACTTCCAAACTCGTAGTCTCCAAACTCCTTGGTCTTGGAATTGATTTGGTTATACGTTCTAGGCACTCTGTTTCCATGATGCCTTCTCTCAAGAAGAGGCAGGATGGGTCAGCCTGTTTTTATCCTTTCTTCATTCATCTCCCTCTAAAGCCTAGACACCCTTATCCTCTTAAGGGTCTGAGCCTATCAATTTTCTCACCATTCTGATATTCTTTTAACTTCTCATTCAGGATCTAACCTTCCCCATTATATTATGTGAGAATACTTTCCATAATGACCCTGATCCATATAGCACCCCATTTTCATTGCACTACTATATCTGATTCATTGAAGTCACATCCTACCCTCAGCTCTCAAAAGTGTAGACATTGATCTCAATCTCAAATAGTTTAATTGCACTACTGAGGCTATTATGTTGTTATCAATTGTAGGCCCCTTCCTTCTCCTCCAACCATGACAAACTCTACCTTACATCTTAAAAGTTTTATTTCTTTTTTTTTTCAGGGAAAAAATACAGAAAATTGACAAAGATTTGGTGAAGAATGCTTTAACTATAATCAGATGTGAGCGAGCAAGATGCAACAACTGGCAAGTCTATAAAAAGGTATTTATTCAATTTAAAAAAAAATGTAGAAAGTCTTTTACTTAAATCAAGAATATTAGAGTTAAAATTATTGTCATTGGATTGTTAAAATTGTTTTTTATTTTTTATTTATTTATCCTAAAATGTGCTCAATTTCATTTTAGTTAAGGTTGATGTCAACCGTTATGCAAACACAGCCTACTATTCAACTTCTTCTATCTAGTCCAGATTATGTTGGTGCTTTGGATCTCATACACACTACCCAAGATTTACTCTCTCATGAACTTGCTGGAATTCTTAGCTTTAGGTATGTGTTATCTTGAGGTATATAATTATATAACGAGGTAATGTTTGGATATATCATTGGAGCGAGTGTAATGCAATAAATATTAAACATTAATAAAATAGTTAATCATTATGAGTTAATAGTTATAGAGGATGGTAGTGATTGAGTGTCGTGTAGTGGGGTAGTCGTGTGTCGTCTTCCTACCCAATTCCTCTAACTTACACACTCCGGACATCTTATTTTCAACTATTATAAAATGTATTACTTTACTACACAAACACTTCTGCTTATTGTACATGCATGTTTCAATAGTACATTAGATGATTTATACGACTGTCTATTTTAAAATTGCTACGTGAGAACATAAGATGTTGGTAACAACATTGTTTTCTCTATTTCAAACTTTTAGATCCAATTTAGATAATTTAGCAATCTCTATCACTTGATAGGGGTGTAGTTTGGTTTTACTAAAAAATTATATTTTTAATAAAATGTTTGTCTCATCAAATACATACACAAATTTAGAATTTTTTCCATGAAAATTTCAATTTTAAACTCATGCTTACATGAGAATTGCACATGAACTGTTAGACAGATTACGCTGCCCAACGAACTTAGTCTGAGCGTTAGTCAAAAGAACATGTGTACCAAATTTCACCTAAATCAGTCAACTTTTAGTTAAGTTATCATCGGGCATGTAAACGTTACTAAAGGCGGAGATACACATGCCTGTAGCTTGAACAAAAACATACCAGCTACTTGCACGTGGATATGTTAAATGGCATGCCTGTAGCTGGCAAGCAAGCAGATAAAAACCTAATAAAAATCCTTGGTATGCCAGTTACTGGCACATACCCTCTTTTGGCATGCAAGCTACTTCCCCAATTTGACGGCATGTGAATCTTCGCCTTAATAGACAAAATGCATTTTTGTTGATTATAAGATGTGGCACATACTCCCTTCAATTTCTCTTTTTTTAGGTAATTATGTATAATTCAAATTGAATTTGACTTGTTGAGTATTTATTTTATATAATTACAAGATAAAAAGAACTTTTTATATACTGCGTTTGTAAATTTTCTGTCATAAATCATAAATTTGAAACCCGTCAAAATGAAGATCGTAAATATGGGTCATGTCAACAAAACAAATAAAATAATTTGCGGATTTTTTCCGAACTAACTTTCCACATAGCAAAAATTGCTGAAAACAAATTAAATTCTGCTGAAATAAGACTAAAAGTATAAAATAATGCATTGTCATTGTGTTCTGAGCTTTTCTAAAAGTTTCAAATGTTTAGCTACTCGGGAAGTTAGTTAAAAATCGATTGCTAGATTTGTACTAGACACCCTTACGAACAAATAAACAAACAAGAAAGCAAGCTAATAAAAAGTAGTAAAAAATATTTGCTGAATAAGTAATATTGTAATAACATATATGAAAATATTCCTTACATTATACAAGTTTTAATAATAAGCATTTCTGAATTGTAAACCAAATTCTTATTTAAAATAACAATTTAAAAAATCCAATATTGATTTTACAGCAGGGGCTGTACTACTTTATTATTCAGAGATTTTGGGTTTTGGGGAAATTTATTTGTTAATGTTTAATTTCATTTACCCAAATTATATTATGTATATTATATTTACACGTTTTAACTTTTGTTAGAATCCCCTGCTGATCAAAACAATCCCTTGTTATCTTCAGCTCATTTATTGAATTTATAATTCCAAGACTGTAATAATTCTGAATTTATTGTTAAAGTAGGAATTTTTTAGAAATTAATGCTAATAAATATTCAATTAAAATTGTTACAACCATTTTCAGGCATTTAAGCAGTGAGCTAAGTGAAATGTTAAAAGTAATAGATACATTAATGGCAGAAGAACTTGAAAGGTACTCAACCAAAGATTTAAATAGACCTTTTAACACATCAGAACCAGAAACGTATGATGCTGTAAGTTCGATTTTGCTTTTCTCTCTCTATGACAGTTTCTCCTTTTATTTGATTAATTGCCTAATTAATCCTTTTATTTGATTAATTGCCTAATTATCCTTTTATTTGATTAATTGCCTAATTAATCCTTTTATTTGATTAATTGCCTAATTAATCCTTTTATTTGATTAATTGTGCCTTCTTAATTATTGTCTTTTGCTTGAATTTAAATTATGTTGAACTAATACTTTATTATTGTTGATTTTTGCTGCAGGACAAGTTGTCTTGTATCCTTCTAGGACTTGTTAGACGAGGAAATCTTAACTTCGTCGAAGTTTACAAAAGAGAAGTTTGTGCTGCTGTGAAAGCAGGTGTAAAACAAGCTGTCATAGAAGTAGTGGCATGTTCTCACCGCACCGGTGATTCTCATAGACAGGAATCATCTTTGGATGATCAGCTCAAAACCCTGTCTGTAACCGAGTGGGTTTCCCTTATGTCTAGTGTCGTACACATTACCACACTTCTACTCCGAAGGATACAGGTACTATTTTAAACAAAATAGTTAAATTTTATCTGAAATTATTTTTATTTTAATTATCATATTAATTTATTATCTTATTTTCCAGCATGTATATAAAATAATGATACGAACAGTTAATATATGTGCCGGTGTGGTTGAATCTCATCATGAATCGACATTAATGTAAGAATTTTATTATTTCTATAAATAAAATATGTACATATATTTTTGTTTTTAAATATGATATAATTTTAGTTATAAATGATTAATTTATTTGTTAGAACATAAATTGTTAGAAAAATTTATTATTGATTAAGTTAATTTTTAATTACTTTTTATTCAAGTATTTAACTCTTAAGTTATTATTTTCAATATTTCAGAAGTGAAACTAGTGACTGGCAATTATCTTCAGAAGCACATGAAAAAGCGGTGGATAAGATTAATTCCTTATTAGTTTACTCATGTGAATATTCTCAGGATAGATTAGCTCAGCTTCTAGCTTGCAGGACACTCATTAATCAAGAGGATAAGTAAGTTTAAGTCATATATTTAATAAAATGACTACTCTACTGACTAGGGAGCCAGCATGGCCGAGGGGCTCTAGGTGTTCGCTCAGCTATCAATAAGTCGAGGCGACTTGAGGTCGAGGGTTCGATCCCGTGCCATGATACTCTGAATTGCATCTATGAATCGCGGACGGAGCAGGGCGAGTGACACCTATGGGGCACTCTTCCCCCACTCTTTGATGTGGGTCTGATCCGTGTCATGATGATGTGATTTATATCTATGGTTCGAGGACGGAGCAGGGCGAGGGATACCCCCTATGGGGCACTCTTCCCCCACGCTTTGAGACAAGCTTATATAGCTTACTAATGACCACACCATACTCGCTTCGGCGGTACAATGTACAAATGTATGATGAGTGAAGTAGCTGGAACTCTCCACCACGGGTCGTAAAATGTGCCTAAAAGATGGCCTAATTGCTAGGTTCGAACAAGTGGTTCGTCCTACCCGTTCTTGTAGGAAGTACTAGATTACTACAACTACTACTACTCTACTAACTATCAGTGGCTTATCCAAAAAGATATGTATTGTTGGCAACAGACTTACATCAAAGAAAAAAACTGCTAATTATGGGGGGGGGGCGTTAAGTATCATGAACCTCTTGGAACAAGGGCTTAAGACATGGCTGAGAGGGTCTAATTAAACCATAAAAGGTGATGACAATTATCCCTTTGTCAAATGTTCTTGCACCCAGCCTCAAAAAACCAAACACTATACAAACCTTCAAGAACAATTTTTGTTCCTTCACAAGCTATAGACAGAGCTCTTAGCTAGCCCTAGATCAGTAACAATAAATATGCTCTCTTAGAGGAAGAATTCTTTTCCTACTTTAAAATCTATATGGAGAGAGCGTAAATCACTGTTATCTCTAGAAGGAGCTCTTATGTGCCTGTTACCAGATCCATTGTTATTTGCGAACTTAATCACTCTTTCATTAGTCGGAAGTAGAGCTTTCTGCCCTCTAATTGGATGGGTATTGCGCACCTATAAGTGCATTCCCAGCATTTGCAATTTTACCTTCAAACTCTTGGGACATCTACTAATATATAGGAAAGAACACACTGAGGAATCCTAAGAAAACTTATGTTTTGGGTGCTAAATTAGTCAGTCCATCTATTGAAACAATAAAATCACTGATTACAGTGTCTGAGATCAGGCTTGGTAACCTCCATCACTTGAAGCGTCTAATAAGTCTAGTGAATATATATTATATATTAAATAAAATTATTTTGTTTCTATATACTTTCCCTCATTTTTATAACATTGTATTTTTATGGTTTCAGATTGAGAGATGACTTTAGAAACGTGGCTGGTAGTTGGTTAGCAGATAGGGCCAATTTATCCCAACTTAAAGAGTTATCTAGTCATGTAGATACATTTACTGATGAGTGTTGTCAGATCTGTCCTCAGAGAACTTCTAACTCTTTAAAAAATGCCTTCGCTATTCAGGTATTTTTTTTTTGTATATTTTATTATTATTTGTTTACTAACTATCCAGGTAAACTCATGAATTATTAAAATTAGCTATTTCTTAAAGGAAGCACCTGCAGTGATATTTAAATACAATACTCGTAAACTGACAATTACACTTACTTTTACTAAATGTTGGGCATCAGATTGTGTTAAAGAGTTTAGGAAGCTTTCATATAAATAACATTTATGTCTTGTTGTCCAATAAAAGCATTAGTGGAGTTTGATTTACATTTATGAAAACATGAATTTCCAATGTGTTTATCTTATTATTATTTTTCTTAACAGGCTACTAAGTTTGTAAATAGATTCCATAGTGAAAAGATGCAAAAGTTATCCCTGATTCTTGATACAGAGCCATGGAAACAGACTGATGTACCTGCTTCCTTTCAACAATTAGTGGATCATATTGCTGAAAAAGGTTTACATTTCCTCTATTATTTTTTTTTATTTAACGCTCTAAATCTCTTTGAATTTCACTTTAATAACTTCAAACCCAGTGTTTCTTTAGGATTTTTGTTACTCATTTGAAAAATCATGTACCTTCCTAAAAAGATAGAAACAATATATGTATTGCTTCCGAGCTTACCGAAGGTAACGGAAGCATTGTGTTCACTTTGAAACCGAATTAATTGTATGACTCCAATTTTAAAAATCCAAGACAGAAATCCGTTTTAGACATCAGGGAATATTTTTGGTCTCGTGTCTGTCGGTCTGTGTATCCGCGAACTGTGTGACGATAACTTGAGTAAAACTAGACCGATTTTGATGAAATTTGGTAGACATGTTCATGTTACCATTACCCAGGACAGTTCGTTGGACGTTATCCGCCCAAGCGTTCGCACGCAACGCTTGTGTAAACGTGAACTTCAAATTTAAAATTGGAATTTTAGGTCGGTGAAAAATCAAACTCTATCCATTCAATGAGACAATTTTTTTTTTTAAATAGAATTTTTTAGTAAAACCAACAGCGACTCCGCTATAAAGTGTTATAGATCGCTAAAACTGTTGATGGTTTTTGTTATGGAGAGAACACGGGGATGGAAATAGACAAGGGGAATAGGAGGTGGCTTGGTTCTCCACCTCTCTATTTGACCTACCTCTCTTCAATAGCACAGCGAACCTAGGGACCTCGAGACCAGGCTTCATTCGCTATCTGTACACTGTTGTATTCACTTCTGTGCACTCGTTATTGGATTAAAAATAGACTAAAATCATTAAAGTATATGAGATAGGATGCGAGGAAGCTATGCGCCTCTCTAATTGGCAGTGTATTTTTGATTTGTTTCAAACTTTGACTTCCTGCTAATTAAGAAATGTTTCTCAATTTGTTTTTTTTAGGTAAATTTTCTGTTAATAAAAATGATGCTGATAATGTCCAACCTGATGGGTCACCAAAGACTGCCAACTATTTAGTTATAGGTGATGAAAAATATGCTGTGGTTGGGTAAGTTTAACAAAATATATAATTATTTATACTGATTAAAAGTAATAGACAAACAAAAAAATAAATATTATTATACTTTCTTTCCTTCAAAATTAAGTTCCTTAAAATTATAATATGTCACTTCAAATTATTATCTGTGAAATCTGTTGAAATCTTAGTTATTTATTTATTGTATATCTCTTCTACTCCTTAGTGCAGATGCACAAAGGCTACACCATCATAGCCTTACTGAACCCACTGCCCTTCATTAATAACAAATTTTTATTAGCAACAAAGCATAGGGTAAGTCTGGGGTTTCAATAGACAGGCTAATAATTCGGTTAGGGCTTAGGGGCATGTAACCACATAAGCCTTGAGACCACAACACTTTTTAACGAAGGGGAACTGTGGGAATCTGCTACCAGACGAATGGGAAAGCGCACCCCCAGACAGTGTGGGGTTCAGCCTGACGACTGGGACCCACTAAACCCACAAACCCTTTTTTCCAAGGCAGGGCCCAGCACGGAACTGTTTTCACATTACTTCATGCTGGTGCCTAGATCTTAGCCTACACAGGCTCCCTTCCTTTTACTCTTAGGCCCCTTATTCTGCTGCTTCTTCTTCAGCTGCCTTTTTCTGCCAGAGGATGTTTTCCGCGTAGCAGCTAACGGCCTGCCAGTTTTCTGGATCTTCTATCATTTTCCCGACGATGTTGTCTGGATTAAACATTCCTATTTTCTCTGTCAGTCGACTTCTTTCTTCCTGTCTCCTTGAGCAGTGGAAGAAGGTGTGCTCGGCGTCATCTTTCTCGTGGCCGCAGTGGAAGCATGATGGAGTGTCCACTTTTCCCATCTTATAAAGGTAGGCGCGAAAGCAGCCATGACCTGTCAGCATCTGGGTTAGAAAAAAGTTGGTCTCCCCGTGGTTTCTGTTGTACCACAGAGGGAGGTCTGTGATCATTCTGAAAGTCCATCTTCCTGTGGTCGCGTTCTGCCAGTGTTCTTCCCACTCCACCATGGACTCTTCACGGGACCACAACACTACCTCTAGGAAACTTAACGATAATTAATATATCAACTACAACCACTCTGCGACATCTCTAAAAATAAAAGTATTTATTGACTTTTTTATGAAGAAAACCATTAAAAGTCTCAGGGGGGTGAGAAAAATTATAAATCAAGGTACAAATGAACAGAAGAATTATAAGATAAGGTGAGACAGCTTATACGATAAGACTAGTGTAGGGAAGCAAAACCCTTGATGAGGGAAAGATTAAAACATACCTGCTGAAGAGTCCAGATCAAAGTGATCAAACCCGTCCACACTCTGCCCCCCCCCCCCCTCGTGTAGGGAAGCAAAACCCTTGATGAGGGAAAGATTAAAACATACCTGCTGAAGAGTCCGGATCAAAGTGATCTTACCCGTCCACACTCTGCCCCCTCCCCTCGTGTAGGGAAGCATCTGTCTTCAATGGTGAGAATTCTTCATGATTCTAGTCTATTAGCTGTTTTCTTTTTGGACCTTCAGGACTAAATATTTTATTTATTAGTGGGCCTTCCTCTATTAATATACATTATCTATGCCAATATCTTTATTTGAGCCGTGTATTCTTTGGTGTGGTTTTTCTCATAAACAAACTTTTTTTTGTTCTAGTACTGTGCTTATGCTTGTGGATATAGTTAGTGAATATTGCACCTATGCTGTGGAATTGAAAGGCGAAGGTTTACTTAGACATCTCTCTGAACTGCTGGTACAGTTCAATGCAAGGTGTTATAGGCTTATGCTTGCAGGAGAGGCTGTATCGGAAAGAATAGGCCTCAGAAAAATTACTTCTACTAACTTAGCCCTTTTACTTAGAGCTCTACAGCTTGTACTCTGGCTTATACCCCATGTCAATCTTCATTTTCAAGGTAATTGACTGTATTTTTTTATATATATTAATATATATTTGTAGAGAGTTTTTGAAAATGTCACTTATTCACCATCATCTCGTCACACTTATCATATTTCAAATGGTGTTTACTAATAAAAATAAATATTACTTTTTTAAAAAAAAAAAAAAAAAAAGCATCACATTGTGTCAATTAATCAATTATTTATATTAAATAAAAATTATAGTAAGACAGCCAAAAACTTTACATCTTTCTTGTTGTTAAGGGTATTACTAAATTTTATATAATTATAAAGTTCAAAGTATTTAGACTGTAAATTAAATAAATTGAGTTAGAAGGCCCATTTTTTAATTGTACACTAGAAGCTCCCATATCCGACCTCGAGATATCCGACTCCTGACACCCCTTGGTTTTAAAAAAAAATTTAATGTGACACGACCGAACTTCATCCTTATCAGAATATTGAGTATAAAACGATAAAAGCAGCTAGTTGGGTCTTTGTTATCGTACTAATATTGAACGCTAGACTTCGTTTCTTATTATCGTGCGTGTCATTCTATATTTACAATCCATTGTTACGCTATATTTTTAGTGAATATGGCAGCTCAACTGAAATAAAAAACGGGCTGTGTGTACAATAACTGTAGGAGTTAGATATTCTTTAACAGCTTGACAAAGGTGAGTCTGTTCTAAAACTAACTTCAGAGTTAGCAGTTGGTGTAACAACAATTAAAAATTAGAAAAAGGGTCTGAAAGACTTTGATGCGTATTCCTTAACTGGATTAGTATGAATATTCTTATATACATATTTCAGAATAGAGAACCTAAATTGAGTTTTGACCTAAATAAAGATTTAATTTTTACTCTGAAAAATTCGCTTTTCATTGTTCCTCGGATTATCCGACCTTTTTTGTGTTTCGACCATACTTTGGTCCCATAGGTGACGAATATAGGGGCTTCTACTATACTTGTTTTAGTAAATAAATTTTAAAATTATAATAATTTAATTTAATTAGGACTATTTATATCATTATATATTTAAACAGCTTGGTTTTTCCGGTTAAATCCGCGTCACGAAGGGGAATACACCGGATCGCGGATTTCACCGGAAAACCAAGCTGTTTATTACGAGTCTACCCGCGAAAGCCTACGCACCAAGTATTATATATTTGTCTGCAAAATGAAGGAATGCAGATTTTATATTCTCTGTTGTTACGTATACTCTATGAATTACGAGATTTCTTATGAAAAATTATCTTAAATCTACTGGATATTCTTATTTTAAGTTGGCTATCAGTAATTTTTTTTTTTTTTGTTAATTTGATATATTAAAATCAGGGTTTTGGTAAAATGCAGTATGTTTTTGTACTCTTAGTGTCATGGCTAAGGTTAAATTATTATGCCTATTATCTTTTAGTTTGCATTTTAATTATTAAATTTGACTTTCTAATTTTTATGAATTCTTAATTTCAGCTTTGTTAGAAGATTCTCACAGAAATTATCTTGAAGGAGTTGCTGATAAAATTAAGGAACATGCTAGAGATGTCAATGCTAAGCTTTTAGAAATTATGCAGAATCTTGTTGTTGCTGAGCTGAGGTATTGGGAACCTAAACCTCCTGTACCTTCAAAATCTGTCCAAGCCATATCCAAGTAAGTAAATTTAAACGTGGAAACTATAAGGTGACAATAAAAATATATTTAGGAATAAAGATGATACCGAGATAAAGGTTTAAAAACCTTGTTGCAAAATGTTTCTTGGCAAACTTCTTATTACACATTTATCTAGAGTGCCCTTCTTTTAGTAGCTACTCAATTGATAATTATTTTGAGTGTCTCAGATGTTTTCTTTTATCTCATTTGTTTATTTTCATTCAGATTTCAAAAATTTTAAATCTTCATCCCCTATGAGATTCTGACTGTATGTACTTTTTACTTTCTCGTGTATATGTGGTACTTCTTTAGATTGTTATTCCCCTATGTTGATTTAGAATAAAAATGACTTTGACTGAATAACTATGAAGAAAAAGGGATGTTTAGTCCAATGTACTTTGGGACAAAGGAATATCCCGCATCTGTTTTGATAAGGGAAGTAACAGTCTAAAGGAGAACATTCTGTACATCTTCTTTAGATTGTTACTCCCCTCTGTTTGTTTTTTATAGGGGAGTAACAATCTAAAGAAGTGCCAAGAATGTTTAGTAGCAGCTACATCTCCCTTTGTTAGGTTTACCACCTGTTGTGATATCCCTATTTGTGGTTCATTCTGAGAAGTGCTATTTAGTCTGGCTATACTTATACTTAGGTCTTACTGGGTGACTGTTGCTGCGCATGCCTGAGTTAGGTTTTTTTTCTTGTCCATATTCTCATTTTAATTGACATAAAATTTTCAAACTTCAACATAAAATAATCAGATTTATTGTCTCTTGTTTTATAGGCATCTTAGAAAGTTTCACGAAGCTATTTCAAGTGTTCTACCTCATAATCAAATTCAAGAACTGTATAAGGGTGTAAATAAAATATACAAGGAAGCATTGAGTGATAAGTTACTAAAGTACAACATTACAAATGATGGTGGACCTCAACATGGGTAAGTCAAATTGATTTTTCAATCACATAAGTTCAGAGTGTACTGACAAATTTTTCATGCATTATTATTTGCGCATGAAACTGAAAATACATATTTATCACAGCCCCACTTCATGCAGGATTTTATTTATAACTCTTTGACTTATTAAGCCTTATTTGTAGATTATTATGTGTTTTCCTCTGTTAGCTATTAAATAAAATATATTTATAGTTGAGTAAAGACCCCAAGTTACCTTTGGCGTGGTACTTTTCCAGGCCCTTAGCCCCAGGCCAATGGCCCCAATTTGTGTTTGGTGTAGTAGTTTAGGCCACAAGCAATTGACTCTAGGTTCCCGGCAACAGGCCTCCTGTCCCGCTTACTTGCACAGATTTCACGGGGTGGGTTATGGGCTTGGGCGCCAGGTCTCAGGCCCCAAGTTACTGGCTATTGACCTAAGGCTCCCTGGTAACGAACCCCTTGTCCCAGGCCTCTAGCTCCCTCGCTTAGATTCCCCTGGGCTCATCATCTTAAAAGTATATTCTATGCTAAAAAAGGACCACCCCCACTGCTGGTAATTGAATCATGGATCCCAAGATTTGGGTCATTTTGAAATATATTTAATTATAATATTGATTTATTTAATTTCAGGTTGGTTACCTCTGAAATATTATTCTATCTAGAAGAATTAAAACGATTAAAAGCAGTTCCTCCTGAGAATTTAGAGTTGTCTTCTATGAACGATGTATGGCTTTTGAAATTGAATAGGTAGAAAGATGATTTAAGAAGAAGTCGTGATCCAAGAACTACGGAAAAAAGGTTCCTAACTGTCTTCTTTTTGGTGCATTTGATCATTTGATTTTGAATAATGTTAAGGATGTTTCTGTGTTGATTTTTTTGTAAGGTATATTAAAAAAGAAATTATAAAGTCATAGAATGATGTGGTAAAGGTGATCTTCACATGTTATGTAAAACTAGTCAATGATGGTAGAATGTTTTGGTAAAATAAGCAATATTTTGGGTTGTTAGATTGCGTTTGGTGATGGTTTATTTTTTAATTACCAGTTGCTTCCATTTATTTTTTTCCCCCTCTTTCTCTTAATATGTATTTACTTTTTTAATATTTTTTTCTACCTATCAATTTTGAGTTAAAAATTTCTCACTTAATTGAGGAAATAATTTGAAGGAATGAGATATTCTCTACTATTTTCTCCAAATAAAATTTACTCCAAAAAGTTTTGAAAGAATTGGGACCGTTCAATCAAAAACCTTTCAGTAGCTAGATTTAAACGTATTATTTAAATTGGATGTGTGTTCTTGAGACCTTCTAACATTAACACTACCATCTATTTCTACTTAATTTAGTTTAACTTGAGTGCAAGCTTTCACAATATAAAGTTGTTTTAGTGACTAGATTAATTTCATTATGAGGCGTTATTGTAGAATGCCTTTATGGAAATGGCTTTGATTCTTTTATTCAAAGAATCTTAAGTGAGATAGATTCATATAATTCTGAGGCCCTCTTGGAGAGGCTTAATAGAACCATATTAACATTATCAATGTCATTACCTACTTCCAGATTATGTACTTTGACTATTAGTTTACATTTTTAAAAAGCACACAAACAAAAATCATTCAGAGTTAGCTGGAGAGGTTCATACAAGAGAATTATAATGAAATCATCATTGTCTTCCTTTTCTTATATAATATATTTTTGCCTTTGGTTCTGCCTCGTAGTTTCAAAAAACCTCCAAAGATTTTACAATAGCTACATGTATATCTATATAAGGCTACCTGCGATACTTGAACCTTGCGATATAAACACTGTAATTATTTATTTCTACTAAGTTCTTTCCTCTTCATTAAAAAAAGGACCAATCTAAAGATGTTAAATTTGATAGATAGACTCATTATGAGGTTTTATTAGAGAAACCTAGTGAGGCCAACATTGTCTTTATCTCTTTTCAAATCTTTTTACCTTGTTGATAGGGATGTGGATATAAGAGATCCTCCATCGATATCCCTGCATTATATACTACAGTTTTATGTGTTGTAACTGCTAAATTTATTTTATTATGAGACCCTCTTTAAAAGTAATTGAGTCTAGTATTGAAATCATTGTAATTATCTGTTTTTAGTTTAGATATTACATTTTATTTTTATCTCTATGTGTAAGAGATGTTGCAATAGCTCGATTTATTTCTCCAATGATCTCACAAAGGCTGTTGCATTTTCTTGAATCTGTTGAGCTAACACATCCTTCATAATATTGAGGGACTACATCACTTAATATATCTAGCTCAACTTATTAGAATTTGATAATTTGTTATGTTTGACAAAATGAATGTTAGAAATATTTGAACTACACATGAAGAATATGTCTGAAAATTTAAGTTTTGTTACTCATCCTAATCTATCGTTATCTGCGTTTCCAATACGCATATTTCTTGAAATTGCTCATCATATACTTGCTTACCTTTTTTTTTTAAATCAGTATTAATTAGCAGCATTATTGTTGAAATATATTTTAAAAATCAATTGCACCTTACCACTCTACTACTTGATCCACAATACTTTAAAGTTTAAAAGAAATCACTTTGTTTTCCTCTTTACAGCTTGGATGGTAATTAAATTTACCACTAGTTTGTACTTTTTATTTTATTATAATTTTTAGAAATTTAATTTCAATAAACTAAAGAATTTTACTGAAGTAATATCCCTTTAATAACATTTTTTTCTCCCACATATTTTATACTATATTGACCCTTTGATTTTAAAGTGGCAATTTTAATATTGTTTTTCAATGCACCAACATCTGCTACTATACTAAACGTTTCTTTGGTATTGATGCTTAAAAAAGAAACATACATTTAGAGAATGTTTAATTTAAATAAAACAGTTTTTTTTTTTTTTATAAAAATATTTATTTATTTATATTATATGTTGAAAATATTATTATTTAATTGTAAATAAATACATATGTGCATATAGTTAATTATAAGTAAAATAATTGTAAAAAAAAAAATAAAATAAAAATGAAATCGTTTATTTATTTATTTGTTGTTATAATTTACTTGTGTTACAATTTTGTTAATTTCAAATAAGTAAGTATAAATTAATAAAATTGTTAACACAATATCAAAATATGTACTAAATTGAATTGAACTAAAATTATGTTTTTCTTTTAGACCCATCTTTTCCTCGTTAACCTCTCTAAATAAAGAAGTTTTGGATAATAAAATAATTATGCATTGTAAAAATGTTATCCAAATTCTCTTGTTCTCTTGTTATCTGGACTGTATTATTGTTCTAAGTAGGCAATTTTGTGTACTAAATACTCAACGTAATTCTCAAACAGTATTGTAAAATCGGTGTTACAATTATTTACTATTGGATATTGTCTATTAGGTATAATTTTATACAGGTATTTTATGATCCATAATTTTTGTAATTGTCAAATTTTGACTCTAAACTGATCAAGTTTATTCTTAGTGTTTTATTTCGGCATATTATTCAAAACTGATTTAAGAAACTGTGCTGCCTTAGTTTTAAACAATTTCAGGTAAAACATTTAAATTGGCGGGACAAAATAATATGGTACAAGAAAAAAGCCAAAATGATGTGATAGGCAGTGCTTGATTTGTGACTGTACGCACCGATACACCGTACTTGTATCTCTGGCGGAAGACTGTTGGTGTACTTGGGAGTTTTATTTGTTACCAATGTATTTTTTACTAAGTGTGGATGGTGTGGTTTTACACTTTTAAAATGCTCAGAAAAGTGTTAAAATAACGTTTTAAAAAGTCAAAATTTCAAAAAGTTTGGACCACAAGGTCACAGTACCAGAACTTCTTTTTTTACAAATCAAGCACTGGTGATAGGTATGATTTTTTTTTTCTTTAAAATAAGTATCTTATAAAAAAAAAAAAAAATAAATAAAAATATAATAGGCCAGTTCAGCCTATTTTGTTAAAATAAAAGTAATTTAAATGGTAGAAATTGTAATCTAAACCAATTATACAATTAAAATTTACTTTTGACAGTTTGGGAAAATGAAGGTAGACCAATTAGAGCTCAATATTTTTTGTTTAAATCAAAATCTCAAGCTCTCATTGGCACCCCAGTTTCTGGACTTTCTGCTGCTGTCAAAAGTTAATTCTAATTTAAGACTACTGCTATCACTGTGTGATTTACATAAGCCCGTCAGAGGCTATTGTCCAAATTCTACAATTTTAATAGAAGTGCAAGTTGTTTTGAGTTATCTATTGGACTTTTTGACATTCATTTTTGTATTTTTAAAAAAAAAAAACCCAGAATATTTTTAACCCCGGACTTAAGTAATAGGTGAGACTGCAAAGAATACCGTAAGGCGAAAAATATGTAAGTCGGGGTATGTACTTGAATAAATTCTTAACTGAGTACTTATTACTAAGGAAAAAATGGATTATGTAATTATTAACTTTTACTAGAAAACCTTAATAATAATAATAATAAAAAAAATAAAAATTATGTAAGTACATACGAAAAGTACAAGAAATGTTTAAAGAAAAAGAAATATACTAAGGGATAAAAAACCTTTACAAACGATAAGTCCAGAAATAAAACTAATAATCTATAATGGGTGTTAGAATAATACAAAAAGAACAACAAAACACAATTAAATAGTCCAAATAGAAATATAATACAAGATAAAACTCCTTTCATAAACGAAGTTGAAAATAAAGTCCAATAAAAGTTAATTTAGTACAAAAATAGAAACAATGATGGTGTTAATCTGTTTTGATTTGATGTAAACATAACATAACGATGTATTAACACATGGACCTGACATGTATCAAAATCAATTTTAAGGTGTAATATATCACTCACTACAGTCTTCGCACAACTAGAATCGACGCGTTGACAGTTCGGGAAAAACTAGCAAAAGACGGGACGAGCCAATGAGAGCTTGAGATTTTCCCGGACAAAAGGTCGGGTCAACTAGGCAAAGATAAATGTCTCTAGTGGAGGAGAGAGGCCCTCTGGATAACAGTATAAGAAGGCTTCGTAGTGGCTTTATTTTTTCCCCCAGAGAGGTTGGCCAATCTGTGTGTCACTCAATTTCCCGCGCTGTCAACGCGTCGATTCTAGTTGTGCGAAGACATTAAGTATAATATTTTTGTTATTTCACAACAAACAAAGTTACAGATTTACGTTGTCAGACTGCACCTAATAAACCAATCTTCATATCAAATTTTGATGTATTATCACATGAAAAGGGAGTTTTCAAAAATACAGAATCGACCCCCTGATCACTTTCAGCAGTATTGTAGGATGTCACGTAACTCCAAATTTTTATAAGTCGGAGTACTACTGTATTTCATATCGCTAGTATACCTGCAAAACCTCGTAAGTCCGATTTTTGGGATTTTTATTTTTTTTCATATTTCGATAGATTTAGGTCGACTGCGTCTCCGTGTGAAATATTGTAAGTTTTTGTCGACTACAATGCCTTTAAACGGCGATTGAAAAAACTCGTAAGTCGAGATGGTAGCATGGAAGGTAATAAATCCTCGTATGTCCGTAGAAAAGCACGCCGCTCGCAGGCTACAGCAAAGTTCCAGTTTCAAAATAAGTTAAATGACTTATATTGACAAATTTTTATTTAAAATTATTATATTATTTTAAGGTACACTTGCGTTTTTATTAATTACTACATCTATTTATCACTAATTTTAAGGGGGACTTGTAGTTCAGGAGACTTACATGGTTTTATACAATGCATTGTTAGAAGGAAATTTCACTTGCGTGGTTTTGTACCATATGTATAAACTTACAAGGTATTATACCTACTTTTAAATAACCTTACGAGTTTTTATCTGGACATTTTCTTTGTAAAACCTCGTAACTCAATAAAAGTTCTTGACTAAATCCACGTAAGTACAAAATTAGTCCACAAAATTGTAATTTAATTATAATTTTAATTATGAGTGTATATAAAACCTCCAATGGTAGTAAAACATCATATAAATGGGCAATGTGTAATAGAAATAAAAGATTAGCCTATTATTCAGTTATTTTGCTCTCCTGTAAAATTTTGGATTTGGTACATACGAGGTTTTGCAGGTATACTAGCGATATGTACTGTTGGGATCCGTTGTCTATGGTACGGCCTTCCTAATGTCTTTTAACTTCTAAGAAGATTGGTTTGGAGTGGTCATAATGTTCCTCGTTCTTTTATTTAGCTGTATGACAGAAAATTACAGGTTTGCGCTGTTTAACTTCTTAAACTTAATAGTTGCTGTTAAGTTTAATTCTAAAATTTCAATAGGAAAAATATGGATGTAGCCTAATTGGCTGTCAAATGCTCCGCCCCTGGTGGGTATCGTTATGAGCTAGTCTTGATTGATAGGTGTAAGTCGTAATAGTGCTGTGGGCAAATTCTGGGTAGTTAATTTTTGTCTCAAGAAATAAATATTTTAACTAAAAACATGTTCTGTACTACTTTGAAGAAGTCCACTGCATTGGGAACAAAACAGTACCGAGAGCCATCAAGATGCCTTTACCAACAGAACACCTAGTACTTTATCACTATGACTAACCCTCCTGTCAGACTGATGTACAGGTAGACTCGTAGTCATTTGTTTAATTTTGAAGGTATAAATAATATTAGGTTTCAAAAGAGATGCATTGATTTTTTTTTTAGTACCATTGTCTATAACTTGCTCATGATTTTATATTTTTTTATCACAATCCGCTTTTAAATAAGAATGTAGTTTAGCTCTAGTATGAGTATCAGGCAAATGTTTAATTTTTACTTTTTAGATTGGAATAGTTAAAATTACATAACTTTTATTATTATTAGACATGTATAATAATAATTTTTGTTTTGGGCATAAATACAAATTATACAGATAAAGGTATATTTTTCAGCTAAGTAAGTTCACGATACAGCTGAGGATGGATCTAATCTCATTTTGATTGTTTAGTTTTTAAGTTTTAATAAAATTTTGAAGTATATACTGTGCCATAATGTCTTTCTTAAAACAGTTTACAACTTGAGTTCAAATGGACCATTCCACTGTGACCTTTTTAAATATTAACTAATGTGTGATCTCAGGGGGTTAATATTTTTATTATTAAAAAGGAGTAAATTGTTTATCCAATAATCATCAACGATGCTTTTATATTAATAAATATTACTCTTCAATTATTGAGCTGGTATCCTTACTTAATGAGTTAGGCTAGGCGCACACTGGGGGCAAAACAGTCTGCGGGCTGTCTGCCCCGGTGCAAAAGATTGTCACCTCCGCAAGAGATAGCCTCCGCAGACAGCCCACAGACAGTCTGCAGAGTGTTTTGCCCCCAGTGTGCGCCTAGCCTTAGAGTGATGTTTTTCCATCTAATTTTGAAAGAAAAAAAACTAAAAGTGTTCTAAAACCGTTGTAGAATCATTTTGAATTAAGGCTCTAATTTAACTATCCCCTTTAGTCATCGCTAAACGTCACAATATTAAGAAAAAAAATTTAATAATTTCTACAAATTCTAAAAATCCGGTTAATTCAACCTTTCCTATCAATACTAAACCCTACCTTGTTTTAAAATTTATTTTTTGATTACACTTGTCTATTACCTAATGATTATTATTTAATCGTAAGCGGACCCCACAACAACAAAATTGTAAATGGTTGACATTTTGAAATGGCTACGCTGATTATGCTGGTTTACCAATTTGTTTGATTTATAAAAATTGACTATAGAACCTTTGCGTGTGCTGAAAGTGCATACTTGGCAAATAATTTTTTTTTTATTTAGTTGTCATGTATTATTTTTCTTTTTATGTAAAATATTATGTATATAAATATTATAATTAATTTTATTTTAAATTTGTGCACCATTTAGATTAATAAATTGTACATATATTTTTTTTTAAATTTAGGCAATGAAAAAAACAAGCATGTGTTATTTTTAAATGGGATAAGATAAAATGTGATGCTAATAAAAAATTACAAAGTATTAATTTATTTATTAAATACGAATAAATTATTTTTTCTGTTATTTTTTTTATTACTTTTTTTCTTATAGTTAACCCTTAGTGGCACGGCTATAATGGACAAACAAAAAGGTAGGGACGGTGTACTTTATGCACCAATGCATTTTTCAAACCATAAATAGATTAAATCCAAATTATCTAGATTGTGTTTTGGAAATGTTGAACTAAAAAGTTAATTATTGTATTGCATATTTATTTCTCAATGATATATTTAAATATAAAAATAAAAATGACTAAAAAAAATCAGTAATTACTCCTTCAGCATTCTGACTTAGGTATCAGGCTTTCAACCTTAATTAATTATTATTAGTTGTCAAAGTTCTAAGATAACGCCTCACAAACATCAACCTAATCCGACAATTGATGCAAAATCGAAAATTATTGATTGGAAGGTGTAATTTCTTTACCGGATATGATGGCATGGGCGTATATGCAGTGCACCAAAGCAAATAATTGCGGCAAAACAATGCAGAACGAAGCAATAATCAAAGCAGACTGTTTCGTCCGTTTTAGGGGTCTCTAGTGGTAGGGTAGAGCGAGGGTTTATTATTTTTGCTTTATGAATCTGTGATTTACAGAAACTTTTTTACTCGTGGCGCATTCAATGCATCAGCCTGTGTCTCTAAGGGTTAATAAATAATAATTGTATAGTGGAGTTGATTCTTTGTGGTAGTAATGCAATAGGGGTTCAATGTTTCATGAACTTCCTGTTCAATGTTCATGAATGTTTTGAAACTTTCTCTGGTTAATTAATGTTTAAACTATAAATAAGCTTGATAATCTCCTGACCACTTAGAAACACTTCTGGAAACCACCACTAGAAGCCTTCTGTTATCCTTCATTTCTTCTGTAGATTGATAATGAAACTTTTGATACTTTTTGTCTTATAACTTAACATATAATATAGTCTTTATACTTTTAACATTATAACTCAGTCTTCTAAGTTAACAAAGACATTTGAATGTAAAATGTTGACCATAAGATAAGGGTAAGTAATTTTATAGAAAAAAATCAATGCTATTTAATGCTTAAATATGCATGTTTAATGTATGCTGTATGCTAACAAAAAGAAATCATTTAACTTGAATATAAAAATAATCAGTAGGTTAAATAATTTGTTAAATAGCTCCTTCTTACTGCTTTCTTATAGAATTAGAACTTGTGAAAATTTAGGAAAAAATTAAATAAATTATTACTTACTTACTTAGTCGGTTCCTCTTCTACCGGTAGGTGTTAAGGAAATAAATTATTTTGACTGTGAAACATTTTGCTTTTATGTTTTTCATATAAGAGTTGAGGATTGTGATGCTTACTTTGAGGCATCACAATAATTATCACCCCTAAAGTCGTTTTAATTGATAATAGGCTCATAATTTCTAAAATGTGACACTATAATTTACCTCAGAGATACTGTTATTAAAGTTTGCTTCCACAATCAATTCTGTCCTAAAAAAAAATGCCTAAAATTCAGGTAGATCTATCACTATCAAATTCTGTTTCATTTTAGTGTTACCACAAGACGCATATACTCGTAATTCATATACTGCTGATAAAACTATGAAGTGATTTTATTAATTTAAAATTTGCTTGTACTTTCATATTAATAAAAATAATCAAGATAAACAAGGCTATATCATTTAACTTTGGCTTAGAATATTTTAGCTCTGCAAAAATAATTTGTTGTAGTTTTTACATTTTAGGCATGAGATTTTATTTTAGTTTTCAACTTACACTTCCTCGGAGCCATTAAAGAAAGGGAATTTAAAATTAATTACTTATTATAATTGAGTTCATTCTTGCTCATATTTTTTCTTACTGGTAGATGATATTGTGTGATATGTATAAGATTAGTTTTGAAGGGTTGCTGCAAAAGAGTTACCCATGCTCAATGTAATTTATTAAATTCTTAATAGCATTTTAATTATTACTTAATTCATAATTATATCAGCATTTTAACTCTGCCAGAACTTCATTATTAAATTGATTTTTAATAAATAATAATATTAAATTGTCTTGTAGTGGATCCTTTTTAGGAAACATAAATTACTTCAATTCATATTATTTAATTTTAGTAACGTTTCAGCTTGACCGGCCATTTTCAAGGACTTTTGAAGTGAAGTAATTTATTTTCCACGAACCCTAAAAAGGATCCACTACTAGACAATAAGATTATTAGAGGATATAGCCACAGCCAATATTCACATAGTAATATAAGTGCCTTCCCATCTCCTCTTCATTGCGTTTATGGTCTGAGACCTTGCCTGTAAACAATCATCTTATTTGGTGTCATATTATTTTTGATCTTTTTTATTACTTATAATTTTATTTTGCAATTTATTTATTTATTTATTTATTTTTTTTTTACAATATTTGAACCTTATCTACTTATATTGAATAAATACTTTTTATTAGAGAAAGAATGAAAAAAAAAACTGTTTAAAAATTAAAATAAATATATAGATAATAATAATAAACAAAAAATTGGTTATTCCATTATTTTAACAAAACAAACTTTTTGTTAAATATCTGGATATATTTGTTTAAACATTTATTATATTACACACTTTACAACTCTTATTGCAATCAGGTAACTATTACACTTATTTTAACTAACGCAATAAGAAAAATCCACAAGTATAAATAGATATAATAAGTATTTTATAATATTAATTTATTTAATGGGTAAAATAAATATATATTCAATAATATTAGTTTAAAATTAACAAGGTTATTTTAATTATATAAATATGTATAATATATTTAATATGAGAAATTTAAAATTAATAAGGGTTTTTTTAATATGAAACATTAAATGGCACTAATTTACTTGGTTACCCCACTCATGGGTGTAACAAGTAAATTTGGTGTCATGTGGCAATAATTTACTTGGTTACCCACTCATGGGTGTAACAAGTAAATTTGGTGTCATGTGGCAATAATTTACTTGGTTACCCACCCTACATACCTGTTAATTACTTTAAATAATTCCTTTGTCTAAATAACTATTAAGACAAAGGGATATCTAGTCCAACCCAAGAACTTTAGGAGTACTACTGTATATAAATAGGTTAATATCCCTTTGTCCTAACAGTTTATTAGGCTAAGGGATATTATCACATAAACCATCCTGTTCTGCAGATTTACCATGCAATTTAATAAGGAATATTATATGTATAAATATCAACTAGTAAAGTTGACCTCTTGGATAAGTAGCAATAAATGATACATTAGATGGAGGCTGTAATATTTTAGCTGATTTTTTCTCTTTTTTAGAGAAACTGAGTCCGAATTCTCTAGCGGTGAAAAGTTCATCTCTCAGCATGAAATCCTTATTCTGAATGAAGTCCTTATTGGGTACAGTTTTAGTCGGAGATGTACCTTCCTTTGTTACTGCTTTAATTTGACTTGTTTTTTTATCCTTCTTTTTCTGGTAAAAAACTTCGACACCTAGAGTAATCATGGCCAAACCAAGTCCTACAAGTGTAGCGATGAATACTCCACCTATGTAAATATATTTTATAGTAATAATATTAAATAATAGGTACTTATTTAGATTGTTACTCCCCTATGTTTTTATTAAAATATAAATGAATATAATTATTTAGACATTCCTGTGTTTAAATAATTATTCAGACAAAGGGGTGTTTAGTCCAAGGTACTTTGGGGCAAAGGAATATCACACTTCTGTTTTTATAAAGGGAGTAACAGTCTAAAGAAGAACATTTCATACACCTTCTTTGTTTTTTATGAGAAGAGTAACAATCTATAGAATTGCCAAAAAAGGGATGGCTCCTCTTTTATTTCTGATCTAGGTAATATTTTTTAATAAAAGAAAATACTGGATTTACTATACAAGAAATAATTTGAATTACTGGTGTTGGAAATTTTAAGTTTTATAAAGTTAGTTATGATTTTATAGACCAGCATCAAATCCATAATTTTTTTAAATACTAATATTCAGCACTTACCTAAGCTCTCAAGCGTTATGCCTTCATTTTCATCTATGTCATTACATTCTCCTTTTAGAGAAGCGTTCCAATATTTGGCTGTTAACTCTTCCAAGTATCTATCTCTCTGAAGATCAAGGATCCTGAAATAATTTGTTTTATAAAAATGTAATTTAAAAAAATATATATATATTAAAACTGTCATTTTGTGATAAAGCTTTATTATTTTTCTTTGATAAATTATAGTTCGTTTGTTAAATAAGTTGTCTTGAGATGTGATACCAATCTAGAATATAGGTCTTATGCCAATCAGCAAAATACCGTGAAAAATATAGTACTGTGCTAAACATTAAGAACCTTTTATACAATACCACTGCCAAGTGTATTTATTTTATAATAGCAAAGTAGAATAATGATATATTTAATGTGTAGCTATTAAGGTTTACATTTAGTATAATTTGATCTTCAAAACTTACAATAAACTGTCTTATATAGTTAACTCTGAACTGCTTATAATTGCTTTGTTAACTAGTTTTCAACCAGAAGTGGTGGTTTCAAGTTGGAATATTGTTCCTATATTACATTTTTTGTTCTTATGTAATTCCTTACTTTCTGGATATTTCTTCATTAAGTTGTGATCCCTGTTGGACGGCTATAGCATAAGGTTGCTCTGCAAATGGTTCTCCAATCTCTGTTATGTTGCAGTTTCTGTCCACTTGGTATTTGATCTCAAGAGCATCATGAATCAAAGCAAATTCTCCCTGTTCACTTTCAAGCACCTGTTGAAATATATATATATATATATATATTTTTCAGTTAGAAAATAATAAGATTAAAATAGTAAGGAGTGGAATCATTTAGGACAGAGATACGTGTGCAATAGCTCTCCATAACACACTCTTGTACACTCTCCATAACCATAATAGTAAGTGGTCATCTTTAGAAGTGGAGAAAAGAGGGGAAGAACATAGGGACTCAGAATTGGATGACCATACGTCCCATTTTGACTGGGACAGTCCCGTTATTTTAAGCTTTTGAAGGCGTCCAGTCGGTTTCCAAAATTTTTCCGTTTTTTGGAAAAATGGGACATTTTCTAGAATGCCTGGTTAAAATGAAAGACTTGCCCCATACTTGATGAGTTTGGACTTAGTAAATATGTTATGTATCAACGGTTTGCTTCACCTATATGTAATATTTACTCATCATTTTGAAAAGAGAAAAAAAAAAAAAAAATCACTAGATCTTCACACAAAGTATTTGTAGAAAAAAAATAACCGGTTTGGACTACTTAATAGATCTACTCTGAAGATTCTAAATTAGTCGTTCATAGTAACATGGTGTTGAAATGAATCTCGGTTATTCAATGATGACGAATATGATATTTATTGTAAAGAGTAAATCTTACTTTGGACTTTTTTAAAACTGTTCCTTTTTACATTACAAAAACGATAAATCTCGATAAATTTAATCCTTTTTGCTTCCGAGCTTACCGGAGGTAACGGAAGCATTGTGTTCACTTTTGAGAACGAAAAACTTTTATGCCTCCGATTTCAAAAATTCCAAGACAGAAATCCGTTTCAGACATCAGGGAACATTTTTGGTCTCGTGTCTGTCTGTCTGTCTGTCGGTCTGTGTGTCCGCGGATTATGAAACGTGCGACGATAACTTGAGTAAATGTAAACCGATTTTGATGAAATTTGGTAGACATGTTCATTTTACCAATGCCCAAGTCGAGTTCGTTGGACAACGTTATCCTTCAAAGCGTTCACGAGCAACGCTCGCGTAAACTTTAAATTTAAAATTGGAATTGTAGGTCGGGGAAAAAATCTAACTTCATCTATTCAATGAGACAAACATTTTTTTCCAAATACATTTTTTTAGTAAAACCAACAGCGACACCGCTATGAAGTGTTAAAGATCGCTAAAACTATTAATAGTTTTTACAAAATAACCAATATAACAATAAAGTAATATAACAATAATTGTTATAGTACATGATAGGATGCGAGGAAGCTATGTGCCACACTAATTGGCAGTCTATTTTAAATTAATTTCAATATTTTTTTTTATTTTAGGGAAAATTATGGAAGGTTAAGGTTATTTTAGGTTAAGTTTAGTACTTTTTGACCTAACCTAACCATAACTTTCCACCATTACCCTAAAAATTGACACTGTTTTTTTTTTTTTAAATAGATACTATTGAATTTATTGAGCTGCTACAACCGGAACCTTTTTTATAATGTAAAAAGAAATAATTAAAATAAATAAATAAATAAGTAAATGGATAGTACGAAATAGCATGATTGCGCAAATTTACCAATTAATGGCAAAAGAGAAAATATCTAGAAAATTCAAATTTTTCCTTAAAATTTCCAAAATTTGCTTATACCCTAAACTTTTAAAGGTCACCTTAAGTCTGAATATACTTTTGATAGCAACAGTCAGTCAAATTAGTAGATGGAATTTGAAAAAAAATCATCTAGATCTTCTGATTGGTACCTTGTTCCTTTTTATTACCTTCTCTACAGTGCGTTTGATTTATTGATTCTTCTTCTTGTTAAAAGCTGGTGTATTAGAACAAGATACATTTTTATTCTTCTTATCTGCAATAATTTCTTGACTCAGTTATTAAATATAAATGTATAACCAACCTTGGCATATCCTTCCTCAGGTGAAGATACTGTGCCAGTCTTTAAGATAGCTAGTAGAATACGACTGTATTGCTCTTTAATAGGATAGTCCCATACCCGGTATTGAGTCTGATCACTGCTTGCATTTAAAGTAATCTCCTTCCAAACTCTGAAAATTTGTTTTTATTTTACTGTAAACCTCTTTAAATTGTTTTGGATAAATGAAATTGAAATTAGTGTTATTTTATTTTAAAAAGGAGATTATTTGTATTGACAATAGTTGTTTATTTTACCTGTAGAGTGTGTCTTCAGCATGTTTCATATTATTGAAGTACATGTGAGCTATTGAATCCTTTACCACAGTGTAGTTTATTCTGGATTGCTTAGCCAATTGTTCTAATGATTGGACTGGAGACTAAACAGTAATTCATAAATATATTAATATTTTACACTATTTTATTATGTTATGGTAACCATAACTATAACTGGTTTGATATATTGAATCAGATTCAAATTTTAAAGAGTGGATGGTATTATGTTATTTTATTTTGAAGGAAAATTGTATTTTTAAGTTCCCCTCGTGGGACTATAATTGTCTTATAATTTATGTCATCTTTGTTGTACTGTTATAGACACTATTACTTGCAATATAGGCTATAGACAAATTTGTTATTAAGCTATTGTTTCACAAATATATCTGCTTGACAAGAATGTGATGCACATTAAATAAAATGATTCTATATACCTGCATACGCTCGACTGTAAGGAATGCAGCCAAGTTGGCTGTAAATGTTGCCAACATAAGTACTACAAATAACCAATAAGCAGCAACTAGAGTCCTGGCACTAAGTGGTTTAGGAGCCTCACCTCCACCTTGAGGAGTGAATGATGTCACGGCAAACCAGAAACTTTCCTTCAGTGTGAAATCCCTGAGAAAATATAAGAACACTCATACCATTTTTATTTTCGTCCTTATGGACATCATTGTTCAGTCATTTCAGAAATGGGCGATCAGTCATTTTCTACATATTTTATTTTGATATTGTATAATGAGAACAATGTTCCCTGTTTCATGAATATTTGAATGCCATCTGATCACAAGAGGTAGGAAATCAAAAACCATTCTTGTAGTGTAAGATGTGGGGAACAGTGTGTCTAGGAGGTCTACAACTTCTAAACCAATATCCAGGGAAAAGAATGGTTCCCCATCCTAGAGTTTATGATATGATTCTGTTCTGTAATGACTTTATTTCAATAACTATTGGTTGGTTAAGGCAACAATTATTATTTATTCAATTAAAAATTCGTGGAATACTACACGAAATATTTAACATGAACGTTGTAGTTAGTTACCTGCAAGGATATGGATAAAGCTGTTTATTATTCCGTGCACTATAAGGCGAATATTTATCTAAAAACCAAATCATTATGGCAGTAGATACTAAAGCAGCCAAGATACTCAACCAAACTTCAACTTTCAATACCGTCATAAATTTAAATAGACTTATTTCTCGAACTGGTTTCCTTATGACTGCAACAAAAAAAAAATATTCGATTAGAAATGTTCTACTGAAGTAGGAGTGTATTAGCTTACATTTGAGGAAATAAAACTATTTTAATTTTTTTAAATATAATAAGTTGTTTGTTTTGAGTAATAATTTTATGAACTTTCACTAAAGAAAACTCAACCAAATAGTCTGCCAATTAGTGTGGAACATAG
The DNA here is from genome assembly GCA_951217055.1 of Gerris lacustris. Lineage (NCBI taxonomy): Eukaryota > Metazoa > Arthropoda > Insecta > Hemiptera > Gerridae > Gerris > Gerris lacustris. The sequence continues at coordinate 48,503,647 of OX578283.1, forward strand.
CTTCCTTGCACTCTATGACGTATTTTATTGGTGTTATGCTTTTACAACCAAATAAAGTAGACTTTATTTAACTGTTTCCCCTGTTTTTTTAAATCTATCAACATTTTTTTTTTTTTTTTATATATATATATTTTACTTCATCTCCGAATTACTTGCAAATTAATTAAGTCTATATCTATATTACATAATATATGAACATTAAACAAATATATACACATCAAAATACAATAGAAAATAGACTGCCAATTAGTGTGGCACATAGCTTCCTCGCATCCTATTCACGTACATTATTGATTTTATGCTTTTACAAGCCATTATTGTCTAATTGGTTTAATTGTTTTCCCCCCTTTTTTAATCTGTCAAAATTGTTTTGATTTTTTACACGAATTAAAGTATCAATTTAGCAAAAGTTAAAGAGTGCAGACGGTTAAAATTAATCTGGGGCTATAAGTGGGTTACTTTCGATAAACTATAAAAGTTTCATAACAATCAGATAACTACTTTTGAAGATATTGATGCAACTAAATGTATGTTTGTGCTCTTGTGAAAGTGAAACAAACATGGACGCAGACGTAGACGGTTAAAACTTATATGGGACCAACAATGGGTTAATTATGATCTACAAACATTATTAAAATCGGACGAGTATAGTTTTTACGATGATGGTTCGCAAAAATTGAGCGACAGACCGACACGGAACTAAAAATGTTTCTTGATGTCTAAAACGGATTTCTGTCTTGGAATTTTTGAAAGCGGCGACATTAAAAATTTTCGGTCTTCAGAACGATCACATAGCTTCTGTTATCTTCGTTAAAGTCGTAAGCAAAATACAATTGATGCGGTAAAATCGCTCTTGCTTATATTTAATACAACATCGTTTTACTGGGGATAAGTTCTTGTGAAAGGTAATTGAACATGAAATGTATGTGTATTGTTCAATGAGTGGTACCGGTACCTGTAGAAGAAAGCAATTAAACAAATAGTGGCGATGTGTTTTTTGTTCAGGGAAAAGAAACGAAACTGTTTTTAAAAAATCTTCTTTTTTTTTAATTTTGGTTTTTCTTTAAACAAGATTCTAAAAAATTGTCTCTCTCCTACATCAATTTTTTTCGGGAGTAGGATTAATTTTTTGAAGTGCTAACGGACAGCAGGGTAATATAGAAAACGAGCAATTTTAATAACATAGTGTTCCAACAGTAGCTTTAAAAAAAATTAATATCTCTTCAAATATCTCATCCTAAATATGAGCTTCTAATTACTAATCTAAATAAAAACCCTATTTCTCGAAAATTACCCCCGTTTTCTGGCTAATAAAATTGTGCTCTAGTCTAGAGTTTTTTTTCAAACGTCGGCTAAAACGGCGGGAGCCCCTCATAAATCTTCAGTATAGGGTCTAAAATGAAAATGAAAATAAATTTAAAAATTAAATTATGAATTTCTTATATCAATTCGTTTCTTTTCCCCCACCTCTGAATAATTAATAATTAAGACATAGTTTTAATAAAATTATTAAATTGTTTACCTATGGATAAACCTGTTTGTTCAAAGTAGGGTGCAATGAAATCAATCACTTCTTCTCTTTCTGATGTCATAGTTAGAGGTGCAACAACTAAGTCGATTTTCTGTGTTTACAAAAAATTGAAAAAAAATATTAATGATAATATTATCTTATTTTAAGATTAATTATTTTCTGTACATCTTATATTAATTAATAAATTACAGTCGTAAAAAAGAAACTAGAGGGTCTGAGTAATAGTAAAATTATAGGTCATTCCCCTTCAAAATCAAACAAAAACCTTGCACCACATACAATTTTTCTGAGGTTGTTTACTTAAAATAAAAAAATAGGTCCGTGACAACTCAGATCTTTCAGAAAACTTTCTCATATACGAGTTCATAATTACTTAGTAAAACACAGGTGTTTTCCTGTGATTAGTTTTCGTAAGTACATTTAATTATTATTGAACATTTCATCAAAATGTATCATATAAATAACTCCTTCTCTGCGGGGAATCGAACACGGCCTCTCTCTTTCCGCGTTTAAAGCTTTCTCAGGAATTAGATTTCCCCGGGAAAACGGCTTATATCATTAGATCTCTATTTAAATGGACTACATTTTAGAATGCTTTTTATCAAAATCGTCAAAACTGTTTTCAAGAATTTTTTAAGGGTAGCGCCTTTAAATTTGGAGCTAAAAATAATATCTCGATTTCGCCTCGTGGTGTGATTTTTCTAAATATGTATGCAACATTTCGTCAATTTAGGCTCCAGGCGTCTGCACAGACAGATATTTTTTAAAATCCACTTGTTGGATTAAGGGGACCTCAAAACGTTAAAATCTATCAAAATCGAATTTTCGCGCCATCACAATACTTTCTCTTCATATGAGAAGGTAAAAAGTATAAATCATAAAAATGAAGTCTTCATTTAATGTCCTAGTTGGTATTATTAAAATTTACTTTTAAATGTTTTTGTAATAAAGGTAAAGACAAGAGTAAGTTATCTTTTTAACGCAATACCGACTAAAAGTTGACTGATTGAAAGCATATGACTCTAAATTCACAAAATATGTTTAATATTTTTTGGAACGAAGTTCCTTATTATTCAAATGGTACAGTGATGTTTAACAAAAAAATACTTACAGCATAAGCAAGCATACCGACTAGTCCAGTCCATGTTCCATTCTTGTTTTTTTCACCGAAATCATATGACGTAATTAATTCGTAATCAAATTCCATGAGTTCAGATAACTTGTTTATGAGGTCAATACAATATCCGACCCATACCTGATTACCTTCTTCATCCAATACTTCTTTTCCACTTTCAATTAAAGGGTAGCCGAACGGAATACTCTACGAAAATAACAAAATTTTTAAAGTACATCTCTTTTTTTCATTATCGTTTAGTCTACTTAATAATAGTATAGTGTAATTAAAACACGACTTACAAAGCCGGTACCGATACGGAAAAATCGTTTAACTGGTGGTATATCTGTGAATGTTGTTACGCCACCATTACTTGTCCAGGAAGCTATGTAAACTTCTGGATCTGTAGCTCTCCAAACCTGGACGTCAACCTGCAGATCCGCTGATAGCTCATCTTCTTCTTCAAGTCTGATCGAACTCGTTTTTTTCAGACACTGAATAAAAAGAGCAAGGATTCAAATTTATAGAGAGATTACATCTCATTCCTTGATATAATGCTGGGTGATTTATAATTTTTTTTTTTTAACATTATTATTATTTTGATGTTTCAGATGATACCTGCTGCAGCTGTCTGTAGAATGCTGGTGAAGATGGGTCAGATTTATAGTTGTCTTTACATTGTGCCGAAATAGGCTCAGAGTCCGTTTTACTTACTGCTTCATTGATGCAGTGCATAGCTGTTTCAGTCAGCAATTCCTCTAACTACAAAAAAACAAAGTGGAAATAATAAAAAATTACCTTTAAATAAATAAGTGCAAGTCTGTGCTCGTCGAAATTTAAGGAACGCATCAAGAATCAGGATTACCAGGTATGTTTATTAATTTATTAAGCTACAAGGAAACTTATTCCATGAGGTATCTTACAGTGATTAATGTAAGATACGACTACGTCTTTCACCATTACAGGGTTCAATTTAACTTTTATATAATAATAACAACCTATAGCAAATTAGCCTTTCGGCATGTCTAAGCCTTTCAAAAAAGGCTTAGGCCTGCCAAAAGGCTAAGGCCTTCCAAAGGGCTTAGGCCTTCCAAAAGGCTTAGGCCTGCCAAGGGGCTTAGGCCTTCCAAAAGGCTTCGGCCTGCCAAAGGGCTTAGGCCTTCCAAAGGGCTTGTACAACTATATGCAGTGGCTGAAAAAAGGGTTGGCGTGTGAATTTTGTTAATAAGTTAAATTTCAAATTTTGATTGTATACAGAAGTCTTACATTGTCAGAAGGGTTACAGTTGCAAGGGTTGGCTGAAGTGTGGAGTCCACAGCAGAAGGTCGTGTTGACCATAAAAGCAAGTGTTCTCATAGAAATGAGATTTCGGTCAAAAGTTTGGTACGAAAAATCCGTAAAAACCAAGTTCCAACGATCATTCAGTTTAGCCAGCTTATTTTCTGCCGCCTAAACATTAAATGGGTATTTAATTTTTGATAGAAAGTAATATACATAATAATTCATTTTTTAACTAGAAGAGTTAATGTATTTGGTCTCATGTCCAAGACCAGGTTTTGTGTAATTCATTGTATTCTTTACAAATTTGGCATACTCGCATGTTATGAGAAGGATTATATTATTGGATGGATATCAATTGGATGGATTCCATAATTCATAATATAATTCTTAATAAGTTAAAAAGATCCTTTAATATTACTGACAGTTTTAAAAATGCTGTTCATGGGTCGTGTGTTGGCGAACAGTAGATAGTAGGAAGGAGTTGGTCTCATATCCTGAAGCCGTTGAATATCCTTACCCTGTAGTCCGTCAAATAAAATAACTCTGAGGGGACTCTCGTGTACCAGATAGTATAAGCTTTCCTCCATTTCTATATTTAAAAACAAGTATGTTAATTTAAAAGAATCTAGGTTCTACAAAATCAAACCTGTCTTGAATGAACCAAAATAAAATTATCGCTACAGAACTGTAGAATGTAATTTACTACAGCGGAGTTACAGAGAATACTATATTTTCAATACGCTGTTAAACCTAATCTATCATTTCCACTTCGAATTTTTGTTTCATGTTTAGGTTATATTTTTGTTATTCCACTACCTTAGAAGTTTAAAAAATTATGTCCTATCATTTGTTTTTTCAAAAATTCGTCGTATTTTTTTATTTATAAAATCTTAACTATGTACTAACATTTGTGTGCGAGTATTGCATTTGATTGTGTTATTTGAAGATTATTCTCGATATCTAAAGCGGTGGTCACACTACGCTGGTTTACCAGCCGCTAGCTGCTGCTGGCTGTTATCACCCATGTTAGCAGAACAGTTTGCGTCCTCTAGCTCACTACTACCAGCACCGGCAAATCCATTTTAGTAGTGGCTGGTAAAGTTGGGTAGCTTCAACTTTACCAGCGCTGCTAGCTAACAGCAACCAGCTGCTGGCAAACGAGCGTAGTGAGTCCGCCGCTTAAGACTGCTTTTACTCTAGCGATCCTCGAAGTGGCTTCTACATATATTTTAAAGTCATCATATTAAGCTTTGAAATAGTATATGTAAAATAGGTTAACCCCAAGCATACAATATATTTTAAAATAAGTACTAACGATAAGGATACTGGAAGATAAGAGCAGAATCTCTCGCTTTCCTGATTGAGACCAGAAATTCATCTGCCGCTTGATGAAGTACCGAGAAGATTGTTTTAATCCTTATGTAAACTAATCCAGCTGATCGCGCTGCATCTTTCGCTTCGGTCCAACCTTCGTGGTATGTATAATCAAGAACCAAATTTCCTCCTTTTGCCAGAGCTTCGCACACTGGAATACAAAAATAATAACGATGAATTTGCCTTCAATATTGTTATTCATTAATTTCATTCAGATCCTCGACTATGTTTTTCTCCAATGTGTGATAGCGACTCATCATGAAAGTGACTTCACTTGTACTCGTGAAGTCAATCCAGTAACCTCAAGATTATCCGAAGAAGGCTGCTTTAGAACAGCCGAAACCGGTCAATTGTTCCAATTATAATTTGTGTGTGAAGACGTTGTTTGGTTATTGAACTACACCTCTTTCATGATGAATTACATTCAGCTGTAGTTGTTTTGTGGAGAATCAGTTTAAGTAAGTGTTCTTTTAATTTTCAATCTATGAACATTAATTGTAATTAATATAAAGGATTATTATGCCCAGCCACATAACACATGTTTAATGCAGATCAGCTTCACATGATCAAGTTTATTGCTTTGATTTATTGAAGTCAACCGAACAAAAAACTAAAGTCTAACTTTAGTTTGGATGACTGTTGCTCTAAATGAAAGTTTATTTTATAATTATGTATATTGCTATTATGGTTGGACAATAAACTAATCATTCTATTATTTTAGATTTTATAGGGTAGGAAAAGATCTTAATATATCATTTGTTAAAGACTCTTACTGTTAGTTTTTGATTCTTGTTTGTTATTTCTGTCCATTGTGACCACGGTAACATCCCAGTCTTTCTTCCATAAGTCTATCGCATCTCGATCATCTCCGATGTCTTTCAGCAGAACTAAATTCAGGATTAAGCATACATTTTATATGAATAATAATAATAAACTTCATTGATATAGGTTTAAAAATTAACATAAGATATAAGTATTTAGTTAGAGACCTAAAACTAAAAAATATTATTTTAAAAATATATTTTTTTATTAGGAACAATAACAATATTAATATTTTGCTTTTTGATTTAAGCACAAAAGTCGTGTTTAAGGGAATACAAGATAAGAGCTAAAACAAGATAAGAGGGCTTACAACTCTACTAAGTAAGCCTTAAGGAAGTAAATCACTTCCTAAGTAAAGACTAAGTGTAAAATGTTAGAAGTAACAATTAAGTCCTTAAATAAAATCGTTTTTATATAAGGTACTTACTTAGTTGCCTGTTCTTTTGAGCCTGACATATTATTAGGATAAACGAACTCCATACAAAGTAAACAAATAAAATTGTTTGAAATCCTTGAAGTGACTTCATCATTCTGTAAAAATAAAAATTGTTAGCTTGTTTAAATTAAATGCTAGTCAGCTATTAGGTACAATCGAACATACATGATTCAAGGGTAGTTTAGTGTTGACTTTAGTTTCGACCAATTCAACTAAATAATTCTTCTGGAGATTAGTTGAGAGCAGAAATAAATTGAGGTCGAAAACTAAATGAAACCATGGGAAGTATGAAGATGTGTGAGGAAAGGTAGAGGAAGTTCTTGCACAGCTTAGACCAAAAGCTTAGTCATAGCACAGCTTAGTCTCAAAAGAAGATAAGAATCTTCGAAAGAAGAGCAAGCAAAATCAGTAATGCTTAAGCAACAAGCATGCGGAAAGCAACAACACCCTCATCACCTAGCTACAAATCTTGACAATCACTGCCTGAAAAAATAAGTTTTCGGTGTTCTTTGGCCTTTTTTGAAAATGCTTCAAAAATTTGAAAGGCGAAACCATAAAATGATTAGGATTTGCTTCCTTTATTTAGTCATTGTACTGAAAGACATTTAGTAACAATGTTTAAATAACTAATAATAGTTGCATATTATTTATTTAAATAAATAAAATTTGCCAAGTATGTGCTTCGAGTTCATGCAAAGGGTTCGTAGGCAATACAACACAAAAGAATGAGTTTGTTGTTTAGCATAATTAGCTATATTAACATGGCGGCCATTTAAAAGTTTGTTATAGCTATAATTTTTGGCCCCTTTATTATATTGACTTGAATCAAACGCCTTTATATGAGTTTTTAATTTTCCAAGCTCAATGAAAGTATGCGTGTTAATGTTTTTTTTCGTTGTCTGCTACCGCGGAAAAAATAGCATAATATGCTACACGACTGTGAAGTGTTTTTAGGGTTTCGTCGGTAAAACCAAAAAAAGAAACCCTTATGGTTTCGTTCCTGTGTCTGTCTGTCTGTCTGTCCGTCCGTCTGTCACTCTGTACGGTTTCAATAACTTTTGAATCAAGAGATAAAAACATAAAACTTTCCAATATTAAAGAACGTTTTGACGCGCACACAGGAAAAATATAGCAAACTCAAAGTTATCACCTGTTCAAATTAAAAATGGCGGATAATTCACGTCACGCGAAATTTTTTTTTTTTTTAATTTTGAGTGGGGTATCAAATGAAAGGTATTGAAGAGTAGATTACAAAAATATATAACACTTGTAATAAGCGCTTAATTTTCCCGTCAATTCTCTAAAATACTCTTATTAGTTAATTTTTATAAATTAAATACTTACATTTAAATTGTAGAACGTTTTTGAATGCAGACAGAGATGGATTTAAGAATTCTCGGCTTACAAGAGCTTTTTAATAATAGTATAGTCTTTGACGAATTAGTCAGAAATTTAGCAATAAAACTGCAGATGTTTTTAGAGTTATCCGTATATTTAAGTTTAACTTTTTGTCTATTACTAGAATTTTCTGACATTAATCTTCTCTTGTTATTTTTATTTTTTCATTTTTAATGAACTCAATATCAATGTTTATTCTTTGTGAAAAGATGAGTTAATTATTACTTGCGGTAATTTAGTGCTGCGTGAATATAGCTTATAATCTATACTACAGACGTTAATATTTACTTTATTTATCAATGCAGAATGTATTCATTACTCTAAAATAAGCGAACATGTTACTTACCTTAGACTTGATATATAAAATATCGACTCTTCTCTTCTCAAGTTTAAAAATGACCTTTGTCTTGCTATTAATCAATGCTTTCTTTTTTATTCTACTTATCTTATTAACTTTTAAATTGAAGGGTGAAATATAAAAGAAAAATGAAAAATCAATTATTTCCAACAAGATTTTATAAGTAAACAAATCAAAGGAAGGCGTTTGTGTATAGTAGGTCACGTCATCATTTTCCGAGTTGAAGAGGAAGATCAAAGCCACAGTTGTTATGAATAACTTAATATTATATATATATAATTCCTTTTTTTCAATCTCTTGTCTATTGTCAAATCACTTAGATAATAATTCAACCTGGGTTTAGCATAAAAAAGCTCCAATCATTATTCTGCTTATTGATTGACAGAACTTATTATTTCAAAGAATATCATGAAATAATTTTAAGTAATGTGATCTTTTTGAATAAGAAACAAAAATGACATCGATTTCAAAAATTCCAAGACAGAGACAGAAATCTGTTTCAAATATATTTGGTTTCGTGTCTTTCTGTCGATCTATATATCGCTCAATTTTTGTCATAATTAGCCCATCATATTTTTGGTCCCATGTAAGTTTCAATATTCTGCACCCATCAGTTTCTCTTCCACATGAGCACAAGCTGACATCTATTTACATCTATATCTTCAAAACTACTGGTGCGATTTTAATGAAATTTGGATATTAAGTCATTATTAGCCCATTGTTGGTCCCATAAAGGTTTCAACCTTCTGCGCCCATGTTTCTCTTCCACATGCTCACAAACATACATTTATTATACATATCTTCAAAAGTACTCATCTGATTTTTATGAAATTTGAACGGTTTGTCAAAAGTAGCCTGCAGATAGATAGCCTCCAGATTAATTTCAACCGTCTCTCTTTAACTTTTGCTAAATTGATACTTTAATTAGTTTAATTTATGTAAAATATCAAAACAATCTTAACAGATTTAAAAAACGGGGCAAAAAGTTAAATAATTGAGACAATAATGGGTTGCAAAAGCATTACATTAATAAAGTAAAGAGGAAGATATATGCCACATTCATTGGCCGTCTATTATTTTTTTTTTTTTCTCTCTCTCTTTTGCTTCCTAGCTTATCGAAGGTACAGAAGTTCCAAGACAGAAATCCGTTTCGGACATCAGGGAACATTTTTGGTTCCGTTTCTGTCGCTCATATTTTGAGAACCAACGTATTTTAAAAACTACTCGTCGTTAATGACATTTGTATAGTAGGTCAACAATGTAAAAGCATAAAGTTGTCATTCTAGAAAAGCCTCTTTATCCTCTAAGCGTTACATTAGGATTGTTAATTTGGCTACAATCGTAAACAAATCCAAGTTCAAAAATGAAGTAAAATATTTCATTATTGTAATATAGTATACGTTGCAGAAAAAGTGTGTGATTGGTAATGAAAAGTTTTAGAATTTTTGGGGACACTGCTTTTTTTTCAAATGTTCTAAAAATGTTTTCAAACCTTTTAAATATTTATAATTTAAAAGTTTCAATGTATAACCATGTGTTTCCTAAGTTCCAACCTTGCTTTCCTATCTTCGGAATGGGTTTCATATTGTAGGATTTTTAGCAGTGTGCCACACCCTAATTGGCAGGTTTATAATATTTGGTTTTCTTGTAATATCTGAAAATACTAACTACAACACTTTACATTTATTGATTTTTAAATGATTGTACACTTATCTATATTTATTTAATTAATTCACACAATTAACAATTTTCTTCAAATAGTCTGTTTTTAAATTATGTAATATCCGCTAGTCTGAATAGGTTGCGATTGATTTAGTTAGTCCAAGGCTGCAGTGATGTGGGCAGCTCTTTATTAAAATTTGAATAAGCTTCTTTTAGACTTCTGCCGGTAACTTTAAGCTCTCTCGCGAATTCTTCAGGGTGTTCGCCTGTACAAATAAAATAACTTCTATTACTGCTTTTGTATTTTCTAAAAAAAACAAAAAAACTTTTTTTATTCTACTGGTTTTTATGTACAGTAAATAAAATAATAAATTCGAGGTTGTGTCGTATAAATCTACGTCTTTTAAGCATTTTATCACATTTTTGTTACTATCGTCCATTTGTTTCCCTATATTTCTGTTAATTTTTCAGAAAAGTTGTTTATCTTTAGTCTTCTCAATTTGTCGTAGTGGGGACAATTTGTTAAAAGAACGAGAAATGTTTCGTTGCTGTCTATATTTTTGTAGTTCCTTTGCTGCGCTAGCCACGCAGAGTGACCATCACTATCGATGAGACAAATAATCACCTACTATCTTAAATATATACCTTTACGCAATTGCTTTTGATTATGAAGTTTAGAATCATTGTCAGTATTTGAGCTGGCAGCTTTCTTCCATGTAATTTCCAATATAAGCACTATAATTCCAATACCCACGCCGATTAATGTACATACGAACACTCCTCCTAAAACATCGACGAATAAAAGAATTTAATTTGTTAAAGCAGTGCAAATGAGGAGTAAAAAATGTTTTGCACTAATTACTCTTAAGCTATCTGATGATTAATTTATAAATTCTAGGTTGACCTTTGAATTAATTTTAATAAACATATTAAAAATTTATTTATTAAATTAAAAATTATTAAACTCGTAGTAAATTAATTTTACCTCTTGTGTTCATATTCTTATGGATTGTTTCGTCGGGAGGGGAATTAATCAATTACAATTAACCAGATACATATTTAATTTAGAGGTTATAGTTACAAAAAAAAAAATAACAATGTTTTAAAGGTGATAATAACAAAAATTAAAATAGAAAGTTACAAAACATACAGATTGTATTTTTTGAGGATATTAAATTAAAATTGATGAAAAAAAATTATAAATTTGTTCATGAATATGAGGTATAAAAGGAAGACAAAAATGTTGATGAAGGTACAATACCAGGTATAAGTTGATGAAGATATAGGCATATATAAGGGTGACAAAGATAGGATAATTCACAGATATGATACACTGATAGATGATGTTTTAAGATATCAAATATTAAAGATATTTAAGTAAAGACCGACAAACTAAAAAAAAAATAGGAATAATAATATATAAACATTGACAACTACTGATTATTTTTCAAATAACTACAGGATTAAACATGGATGTTCTAATAAATCTATCTTGTTTGCAGCAGCCATCTTAGTTAAATAGAAAGTAATACCTAAGCTTGATGTGGTTATGCCTGGAGGTACATAATCCCGAAGACACTCACTATTTATAACACTCGGTTCAGTGTATTTCTTTGTTAGATTTTCAAAGTATTTGTGCCGTAGTAAATCCACTAGTCTGAAAAAGCAAAAGACAGATTAAGGAGTTTGTTTTATTATTAGTATTTTTTAAACAAAACTTAAGCCCAGGCGCACATTGAGACACAGGTGACTCAGGGCAGGGCAGCATAGTTTTTTTCAATCGCAGATATATACGAAACCGCACAAATTGAGACGCAGAGCAAGACAGGGCAATAATACTTCACCACGCGAGGCTTACCCGACGCTAGTAGATCTGGCGTCTAAATCCGCGCGGACTTGTAAATTTGTGCAGTTAAAAAAGAACTGTGCTGCCCTGCCCTGCGTCTCAATGTGCGCTCGGGAAAACAGTATAGACTCATTTAGTCATTGTAAACTGTGACCAGTATTCCAGTATAAGTATAAAGTATTTACCAATCATTCGTAGACAATGGTTACTTTGCGTTATCTGTGTGACTTCATATTAGTGATAATCCGCAAACGTGAAAGATTAGAAAATTGATAAACGTGAGAAGAGAATAATAACTTCTCTGAACTATATCGGAGCTTACGTTTTCTCGTTTACAAGCTTAAAATTATTGTTATTATAATAACAATATGTAAGCACTTTATTTCTTTCATTTATAATAATCTGTTTCCATGCATAGTAGTATATGATAGATAAATAATATTTGCTTTGAATCAGACTAAGGTTATAAAATATGTGAATAAATGTAGAAAATATTGCTAAAAATTATCATATTATTTTTAGGTCATGACAAGTTTAAAGACATCCTTATATTTTTTTATGTCCTGAAAAATAATAAGTCGATCTAATCAGTAATTAATGTGTTAAAAGTTATGATAATTTATCAACATTATTATTTATTCTTGGTACTTTTTGGTACTTTGCGTATAAATTCGTTCGTGAAGAAAATCTGTGTTTCTTGCAGGTCGAACTCACATTACGGTAATGTTATTGGCAATTGGAGAGGCGTGCTGAAGAGCTACGTAGAAAGGACGAGGTGAAAATGTCTCTCCAATCTCTTTTAATCTGCAGTCCCTCGCTGCTCTGAACCTGATGTCAAAGTCATCGTGTACAAGCGCTATTTCTCCTTTCAAAACCTGTAAGAAAGTAAAAACATGAATGTATACCGGAAAATATCAAATATCTTTCTTTTTCTTAAAAAAAAAACCTTATCGTTTTCATATGTAATTGAATGACATGACATGGCTTAATTTGTTGTGTATGACCTACATTTCTAATTGAATCCTCTATGCTTACAATAAACTTTGATATTTACTGCTATATAAAAGTAAAATGTCTTATTTTAGCTTCGGGTAGTTTGAGAGACCAGATTTTGTTTTATTCACATCTTTTAAATAAAATTAATTCGTCAAGTTTAAAGTTATTTTATCTACGATTGATACGAAAATATTAACGTTTTATCTCTGTTTAGATGCGTAGAAAGTAATTCTTTTCGTAGTTGTATACATTGCGCATGCGCGTTCATAATTCTTCTTTTTTTCCGCCATTGTGCGGAAAAAAGAAGAATTCTTCACCTTATTAGCGTGTTTGTTTTACATTTAACAAAACTAATTTGCCGTTTTTTTAATTAAAAGTATCGAGTTTTTAGTAAAAAACAAAGAGTGATTTAAGTGATTATGAAGAAAATGAGGAGAATAATACTCCTCCCAAATAATTTATATTTCACAAAATACAACTAATGAATTAATGTTATCTTTATCAAAAGAGAAATACGAACTTAAGGCCCGTTTACACGGTGATAGTTCTTCCACGATAGAACTATCATGTCAGTCTACGTCATACAACTACCGCCGAGATGTGCAGTCTACACGGTGAGAGTTAAAATACGTCAAAACTTGTTGTCTTGCACTCAATGTTACATCCACATCCTACATTTTTGACTTGGATACGGAAATAAAGCATTAAATATATTATAATGTGAAATTATAACACACACACAGCAAAAGAAATATTTATATTATCGAAAAAAAAAAAATCTGATATCTAATGTGAAGCAAGCTATCATATTTGTTGCCTTTAAATCTGTTATCACGTGATAAAAAAGTATAAGCAAATCAGCATCCAGTATCTAGCGTGGTAGTTCATTAAATCTGCCGCATGAGTACTCTGACTCCTGTGATAGAACACTCAACTATCTCGTCAGACGAGATAGTGTGATGGCAGATAGTTCTATCGCGACAAAATCTATCACGTAGTCTACACGGTGATAGTCGATGCGATAGTTGCTGTCGTGACCGCAACTATCGCGCCAACTATCACCGTGTAAACGGGCCTTTACACACAGGAAGTTTATTAATTTTTTTTGTCTGTATTTATTATTAAAATCCAACAATCGTAAATAACGTACGGTACTCAACTCGTGCAAAAACTGCATTTTATTTGCTCGTGTGGTTTTACTGCCCTCGCTGTCGCTCGGGTGCTATCCACACTCGCATGCAAAATGCTACTTTCCGCACTGGACGCGAAATGTGCTATTAAAATCTTAGTGCAATTGCAATTTACTTCAATTTGGCTCACCTTAGCATATGCAGTCTCTACATCAGGCTGTAGACCTGTGGATCGAATGTGGAACAAGGTTCTTTTGTACCGTTCTTTGACGGGGTATGTCCATTCAACAAATTCTTCCTCTCCTTCTTTCTCCTTCAATATAACATCTTTCCACAATCTGCATGAAAATTTTATATTTTTTTAGGGCTTGTGTTTAAATTTGTCTAAATTATGTAATATTATATAATGCACATTTTATATGCCTTTATACTTACTTGTATAGACGTTCTTCAGCTTTTTGCATTGCTACCAGATGTTTGTGGGCGTTAGAATCTCGGATCACGGTATATTTAATCCTTGTTTGATCCATAAGCTCTTCAATTGACTGAATTGGATACTAGAATGACATATGGATTAATAATAGTAGTTTTTTTTGCTTGTGGTTTATCGGTAAATAATTTTATATATTCTAAGTAATTCAATACTCAAACAAAGATAATAATTAATATACCCCATACCCTATTCAGTGAAAATAATAACATAATTATACTTCGCGCAATTAAAAGAAAACGGAAATTAGAAAGAATTTAGGTATCCACTGGAATATTAGAACTGGGGTACCTTTTAGGAATTAATGTAGTGAAATCAAGCAATTACCTGCAATCTTTCAACTGTTTGAAGTGCGGCTAAGTTTGCCATAAAAGCAGCTAGCATCAAGACAGCGAAAAACCAATAAGCGGTTACTAACGTCTTAGCCGCTAGCGGTCGAGGTGTTTCACCTCCACCCTGTTGAGTTAAAGAAGTCGCAGCAAACCACAGACTCTCTTTGAAAGAGAATTTCCTATAGGGAAGGAATGTAAAAGCAAATATTTCTTTACAAATTATGTAATACTAGGCATGCAATAAATATTAGTACATAATGCAATAATATTAGATTATGAGTTGATAGTTAAAGAAAAAAAATGTTTGTCTCATCCAATAGGTGATGTTAGAATCTTTTTCCGTCCCAAAATTTCAATTTTACATTTGGAGCTTACGTTTACGCGAGCGTTGCGCGCAATCTCTTGGACGGATAACGCTGTCCTACGAACTTAGCCTGAGCATTATTAAAAGGAACATTTATACCAAATTTCAACTGACTCGGCCAACTTTTACTCAAGTTATTCTCGGACACGTAAACGTTACTGACAAGACAGACAGGATGGATATTTTATTAAATTTAAGATTAAACCTAGCCAGATATAAGTATTAATTTATTAAGAAATTCAAAGGAAACGGAAATTAGAAAGAATTTAGGTATTCACTAGAATATTAGAACTGGTGTAACTTTGTATCTAGACTCTAATCTCAAAAAATTCTGTTTCAATTTAAACAAGACTTTACCCAACCTATTCCTCGGATGTATCACCCCCTAATATATGAATAGACGAACAGCACATTTATTTTGCCAACAAATTGTTTATCCTGAGGTACTAAATAAATTATAATAAAACATTTGACTACAATATAAACTACTAACTTAATAAATAAATATGCGCAAAGCCAGGTGCCCCGCTAGTTCTGCAGCTAACTTTCAAAGCACATTTTGAGGTTTACCTAGATCATTTTTATAACTTGATCATTAGGATTATGTTGGAAATCATCATACCTATGCCTGTCTTGGTTGTCAGATTTAATGTTTGTTGAGCTTGAAGGTGAAAAATATTCGATGATCCAAATTAGAAGAGCTGTTAAAAGAATACAGAATAGCAGACTTGCCCAAACGTCTACATTTAAAGCCGTTAGAAATTTAAACAGGGAACTATCCTTTATTGGTCTCAGCACCACTGTAAAATAAAAGTTTTAATTTTTATCAAATCTTCTTGAATTATTTTTATTTTTCTTAAAAGAACAATGTTTTATTAAATTATAGATCTAATGCAAATGCATATTTAAAATGAGGTATATTTAATATTTATAGATGATTTATCGATCTATTTAGGCTTTAGATTAAATCGTTTTGACAATGATTCTTGTTCTTTAACATGTACATAGTCTGTTTTGTTTTGTTTTACTTCAGATTTACTTGGGTAGTAAACTGCAAAAGTGTGAGTCATATTTTACCTGATATTTACTATGTTGCAAGAGTTTTCAAATCCGTTTTGACGACTGTTTTTGGTTTCAAACCAAAAGAGTTTCTATAAGGAGTTTTCAAAACAGTTTTCACTACAATTTTGAAAACTATAAAATCCCAAACTAGTTATAGTTGTTAGTTTATCATATCTCTGCTTATACTTACTACGAATGTCTCAATTCTGTTATCAATTCAATAGGTACCTTTTTCCATACTATTTTTCAAAACAGTTTCAATACAAAACCAAAAATTTGCTGTTGTGACCTTGAACTCAAAACGGTTTGAAATCGCCTTTTCCATGGGGTTTACCTTAACCGTTTCCATAGGGTTTTGAAAACCAAAACAGTTTTATGAGGTTTTGAATGCCAAAACCGTTTCTATGGGGTTTTTAATCCCATAACCGTTTCCAAGGGGGTTTTTGAATACCAAACCCGTTTCCATGGGGTTTTTAATACCATAACCGTTTCCATGGGGGCTTTGAATACCAAACCTGTTTCCATGGGGTTTTGAAAACCAAAACAGTTTCCCTGAGGATTTGAATACCAAAACCGTTTCCATGGGGTTTTGAATACCAAAACCGTTTCTATGGGGTTTTGAATACCATAACCGTTTCTATGGGGGTTTTTGAATACCAAACCCGTTTCCATGGGGTTTTGAAACCCAAAACAGTTTCCATGAGGTTTTGAATACCAAAACCGTTTCCATGGGGTTTTGAATACCAAAACCGTTTCTATGGGGTTTTGAATACCATAACCGTTTCTATGGGGGTTTTTGAATACCAAACCCGTTTCCATGGGGTTTTGAAACCCAAAACAGTTTCCATGAGGTTTTGAATACCAAAACCGTTTCCATTGGATTTTGAATACCAAAACCATTTTCAAAACGGTTTTGAAAACTCATGGATACGTAGTAATTAATACTGTTGTATATTATTTACATTCTAAGCTATTATAAAAAAAAATATTGAAACAATGAAAGTAATAAGAACCATAATTCATGTAAAGTTAAACTAACCTCCTCATGCCTTGGCTGATTTAATCTTAATTATTGACGATTAATTGAAGGCTCATTCATTAATTAATTCTAAGCTGACTAATCTATTCTATGACTCTTAATAGTTATGGATTGTATATGATTTATTAATTATTTCCATTAAATAATAGTTTTATTCCATCACATCAATCTAAGTAGGAAAGTCCTACTTTAAATGAATGTTGTCCTTTTGCAGCAAACACATTTGTGTTCATTAGTTCCGTTAGTGGGTGAGATTGATTTTGTAAATTTCTTCAGGGACATTTCCATTCGATGGTTACCCATTTTGGTGTTACTAAGTTATTGAAGTAAGTTTATTGTACGATTTATGTTACTCACCTATAGAGAAGCCAACGCTGGTATAAAATGGAGGTACGAAGTCAACTACTTCTTCCATTTCAGGTGTTGGAACCAAAGGCCCAACTATCATATCCAATCTCTACAATAAAAAGATTCTTTAACTTCATCTGTATTATTTAAGACGAGCTGTTAGGCAACGGGCTTAATTTTATATTTAGAAAAAAAAGTAAAATTAAGCAAATTAATTTTTATTTAGATAAGTACCCTTGCCGAGTTGGAGGTCGCTAACTGCCAGGAAATCGCTCGGATTCCTGTCAAGATGTTAGAGAACTGATGCCCAACTTCGCTGAGCGCCTCTAAGAATGTTAAAATTGACAAGGATGTCATTTATCGGAAATTATCTTCCACGCTTGAAAATTTGACTTATGCCTAATAAATTTCCACATTGTTGCTTAAAAATGCTTTATTTCAATCTCCTAGCTTTAGTATTAAGTACGTGGTATCCATTTAAAATTTGGTCACCGCGTTGCGCCACCCTGAACTAAGACTTCTTTCATGAGTTGACTAATTTACAAAGATCAAATAAACTTAAATCCCTTAACGTACAAGAACTTTTCCTTTTCAAAGTGGCGGATTACCTTTCCTGTAATAATCTAATGTTGCGTTTATTGAGACATAGAAGAACAAGCTAATAACTTAATACTATAATACTTATTAAGTTTTAAAGAGAATATGAAGTGCTTAAATAAACAAGTATAGCTCTTAAGATCCTCGACTGTGTTTTTCTCCAATGTGTGATAGCGACTCATCATGAAAGAGGTGTAGTTCAATAACCAAACAACGTATTCACTCAAAAAAATTGTTATTGAAACAATACCGGTTTCGCCTGTTCTAAAGCAGCTTTCTTCAGATAATCTAGAGGTTACTGGATCGACTTCGAAAGAACAAACTTGTACTTTCGAAGTCGATCCATTAACCTCTAGATTATCTGAAGAAGGCTGCTTTAGAACAGCCGAAGCCGGTCAATTGTTTCAATTACAGTTTTTTGTGTGAAGACGTTGTTTGGTTATTGAACTACACCTCTTTCATGATATTTATTGCTCTCATAATCATCATTCATTATTCCACCATCATTCATCCCCCCCCCCCCCCCCCCCAGAGATCTCTAGCTTTCATTCTTAATGGTGTGTCTAGAACCAATGTTTCAATATCATAATGTATACAACAATTTACCGCAGTAGCTAGTAGTCCGATGAGACCAGTCCAAGTACCGTTGACTAGCTTTCGACCTATTTCCATATCAGTGACTAGTTCATAATTGCAATTAATTTCTTTAGCTATTTGTCCTATTGTGTCCAGGCAGAATCCCTCCCAAATGCTGCTGTTTTTCTTACTTGGGTATGCGTACGGCACCGTCTATCAAAATTAAAAGAATTATTTTTCATTTAAATTCATCATTTTTATTTATCGACTTATATTAGACCAGTTAATACATCTTCATTTAAGAGAATTTGTTAAAATATAATATCAGAAAAGAATCCTGACACTTACAAAGAAAGTTCCGATTCTCAAAGTTGACTTTGTTTCCGTCACTGACATCATGTATATAATACATGTACTGAAATTACAAGACTTAATCACTCCTATAATCAAGATGAGTTTTACCTTGCTGGGTACTACTACACTGATAGCAATAATCTAAGTAAATCAAAAGTATAGATGATAAATAAGTTGATACATGAATATTATTTATTCATGTGATCAAATATTACATATTTAATTTACCATTACATTGTATGTATTCTTTGAACATTTCATCCTTTATCGATAAAAACTATGTATTATTTGTTTAGTGTACTATTATTCTGTCTATCTTTATTATATGACATATCCTTTTATCATAAATTTATATATTATTATTAATTCATATAAGAAATTTATGTTAATTCAAAATAATATATAATATGAAATATAGAGAAATAAGTGTTTCGAATTGAAGAATTCAATAATCTTTATAGTACTGCTTGTATAAGACTCAAACATTGATAAATAGATTGCTTTGTATTAACACGTTTTTTTTTTTTTTGGGGGGGGGGGAGAGGGTATAAAGAAAATACATTTTGATTTTTTAAACAAGATCCTTTATTTGATTAAAGTTTGCAAGTAAAATATATTTATTCGGTTACATACATACATAATTAAAAACAATAGGGTATTGATATTTACAAATTACATCTATTTAATGTCTGCTACATGCTCTTTTAATGCAAACAGTTGCAGGCTTTTGTATATTGCATTGTTTATGAAAATGAATTGAACTGAACATTTCTATACAAATAGGTAATATAATTTATATTTTAAAACACATTCCATATTAGTTGTTAATTTTTTTCCGTTTTTTATAAAGCTGGAAAATATATCGATAGCTAAGAAGTGCTTCCTCGCTCGTATCTCCCAAATGTCAGGTTTTTTATTTGATATGCAATTGAACAAAACACAATAGTGATGGTCCCAAGATTTACGCATGTAACAAAATGAGGCAGAAAGAGGATTCAAGATAGAATTACAGCTAATAACTATAGATATGAGACTAATAATTATATTATTGTTTGATTAGATCAATTAAATATAAAACATTATACCTCGGCACAACCTTTTTAATTATACTTGATAATCGTGAAGATTTTATGAAACCTAATTCGAAACTTCGATCTTCGGGGGATCTGTTTGAATTGAATAATCAAGTTTGTCAAATTAAAAATTTAATCTTATATTTTATAGAGTAAAAAGAATTTGACATAAATACTAACACTAACATTTAAGGAATAAATGAATCACTGCATTATGTATTAGCCTATAGGAAATAAAATATAATTCATTCTTATTCTTATTATAAAATTCATGCTTATTCTTAGTCATAAAACTCGTGCTTATTCTTAGTCATAAAATTCATTGTATAACGGGCAAGAAATTATATTATTATCTAAGGTGTTTTATGTTGGTATGTGTTTATCACTCTGTTATTAGCAACTCGAGATATTGGATGATGAATTTCATTGGTGTTTGCTACGTATTTGGTGAATCTAGCGTACGAAGTAGGTAATTTTTCCGGTCGTGTGTTCGAGCTTGAGGATAACCAGTCAATCTTCGGCATCTGAAAACAACAGAATTCTATAAAAAAAACATAAAACCTTAACATTTTTTTTTAAATGTTAGCCTGGGTTAATGAAATTCTCGTACCTATACATAAGATATAGTTAGGTATTTTAAGGATTTAAAATTCTAACTTTTAGATATGCAATCCCTCCCTGGCTCATTTTCAAGCTTTTTTGCTAAATTTTTAATTTAAATTGTAAAAAACAAAATAACCACTATGCAGACGTTATTTGACAAAAAATTCATATTTAAGATATAGATCATGGATCCTGACTGGCTAATGAGAAATGTAAAAAAGCTAAATTATTAAATTTAATTAAAATATGATCCCGTGAAGGGTCGAAATATCGTAATAATTAGCAATATATTTTAATTCCTTAATAGACCTAAATAGCAGCCCCTTCACGATCAAGCCGCTTGATCAAAACATCGCGTCAAGCAATGGTGTCAAGCATGATTGTTCGTCTAGGAACCCGTTTGATGCTTGAGTCAAGCCTTGACGGAGATTGATGGAAAGTTTGAATGAGTCAAGCGGCTTGATGGAATGCTTGATAGTCTAGAACAATTTTGATCAAGCATTCCGTCAATCACCTGCTCGAAATCCCAAATTCTTATTCGAAACCATGGTATCTATACACAATACTGATTCACTATAGTCCAGGAGGAGCAGTTCACTAGTCGAAAACTCCGCTACTAATGAGTATTGGTGAAAAGATTGACGGGATGCTTGATGGTATGCTTGAATGCTTGATGCGCCCAAAGGCGGCTTGAAGGTCGTGTCAATCTGCTTGACGCAATGTTTTGATCAAGCGGCTTAACCGTGTAGGGGCTGCTTAAATAATAAAAAATTAAAAACAGTAATGAAGATTTTATTATTTTCATCGATGTATCTATACATCGTGTCAAATTTCAGTTGCCTCTGATTCCTATTGTGAAAAGTGGTGCTGAAACTTGTGAGAACCACACAATTTAAAGGAAACATCTATAGTTTATTATCATTTATTAATTAATTTTGCTCTTTTAGCGAATTAGCGAAGACAATGTAGCTATTGCAATGGCTTCAAAAATTTTCTAATGCGAATTTTTGAAAATGTTCTCCATAGAAATCCGTTTTAGACCATTCTTAATCAATTATTCCTAAAATTTAACACTTTTTAGTGAATTTTCGAAGAAAATTAAGCTAATTTATGTATGTATGTGTCACTCCAGACGATATCTCACGCTAGGATGCACTTAAAAAATCCAAACAAATTTCAAAATGTCAATAATATTAAATGAACGGATGAGTTCGTTGGCCAGAATTTTTTTAGTTCATTTAGGGGTCAAATTTTGACAATTTAAGGTAAAAGAAAATAGTATAACATTTTTTTTCCATTTTACCCTCTCTCATATGAAAATATGAAAAAAGTGTATACATAACAACAATTACTGTACTCTTAAAGAAATTTCTAACGACATGCATCTTAAAGGATAAATACTAATTATTTTCGTTGTTTTTTCAATTATTTTGTTACCTTTGGGAAGGATGAAGATGAGAATGGTTTGAAAACTTCATTGAATTTTATTTCATGATCATCAAAAGATTCATTAGCTGATTCATTGTCCTGTCTAGCTTCTTCGCTATCCACATCGTCATCTTCGTCCTTACAATGGCTCTTATCTTCGTCTTCTTCATCTTCTTCATTTTCTTCTTCTTGTTGTTCTTCCTCGGACTCCTGATGTTCCTGTTGTTGTTCCTCATCATGGGGATCGTCTGGTTGTTCCTCCTCTGATTCCTCAGCATGTTCAGGTTCCGATGATGGAATATTACAATGATCCTTGTCGCCTGCCCTCTTCACATTACCTGTATACAACCTTCTTTGACCTGGTCGTTTGGTTGTCTCTTCACGTTTTTGTTTCACCGAAGACATTTGCTCATCTCTGTTTGGATGTGTATTCTTCTTGAGGTTTGTCGATTTGGCCATATGTGGTATGGTCATACGTGGTGGTGGCGGTGGTGATCTCATTTTGATATTTTTGATTGTCTTATTACCATTTTTATCTACTCGTTCACTTAATGTTGGTACGTATGTAAAGTTTCTTACAACTGATGCAAGATTGCCTCGAGAATTCATTCCTGAAACTATAAAAGCTATTTTAACAAAAAAATAATGCTTTCCATTGATCACGCTCGTACATCTTTCAGAAGATCCTTAATTTTTAATTTAGTTCCCCTTTATCCTTTCATATTACTACCATTATATATTTATTTGAAGTAAATTTAGTGTTAATTATTTAAATTTGTATCTTTACAATGTATGTGTAGTTAATTAACTTTTAATGAATATTATTTTAATTATAAATATGACTTTATATTACCTCTTGGCAGATTAGTGTCGTTATTTAATAAATGTTTGGCTAAAGAACTTCTGAATGTCGTCAACTCTCTAATAGAATTATAAATAGATCTATGCATAGAATCATTCCTGTGTCCATTTACAAGACCATTGCTGCTTAAGCACCAGCCAACTACAATTATCTGAATAAAATCAAATAAATTACATAATTAGTTATTAATTTAATTAAAATGACCATTATATAGATAGGATTTACACAACTTACCATTTATAAAATCGAGTAGTGTCCCGAGGACTCACCTCTAAATGATTTGTTATTGCTAAGCTAAGGCAACCACATTTATATCAATAAAAATGAATGCTTGTTTTGATTTGTTAGTCTTCAAATATATATGATAACTTATCTAAATTAATTTACTTAATTTACTTTTTTTTAAATATAAAAAAATAATGAACTTTACAATTATTATTAATTGCTGTTCTTTCTTTATTAGATTTAATAAAAAGTATATTTTCTCATAATTACCTTAAAATAAATTTTGAAGTGAATATTATATGATCATTTTAATTTTAAATAAGTAAGAAAGAAGTAAATGAAGGAGGCCAAGGTTTTATTTTAAAGACTAATCAATAATTATTACGGCTCGAATATTTGGACCATTGTTAACTGTAATATCAATCAAGTAAATAGTATAAAATAGACTGTCAATTAATGTGGCACATAGCTTCCTCGCATCCTATCACGTATACTTAATTGATTTTATGCTTTTATAAGCCATTATTGTTTAATTTATTTAATAGTTTCCCCCGTTTTTTTTTATTTCAAAATAGTTTTGATTTTTACATGAATTAAAGTATCTATTTAGCAAAAGCTAAAGAACGCAGACAGTTGAAATTAATTTAGTGCTATCTATGGGCTATTTTCGACACAAAATTCAAATTTCATTTATAAATCAGATGCGTTACTTTTGAAGATGTATAGGTGTATTAAATGTATGATTTTGTGCATGTTGAAGAGAAACATGTGGGCGCAGAAATTTGGAACTTATTTGGGACCAACTGGGCTTATTATGACACCATCTAAATTTCATTCAAAAGTAGTTTTTAAAATATGTTGGTTCGCAAAAATTGAGCGACAGACCGACAGAAAGACACGGAACCAAAATTGTTCCCTGATGTCTGAAACGGATTTCTGTCTTGGCATTTTTTTGACGTAAAATATTTTCGTTCTTCAGAAAGATCGCGTAGCTTCCGTTAACTTCGGTAAGCTCGGATGCAAATTTAAACATTGTTCAGTCTTATAAGTAAAAAATCATCAACATTTTTTAACTCATTCAAAAAATATTTAACTTATTCCACAATTATATAAAGTGTTTTATTTTATTTTGCAAGCGGAAGAAATAATGTAACCCTGTATTTTCCCTTTTAAGTTCCTATTAACACAACATTAGGTCATAACAAACCTAAGAGCTCGCATCATGTTTAACCACTTTGGGATTTGAAATAGATGTTATGTCGTTGCTGAGAAGTATTTTTAGACACAACTATTTTAAAGTTAATAATAAAATATATAGGATTGTAAGTGACTAGCCGATAAATTTCACTTCGGTCAATTTTAAAAATTAAATCAGTTTTGAGTTACTTTTAAGACATTTGTTTTACCTTCAAAATAAATTATGTTTTAGTACTCCGGACACAGTATTTTATAAAGTACTAGCACATTAAAAATATTATTATTAGTCTACTTACCAGTATGCTAAGAGGTGTCATGATTAACTGATGAAGTTATCGAAGGCAGAAGCACCTGAAGATGGTACCTTCTTAATGAGAGGAAGGGGTGACCTCTAACCCCTCTCTTTGGTGCTTCTTCCACCTCTGTAATTGATTGTGATGCCTACCTGGAAACTGTCGTTGACATCTGACACGCTCTACAGATCTTGACAGTCAAAAGGTAAAAAAAGTTTGTATAGTTTATGCATACTTGCAAATTCACTAGCTCAAACCTCAGTTTCATTCTTCATTGCATGTAGTCCTTGTCAGGGAAGCAGGAAGGTCTAGATCTTCTTATGAAATTCTCGAATCTATAGATCTTCAGATATGTCCATCCATAGACGTTAAACGCATCTTTTAATGAAGTGCAACGTGGAAAGCTTTACGTGATATATTCAATGAAAAAAATATTTAGAAATAAAACGAAGTACTGCTTCAAAATTTAGTAAGCCTATCTAATATTAATTAAGGAATATTTTTATAAATTATTAAATAAGCGATTGATTTCATTTGTTGTGAGTTTCTCGCACTTTTGCTCTGCATGCCCATCGCCTGCACCTTCTAATGTTTTCCATAAATTCAAGGTGCATAGAAAGTATCAAGATTATCCCCTAGAGGAAACAAGACCAGGTTTATAAATTAATTTCTTCCCTAAATTTAATATCCGGTACTATATCCAAAGTATATCAGCTCATTTCATCAAAGTGAGAACGGTTCCTCCACAAATAATGAATGTATTAAGGTGTTCTCCAGCCAATTCATAGTGATGCTTCTTTCTTCGCTCGGTTATACTTTTACCATTTGGAAATTTTAATCTGATATTTCTTGAACATCAGAACATATTACATTTATTATCTAATATGGTAATTTAAATATTTATGATAATAATGATATAAATATCAGCAAGTTGAAGAGTAACTTATTTGCTATTTGCCTAAAACTTTCCAACATATCTGTATCAAAATTTATCACATCCATGTACCCACCAACATATCTGAAACTTTCCATTGAATTGTATAAATTATTATTTCTATGTTTCTTTTGACGTTCATTTATGGTATGGTTGCGACTTATTGCATCAAAATGTCAGGGGGTCTTGCACTCCCTGATTTTACAATGTCTAAATTAAACTGATTCGATGAAGACACTCGGATCAAGGAAGCGTGGAGAGGTGCTCTAGTGAAAGTCGAACTATATTTAAAGCGCTGCGACATTGCTTTGCCGACCTAATTAAGAAATAAGAATGCCACCAAGCGGAAAATCCTGAAACAATTAGACCAAGCCTGTCAACTCAATTTTATTATATAACAATTTGCCAGATATTAAATGAAAAGCATTCACCCTTAAACTTATTGCCACTATCTTTAAAACAAAAAAAGTTTCGATTTGTTTTGGATGTTTGATTATTATTGATCCAAATCGAGATCCTCATAGGCGTACATCAAGGCAATGAAACACCGCCAGGCTTATCTTAAATTACTTATTAAGTTAAATAATGTAATCAATAACATCTATTCATCAATTAATCAATAAATTATCCCTGAAAATGTCCACTTTTCTTCTATGACCTTTAAAACGTTATGACATCCAAATTTAAGGATTGTCTTTGACACTCCAGATGAATACCTATATGATACTTAAAGTGTTTTGTTGTACCCTCTGGTTATTTATTAGTTTAGATAGAACTCAATATGTCACGTCGCGAAGGTCCTTGCACCAGTGTTATCAGCGATAGTTGATTTTTGAATAGTGTTCAAGGTAAGGGATCCACCCATACTTCTAAGCCATCATATCAGTGTTAGCGATAGTTGATTTCTGAATAGTGTTCAAGGTAAGGGAACCACCCATACTTCTAAGCCATCATATCAGTGTTATCAGCAATAGTTGATTTCTGAATAGTGTTCAAGGTAAGGGAACCACCCATACTTCTAAGCCATCATATCAGTGTTATCAGCAATAGTTGATTTCTGAATAGTGTTCAAGGTAAGGGAACCACCCATACTTATAAGCCATCATATCAGTGTTATCAGCGATAATTGATTTCTTAATAGTCTTCAAGGTAAGGGAACCACCCATACTTCTAAGCCATCATATCAGTGTTATCAGCGATAGTTGATTTTTTAATAGTGTTCGTGATAAGGAACCACCCATACTTTTAAGCCATCATATCAGTGTTATCAGCGATAGTTGATTTTTTAATAGTGTTCAAGGTAAGGGAACCACCCATACTTCTAAGCCATCATATCAGTGTTATCAGCGATAGTTGATTTTTGAATAGTGTTCAAGGTAAGGGAAGCACCCATATTTCAAAGCCGTGATATCAGTGTTATCAGCGATAGTTGATTTTTGAATAGTGTTCAAGGTAAGGGAAGCACCCATATTTCAAAGCCGTGATATCAGTGTTATCAGCAATATTTGATTTTTGAATAGTGTGCAAGGTAAGGGAACCACCCATACTTCTAAGCCGTCATATCAGTGTTATCAGCGATAGTTGATTTTTGAATAGTGTTCAAGGTAAGGGAACCACCCATATTTCAAAGCCGTGATATCAGTGTTATCAGCGATAGTTGATTTTTGAATAGTGTTCAAGGTAAGGGAACCCCATACTATACTTCTAAGCCGTCATATCAATAACTTATTGCATGTTCAGTGTAATGTGTACTTCCTAATTTTATACAGCTTTTGATGTTTTCTTTTTTTGATTTCTTTACACTTTTTCACCCTGTTAAAAAAAAAAAAAAAAAAATAGAAGGAAAATAATTCCTGCAATTGAATCTAAAAGGAGATTGTATTAACAAATAGTTTGTTTCTTTCGAAATATCTCAATTTTAGAGACCAAACTGAAGTTAGATAACCCATAATCAGAAGTTAAAGAAAAGACATTATGTAGAAAATTGGTCCAGGATTTGTTTCGAAGTTTATGCCATATGGTACGATGTTGCATTATTATATATTAACTGTCACTTAAACACATGACTCGTATTTTTTTATATGCGTGCTTCAAAAGTGGGTAGTTTCTTTTTGTTAGATAGATGATACTGTTTTTTTTTTTGTTTTTTTTTATTAGTGCGTTATATTAGAAAAAAGTTTGGTGAAAAGTGTTTCATAGTATAAAGCTATAAGCTATTGAGGTAGAAAATTGCAAGCTATCTTAATCAAGCCATTAGATGTAGACACCTTCTTATGCAGACTTTTTTTTTTTATCTGACAATGTCCTGTAAAGAGACGTATTATTTACAGCTTAATCTTAATTTTATCGAACAACACAAATAATTTATCGATATGTGCAATTTTTTGTTTGTTTTATTGTTTAATATAATCTCACTTTTTTTACATTGTTAAAATATCAGTTCGAGACAACTCAGACAAACTTTCTCATATACGAGATCATAATTACTTAGCCCAGTATATTAAAAAAACTACTACGTCTAATTTATGTAATTGTTTCCCCCGTTTTTATATAATTTCAAAACGATTTTGATTTTTTTTACATGAATTAAAGTGACAATTAAGCAAAAGTTAAAGAACGTATACGGTAGAAATTAATCTGGTGTTATCTGCGGTCTTTATTCGACAAACCATCCAAATTTCAAAAAAATCAGATGAGAACTTTTGAAGATAACGAGTAAATGAACGCATGATTCTGTACTTGTTGAAGAGAAACAAATGGGCTCTGAAGGTTGAAACTTATATATGTGGGACCAACAATGGGCTAATTCTGCCTACCATACAAATTTAATTAAAACCGGACGTGTAGTTTTTATTAAAAATTTTTTAAGATATGTTGGTTCGCAAAAATTGAGCGACAGATAGATAGACCGACAGACACGAAAGGGAACCAAAAATGTTCTCTGAGGTCTGAAACGGATTTCTGTATTGGAATTTTTGAATTCGGAGACATGAAAGATTTTCGTTCTTCAGAACGATCACATAGCTTCCGTTACCTTCAAAGGCAAAGCTCGAAAAAAAAAAATTAAAATCAACAAATAAAGTTTTAATTAATTTATTTATTATATAATTTATTTTGTTGTTTAGTCAAACATAGGGAGACATTTGTATGCAATAGAAAATTGGAAGGAACTTTGGAATGAGATGTATTAATTTCCGCTCCGCCTCCAAGAGGAAATGACAGATTGTTTCCTCCACAGTTAAAGAACAGTCCAGTTTCATCAAGTAGAACATTTGACTCAAAGTCGAGTGAGAGTCTTACCGGTAGATCTCGGGAGAAGGTGAAGAAAAGCGAGGGCGGTTGCGGCACCGAAAGAGGGTTACGGATGATCGGCCAGACAAATAGAGGCGATATAACGGTTGGACAGAAGTCGGATCGCTTCAGAAACTTACGGATTCAGCCCGAGTATGGGGCCGCCTGTCAGACATGCTTTTATCGTACGTACAATATTCCCTTAGCTATAATATCTAGTTTATATCTCATAACAACCACTCCTAAACTCGTTTTATTTATCTGATGCTGGTTTAAGGGTCATAAAACACGGTTATAAATAACATTTACGGCAATAATCATGATCTGAACTTTATACAGAGAATTGTAATTAGTAAGTGATAACAAAAATACATTAAGGTCAGTTAGTGTTATCTGTCATTGTTATAAACTGTATCTATATAGAGCTATAAGCTAAATTCACTCGTTAAAACCTCTTCAAAGTGCATTTATAAATAGAAACATAAAACCGGTTTATTATATAATGGTAGAGTGATGGTGCTAGAAAATTGATATGAATATAATATATATTTTTAATGATCTTGTATTAATTTTAATGATTTGGACGTTAGTTGTTTCTCTGGAGAAGAGGTAATCTATAACAATCTTAACACTAAAGTGGTATAGTTGGTTGATTTGGTGGAAGGTTACGTGCATGACAAAAGAAATGAATGCATATCGATTTTGACTGCTTTAGTTGGTAATCATCAAAGGCCCCCCCATACACGGTTAAAAAGTTTGTGCAAACATTTTGACCGTGTATGGGGCTGTTTGATGTTTGCGCAAACATGATGTTTGACGTGTATGGCCTAAATTTGCCCGGCATCAGGTTTGCGCAAACATTTTGACCGTGTATGGGGGCTCTTAAGAGGACGAATCAAGTCGGTATTCCAAAATATATCGATATTATGATTTCTTGACAATTAACTGTATAATTTAGATTATTTTTGAATTTTATTCACTGAGTTCTCAGTACTAACTGATGGAACAAAATTAACCTCTTTTTAACATATTATGTACTTATCTAGCATTTGTTTTGCGATAAATTGTTTACCTGTACTGAATGTGTTTAAACATTTTTTGGGACTAACTAGAACTTGTGCTGAAACTTTAAGGCTTGAGATTTAAGGCTAATCAAATTTGAGAAGGACTTGTTACTTCAGAGTAATGAACTCTGTTATTCTTTTATATCTTCTGTAACTTATTAATTGGGTTAATGTTATTTCTATTTGCAAAAGCATATTGGTAATTAATTTTCTGTACATCAAAAATTGTATAATTGATTCCATAGTAAATTAACTTAGTCTTTTACAGTCTGGCGGAAGATTATATTAAGTTATAAGTGTCATGAAGTCTTATCGTCTATTGATGAAGGTGTTCGTTCTGATTACCCAATCTAAGTAATCATAATATTATAACTAATTTAACCTAATGAATAATATAAATTGTCTCTCCACTCTCCTCGTAATACGTAAACTAGCTAATTTGTTTATTTTAAATTACAAAGTGGCTTTCAGCCTTCATAAGGCCATCATCAGTGCCTAGGAACAAACAAAAGTTAAACTAAGTACTGAAATCTACACAATAATCACAGCGAAACATAGAATTACACAAATAATAATTAGGCAAATATTTATTTGTTGAAAGATATTTGTGGAGTTCTATATTTCGCTGTGATTATTGCGTAGATTTCAGTACTTTGTTTAACTTTAGTTTTTTCCAAGGCACTGATGAAGTAACCACCTTATAAAGGCTGAAAGCTACTTTTCATTTAATATCTATTGAACAATAGTTTAGTATTAATATTATAATCCACCCATTAATAATCTTGCAGGTTAAGTTAACGAATTGAGCTAGGTTGCTCATTTCCCGGTCTACTTGAAAATTTGGGGTTGTACTGTCTCGGATTTGAAGAGATAGTAAGACATTTGTTCACAATTTAGTTAACATTTGTTTAGTATGATTATAGTGTCATTTATTGAATGTTTTACATTATGAACTATGAAAACAAATGATAAATTTAACATAATCAGTCATTGAATTAAGCCTTACTTAGCTGTGGTGACCTAAATGGTCGTATTTCGACAATATACATTTCAATTATACGTTCTATAAATAGACTATCTATTAATTAGTTACTAAGATTGTATAAATATTTAAATATTCTCATTAATAATATGCAATATACATGCTTATATCGGTAAAAAAAAATCTACAAACTTTCTTATTTATACAGTGTTTTCCATTCATTTGTTTTCGTGTTTCGTAGGTAAATCTAATTTTTATTGAACATTTTATCCAAATTTATCTTAAAAATAATTTCACCTCAGCAGGGAATCGAACCCAGCCTCTCTCCGTCCACGTTGGAAGCTATTTTCTCAGGCACTAGATTTTCCCGAGAAAATAACTCAAATAGTTAGATTCGTTTTGAAATGGACTAAATTTTATTTTATACATAGTATGTGTATATATATATATACTTTTTTTTTATCGAAATCGTAGGAACCGTTTTCGAGTATTTTTTTTTTTTTTTTTTCATGGTTTTTCAGAGTTTTGGGGGCAGCGCCCAAAAACTATTAGTACTACTAGTTGTAGGTAGTAAAATATCAGTATGTGAAAAATTATAAACCTAGCATAATATCTCAGGTTTTTTTTTTTTTCAGCATACATTTAATTATATCTTTTAGACTAATTTTGGTTACTAGTACAAGTCTACTCTAATACAAATAATAACTTACTTCTTTTTTTAATATCATATATATTTTAGAATAATGCACTTATAATATCTTTAATATTGGCCTTTTTAGGGTTTTGTAGATACTTCTCAAAACCCTTATGCCGAGGGTGATGTGTCCGTCTGTCCGTCGCTCTTTGGTTCATAGGGCCCGAACCATTTAAGCGAAAGTGCTGAAATTTGAAACACTGGTGCAACTTTTTGACCCAACCACAGGAAAATTATATAGAAGTTCAAAATTTGATATGCGCATGCGCAATTCGAAAAAATGTGATAAACTCAATTTTTTTTTTTTAATTTTTGAGTGGGGTATCAAATGAAAGCTGCTGAAGAGTAGGACACAAATATATATGTGCTTTTTTAAATTTTGCATTTCTAATTGGTTAAATAAATCAAAATATACCCAAAAAACATTCCTCCCTATATAACGGCTGGTCCTAAAATTTCGAAATAATTCATGGTTATACCTTATGGAGGGGCGATGCAAATTTTCTGAAAAATGTAATTTATCTTGTCTTTATTACTGATAAAAAACATTGTGACCCCCCGGGGGACCCTTGAGATCGAAGACAAAAAAATCATAATTACATAACGGGTATGCTTACTCATCTACAAAACCCTAAAAAGTACTTAGACACAAGTACTTCCCTGTGATTTTTTTATTTATTGCACAGTTTTTATTTATTATTTTAATAAATAAGTTATTTTACCACCAAACAAATCAAACTTCTTAATTGTAAAAGCCATTCAATAGTTTCGTTTCCAAAGCCTTCGATAGAAAAGAATCAGGACTATTTAAATTTATCATTCATTCCATTATTATAAATACAATTAGTCCAGGAGATAGCGCGCAAAAAAATGTCTGACTAAATCAAGCTAGAATTTTGTGTATAATTAAATTATCTTTTGATGCCTTTTAAGAATATATGGTCTCCTAAGTTCGTCTGCGGGACATACCTTGGCAATAGGCATTTGAAAAAAACAAACAGATGGAGAGCGGCCCTTTTTGGTGGACAATGTGATTTTCATGATCCTGAGTATTAACTTAGTTAGTAGACTGATAATCAAATTGATGGTTGTTTGTCAGTTAATAGGTTAATTAGCTAAATATTACTCCAAATCAAAGAGGTCACCTATTAAGTGACAAACTACCACCAACTTGATTTTTGGTTTACTAACTAATTTCGTACCCAAGATCATGAAAATCACATCGTCCACCAAAAAGGGCGGGACATGGCGCTCTCCACCGGTTTGTTTATTTCAAATGCCTATAGTCAAACTATGTCCTGTAGACTGTAGACGAACTTAGCCAACCATATGTTCTTAAAAGGCACCAAAAGATATACTTAATTTTCTAGCTTTATGTTAGTCAGACACTTTTTTGCACGCTCTATCTCCTGGACTAAATATCCTGTAAATCGCAGTTTGAAGGCTAAAAAAATCCTCCATTTTTATTAGGCATGATAAGAAAAAACCAAACATTCTTAATCTAACCTTCAAGAGTTTTCATATAATAGAGGGGAAAAAAGTAAATGCAATCGAATTAGTACAAAATTAAAAGAAAAAAAACTATGAAAAGCTAAACAGTATACACATTGCGATAACTGTACAAACAGAAACAAAGTAAGTGATAATAAATAAAAAAGTTATTTTAAAAATCATTTTCGTTTTGATGAAAAAATCAATAACCGACACTGATATGAAAATTTTCAAGTCGTCTACTCTAGTTCTATCAATATTTTTTGATGAAACAAAGCCTAGAATATGCGCAATATGGTGGCTTGCGGTCGATGCGCATAGCAATGTTTTTTCTATGAAGCTTGATTTTTAAAAGCTTTTATTTAACTTGCAATGTATGTATGTATGTTTGGATCAAATCTTACAACTGATTTTAAAGCAGTTATCCTCAACCGATATGAAATGAAATTTTGCATACACGTTTAGTTTAGATGACAATGCTTGGTTAGCTAAGTGACATAATTCTAAATCCAATATGGTGGTCAGCACAAGATGGCGGACTAGTTATTTTTAAGCTCGCCCATGATATGGGTATCAAATGAAAGGGTTTGCTGAGAAGAATACGAATAAAAGCTTGTTTTTAAAAATGTGTTTTAAATGAAATTATTTATCTTTATTAATTAAATAGTAGTTACTGCTTTAGGGATATCTTGAATTTATAATAAATAATGTACTAGTTGTATTTTTAAAGTTTACTTTTATTTTTATTAGTCTTTAGAATTTTTTTTAAATTATTAGAAAATACAAGTTTTAGTAACAATCAGCTAATAACAATCTGTTATACCTTTTATTTCAGGCTTTACTGTTGGTTGGGATATTAATTGCCAATAACGAAGCAATAAGGGTCGATAAGTCTGGAAAAAGAATGGATCGAGCTGATCATGCAGAGAGTTCGGAAGACTATGATGATGCCCCTTCTTATGAGGACGAAGACAAAGAAAAAGATAGTAAGTACAACCCAAGGAAATCCAAAGACGATGACAAAGACTTCTTTAAAAATTTCAAATCGGTAGACTTCGACTCATCAGAGTTCGCTTTACCGGATAAGGGTGGATTGAAAAGGAGAGAGAGTAGCTTCGATTGGGGAGACGATGATGACTATGATTTTCCTGATTTTAAAGATTTCCCTGAAGAACCTCGTGAGAGTCCAAGCTCTGGCTACTCGTCACGCGTCTCGCTTCAAACTGGTTTCCCCGATAGACCGTTTAATCAACACCAATATTCAATCACACATCCGAGAAGTCCCTCCAAGAAGAAATATGATTTTGATGATTTTAATTTTAATTCTAAGGAGGAATCAGAAGGAGCGTACTCTTCGAAGGTTCACACTCCTGAGATACCAGATTCTAGCAGCAACGAAGGAATTAGTGAATATGGTCCACTCTTAAAAATACCTATCAGAAGGCATAAGATCTCAAGCAGTCACAGAATAATTTCCGATGCAACTAATACGGTTGCTAAAAAAGTCAAATTCGACCCAGAAATGGCCGTAAGAAACGACACTAATTGCTTCAAAGCGAAAAAGAAGATGGCTTCCTCAAATGATAAATTTTTGACCTGTTATGTTTGTTTCGACGGTGACCATGAGAAAATTTTTGAGAGATGCTCTTACGATTCAGAACCTAAAAGGAAAGAATTTTCTTACGAGAGCAGAACAAAACATAAAAAAGGAGGCAGCTCAAGGAAGAAAAGAGAAATATTTCCTGATGACTCCAGTGAAGTTGGTTTTGGATTTGGAGACTTTAATTTAGGAGCGGATAGTGGTGAGTTTTTCTCTCCGGAATTTGACGATGTCGATGACCCGGATAGAAGAAGATCCGGTTCAAAAAATGAGCCACCTATTAGTGACTCCAACGCAGGAAGGAGCTGTCTCACAACTAAGAAAAATAATATGGTTTGTGTCAGATGCATGGATCCTGGAAGTAACAGATTAAGTGAACAGTGCTCGTATGAAAGCGATCCGGTTGAAAATTCTTATCAATATTCCTCTAAAAAGAGCTATGGATCTCCTCGGGAACCTAAAATAAATTACCCAGACAGATTTAAGCGATCTTTAACGGAGACTTTAACTAGAAGACGGAAAATTATTCACAAAGAAAACTCGACAACAATTGATCGTTTAGGTTTGGACAAACCTGCGACAGAAGATGTTACTTCGGGACAGAATGTTAAATCTTCTATCCCAAGAAATGATTATTTTTTAAGAATGTTTGAGAATGTTATGGGAAACAAAGACGATTGGGATGTTGCTAAAGCTATTAACTCTATGAGTGATAATGAAACTGAAATCCGGGATCCAGATGATTCTGCATCTGTTTTTGTGTTTGAGGATTCGGCAGAAGGGTCTTTCAGGGCTGTACCAAATAATTACAGAAGAATGCTTGGTGAATTTGTTTCCAGGGATTGGAGCAATTGTACATTGAGTATGAAAGGAAACCTGACTTGTTATCAGTGTCAAGATGGAGGAGCGATGCACGAAGAATGTCTTCATATAAGTCATGTTGAAGAACCTAATGTTCAGCTTAGCGATATAACTAATGATGCTCTACAAAAAAGGTATTTTCTAAATAAAATATCGCCAAAGAAATTTGATTCAGCCTCGGATAAAATTGAATCCCAAATAGAGACGAGATCTCGACGGTTACCTCGTAGTCCAATTGAGAGCGATTTTGACGGCACGTCCGATAGTTATTCATTTGACCATGATTCCAGACCTGATAGTTATTTCGATTCGCATAATCATGGTCACCATCACAGCAGTGCTGATTACGATCCAGAATATGAGTCGCACGCTCATAGATACTCTTCAGATCACGACGTTCCTTCTTGGTATCATTCGAGGTAGAACTTCACACTCAATATACTATATAATATGCGAGAAGAAACCTGCTACTTGATAAATGAGCTAGTTTCTCTATTATGAAAAAAATAATAATTTAAAGACTGAATAATTTTTACTCGTTACTTGTTGTTTCCACTCATTATATACGTTAAGTTGTTTGTAATAAATAAATAAAGTTTTATAAAACTGTTTTAAATTTTGTGTAAAACCAAAGTTATTGACTGATTACCTAATTTCACCTATTTATTGACAATTATTATACAAGTATGCTCTTGTGCCACTTCTAACACTTCTAAAATAGTTTATGTTTAATGAGCACTCTCGAGCTTTTTCCTATCTTATCTATTGGACTGGCCAATGTAGCAAATTTGAACTAGCATATATTTAAACATATAAAATAATATATTTATTGAACGTTTGAAAAATTTTTGGATGTAATTTTGTCATGAATTTTTAAATGGAATTATGCTCAAAATATTTAGATCATATGCTCAGAAATATTGCCATCATATTTAACCTGTGAACATAATATGAAATAATATGGACATTACTTCTTATTTTCATGGTAAAATATGATTAATAGCGCAAGTATTGAAATGATTTAAAATTAAAAAATATTTTATTAATAAATAAAATTAGATATTAATGGAATCGGATTGTATTGTAACTATATTGTTTTATAGTTAGGATTAATTGATAGCTTCCAGATCAAGTTGTCTGGATATTTTCTGAGTTAAACCCAGTAAGCTTTTGATGTGAGTTAGACGCTCAGAAAGAATTTCATTCAGAGAGCAGATAAAATCTTTTAAAGGAAATTTCTCGAAATCTGCGTTTTCAAACAAATCCTTCTCCTTTTTGTTCCACACTTGACTCACTTTTATGTATTTAGCAAAATTTTCGTTTAAATCCTGCTCTCTTTTGTCGTAGATTGTGATTATTTTATGTGGAGTGGGGTCCACGTCATGAGGGTCCACGTCATGAGGATCCACGTCCATGGACGAGTCGTTTGATTTCTGCACAGTAGACGACTCTTCTATGCTATCAGACTCATTGCATTCTAGTTCCTTGACTCTATTAGCGTACCGCAGAGTGTTAAGGGTATTCTTGCAGGCGGTTAGTCCGGGGCTCAACATTGCTATCATACATGTTTTAGCTTTATCTCCAATAAATGCATCTCTCAATACTTGAGTAAGTTTGCTTCCTCTGAACGGTAAGTACCCGTCCTTTCTACCCAAAGCTCTGATGCATTCTTTCAATGCCAGCAGCGATTTGTTTATATCAGCTCCTTCCATTTTAGCTCTGTGTGTGAGAGTTTGACCCCCTCTCTCGTTCCCTGCTAGATCTATCAAACAGAACTTTCCATGAATCTTGGATCCTTTTTTAAGAGCTATCTGAAATACGGCGTGAGATCTTGAAGAGGATTCGTTTATCAATGTTTTTCCTGATGTTCGTGCCATGTTCCCCTCTTTGATAAGAGAAAGGACTTCTTCCACGTTACAAACTTCTCTTTCTGTGAGACCTATGATATTGACATGCTGCTTCATATCTTCGTAGACTCTAAGAGGTGCTTTACCTGCTAACAGATCAAACAGTTTTTCCCTGTATATTTCAAAGTAGCTAGCCATAACTTTTAAGCCAAGCTCAGAATAGCACGAGGATTCTAGGTAGTGGAATACATCGAAAGCTGTTTTTGCATAAATGCCGTTTAGATATTCTCCTGATCTCTGTGTTACATTGCCTCCCATTGTAAACGTTTTGCCACTTCCTGTTTGACCGTAAGCGAAACATGTCGATACGCCACCTTCAAAAATAGTTCGAACTAATGGCTTTGCAGTGTATTTGTATACAAGATCGTTTGAGCAAGTTTCATCGAATACGTAGTCAAATTTGAAATATTGATTGTCTAAAAATTTTGTGAGGTCAACTTTGGTTTTTGGTTCATGAAGTATGAGGGTGTCTTTGTCGACGACGGAAATAACGTCGACTTCGCTCTTTTTTGATTCCACCGGATTGAAAGGTCGCTTACGGACGCATACAGTTATCTGATGAGTGTCCCCAGGACCCGACTCCGATATCCTTCCTGTGCTCACACTCTTCCTGAAATCTTCTATCATCATGGAAAATTCCCAGTTTGGATTCTTCGGATGCATTTTCATATGGACTTCCTTTTCTTCTCTCTTCTTGGCAATTGTCAATCTCCTTTCGTCTCTATTTTTCTTCAATCGCTCTACCTCTTTGACTGGATTAAAATTTCCTCTTGCTGATCCTGATCTATAACTTAATCTAGAATCGGTTTTACTCTTTTTTAGTTTAATATCGATGTTGCTTTTGCTAAGCTTGGTCATGGGAGCGGAGACTGTCCAAGGTTTTCCCACTTTATCCATCATCTCACCCTTCAAATCCACATTATACATATAGATATCGTGGAAGCTAATTTCTTTACCTTTAAATTCCCCTTTTTCCTCCCAGTGAACCATCACTGTCTTCCTGTTTTCGTATACTCCCGCTATGTAGGCTCTATTTAAACTCCCGTCCGATCTCTTGATCAAAACGCTCATACCCACCTCCAGTCTTTTTCCTTCCACCATTTTCTACTGCGGAGCAACCTCGTAATTTGATATTACACTTTATGACCGATTATCACCTCTACGATAAATTATAGCTAATACCGAAATAAAATTATATTCTTAATTTCTTTAATGTTTTTAAATCCAGTTTGACAAATATATGTCAATTTATTTTATTTAAACCTTCTTGTCATTTTCTCTCATCAGATAGATTATATAATTTTCGTATTAGCCTTCTTTTATACCATTGCTCCATGTATTTTTCATATTGGAAGACTGCCTAGTAGGAGGAGTTTCCTTTTTCGACTTTTGGTCCACACCAAAGACTAAATTAAATCAATGGCTTCTTTAAATACATTATATAAAAATAAAAAAACTTAAGACAGTAAAAACAACATTATTATTGAGTTTTTTATTCAAAATAAATCTATACAACAATTGTACTATATTAATATGATATTATCTGATATCTATTTCAGATATAACAGGGAATGCAAGAATTAATTCAGCTCTCTTATTTCCTCTAATAAATAACAGTGTTAACTTCACATTTTAAATTTTGCGCTTTAAAAAACCATCAAAAAAAAAAAAAATTAATGTTATACTTTGCTATTGTTCATCAAAAGAGAGTGAAAATTACATTAATTTACAAGTTGTCGGATGCTCTTAACCCAAAACTTCCTCTTCTTATACAGAGTATAAAATTACTATGACAAGAATAATTAAAATAAAATTACTTGTATTGTATGATGACTTATAATTACTTATACATATCATGAATAACATGTTTAACATATTACTCAAATCCAACCCTATATTAAGTCTAAACGTATAAAGTACATATACCTATAGTATTAATAATTTTAATACTAAACTATAATCGATGTTATTTACAAATTTTAAATTATTATTGAAAGTTATGAAGAGGATTGCGTTCACTGGATATGAAGTGATAAATGTGTTGTTTTATGTATCCCGTGTTAAATTTATTGTATCTGACATCAAACAGATTCAGTCTGATTTTTAATGAAAGAGTTGCTGTATGGCAATGACCTCGTATTAGGGAATATGTTTAATTTGATACTTCTTTAGATTGTTACTCCCTAATGATTTTTTTAGAATATAAATGACTTTGATCAAATAATTAAGGTAAAGGCATTAAGGCAAAGGGGTGGGGTGTTTAGTCCAATGTACTTTGGGACAAAGGAATATCAAACTTCTGTTTTTATAAGGGGAGGAACAGTCTAAAGAAGATCATTGTGTACACCTTCTTTAGATTGTTACTCCCCTCTGTTTTTTTTATAAGGGGAGTAACAATCTAAAGAAGTGTCTAACTTTTTACTCTTGTCGAATAAAACTCCTGGGCGAAGACAAGGGCGCTGAGTATGAAGCCTGCTAGAAGTACAAGAAATGCAACTGTTGCTCCTTCCATACCAATACTGATGGCTTCAAGTTTAAAGGTGCATGCCGGTTTCTTATCGTACCATTGTGATTTTATCCTCTCGTTCATTCCAGTCTCCATCAACCGTGCGAATCTATGCAAAGAACATTTTTGCTAAGTATCAGGATTTAAACAAAAATATATTTTTTTTTAAATAAAGATAAATTTTACCCTTGCAAATTAATGCTATCTTGAGTCATAATTCATATAATGTAACAACAGTTGTGTCGAAAGGGGATAATAGCATATTTTCACACATCTGCGTGTCCGTGGTTACAGGATTATTGCTTGTTACGTGCCACTGAATAAATTTCCGAGGAACAAGGACACAGTTAAAAGTTATCTTTATTGTAAACTTGTAGACTTCTTTAGAAAACCTTTATTTCCCTAATATTCTTTTACTGCCTTAGAAATAGTATATCTTACATTACTGTAATAATCTCTTTGTAGGGTGAACCTTTCCTGGCTGAAATTCCTGCTTGAAATGGGAAGTTCTTAGGTATCATAACAAATGAGCACATCTCAGAAGAAGATACTGTCTGTGACATTGCTGTATACAAAGCGTGGTTATCTGCGAAGAAAATTACCCCGCCTTTCATGGCACTTTTTAATCCCTCGTCCATCTTGAGAAATTTCGAACCTGATTCTGCGAACCGAGAAAACAGCTTTAGAGTTTCCGCATCACGTGGACCGAACACACCCTCATCCGTCTGCAAGGTAATGAAATATAATTACTCCTTATTATCATAGGAACACAGCGAAACGTATTTTTCAAAAATAAGTTGTAGAGTTACTTACATTGAAATCGTGCATGTAATTTTCATCCAAAATAATTATGGGCATATCAGTATCTAAAATCTGCTTGACTGTCTTGATGGAGCTTAGTGTAGGAGAGAGTAAGCCATTGAGAACAGCAGCGCCATAGTAAAGAAATGCCATAAAACTAAATATCAGTAGGCAGAAACAGACGATGCGACTTGAAGCCATCCGCGTTGTATCGTTAAATCCTTTAAACAAAATGCATTAATAGGCATTCAAATCAAAATATATCCACACTTAGATCTAAATCTTTACAGTGCCTTTTGATATGGGCAAACGTCCTCACAATGTCATTGAGGTGAGTTCTTTTAGTGTTGCCATGGGAGTTTTCTTAGCTGTGCATGCATCGCAACAGGAATGGGTAGTGGTGGAGTGGATACACCGTCACCATCCATTGTCCACTTAAAGCTTAGGGCTCTTTATTTTTTCTCTCGCTAATTTCGTATTGGCAACATATTTCGTTCGTATCAAGGAAAATCATAAATGGTATTCATCACATGACAGTTTATAAGTATAAGGAAGGAATAGATATTTTTTAACAACATACCCTGTTGTGCAAGAGTTCCAATTGTTAGAATTATGATGGCGCCCCAATTATTAAAATCCTGAGAGTCATCAAACAGTGAGATAAAGCGATACATCATAATGAAAAATATACAAGTTACTCCCAATGAAATCCAAACATGGTAAGTCAAAGGAACTACCAGTGCCTTATAAGAGCCGAACTGTGGTTTTTGAACAAACAGTAATAGAGATCTGTAAAAAAGAGGCTTTTCATTTTACATTTTAATAAAATATAAATTAAAGCAAATAATGCGATCAGATTGCAAGATGGCGAAGCATAAAAGTAAACAATATTTCCCAATTTCATACCTAGATTGTTGTATAGATGAGAATACTTCGGCTATGTCCATCCTGTCTTTCCGTAGTTTACAAAAATGAAGACTGATTTCGGCTTTACGACTCTGCAGCAGGCCCATATACCCATTCCAAGTTCCATTGCCAGTATCTGATCCCCAACTTTTTGTTTCCCAGTATCTGTATCTAGACATAGATAAAAATTCTGATTGATTTTAATAGTACATTACGCGTCTAGTGCGGAAAGTAACATTTTGCATGCGAGTGTGGAGTTTGCACCCGAGTGACAGGGAGGGTAGAAAAACTACACGAGCAAAGCAAAGTGCAGTTTTCGCACGAGTTGCGTACCGTACTTTGTCTACGATTGTGGATTTTAATAATAAATACTGACAAAAAAATTTAATAAACTTCCAGTATGTAAGTTCGTATTAAGATGACATTAATTCATTAGTTGTATTTTGTGCTGAATTAATTATTTCAGGAGGCGTGTTATTCTCTCATTTTCGTCATAATCACTTAAATCACACATTTTTTTTTTCACTAAAAACTCGATATAAACAGTTACTTTAATTAAACAAACAGCAAATTAGTTTTGTTAAATGTAAACAAACTCGCTAATCGTGCGTTAAGGATAAGAATTCTTCACCCTATCGCACGATTATGAAACGCGCATACGCAATGAATACAGCTGCGAAAAGAATCACTTTCTACGCATCTACGCAAAAATGAAAATGGGTGCCCATGATAGTCTACTGATCCAGCCCTTTTTCTTAACAATTCTTCCTATCCTTTTTAGTTACCACTTACCATACCCCTCTCCATGGATTTCACCGTTACTCTAAGCTTATACTTTTCATTAACTAGTGATTTTAAACACTGACGCTATTTTCGTCCCATTCATAATGTACACTTTATGTTATATTAAAGAATAGTAAGTTACAGTAATCAAATTTATCTTTAATGAATTTATTTTACCTCATATTCAAGGTTTCTTTGAGTGCGTCATATTGTAAAAGAGTTGCTCGGTGTCCTGGACTAGATTCAGCTCTCCTGAACATTTGGTTTGACAGATCTGCAATAGATTCTCCTTCACGTAGAGTGATGTCGGTTACCTACAATTTTCAGATTGTAATTACATTAATTAAT
Source organism: Gerris lacustris (assembly GCA_951217055.1). NCBI lineage: Eukaryota > Metazoa > Arthropoda > Insecta > Hemiptera > Gerridae > Gerris > Gerris lacustris. Next base: position 48,546,606 of record OX578283.1, read on the forward strand.
GTCTAATGTTTTTGTATAGATAAGCTGTGGAGTCACTTGATTAAAAATAATAAAACATATCTTTTTCTTCCCACATAGTTCCAGAATATGATTTTTTTTTTTTTTTTTTTTTTTTTTTTTTTTTGAACTTTATTGATTAACACAACTACAATAAACCATTTTATAAGTGTTACAGTTATTTTAAGTTTTATCTTGGCTTGATCAGCATGTGAAAAAGAAGTAGTCCAGCGACTACCCCTTTTTGGCGTGAGGATTACATTGAGTAATAATGATAAATGTAGATAGAGGTGAAGTGAGATATTAATTAATTAAATGTATAAGATAAATAGTTAATATTCTTGAATAATTATATAAATGAGATAATAGTAGATAGCAGAACAATTACAGATTTTATATATGTATATTTAATAAGTCCCTAGGCCACTGTCTCTTCAGGCGTCGAGGAGGTTTGTCTGGTATAGATTGGGTAGAGAGGAGTTGAACTAGAGGATTAGGATGATCTAATAGGGATTCATGGAATGTGTGATATCAGGATATGGATAGATCTCGAACGAAGGGAACGTTGAGATCATTGTGGAGAGTGAGATTTGAGACATAGAATGGAGCATCAGTGATTTTTCTAAGGACTTTGGACTGGATGATTTGGAGACGACGGGAGTTGGAAGGTTTGGTGCTACCCCACACTTCCAAACCGTAGGTCCAAGCTGGTTTTATGACTACATTATAAATTTTAAGTTTGTTATTAAGAGAAAGCTTGGACCTACGATCCAGAAGACGAAGCAGTAACTTGTATCGTCTTGTTATATCAGTTCGTTTTGTTTTCGTGTGTTGTTGCCAAGTAAGACGTCTGTCGAGGATAAGGCCAAGGTATCGGACTTAATCGGATTGAGGAATAAGAGCTTGGTTAAGGATGACGAAAGTAAAAAATACTTCTTGCTAAGAGTAACTATTGTTCAAAGATAGATGTGGGATGTGCATCCATTAGTGGTCTTTGGCTCAACTTATACTTGACTTTTTTGCGTTTTGTTTGTAAATCGCCTTTGCTTATTAAAGTTTCTTTTGTTCTGACATATTTTTTATCTTCTTTATAGTATTCTTGTAAGCTTAACAAACTTTTTCTCGAGAAAATATAGTTTACTAATTATTAGATTAAATTGTTTTTTAAAAAATTATATTGGAATACTTGACAATAATGTGCAGCACACAACTGAGAAAAAAAATATATGTTTTCAATTAAATTACTAGCTAATAGTACAAGAACTGTATTGTAATTCAGAAATTATGATAAACTTGATAATGACCCAAGGAGGGATTGAAATATAGCAAAATTCTATATAAAATAATGAGATTTTAAAAGTGTTTTATTTAAGTACCCATCAGACCACAGGAAGAAATTCTTAGTGAAATTATAAATGATATATATAAAGAGGGTAATATACTACTACCTTGTTACTAGAATTATTAACACTTTCTTTATAAAGGGTTTGCAGCAATTCAAATTGAGTTTGGTTGTAGGTTTCTTTGTGGGTGTACGCTGATTAAAATTGTGGTTGATTTTTTTTTTTCTTTACCTTGTTTGAATAATACATATATGTATAAAAAAGTAAAATAATTATCGGATAAGAAGTTATTAATGGAGTAATGAAAGAGAATAATTACAATAGCTACGTCGATGGTGTTTCCTCGGAAATCTCTGACGATTTCTTTATGTGGTGCTTTCATGTCGATGGGGGTGTAGATGATGCTCGAATTATAGAGTATTTTGTATATGCTGAAAGCTTGTTTTCGAGGATGATCCCAAGATGCAAGTGTCAAATCTGTGTTCACCGCCAACTTTAACTGATCTAGTACTTTAATACCTTCCTCCAGAGAGCTCCATACTAGCCATGCGTGGCTGCCAGAGAACATTTCTTTTTCCGAGCACTGTTGACAGTCATGTTATTCTCCTTTAAGATAATATTTATTACCATTTTTCATTTTGAAAGTAAAAATATTCGTTGAAAACCACGTTGTTCTAGAATCTATCTGGTAATAGATAATTTAGATTTTTAAACACAAATAAACGCAACATGTTTTATATAAACAAGACTCCACTCACCCGAGGTTAACCCTCGGGTGCACGCTATGTTCTTCTGTAGACTGTTACTCCCCTTATAAAAGAAGTGTGATATTCCTTTGTCCCAAAGACATAGGACTAAACATTCCTTTATCTTAATAGTTATTTATATTCTAAAAGGGTCGTAGGGGAGTGACAGTCTAAAGATGTAACCAATTGAGATTGATAATAACATTTTAATATTAGTTCTTGTTTTACCCTGTTGAGGAAGAACTTTGTTGATGGACATTTAATATCAATAGAGATTCCGATTCTGTTGGGCATAGCTCGGTCGACTATAAGACGTTCTATGGGAGTATTTTGTACCATTAAGTTTAGACTAGCTAGCAGTGGACTGCTTCTTAAACTCACTATTAATTCTTGTTCCATGACATCTATAACCAAACCATCGAAAAAGTAATTACATTAAATGCAGAGAATTGCACATAATTTGAGTTGTTATATTTAATTTCTGTCTGTATTTATTGTTAAATATAGTAAACTACGGATTAACAACTCTTTCTCTATTACTAAAAACATGCCATTTATTATGTTAGGTACCTAATAATTCTGACCTATATTGTTTACCTAACCATTTTTAGGGTCCTTAGGCTAATCTAAAGACCCTTATCATTTCCAGTGTTTGTCTCGCTGTCTGTATTAACACTCCGGAAATACTTATCACGAAAATTTGAAATTTTGTAGTTATTTTATATGTAACAACCTGAACACAGGAAATAGTATTATGCAAGTGCCAGTTTGGGCGAAATACTTCAAGAAATAAATATAACCTATAAAGATCATACACACACACTTTGTATGTATTACAAGCTTTTATTTAACTTGCAATGTTTGTATGTGTGTATGTATGATCGGGTCAAATTTTGCAACTGAATTTTAAAGCAGTTATCCTCAACCGATAGAATTGAAAATTTGCATACACTTTTAGTTTGGATGACAATGCATGGTTAGCTAAGTGACGTCATTCTAAATCTAATTTGGCGGACAGCCAAAGATGGCGGACTAGTAATTTTTGCATGCCCATGATATGGGTATCAAAGCTGAGAAGAATACGAAAAATAAAATGCCTTCACTCTAAATCCAATATGGCGGATGGCCCAAGATAAAAGCTTGTTTTAAATTTTTTTTTTACTATATTAATTTTATATAGGTATATATAAAATATCTTTGACTATTAAAACTGTAATGTTTGGCTAATGTGTGAATATTATTTTTTATTTTACTGCCATACCTGAGAATTCACACAAGTAAATATGAACCGCTGAAACATTTTTCGCTGAAAAATAGTGTAGAATATCAAAAAGGGAAGCGCACCGTACTGATAGCACTATGGCCGTCAGTATGATCCCAACACACGAACACCTCATTAAAACAATTAATAAAATAGAATAATTACTAATATTTACACCTTAAGTTTTCTTCTATTCTTAAAACTCTTGTTATTTCGGGTGTAAAAACAAAAAGCGAGATTTAATTATCATAATTTGAAATTATAGTGGAAGTTAGCTTATCTCTTATAAAATGGTAAATCAATGCCTAGATTACTTTTACTTTCAGAATACTTCTTTATTTTGATTGATGTTTTAAATTGATTGTTTGATTTAGCTTGAATCTCAATCTCTTTGATTTTATTATTATCATTGTCAATAAACACAAATAATTGTATTTACTTTACTAATAGTGATGTTACTGACAGTTTTGGTTCCTGACCGATACTCGATTATGCATGATTTAGATTTTACAATTACCTCTACATAAAAATATAACTAGTTATTTTATGACAACTGATTTATTTTTTTATAAATAATTAACATAAAAATATATAAAATTATAAATATAATAAACTTTGATTTAAAAAAATCGGTCAGAGAAATCTCAGACAAGCTTTCTCTATATACGAGTACATAATTACTTAGCTCAGTGTTTTCCATTTATTAGTTTTCGTTGGTACATTAAATTATTAATGAATATTTTAGCAAAACGTATCATAAAAATAACTTCTACGCGGGGAATCGAACCCGGCCTCTCTCCGTCCGCGTTTAAAGCTATTTTCTCGGGTACTAGATTTTTCCCTGGAAAACGGCTTATATCGTTAGATTTATATTTAAATGAACTACATTTAAGAATTTTAGCGTCAAAACTGTTTTCGAAAAATAATTTTTTTTCACGTTTTTTTCAGAGTTTTTGGGTGTAGCGCCCCCAAATTTGGAGCTAAAATTCATTTCTCAATTTCGCCTCAGGGTATGATTTTTCTAAACATGTATGCCAAATTTCGTCAAAATCGGCCCAGTAGATTATATTATAGGTTCGATTCCCCGCCGAGATTAAGTTATTTTTATGATACATTTTTATATAATGTTCAAAAATAATTAAATGTAGGGGAGAGTGGGGCATGTTGTCACAAATTTAACAATTTATTTTTTTTAATTTTTTCTATTCGGTACATTTTCAATTTCTAAGTACTATTGTTTATTTTAAACTTTCAGCTACATGTGGCACAAGTTTTATTCATCTAGCATTAGTAGAAGTATTTTTATTTTATTTTTTTAAAGTTAACGTTTTTTGTGACAACATGCCCCATCAAGGGGCAGGTTGTCACTTGGTATGGGGTAAGTTGTCACAAGATATAAATTAATTATCACCACTTTGATTTAACAAAATTTAAATACCTTAAGCTACAAGATAATAATTATTATTATTTATGGGGCTATCAGTATTGTACAGGCAAAATATTTTTTTTATAGGAATCATTTATGTTAATTTTACTGCAGTACCAATGCAAGGTTCTGTAATTTATTAAAAATGCTTCCGCTACGTAACGAGTGGAGCAGCCTCTAAATTTTAGTACCCTAATTGCCTCTATGAGCATGAAGCATGAGCACTCCTGGAGCATACCGTCCTCTAGTGGTTTTTGCCTTGTAATTGCTCACCATTTTGCCTAGAACAGAACAGCTTTGCTAAAATCGTTATTTCATCCCTGTACCTAGCACTACGGTAAGGTACCTAGCACTACACTAAGGGGGGCTATACCTAGCTAAGAGTACGGTAAGGGAATCAATCAGCTACCTCGGTAAGGGAATCAACACTGCCTTTTTAAGAAGGGTGGAGAGGGTCTGTTAAAAAATAATTTTTATTATTGTATTAAAAATAAAAGGGGAAAAAGTGTATCATTTGTTTGATTTTTTATCAATAGTTAGCATATTTGTTTAACTTATTTTAACTGTCCATCCATCTTTTTTCTTTATCCGCTTTCCTTATTCATTCCTCTTCGCTTTCCATTTCTATTTAAATATAGAAGAATACTCTTATGTAAATATAGCATTGGGGCAAGAAGTCACAAAAGGTATTGGATGTGACTACTTGCCCCTTTTACTTTGTGACAACTAGCCCCAACGCGCCATTTTTAATTATAGTAAAATATTTTTTCCTGCCGCAATAATATGGATTTAACGGTTTAGAAAAACAATGCAAAAACTACTACGTAATAATAATCATCGAACATAGCACCCTAGATAAAAAATACAAAACAGAAAACATAATTTAAAAACAAAAAAAAAGCAGTGAGTGACTTGCCTAAAAAGTTTATGTCCCATAGATGGCCGACGGTTTGCTACAGTGACACCATTTTTCGTAAAGTTTGTCTACATAATGAAGGTTATCTTCAGTAGCCACGCGAGCTTTCCCTTATCACTCTAACCCCTTAAAATTGACCCTGTGACAACCTGCCCCTGTGACTTCTTGCCCCACTCTCCCCTACCTACGAAAACTCGAAAATTAATTGGTGGAAAATACTGGGCTTAGTAATTATGAACTCGTATAGGTATTATATTAATAAAGTTTGTCTGAGTTGTCCCGGACCCCGGACCTTTTTTTTAATAAGAAAGCCAATACATAAAAACATATTTATAACACAGTAGATCTTTCGACGAATCGAGTAAGATTTCAAAACTCATTGTGTCGTAGTTTACTTTTATTTAGAATAAGGGTATTTATATGTGTTTTTGTCGGTCAATAATATTGATCAATTCCAGCATAGTACATCAATACTGTTGCCAATCTTCTTAATCCTCTATCTTCCTTCTTTCTTTCTTCTTAATCTTAATATTGCAATACCGTCTAAAATTGCAATAGGTACTAATCAATATTCTTATCAATCTTCAACCCGCCGTCACGGTTGATCGATGGTTTGGAATCACAAAACCATTTACTTTGACATTTCAGAGTGACAGTTGAATGTATAACAAGAAAGAATACTATTTACGGCTTTAGTTGTTACTACAATGAAATCTTCAGGTAAATTGAGTATAAGTATTAAACAAGTAAGGCGCGCTTCACTTAAGTACACGTGAGGCGATAATCGCCAGTTTCTGTATACGATTAAGTTAAAATTATAAAGTTGCATATTCTTTTTCTAAAATTGATGTGTATCATGTCATTGTGACTAAAAACATTTTTTTAGTCACCCGCCATATTGGCTGCCATCTTGAAAATATTAAGAGTGAAAAATCGAACAAATGTCCAGTTGTCACGAATGCCGAGATGCACCTGTGTGCCGATTATAATTTTCCTAGCTATAGTAGTTTATGAATTGAAACATGCCAACGGACAGACAGACAGAGCCGTTATATAAGGTTTCTTTTTTTACTTTGTACAGAAACCGAATAAAGTATTGATTTATGGCCTAGTATATGAATATTGTCAATATTCCCTCCTTTTTCCAGTATTGATTTCAGAAAATTTAAATTTTCATTAATATCAAATTTCGTCTTGAATATCGCACTATCAATAGAATTGTCAATATTTTTTGCATTGAATGCGTGCGGGCCGCTTTAAAGTATGTAAAGTATAGTAGTCCATGAGATAGCGTGCAAAAAAAATTGCTGACTAACATCAAGCTAGAATTTTGTGAATAATTTAATCTTTTCGTGCCAATTAAAAGATGTAGACGGCTAAGTTTGACTTTGGGACATAGCTTGGCAATAAATAGGCATTTGATAAAAATCAAGCCGGTTGAGAGTGGCCATGTCCCGCCCATTATGGTGGAAAATGTGAATGTGATTTTCATGTTCCTGAGTACAAAATTACTTAGTTGACAGAAAATCAAGTTGATGTTAGTTTGTCACTTGATAGGTGACCACTTTGATTTGGAGTAATATTTGAATAACTAACCTATCAAGTGACAAATTAACATCAACTTGATTTTCGGTCTACTAACTAATTTTGTACTTATGATCTTGAAAACATAGTACGCCATAATGGGGGGGGGGGGGGGGCATGGCCACTCTCCACCGGTTTGATATTTTCAAATGCCTATTGCCAAAGCTATGTCCCGCAGACCAACTTTAGCCGACCACATATTCTTAAAAGGCGCCAAAAGATTAACTTATTCACATAATTCTTGCTTGATGTTAGTCAGACACTTTTTTGCTCGCTATCTCCCGGACTGTCATCAATCTGTATTCTGTATACTGTTTAGTTTGTTAGAAACGTAAGTTGGATAAAACCGCACAACATATGGTAATTGAATCTGGATATAATAAAAGCTTTTTATTATTTCATGTTTATCCTGCAAAGACAACATGTCGTAGTGACTTTAATGACCAACGCCAACGGGAACGGGGCCGTTTAATATTTGTTACTGTTTAACCATTATTAATTTATCATTTGTTTTATGTAAATTACTAATAGAGTTATTTTTATATTTGTTTAAAAACAAAAATCTAAAGAAAGTATTAAAATATAGAACTTGTAGTGTAGAGAATAAAAATAGAGTTGAACAAAACTACTGTGGCCCTTATATCTTAAAATTTAAAATACAGTTACAAAATATTTAAGGATGGAATTTGATTCTTGAGAATATATTTAATTGTATAAATTAAAGCATGAAATATCGAATATAATATTTGTTTTGTATTATTTAAGATAAATAATAAAAAACCCGATCTCCATAGTTCACTTTCCTTCCACCAGGTTTTAGTTATTTTGATTAGAATAACGATGCCCCACATATTTAATTTAGTAAATCGCTGAACTTCTGAACGTTTACAATTTTCACCAGACAACGACAACCAACCCGGCTGTTTATTCTCTTCAATCGCATATTTTATTTTATTTATTTTAGCTCCGTTAATATTCTAGTTTAGAGTTAAGTTAAGAATAATTTTCCACAATAAAGGTTACACAAAAATTAGTTCTTTTATGTGCTTTTGACGTTATTATTATTTGTTATCTATTAACTGAGGAATCTTAACTTGCAAAGGTACGTACTTGTCTTAATCATTTTATGTTTGCGAACATACATAAACTAGAATATTCGTTTTCTATCACTTATTGTAATCAAAAGGATGCAATTGATTTATAATTTTAAACATTTTGTTCATTGCTTTTAATCTCGGGTATTATGCGTAGGTGTGTTCTACGGAGTAATAAATACTCGGCACATTACAGTGTCTCGAGAAAGGAGTATTGCTTTTTTAAATGCTAAACTATAGAACATAAATTGTGCGTCTATAGCTAGCTCATCCATAAAAGAATTGCTCATTACATATACTTTTGCTAACGAGAGTTTTTGCTTTCAAGTTTAGCATTTTGTTTCCATTAGGCCTTGTTGGAAATGTTTATAACCCTTCTGACCGTAAAGATTGATAATTTGTTTTTGATAATAGCTTTCTCTGTCATACAGTTTCACATAATCTTTATTATGGTTTCAACTCCGAGAACGTAGTAGTCCTAGCTTAAACACTTAACTTTTTCCTATCTGACCCTTGAAAGTTGAACCCTAGTGCTAGTTTTGAAAGAATATGTATATTAAGGAACCTAGGATTTTAGGATGGATTATAGAATAGTTTTTTTGTTTTTTTCATCTTCTCTCTTTAAGGTTTTAAGTAGGAGATCATCTGACTCTCTTTTGTTTTCCCCAATTTAATCACTAGTATTTTATTGATAGCAACATTATTCCCCTATCTTATGCTCAGATACAATTTCCTATCTTAAAATCTACAAAATGAAAGGTTAGATTACTTTTGGAGTATTGCAGATCTCAAATCATTCATAAATGTTTAGTAATTTTAAAGATATCTACATTATAAAGAATTATGTTGTGCCATATTTATGACAAGTTATACAATTTCTTATTGCTTTAGTACATCCAGTTTGTAACAAGTGATAAGATAAACTTAGAACCCTTGTCTTTATATCAACATTTCTTATTTTTGAAATGAATAATCAATCTTATCATTAATGTAAACTTTTTCAACTTTTGATCATTGTTAACAAGTAATACGTTTCTATGAGTTTTCAAAACCAATTTGAAAACTACTTTGGTTACAAACCTTAAGTGTTTTTATGAGGAGTTTTCAAGCAGTTTTCACAACAATTTTGAAAACTATAAACTCTGAGACTAGTTATAGTTTAGTCAGGCTATCATGTCTCTTTTTTACATACCTACTGCCATGTCTCAATTCTGTTTTCAATTCAATAGATACCTGTTTCCATGCCATTTTTTCAGTTTTAATACAAAGCCAAATATTTACTATTGTTACCTTGGATTAAAAACTATTTGGAATTGCCGTTTCCATCAGGTTTTGAATACTTACCAAAACCATTTTGAAACCATGGAAACGTAGTAAAGGCTTTCCATGAAATTTCGTAGCCACCTATGAGTTTTAGCTTTTTTGGTTCCACCTATGAGGCCTCAAGGTAGGACTTACGGAACTTCTTTAGATTGTTACTCCCCTTATAAAAAAAAACAGAGGGGAGTAACAATCTAAAGTTGGAGCAAGGAATGTTCTTCTTTAGACTGTTACTCCCCTTATAAAAACAAGTGGGATATTCCTTTGTCCAAAAGTAGATTGGACTGAACATCCCTTTTTCTTTATAGTTATTTAGTTTAGTCAAAGTAATTTTTACTCTAAAACATCATAGGGGAGTAACAATCTAAAGAAGTACTGGACTTACAGTAGCACGATAAGTTAAAAAGAAATTATAATGAATTTAACATTAACTATATGACATCTTACTAATTATTATCATCATTATGATGTGCGAATGGTGAAAATATATTTTTTAGTATAGTATTATTGAATTTCTGAATTCATTCAGCTGAATGCCTCAAAATTTAAAACATAATTTGAATAATTAAAACCTTTATGATAAGTTAGTTATCAGAAAGCACAAGGAAACTGTAAATTATGTGTTATGACCCTACTTAAATGTTCATGAAACATCTGGCAAGTGCTTAGAACCTTGATTGGAGCTGTAAAATGGGACAGAAAGATACATATTTAATGACAGGAACATTTAGAAGAGTTTATTAACGGACTCTGTATTTTATTTGTTGCAGGGAGTGTCAAGTTAAACCTCAGCCATAAAAATGTCAGATGAAGACGACTTCATGTGTGAAGAGGAGGAAGACTATGGCTTGGAATACTCGGAAGACTCTAACAGTGAACCAGATGTAGATCTAGAGAACCAGTATTATAATAGCAAAGCGCTTAAAGAAGATGACCCACAGCAAGCTCTCGCTTCCTTCCAAAAAGTACTTGATCTCGAGGCAGGTGATAAGGGAGAGTGGGGCTTTAAAGCACTTAAACAGATGATCAAGATACACTTCAAACTTAGCAACTACTCAGACATGATGGTCAGGTAATTCAGACTTATTTTAATAATTATTATATTGATTGGACATAAGCTACTGTTTTGTAAGTTCATATTTATCTTCTGACAAATCATATTCAAGATTTGATCTGAGAAGAATGGTTTTTTAAAGTTAGTGACATTATAAGCTTTTAATAATGCGATTGGTTATAATTATTAATAGTTGGGTGTAATCCGTTTGCTTATAAAATATACTATTGTGTAGAAAAGAACGGACTTGACAAGACAGGAAAATCCAGGGCTGAGGGCCCTTGAAAGCTCGAGTTTTTGGGCGCCATGTAAGTTAGTCCAAGTAAGCAAAAATTAAATTTTCACTTGTTGATAACCGGTGTTGCGAATTGAACTCCCATATTGTATACATTTTTAATATAGAATCAAAAATTAAGTTTACACAAATATATAAATATAGAAAATCAATTGTATATTAAAAGTTGCTGATCTCATAAAATACATTTTATTATCTATCTGTATCATGTTTTAACTTTATAATACATTTAAGCCTGGACAAAATATAATTTAAGTACAAAGAGTTTCTTTTAGACTTAACTTCACATATTTTCTTACTAATATTGAATTTCTGTTAAACATTATTAATTGTTACAAGTGAAGTAATTCCATCCCTTCTTTTGTTGACAAACAAAAGATTCTCCCCAACACTTGCAACAACCTAATAGGTTTTTTTTTTTTTTTTTTTTTTTATTTATTTATTTATTTTTTTATTACATATGTTTTAAATACATTTTTTAGTTAAGTCTGTTCTTTTCTAAATAATAGGATATTAACTTTTAATTTTAGAAGCAGGTGCACTAAAAACTCATATCCATATTAGATGGGGGTCAGAGCATGTTTCAAATGGAGGGAAATCTGGCATATTATATTGCATTATGTATCATGTAATTCAAATTAATTAACATATTTAACCTAATTTTGTGCTCATACTTATGAAAATATGCATGCAGACATACTTATACAGGCTGGGCCACTGGAAACGGACTATTTTTGAATAAGCAGTACTCGGTTGTTTTTTTAAGTTAACATTTTATCAGCAAATTACATGACATTTTTTTTTTTTTTTAAATTACATCATCCTTACAATGACCATCTTGGTCACATCACAATGGAAGTCAGATCATAAACACCTTTATTGAGCCATTGTTTACACTAAATGGCACATTATGACAGTTAAACCAGCCATTCACGGTCCAACTTGGTCGTATGGCATGGGGTGGGGTTTGTTAGATGCATGGGGAATCCGACTCTACCTTGTCGTACGGCGTGTTGCCAACCACCCCACTCCAACTGCCACAACACATTGGCTCGTTGGAGTGAGTGTCAAACTTGGACAAAAGTTGGACTGTGAATGGCTGGTTTAAAGTTAAGTCTTAAATCCACTCTCAATCCACCTGTTACAAACATCTTTTTTTGTGTTTACCTTCGACATTGTGTAGAAGAGATATCAAATAAAATGTCATGTACTTAATTTGCTGTTAAATATGAAAATAATTTTATCTACAATTGATACAAAATATACAGTTTTTTCTCTGTTTGATGAATTTGTCTGAGAAATTGATTCTTTTCGTAGTTGAATTCATTGCGCTCATGCGTGTTTCATAATCGTGCGACAAGGTGAAGAATTCTTCCAATTCCGCCCTAGTGCAGAAATAAAGAAGAATTATTCACCTTATCGCACGATGCGTGTTTGTTTACATTTAACAAAACTAATTTGCTGTTTGTTTAATTAAAGTAACTGTTTTTATCAAGTTTTTAGTTTAAATAAGGTATATTTAATTTTTCTGTATTTATGATTAAAATTCAACTATCGTAGATAAAGTACGGTATGCAACTTGTGCGAAAACTGCATTTTGCTTTGCTTGTGTGGTTTTACTACCCTCACTATTGCTCACCCGAGCAATAGTGAGGGTAGTAAAACCACACAAGCAAAGCAAAATGCAGTTTTCGCACAAGTTGCATACCGTACTTTATCTACGATAGTAACTTAATACGATAGCAAACTCCACACTCGCATGCAAAATGCTACTTTCCGCACTAGACGCGTAATGTACTATTGTTAGTAATATATTTAGCTTGTATCGTCACACTTGGTATACTATTTTTTCTAACTTAAAAATTAATTGAGTGTTGCTTATTCAAAAATGATATGTTTCCTGTGGGCATCCTGCATATAATTATAATATTGTCATCGAAGTTTAAACAACCATATATTTTATTCACCACTCTGACATATCTGCAGTTAGTTAAGATAGTTTTGGATAAATGAGTTTTTAATGTAACCTTATCTCCTACTATCAGATTTATCTAATTTTTTAACTTGTTTTTAATAGTAGTTTATCTTTTAAAAGAGACAGTTTGAAGTTAACTTGAATATTCTCACTGTCACTCATTTAGCCACGTAATTTGGCTCAAATTTAATATTGGATGTTTGTTACACCCAATAAATAAAATACAGTCGAATCTGGAAAGTGGGATATTATAAGGCTCACTCAGTATTCTTACTTATAGTGGTGTCCCATTAAACCGAGCTTCCTCTTCTGGGTCTAATTAGGTTTTTACTAGTATAAGTGTGTTATTTTTTTAAGATATACTTTCTTTACTCTTTACTATCATACCCTCAGTTGCAGATAGTATTACGCTTAATTGATTTAATAAATTAGCCTTGAATATGTTTTGTCCATTGACATTGAAGTCCATCATCATTTAGAAGCTTCTAACTTGATGTCACTGAATGCCTTCTTTTAAAGCATCTGGGCCATCTATTATTGGAATCAAATTCTTTTATAAAAAATCATCAAGGATTTTATTTTATCTGACTTCTCAGTGAAGTTACACTACTTATTATTGGCTCTGAACTCTCTTTTTTTCTAGTTTCTTTCTTTTAGTTTTACTTTTCTCCATTGATGCTTCCTCTGCCAATTTATTGAGCTAATAAATTTAGATCAAGGAACTTTCTTTTACCTCCTTTTCTACTTTTAACTTATTTCTTTTATGGTAAAAGATTCAAGCATTTTGTTTTTGTTTAACACGATAAAGAGGAGAGTCAAAAACATAATTTATATTTTCATATCCCTTTGACACACCTTATTACTTCTAGTATAAATATGTTCTTTTTTTATTTTAATAACCTTAAAAAGGATATATGTATATAAAAGTATCCGTTCTACAAATTCAAATATTTTGAGTTTGGAATACAGGTAAAATATAGTAACTTTCCCATTTATAGAGGGAAAAACAAGAAAGCAAAAACTGAATTAAAGATGTCGGAAAAGTCCCGTCAAAAGAAGCTTTCCTCAAGGACTGAGCCCTGCACCCCAGTTACAGAGGTTTCCCACTTAACCAGGTTCGACTGTAATTTTTTATTTTAAATAAAGATTTTAGTGAAAATTCTGTCTGTTGTAAAGGTAATTTTTACTAGCTAGGCATTGTTCGACTCCATCTTGAACTGTGCGAAGTTATTCTCCAATTACAACAAATAATTATTTGTTGTACTCGTTAAGTCGATTATTTTATTGATCCAGTGAAGAAAAAGTTACAGCTTATAACTATAATTTAATCATTCTTGGTTGCGTTTTAGGTGAGTTTTCTTAACATAAAATGTTTCTGCATAAGATTTTTCTTCTTGTCACTAAGATTTTTATATCGTTTGACATTTTAACTTATAATTTTGCTCAAATTTAGACAAAAGCTATCAACTGCCTGCTAAATTAATTATTTAAACTAATAAAGCACATAATTATATTGTGGTTATGAAGGCAATTATAAAAGAATTAACTTAATTGAGACCTAGGTCTCGCCACCTCTGAGTAAATTTAGGACTTAAAATTTCTTGCAGGATGCTTACTTTGAATGTATCTTAAATCTATTATGTTGATGTACAAAGTGATAAAGTTTTAATAGAAGGTAAATGGCAACTACATTTGCCTCATTGTGCTTGATTCAATTAAAAATTTAAAAAACTCTTCTCTCCATTTGAATGGGCCAATAGTTTTTTCACTTCATATTCATAAGACTGACTTTATTTCATTTTTTATTCTTTTTTCATGAACAAATTTGTTGCCCCCATGTTGTTTGAAGGAAAGAATACTATTTATTTATTTAGTTTAATGTCAAGTTTGTTAATTTGTATGTATAAATATTTAAATAGTATTCTTTATGAGGATAATATTTTTTCTTCTTTTAATAAATATATTTCCTGTTTAACTAATGTTTTAATTTTTATTGTATCATGTTGATGTGTCGAATAAACATTATTTCATCGCAAATATATTTGTTGACTAGGTATAAACAGTTGCTGACTTACATCAAAACAGCCGTCACTAGAAATCACAGCGAAAAATCGATAAATTCCATCCTAGATTATATTTCAACGTCAAAGAACATGGAACTTCTTCAAAATTTCTACGAAACTACCCTTGAAGCTCTTAAAGATGCTAAAAATGACCGACTTTGGTTTAAAACTAACACAAAACTTGGCAAATTGTACTACGACCGGGAAGAATTTAATAAACTATCGAAAATCCTTAAACAACTACATCAGTCTTGCAAAACTGATGACGGTGAAGATGATCTTAAGAAAGGTACCCAACTTCTTGAGATTTACGCTCTAGAGATTCAGATGTACACTACTCAAAAAAATAACAAGAAATTAAAAGCTTTATATGAACAATCTCTTCATATCAAGTCGGCTATTCCCCATCCACTTATAATGGGCGTCATCAGAGAGTGTGGTGGAAAAATGCACCTCAGGTATTATAATATTCTTTACTTTTTATAATAATAAAACAGGATAGGTGAAATTTGTCTCTTCAACCCCTTACTTCTATGGAAATCAATCCTAATTGTTTGTTAGTGTTTGGACTTTAAAGAAGAATCTGTTAAGCCTTTCTGCAACAGTTCTCCTTTAACTAAAATATTATGAGCATTTTTCAATCATGTATGAAATCATCTGTTAAGCATTTTTAAAATAATGTCTTACCAATTTTCAACTATTCTCTTCTTTTTATAAAATAAAATTTTTAATGTGAATGTTGATTGTTTATAAGATGATGTTTGTTTTATTACAGGGAGGGTGAGTTTGAGAAAGCGCATACAGACTTCTTCGAAGCTTTTAAAAACTATGATGAAAGTGGTAGTCCACGTAGAACAACTTGCCTCAAGTATCTAGTGCTAGCTAACATGTTGATGAAGTCAGGCATCAATCCTTTTGATTCCCAGGAAGCCAAACCTTATAAGAATGATCCAGAAATCCTAGCCATGACAAACCTTGTTTCGGCCTACCAAAACAACGATATTAACGAATTTGAATCCATTCTTAAAAGACACAGAAAAAACATTATGGATGATCCATTTATTAAAGTATGTATCATGTATATCCTCAGCATTGTATGTGCGAGGTGTGTTCAGAAAATAACGGGAATTTTTAAATTTGTGGGTTTGGAGAGTCTGATAGTCATTTTTTTGACATTTTCATGTTTAGGCTATGGAACATACTCAAAAAGCGTTATGTTACTTTTAGCTTAAAAACTAAGAAAAGTATAACAGGGAGTTAAAAAGCTATCTGAGGTGTGTAATCCAGTCTCCAGCTGTTGGGCCTCCCTCCACCGCACGTCATAGGGCCGAAGAAAGTCGAAAAGTGTGACAGGGAGTTAGGAAAGTAGAGGAGGTTGCCATCAACTCTCAGCCCTCTCGGCCTACCTAGTATGAAGGCATATTAACAATTCGTTTTTATTATGTTGGTATACATGCTCCTAAAGTATGATACAATTTTCAGCTGTATTCATTGTTTACTTTGTCTGTGATAGCCACTAAGGTTAAACGTGTTTTTATGAGCTCGGCGATTTTCGTTTGTTAAAACAATGGATCAAAGAATTTGAATCATATTTATTGAGCCTTAGTTTCGAAAATTTGTTCCGAAATTGTTGAATTTTCAACAATTTCGGAACAAAAATTTTGCTGCCACGTGTTTCATACCCAAAACATTAAAAAAAAATGCATGGCATGAGCCAATCGATATGCCAACATTATCAGCGACTTCTCTGACTGTGATTTGGCGATTGTTCATTACCATTTCTTTCACTTTTTCCATGTTTTCGTCGGTTGTTGATGTGCAGGGGCGTCCGGGGCATTCGTAATCTTCAACGCCTTCACGGCCATCTTGGAAACGCTTGTACCACTCGTAAAATCTTGTTTTACTCATAGCAGACTCACCATAGGCCTTCGTTAACATTTCACACACTCTATTACTTATTATTTCATTTTTTACACAATATTTTTTTGCTTTATTTTAAATCCATTTTTTTAACAAACGAAAATCGCCGAGCATATAGAAACACGTCTAACCTTAGCGGCTGCCACAGACAAAGTAAACAATGAATACAGCTGCAAATTTTATCATACTTTAGGGTCATGTATACCAATATAATAAACAATACAACAAAAAAAATGACAATCAGACTCTCCAAAGCCACGACATTTAAAAATTAACCTTATTTTCTAAACACACCTCGTATAAGTACCACTGTAATTTAACTTCAACTTTTTGTCACACTTATATTATTAATGTAAAACAAAATTATTATTATTTTTTTTTTTTTTTTGATGCAGGAACACATAGAGGACCTGCTACGTAACATCAGGACTCAAGTTCTTATTAAGCTAATCAAACCCTACACTAGGATACATATACCATTTATATCAAGAGAACTCAACATTGACGGAGGTGAAGTGGAAAGTCTTCTTGTCTCTTGTATATTGGACAATACTGTCAGAGGAAAAATAGACCAGGTGTGTAATTTTTTTTTTTTTAAGTAATTTTAATTAAGATTACATTATGTATAACACTTAATTGTGATAATAATTGTAAGTTTAATGCAGTTTAGTCTCTAGTAGTTTTAGTAATTTATTTTAATTATAATTTTCAATTATTTTTGGGGAAAAGACAATTATGCATTCTACAGCTGGGAATCGAAACTTTGAATGATCCAAAAAATGCTCAATGTAAACAAATCTTCCAAAAAAAGATCAGACTATATGTGCATACTTTGAAATAGCTATCCTAACTCTTACTGTTTTATTTATAAAGAATAGTTCCAATTAATGTTTAAGACAAATCTAATAATAGCTTGTTTTTGGTATGGACAGGACCTTTAATATTTTGTAAATATGCTGATATATTCTACTAAATCTATTCTTCTACTATCTATTTATTCAGGAATTTATGTTGTACAAATGGCCGCATAAAAATTATTGAACATCAATTATGACATCTTTTTGATGGCATCTTTCTGATACTCTTACTTAGTAATCACTTTTAGAAAAAGAAATCATGAGAGCTTAAGATTGTATCATCCAGAAGGTTGGATCGACTAGCCAAACAAAAATGTCACTGGATAACCACCTAGTGGCTTTATTTTTTCCCTCAAAAAGTTTGCCAGACCTATTTTTCAAAAAAGGTTTTAATTTATATAGTCCAGGAGGTAGCATGCAAAAAGTGTCTGACTAACATCTAGCTAGAATTTTGTGTATAAGTAAATCTTTTGGTGCCTTTTAAGAATATGTGATAGGCTTAGTTCGTCTGCGGGATATAGCTAGGCAATAGGCATTTGAAAAACACAAATCGGTGGAGAGCAAGAGCAGCCATGTCCCCCTTTTTGGTGGACAATGTGATTTTCATGATCCTGAGTACGAAATTAGTTAGTAGACCAAAAACCAAGTTGATGGTAGATTGTCACTTAATAGGTTAGTTAGTCAAGTAATATTCCAAATCAAAGAGGTCACCTATTAAGTGACAAACTACCATCAACTTGATTTTTGGTCTACTAACTAATTTCATACTCAGGATCATGAAAATCACATTGTCCCCCAAAAAGGGCGGGTCATGGCAGCTCTCCACCGTTTTTTTTTTTTTTGTATTTTTTCACATGCCTATTGCCAAGCTATGTCCCGCAGACAAACTGAGCTAACCACATATTCTTAAAGGCATCAAATGATTTACTTATACACAAAATTCCAGTTTGTTAGTCAGACAATTTTTTGCATGTTATCTCCTGGACTACGAAGAGATTAAAAATCAAAGGTAGAGCTGCTCTCAAACCCTAAATTCATTTCAAGCCTTTCCACACCGTATAAGATTTATCAAGTTATTAGTATAAGTTATTTATATTTACCCAAAAAACTGCAGGATGAGAGAATGATTTTATGGTAATTTGTTTTGCTTTTCATTCAAAGGGAGAGCTTTAAATAAAAAGGGCTTTTTAAATTTAAGTATATATGTATAATCTTTATAATAACAGATTTTAATATTGCCTAATTATAATTGATTATACCTAATAATAATAATAATAATAATAATATGATAAATCGAACTTAATTAATAGAATGTTTACCTATTTGACAAATATTTTCTAGGTGAATCAAGTTTTGGAATTGGATAAAAAAACAACATGTGGAGCTAGGTACTCAGCCATTGAGAAATGGACTAATCAGTTAACGTCCCTTCACATGTCTATAGCTAACAAAATGGCATAATTAATCTGAAGCACTGTAAACAATACAAAAAAACATTTCAAGATACAAGGACTTGGCAGGATGCCTTAAATGTCATAGGATGGACATAAACACAATCCTTGTTTGTGGCAGACTGTTGTGATTTGAATTTTTGCAAAGATAACATGGACATATAAAAAGAAGAAAAATCAGTCATTGTCAGTTGCCTTTATAAACTTAACTGATTAAAATTCCTTGATTGCTAATCAATATGTCTGGCTTATCTTTTATTTAACTTTTTTCTTTTTTTTTCACATTTTAAAATTTAATGTAGACTTGTTAGCTATTTATTGTGTGTTGTGAGAAATAAAATAATGATTTTACATTGTAAATTACTGTCTAATTTCGCATAATTTCTATTTTAATTTTTTAATGTAAAAAAAAAACTAAACCATTATAAGGTGTCAAGGAACTTTAATCATTCATGTATATTTATTTAATTTTATTATTTCTTTTTTTTTTGTGAAAATTACACAAATTTTCCATAAATTAAATTACATTGTCTTTCTATTTAATTTTTTGCTCAGTACTAAGAATTGATAGTAGGAGGAATATATTTATTACAATACATATATTTACATACTGAATAATCTTGTATGGTAAAAATTAAAAAATGTAGTAAATGTTTGTTGATTGATAAATGATTAAGTGTCACTTAAGTGTCTTTTAAATTAAAGCTATTCCTTCCTAAATCATTTCTTGGTGTGTGGAGATGAGGTGGTTACTCACTATGCTGAGGGGCCAACAGAATTATTTTATTTGTTAATAAAAAGAATGAGACAGGTGACATGATATTAGAATAGTGATTATTGATTCCCTATTACAAAAAGAATACATAGAAATTTTGTTGTATACATTTTTTTTTTAAGAGAAAAAATGAGTGTTCCTAAAAGAGGAAGATTTTTATCCTGTACCATTTTTAGGGTAGGCAAAACCAAGGACCATTGTATTTTCCTGCGTGTGTCTGTCCATCCGTCCTCTCGCGTGCTCTCACGGCTACACCTTTCGTCCGATCACTTTGAAATTTGGCATGTATGTGTCTTGTACCTGCCCACATATTTTAAAAATATAGCGACTTAAAAAAAATATTTTTCAAAAAAAATTAGGGTAAATAAACTTATGGGGTTAATTTTTTTTTTTTTTTTTTCGACACCGTGAGGGGTATCATATGAAAGGGTACGTCGAGCTGATTACAAAAATATATAATTCTTTGGTTATAACTTTGATAGGGCGAGCGTAGGCGAGTTTGAAGCAGGTTTGAAACGTGTCCCCCCCCCCCTCTATCTCCCTTATGTGAAGTGCAAAAAATCTGAAAAAATTCCTGAACATTCTTCGACCAAAAGCAAAGATACCACTTTTTGGAAATTTCGAAAAAAATATTATTTTATTTTTTATTGACAAAATAGTTTTTTTTTTATAATTATGGTCTTTTCGATGTATTTATATGGTTGTAGTCCGGTTCAGTGGCAAAAAAATACTTTATCAGAGTGTGTTTTGAGAATATTAGACCCTTAGAATGGTTCAAAGAAAGCTTTTTAGCATTTTAAAAAAACACTGTTTATACACTTTACAGTTAAACACTATATAGTGTGGCCTACGGACCCTCGCTGTGTGCTGACTAGCACACACTTGACCTGTTTATTACCCATTGAAGAACTGCTTCATCTACATCTTCATACTTACGACCTTTAGATCTTTTTTTAAAAATCTCCTCTTGTTTTGTATTGTTTAAATATTGAATCCTGGTAGACACTGAACTCGAAGGTATTTCATATTTACGGGATACTTCTTTGTTCTTCATTCCTTTATCTATGTCTTAGAATAGATTAATTTTTCTGAAAGTGATGATTTCCTTATAAACATTTGTACAGTGAGTGAATTGTGTTATAATGTCTGAAACAAAATTTTACCATTTCTAGATAGAGGAACAACCTTTGTTTAGTCTTCTTTAAATATATATTTTTTTAAATGACCTAAGATAGTTTACCATCTTTGGAGGAGTACAGTTTTGAATCACCTGTCACAATCTTTAAAAAGAAAACTGTAATGTTCTATAACAATTACTGGACTAATGTTTTCTTTGTTTGTCCTTTACGTTTATATTATTCTAGGATATGTTGGGATCGACACCTTTTAGACTGAATATTATTAGGGATGTGTGATGGACCACTTGAGGTGTGAAAAAAATACAAATTATGCCATTTTCAAGATGTTTCGACCCTTCTTTTTAAGGTCATCCTCAGTCATAGTTTTATTTCTGTAATAACCAATAATGTCTTAAATCAAAGTGTCATAAAGCACGGAATTATATAGAGAAAAAACTCATACCAATAACAATACAAAATTAAATTGTTAAATTGTTTTAACTTACATTAAACTGTTTAAAGTGTAAGTTAAAACAATGTAATTTAATTTTGTATTGGTTATTGTTATGAGTTTTTTCTCTATATAATTCCGTGCTTTATGACATTATTGGTTATTAATTGTTAATTGTGGTTATTACAGAAATAAAACTATGACTGAGGATGACCTTAAAAAGAAGGGTCGAAACACCTTGAAAAAGGCATAATTTGTATTTTTTCATACCTCAAGAAGTCCATCACACATCCCTAATAATAGTTTATATTATTTTAAAATTGTATCTCTTTTATTGAAAATAGCTGCTCAGTTATTTCTGTAGCAGGGATTATCCTGTTAGTATATGTGTGAATACACCTTTTAAATAATCAGCCTTACATTTATCCAGGTTTTTTAGTTTAAATATTTAAATCCCCCTTTCCTTGTACCTACCTTGTATTTTTGGTTGCAATCTTTTAGGGAATTTTTTTCTACTAAGCTCTTTGTGTCAAGCAAAATATGTACTGATTTTAAGTTTACTTTATTTATGATGAAAGTTTAACTTATAGTGATATATATTCTGCATGTATAAACATGTTCTTGGTCGTTTAAACAGCAAATTTTCTAAACCTGAAGAATCATCATGTTACTTTAATGTGTTATAATATTCTGCTTTCATCTTTTAACAGTTTGTTATAGTGATCATTTTTTGACAGTTTGCCTAGTGGTTAGCTTGGTTTTTAAAAAAAAAATAATCAAAAGAGAATAAATTATGCTCTAACTTATTCAATTCTTAGATTTACAGTAGAGTCTCGCTTATCCGGACCCCGCTAGTCCGGACAATAGTATAATCCGGACAGGTTAAAAACTATGCACAAATTGGAACCAGGGCTAATTAAGATTTATGAATTGTTAAGATTATCGAAGTTTCTGCTTTTATTGTCTATTAAAATTTGTATAAAATTGCTCCTAGAATAGTTTACAGGTGTACATTCCAACGTTCCGACACGAGGAATACCCGGTATTTCTGTTAAAAATTAACAGATTTAGAATAAGTAAGAACATCGACAAATCTCTTTTGGTCCCATAGAAATGTAGAGCGGAAGATATAAAGGTAGTGTATTCCAGGAAATACAATAAAATACGAGTAAGATGGTGAGAGAGTTTTAAGAAACACGTAGCGGGGGGCTCAACGCAGTTCCGTGAAATTTCGCCAAGCGGCGTGTGTATAATGTCTTAACTTTTTGTGAAATGATTAGCCGTTGCTCGAATTTCATATCGGAACACAGCTTGTTTCCCTGGAAGTCCCTTCTATACCTGCACCTGCTTAGTAGATCGTAATTTTATTTTAATTCATTTGATATTTGGACTGGTGACAGAACATTCCTAAAATAGTGAACATACGTTGTACAAGTATGTTTTTGAGACTAGTAGAAGTAACTTTTATTATAATAACATAGTTTTTAATAGTTTTTCTCAACTAAAACTTGTTTTATATTATATTTTAAAACTGATTCCGTTTAATCCGGACTTTCGGTAATCCGGACTGGGTCCGGTCTCGTCAAACCCGGATTAGCGAGACTCTACTGTATTTGCAAATTATTTATTTAGCGAAAGCAGACATATTATTTTTATTTATTAAGCTTATTACCCCGATCAAAATATGTGGTGTTTTAAAGCTTAATTTATGATGATAGTTTAACTTAAATCTATTACATAGCTTGTTGTATAGAACCAGAAAATCCTGATTTGGAAAAATACTATATTTATTTTTTTGCAAAAATGGTATGCCAAGTATGTAATTAGCCAAGTTGTAATGGGAAAGCCAAGGCTGGGAAGTTGTTTAGATCTGAGGCTAGATGATGCTCAAATTCTTGTTGACACAGTCGCAGTAGACGAATAATTGCATGGCACAATGCCTGGGGAATAGAACAAAATAAATTAACTTTAAGTTATAAAAAAAACTGTACAGATGTGCTCTACAGGGCTAACTGGTTAGATATAATCTAAACTGTGGGTCTGGGTAGTAGAAAATAGATAGGTAGTTGGGAAAGCACGTTCCCGGAACATGGCCCGCACTATGACCCAATCAGCTCTAAGTTCCTAGAATGTCCGCCTTCAACGTGTTAATGTGGTGCTTTCAGTTAATTTGTGTTTTCTAGTAAGTCTGTATGACTGAGCTTAAGCCATTAAGTTACAAGAAGACCTATCTTAATTCTGATACACTTCCTCAGATTCACATTTCCTCAAAATATATTATTATCTAATAACATCTGTCACTAAGTTGAAAAATAGGTTGATAAACCAGCATATTCTAAACCCATGATGTGGAAAGTGTTATATATTTCTAATATTTCACTAGACACTTTTGTTTCTTCACAAAGCAACTATGAGTTAATTTGGTTGTTGACATCTGACAGGCTAGGCGAAGCAAAAGTAAATTTATTACACTCATGCCAAACTGGGCACATGGCTTCTGAATAAAACATTGCTGATGTGAAGTGGCTTATTTGAAGGGCAATATTTTCATGTATTTGGTTAAAAAATGTATAATTATTACTTCAAAGTAAAGCTAAACTTAGCATAACTTGTGTATTATTTAAAACCGTAATATTTAATGAATGCAAGAATATAATTTAAGTATTTTATTTAACCCATTGAATGCGGTTGGATCCATTTTGGACATAGTAGAAGAAAACTTAGACAAATATTACACAAGCCTTTACCATGATAAATGTTTACAAAAATTGGTGATTCAATAGTTAACAGCAATTTAATACCGTGTTTGCACACTGCAATAGGCTACACAATTTGTGAGGGACTCCAAGGGATGTGCCAAGCAAGCGTGACAACGCACATCAGCATTACGTCATTAAGATGTTGGCTCGGTATTACGCCATGTCTTGCATCGTTTCATCGCGTCCGACTCATCAGGGGCCTGCCGATGCCCACCCAACTCTGGACCTATACCAGATTAAGAAGATCAGATATAAGGCTTATCAGAGACGAGCGTGCTCTCATACTGCCTTATATAACTGGCTGGCAAACACAACAGCATTTGTCAACGTACAGCATTGCCAATGCTTGAGTGGCACATCCATCATTGCAGTGTGCAAACACGGTATTAAATTGCTGTTGTGTTTTGCCAGCCAAGCAAGTACGGCGGTGTGAGAGCACGCTCGTCTCTGATAAGCCCTATATCTGAAATTCTTAATCTGGTATAGGTCCAGAGTCAGGTGGGCATCATCGGGCCCCTGATGAGTCGGACGCGATGAAACGATGCTGTACATGGCGGAATGCCGAGCCAACATCTTTGTGACGTAATGTCTGATGTTGGAACAGTTCCTATGTGTCACGCTTATGTGGCACATCCCTTGGTGTCTCTCACAAATTGTGTAGATTAAATAGTAGTTATGATTAATAAGTTTTAATCATTTTGTGTTCATACTGGCTTTGTCTAGCTTCCTCTTCTCTTCTAGTGGTAAAATAAAGTTGGCCAATGTGTGATAATTGGGCTGTGGCATCCAATGTTTTATAAAATAATCTTTTTATCACTTTATGTTTGTTGGGAGCAAATAAACAAATTGTACAGATAAAGAGAAGTCTTTATTTAAGTATAAAAACATACAAAAGAAAAGAAAATCAAATAAATTATGAACTGCTCTTTTACAAAAATAATTATAATATAATATCTACATTCTCTTACCTACTAATTAGACATTTATTTTAGCAAGTGAGATAAAAGCATTATGTAATTCTTAAATTTGTCAGTTTAAATGTATTTCTGTAAGGAGTATATATCTTGTTTGAATTAAGCTTGATAACTTATATTTTAGTAAATACATATGGATTTGAGGTAAAGATTTAATTAATGGCAGTGTTCATTTTCAATTATAATTTTTTTGTTTAATATTAATGCAGGATTTTTTTTCTTTTTAGACTGCATACTGGATTCAGTGACTCGCTTATGACATTAATTAATACATTCTATTATAAAAAAAACAACATACAGTGTGAGCCAAAAAAACGCACTTTTTTGAACACCTATAGCTCAGCTTCTGTAATAGATAGAGATATGGGGTTTGCGGGGTCTGAAAACTACATTCTTCTACTTTAAATTTCATACCTATAACTTTAAAAACTATTGGGTGAAAGCCATGCAATGACGATTTGAAATAGGGTCTTAAAAAAAGTCATCTGGGTAGTAATCGTTGTTTGGTATTATATAGTTGGTTATATAGTTTTGATAGAATAAATTACCATATGGTGGAGGGGGGGGGGGTTCTTTGTAGGTAAGAGGTAGGAGTCCCTCAGTGTTTTAACAAACATTGAAGATTTGTTAAGCACAATGTTGCCTGAAATTGAAGATCAAATGCTAAATTACACGTTTATGCAAGATAGTGTCCCGTCCCATCGCTTCTTGCAAACAATTCAATACTTGCAAGAGAATTGCCCAGACTTCAGGCAACATTGTGCTTAACACATCTTCAATGTTTTTTATATTATAGCACTGATGGACTCCTAACACTTACGTACAAAGAACCCCCCTCTACCATAGGGTGATTTATTCTGTCAAAACTATGTTACCAAACAACGATTACTACCCGGACGACTTTTTTTAAGACCCTATTTCAAACCGCCATTGCATGGCTTTCACCCAATAGTTTTTTAAGTTATAGATATGAAATTTAAAGTAGAAGAATGTAGTTTTCAGATCCCGCAAACCCCATATCTCTATCTATTACAGATGCTGAACTATAAGGGTCCAAAAATTTGCGGTTTTTTTGGCCCACCCTGTACATATACTGTGCTATAAATTTTTTACTTAATTATAAAACTTCAAAAATAACATTTATAAAAACTACATTATTCATAATTTTAATTAAGAGAAAATTTAATTTCTTATTCATCTAATGATCCAGTAAAAAAATAAACTTAAATGAAATTAGAAAATATACGTTTCAAAAAATAAATATTTAAAAAAAATTAAAATGTGATTCTAGATAGGAGACTTAATTTTATAGGACACTAATATTATTTTGTTAAAAATAAGAAATAACAATTAAAATTATATACACTTTATTTTTGAGATGTAGCCTGAAATAACTTTTATATTACCAGGTTGACTCTCTAGTACAAGTTATAATTTTGTAAAGATTTTTGAACAATATGAGAATATTCTCTTGGCGATAAATTCCTAGTTAGGAATATAAAAAGATGAATAGACCGTAGATTTGTTTTAATACGTAAATGGATCAGTTTGGACAGGTTTCAGGCACTACTGTCAAGCCATAAAGTTTGTCATCTCCTCCAAACAGCATCTGGAATGGCGTTCCAATCTTTCCGTCTTTTGTAGCACTTTCTAATTTGTGCCTGTAACATATTAATACTATAATAAAACATCTGTGCATATTATATAAAGTTAAATCACCATTTTGCCAGTGATAACTGTAAATTTACGGAGCTGACATTTCTACCTGATATAATCATTTTTAGAGTTGACGAATATGAGAAATGGTGGAGTACAAGAGAAATATTTACCGCTAAGTCAAATAGAACATATTGTACTAGACCTTTCCTTTCTTCTCTTTGGCTGATCTTGGCCATACGGTTTGAAACTTATTTGTGTACAACATTTACAATTTTATTTAATGTTAATAATAACCGAATCTTTTTTCCATGAATAAAAAATAAAATTGAAATAAAGTTACTCACGTGACCCAGTCAGTCCAGTAGTATTTCTCTGAAGTTATGGCTAAGCCAAAGGGGTATTTACAACCCTTTACAGCTGTCCTATGCCTGCGTGAACTTAATCCCAAACATTCTGTAAAAAGAGAAAAATTACTCTTGAGATTTCAATGAATGCTTATCGTAATTACTGAGGTTAATCAGTTGAGTCACTTGTTATAATAATAAAGAAAAACCTTTTTCTTCCAAAAGATTAAAAAATGCAATTTACAAAATCTTTTTCATCACCTCAAAAAGCCATTTTCATTTGTAATTTTCTTTACTATTTCTTACTTATATATATTATATCTGTATCTTGATGAACCATCCAGTGCACAGTATCATTACCTATATGGCCAGTTCCAGCATCTGCCCAGCAGAGTTCATCCCTTGACCAGTCAATAGCCAAAGAGTTAGGAAGCTTGACATGTTGGCCTTTCAGTAGAATTGATCTTTCATTTCCGTCTAGATTAGCCATCTCCAACTTTGGGTTCTCCCGGTCCCAATCAGACCAAAATATTTTCCTAAAAAAGACAACATTTTTAATACAATTCTTCAGTACACCACCTTCTTTTATTCTGGGATTTTTTTATTTATGCAGACAAATTTATTAATTTTACCTTCTTGTAGGATGTACTGCTATGCCTCTAGGGTTTACAAGACTATCTTTGATTATGACTTGAGTTTCTTTAGTATCAAGATCTGCTTTAGATATTGTATCTAGGCCAGAATCTGTCCAGTATATGGCTCGGTGCAACCAGTCAACAGTTACTCCTTCTGATGATTCAATTCCTGGAGATCATTAAAAACATTTTCATTTTACAATTAATTTCAGTCTAAATAATCTTTACAAAACATCATTAGTTATCTCAATAACTAATATTAACCAAGGGGTTTCAGTATTTCTGAGATACGGTTCTCTCCTTGAAACTAAAGCCCTAACAAATAAAATAACAAACAATTATCCGGGTTTCTTTTCCATAGAGAGGGGACTTGTATCAAGCAACTTGTTCCAGATCAAGGCACTTTACAGATTGTATTGACTGAGATTTTGTAGTAACCAAACATAATGAATCGTTTATATCGCTTGATAAAATAAATTAGAATCATTGTAATTGTAAAATATAAGTTTATTGGTCTATACCACAATTTTAATTGAATACAAATCAGACTGGTTTCAGTACAGTGTGTTCAGTAGTAGTGATATTTTAGTATTTTAGAGGCTGAAACCAGTCTGATTTGTATTATATTAAAATTGTGGTATAGACTAGACCAATAAAGTTATATTTTACAAGTACAGTGTTTTTCATTTATTTCAAAAAGTGATATAAACGATTCAAGACGACAGATTGATGAATGTTTTGAAGTTGCTGATCTCCTTCTATCTTTTAATGACCTATTAATGATTCAATGCAATATGAAGACTAAAAAAAATCTGAAAATTGGCTCAGCAAATTTTTTGGCATCTCAAATTTATGATTTTTCAGCCGAGGACTTTTTTTTGTACAAGTTTCAATCTCAAGTTTAAAACTGTGGGAGTTATGCATGTCACAGACGAGCATCCAGCTAAAAACTACTCAACTAGTCTTAAAAGGATCCAAAATGGATAATTTCGTTGAAATCTTGGTTTCTGATTTTTTGGTTGAGAAGAATTCCGCTAAATTTCATCGAAATTGGGTTAAAATTACAACAGCTATCATATGCTTCATGTTTTCACTTTATTATAAATAAAAAAAAAAAAAAAAAAAAAAACCTTACTAAATTATCGCTACAGAAGTTTCACTTAACTCTAGAAGGCTCATTGCACAACCTGGGTGCTTATTGCTCATCTATAAGATTTATTAAAATAGATCTCTGTAGCCTTCTAATAAGTGTTGATCACATTGACATACTTGAGTCTTATAGTGTTAAAAGAAACAAACCCAATTTACTAATGGCATTCTAAAAGCTTATGGTGGTTTGAGAACTTTATGAAAGATGTAAAAATGCATATTATTATCTTTAAACATTAAATGATTTATGAAGAAAAACACAATTTTGTTTTTTCTTCTCTTTATTCTTTTCCTTCTGAGTGGCATTTATATTTAGTAGAAGCTATCTATACAGTATAAATACCTGAAGTAATTATAGGTACAATATTTGAACCGTCATATTTAGAGCTTTGAATTGATTTCATTGCAATATCGCTCCAGTACACTCGTCCCTCCACACAATCTGTTGCTATTCCTGCAATAACAGTTCTGTATTAAATTAAGTTATGACATTAATATATATTTAACATTTGTCTCATTTATTAGGTATTTTGTTATAGCTATACTTGACATCGTTAAATAATTCTCTCTACTGCTACATTGTTTAAAAACTCCTGTATAATAAGTAATTCATTACATACCTATAGGTACTTGGTCTTGGTGAAGGAGTATAGGTTTGCCTTCCATGTTAGGAGACTGTTCAAGTGGAATTCTCTGAGTAGATCTGCCCTGATTCACAAGTAGGAATCCTCCAGAATCAAGTCTTGTCCCCTCTGAAAAAAATTAATAATATCATTTTCGTAATAATAGCATTTTTTCTGCTTATTAAAAACAATTTTCACTTTTAAATCCTTTATAATAACTTCGATTTTGTTTATTGCTTCCGAGCTTACTGAAGGTTACGGAAGCATTGTGTTCACTTTTGAGAACGAAAAAGTTTAGTCTCAGATTTTAAAAATTCCAAGACAGAAATCCGTTTCAGACATCAGGGAACATTTTTGGTCTCGTGTCGGTCTGTGTGTCCGTGAATCCTGAAACGTGCGGTGAAAACTTGAGTAAATGTCCGATTTTCATGAAATTTGGTAGACATGTTCATTTTACCAATGCCCAGGACGAGTTCGTTGGACAACGTTATCCGTTCAAGCATTCACGTGCAACGCTTGTGTAAACGTGAACTTCAAATTTAAAATTGGAATTTTAGGACGGGGAAAAAATCAAACTTCATCTATTCAATGAGACAAACATTTTTTTCAATTACAATTTTTTTAGTTAAACCAACAGCAACATCGCTATGAAGTGTTAAAGATCGCTAAAAAGTATTAATAGTTTTTACTCAATAAACAATATAACAATAAAGTAATATAATATTAATGTTAATATAACAATAAAGTACATGATAGGATGCGAGGAAGCTATGTGTCACTCTAATTGGCATTCTATTTTTGTCTGTCGTCAAAACTTTGACAAATCTCCTCTTTGACCCCTTTACTCTTTCAGTAATCCAATCAAGCTGAATCTTGGCACTCTCTACCAATACAAAAAATCGGTCCGAGACAACTCAGACAAACTTTCTCATATACGAGTTCATAATTATTTAGCCCAGTGTTTTCCATTTATTAGTTTTCGTATGTAAATTTAATTATTATTGTGCATTTCATTAAGATTTATCATAAAAATAACTTCTCCCTAGCAGGGAATCGAACCCGGGCTCTCTCGGTCCACGTTTTAAGCTTTTTTCTCAGGAACTAGATTTTTCCCGGGAAAACGGCTTATATCGTTGGATTCGTATTCAAATGGACTACATTTAAGAATTTTTTAATCAAAATCGTCGGAACCGTTTTCGAGAAATAATTTTTTTTTCATGTTTTTTTCAGAGTTTTTGGGGGGTAGCGCCCCCAAATTTAGAGCTAAAATTCATTTCTCGATTTCGCCTCGGGGTATGATTTTTCTGAACATGTATGCCAAATTTCGTCAAAATCGGCCCAGTAGTTTGGGCTCCAGGCGTCTGCACAGACGACAGACAGACATTTTTTAAAAACCACTTTTTTGGACTCAGGGAACCTCAAAACGTGTAAATCCATCAAAATCGAATTTTCGCGCCATCACAATACTTTCTCTTTATATGAGAAAGTAAAAAATTGATTAATTAAAATCAATTAATCCCAATATAAAAACTTTTTTTTAATTAATCAATTAATTTACCGATTACTCATACTACTAAAATGCACAAATTTAAATGATTTTTTATTAAAACTTTGTTTTTTTGGGCTAGGATTATTTTAAGAAATAATACGATACTCTAATGTTTTTTTATTATTTTGTTTTAAAATGAGTTTACTTGGTTACCTTAGCATTTACATTGGAAAAATATGTTTATCACTTAACTTTTTTTAACTTCCTTTTTTTCGAGGGGGTTCATGGACATAATGTATCTTATATATTGAGCCATGTGTAAATGGGAATATATTTGTGGCCTGAAGGTGCAATTTTTTACAATATGAAATCTATCCTTGCCTTACGTAACACCTTCTATAAGAAAGCATCGTGAGGATGGAAGCTTAACTTGGCTTAAGTTATTGTTAATCATAAATTGATAAAGATAGATTGATTTCTTTCTTTTATTGGTTATAATGTCTTAATCGATTGGTATATTATATAGATAATACAGTTTTTTTTAATTTTTAAAGGAATAAGTTATTTAATAGGATCTTACCTCTGCAAATAGTTCCATTTCCATAGTAGCCCTGATTACATGTACAGACATAAGTATGTTGAGCAGTTCTTAGGCAGGTTGCATATATACTGCACATGGTTGGTGTATTAAGGCAATTACGGATATGATTGCACACATATCCATCACCTTCATATCCCTGTAAATAATTATATTCAAGTTAACTGTATTCTGATCTTGTTGTCCTTTATATGTGAAAATAGTTTTTTGGAAAATTTTGTTTAAAATTACCTTTTTGCAGACACAGGAGTAAGTGTAGTTGTAAGTATTATAGATACAATCTGCAACTGGAGAGCAATCCCCAAGTTGAGAGCAGTCAGGTGAGCATGTTAATCCATCTCCTCTATAGCCTACCTGACAGTTACACCTTCCTGATTCGCATGTAGCATGTTCTGAACATACTTCTGAACAGGTTTCCTCGCTCTCTTCCTCTAGAAAAAGAAGATATTTACTTAGAGGTCTCACCCATCCCTTCAGTTCTCCGTTTCAGTTTTATGTTCTTGCACATATATTTTGTTCTTTACTTTCCATTACAACCATGAACCTAGAAGTCTGCAACCTTTAATTCATTATTTACAGCAAGGCATGGATGGCAAGATTTTTTTTTATTCCGGGGGGCTTTTATACCCGAAGAGGCAGACCACTTAGGTGGCTCCATAGAACAAACCCGGGTTAGGGACCAAAATCTTCATACTCATGTGACGATACGTTCGTTAACCATGACTCCCCTCCTAGTTGTATTACAACCTAGAGTGTCATCATCATGGTTTCCAGGCAGAAACCTGGGGGCGCTACTCTTTCGAGGAGCTTCCCATTTGTTTAAACAATGCTGGATGGACATAGAGCGGGAGGCCCGGTCCAGGAATCGAACCCAGAGATGTGGTCAGAAGTGGTCACCCATCCATCTTCTGACCCTGCTCGAGGCTTCTCAACTTGCCTTATCACAAGGCAAGCGCTTTAGCCTTCGAGCCACCCATGCCACTATAGGAAGACACCACGTATGCTCTTTACCTGTGAGGAGTTTGCTAGAGAGAGAGAGATGAGAGCAGAGTAACCCCAGATAGAGTGGTAGAGGTGATGTTGTGTAGTGAACAAGTATGGAGTGTAGTCAATATGAGGAGGTGGTGCTGTGACTTAAAAAAGATTATGGATGTCTTTTTGAGCTTTCAAAGTCTTGTGGAACGGTCCCAGAAAATCAAAAAAGAGACAGGGTAAAATACACACCTGAGAACGTAGGATGAGGTGTGGTTTTTTAGTTAGGGTAAGAATCCCACTCTACCTTGAACCTTTTAAAGGTTCTACCAACCTTTCAGGGAAAAAACCTTTAATTCATTAAGATTTAGATCCATTTTTTAAGTGAGTAGGCATGTTAAAAATGTATATGTTAATTTTCTAACATTTCTTGGCATCAAAACTGTATTGTTTTGATAATTCGTACCTGGTATGTGTAATGGTAAGCAACTTCCTTCATGATCTCTGTCATAACCAACTGCACAGACACATTCATTAGCTTGACGCTCTTTATTGTATAAACATTCTGCATTCATCTTGCAGTCCTGAGAACTATTACATTCATCTACATAAACAAAAAACAAATTGTAAATAAAATAAAACTTAGTTATTCTTTAATTTTAATCTTAATTTCTTAACTAATAGTAGGGGAAGAATTTAGTTAATAAAATAAGTTTATTTTGATTTTTTTTTTTTTTTTGCCAGGCATTTTGTCAAAGATTGGATGGAAGTTTCATTTTTGAATGTCTGTTGACAAGTTACAAGGCAGTTATTGATAGACCAACAGAGAAGTCGTGTGTAACATTATAATGGCACTTAGACCCTAAAATAAAAAGGTACTATTACATAAGAGTTAAATTGATGATTACCTGAAGGATAGCAATAAGTTGTTCCATCCCCTTCAAATCCTTCATTACAGATGCAAACATCATTATTTGAGTACTCATCAAATCTGCACATGGCGTTAATATCACAGATTTCTGCAATTGAACAGCTAATCTCTGCAAATCCAAGCATATACAAACATATAAGATCAAAAATAATTCACTTAGTTGTTGCTAGAATAAAAAATTATTTTTTGTAGACATTAGTCGTCAATAATCCTTTGCTAATTTATCACCCTTTGAAACTACATACTCAGTTGTGTCTTATCCTGCATAAACAAGTTTGTCAAGCCTGAATTTATTTTGAAGACCACTTCATACACTTTGTATATGTTAACCCTTAGTGGCACGGCTATCATGGACAAAAGGTAAAATCAAGATTATCTAGATAGCGTTTTGGAAATGATGAACTAAAAAGTCAATTAATGCATTACATATTTATTTTTCAATGATATTTTTAATTATAAAAATAAAAATTACTATAAAAAATCAGTAATTACTCCTTCGGTGTTCTGACTAAGTATCGGGCTTTCAACCTTAATGAATTATTATTAGTAGTCAAAGTCCTAAGATAACTCCTCACCACCATCATCCTAATCCGACAACTCATGCAAAACCGAAAAATATTGATTGGAAGGCATAATTTCTCTACCGGACATGGTGGTACGGGCCACCATGACAATAAACATGGCAAAACAATGCAGAACAAAGCAATAATCAAAGTAGACTGTTTCGTCCGTTTTCAGGGGCTCTAGTGGTAGAGTAGATTGAGGGTTTATTATTCTCGCATCGTGAATCTGTGATTTACAGAATATCTCCATCTCTTTAACCCATTCAATGCGGGTGGATCCATGCCGTGCTAACGCGCCTGGCGGGTGGATCCAAGCCCTCCCTTTCAGCCCTCTGTAGCTCTATTCTCCGTGCCTCGAGTAGAACCATCTTGCTAGGCTCCGTCAGGCCTGCTCACGTTTGTATCCACAGTGGATTCAAACATTTTTTTTTAATTTTTTTTTTAAATTAACTTTTAAAATCGTTTAGATATATACAGTCACGAAGGTAGGTTCATGAATTGGATTACGCATTGAATGGGTTAAATAATCTGTCAATCTTGAAAGAGCAGTTTGGCTAAAAGTGTTAAATACATTTCCTTAATCTATGAAAATTAAATTAGAAAAGACCTGATGGGACTTAAATTGCTGAGCAATATTTGCCACATTTTGTCCTCAACCGTCGGATAAATTTACTAAAAATTATATGGATTCCTCAGTTTCCTTCTATCATAATAATCATTTAGAGAATATTTTTATATAATTTGCAGAGATTATAAATTTGGCCTTTGTGTATTGATGGTAATATTAAACCTTAAATAAGATGGTTTTAAAATGCACGATGTTTGGTATAATTTATCTATTTAAATTAATGATATACTAACCCATGAATGTACATTCAACTCCATCTCCTTCAAATCCAGGTTTGCATGTGCACTGATAGTCCTTACTATGAGGTACATGAACACATTTTGCATTATGACTGCATTGCCCCTTGCATGGATCTTCTAAACACACCAAGTAAAATAAAAGTAATTTTTAATTTCAACTTTTGTTTCTTTCCAGCTTTTTTAATATTGGAAAAATTAAAACAAAATAACATTTGAAATAGAATAAATGTAAATAAAACATATTACCACAACGTAACTGTAATGGCGGTTTATGATGTTTAAATAATACTTTACTGGTAAATGGAGAAATCCAATTAGCCAATCTTGAGATTATCAGTGCTTAATGTTGCAATTATTTTCTTTAATTATATCATTGTTATCAATTAAAATTGTTAATCTCTTTAAGATTTGTAAAATTAAATAGTGCGAGTAAATTTAATTTTCCTCTAAAAGAGTCTAAAATAGGTCTTAATAAATATTTATTTTTGGTTTAAGAAATGTTATTTTAAGTACTACCACTCCCTCAGCAGAAGCTTTGTTGAGAGAAATCAGTAAGGATACAAAAATGGCGGTGCACAAGACCATATACCGACCTACTCCTACCTATAGCGCTGAATCTTTGACTCTCATAAGTAAAATCAAGATCAGTGTTCAAGCAGCTGAGATGAGATACCTTCGTAGAGTAGAAGAAAAAACACTAAGATATCGGACACGAAATCAAAATATAAGGGCTAGTCTTAACATCCAGCCCTTCTCTGAATTCATTGAACAACATCAACTCCGTTGGTTTGGATATGTGACTATGATGTCAGAAGGAAGGATCCCACTGGAAGGATCCTGAAGGAAGAAGACTAAGATGCAAAGGGGAAGAAAATGTTGTGGACACCCTTAAAGGAAAAAGGATCTCCTGAAGTGAAGCAAAAAGAGAGGCCACAGACAGGAGATGATGGCATGCTCTCTGCAAACTAACTAACTGGGACGACAAAGTAAGTAAGTTACCAATTAAACTTTTTGTTAATCCCTTCAAAATTGGTAAAATTGAATTATGCTAATAAATTTAATTTTTCTCTAAACGAGTCAAAAATAGGTTAGTTTGTGAAATATATTATAATCTTAATGTAGAATCTTTCCATCTTAAAATTAATATTTTAAATTTTAGGCTCATGTTTGCTGGAGCGTTGCAAGTGAACCCATTCACCGATAACTCTCCCTAACGAGTTTAGCCATAAGCATGAAATTTGCTACAACTTTTGTATTTATGATTTTTTTCTGCGGGCTACAATCATCAAACTACAGAGCAGTATCAATGTATTCACGTTTCACGATGACTGGAGTTAAAGTTGAACAATTTAGTTGAAATTTGGTATACTTTTCCTTTTATCATTGCTCAGACAAAGTTCATAGGGAGTGTTATCCGTCAAAGCGTTCTAGTGCAACC
Organism: Gerris lacustris; assembly: GCA_951217055.1. Lineage (NCBI taxonomy): Eukaryota > Metazoa > Arthropoda > Insecta > Hemiptera > Gerridae > Gerris > Gerris lacustris. The sequence continues at coordinate 48,583,253 of OX578283.1, forward strand.
CTCGTGTAAACATGATTTTCTAAAAATTGGAATTTTAGGACAGGAAAAGATTCAGTATCTATCTATTTTTGGTGACAAACATTTTTTTAGTAAAACCAACAGCAAAAGTTGATTGAATTTTATCATCTACCATATTTTTAATAACAATTTTTGCTCTCTGATGCATAGGAACAGAGGTATTAAGTAAAATGAAAAGAAATATACTTTTTTCAATATAACTGCTTGACAGGGCATTCGGTTCTGAAAACTTTGTTTTTACTTTCTCACATAAAGAGAAAGTATTGTTTACTAGTGGAATTGGTCTCTACAACATATCCAAAAATGTTAGATAACCTATCTTTTGCAAGTAAATCCGTTTTTTTTTTTGTATATTGACTGGACTAGTTTTCTTCGTTAAATTTTATTAATATTGAAAGTATTATCGTCACTTTTCTTTAGTTGATCCCTTATGATTTTCTTAAATTTTCTTTTCCTCATGGTCTCTAGGGATGAAAGAGGTTGAAAACAAAAATATTTTCACTTTACTTTAAAATGTTGGCTATATTTCGCCCATACCTGGGCAATTTCAGGCCTTGAATTGTAAAGGAGTAACTCCTTAACAATACAATGTGAAGGTTACTCAAATATTGTATTTAGTTTCTGTCTCCAAAACAAAAAAAAACAATGTAATTTTTTATTTACAATTCAAGGCCTGAAGATGCTCAGGTATGAGTGAAATATAGCCAAAATTTTAAAGTAAAGTGAAAATATTTTTGTTTTCAACCTTTTTCATCCCTAAAGACCAAAAGGAAAAGAAAATTTAAGAAAGTATTATCATATTTTAGATTATAATTATTCCTTTGTCAGTGGGAAATCAAATCAAATCTTAACCAATAACTAACTATACTAGCTATGTTTTGAAAGTAATACCAAATTTGATCAAAATCATATCAATTCAGTATAGGCTCAAAGTGTCTGCTGACAACAAGGAGACATTTTTAAAAATCTTTTTTTCACGCAGGTGATCTTAAATCCACCGAAATCTATTTTTTGCAATCATGTATACTACATGATGCTATATTAACCTTTGATTATACTAGATGATTTTACACATCGACTTCCATCATCCTCATAACCATCTGGGCACCAACAATCATTGTCCATGCAAGTTCTGACAGGGATATCATCAGGTTCACATCGATATCCTTTTTTAGTATAACCATCATTACAAACGCAGCGGTAGTAATCATTATTCTGAGCACACCTTCCATTTTCGCCACAGTCGCTATCCTCAAAACAGTCACCTGAAACAGACCATTTCTATCATCTTTACCGTGTTCATACATCTTATTTATAAAACATATTGTTTTTATATTCTGTACAATTTTGTTTCAAGGGTGCCCCAAATAAATAATTCTTATATCTTAAATATGGTCAATGAGTGGTTATGAGAAGCAATATTTGGCAGATATCACCTAGTACATTGGTTCCCAAAGTGGGGGGCACGCCCCCTAAGGGAGGCGTAAAGACAAGTCAAGGGGGGCATGGGGCCTTAAGCACAAGCTTTAGAAATAAAAATGATTCTGCTGCCAAGTACGATTCTGATAAAATGGAGAAATCATCGTTTTGGGTTAAGTAGTAAAGAGTGTACCCCATATGTATCACAGGAAGCACTGCTATTATTTACCTTTTTCAAGCACTTATTCGAGTGAAAAAGCGTTTTCAGCATTTGTTGCAATAAAAACAAAGTATCGGGGTAAATTTGATGTTGCTAATGATTTATGTTGGGCACTTTCTTCTAATACTCATCCAAGGATAGGGAATCTTATAAAAAAGAAAAAAAAGCAAGCTCATCCATCTCAATTATTTATTTTGTTTCTTAAATTGATCAGTTTTTAAATTGAATCTTGTAATGTTATAAAAAATAATATTAAAAATAAGTGTATGGTTATTCAATGTAATATTTGTTTACTTTATTTTTTTTCATTGCCACATAGTTAAATTGTGTAAGGGGGGTCGGGGGGGGGGGGGGGGGGGGGCGTGGGAAGTTTTATTCTTGACAGTAGGGGGCTTGGTAAAAAAAACTTTGGGAACCCCTGACCTAGTTCATTAATTAATTGTTAAACTGATGCTAAAAAGAAGTTGCAATAGAAAATTTAATAATTTCTCCATGATTAACCCTTTGACTGCGGCATAGAAGAGAGAAAAAAGTCCTTCCTGGGAACGGATTTTTTTTTTCATTTATTTATGTTAGTCCGGACTCAGGTATGCATGAAATTGCATCAGAATCGTTTTTATAATGTTTATTGTTTATAAACATAACAAAAACATAATGACGCACCTTGTGCGTCATGCAGCCACAGAAAGGACAATTTATCACTGAAACGGGCATGACGCACCATATGCGTCACCATGACGCATCGTGTGCGTCATGGTATTATTATTCTATTTTTACTTATTTTATTATTCAATACGTAAAAAAATGACAAGTTTTTAAAATGTATCGTGTAATTGAAACATGTAAACACTTGGACCTTATTAATTATTCATAATTATTGATATATGTATAAAAAAATATTTTTTTTGAAGGTTTCTTTTCACCCCAGCCATCTAAAGTATTTATTTTAGAAATTAATATACATCGGAAGAAAGAAAAAATAAAATAAAATAAAAAATGGGAAGAGCAAAATGTTAGGAAAACGGTGTGACGCAACAGGTGCGTCATTAATGACGCACCGTGGGCGTCATGTCGTTTTGAAGAAAGCAATGTTTAGTGCCCCAGTTAAAAAAGTCTAAACTTGTCAAATAATATCCCTAAAAATTAGTAAATACACAAGTAATGCTAGCTAATGACTTACTTTTATCAATAAAAAAATGCTGTATAATTTACCTTATGCGAGTAGCGTACTGAGGGGCCAGAAAAAAAGAGAAAGTAAAAACACGCGTTACTAAGCACAAAAACAAAGGAAACGAGAACGACTCACTCCATACAACCCTTGGACTAGTACGAACATGACCACCCCTCTTCCAAACCGATATCATATGGCAGAGGCTCCCCCACTCCTTTTTTGGAGAGAGGTTTTTTTTCTGTCCATGACGCACCGTAGGCGTCATGCAGTTTCTCTAAAGAGACAATATGTGACGCACATGGTGCGTCCTACCGCAGTCAAAGGGTTAATGGTAGAAATAAGTTATTTTTTAAAATACCTACTCATATCTATGTCAATACAGTTTGGATGTTGCCCTGAGTATTGTGAGTCACAGACACAGAGTGGTGCACCAAATTCTTCTTCACAATGGGATCTTGGTCCACAGTCCATTTCGCTGCAATCTCCTAATGCTGTAAACAAAATAAATGTAGAAATACAGTAGAGACTACACAATTTTATACAACCCTGACCTTGTCATCACCTTAGAGTCATACCGTAGAAACCATCTACATTCTTATCGCTTATAAAATAATATGTTGACCCTAAGGACTGTTTAAAATATTATCATATACCTGAGATTTTTTTCATTTACACTCGGGATTTCTGACCGACATTGAAAATCCTATGTATTATTCTATTGACTCAGTGCTTATTACTATTATTTTAACTTTTTTTCTGGATGACGCATTTGTAAAAAACACTCCATCCCAAAAAGTTAAGGGAAATCCCAACTTCTTTCGGCGTAAAATGCTCAGCAAATTGAAGATTAGAATTAATAAATAATAGCTTAGACCTTAACAAAATTATTAAAGTATTACTATAAGAAATTATGACATATTATCCCAATTCTTATGGTAAAGGATATTCATCTTTTGCTAAAACATTAAAATTACTACCAACATTACGAAGAATCCTTTTTCACAAATAAATATATTATATTATACTACAGACATTATCTAGGTATTAGTTTGTTCAAAATGATTAAGGCACTTCTCCTAAAGTTGAAAAAACCAAAGTTGAAACACCAACAATAATCTGGTTTGAATCTAAGGCCCAATGCACACAGAGCAGGCGGAAGCACGGTGTAGATGAGGAGTGAATTGCGACGTTTCTACGCCTCCTCTATGTAAACTTATGGCCAACAAAGAGCAGGCAAAGGGAGTGGGGCGGGCAAGGCGTGAAGCACAAAGCGTCTAGGTAAACCTATGGAACAATGCACTCAAAGGTGACGATGTGCATGCACTTGCCACTGAAGCGTGCATGCGCCGTGCCTCTGCCCTTCGCCTGTTCTGTCTGCATTGGGCATACAAGTGTTGACAAATATTCTGCACTAGGATGATTAAATAAAAAGAAGGAATATTACAGTGAATAAATAAAATATTAAGGAAGTACCTTGAAGTGGGTTACAATTGAATCCATCCCCTCTATAGCCTTGTCTACACTTGCATTCAAAACTACCCCAATTGTTGAAACATTGTGCATTTCTATCACAAGGTGAGTCAGAGCATTCATTATGATCTATGCAAGTGAACTTTCCTTCTACCACTGCACCCCTCCACCTGTAAACATTTTGTTTGTTAGTTCTACTGTTCTTTAAGAGAGAGGTTTAAAAACACTGGCTTTTCAGTCTTCTGAAAAAGAAAAAAGAAATGTACAAACCCACTGATACATCGGCATGAATTAAAATCTTTTATATTGTCACAGTAACCATGATCAGGCTGGCATTGCTCTGGGTCTTCATCACAGGGATCTTCTTCCCCTAAACATATCAAGGAAAATGTCTTGTTAGCAAAATTGTTGTGATAATAATAATTACAATTCAAATCATGGCCTAGCCGAAAAGTGAGCCAACTTAGCCCAATGTTTTTGTGAGGGAATTACCCATTAAAAAAAAAGAAAAAAAAATTATTTAAGTTCTTACAATCCACTTGCATATGATGTGTTAATATATGCTATTGCTTCCAAACTTACCGAAGGTAGCGGAAGCTATATGAACAGAAATTATTATGTCTCCGATTTCAAAAATTCAAGAAATCCGTTTCAGACATCAGGGAACATTTTTGGTTCAGTATCTGTCTTTCACTCAATTTTTGGGAACCAACATATCTTAAAAACTACTTGTCCAATTTTAATTAAATCTAAATGGTAGGTCATAATTAGCCCATTGTTAGTTCCAAATAAGTTCCAACATTCTGCAAACATTTGTTTCTCTTCCACATTTACACAAATGCACATTTACTATATCTTCTAAATATTTATTTACTATATAACACATTTTATTTACTATATCTTTTTATGATTTTTTATGAAATTCGGATGGGAACTTTAATTCATGTAAAAAATCAAAACATTTTTGATAGATTTAAAAAACGGAGGAAAGTTAAATAAATTTGACAAAAATAGGTTGTTAAAGCATAAGACCATTAAAGTATATGAAATAGGACATGAGGAAGCTACGTGCCACACTAATTGGCAGATTATTTTTATGTCCTATTACATTATTTCATACCTTGAGGAAAATAAACTAATCACTTGTTATAGTTTGGAAATGTACATCTGAGTTGTTAGATAGAGTTGTTTGTCTGATCATGTCCAACAGCACCTTCTTCTCCTAGAAACCTGGTTTAAGAAATGGCGAATTAAAGTAAACGAAACAAAAAGCTCCCACGTGACCTTCGCTCTAAGGCATGGTGTGTGTGAACCAGTTACCCTAAACCAAATCCTTATTCCTCATTCCAATTCCGTCCGCTACCTGGGGCTACACTTAGATCGTCGTCTAACATGGGCACACCACACTAAACATATACGTCAAACATGCAATACACGCTATAAACTCTTACACAGACTCTTACACAACACATCTAAACTCAACATGCAGAACAAAGTACTTATTTATAACACAATAATTAAGCCCACATGGACATATGGCATAGAACTCTGGGGTTGCACCAAGCCTTCCAATTCCTATCGCATCCAATCTCTCCAATCCAAAATCCTAAGAAAAATAGCTGACGCTCCCTTCTTTGTATACAATTTTATCCTTCATAATGACCTCAAAGTACCCTTTGTCCGAGAATTAGCCATATCCAGATACAAATCCTTCCACGATTCCCTTTCCGACCATTCTAATCCACTAGTCCACAGTCTGTTTTCCCGGTCCATTCCTGACAATCCGACTAGACGCCTGAAGAGGCAGTGGCCGCGAGACCTCTTAGATAACTAAAATATATTTTATTTATTTAGTTTATATTATTTTCACTTCCTTTGTATCAATAAAATCTGTCAGTCAGTAAGTGCTATCACTGGATAGTTTCTTACATCATGTTCCTTCAAGCCAAATATTCTTAGATATTTATTGCTTATAACAATTATTTATTGTAGTTGCAGTATTCAAATAAAAGTTAAAAAAAAAAAAAAAAAAGAGTTGTTAGAGATAAACATATATTACACACTTATTAATATGTGTTCTTTTTCTCTTAGAGGTCTACCTCTATCGGCACTGAGCCTCCTATTCTACTCCACATTAATCACACTCTAAGTCTCAAAAGAATTGAAATAACATTTTAAAAATGAAATAAATACCAGATTGTGATGAGATACAAATATTGTCATTGTTAAGTTGGTAGCCCTCCTTACAAACACAGTTGTAGCTTCCCTCTGTGTTAAGACATTCTGATTTGTCACCTCCTCCGCATGCGTTAGCCTCAACACATTCATTCACATCCCAACACTCGAATCTGCTTCCATCTGAGTAGCCTGCATATCTGCAATATAAAATATAATTTTAATTTTCATATTGATCCCTTAAAATAAAATGTATGGTCCAAAAAGAGAAAGTTAAGATTAACGAGTTCAATAAATTCCAAGTACCTATGTAACTTGTCAATTCCAACCATTATTTTTTTAACTTAATAAATGGAAATAAATCTGAGAGAAAGGCAAAGAGAAAAACATTTATTATTATATATGTATGTATTTTCTTTTTTTAATAGTTTTAAAGAACAATCCTGGATTCTCTTTTTGAATATTAAGCACATACCTATGGGCATCATCAGTCCTTTACTGTTTACTATAAGTAACCATTTAATGCTTGTAGAAGAATGTGTTACTCGCCCTTTTTATCTAAATAAGAGTTTTGAAATGAATACCACTCTTTATATTAAAGCTAAAGACCTGATAATGCTCAGGTATGGACGAAAATTTGCACAAATTATACTTTAAAAAAAAGAATTGTTAAAATAATTATTACCCTGAGTTGCACGTACAACTCTCAACATCGTTAACATCTGAACAGTAACCGTTGGATGGCTGGTGACATTCCCCGTCCTCACATTCGTTCTCTGTCAATAATAAATAAAATATTTTAACAAAACAAAAAATAAACTGTGTGGTGGTGAAGTTGCCTATTTCATAATTTTGTTATTAGGGAATAGAATACATTGATTTTTTTATTATGGAATAGAATACATTGAAGGCTTTGGAAAGTGTATTAATATTTAAATACCATGCCTGGAAATTCAAATTCAAATTCAAAAAAAACTTTATTTCTTTTAAATAATACAAATAAACAAAAATGGACTATTACACAGAAATTACCTCTCCACAAAGGGGAAACCAGAGGGTGGAGAGGGAGCTCTATTATAATTTAATTTGATATAATTTTATAAATTAAAAAATTCAATTTCTTTATAAATATAAAATTAAAATATTTTGGGTCTAGGATTTGAACTTTGGATTCTTGAAATTAAAAATAACTGAAATCTACATGAAATAAACTTTACTTATACACATTATCAATAACGAGTGAAAATTGAAGATGTGACTGTAATAACCATAATTTTGTTTTGATAGCTATATGCTTCAGTCTTCTATGTCACTATTGAGTGGTTGTTGTAGGATGTGCTGTTTTATTTTTATATTAAATTGGTGGTTACTTGCATCTGATCGTAGAGGAGGGGGTAACTGGTTAAACCATGCGGGGCCGGAGTAAGACCAGTGTCTCATTCCGCAGGTCGTATTTTTTCTAGGGACCACAAGTAGACCCTGTGTCTCACCTCTGGTACCCAACCCGTGGGCCACTACACTAAATAGTCCAATATTTTTATGTACCGCTTTGTATACAAATAGTTTATACAATTGGTCCAGAGTAAGTACAGAGAGTTCTGCATACATGGCCGTGGCCGAGTCGGCTCTTCGTCTCCCTAAAATTGATCTTAAAATATTATTTTGCGCTACTACAATAGGACGCAGTACTGAGGAGTAAGCACCTCCCCAGGACAACAGTCCATATGAAAGAACCGACTGGGCCAAGGCGAAGTACACAATTATTAAAGTTTTTACAGGCATAATACATCTTAGCCTCGCAAATATGTAGGTTAATTTATGAAGCCTTTTTGTTAGACTTAATACATGGTTCCTCCAGCTCAAATGTTGATCTAAATTAATTCCTAGGTACCTAATACTTTTGACCTTATCTATCTTTTGATTACCTAACAAGATTTGCAATTAACTCATTAAATTGATTATTGAAGTTAAAGGAAGAATATTTCCCTCTAATACACGGTGTACTGGGCTACACCAAAGAAACAATTTTGATCTGTCTGAATTGATATGTAATCCCTCTCTTTATATTATTTTTAAAAAATAATAATAACAGCATAACAATTAAAGTTCACTTCATCAAATTGAATTTTGATTAAAAATTTTAACAACTTTAATAGATAACAATAAGCAATAGTTTATGAACAAGGGCAATGAAAATATTGATTAACAATTTCATAATAATCTAGGTTACTGTAAGGGTAATATCTCAAAGAATTTTTTGTCCTATATACCTCCCACTTTTAAATTTTTTCAGGGATGTTCACTTAAAGCAAAAACAACTGAGTTGAATAAAGCACATTGAGACTTCATAGCAAAACCCATGTTGTTAACATGCCCATATTGTTGCCAGTAGCTGGCATGCTGCAGAAGCTGTGCAGATTTGTCAGTGAAACAACATGCTTTTATCAATCAGGATAATTGGTCATGTTCGAGCCACAAGCATAAGGCATGCTTTATCAGTTCCCCCACCCCTTGACTCGTGTCACTGGCAAGACAAAAATCAAACCCTGTGAGATTTACTCACATGCTTTTCACTCTCATGCTTCTTGATGTATACACATCCTAGTAGCTCTCCTCTGCGAGCTACTTGCGTGCTTCTTGATGAATACACATCCTAGTAGCTCTCCTCTGCAAGCTACTTCCATGCTTCTTGATGTATACACATCCTAGTAGCTCTCCTCTGCGAGCTACTCGTATGCTTCTTGATGTATACACATTCTACAAGCTCTCCTTTGGGAGCTATTCGCATGTTCTTGATGTATACACTCCTAGTAGCTTTCCTCTGCAAGCTATTGGTATGCTTCTTTATGTATACACATCCTAGAAGCTCTCCTTTGCGAGCTTCCCACATGGCTTTATGCTAGTTACTAGCATGTGTATTTTTGCCTTTATAGTGATTCCCACCATGGAACTGATTAACAACTAAATATATTAAAATAATTAATACATAGCAAAATATACCTGAAGAGCATGTGAAACCATTGCCTGTGTAGCCAGGTCTACATTGGCAATGGAATGTTCCAACTTCATTAAGGCAAATTGCTTGCTGATGACAATTGGCAGATCCCTCTTCACATTCATTAATATCTTGGCAACCATCTGCTCCATTTGCATGAGTCATTACTTCAAATCTATAGAACAAAAAATGTGCCGTTAATTTTAAATAGCAGTTTTTCTATATGGCTGCACTGCAAATATTTCATTTTTTCGATTAAATCAGACTAAGCTTTAACATTATGCTAACTATGTACTAATCAGATAATTGGAAACAAACAGTAATCAACTCAACATAAACCGTAAAATATTTGTTGAACCATATAAGAGAAAAAATTTTGAGTCTCCAAGGACTGCTAAAATTATCATACTCTAATGAGTGGTTCATACTCTTGACTCTTTGCTTGTAATTGAATATGTTTAACTTCGTTTATTTTAAACAAAAATTTTAATGCTAAAACTATTAAATAATAAAAATAAGTTATGTATACATGTCCTAAAGTAAAGATAAGTTACCCTGGATTACAAACGCATTTAAAGGAATCGCCATCCACTACACAAGAGCTGTTAGCAACACATGTTACTTGTCCTTCAATGCACGGATCCTCGCCCTCTGAAACATAGAATAAAATTAGTAAAAAAGATTTTACAGAAAGTAAAAGTAAAATAAAAAAAATAATTTCCAAATTATTATTTGGAAATTATATGGATTACGGATTAATAATTATATGCACACAGTGTATTAATTATTGGACTGTTTAATCCAATTTTAATCTTGTTTATCCTTAAGATGTCCTTTTTTGGGCTGCTGCTCTTAAAAAATAAAATATACAACAGTTTAGATTAGCTTTGGTTAAACTAGCTTACTAGCCCAAAATTGTCTTCTTATATATAGTACCAATAGAATTTGGACCCCTTTTAATAGAATAAAATAAGTTATTTTAATGTAAAAAATAGATACTAGAGATAAAAATTAGTTCAATGTTAAGAGTTATTTAAAATATTTAATTGATAAAATACAATAGATTTTATTTTCTATTGAGTAACAAACCTATATTTGATGATATTTTGTTGAGAGAAGCAAACCTTGTGACCTCCTCTTCTGATCTATAAGCTAACTGATGTCTTGATGATTTAAGACGAAGTGATGTTACAGGAGTACAATATTCTTTAAATTCAATTGTTTCTGTTTTAGTGAGGACAAAAACACCTTTATCACTATCTCTCTCTGTATCATCGACTAATATTTTAACTTCAGTCTGAGAACGAAGTACTCCGTACTTGGTCCTTGTCAGTTCCTGATGGTAGTCTGGTACGCTTAGTGTTCTTTGAGGAGGGACAGCAGGCAGGGTTCCTGTTACATCAGCTTCCATCCTTAGTTGATCTACAAGATCAACTCCAAGGTATCTCGCTTTAACGTTCATTTTTTCTCCACTAGGCCAACGAACCTCAATAGTACTGTTGAATACTCCTCCTAATAACATATTCACAATTACTAGCCTCCTACTATAAGGTTGTATTACATGTCATGTTCAAGAATAAATTACATAAAGCAATAAATAATTGGAAATATCCTTGCCAGTGAGATCAAAGCCGTTAACACCTCCATGTATTGGCTTGGCAATAAGCCAGCCTAGTGTTGCAGCCAGAGGTTCTAGTAACTGAAGGCTTGGCCCAAGTCGTGGTGGAACACGTGTCACAGCCGTGTAGCTTGCTCCTTCTCCAGGCACTAGGTATGCTTGTAGATACATTTCATTTTCACCAGCCATTAATAATTTCCCACTCACCCTTACTGCTGTATCTGGAAAATAAATATTTATTAAATTAGTCTTATAAAATTATGCCTGTAATGGTTTAAATGATACTAAAGTTAATTAATTTTATTACCTTGAACAAGACAGTTAATTCCATTTCCGTAAAATCCTTCCTTACACTTGCAGCAGAAGCCATGACTTGTATCTACACATTCAGCTTTGCTGTGACACCTGCTAAAACCCTGGGCGCAGCTAGTGGGCTCCTGTTCTGAAACCAATACATAATCGTTTGGACTAAGTTTTTATTCCTTTAATCAAAATAGCATTTACATTAAAAATTCATTATTATATAGATATTCTTGCATTTATACATAAAATCAAACGTACCGTGAGCATGTATGTAGGCAGGAGGCGGCTCAACAGTCTCAGATTCATCAATTTTACCAACTCTGAATACAAACAAGCCTGGCTCATCACAGTTCGTTAATCTACAAATTTAAATAAATTTAACTGTGGTGCATTGTGCATTTAATTAAGAATATTTTAGTTTGAAAATAGGTGATTACTTTAAACATCAGAGAGAGAACTAGGCAAGACTATTACTAATTGTTAAGATCATAGATCCTCTGAAACATTTATTTAAAAATTTAGTTAAAAATTTATATGATGATAAAAGTTACATACTTATCAAGATGTCTAATCTGGTCTGTGCCAGAGTTAGGTAGTGTTATTAGCCTGGCATCATGAGATACAATACCAGCTTGTGCCTTGGCATCTGCCAGAGTGTGACCTTGTCCTCTAGTTTGTACCCATTGGATACCTCCATCTGGATACATAAGTTCAAGGAATGATTCCTCTCCATCGTTTGATAATGTCAATTGAAATGTGTTAACCTGCAAACAATTCAAGTTGTTGCCAAAGAGTTAGCATTTTTCTCCTACTTTCGCGAGGTAGTTTTCTTTCCTATTAAATTGTCATTTAAAACTTTCTAAAGTGGTTACATTAAGAACCAATCTTTAAGTGTGTAAAAATTATAATTATCTATTCATTTTTAAGTTTTTGGTAGTATTCATACTACGGAAAGTTTAAATTTTAATTTAAATCAAACTATAATTATTATTAACAACGGGAGATAGACAGATAAAAATAGACTCCAGCACCGGGACTTGAACCACGGGCCTCTATACTACCAGTATTTTTTCTCCATTGTAGCTCAGTTGGTTAGAGTGCTATACTGGAAATACAGAGGCCCGTGGTTCAAGTCCCGGTGCTGGAGTCTATTTTTCTCTGTCTATCTCCCGTTGTTAATAATAATTATAATTTGATTTAAATTAAAAATATAATTATCTAGATTTCTGGTTGGCTTCTTCTCAAAAGTTGTGAAGTGTGTTTTGCTTCCCAACAATTTGAAACATCTGACTTCTTATTATTGAGGCAACTAACTTCACTGGAAGCTGAGGAGTCTTCTTAGTTTATGCTTATGCATAGTTATAATACCCAAAATAGAAATAAAAATATATTAAGTTTATAAAAAAAATTAAATTTTACAGAAAGATTCAGCAACAGAATCACACCCCACAAAACAAAAATATTTTCTAGCAGTCGTTTATTTTTTCTAGTACAAAGTATTTTTGAAAAATTCAAAGAATTTTTCATATGTCGAATATTTTATGAAACAAAATTTCTCCTCCCCCCCCCCCCCCAAAAAAACAACAAAAAAACAATAAATTAAAAATGTATTATCTTGGAAATGGATTAGGCTAGACACTTCGGAGTAGTTTCATTGCATTTGAACAATAAAAATTCTTACAGAGGCGCTTGTTTCACATCAATATAATTAATGGTTCAAAAGTTATAGCTAAAACAAACTTTTGGCCGCCATCTTGATTGTGCTTGTTAACGAACTCGTCCTGTTTGTCACATTGCCTGCGGACCCTTTCTGTGTGCATTCAGCACACTCTTAGCACATTTATTTTATTAACCATATGCATGTGTTTAAACGCAAGCACTTATCAGATTTTAATGAAATTTGGATGGTTTGTCGAAAGTTGTCCACAGACGGTTCCATACAAAGTTCTACCGTCTGCACATATTTAATATTAAATACGAAAAAGTAACCTTACTGGTAACTACCTACTGACTAAGGTGCTAACTGCACTCAAAATGTGGAATCATATTTTTTTTTATACTCATGTTACTATTTATATAAAATAGTATATTCTGTACACTATAGATGATACTATAGTGAAGATACTATATCTTCATAGCTTCATCGTGTCTAGGACACGATGAAGCTATGTGTTACACTAATAAGCAGAGTATTTTAATGAATGACACTTTTCATGTACAAAATTATAGTTACAATATAAAATACAGATTAGCATTTTATACTATGTACTTTGATACATTGTAAAGACATATTTTATTTTTAAAGACTATAATATCTTTGTACAATGTACTTGATAAAATATATTGATTTATATAATGTATATAAATGACTCGTTATAAAAATTAAATCTTCTGAATTGTATTGATTAAGCTAAAATATTCAAGTCAGAACTCAAGCTCACCTCACCAGAAGCGTTGATATGTGCTACACGATCCCAAGTTGCAATGAAAAGTGCTTTCGGTGTAAATGGTTTGTCACTAGGGTAAAGCCGATTGATCCGATCTGCTGATCTATCTAGTAGCTCTGGATCAAAAGATTCTCTATACCAGACATTGCCTCCTCTTCTAGTGTCAACATTGGCATAAAGTGGAGCTATGACTAGATATTCCACAGGAAACTGTACAGTTACATACTCTTCTTGTGGGCCGAGCAGAGATACTAAACCATTGTTGTTTACCTGTCGTAAAATAAATCATAATTTAGTAAAATTTAATCATCATTATATAAAATGTTATCAAAGTATATTTATATTACTAGAATCAGAAAAAACATGAATATTAATAATAAAGAACTAGAAAAAAAACATTTTTTTTCTTGGCAAAAAGTGTTATTTGCCCAGCCATCTCCCTTCTTATGTAATTTTAAATAGCAAGATTCTCACAGTTAAAAATTATTTTAACAATACTCGTAAAACTAGTTTTCTCTTGGGAAACGACATATAATATGGTTTCGGTTTCATTTGTATATTTAAAAGAACTGTATCAGTCCGTACATTTATACAAAAAGGTACTTCTTTAGATTGTTACTCTCGTATGTTATTTTAGAACATAAATAGATCTAATTATTTATACATAATTCCTTTGTCTAAATAACTATTAAGACAAAGGGATGTTTCTGTTTAGTCGTACTTAAAAGTGTGAACGCACTTTTGTCCAATTGCCCTGACAATTGAGAATAAAAGCCCCGGTTCGATTCCCCGGGGGGTCACAATGTTTTTTATCGGTAATAACGAAAAGTTAAATTAATTTGTTTATGAACATTTTCATCGCCCCCACTAAAAAGTATTAGCATGATACAAAGTATAGCATGGTTGGGGGAGGGGACTTTTTTTGTGAAATTTTGGCGCTAAAAACGCAATATTGGTGGTAAAAAGCACAATACTCATAAAATGTTATATATGTTTGTACAGGGATGTCAATCCCCCCCCCCCAAGGCCCATGGTGCAAACCCCCAAAAACTGCCTGAATCACTTGGAATATTTAAAAAATCCCCCCCCCCCCTAACCTCTGAAAAATACCCTAAAATTGGATTCCCCCAAGAATTCTGATGGCGCAGCATGCACCATCAACCCCCCCCCCCCCACATACATATACGAGAACACATACTCGTTTTCATTTGATACCCCTTTCGAAAATTAAACATTTTGAGCTTAGCACATTTTTTGCGCTTATTATATGTTGAACCATATTAGTATAAGTACGAATATACAGTGAAGGTCCTTTCGTGGAACATCTATCTAATAAAATAAAATTTCTACTTGTACACCTGGTGCCGATATTCTGAATTCACTATAGAACCAATATTATGCTTTGAGATATTTTAGGCAAATGATGCTATTGCTATAGTAATAAATTATTACTAATAATAAAAAAGAAAAATAAATGAGGTTAAAAACAAATTAATTAGGTTTAGGTCACAAATCATCAGCATTAAACCAAAATAAAAAGTAGTTTATAAAATTATTGTATTATCAAAATTAAAAGTGGCAGGAAACATTGTTCCAATCTTTCATTACCATTACCATTCCTTAT
The DNA here is from genome assembly GCA_951217055.1 of Gerris lacustris. NCBI lineage: Eukaryota > Metazoa > Arthropoda > Insecta > Hemiptera > Gerridae > Gerris > Gerris lacustris. The sequence continues at coordinate 48,598,713 of OX578283.1, forward strand.
CTGTTGATTATTATTGTTATAATTACTCTTCTTTTGATAAATATTTAGGCTAGTCTTACGTCCTTGTTATTGACCATTACGTTTATTAACCAATGAGCTAAATGGATGTGAAAATAACATAAAATGAAATTAAGAAAAAAAAAAAAAAAAAAAAAAAAAAATGAATGGTAATAAAAAATGGAGATTGTATTCATTGATTTATAGCTAAACCAAATGATAAGGTCAAGAAAATGAGGAACCAGCCTAAATTAAATAAAAACTCTTCCTAAATAAAATGCTAGATCAATATTTCTATCATAAATGTTTATTTTCAGGAATTACTTTAATCCCAGGAATTGAATTTTTACTCCCATTGAAAAACAATATGTTAAAAATTTGTTATGGCTCAACTTTCATTTGTAAATTAAGGCGGAAACACACTACCATCATAAGCTTTTATAAGCTCAGCTGTTTGGGTTTAACAACGAAAATCATCAATGCGTTAAAGAATCTATACGACGGCGTCAAGTCAGGGGTGTGGCTCAACAATGACTTGACAGAATTATTCGAAAATAAAATAGGCTTAAGACAAGGTTGCGTTATAAGCCCGATATTATTTGCTTTGTTCATTAATGATTTGGTAGACTCTATCGGTGGTGGTATAGATATAAACTCGAGAAACATCCGGATATTACTATACTGTGACGATATTTGTATTCTCAGTGATAATCCAATTACGTTGGGAAAAATGATTGAAGCGCTACAACGTTACTGTGATTTGTGGAATCTCAAAGTTAACATGGAGAAATCCAAATTAATAGTTTTTCGAAATGGCGGGAGGATTAAGGATTACGGATGGAAATATAAAGGTGAGAAGATAGAAATAGTATCACAATACAAGTATCTCGGAGTAACTTTAACGCCTAAACTTAAATTTAATCAGCACATCGAGGAGAGGATAAGGACAGCTAAAATCGGTCTGAACGTAACTTGGAAATCCTTTATGAGTAACGATACGATAGGCTTAGATAGTAAAAGAAAAATCTTTAAGGCTGTGACACAAACTATGTTGAGTTACGGGTCCGAAATATGGGGAGTGTATAAGTACGAGCAGTTGGAGAAGTGTCAGAGATTATTCTGGAAGAAAATTTTAGGAGGTGGAATTAATACGCCCAACTATATGATCGATCTAGAGACGTGCGTGGAGCCTCTATTCTTTCATACTGTAACTATGGGAAGAAAGTATCTACAGAAGTTAATGGACATGACAGAAGACAGGTTACCAAATTTTTTACTGAAGGAAGCTTTTAGAGCTAAAGCAGGGTCATACAAGGCTTGGGCGAGCTTAGGTAAAGTTCAAGGGGGGAAAATAGTCGATTATAATTGGGACGGGAGAAAGGAATGGTTGAGACATTTAGACGAAACTATAATCAATTTAAGGGCTTTAGAGGGCAAGGAAAGGATAAGTGCGGGAAGGAATGCGAGGATTAATACATTCTACAGCATGCTTAGATATCCGGAAGAGGAAGGGGGATACAAATATGTAGAGAAGGAGGAACACGATCCTAAGATGGTGAGGTGGATTTTTAAAATAAGATGTGGACTTGTGGATTTAAATTGCAAACCTTGGAAGGACCAGGAGCAAAGGAAATGCCAGCTCTGTGACTTAGGAGAAGATGAGCACCTCTACCACTTTATTGTTATTTGTCCCACACTAGCTCGGGTAAGAGAATCATGTTTTGACGATAAGGCACCTGCGGACTACCAACAGTTTATACAGCTACTCAATAGCTCACAATTAGCCATATTGGTTAGATACATCAAATTAGCGCTAAATGAGAGAAAAAGGATAATTGAAGTAAGGGGGTTATAAACTAATTAGGGATATAAATTAATTATTATCTATATGTGTGCATGTGTGAGCGTGTGTGTGAGCTGGTGTATGGATGTATATGTGTTTAGGGGGGGGGGTCTGTATAAGTATGTATGAGTATGCATGTCTGAAGATGTATTTATATACATCTTTTTACGTTTTTACATCTTTTTCATACTTTTATTTTTTTGTTTGTATGTATATGTAGCTGCATGTGGCATGTGTGTAGATGTATATAAAGGCCTTAAGGGGTAATAAAGACTGTTATTATTATTATTGTTATTTCAATCTGAAGCCAATGTATGTTGTTTTCTATTATGCAAGAATGTTTTATGTTATTATATTTATCGGTAGTATTGTTACTGTTATTATTGTTGTTTCATTCTGAAGCCAATGTATTTTGATTTCTATTACACAAGAATGTTTTAAATTATTTAAAGTAAGTACCTGACGGTCTTTGACCAGGGTCCATAATAATTGAATTATTATTTCTATGCTTATGTAAATGTTTCTATTAATAAATCAATTTTTTCATTCATTCATTCATTCACACTACCATCACGTCACGTGACATCACGTGACATGATGTCACTTGACGTGATAGTAGTGTTTCCGCCTTTAAGGTGAAAACGCACTACTATCACGTGACGTGACGTGGAAGTATGATATAAAAACCGTGACATCACGTTAAATCCACTTACGCACGTCGTCACGCGTTATTTGTCACCATTCGCTTGTATATGGACTTTTCACAGTATTTTAATTTTAATTTTATTATATTTTGTTTAAATTCTTTCAAGTTTGGCTCTTAATATGAAATGTGCTACTGCAACTAGTTCTTGGGAATAGAAAGAAGAACTTGAAACAGTCTCTGTCCTAATAGGTCTCAACAAGAAAAAATATCTCATCGAATATGGGTGCATGAAATTATCAAGAGAAGAGAACAACTGGGCGAATTTTTTGTCAGTGCCGGAACTACGAAAAGATTCATGACGATTTCATTATGCATTTCCGAATGAGCGAGGAAGAATTTTATTTCTTACATGTTCTTATTCGAATTATATATATATAAACGAATAATTTCTTCTTATTTAACTTATAATATAACTTGTTCAATTAGTAACACTTCCATTTCAAAAGAAATAATTATTTCGTTGTATAAATTAATAAAAAATGGTGCAAAAAAAAAATTTAAGAAGAAAGTGAGCTCATGTGAGCCAAAAATGTGTGAATCCGCAGATATCAAAAGCGTGATGTGACATATGATACTAGTGATATGACATGATAACGCGTGACGTGATATCAGTGTACATTCAATACTTGCTAAATCAACACCGCACACTTTTCTCACGTGATATCATGTCACGTGACATGATAGCAGTTTGTTTTCACCTTTGTTGTGAAGAGCAGGAATTTAGTGTATTATTATTATTACTGGATATTTTCAGTTTACTACTGATGACCAAATGGGTTTAATAACTCGAGTTTTACTTTGTACATTGTACATATCTGTATAAAATAAAATCACGGCAGGAATGACGCCTAAAGCAGGGCTGGGCAAATACTGCTCTTTGTTTAGTTAAGTGCAGCTTTCATTTGAAATTTATATCTTTTTTAGGCTTGAAGATTTTAAAAATTCGAAATTTACATTTTCATATTTTGTAAACCAATTTATTTTTTATATGAGATTTCCAATTTCTGAAATAATAGTTGGCTAAGAAACTTGAGTTATTAGAGGTGAAAGAGGATGAAGCATTACAAATGCAGCACAAATCTACTTCTATAGTTGAATTTTAGTAAATCGTGCCACAATTAAGATATCCATACTTAAAGAAAGCTGCTGGCAGTCTAGTTTAAATTTTTGGTACAACATATTGCTATGAATTTTTGTACTCCTCAATGAAGTCAAAATATCGTTTATTTTATTTTCATTGTTGAAATTTTGAAATAATTATTTGCATTTCTTTTTTAATTGTATTTTCTTTTATGTGTAAGTTTACTTAGCACTTAAGACTTGAGTAGAATATGCAAATATTAATTAATTAAATTAAATTTTCATTTGCGCATTTAATGTGTATGCACTATATAATTATGTTGTGGCTAATTGTGACCTAATGCGTGCCCACCTGCGTCATGCCGCAGTTCAGACTTTCTAAAGCCCGCTTTACTTGAGAAGTATTGCAGGTCTGGAGTCTGGACTCCAGTTCCATAGTAGAAAACCTAATATGCTAGTATATGTACTATTATATTTATATTTATGACTTTTCTAGCGTATTGTTTTAAGAGTTTACTCGAATTTTATAGTTCTAAAACTCGAATATTTTTGTGGAAGACACCGAGTATTAAAACCGAATTATCAGCATTATTTGGCCTGGATCTATTTTAATTATATTTAAAAAATAAAATTTGAACACACATTATATCGATGTCTGTGCCAATAATTGTTACCTTTAAATAAGGTCAATATCAGGGCAAAGACATTAATATGCTCTAGTGACACTCTAACTTGTTCAGTTGACACTGCCATAAAATTACAGATTAAAGGCGTCCCTTCATTTAAATGGATTTTTTAGGTACTCAAAATTTGAAAATTTATTAATTGAATATGTTGGTTGCTGATGGAAGAAAATAAAAAGTTTGTAAAATTCACAATAACTATAATCATTTAAAGTTTAATTTCATAAAATATTATTATAGTCGAAGTGGTTTAAATTGTATGTGGTATGTAACATTACATTTTTATAATGAATGGAATCTGTTGATATTGTCTGTGATCTATGGTTTACATAAGGTTCGCTACCTATGGTAACCCAAGATATATGTGTCGTGTATGAGTTATTACCAGCTCAGTGGGCTAGCGTCAGTGAACTATTTTACAGTTAGTTAATTGTTGTTTATTTGATTTGAAGTGAAAGATAGAATAATAGATTACGATAGGTCTCTTGCTGATAAGGGGAAACACGCATCTATTTCCGACTCTATTATTAACCCGGATCGCGCGGATATTGGTCACTTTTCGTTGGTGGTCAATCTAAAAATTTAATTAACTTAAATTGAAAAACAGAGAACAAGAAAACTGATAACAAATAGTTTAAGATTAAATAATAAGCTATTTGTGCGCAACACTGCATCATATAAGTAAATAGAGTAGGTCATTGACCGATAGTAATGAACGCATAAAAAGAAAATTAAAAAAAAACAAAATTGCTACTATACAGGAAATAAATCTCGTGGAGTAACCAGGTTCGATAGGTGAATCGAGTTGTCTAACCACTTTTATCTAAAATCCTATTAGTAGGGACGAACATCATAGTGCGATATGTACATAAATATTTTCGACTTCTTAATCCTGGAACGGCGATTTGACATAGACATACAATACAACACTTTCGTTTAACTAGACTGCAATAGACGTTAACAAAAGTTTCTAATCTACACTTGATCGCTTTCCTACACTTTTCGTATCCAGTATCGGGTCCTTGCCGAAAATCCGTAGAAGAATAACCATTGTGCCTTTTTTGTTGTAGATGTTAGAAGCAAGGACTGAGGGAAGACGACCAAGAGGCAGACCACGAACAAAATGGACCGACACCTTGATCCCCGCATTCCAGAAGAGGGGAGTAGAACCAAGAAGCGTCAAAACAATGGCCGCAGACAGAGTACGGTGGCGAAAACTTTGTTCAGCCTCTACACCGAAAGGTAGAAGAGGCCAGGAATAAGTAAGTAAGCCTTTTTATGTTTCTAACTTTACCCTTAACGACGACAATGACCTCTGATGTCTATTTGTCCTCGACCTAGCCACTTCACGATACAAATATTTCCATAATTCAATATCCCATACTTTTGATCCACAGCATCACCATTCAATCATTCTCATGCCAATTTTCCTCAATGTCTCATAAAGCAGTGGCCACTTGACATTTAACCGACTTTATGACTTTTAATTAATCCTTTGTAATAACGCGTCAATAATTATGTGAATTCTACTTATTGAATATAAAGTCCTTTTCTTCTTGAGTCCTTATCTCTTAAAAATTAATCCATACATCTAGTTCCTAAATCGAGAAATAATTTTTTCATTTTTTCATTTTTGGGGGGTAGCGCCCCCAAATTTGGAACTAAAATGTATTTCTCGATTTCACCTCGAGGTATGATTTTTTTTAACATGTTTACCAAATTTCGTCAAAATCGGACCAGTGGTTTAGGCTCAACGCATCTACGCAGATGACAGACAGGCAATTTTTAAAAACAACGTTTTAGGACTCAGGGGACCTCGAAACGTTTAAATCCATCAAAATTTCAAAATCGAATATTTGCGCTATCACAATACTTTTTCTTCATTTGAGAAGGTAAAAAGGGAGAAAACTCTAAAATTAATTAAGATAATAATGGATTGTAAATCCATAACATCAATATAGTACGTGATAGGATGCGAGGAAGCTATGTGCTACACTAATTAGCAGACTGTTGTTTACGTTTTTTCTTAACCCTTTAGCCTTAACCTCTTTCTCAAGGGATTTTCTCGTGACGTTTATAAATATCTGTAACAAATATCTTAAAAATATCATAGATGGACAAACATCTTTCATCTTTATAAGTAAAGTTATTGTATTTTATAATTTATGTACACATGCTCACGCGAATAATTGTGCACCTTAAAAAAATATTAGTGCTTTGTCCAGATGAGTAATAATTAAAAAAATATTTTGATTTCCTTGAACTTGTTTTTGTCTTAAACGTCCTATTTTGGCATTTATTTTGATAATTCATACTACTTACTACTTGGTTTTGTACAAGAAGTTATCGTTACAAATGTTTAATTTTAAAACATGATCAATAATGTAATGTTTAATTTGTAAAGGGTACTTATTGTTATTGCAATTAGTATTTATAGTTAATAGCCCTTACGAAAAGAAAGGTAGAATAATGGCGACACCTTGAAATTAAAAGGACTTATTTCTTCCACAAAAGTAGTACCAACAGTGAACTACACGGACTGAGGAAATATTTACATCAGCTGAATTAACTAGCAGTACTGTGAACATAAGACCTCGCGTCCGATAAAATCATTTTTAAAAAAATAATCGTTTTAATGAATTCAAGTAACATCCATGCCAAATTTAAAGAAAATCGAAATATGCGTGACTGTGTAACAAACGAAATAAAACAAACGGTCGAGTTTAACGCCTCGCTTCGCTTGGTCAATTAACATGATAATATTCATGGGTAGTAGTTTAACAGCCTTGTTTATTTTGTAGGGTAAGATCGGATACAAAGCCTTTTGGGTCTGATACACAGACCTTTTTCGTCCACTGTTTGCTTAAAGATAAATTCGTAGGGTTGTTTTATATTCTAGAACTTCCACCAAAATGAGTGTAGTCCATTCAATGGTTTTATATTCTAACAAAAACAGTTAATAAATATACTTATGACTTATGTACTTCCAAGTTCGAAACATTTTTGTAAATAAGTTATTTTTTCACTTATCGTCTTCTATTTTATAAACCCAAAGAGAAATTTACGAGAGAATTCAATACTATTAAGTAGTCGGTCATAAATTAGTCATTTATATAAGTTCATAGAATAACTCCTTTCTTGACTAATATTATTATCGATTCCTTTTATTACCTTTGCTACTAGTCCAGGATAAAGCGTGCAAAAAAGTGTCTGACTAACATAAAGCTAGAATTTTGTGAACAAGTTAATCTTTTAGTGCCTTTTAAGAATATGTGGTCGGCTAAGTCTGCGGGTCACATGGCTATAGGCATTTGAAAAAAAACAAACCGGTGGAGAGCAGCCATATCCAGCCCATTTTGGTTATGTGGTTAGAAATTCAAATATTACTCCAAACCAAAGTTCCCCCTATCAAGTGACAAAATAATATCAACTTGATTCTTGAAGGTAGTTCAACGGAAGACAGAGCACCAGGTGTTTAGTCGTTACTAATTTTGTACTTAGGATCATGAAAATTACATTGTCCACCAAAATTGACAGGACATTGCCGCTCTCCACCGGTTTGTTGTTATCAAATGCCTATATTGTCATGCTATGTCCCGCAGACGAACTTAGCCGGCCACATATTCTTAAAAGGCACAAAAAATTAACTTATACACAAAATAATAGCTGGATGTTTGTCAGACACAGGATAGGATATAGTGTATTGTTCAGTACTCACAAATATAGTGTCGTAGGACTCCAAGAAGAACTTCAATGGTACTTTAAGCGCAATGGGTTCGGACGCGATTTCGTCGCTTTTGGGCAAGGCCGAGTCGCCATCATTCTCACCGAAAGGGTAAAGGTAGTCCAACGGAAGACCGAGCACCAGGTGTGGGGACACGAGGACCAGGAGGATTAGGGACGGGATCATGGCGTCTACAGAACTGAGTAGGACATGGCGAGGTCTCGAGGCTATCTACTCCGAGATAAGGGGACTGGAAGGCTATCTTAGATCAACAGTGGTGCAGGGTGTGTGGCCTCCCATCACACATTCACTACCGTCCGACAAGCCGTGCTCTTTGTCAAGAGCTTGTTTCCAGCCCTCTTTGTAACCACAATGTTGAGGCTTTACACCACACAACCATCTATAATTACATCTCGTTTAGTTTTTCATAAATTAGAAGAAGTTCCATCTTCATCATTCTTCCACAGGAAATCAACAGTTCGTATTTTAGCAGACTATTTTTAGATTATTTCTATGATCGTTTAAACAAGCTACAACCATAGGTCTTTGTTCTCATTTCCTCTTGTTTATTTTTTGATTTATTTTCTCACATCTGGTGAAGATGGTTTGGCTAAAAGATATCTTTTGTAGAAGATAATTGGTTTTGCTTAATCAATTAGAATTTACAAAGGACGAAATTGGCTAGAATTTAATAAATTAATAACATTGCACGAGGGCAATTAATAAACTTCTAACCACTTAATACAACTGTCTATAATAGTTAAATTAAGGCTTATATAAAACTTGTTTCGTTTCATTTCTGTTCAAACACCAGTTACAATGTTATAATTGCGCGATAAATCTTCATGAAACTAAATTATCTGGCCGTCGTTCACACTAATTTTTCTTCTTTCTTTCGCTTTGAAATACTAACTACACTAGTTTGGTTAAAATTCTACATTTTTCTGCAGTATTTCCAAATCTTAAGTGGCTATTACACTTTAATTTACATTTTTTGGTGATACATTGGTGCTATAAAAAGAAATGTCCCAGTGATACGTTATATGACAGATAAAAATGCTAGCTTACTTACTATTCATTTTGATAATATTAGGTAATTACTGTCTTCGAAATCAACTTGTATAATTAGTAAAAAAAAACCGTAACATCTACTATTTATCAGTCCGTAATTAACTCAGTCTCAGTAATAATAAGCTTCAGTATAAATATCACTGTTTATTTGGCAGAAGAACGAAAACTGTTTCTGATGTGGATGGTACATTCTCAGGTTTTCTCTTCGAGAGTCTCATTACTTCGTAAGTTCGACACGAATCTGGGTAAACTGTTACTTTAGTTAATGCCCAATACACTCGGCCCTCCTTCTTAATATCTGAAATAACGGGAAATAAACAAAGAAAGAATAAACAAATGGTAAACTATAATTAAAACATGAGTTCTGGCAGCTCGAAAAGAAGAGCAGTTAGCTTTTCTACCAAAAAAGTTATTCAGCATCAGACGTAATAACAACTTGAAAGGGTTACAAAAAATCCCGATAAATTCTCGGACCCCCCCCCCCCCCCCCCAGAATAGTGTTCACCTAGCATCACCATACAAGTGGATAGCTGCTTCTTTCTTATGTGAAGTGACGACTAACTGGTTGCGTTTGCCAACTGTAAGGTTAAAGGTGGGATTCCTATGCTGCGGCTGTCGCAGGTTATAGGGTTTCCTATGAATGCGTTCAGTTGGTCTGCGGCCTCGGTAGTGAAAGGGTGACAATATTGAGTGTCCGTGATTTGCTTTTCTATTTGCACTACCAGAATAATTAGGTAATCTAGATTAGTAATTTTAGGCTAAACTAGCTCCAAGAAATACCACCATATATTAATATTCTTTCAAAAACATAAAGTTAGTATGTTTTAAACATATAACTAACTTTTTCTAAATTCTGATTTTTCTTTATGCATATTTGAGAATCTTTTTGAGGATGATATATTGTCAGCTTCAAACCCAAGATTCCGTTCAGATCGGCATAATCTGGAACAAACATGGTTAATTTTAACTTATAAAATATAATACATAGTTTCTTGTTCACTTAAATCTTAAATCTATTAATATTTTTTATCTAGACAATATTCTTCCTAAAAAGTATTTTCATGTTGTGTTGTTGTACAACAAACAACAACAACAACATCAGGCAGTAGTCACGGCTGGCAGTCCAGCTTACAAGTGCAACTTCTTACAGATCTTAATTTTTTTGTTTCTATAGTAAATTTAAACAAATAATTAAAGATAGTTAAATCGAAACTGCTTTATCAAAGACAAGAACAAACAACTATGTAGGTATACTAAATAGTAAATATAGGTATTAATTAGAAATTAAATTGAAATCTCTAACCATCATTGTTGCGGTTAAAATGGTCAACTGCACGACAAACCTGTGAGTTGAGTTGGATGCACACGACTCTTTGTCAATGATCTTGTTAATTTCTCTGAGGTGCACCAAAATCTCTTCTTGAGTCTCTCGACCTCCCCAATTAAGTAAAGACTCCTCTACACCTTTACAAAAGCAAACTTTCGTTAATTTAGAAGTTCCAGAAATGTTTTGATAGATATAATAAGAATCGTTTAAGTTTTATCTGCAAAAAATAGTAAGTGCATTATACTCTTTTTACCTACTCTTTTTAATTAGTACTGATTTTTGACAGCGCGGGAAAATGGAAAAAATGTGGAGGGGAATTCGAGAAGGTCGGGCCAATTTCATTAAAATCAGATGTGTAGTTTTTAAGATATGTTGATTCGTAAAAAATGAGCAATATACAGACCGACAGACAGACGTGGAACCAAAAATGATCCCTGATGTCAAATCGGGTTTCTGTCTTGGAATTTCTGAAATCGGAAATATAATATATTTTCGTTCTTCAGAACGATCACATAGCTTCCTTTACTTTCGGTAAGCTCTGAAGCAATTTTTTTTTTAAAAAAAAGAAAGAAAGCTGTACCATGCATGAAATTGTAGGAGTTCGTTGAAGTTACAGAGTCTGGACCATGCTTTCGGGATTTGACTGTCTCAGCTCGGCATTCCATCGTTGGATGTTTCTTCTTCGATAAACGCACTATTATGTATAAAATTGTATTAAAAGTGAGTTAAAATTATAAATTCATTTATAAGTAAATTGCATCTTATATGCTAAGCTTTAAGAAATTTACGTCTAATCAGTCTTTTAAAGTAATCAGCCTACTATATAGCTTGCATTAGTTTCTTTGTATAACTTTGTTACGAACAATTGTCAAATTGAAATGTAATTTAAAACTCACTTCTTTTAAGTTCTGACTTTACAGTCTGTACATCTACGTCTTCATGGTCAGCTTTTCTTTCCTGCAAATAAATTTTAAGTTGTATTATCGCTGCTAATCAGCTGTCATCGTCTTTATTGTTTAAATCTATGTAATGTATAAATGTAATTATTGTTTAATGTATTATAAAAATTAAGCTTAAAATTCTTAAGCTGTTATCTTGAAATCATTTATAATCTACTTAATAATACGAAGAGTCAAAGAGAATAATTGTTGTGAATAAATCATACTTGGTTTTTAAATTGGTGATTATTATCAACCGATGATTCTGTTGTCGTCATAAAAGTTTCCGACAGAGCAGACTGAACACCAATTTCACAAGTCATGGCTGTCTGTTTCTCTAGAAGGTCTTCTTTATTAAACTGGATCTCGAGATCTGGTCCGGTTCCCGAATCTTGCTTGGTCTTCGCTGCTCTATCTCCACTAGAAAGATTAGCTAACGTTATAGCTTCCTGTCTTCTTTTCTCGTCCTCCTTCCGATCGCATTTGTCCTCATGGTCATTTATACAGCAATTCTGAATGCCACAATTAAAATGCCATTATAAAAAAATACATGTGTTGTCGCGGGACACCCGGTAGGAACGAAGTTCCTTACATTTTTCATTAAATATAAATTATAAAATCACCCTGCTAAGTACTTATACGTTGCTAACTATACTTATACATGACGGAGTTAGAAAAGAGACAAAATTAAAAGTAACTAACTGTTTGTACCTAGCGGAGTTAAGGCAAAATTAAAAGAAAAGCATTATTTTTATCATTAAAGCAAGCGTCTTACAATAAATATGTATTGAATATTGAGAAAAAAGTTGATGATAGTTTATAGTTAAAGTGTATGTTTGTAGTTGGTAGGAAATAGGACTGTTTTCTACCTACCCGGCCTACTAATTTAAAATATTATAAAATTGATCTCTTCCCTACTCAAAAACGTCTGCTTGCATCAGGTTGAAATTTTACATGCCTGTTTCAATTGTACTTTAGCCGATGTGTAAGAAGTTTTATTCAAATCGTTACGTTAGAACGTAAGATATCGGTAAAGACGTTGTTTTCTTTGTTTTAAACGTTTAGGTCCGGTTTAATAAATTTAGCGATCTTTATCACTTCATAGCAGTGTCGGTGTTCATTTTACTAAAAAAAAAATTTATAAAAGTTGTTTCTCTCTTTAAATAGATGAAGTTTGAATTTTTTCCCGTCCTAAAATTCCAATTTTAAATATGAAGCTTATGTTTACGTGAGCGTTGCGCGTGAACGCTTGGGCGGATAACGTTGCTCGACGAACTCAGCTTGGGCATTGTTAAAATGAACATGTGTACCAAATTTCAACTATCTCTGTCATCTTTTACTGAAGTTATCGTCATTGGTAGATTTCGTGACACTTGGTTTTGTGACGGTCGTTTTTTTCTGATATCCCGGGCTCCAGAACGGTGCCATAAGGAACTTCGTTCCAAAAGTAAGTTTAATGCAGTTCTTCAACCTGCCTTTTTATGTTATTGAATATTGATTTCTATTATGCATTTATCGACTTTGGAAGTGTTATTTAAAGTGGTATTTAAAGAAAAACTATCTTAAAGCGCTAAAAACTGAAAATCACGAACTTCTTATAATAGAACAGATATTAAAATACGTATAATTGTCTATATTGTTCTTATATTCTAATGATTTATTAACTGTTGGTTGTACTAACTTGTTCGATCGTCTCCTGCTGGTATTCATTTCCTTGTAGGGTGTACTTAAGCTTGTTTTTCCGCCTCTTAGTCTTCCTTTAACAAAATAGTACATTCAAAAAACTTCAAGAACATTGTAACAAAATTGATGAGTAACTTTTATTAATTTTTTTAAAAATAACTTTTGTCTATTATCTATTCAGTAATAACAAGATATATCTCTAACTTTAAAAATCTATCTAAATAGTGTAAAAATCTAACTAAAAAACTAAATGTGAATAATGATAATGGCGTACCATGAAGTCATCTTTTTCAGTTTTTCGATTTTATTAAGAAGTTTTCCATAGGTTTCGACCATCTGACCTTTGCTTCTTCCTTCTGTGCTCTCGTTTGTTAAGTTAGATCCATGAATGTCTGCTTTAATTAAAATTGGGTCTCGTTTCAAGCCTGTTTTACACATATCATTGTCATAAAAATATTTAAAGGTATTATTATCTCTGTACTAAACTAATCCAACTCTTGCTCGTACTAGTCTATTGTATAATAGGTATAATATAGCACTTAGTTTAGCATTATATGTAACTTATTATTTAATTTATATTCTTATAGTCATAAATTCAGTACTAAAAGCTCTCGTGAGGCCCAGTGTGGTCATTATGTAATTGCAGAAAATTCTAGAAATAATTGCCGAAAGGTATGTTGTTTAATACATTGTATATTTTTCAATTTTCACCCTTATTAATTAAATAGCCTTTGAAGATAAATATTTCATATTGCCCATAGTTTTCCATTACAGTAGTAATTTCATTACGTTCATATTATGTATTTAAATTTATTCCAATCACTCCACTACTTCTATTATTAAAACAAGATTTGATAGTCGTGGATTACCTAACGTAGATAATAAATTACAGTCAGAGCATTTCTTAAGGAAAGTAATTGCTGAATCTGAGGAATGCACTGATGTTGTGGAAACTTGGCAAAGTCTAAGGACACTAGGAACGGACATCTCGCTGTCTGTACATAGCCCTCTCTTATTTCGCGATGAATCCATGCTATAGTCCCAGTCGTCCTCTTGAATCACGACTTGCCCGTTCCAATCAGCTAACTTCAGTCCGAGCGATGTCTCAGTAACTTGAGAACAAACGCTCTTAGGTCTTTTTTCTCTTCTGCTTCTTCTTTTTTTGAACCTTATCCTGAAGACATTAATTTGTACAACACATTAATGGATAACATTATATGTCTCGTAAGCTATAGGTACCTAAATTAAAACGTTTCTCCTTGTTTTATATACCGTTCTCCTTGCATTATATTGATAAATCATATACATATTTATTTTGCTTCCGAACTCACTGAAGGTAACCTAAGTTATGTGATCGTTCTGAAGAACAAAAATTTGTATGTCTCCGATTTCAAAAATTCCAAGACATAAATCCGTTTTAAGCAGCCCCTACACGATCAAACCGCTTGATCAAAACATCGCGTCAAGCAATGGTGTCAAGCATGATTGATAGTCTAGGAACCCGTTTGACGCTTGAGTCAAGCCTTGACGGAGATTGATGGAAAGTTTGAATGAGTCAAGCGGTTTGACGGAGCGCTTGATAGTCTAGAGCAATTTTGATCTAGCATCGCCTACTCAACACTCCAAATCCTGATTCGAAACCATGGTATCTACACAATACTGATTGATTACAGTCCAGGAGGAGCACTAGTCGAAAACTCCGCTACAAATGAGTGTTGATGAAAAGATTGATGGGATGCTTGATGCGCCCCAAGGCGGCTTGAAGGTCGTGTCAATCAGCTTGACACGATGTTTTGATGAAGCGGCTTGATCGTGTAGGGGCTGCGCTTTAGACATCAGGGATCATTTTTGGTTTCGTTTTAGTCTGTCGCTTAATTTTTGCGAACCAATATATCTTAAAAACTACACGTCCGATTTTAATGAAATTGAAATGATAGGTCATAATTAGCCCATTTTTGGTCCCAGATAAACTTTAACCTTCTCCGCCCATTTTTTTCTCTTTAACATGTGCACAAACATACATCTATTTACACCTATATCTTCAAAAGTACTCATCTGATTTTTATAAAATTTGGTGGATTGTTGAAAGTACACCGCAGATAACGCCAGATTAATTTCAACCGTCTGCGCTCTTTAACTTTTCTATAATTAATACTTTAATTCATGTAAAAAATCAATACAATTTTGACATACTAAATAAGAAGCAAAAAAGGCTTGTAAATGCATAAAATCAATAAAGTACGTGATAGGATGCGAGGAAGCTATGTGCCACACTAATTGGCAGTCTATTTTTTAATGAGAATATTAGCCAGTGCAAATATAGCCTCATATATTTCTTTAAGAGCAATTCGCAACGGATTATTTTAATTGATCATTTTCAGGCGAAAGTACATACAACTAAGAAATTAATGAAAAAAAGTCATTTTAAACCGAGATTGGATTAGAGTGAATACTATTTTTATGTATAAAAGCTTGTTTTTACGGTAAGAATGACTAAACCTTGGCTTGACTGAGAGAAGTCGTGTTTGAAAGCCTTTATCACAAGCACAATCGGGACTGCTGCACCTCTCTCTTACAAGATATTCGAAACTACTTGTATCTTCACTTTCCGATGTCGATGCCTTCTTTCTACGGTCTGATTTTTCATTTAGGTCTCTCCAATCAGGTTTCTGTTCGCAAAAATAAACTCAGAGAAAATAAAAATATATCGAAACTATGAATATGTACCATATATTATTAATAATCAGCCGGTACTATTGGTACCATGTATAGTAACTGAACTTGTACTATTTTACTTTGTTACCCACTAACAGAAAGCAAGTGGTGAAGTGGTGGGTAACAAAATAAAAGAGGCGCCCCCGTATGCCTCTTTTAGTTTGTTACTAACCTATATTGAAATCCATAAAATGTTAAAATGTAGGATGAGTAACTAACTTAAATAACTAAACATGATGATGCTAATAAATTTAGCGAAACGTTAGCATAAACCTTAAACTGTGTTTTATATGACAGCATCTCGCTAACCCTACCTTCTTAAATAACTAATAAGACTAAGGGATATTTAGTCTAATGTACTTTGGGACAAAGGAATAACACACTTTTGTATTTATAATTTCAAAATAAAAATATGGATAACAAAGGAAAAGAGGGTACATTTTTTACTTTAGACCCCCCCCCCCCTATATCCCTTTGTGTTAATAGTTATTTAAACAAAGGAACGTATACAGAATAGCATATATTTCTTAGTCTAAATTACTATTAAGATGAAGGGATATTTATTCCAATGTACCTTGGGACTAAGGAATATCACACTTGTGTAAATAATTGTGATCATATCCCTTAGTCTAACAACGATTAAGATAAAGGAATATTAAAGATAAAACTGCCCCGGAGTCTCAATGTCTTGGGGAGACCAACACCAGTGGCGCACCCAGGGGGGGGCACGGGGGGCACGTGCCCCCCCCCCCCCAAAGCCAGACCTAAAATTTAAGTATGCAATTCCGCAGCACGTGTTGTGTAGTCAGTCAAGTAATAGTGTTGTGATAGTCAAAAAAATAATAACCTAGTTTAGCCCGACATTTGTTTTTTGGGCGTTTAAAAAGACGTGCCCCCCCCCCCCCCCCCCCCAAAGACGTAAAATTTAAGTACGCAATTTCGCAGCACATGTTAAAGTAATAGTGAAAAAAAAGTAAGTAGTTTATAGTTTAGCCCGACATGTTTTTTTGGCGTTTAAAAAGACGTGCCCCCCCTCCCCTCCAAAGCCATAGACTTAAAATTTAAGTATGCAAATAATTAAGTATTTTAAATAAGTCAGTATCACTTAATAAATAAGTAATAAACTACCTAGTTTTGCCCGACATATTTTTTTTTGGTGTTTAAAAAGAAGATGAAGAAAAAGAATAGAAGTAAGTTAAGTTATCAACCCGTTTAGGTTAAGGATCTATAAAATAGGGATGCAGCTCCTGGGGTAAAAAATTGTCGTCTATTGCACTTGGAAAAATCTGCATAAAATTATGACTGCGCATGCGCATGGTCAGAACTTTTTAGTGGGACGAATTTCTTTCCGACTATTATCCATTGTTTATTTTGAATGAAAGGTTACAATATAACATTTTTAAATCAAGTTTTTAACTAAATTTTTCTTGTTTTAAGGGTTTTTATTTGAATCTAAAGTTTTACTTTAATATATTAATTAAATTTAATTAAAATAGTTAGTAGCAGTCATTAGAATAGTTTTTAATTATCGAATAATTAATATTAATGAATTTGGAAACGGGTTCAATTGTAGAATAAGATTTTAAAAATTGCAGATACCCGACTTTTCGCAAGGAAGACTATTTTTTGTACTTATTGACTGGACTATTATATACCCTACTATGTTTATTTTTAACCTAATAATATCAGCTAATTTCTGTTAAACTCAAAACATTTAGCGTGCGTATTTTTTTTTTTTTTTTTTTTTTTTTTTTTCTTTTTCTTTTTTTAATTCACATAACCAACCAATTTATTGGCTACTAAAATAAAATATTATTCTATTATATATAATGTACAACTTTTAATAATAAAATATTATTAGTTTGTATATCATTTTGTTTAAATAAAATACCCCGGTCTTCATGTCCTGTTGATAAAAAACTTAAATTTATTTGTATACAATAAAATTTTAGATGCTCTTAGAATAGGCTAAAAAGACGTTTTCAACTACGTAAACCAGGGGTGCCCAACCTACGGCCCGCGGGCCGAGTCCGGCCCGCCAGCCGATTTTATGTGGCCCGCCGTTTTGCCATAAAAAGGAAGAATTAACAAGCATTCAGAGAATATAAAAATTAATATGGTTAAAAAACTTTATTAACATGGTGTTTCAGCAAAAACCAAATGGAAAATTGACCTTCTAGGAAGCATTAAAACGTGTTTTATGAGGGTAAAAATGCCCTAAAAGAGAGCCCGGCCACCCTTCAAAATTGGCTGGATCCGCCCTTGATATGAAGTAATTTAAGAACAAAGAAAACCAAACTGGTAAATTGTCTGTGATTATGCTAAGCCCACATTACATCCCAACCCCCCTTTTTACTTTCTCATATAAAGAGAAAGTATTGTGATGGCGCGAAAATTCGATTTTGAGATTTTGATGGATTTACACGTTTTGAGGTCCCCTGAGTCCGAAAAAGTGGTTTTTAAAAAATGTCTGTCTGCTGTCGTCTGTCTGTCGTCTGTCGTCTGTCGTCTGTCATCTGTCGTCTGTCGTCTGTCGTCTGTGCAGACGCCTGGAGCCTAAACCACTGGGCCGATTTTGACGAAATTTGGCATACATCTTCAGAAAAATCATACCCCGAGGCGAAATCGAAAAATGAATTTTAGCTCTAATTTTGGGGGCGCTACCCCCCAAAAACTCTGAAAAAACATGAAAAAAAAAATTTCTCGAAAACGGTTCCGACGATTTTGATTAAAAAATTCTAAAATGTAGTCCATTTGAATACGAATCCAACGATATAAGCCGTTTTCCCGGGAAAAATCTAGTTCCTGAGAAATTAGCTTAAAACGCGGATGGAGAGAGCCCGGGTTCGATTCCCCGCCGAGGAGAAGTTATTTTTATGATAAATTTTGATGAAATGTTCAATAATATTTAAATGTACATTTGAAAACTAATAAGTGGAAACACTGGGCTAAGTAATTATGAACTCATATATGAGAAAGTTTGTCTGAGTTGTCTCGGACCGATTTTTTTAATCTGTGCCCCTCCCAAAAATAAATCCTGGGTGCGCCACTGACCAACACAAACCTTTGAGACTATTGTTTAGAACTAAGGGCGGTGCTAAAGTAAAAATGTGCCGAAAAGTGTACCACTATGCTATAGGGATTAACGTAATTTCAAAAAGTAGTTAATTCCGTAGGTAAAGTTAATGTTAAATCTTATAATGCAACTGTGATTCTAGCTCTGAATTTAAATAAAAATACATTTTTACTTTCTAATATAAAGAGAAAATGGCACGAAAATACGATTGTGGTGGATTTACACGTTTTGAGGTCCCCTGCGTCCGAAAAATGGGTTTTAAAAAATGTCTGTCGTCTGTCGTCTTCGCAGACGCGTGGAGGCTACACTACTGGGCTGATTTTGACACAATTTGGCATATATGTTCCGATAAAAATCAAACACCCAGGCGAAATCAAGAAATTAATTTTAGCTTCAAATAAATTTGGGGGTACTACCCCCCAAAACTCTGAAAAAACTTGAAACAAATTATTTCTTGAAAACGGTTCCGACGATTTTGATTGAACAATTCTAGTATGTTGGTTCATTTAAATACGAATCAAACGAAAGCCCTTTTTTCTGGGAAAAATCTAGTTCCTAAGAAAATGGCTTTAAACGCGGACGGAGAGAGGCCGGGTTCGTTTCCCCGCCGAGAAGTTATTTTTATGATAAATTTTGATAAAATGATCAATAATAATTAAACTCGATAACAAATAAATGGAAAACTCAGGGCTAAGTAATTATGAACTGTACCTATATGAGAAAGTTTGTCTGAGTTGTCTTGGACTGATTTTTGTTGAGATGATCGTGATGAAATAATACATTTATGCCATATATCTTTCGCGAAGATACGCGACTGTTAAATGTTTACTAAAGCTTTATTTCCCTAGACGCGACTCCAGCGATAGACGTTCAAGCGATAGTCGCCCAGCGACTATCGCTAAGGACTCCTCTTCTGAGTTTGCATGTTACCGTTTTCTTAGCTGAGCGACTCTTAACATGCAAACTCAGAAGAGAGGAGTCCACCGCGATAGTCGCTGGACGACTATCGCTCAGCGTCTATCGCTGGAGTCGCGTCTAGGAAATCGTACCTTAAATCTTACAATAGTCCTAATGTTTGGTTAAGAATGATTGCTGACCTTAAACCAATTGTTACAGTCGAACTGTGGAGTATCTGTGCCTCTAGAACCAACTTGGTAAGTCGCTGAATCATCTACAGGTGAGACACGCGATAATGATTCACTGAGAAGATTCCGTGACCATAAACTCCTCGGAAAATTAGAATTGGAAGAATCGTTTAAATGACAACAAACACTTTTACGCTTGAACCAGGAGTTTTCGTTAAAATTAGACTGAGTACTGTTATCGTTCTTGGTAGGATAATTGAAGAAGTGTTGGCCAGTTGTGACTGGTGAATCTGATGATTTCCAGGATTCTGGATCTAGTTTATTGTTTGTCAAGTTTAATTCAGTATCCTCTGATGCGTAGAAGGAACTTAAATTAAAAGGGTCGCACTGAGAAGAGACGTGCGAATTTTCTTTGCTGTCCCCACTGCAATTAGAACATCTCAGCATACATAGTTCTCGAAAAATCGTATCTGGTGATGTACCATCAGAATCTACATCATCTTCATCCGAGGTCATAAAGTTTACCTCCTAGTCGATTCTCTCCTTGTGAAATCTCCATCTACTGTACCTTCATAAGCTCTATCTTTGTTTTCTAACTAGAATTTATAATATAGAGTCCAAACTAAGATTTAAATAACATACGATTTTAACGCCAATAGTAAAATAAATAAATGTCACATATTGTGACACTGAAATTGTCTAATTAGACGCTTTTAATTTTTAAGTTTACTAACTAAAACGTTTCAAATAGGTGTCTGACTTAAGGGAGATCAACTTTATTTACACCTTTTATGCAGAATTTTGTTTTCTTTTAAATTTAAATTTTTATTTACATTTTTTTTTCTCTTAATATTGGTTTAACCGCAAAATCTTAGGTTGAGTGCGGCCTTCAGTGATCTTAAATTCATTATTTTAATTACTTCATCTCCGTATGCTACTTGCAAATTAATTAAGTCTATATCTATATTACATAATATATGAACATTAAACAAATATATACACATAAAAATACAATAGAAAATAGACTGCCAATTAGTGTGGCACATAGCTTCCTCGCATCCTATCCACGTACTTTATTGATTTTATGCTTTTACAAGCCATTATTGTCTAATTGGTTTAATTTTTTCCCCCCTTTTTTAATCTGTCAAAATTGTTTTGATTTTTTACACGAATTTAAGTATCAATTTAGCAAAAGTTAAAGAGCGCAGCCGGTTCAAATTGATCTGGGGCTATCTGCGGGTTACTTCCGATAAACTGTAAAAGAATCATTCAAATCAGATAAGTATTTTTGAAGATACTTATCTGATCAGATAAGTATTTTCTCTTCTTTACCACGCTAGCGTGGTAAAGAAGAGGAATTCTTCAGCTTTACGCACGATTAGCGAGTTTGTTTACATTTAACAAAACTAATTTGCTGTTCTTTTATTAAAGTAACTGTTTATATCGAGTCTTTAGTGAAACACAATGAGTGAATCAAGTGACTTTGACGAAAATGTGGAGAATAATACTCCTCCAGAAATAATTAATTCGGCCAAAAATACAACTCAAGAATTAATGCCATCTTTATCAAGAGAGAGATACTAACTTACATACAGCAAGTTTATTTTTTCCTGTATTTATTATTTAAATCTAACAATCGTAGATGAAGTACGGTACGCAACTCGTGCGAAAACGGCATTTTGCATTGTTCATGTGGTTTTACTACCCTCGCTATCGCTCGGGTGCAAACTCCACACTCGCATGCAAAATGCTACTTTCCGCACTCGACGCGTAATGTACTATTATCTATTAACAAATATAAGCTTTTTTAGTGAGGTATTGGAAAATTTGGAGGATGAAATTTGAGTTATAGTTTGGGGCAGTAAATTGAATTTATTATTGTGGCATTAGTCTCCAAGGAAGCATTATACAATTATCAAGAATTGAGATTAGTGGTCAGAATCAACCACTCAAACGTTTATGTTTATCTTACCCTCAAAAACACCAAAGCTAAATTTCTTTTTAGTTTTTTCGACGTAATACTTGAATATTTTTTATGTAGAAGAAGACCAACAAATCCAGCCTATCATGTTGATTATTGCATGTTGGATAAGGTCATCTGTCTGACATATGGCACAATGTTAAGCTACTTTTTATATATTTCAAGTTGTATACCCTTGCTTCGCTACGGAGTGTGATAGTTTTAATGTTTTCTTTTAATTTTATGGATTTATAAACTACCGTCAAGAAACATGTAAATTATTTTAATGTGCGAGGGAATTTCGATGCCTGAGTTTAATTGCTTAATACATACTAGGCATTTAACTAAATTTTTGCCTCATGTCTCGTATTTTACTTTAGTACCCTCTTTCAGACTAAAAGAGTATTGCATTTTGTATATAAAATTTTGTAAGTAAAAAATCTCTTACAGCTCTTGAATCTCAGAGTAAAAAGGAATTTTCAAGGAAAAAATCTAGTTTACTTTATTTTGATGATAAAAAAATTGATTTTATTAAAAAGTAAAACCAAAAAGTTAACATAACATTCCCCTGTTGAACACTTTTTTTTAGAAATAAATGAAGTTAATTTTTTCTCTTTTTAGCAAGAATTTTTCATATAGATACTGTACTTAAATCCCATAATCATAATCGGGCCGGTATTTATAAAAAATAACATTAAGAGTAGCTACGTAGCTAGTTTTGAGATTCCATGTATCAATAATTAATTGTCATTTAGAATTTATGCTTTCTAGCGTGACGTAATTGGTGGGTGATGCTACTGCTCAAACATTAAAAACCTCAACTTAAATACTATTTTAGTTGAGGTCCGTCTTCATTAAAATTGAACAATAATTGCATTCTAAATATTTAATCATTTCTTTTAATGACAGGTTAAACCTATATATTTCCAAATATATAGTACTAGCTGGACACGAGCTTTGCTACAGAGTGTTATTTTAATTTGATTAGTTTATGAACTATCATCAAGAAACTATGCGAGAATATCTAGATTCTATCCCTCCCACTTATACTCCCTCCTCTTTGATAAGATAATTTGCAAATATCCCAAATTTACCCCCCTCCTAAATGAGATATGACAAAACTGTACATACCAACAATTACTGTACACTTAAAGAGCTTTTCAACGATAGGCATCATGAAGGGTACTAATTACTTTGATCCCGTATTCATTACTTGTACCCCGTACCCCTGTTACCCAAAATTTAAATTTAAAAAATACATGTAGACAGTGATTTTCCCCTTGCTTTGAAGGTCAAGTGTGCAAATTTCCATCGAGATCGAACTAAAACTGTAGATTTGTATAAAGAACATACACACAATACGTTGACTTTTAGATATATTTTCTCATTTTATCCCCCTAAATATACATAACAACAATTACTTTTCTCTTAAAGAGCTTTTCGACATATGCATCATGAAGTAGCCATTACTTTGACTTTTGTACCCCATACCCCTGTGTACCAAAATTTTAATTTTGTAATCTCATGTCGGCAGTGACCGTCACCTTGTTTTGAAGGAAAAGTGTGTAAATATTCGTCAAATTGGGATAAAACTGTAGATTTGTATAAAAGACAAATCCCTCCAGAACCCCCCTCCTCCCCTTACAGAACTCTTCTTTTTATATAAGATATACTCGTAAATGGCCGCCACCTTGAATCAAAATGCCCAATTGGTAAACCATTTATCAAAAGTTACTAATTTCATAAAAAGTAGCTAACTTCTAAATTTCAAGGTTCTAGTGCAATTGGTTCCGGTAAAAAGTATATAAATGACCGCCATCTTGAATCAAGATGGCGGATTTATAAAATATTTCTTAGCGAGCACCTAGAAGGTAAGAGGAACACCTACAAAATTTCATGGTCATAGGTCCAATGGTTTCAGAGATATCGTGATGTATCAGTGTGTCAGTCAGTGGTATTTGGATTTTATATATATAGATAAAAGATTATTCAATTATGGTTTTATATGAGTGGAAATACCAACAATGCATTCAAAGAATATCGAGGTTCTAGGTGTTTTTCAAATGCTCTGCCACACATAGCTTCCTCGCGTCCCATTTCGTATACTTTAATGATTTTATGCTTTTACTGCCCATTATTGTCAAATTTATTTTATTATCCCCCGAATTTTTTAAAAATAAAAATTGTTTTGATTTTTTGACATGAATTAAAGTAACAATTTAGCAATATTTAAAGAGCTCAGACGGTTAAAATTAATCTGGTTTCATAAAAATCAATTTCATAATCAGATGAGTAATTTTGAAGATATAGGTGTAAATAAATGTATGTTTGTGCGCATGTGGATGAGAAATTTATGGGCGCATAAGGTTGAAACATATATATGAAACCAACAATAGGCTAGTTATGACCTACCACTACCACCTACATTTTACTAAAATCGGACGTGTAGTTTTTATGATATATTGGTTCGCAAAAATTGAATGAACAGACACGGAACCAAAAATGTTCCATGATGTCTTCTGAAACGGATTTCTGTCAGGAATTTTTTCTCTTCTCAACGATTACATAGCCTCCGTTACCTTCGGTAAGCTCGGAAGCGCAAAAGATATGTACAAATGGAGCTACTAAGGTTGTTCGTGTAGATCGAATTAGTGTTATGGAAATTCCAATCATTATTATATTACCCATTTTATGTTTCATGGCATGATTAGGTCTCGATTAAATCTAATTATTGACCAATAGTAATGAACTAAATGGTTTACTCTTTTAGTTTCATTTTGTTTCAAAGTTCCCCGAAATCTCAGTCCAAAAAGCCAACCTTATGAATATTTTACGTTGATACATAATGCATAAGGTTTAACGTAGCCTATTGTATAAACGAAATGCCTGATTTAGCTGGAATCACTAATTATTACCGTGAGAAATCTCAAGCTGCTATACTAATTATCCCAGGTAATGATATATTTTTATTTATTTTAAGTATTAGAGTTAAGATTATTTTATTTAATGGTTATGACTCCTAATAGGTAGTTTGCCAGTTGAATTTATTTAAGTCTATTTACTTCAACCATTTGAAAGAGCTATTCATATTTTGTTTTCTTTAATTTGAAGGTAAACTACTCTTTTTCCTAATACTTTTGTAAAACTTTGATTTTCAAGTTAAAGTAGAGTAATAAAAAAAAAATGTAGTTTATTTAATTAGTTTTATTTAGTTAATTTAGGACTTTAAAACACAAAAACAATGTCCCTAAATCATTGCTCAAGAAATACAGAACTCGAAAGTTAGTTTCGATAAAGGAAAAAGTGTGACTGAATGTCCTCTGTTTAACATTAAAATTATAATTTAAGAGGAAGGATGCACTACAGTTAATGTATGTCCTTTTTTATCTTTATAGATTCAGAATCATGTATTTAATACTCTGTCAATTAGTGTGGCACATAGCTAAAAATAGCTTCCTTGCGTCCTATTTCGTAAAATTGAATGATTTAATCTTTTAAAACCTATAATTATACAACGTATTTCATTTTTCCCATGTATTAAAGTATCAATTTAGCAAAATTTAACGAGCATAGATGGTTGAAATTAATCTGGGGCTATCTGTGGGCTACTTTTGACAACCATCAAAATTTCATTAAAAATTAGATAAGTAGGTGTAAATACATGTATGTTTGTGCGCATGTGGAAGAGAAACAAATGGGCGCGTAAGATTGAAGCGTATATGGGACCAACAATGGTTTAATTATGACCTAAAAAAAAAAACATCCAAATTTCAATAAAATCGGAAGAGTACTTAAGATATGTTGGTTCACAAAAATTGAGCGACAGACCGACAGACACGGAACCAAAAATGTACCCTGATTACTAAAACGGATTTCTGTCTTGGAATTTTTGAAGTCGGAGACCTAAAAATGTTTTCTTCTTCAGAGCGATCACGTTACCTTCGGTATGCTCGGAGCAAACGTTTACGTGGAAAATAAAATCTTATAATTTTAATAAAACCAACTTTGACTAAAATTGTTGTATAAAATTTAATGAGACATTAAATATTTCAGTTAGACAGAGAATTTGCATACAGATAAGCTAGCTTCAACAATTTTTGTTCTATTTTAGGACTTCAATTAGACATTTCTTTATAATTTATTATAATATTCCTACCCCAGATTCCCCGGGGATTCCTACCCCCAAAGAGCTAAAATCTTCTAGGTTCTAAATTCACTCGTTTGTCATTGCTTGTTATTGGAATAGACAAGATGAATCTGCGAGACAAAGTTCTGACAATTTTGGAGCGAGTATCGAAAGATAAAGTTAAAAGAGGGTACACCTTCCACAAAGGAGTTCTCCTACTTCTTGGATTTGATTGGTGGAGTTCAAGCTACAGAGAGATGCCAGTCTGGTACGTGCCTGCACATCTTCTTTACTTTGCCTACCAAATATTCAACCAAATGGGATTATTCATCTTTGGAATGTACTACGTCTACAAAATGGAGGTTTATTTTATTAATAATTCTATTCTGTTTTATACTTTAAAATTTAGATTTTTATTTTTATATTTCTCTTTAGAAAATCTCATTTTAAATGCAGGATATAATATAGCAATAATAATAATGATAATAATAAACCATTTATTTGGACTACATAAATATTTATTCTTATATATATATATAAACATAAATAATTCTTCATGAACATACATTTTTTTTCATAAATCGGCTATAGGCCGTGGTACCTATTTCTAGGTTTGAATAGCCCTTGTTAGTTGGCTATACATGATACATAATACTATGGTAGTATAATACAAAGATACTTAATCATGTCAATTAATCATACAATAACAAATGTATACATTTTAATTGTTATACAGCCATACTTTACTATACACACTTCTCATTCTCTTCTATTCGTTTGTATCCTGCGCAACTCTTTGACTCTCTGCGCTATGTCACTCCTCCACAGCTCTTCCTCATTTCCTCATAACATCTTTGTCCTGACCTTCCTCTGTCTCTCCTTAGCTCTCTAGGGTACCAGTCTATCATTATCTTTGTCCATCTATCGTCCTTAATCCTTACAATATGTCCTGCCCAGTTCCACTTTCTATCTATTATAATTTTGCCGATATCTTTTAAACCTGTAATTCTCCAACCCAGCTGTTTCTTCTGCTGTCTCTTTTAGTTATCTTCATCATACTTTTTTCCATGGCACTCTGTGTGACTCTCGTCTTTTTTACAATTTTCCGTGATAGTCCATGTCTCTACTCTGGTTAGAACTGGAACAACGCACATCGTCCAAAGCTTTTTCTTAGCCTGAACATCCTATCGAAAGAGGTGTCAATGCATGATTATATACGTGAAATAAATTATTGTTTTAGGTAAAAAGTGATGAGGACCTGACTGATCTAGTTAAGAACGTAATTCTTTGTATGGCTCTCCTCGCTTCATCAGCTAAAGCAGTGTTTATTTTCTACAAGAGACACACCATTAAGCAACTTATCGATTATATGGAAGGATTAGGAGAGCTGCCTTCCACAACACCGTATCTTGAAAGAGCTCTAACTGCCTCTGTCGGGTATATGGGAGTGGTTTATCTTAATGCTCTAACTTGGTCCATCTACTCAGGCATTTTTAAGGGTGGTGAACTCCCTATATTGGCTATCTACCCTTGGGACACTGACAATTCTTTCTCTGGATATATTGCAGGTATATATTATATTTAAGTGTTAGATTGATATAAAGCTCTATGGTTATATATGTATTGTTATTGTTGAAACGAGAAAACAAAATATGTCTCTCTATCCACAATACAATTTTTATCATTTATTAATAATGTTTAGGTAATCTGCGGTTACTATAGATTGGTAAATTACATAGGTTCTAATTAAATAAGTATTTTTTGTTAATATTCTCTCTACTCTACTAGCATTAATTGAAAAGAGTTGTAAGAATAAAGGATCGGTTATAATTTATTTTTAAAGGAAATGGGTGATCATCAAAATCCTTTTATAAAGGCCTCGTTTTAGCCAAATACTAATAAAGAAGACTAACAGAATTAACAAAAATTACATTATTGTTGATCCAAAAATCTATGTTCTGAATTACAGTGATTTGCAAGTATCTTTTCAATTTACTCCGTACAATACTTTTTAAATTTGTAAGTTAACTTGAAGATCGAGGTGTTCAATTTGCAGGAATCTGGCGTTATATAAGTCTATCAATCTACCTAGCCTAACATTATAGGTTTATAGAAAGCATAGGTTTCTTAAAGTCAGTATCACTTAAAATCAATATTATTTCATTATCAGGAATGCCTATTTTTCGATACTCAGTTTTGGCGAGGATAAATAAAAAAAAATCCTGAACAGCTTAATAGGAACATTTTTTAAGCATTTTAAAACGCTTCCACAAAAGAGGTACAAACTTTTGTTTGTACTAAATGTAGGTGTGTTCTTACCTACATCTTTTGACCCATCTGTCGTCTGTTACCTTATCGGCTCAACTAAACAATTTTAATAACCATTAATATTTTTGGAAAGGTGTCGCAGTTCTTGTTTCATTATTGTTATTATCACTCCTGCTATGGAGAGCTACTCTCCAGAAGTAGAAATCTAATTTTGCCTCTGTCTAGGTTACGGCGTTCAAGTAATGGCCAGTGTGTTCTGCGCCTTATCTCACGGTAGTCTGGACACGCTCATGCCCGTGTCAATGGGAGTGGTCTGTCAACACGTTAAGGCACTAAGACTGCTTATATCCCGTCTTGGAACTGAATCTCATCATATTGACACCAAAATTATTTCCTCTTTCGTCGAGTTGCATAATAAAGTTCTCAGGTACATTTACTGACATTTTAACTAACTAAGTTTCTATTTGTACTTTTGCTTCCAAGCTTACCGAAGGTTATGGACGCGTTGTGTTCAGAGGAACGACATTTTTTTATCCGACATCTTGTCCGAATTCAGACATTCCTGTTCAGATACCACTTCTATCCATTAGAGACTGTCGGTCAAATTTTTTTCGAACCACC
Source organism: Gerris lacustris (assembly GCA_951217055.1). Classification (NCBI taxonomy): domain Eukaryota; kingdom Metazoa; phylum Arthropoda; class Insecta; order Hemiptera; family Gerridae; genus Gerris; species Gerris lacustris. Next base: position 48,627,616 of record OX578283.1, read on the forward strand.
ATAACATCTTTAAAGCTACCCGTCTAATTTGAATGAAATTTGGATGGTAGGTAATTAGTCCAATGTTTGCCCCTTATCATTTTCATCCTCCGGCGCTTTTTGATTTCTTCCACCTTTTTCTATAACACCTAAATATTTTAAAGTAATTTTGAAGAAATTTGGATGGTTTGTCGAAAGCATCCCATGGATGGTCCTATATTGATTTAACCCAACCATATGTCCAAATTAATATTGCTGAAAGATAAATGTGACCCTACTGCTGGGAATCGAAACAATCGATCCAAATCTCATGTGAACATTCGTTTAATAATAGTTTAGTAATAGTTATGAGCTACACAAATTGGCAGACTGTTTTAATCCTTTTCCTCTAAGAATGTTTTGTTCAGAATGAAAGTGTTTAAGCGTGTTCTTATTAATATGGTCCTGAGATGTTAGCGCTTGATAAATCTAGACATCCGAAGTCCCAAGGGTAAATCACAAGCATATATAGCATTAAATAGATATACATTTTCAAATTAATTAATTATGGATTTACTTTTAAATATATTACTTTATAAGAATAACAATTTATTTATTATTCAAAATTTTCTTTCTTTTTTATAAATAAATATTTTCCCAGGGGAGTAGAATTGATGAACGAGACAGCTGGATTTCTCTTTATGGCTCAAGTATTCTACATTATTACTCATGCTTGCATCATAATTTTTCTTGTTGTTCGGGTAAATATAAACGATTAATTAAAAAAAGTGTTTCTACCAACTGACAATTTTTTAAAATCTGTTTCAATGAAAATAATTAACCATTTCACTAAAATAATCAAATCAAAAAGAAAATTGTAATCCCCATTCTTAATTTTTGATAAATAATATTGCTCTAAACTCTAAGGCGATGCCAATGCCAAAATAATCATTTTTATAACATGGAAGTAAACAAAAATCATTTTAGAATTATATATTTGGATTATCTGTATTGGATTATGTCTACTTAATATAACATTGAATGGTTTCTTCTAAATTTTTAAATTTAAATGTTGCTATTCAATATAATGTTCTCACATTAATTAAGTTTATTTCTAAATACATGTACACCTAGTTTGAAACTTTTTGTTTTAACTGTTATTCTATTTTTTTTTTATGTCTGGCAGGTTAATGATTTTGCTTCAATAGTAGTTAATGTAATACCTATGCTGACCGCGGCATATACACAGCTACTTCTATATTGTTACTTTGGTCAGATGCTAACTTCACAGGTAATAAGCTCCAGAACAAATATTAAAATGTCTTTTTGTCATTTAATATGTTGCTAGTTGAATCTAATTTAGTTTTTTTGCACTCTTTCTTGCCAGTTTTGGTTTCAATAAGTTCCATTTGATTAAAATCTAACCCCTTTTTCTTAGAATATTTGCTTTTCTGATGATCTGATATTATACCAAAGATGTATGTTTTACAGATGGATGATTTAAGAGATGACGTGCGAAACAACGAATGGTATTCGTGCGATGAGAAAACCAAGCGAAGTCTTATTATTATAGGAGAAGTGTGCAAACGCTCAATTAGTTTAGAAGGAGGAGGTGGAGTATTTGCAGCATCCCATCATACATATTTACAGGTAAACGAGAACCGATTTCATATTCGAAGTTAGAGTACATTTAGAAAAGACTATTCAATCTCAACTTAAGGCAGAAATACACATACCGGTAACTCGTACAAAACAATGTGACTAGCTCGCAGAGGAGAGCAACTGGAACTATATTTACAGCGACCCCCCCCCCCTTAAATAATTAACTACTTACTATTCACTTATGGACAGTTCCCTGCGAAAAAAAGTTTCAAAACTGATGTTTGAGTACAGTTGCATATTTGGTCAAAGGTTGTTTGTTTAGATCACACAAGACACCAGGCACCCTCGTTAGGCCAAAATGTGATTTTTAATGTTGGTTAGATTAACGAAAATACAAACAGTTCGGTTACAGTTTTTTTAATTTTATTAATTTTACGATTGTACATAACCTATTCAAATCTTTTGAAAAAAAAACAAAAAAAAAAACTGGTTGATTTCCTATCTTAGCCCCGCGGCAGTTGCTGCCCCCTGGTGCTGCCGCCCCTAGGCACGTGCCTATAGTGCCTAATGGGAAATCCGGCACTGGGAATGTGTATACATCAAGAAGCATGCAGGTAAATCGCACAGGGTTTGATTTTTGTCTTGTCGCTGACACGAGTTGAGGTGTGGAGGAAATGATAAAGCGTGCCTTGAGCTAGTAGCTCGAAACATGACCGACCATCCTGATTGATAAAAGCATGCTGTTTCACTGGCAAATACTTTTCTACTAGCATCTGTATTTCCACCATAATGTTTCGTCAGTGTCCCATAATCACTCTTATATATTGAATACGTTACCTGCGGTAAAATTATTTTAAAAAATTGTACTGATTTCTGATCATAACCTATAATCATATTTTTCCGTACCATATTGTTAATTGCTTACTTTATTTGTTGCAGAGCTTGCAGGAATCCGTTTCCTATTTCCTCTTTCTTAAAACCATGACTGGCCAGGATGATTAGTTGCACTACAAAATACTTTATTGTGGGAATCACCGAAAATATTAATATAATTGCCTATACATTGAAAAATTAGATTATTGAAAAGTGCGCAATCGCAATAATAGGGTTAAAGCTGCATCCTCTTATTCATAATATTATTGTTATAGATGTTGCATATGTAATAATTTTAATATATCGAACACTTTCTTATTAATTTATTGAGCCTTATCCTTTTGCCTTTAAATGGGATTCCAGGTGTAAAACAAACGAATTTCGTGATGTTTAAAATACTTTAATAGTTCAAATCATTTATATAACAGAGTAGTGTCCCGACGGCGACAATTCACCACGAAATGAATTTTTTGCTAAGCTATAGCAACCACATTTATTCCAATAAAAATAATGTTTAGGTTTGTTCCAACAGCCAATTCGAGGACGGTTCTAGAACCAGTTCAGGATTTTTTAATGCGCATGCGTCTATGAGGACTGGTTCAGAACTGATTCAAAAAGAGGAGCCTGTTGGAACGATTTTAGAACTCTTTCAGAACTGCAACCTTCATGTTACCTCTCTTTATCTTGTTTTTATTTTCCTCTTCGTATCTCTCCACTTGTTTTGTTTATGTTCACTCAGAAATGGATTACTTACGTGAACATATTCTATTGTTAAACTCAACAAAGTTTATAAGAATGCACATTAGGGCAAATAGTTTTTAAAATTACAAATTTATCACACTGTCATTTCTGAATGATTATATTTCGCTCTCACATTTGGGATTCGTCAGGCTCGTAACATCCTGTATTTTAGTTTCAGTTGCCTATTAAAAATTTGTTTGTATAAATCACTTCTTAGATTGTTACTCCCCTATGTTTTTTTTAGAATATAAATGGCTTTGACTAAATAGCTATTAAGACAAAGGGATGTTTAGTCCAATGTACTGTAGGATAAAGGAACATCACACTTCTGATATTATAAGGAGAGTAACAATCTAAAGAAGAACATTTCGTACACCTTCTTTAGATTGTTACTCCCCTCTGTTTTTTTTATAAGGGGAGTAACAATCTAAAGAAGTGCCGTTGTTTTATTATTTATTAAATTTAGAAAGGAGTAGCTTTAATTTATAAAGAAAATCCCTTGTTCTCATCATATAGCATCCTGAGAAGGACTCTCCCTTATGTTATATTTGTAAGAGAACAAATCACATGCTTAAAGAGACAAATATCTTAAGTCTAATCTTCACACATTACGCATCTTATCTTTATTTGACTTCCTCAAATGATTCCTTCAACAACGTCCTTTATATATTTTAAATTAGCCTTGAATTAAAGTGAGATGTGAATTTATTGTAACGAGCTGAGTAAGATTAAGGACTTGCAGTAAGATGTGTTATTTCCTTAAGTGCCTTTTTCCCTGTGTAAAGTAAAGCTTAACCAAATGATAAACTATAAAAAATCGGTCTAAGACAACTCACACTATCTTTCTCATATACGAGTTCATGATTACTTGCTCCAGTGCTTTCCGCATTTACTAGTTGTTTTGAGTTTTCGCTGTTGCATTTTATTATTACTATAAATTTTATCAAAATTTACTATAAAAATAACTTCTTCCTGGCGGGAAATCGAACTCTGTCTCTCACCGTCCGCGTTTAAAGCTATTTCCTCAGGAAATAGATTTTTTTGAGGGGGGCGGGCCTCGGAGTATGATATTTCTAAACCATTTCATCAAAGTCGCCCCAGTAGTTTAGGCTCCACGCACCTGCAAATTCCGTCCTTCAAGGTCAGTAGGCAAATTAACAAAAAGTGGCTTAGACCTTTTAAATATCTCGGAAGAGTTCACACAAAAAAAGAACACATGAAGCAAAGATGAATTAATGAAAAATCGGTCAGTGCAATTCTTTCTATTTATTAGTTTTCGTTGGTACATTTAATTATTATTGAACATTTTATCAAAATATATCATAAAAATAACTTCTCCTCGGCGGGGAATCAAACCCGGCCTCTCTCCATCCGCGTTTAAAGCTATTTTCTCAGGAACTAGATTTTTCCCGGGAAAACGGCTTATATCGTTAGATTCGTATTTAAATGGACTACATTTTAGATTTTTTAAATCAATATCGTCGGAACCGTTTTCGAGAAATAATTTGTTTCGTGTTTTTTTTCGGAGTTTTTGGGGGTTAGTGCCCCCAAATTTGGAGCTAAAATTAATTTCTAGATTTCCCCTCGGGGTATGATATTTCTGAACATGTTTGTCAAATTTCGTCAAAATCGAACAGTAGTTTAGGCTCCAGGAGTCGTCACAGACAGACGACAGACGACAGACAGACATTTTTAAAAACCACTTTTTTGGACTCAGGGGACATTAAAACGTGTAAATCCATCAAAATCGAATTTTCGCGCCATCACAATACTTTCTCTTTATATGAGAAAGTAAAAAACGAAACGAAATACATAATTTAAAACCAAATACATTGAGGTCTGATAGCTGGAGTTTTTATAACGTTTTACAGCCTCTATGTACTTTTTAGAAGTGTGTCAATGTTTTAGGTATTATCTGATTGGATTTTAATTTTATTAAATATGAGATTAGAAATTGAAATTAGATTGTTGAAAGGGGGAAAAATTATAATTATAATAAATTATGGGGCATGCTAAACCCGCATACAGTCCCTCAAGTCTCCCCCCCCCCCCCCAAAAAAAATATAAAAAAATAATAATAATAAAATGTTCTGTGTATGGTACTGTAACTCTCTGTTTTATTGCGTTGTGAGCGGGAAAGTCGAAATAAAAAGGGTGGCCAATGAGAGCTAAGGATTTTGAAATTATGAGGTCTCATTTGCTCCCTACCCCATTTGGACAACTTAACTAATACAAAAGTTATAAGTGATATTTAAAATTTTATAAAATATAAGTCTTTATTTAATAATTTAATTTTCTTTGGGATTTATGTTAAATACAAGTTCTTTTATATCTAATACTTTAATTCCTTCTAGTCTGGATGACAAAGGGAGAAGGTGTTAATAGTAAAAAGGAGGGAGAGGGGCATTATCTTAACTCTCGCCTAGGGGGCAAAAACCCAGAAACGGCCCTAGTCTTCTGTGACACAATTTCTCCTAAAAATGAATCTGTTTCTAGTTATTTAATTTTCTAGATTCTTGCTCTTATTTTATGTCCATTTTTATTGAGTTAGGTTGATTTTTTACCCATGATGTTTACTCTGAAATAATCAATGAAATAATAGAATTAAAAAAACATTTAGTCTTCAGTGTAATTCTATGCCGGATAAATGAGCTTGCATTTCAGGTCTTAGGTTTTATCTATATTATTATAATACTAAAAGTACTTGCCCTTGGTTTTAAAACGACCTAACTACCAAATCTGATCAGTGTTCGAGTTTTACTAAATAGGTTTCAATTCAAATTAAAAGCGTGAATGCTATAAATCTTTGTTTAGAATTGTTGTAACTTTTTTTTTTTTTTTTTTTGAAAAATTATTTCAAATATCTTTTGCTTAAATTAATTATCTCCTAAATGTTTCTATAATTTTACGGAAAAATATATGATTAGTTTTATTATTTTATAAACGTTAAATAGAAAGTGAAATATAATGATTGAAGGTGCAACACTGTAGTAGTGGAAGTTTTGAAAATTGCAGGTTATTTTACTGTGGCTACTCTGCGCTTTTGTGTTAGTTATTTTGTTGAGTCTTTCTTGTTATTAGAGTTTCATCTATCCAAAAGTTATGGCGTTAGAAAGTTTATTAAACTTTCAGGAAAAACACATTAATCCAAATTTATTCAAAGATTTTGGTATTAATGATGTTGTTGCCGACAGCATGAATTTAGCCGATCCTATGCGACTTGCTATGCCTCCATTCGCCAATGTAAGTATCTTGAGTTCGTTATTATACTTTAATTCGTGTTATATTCAAATTCAATTTCATTAAATGTTCCATTTATTCATGGTCTAGTTGTATCGGGCTCTATTACGTGTTATTTGTGTTCAAAATGATATGTGAAAACCTTATACCTACTTTTTTATTATGGATAGAGGTACATCACGCTAAGTGGAGATATACTTTAGTATTACAATCGTGTTTTTTAAATTTCCTTTCTATGTGAATTGGGTCTTTTACGGTGCAGAATGATTTGAGATGGATGTCCCGTTGCTTTAAAGTTCTTTAGGCTATGGAACTAATTTATTCGTGTGTATTTACGAAGACTTCACTCTTTGTCATATCTTATCTGATTCTGGCATACCCTGATCCTTTTAATCATTCGAGTTAGTTAGTTGGCTGAACTGAAAGAGATAATACGGTCGAGAATTACTTGGTGGCACAACTTTGCTTACTTTATACACTTGAGAGTTGATATCCCTGTGTCGAAAAAATACTTTGGATTGAGGCCCGCCATCTTTTTTATAAACCGCCTCATATTCTTCAGTTTACCAGTTGGTTTTTGCTTCCAAACTTACCTAAGGTAACAGAAGCTATGTGTGTAATTTTTGGGTCTCCGACTTCAAAAATTACAAGACAGAAATCCGTTTCAGACATAAGGAAAAATGTTTAGTTCCGTGTCGGTCTGTCGCTCAATTTTTGCGAACCAACATACCTATCTGAAAAACTGCTAGTCTAATTTGAATAAAATTTGAGTGGATGGTCTTAGTCATAACCATAACTAACCCATTGTTGGCTCCATATACGTTTTAACCTACTACGCCCATCTGATTGTTATGATATTTGGATGGTTTGGCGAAAGTAGCATGCAGAAAGCTTAAGAATAATTTCAAACCTTTCACTAAATTGGTACTTTCATTTTTGAAAAAAAAAAAATCAAAACAATTTTTACAGATTTAAAAAACGGGTACAAAATTAGGTAGTAAAAGCATAAAACCATTAAACTATTTACAATTGGATGAGAGGAAGCTATGTGCCACACTAATTGACAGACTAGACTATTTTTATTTATAATTGCATGTTTACTTTGTACATAAGAAATATTGGCTTACCTCAAGCATTTACTGAAGGGAGGTATAAAATAGCTTTAAAAGTCTTTTTATGTTTTCAAGAGTAATTTGTTAACAAAGCTTACCAGTCTTTGTTGCCCACCTAGAATAATAGATCTAATTTGCTTATGATAAGTTTTATTTATTTCTCCTAATTGATGAATTCCTTGTGTTTAAGAATCATTTATGAAATGCAATTAGGTGATTGCAAGCAATTTAATAAACTTGCTACTTTAAATTCTGAAGAATGTTGGTCAGCTTATGTTAGAGTGATAACACTTTATCTTATTGATTATTGATCTCATCATCATTAGAGACATTATTTCTCCGTGTATAAGTAGAATCGTCTTATTCATAACCTGCTAAAATGGAACCTTCTTAAGGTATTTTCATGGATTCTACAATGATTGCAATTTGATACCATAAGTTTTTTCAATCTTTCTTCTACATTGGTTTTACTTGTGTTTTATTTTGATAATTTGCATAATTGATAAATGGCTCTATGGTAAAATTATAAAACATGATTTGTTATAAGACTAAGGGATATTATCACTTCTATACAGTGGAGAGATAGTATTCCTTTGTCTTAAAATAGCTATTAGACAAAGGGACATTACTTGTGAGGTGACACTTATCAGAAGGGGCCCCATGTTCTTTAGATTAGGCCATATGAAAGATTACTGATTAAAGAAAGCATTACAAAAGGTCTCTCCACAAGTTATTTTATTGCCATAAGTAGTATGAGGTCTTGGTGAGTCTAAATTAATTGATTAGATGACGTATAGAAGTGGGAGTCAAGAATTATAGAGGTAGGCAAGATTGATGGTAATATTAACATGTATTTAAGAAGCTAGGGGCAAAGCATTAATTAATTCTGTAACTTTAAAATTGTCTATTAAGCTCTTTTTTTGTAAATATCTTAATTTTATCTTTTAATAGTAACCACAAAGCTCTAAGCATTTTATAAACTTCTGAGTTTTACGTTAGGGTTGGTTGTAACAATGGTTTGTTTGATCAGAATTACATAAGAGATTCACTTATTATGTTCATCTGATGCATATTTATCAGAATATAAGTATTCTTGTGGTGAGACAATGAACTGATTGATCCTTTGATGTGTTTTATTTTTATTTCTTCAGTAAAAATACCATGATATTATATAAGTACTCGTATTATTGAAATTATCTTATATTGAAACTAAATAAAACCAATAAGCATTTCAAAAAAGTCAGATGTGTTTCCTAACAACTTAGAGTACAAGTTAAACCTATGAAATCTCTGACAGTCTTAAATCTATTTAAGTGTGATGAGATTTAATTTAATTAAATCTGAGAGCTTTAAAGATAAGTTTATAGGGCTAATTTGCTTGGTGCAATGTTTAGAAATGATTTTTTGATAATACCTTGTATTATGCTTAACCTCTTGCTTTTATATTTTCTTAAGTAATTACAATACATTTTTATTTCAGCCTATGTCCAGTAACATTAATTTTGCAAGTGATGAGTTTGGCAAAGATTTGAAAATCAACATTGAACATGGAACCACTACTCTTGGATTTGTGACTAACAATGGAGTGATCTTAGCTGTAGACTCAAGAGCCACTGGAGGAAAATATATTGGTTTGTTTATTTTTTTTAAAAATATTTTATTATTTTTCCTCATCTTTTGCCCTCTAATTCTTAAAGCAGCATTTACATCCTTTGGTGTTGGGTATTTTTAAAATGCTCACTAAAATGTAAAATGTGATCTCAGAGAGATTTGAAAACTAACCATCAATAAATGTTAGGAGTTTGAGTGTCATGAATTAAAAAACTAAAGGACACTTTATTGACTTTTTTTATATAAACATCAATAGTTGAGCTTATGTATTATTTATCTGAAATTGAATAACTTATTCAATTAACTCATTAAAAATTGGTCTAAGACAAGCTTTCTCATTGTCCCTTTAATATACAGTTTAAAAAAAATAGTTTTTTTTAGGATATGTAGCTATATCACAGGTGATTTTTGAGGACGGTAGCTATGTTTTCCACCATGCATTAAAGGGTTAAGCTGTACTCTCAACTTATCTCAAATCAAGTGATTCTTTGGAATCCTAGAGAAATACCCTTTTAAAATAAATATGTACTTATTTATTAAATCTGTTTTTGAGAAGAAAACATATATTTTCATGTTTTGTTGTTTTATCACCCAAAATTGGATCTAAATTCATTTCTTGTTTTTGGCTCTCAGTATGGCCCTGAATGACGAGTGAATTGGTAAAACAAATTTAATTATATACATATATTTTTATACTATATTCTATTCTCACAATTATTATTGACTTTTGATATTCAGGTTGGCCAACCTATTTAAAGGAAAAAATAAAGCCACTAGGCCTATGGTAGGAGTGGGGCCAGTGACATTTTTATTTGCCTAGTTGGCCCTACCTTCTCGAATTCAAAATCTAGTGTTCTTAATGGCTCCCATCCACATTTTTTTTTATTTCCCACACTGTCCAAAGTCATTAGTTATCTATCAAAGTACTGACTCTAGTCATTTTTTTTTAACTCATATACATAATTTTAAAAGCCTTTAGACTGGCTGAAGCCTTTCATGGGCTGTTGTTTTACCAAAATACCAAAGTTTAAGGTGGAAAAGATATAGTAAGTTATCATAAGCTCATTGAAGTTTGTTCGTTGTTCCTTCTCTCCACTGATCCTTAGCATATATTATTCTCATATTATATAGCATATATTATATATTATTCTCATTTGTAGACATTGAACATTTTGGAATCTCTCTTTTTATTGCTTAACACAACTGCAATATTACATGTTAAGAGCATTACAGTTAATGTTGCTTATATATGACTTAAAACATGAAAAGGAAGTAATCCAGTGACTATCTCTTATAGGTAAAGCATTCTGGTGTGCTGATTATGAATCTAATTCTATCTTTTTGTTTGTAGGATCACAGAAAATGAAGAAAATAGTTGAAATCAATCAATATCTTTTGGGTACGATGGCTGGAGGAGCAGCTGACTGTGTTTACTGGGACAGAGTTCTTGCTAAGCAGTGTAGACTCTATGAGCTCAGGAATAAGGAAAGAATTAGTACAGCTGCTGCATCTAAGATCATGACCAACATTGCTTACAGTTATAAAGGAATGGGTCTCTCCATGGGTATGATGATCTGCGGATGGGACAAGAGGGTAGGTTGTCCCTATTAACATAATTATGTTGTTGAAATTACAGTGTAGGTTTATTATTATTATTTCTTTTTTTTAAATAGAATTTCTTCTCTCAATCTTGAGGAATTTGCATTTATTGGGACTTTAAAACTTCTGAAGCAGAAACCTCTTATTGTAATTTATACAATAGGCAGCGTAGAAAGTAACCTCCTTGCTTAGAGGAAGCAATCTTACAGTCTGTGCTAAATGAATCTTAGTTCGTTGATTGTGTCGGAAAAATTGGGTGGGGAGCCAATAAGTATTTTCAAATCCTGAGCTCTCTACTCCATTTTTTTATACTTTTCCATTCTTTCAACTCACAAAGCCTTATTTGGCACAGAATATTTTTTCAGTTGGCAGAAATGCTAAGCCAAAGGATTCTCACCATAAATAGGTATTCTCACCACAGCAGACCTTACCTTTCACCCGGGACAAAGCATCCTTATAGCCTCCTTTTTTTATTTTTCCCCCCACCCCCTTATTATTAAATGTGTAAATTTTGGTTTTTTAGTAATGATAATTACGCTCTCAAGGCTGTCTCTAAATTTTTTGAGTTAAAACTTTTTTTTACAAAATTAATTCATTAAATATTATCAAAAAAGTCTGCATTTCTGAGACCTCTATAACTGGGGCAAATGCCAGTCTACCCATTGGTAAATTTGTGTACCGTGTACCCACCATGTATTTGTTAACTGGACCTTTTATAAGGTATACCTTTGTCAAAATAACTATTAAAACAAAGGGATATTTAGTCCTAAGAACTTTAGGGCAAAGTAACATCACTCTTTGTAGGTAAAGGGGATGAAATGGAATATTTACACATTAAATTAATTTGGGGGTAATCAAGTAATGGAATGTAATTTTGACAGTAAACAAAAAAAATAATCACTTTATTTCTTTAGAGATGTGTCTGACTTTATGTCTTTAGATAGTTGCCTCTGTTTAAGTCTTGAAACAGATTTAATCTGTTATACAACAATTATTATCAATTATCCTTCTAAATCTATTATACACTTGAAAGGTGTGTAAGAAAGGCTGAGGGGAGATACTTTATATTCGGGAATAGATTTACAGACCTTAAATATTCAATAAATTGTTAAAAGTAGTATTGGCTTCGATTATACAAGGCTTTTGGAATGCAAAAAAAAATTGAGAATTCATATTTATGATTAAATAATATGTGTTTTTTTTACCTGAAAATTTAATCTTTAACCTTATTTTTGTTCTATCTAGATCATTGTATCTGAATATATTTATACAAAACATAGGAAGCATACCTCTCTTCCCTTTCTGGCATCATAATGTCCAGATTTGTTACAATAGGATTTTTAATTATATTTTGTACATTGTTTCAATAATATTTATTATAATTTTTTTATAATATCTGTTTTTTTTATTTTCAGGGACCTAAATTGTACTACGTTGACAGTGAAGGTAGTCGTACCCTGGGCAAATGTTTCAGTGTTGGATCAGGTTCAGTTTATGCCTATGGTGTCTTGGACTCTGGACTCCGGGATGATTTAACTGACGAGGAAGCTTACGAACTTGCTCGCAGAGCTATTTACCACGCTACATTTAAGGATGCTGCTTCTGGTGGAATCATTAGAGGTAAACACAACTCTAGCTATTTTCTTCAATTACTGTTTGGTTGTTGGATTTTTAAAAAATACGTTTTTTACCCTCGATCAAGGAGTTATTGTTGACTTTTTGCTAATAGTTTAGAGTTTAGGGAATAAAGCATTAAGCATTTAGCTAACTTAATTAGTAATAAAATAAACCGTGAACCTGTTGAAGGCCTGCTAAAGATGTTCTTCGACTATATTATACGAACCCTTAAGCTAGTGGCAACGGTCTTAATTTTATATTTAGAAAAGAAGTAAAATTCTAAATTAATTTAATTATCTATTTAGATAAATTATTAAATCTATTTGAAGACCAATATATCAAAACAAATCTTTGTTTTTATTAGAATAAATTTGGTTGCCTTAGTTTAGCATTAACAAATCATTTTGCGGTAAGTCGTCGCCGTCAGGACATTACTCAATAATATAAATGATAATGGATGACACAAGGTTGACTTCTCACTCCATTAGTTGTATAAACTGTGTAAAATTGGCAGTACTAACCAGTATAAATGTGTGTAATTGGCAGTCCTAACCCATATAAACTGTGTAATTGGCAGTCCTAACCAGTATAAACGTGTGTAATTGGCAGTCCTAACCAGTATAAACGTGTGTAATTGGCAGTCCTAACCAGTGTAAACGTGTGTAATTGGCAGTCCTAACCAGTATAAACTGTGTAATTGGCAGCCCTAACCGTATGGATGCCACTTCTCTTATTAGTACTACACATTTATATTGTAATGCTGGGTAGACACCAGGGGGCCGATTCTGTAACTTTGAAACCTCCCTTTTCATTTGGTTATATATCAAAAAGTTGTTATGAAGATGCGCGCGAAACCTCTCAACGTAAATCTATAACTTTGACTGTTGTTATTTATGGAGAAAGTTGATATATAGTGTGTGATATATGGCAACTCAAAATTGTTGTTGATATAATTCGTCAGGTTATGTTACTTATATACCGAAACAAAGTGACGTCATTCTTGTTGTTTCCACTAAAAAGGACGCTATCAATCCGTAGTTTGGAGTTTGGCCACATTCAGCGCTGGCATCACTTTACAGATTCACTACATTATATAACAACACGACACATAGGGGGTTGATATATAATGTCACAGTGGATATATGTAAAAAAAGTTACAGAATCGGTCCCCAAATGTGGGGCTCTTGCTTAGAGTCAGAAATCCCAATCTCCTCACACAATCAACACAAAAATTGAACACAATCAGCACAAAAAGAGTTACCGAATTCAATTTGCCGTCCCCACTTCGCTGTGCCCGGGGACAGCTGTCCCCACTTGCACCCCCCTAGATACGCTACTGGGACCTCTATGCAGCTAACTTAGTACAATCATAATCTAAAAGTTTCAAATGTTTCAAACATTCCAGTATATTTCTCAAGGAGCCACTACCAATTTATATCAAATGACAAATAAATAGGTGTTATTGGGATCAATGTCTTACTACCTTATGGTTAATTAAATCAGGGGGGAAGATTAATTTATTTTTCTTCTGGAAAAATCAGTTGGTCATTGTTTTTACTCGCGGATAATACCTATTACTGTTTTAGTGGATAAGAAGCGCATATTATACGCTAGATTTTACAGTAACACTTTTAAATGTATAAAATAAATAACCATTTATTAGGAATGAGAACAATATTTTCAATAATATAGTAATTTTACATTTCAAATTATTCCCAAATCAGCTGATTGCTGTGGTTAGTTTTCTCGTTCAGCTCTTTTCATGCAATATTAATTCATTTATTTAACAACATACATTCAACATGCATTGCAATAATAAACCTCATATTAGCATAACAAACATTATAGATAAGTATACAACTTAAAAATTTATAACAACATAATATAACATTTTTAACAACTTATAATTATAACAACATAATATAAAAATAAATTTAACTTATAGGAATACTTAATTTTGTTGGTTGCCATCCATCCATTCCTCGCAATATATTTCTCCCATTCTTCTCCACTCTTTTCTATCACATGCTACCCTCCTCCAGGTGATTCCTCCGCAGCAGGTCCTCATTTCCTTATCCTATTGACTTCTTGGTCTCCCCCTTTTTCTTTTTTTCTCAATCGGCGTCCAATCTATTATACGCTTGACCCATCTCTCATCTGTCGTCCCTTTTAAATGTATACAAAATTATATTTTATTTATTCTACAAAAGGGTGTTTTATAGGATAACACAGTCGTACATCTTGGACACTTTTTTATGATTAAAAACAAATTTGTATTTTAGCTGTCATCATCACAAAAATCCCCAATTCATTGATAATAATTCGCTGATTTTGATTTTAGTGTACCACATGAAAGAAACTGGCTGGGAGAGGATATCTGAGGAGGATTGCAAAGATTTACATTTCAATAGGTATCTCGGCAAAAACCTTCCTACTGATGATTTCTTTTAAATTACATCTTTCAACTTTTGTGTCGCAGACACTTCTTTAATTTAATATTTTTTAATTTATACTTAAAACATTATTTGTAATGAAAAAAAATAAAATTTATGTTTAATTAATATTTTTAATACTGTGTGAAGATCTCTTTTCTTTTGGTGCAATCTTCTTTTGTTGCTCCAAATGTATTTCAAATTCAGTGTTAGCTCTGTGTAACTATCATCTCTCTTACTTTTACTTTGACTGCATCTTCAATAGGCCGATATTGCATTATTAATTTTTGGTGCTTACCATTAAAAGTTAGATAACTAAAATTCAAGAGTAAGTTTGTTCATTCTTATGGAAATTTTATATTAACTCTTAACTTTAGTAAGCTAAAGGTAAATGCGTTTCTACATTTATTGTCAGAAACAACTTACTGTTTTTAACTAAAATAGTTTTATGGATGTGCTGATATGCTCGACTATCTATGGTATTAGTAAAGAGATTAAAAAACAAATTATTTTTAGAGAGTAGTAATTACCTGATAAAAATTAAATATGTGGTTTATTTTATAAAGGGCTTTTTAATTCCAATTTCATTATGCTAACTTGAGGATACAGTAGAGTCTCGCTTATCCGGACCCTGCTCGTCCGGACATCCGTTTAATCCGGACGGGCCAAAAACTATGTACAAATTGGAACCAGGGCCTGTTCAGATTTATGAATAATTAAGATAATTGGAGTTT
This sequence comes from Gerris lacustris, assembly GCA_951217055.1. NCBI lineage: Eukaryota > Metazoa > Arthropoda > Insecta > Hemiptera > Gerridae > Gerris > Gerris lacustris. Next base: position 48,643,135 of record OX578283.1, read on the forward strand.
CTACTTTTATTTTCTATTAAAAATGTATAAAATTGTTCCTAGTATAGTTTACAGATGTATATTCCAACGTTCTAACACGAGGAATACCCGGTATTTTTGTTAAACATAAACAGATTTAGAATAATTAGGAATAAGTAAGAACATTGATAAATCTGTTTTGGTTCCATAGAAATGTAAGGGGCGGAAGATTTCAAGGTAGTGTATTCCAATAAATACAATTTTATGTGACTGAGATGGGGAGAGGTTTTGAAACATATAGCGGTGGCTCAACACAGTTCCAAGAAATTTCGCCAAGCCGCCAATGTCTAATGTCTCAAGTTTTTGTGAAATGATTATCGTTCCTCGAATTTCATATCGGAACACAGGAAGTTCTTCTCAGGAAGTCCCTTCTATACCTGCCTAATAGATTGTCGTTTTATTTTAATTCATTTGATATTTGGACTGGTGACAGAACAGCTCTTAACTTAAATAGTGGACCTACGTTGTACCAGCATGTTTTGGAGACTAATAAAAGTAATTTTTACGATAAAAACATTGATTTTAATAGTTTTACCCTACTAAAACTTGTTTTACAGACATTTTAAAACTGATTCCGTTTAATCCGGACTTTCGGTAATCAGGACTGGGTCCGGTCCCGTCAAACCCGGATTAGCGAGACTCTACTGTAATTTAGTAAAACACTTTTTGATTTAACCTTCTGGCACTTAGATTGAAATAAGTATCCAAATAAGAAAGAATTATCAACACGTTCAGTCTAGGACCTTAGCACCATCATTGATTTAGAGCAGGATGCCTAACTCAATTTCAATGATATTAAACAATTTTTGGAACCTTATCAATGTTTAGTAAGACAAACCTACTCCCCTATTCATTGATTAAACATTAGCATTGGTTAATGGGAATGTAGAAGCCAGTACATAATAGGCATGAAGCAAAATACAACAACATGCACCCAAATGGCAACAATTCATTGGTCGAGCATTCTATGTTTTAGTGCAGCATTTTCCAACCCATGCATTTTATGGTCATGACCAATCTTTGAAATTATAGACAAATAAAAAAATACTTTCAAGAAACATAATAAATAAATCATTTCAATTAAATTAAACATATACATTTAATTTAACAAAGTAAAAATAATAAAATTGTATAGATAAATTCATAAAAATAAAGGAATGTTTTTGACAAGATAAAAACGAATACTTGAAAGGTTGATAAAAATTAGGGATATTGCATGCAAGAGGAGTAATAATACTTCCTAGAAGCTTTAATCTCTTTTCTTTAAACTTCTAACAAAGGGCCCACTAACATGAGTTCAGGAATGTGATGTATACTCTAATGCGCTATACTTCATAATGTCCATAAAACAGCTGAAAGTAAACAAATCAATCAATGCCATTAATGGATTTAAGATGATGAGTGTGCTCATTTTTTTTTTTTTTTTTTTTTCTTTTCTGTTAAAATAAATCTCCTCCTCCCTAATCCAGTAATGATTATAAGGTCAGCAGTTCAGGGTCACAGCATCAAAAAGGTTGGGAAACGCTGTTTTAGTATACTGTAGTCATTGGCATAGCCGAGTGTTAGTCTTATTTAATTGAAAGGGGAGGTAAGTAAGGAATCAATTGGCTATTTTATTGATGAAAAAGTAAAATTACTGACATGTCTGATGTCCTAAAGAGGCACTTATTTTCCTCCCTAACGATAACATTAACAAGTTGTTAAAATGGTTTCTCCCTCTGACTGACCTAATGTTGCATTAATCAGGAGATAAAAAAGTCATTTGGAAACCTCTTTACTATTTGATTGCTCCCATTTCTAACAATCTTTACTATAATTATTTTCTTGGTTCTAAATTTATTAAATTATGTTTCATTCTTATTTGAGGTCAGATTGGAAATAAATCTAAATAGACTAATTACACTTTCTTGACTTGTACATAGCTTATTACTACTTCAAGAAGTTCATCTCCTACAGTTCAGCCGATTTTATAATTCAACGTAGACAAGATTGTTAAAGTAAACACACAATAATTAGTCATAATCTTTTCTTACTAAACTTTGATGCAATGAAGGCTTTCTTATCAAATTTTTTTATGTGCGTACTCAATTGTCTGTTTAAAAATGACTTTTTTAATGGGTTCCTAATTATTTTCGCTAATTTATACTCATAAGTAGCTTCAATTGGATTTCCTAGTAATGTCAAATCCTACTGCTGTTTCTTTTTAAAACTTACTCGGATTAATTTTACTAGAACCTCTATATAACGAAATTGGTAGTTCTAAAAAGCTAATTTATCTATTTATAGAAATTTCACAACTTTTTATTTGTGTTATGAGAGAAGCTAGCATTTAACAATTTTTGTTCTGAAAGGGTCAATGTTTTTCTATTGACATATTTACAGTAAACTATGTAACATGCAATTAAATGAAACAGTTTTATGAGGGCAACTTCTTTCTACCTTTACATTGTGTACTTAATTGATTTATTGAAGGTAGTTGAAGCAGAACTAGGAGAGTAAAGGTTGTAAGGAATTACCAAAAAACCACTGCAAAATTAATTCAAAAAACATTTCTTTTCTGAACAAATTTACTTTGTTTTAGGCCTGGTGGCTAATGCAATTTTTGTTTCTCGTAATGTTTGGTCAATTCAACCATATTTACTTATTTTATGACAAAAGTTTTACATCAGTAAGTTGTTTTTCTATCGCAAGTTTCTTGATTAAGCATCCCATTCAAGCTCGATTTAATAGTTGTGCTGTATAGTCTGAAACTTTAAGAAAGATAAAAACAATAATAAGAAAGAATTGGCGAACATTTGTTTATTTAATATTAAATAAAATAAATAAATCATAATGCTTATTAAATAAATTATAATATGTAATTATATACTCTCAACCCAATGCTATTCATAACAAAAATTGAGGTTAAAGTAAATTTTTTTAAAAAAATGGAGGAGAAAAAGTGGCGTCTATCATTAGTAATTAGTGATATTTTTGGGGTTAAAATCGATCTCGGCCAAAGTAAACGATTAAAAAATTAAGTTTTTATTGACTGGAACCAAAAACTTTTGTTATAATAAAGGTTTTAAAAATTGAGGAGAATGTCTAAAACTCTTCAATTTCTTTTGAAACAAAATACTTAATACGTACTAAATAAGATGAAGACAAATTTTGCAGTGGTTTTCTGGTAATTCCTTAAACCCTTACTCTCCTAGTTTTGCTCTAACTGCCTTCAATAAATCAATTAAGTGCACAATGTAAAGGTAGAAAGAAGTTGCCCATATAAAACTGTTTCATTTAATTGCCCGTTACATAGTTTACAGCAAATTTGTCCAAAGGAAAACAACGACCCTATGAAATATGATATCTTGAAAAACAGTAGAACCTCATTTAAACAGACACATAAAATTTTGTCGTTGAACAGTCAGCAAATAAACATGTGTTGGCATATTACAGCCACCTCCGTCAGCTACTAACTGAAGTAATAAGAAGCAAACAAACCCAATAGAATATAAATGATTTTTTTGTTGGCAGTTTATTTGTAGCCTGGCATCTGCGAAGGTGGCAAGGACTGCTGGGGAGGTCATAAGGAGTAAATAAGGGGTGCTGCAGTACTTGCAGGTAGAAAACGTTAAAGGATGATCAAAGAAATATGTAAGATAGGACTTGAATAAGGTAATAAATAGGCAAATGGTAGGATGCCCCAAGGGCGGCTCCAGAGTTGACTTTCAGGGGGGCCATACCGGGAGGTTGGGGGTATTCCATATCCTCCTCTGGCGAATATTTTTAATTTTTGAATGCTATAAACGTGTTTTAAGATTTTTTTACTTCTAACGTTTGTGCTGTATATTTGATAGTGAATTACTGAGAAAACATCAGTTCAACATTTCAAATCCTTTACACTTGATTATATACTGCCTTTAACTGTGGCTGACTTGTTATAAAATAAAAATAGCAATCGACAAAGTGAAAAGTACATTGTATCCATGGTTCAACTGAGGCCTAATACCAGTTTTAATCATGATTTACTAATATAAATGTTAAACACCAGAAAAGTTAAACTATTATTGATATTTTTACGCCCAGGAAATAATTACTCAATTTAGTTAAAAGAAAATTTTTACTTTTGAAAACATTATATTGCAACATTTCATAAAAAAATTTAAATTAAAAATTGAAGCCACTTTTTTCCTTTGGCGAATCGATCAATAACTTTTTTATTATCAATGACTAAAATCTTTGTGGAGATGTAGTAAACACAATCCAGTGAGCCGATCTTTACTTATCCTGGAACGAAGCCCTGTCATAACTCGACGTAAGGACGAGAATGATCTTTCAGCTGAGGTGTGCTTACTCTTAGAGTAGTGAGAATTTCAGCAATGACTTGATAATTAGGAACAAGTATTAATTACAGAAAATAAATTAAATCAATAAGTTTGTCTGCGGATTTGATTTTCCTAGTCCTCAACTTAGAGCAGCGCCGGCGCTACGCACAGGCGGGGCAGGCGGCCAAACTCAGGGGGCGGCCGATGACGCCCTCAGTTAGTTTATTTTTATAAATTAAAAAACAAAATCTATAGTAGCAAAACGATAATAATGTGCGTAACCCCCGTACTGAGTAGGCAGATAGAGATGGAACCCTAGTAATAACACCCCTAGACAATACCTTATCAGGTGCTGTTTTAGTTAAGTAGCCGAGCTAATCGCAATCGCATTTTGGGTTTATTCTTGGTCACACCGGTGTTATTTCTTTTTATTCCTAAAAAAAACTATCTGCTGTCTTTATTATGATATGAGTACATATATTTATCTATGTATGTATTTTTCTTTCTCTCGTAACCCTCCTGAGTCTTTTCCATTACACCTCATATATTTTTTTATTTATTCACTTAACTCTTTTCTTACCCCTTTATAGCTGTTATATTTTCTACCCTTCCCTTAATTTGTTAATTTTTTTTATGTATCTCTCCTAATCCTAATAAAATAAAAATCGGTCCGAGACAAATTAGACAAAGTTTTTCATATACGAGTTCATAATTACTTAGCCCAGTGTTTTCCATTTATTAGTTTTAGTAGGTGCATTTAACCCTGGAATACTAATGGTAGTCGAATCGACGAGCACAGTTTGAACCTTAACCTTTTACACTTGTATGCGATGGTGATGGGTAGCCCATCCTTCTGCAGTGCTTGCACTGGTTATTAACACACCTGATAGTGTAGCAGTAGTAGTCCTTTTGAGCATACACTCGTTTAATGGCAAATTCCCGTCAAAGCTACTTCGTCGATTCGACTAACGTTTAATAATAAATGTAGGGAATTAATTGGTCGTTGAATAAGCCTATAGCCTAGAAAAATGGGCCAGGGGTAAGGGGCAATAGGCCTAGGGGTAAGAGGCAATGGGCCTAGGGCTTTAGGCCTGGGGCATGGGACCTGGTGCATTAATGTTCACTCAATTTCAGATTCTTCTGATGTTCCTACTAAGTTATTTGTCATCAAATGTTTTTATATCTCCCTAAAAGATTTAATAATGAGTTCTTAATAGTTTTCTCTTTATAAAAGTGTAGTTTCAACCCAAAAAATGTATTTTCTGCATATGTTAGTCGAATCGACGAAGGTTTAGTAATACCAGCCATCGAATTACCATTAGTATTTAAGGGTTAATTATTAGTCAACATTTTCCATAACATTTAAAAATAACTTCTCCTCGGCGGGGAATCGATCCTGGCCTCTCTCCGTCCGCGATTAAAGCTATTTTCTCAGGAACTAGATTTTTCCAGGAAAAACGGCTTATATCTAGACTATATTTTAGAATTTTCTAATCAAAATCGTCGGAACCGTTTTCAAGACATAATTTTTTTCACGTTTGTTTCAGAGTTTTTGGGGGGTAGCGGCTTCAAATTTGGAGCAAAAATTAATTTCGGGGTATGATTTTTCTGAACATGTGTGCCAAATTTTGTCAAAATTAGCCCAGTAGTTTAGGCCCAGGCATCTGCACAGGCGACAGACAGACATTTTTTTAAAAACCGTTTTTTTGGACTCAGGGGACCTCAAAACGTGTAAATTCATCAAAATCTTTAGACGAATTTTGGCCCCATTACAAATATTTTACTTTCTCTTTATATGAGAAAGTAAAAATACAAAGCTCAGTTCTGTTATAGGTTTCTTCCTCTGGCACTTCTTTAGACTGTTACTCCCCTTATAAAAACAGAAATGGGATATTCCTTGGTCCCAAACTACATTGGACTAAACATCTCTTTTTCTTAATAGTTATTTAGTCAAAGACATTTTTATTCTAAAGCAACTTAGGGGAGTAACTATCTAAAGAAGTACAGAAATATTTATTCAACCTCCTCTAATATTTTCCTCAGATGATATTAATATTATAAAATTTTAGACATCCCAAAATTCAGTTACATAGCCATGTCCCAGTGACTATTTAGACCTATTTTTTTATAATATCAATACTATTTTTACCAACTTAAAATAGGAATATTTTATATTAAATAGTTAAATATTAAAGCTTACCAACTTATAGGCCAACTTTTGTTGAATTTGCATTATCTCTAGATATAACCCCATTTTTAGGGTCCGTGGGCGAAACCAAACCGAGAACAATAATTATAATTTCTTGCGTTTGTCTGACTTTGCCTAGAGGTCGTTAAAAGGTTCTTTATTCCCGATAGAACCCAACACAAAAATTTAAAACTTTCCTATTATTTTTTGTGTAATAAGAATAAGTAATAACCCAAACACATACATAAATGTAGGAAAGCCCCAAAAAATCACCCTTCTTCCACTCCCCCCCCCCCCCCCCCCCCCTGTAAAAAAAAATCCTTATTCAAAAAGGGGCGGCCAAAAACCGTCTTGCCTGTGGCGGCGAAAAGTGCAGCACCGGCGCTGACTTAGAGCCTTTGAAAGAAACTCAAAAATCTTCACTTGCCGTTTCATTTTTCTGACAGCTGGCACTCCGCGTGCATAGTAAATTTTCTTGACCACAGTATGGCTCTGATGTAACTTGTAATTATTTTTTTTTGGAAAGTGGAGGTTGAGATAGAAATACATATTATTAAAATACTATGAAAATAATGGACGCAAAACTAATAAACTGTCGACTGTAAAAAAATCTTGTAATGGAAAAAAAAACTCGGGGTAGGGGGGGGGGGGGGGGGGCACGGCCGAAAGAAAAGAAGTTTATTTTTTTACTCTCTGTGTTTTGATGACATTAATTTGAGGTAACAAAAATGAGCAAAATCGCTTCGCCTACTCAGCCAACCATTTTGGGGATGAAAGTCGACGAGGGTCATAAAATGAGGTTCCCCAAAATCTAATCGTCTTCTCGTTTTTACTTTCTTATATAAAGAGAAACTATTGTGACGGCGCGAAAATTCGATTTTGACATTTTGATGGATTAACACATTTAGAGGACCCCTGAGTTCAAAAAAGTTGTTTTTAAAAAATGTGTCTGTCTGTGCAGACGCCTGGAGCCTTAACTACTGGGCCCATTTGGAGGAAATCGGCAAAATTGGGGGCGCCACTTGCCACTTCCCAAAAACTCTGAAAATACGTGAGAAAAATATTTCTCGAAAACGGTTCCGACAATTTTGATTAAAAAATTCTGAAATTTAGTCCATTTAAATAAAACTCTAACGATATAAGTCGTTTTCCCCGGAAAAATCTAATTCCTGAGAAAATAGCTTTAAACACAGACGGGTTGATTCCCCGCCGAGGAGAAGTTATTTTTATGATAAATTTTGATGTCGTGTTTAATAATTATTAAATGTACCTACGAAAACTAATAAACGTAAAAACTGGGCTAAGTAATTATTATTAACTCGTTTAATATGAGAAAGTTTGTCTGAGTTGTCTCGGACTTCAGACCGATTTTTACTAACTGAGCTAATTTCTTCATGTTCATTTGGAAAAATATGAAAGAAGTTTCACATCAAACGTAGGTAGTTGCTGTGTACGACATTTTCTCTAACAAATTCTTATTAGAAGACTACATTTATTTACTTTCTCATATAATATATATGAGAAAGTTTAGAACAAATTATATATCGGGTGATCTTTTTACTGGTCATATATTACTTTGCTTTGTAAGTTTCATCGCACAATTCCGTTTCCCCAATTTTGAACCACTTCCCGTGATTCAATCTTCCCCAAATTTTGCACATAGATACAACTAAGGTGAAGAATACAGAACCCCCCCCCCCCCCCCCAAAAAAAATGGCGTCAAATTTATTTGCCCCCAATTTTGAACCACTTCCCGTGATTCAATCTTCCCCAAATTTTGCACATAGATACAACTAAGGTGAAGAATACAGAACCCCCCCCCCCCCAAAAAAAAAATGGCCTCAAATTTATTTGCCTTTTAAGTTTCATTGCACACCTATTACCCCAATTTTGAACCACTTATCGACATTTAATCTTCCCGAAATTTTGCATATCAATAAAACTAAGGTGAAGAATACAGAAACCAAAAAAAAAGGCGTAAAATTTATTTGCTTTTTAAGTTTCATCGCACACCTATTACCCCAACTTTGAACCACTTACCGTCATTCAATCTTTCCCTAATTTTGCATATCGATAAAACTAATGTGAAGAATACAGAAACCAAAAAAAAAAAAAACCGTTGAAAATAAGACCAGTTTTGAAAAATTGCATTTTTATATTAATTATTATTTCTTTGTAATCAATATTTTAGTTTTGGCATTTTCCCTAACATAACAAAATAAATATTTTCATTATAATTGAAGTTAATAAAGAATAAGTTCTTACATTTTTTATCACTTCGAATAATCGATATGTTCTGCTATCTTTTACTCGTATTTACGAATTTAAGAGTAGGTACTCCTTTCCAAAGAAATAAGACTTTGCAATTGTACTTTGCTTAAAGTTAAGAGAGCTCTCATTATAAATAACTCCGTTCTCCATATTATCATCTATTATTTGAACTTTTTTTTCTGTATAATCTTATTATTAATGAGATAAAAGAGTGCAAGATAGGGGGTTTAAGCCAGAGAGGTGTACTCGCTAATTTTCTAGTACCGGAACGCCGGGGGAGGGGGGAGAATATAACCTCTAAAAACGCATTTTTATACATCCTCCAAAATAGTTTTAGTACAGTAGTAGTAGTACCACGACAAATCCCAAAACGAGAAATTTATTTTGTATGCTACAATGCTACTTAAACATTAAACTATACATACATACTTAAACAACGAAATTATATTGAATTATTAAGTAAAACGTAAAAATTATACTAAAAGCCTTAGTCTTTAGAACATCCACTGATATTTTACAAATTTTTCATTTACTGGAGCAATACCAGAACGGCGTTCCGGCACCAGTACATCCCTGGTTTATGCCTATGCCCTATGTTTTAATGCGTTGGTTTAAATAGGCAAAAATATATTATAATCTATTCTATACAATTATTACTAGTTGTAAAGTTCTACTTCAATAATGTTTGTATTCAATGATAATCTTTTGCTCTATATGACTAAGGCTTAGTACTTTGGTGTTGCGGTCGTGATCCTTTCTTTAGTAAGGCTTTATGTTGGTTGCTAGACTCTGAGGTAAGAGTAAGAACAGTCCCGAGTAGACAGTAAGGCCAGATGGCGAAGGAGAAGAAACATGGACCCGCGCCAAGCCGAGGTCAAGACAAGCGAGCCCAGGTGACCCCAGCTACCTCCCCACCACGTGGCTATTGCTCTCAGGACGGCTAGTACGGGGGTAAGGTAGCGGTGATTGGATTTCTACGCTGTACCAAGATATAGTACTCTACTCGACGGTTGTAAACGCCTTCTCCCTTGGGCCAAGCCGGTTTTTTTTGTCTTTACCTATCGTCGTGACTCCTAAAATAAAAAAATATCCCTAACTTTAAAAGCAAACTAGAAAAATCCCTTTTCTCCCTACACTGATGGGAAACTTCTCTTCATTATTCTTCTGTCAGTCTGTCAGGAGCAAAGCCACATTTATGGGCGCAATGAGCCCTAATAGTCACTTTTTAATGCTATAAAAGCGCTCCGATTTTATTTATTTCATATTAAGATAATAAATTTTTCATGGTTTATCAAAAATAAAATAAGTATGAATTGATCATTGAAAACGATGTCACAAAAGTGTAATTTTTACGTACATATTATCATATTTTCATATATATATTCAGAAGGATTACAAAATATTAAATGAAAAGCAAAAATGCTATTTACGATACATACAAAACAAATTGGATGTAATGTACCTTGGAAATCACTTTGGTCAATGTGTACCTACACTACGGATGGTTTTGAGTAAATTGACATAAGCATTAAACCTCAATAGATAAGAGACCACTTCTCAATAGCGCTAGGAGAGATCAGGATTAAACTTTCGAGCGAACAAGACCGAAGGTTGAACACATAATAATATGTTTTTGCTCCGTTATAAATATAAATCCTTAAATTTTACACTTCACAGGAGTGCGCAGTAGCGCGAGCGCGAGAGACAATTCAGCCAAACAAGAACAAGAAACAATACCCTGATATAATAATAACGCACGTACTGCAGTGGCGTAGCTAGAGCATTGGGCCCCCCCCCCCCCCCCCCACAATAACTTTTTGGGGGCCCCTCGCCAAACAAAATTGATGAGCAAAAAAAACCTCTTGCGTTTAAAACTGGGGCCCCCCTCGTCGTTGATTTCGGGGCCCCCTGACGGTGGGGGCCCACCCTCAATGCGGGCCCATAGTTACGCCACTGACGTACTGTGCGTTTATTAAAATTTAGCATTTTATAACAGTAGTGGCCATAGGAACTAGACTAAGACTACTATGTAAATATCTATTATTAATACATAATAAATAAAAAATGTATGACTTTGTAAGTTGTAACTTCCCTGTGCTGTGTGAGTGTCGTCACAAAAAGTTCTGTAATTAAGCTGTAAAGAGACGAGGCCTCGCGAATTGATACGCTATCCACATGTGTCTGGCGGGTCATGTGTCGCACAGTAGGTACTGTCATGTAGTTGTGCCACTTGTAGCCAAATTTTTTATTATATAATTAGTTAGATACTATAAACAATGTTCTTTGTTTGATTATTTGTTGGCAAAAGAATGTGCTCTGCGTTATCTAAATTTTATTTGATATAATTGATGGTACATAGGCTTTGAGAATTGACAATTCTGACGAATCAAGGAATTCTTTTTGGTGAAAATTTTAATCTAATCTGTGGTTTTTGTCCAGTGGTTACTGTTTTCATACAAATACACTTAACTCTTGATATTTCAATTGTAAGATATAATATGATAATTATACATAAATATAACATTTAAAAGGAACCATAGTTACGCGAGTAGGCTTTTAAATGATATAGGTAGGGGCAAAACATAACCGAACAGATCCTATGCATTGTACTTTAAGATATTATAATTATTTAGTTTTCGTCAATAGTTTAGTCAAACAATTTAGCTCTATTGTTGTAATAATGTAAAGAACATTAAACAATTTTTAGAAAGTGAAAACAATGTGAAAATTTCCTACTTATAGTTTGTCGTTCAGCATTGCTATTTAACAGCCAAATAATTATTTGCTTCAACATTTATCGTGATTCAATGTTTATTGGTTTCCGTGATGCAGTAATCTGTAGCACATTAATCGCCGTATTTTTGAAAATCAGTGAATAATGAGGCATGAAACCATACCAGTAATTTTATCGGGAGGATAACAAATATAAATGCCGAGTTTTGGTTCAGATATCTCAAAAAACGGAAGGGGCATGTTTAAGTACCTACTTACCATCATCGACTTTTAGTTATGTATAATATAGAATAGAAATAGAACGACAATTTGAAATTGGTTTTAAAAGTTATTGAAAAAAAGCAATCTACGTATTGATCAATTTTTTTACACCTTAACAATATAATACGGCGTTTATAAAACAGCGGAACCGGTTTTTTCCCCAGCAAAATAAAAGGTGAATGTGTAAGCTTTGTCAACAATGGGTTTTGAAGAATAGGTTTTGAGAAGCCCTTGTCTATGCTGTGCATTCCATCGTGTTCGGAAAAGGACGAGCTGAGTTCGACTGGTATCAAAGTCACGTCGACATAGCTCAGACCTACGTGCTTAGTAGGCTCAAGATGTGCTCACTCTAACGAACAGCACAAACTCAGTGCCAACCAAATGTCAGTCTTAAACTTTGGTATTAGTTTCATGTTCTATTCTTAATTGCATGAGAGAACTATTTGCTGGATTTTAAAACATAAGTAGTCTTAACTAAAAACTGTCTTCTTATATTAGACTAAACTAAGAACTGTTCTTAATAGACTAAACTAAAAACTGTCTTCTTACATTAGACTAAACTAAGAACTGTTCTTAATAGACTAAACTACAAACTGTCTTCTTAATAGACTAAACTAAGAACTATCTTCTTGGTAGACTAATATAAGAACTGTCTTTTGTAGGACGGTATAAATTTTTTATATATTGAAAAATTTGCTGAACACCAAGTGCGCCGGGAAAGGTCGGGTCACGGGGGAAGTGCACCAGCCCCTTTTTGAAGGGTACGGTCGAAGTGCGCCGGGTAAATCCTATCTCTCGGCCTAGGTAGTCTACCCACCTCGGACACTGATCCTCTAATCTAAAGGACTAATCGTTGTCAATATTCCCATATACTCAATATAAAGCGATTTCAAGTTACTTTGAACAAACTGCTCAGTGATATGGCGATCATTAGCAAATCTCAGTGCATAGAAGAATCTGTAGAATGTTCTCGTAAGAACAAAATCCAAATTTAGTCAGAAGATACACTTTAATTTGTGAATATTCAAAATTAAAAAAAAAAACTTACAAAATCAAAATTAGTTATCATTAAACATAGGAAATTTAAAAAAATTATCAAAAATACGAGAGAAAAAACAATTTATTTTATTAATATTAAAAATTAAAGAAATGTTTCTTACATAAATTACACTCACTTATAAGTAAGTGATAATATTTATTAGAAGGGCTTGGATTAACTTAACTTTAAACGTACTTATGACAACTCTTCTGCATATGTAATATACATTATAGTACAATTGAGTCTATATTCAATAAATATAATACAAAATACATATTAATGAAAGGTGTAATTTATTTACGCACATACTCCTAAATAAATTAAAAATGACTTTCACATTTCAAATCTAGATACTTTATTATTATAAACAACCAACGCTAGGTGGCTTGAATCCCACATTGGTATTGGGAATTTAGCCGTGGCCAGATCAATATAGTTCTCGGTGATATAGTCCCAAAATCGATCATTGCGATGGCTTATTTAATTTTCAATATAACATTCTTCAACTTCTTCAGGGTCTATATAGGGTAGTTCGAAGATAAACTTAATTAGTTGGCCATCGTTGGTAGAACATCGTTAGTCCTCAGTAAATCCTAAATCCTAAATTTTTCTAAAGTGCTTGGGAAGACAATTCGAACGGCTTGTTGGATTCCAATTTCGAAGTCCACTACAAAGTTCTTTGGGTTTAGACTGGGTGCAAGAGGTATAACCCGGGATTACCTGACCCTCACCCTTTAGACTAAGAGGCTGGCGCACTTCGACCGTAACCTTTTTCTAATCCGATGGGGGGCTGGCGCACTTTGGTACCAGCCGAAAAATTAGCCTAACAAATCATTTTCGTTTTAATTTTGTTGTTTAATTTAATATCTATGATGAGGTTATTACTGGATCAAAAAAAAAATTATATAATTTAAGAAATGTACCTAAACAATGCCAAGATACGTTCTCCATAAGCAAATGCCATTTCAAAACTCCAAAAAGATCTGCATAAGTCTTATTGAAGTTTTTATGGCCGAAATGGATAGTGTTTATCCAAATATTGCCTACCATTGTAAATTCCGATGGCTGAGTGTTGCTTCATCGGGCCCGCTATAGACTATCCAATTGAGATCCGTCACTTAAACCAAAATGATTTATAAAAGAATATTTTTAGGTAATTTCACAAAAGATAAGTAATATAAAGATGTAATATAAAGGTCTAGTAGATAAAAATGGTTTTAGTTTTTTTTGTGTGAAAAGAACTATACATAATAAATTTGGAATCTGATATATTGCGTATCTTATTTATGTTTTTTATAAACATTTATTTGCTAATTGAAGGTTGATATTCATTATTCTTTTTGGCAAATAAGTAAATTTCTCGTTTTTTATGAAATTTCTAGAATCAAACAATATAAAATTTATTCGATTAGGGTAATCGTGAAAAGTTATTTGAACGCTTCACTTTACATTCTTAGGCAGACATAGGTGGCACTGGTTCTAAACACGATGGCATGGGATTGTTTGGCAAGAATAACAACTATAGACGTAGTTAAAGAAAAGATTTGTTACCTGCTTTCTACTTCTACCTAAATAACCTTCTTTCAGGGGACACAGAAATCAAAAATTCTTAGTTTAAAAAAGAAAACAATTACATTTAATTTAAAGATAGATTTAATCAATCACAACAAAATAATTGAACGGGTGTAGCGAGTTTTTCATATTAGAGACTTAGGCTTTAGAAAAGTGTGTGTTGTTGGTTTTTACGACGATAACTGGAGATAAAGCTAATCGACGTGAAGAAATTCGGCACCCAAGTACATTTCGGCATTTGTGACAACTCTATAGAAGATATTGGCCAATATGGTGGACTAAAAAAGGGCTTTTAGTCATTGTAGTCATTACTAGTCATGATTGATATGAAAATTATATTGAGGATAAATCATTACGTGACCCTGATGATTTTTTATTTAGTTTTCTGAGCTGTGCCATTGTTTTAGTTTTCTTCATGTGTACTAGCTGAATACTACATTACTACATTGTTCTCCCATTTTTAATCCCTAATTTTATTAGTTTCCGCTAGGAAAGTTGCTATAAAAGTTTACTTCCGGGCATTTAAGATTAATTAATAGCTTTACTACATCGAATCACCTTACGTGGCGGAGAGTTAAAGACCCAGCCAGAAATCGCAGGAACTGGAAAATTTCACTGTGGCACTATGCATCTTTAAATAAATAAAAATAGCTTATTTTGTTACTAGGTGCTTTAAGATTAGGTAATATCATAATAAAAACAGTTTTTTTAATAATAACAACTATAACAGCTAAACTATAAGCTTGATAATAATAATAAAATAGTCTGCCAATTTGTGCGGCACGCGTAGCCACCTAGTGTCCTATTTATTGGATGAACGGTGACTTGAGATTTGTATCTGTTTCAATTCAAAGTGGAGTCACTTTAGTTGTATCCAATATATTAGTGTCGAAATTAACATGAGATCATTCATGAGTTTCTTTCGATAAGCCATCCAAATTTCATCAAAATCAGATGAGTAGTTTTTTAAGATTTGGTGGTTCGCTAATTTTGTTAAATGTTGAACGACAAATAGACACGAGACCAAAAATGTTCGGTGATGCCTGAAACGGATTTCTGCCTGAGATTTTTTTAATTTCTGGTCCCCGGGTGTGTGGATAGATTTTGAACAATGGGATTAGGATGCTCGGAAAATTTGGAGCGGAAGGATTTGTATCAAGAACAGGGTCGGACTGGCTATAAGGGAGTTCGGGAGTTTTCCCGGAGGGCCGGTCTGGTTAAGGCCTCAAATGGACCGGTCCCTTGGCCAACTCAAGGCTTGAGGGCCTGTCTGATGAAGAAACTCCCGGGCCGAAATTTCTTCCCAGTCCGACCCTGATCAAGAAGATACTAGGTCATGGTTAAAAGGAACATACAACAATCAGGTCATCATTGGATTACAATGCAAGACTTAACAAAAAAACAAAACAGAATATTATAGCATTACCTTATCAATAATTTACAAGTCAACATACGTTTTTAATGTGCAAGTATAAATTCTGACTACCCAATACAAAAATGAGAATATTTTCCTCCTACAGATATGTAGCTAGTTTTAGCCTAATTATTAAAAAGGGATATGTTATATATTAAATAATAGGGTAATATATAACAAAGTTAATTTTGACCTTGATTTACAATGGATAACAATTATTATTGTTATCTTGCAATCTCCCAATCCTAACAGCAAATGGGTTTCATACCGGCTGCTATTTTCTATTTTGCATCGAATTGATCTTGGCACCTCACTCAACTTGTTTAACACTTCCTTATAAACAAGAAAACTTCTGAAGAAGAGCCACGTGTGAGCTCGCTTTGAAATGACACGTGCCTTAGGGTTGAGACACCCTTTCAATTTTAGCCCTAGGGCATAGGTACTTGGTTAAGAGTACCTCCAGGCACCTTTTTTTATACCTTTTTTTTTATAATAATTGACTAAGTTTCTATGTCATTGGCATGAATAATTTACTCTACGATCCTGATCTATGGATGAAGTGCTTTGTTCGTTTAACGTCAAAGTCGATAAAAAGAAAAATTGTGAACCAAACTATTTAATTGAAATAAAAATCAATTATCCAACCCAGATGAAGCATTAAGTATACATATAGTAGTATGATAACTTTAGTTAATAGGAATAGAACAAATTGTTTCTACACAAAAATTGAAATTACATGTTATATCAAAGCAGCTTAAAGTAATTTCAATTTAAGTGGAAAGACAGTTTGTGTTATTCCTTAAGATTACCTCCATAGACGCTCCCATATCTAACATTAGTTATTAGAGTCTAATAAAATTATAGTAACAATTTTGTTCGTAATTCGATTTCGGTGGGTTAGGTTAGCATCCAATGTTTTGCGTTAGGCAATGATAGCAGTCTAAAATTTAAAATTCCTACTTCCAAATAATTATGATGATGAATGTTATATTGTTTTTTTTCTCTCTGTGTGTAGGTATAGTGTGGCTATAATACATTATTTTTTGGCTATAATACATAATACATAATACATTTTATTGAAAGAACTCCTACATATAGTTTGAATAAGAATTCGAAAAAACAGATGTCATAATAAGCAAGGCTATAACGTTCGCTCTTAGGTCGGATTTAGAGTGCATACAGTCGGGCTAAAAAGCCGCCTTCGAAATACTTCTTTTTTGCACGGAACACCTTTTTAGGGATTAAAAAAGTTTTCTTATTTAGCCTCTTTACGTTTCGGCGCGGCGTTTTAGAACCAAGAGCCACAAAAGGATATTTAAAGACGCAATCAGCTCTTTAAGCCCGGCAAAATAAGCCATGTTTTATAACTTTAAATTTTTTAAACATTTTCGATAATATTTGTCAACTTCCCTGGGTTATAGCCCATGAAAATGACCAAATATCGCTGAAAATGGGCAAAAATAATAAAGTAAAACATTTCCTATTTACGGGCTAAATGACTCGACTCAGAAACTCAATTTCTTTGTTTGCTCCAGCTTCGGCTCCAAAGAGGCTTTTTAAACATTTTGTCTCCAAAGTTTATTTCATATTAAGAGTTTCGGGACCTAATAAGCTAAAATAAAAGCTAAAATAGCTAAAAAAAAAAAAAGCTAAAATAAAACTTGATTCGCCATCAGCTCTTCGAACTCGACAATATGAGCCATGTTTCTTCGCAACTTTTTATCTCCCGCCGAGGAGAAGTTAATTTTAGGATTCATTTTGATAAAACGTTTGATAATAATTAAATGTACCTACGAAAACTTGAAAATTAATAAATGGAAAACACTGAGATAGGTAATTATGAACTAATATATGAGAATTTATTATATTTACCAATGCAAAATTAAATTGGTTTGGAAAGTAGTTTGGCACGCTTAAAAAGAGTAAATCTTTTAAAAAAAGTCATTATGGAATTTATGTTTCATCCCAAAACATTTAATGGAGTAATGCTAGTGGAAAAATAAACTATTTGGCTACTAACTAACTTCCGAGGGTAGACTGCTATTAACAGCTTGGTTTTTTTTCTGTGAAATCCGCTTCACGAAGGGCTGAAGTCCGACGTCTCGCTTTAACTACTGGAAGAATCTTCAGGGATGTGGTGCATCGTGATGTTTTTATTTGTCCGTTTTGTTGTTGCTTCTATTAAACATCACGAGGCACCAGCACCACACCCTTGAAGATGCTTCCAGTAGTAGAAGCGAAACGTCGGACTTTAACCCCTTCGTGACGCGGATTTCACCAGAAAACCAAGCTGTTTATTATTTGTATAGGTATATATGTCAATGTGTCAGTGAAACCTAAAAAGTATAAAACTATCCTTAAAAAATAACTAAAAAATTGGTACCAATTTTATCTACGCTGCGTGTACACACTCATACAAAAACAAAAAATATATAAGTATGTAGGTACATACACTTATATAATTAAAAGCGTTCTTCCTTATAAGTATAGGCCTTACAAATTTTCTTATCGTAGCTTTTGTTTATATTCTTTTCCGTCTCTCTAATATTTCTTTAAATTTGATAATACTTAATTATAGGTTTTGATGTGTGACCTCATTTTGTAATATCTTTGATGTAAAAATGAAAAAAAAAAAATAATAATATTTATAATATACCTGTTTAAATTCCATTCCATCAATCAGGTTTTCAGTTTTTAATTGGAGATCTACTTTGCATGTTACAGGATTTTTTTACCTCTATCTTCTGAGATAAAGCTTACCGTTTTTAGCCCTCTTTAGGTCAGTGACTCAAAAGGGGGGGGGGGAATAAACAACGAAGATATTTAATGCTTAATTTTAAAACGAGAGAATACGTAAAATTCTGTTTTAATTTGTTTATTGTTATTGATAATAAGTAATAAGTTAACATATTGTTTGAAACTTATCAGTTTCTACTGCTAATTCAATGTTTCCCTTTATAGTCGAGGAGATAGCGTGCAAAAAATTGTCTGAATAATATCAAGCTAGAATTTTGTGTATAAGTACCTAAATCTTTTGATGCCTTTTAAGGATATGTGGTGGCTACGTTCGTCTGCGGGACATAGCTTGGCAATAGGCATTTAAAAAAAAAAAAAAAAAACCGGTGGAGAGTGACCATTCTAGCCCATTATGTTGGACAATGTTCCATGATCTTGAGTACATAATTTGTTAGTAGACCGAAAATCAAATTGATGTTAGTTTGTCACTTGATAGGTTTAGTCCACAGGCCACCATAAGAAGTGAATCGCTGATTGATAAAGTTTTCTTACCTTATGGAATCGCTTATTTATGCCTTGTCCACCGATGAATTGGGTATATGGCGACTGGGCGCTGGGCCATTTCTTTTTTGTTGACATGCCAAACTTGCCCTTCTGCGGGAACATTGAAAAGAGATAGATAAAGTTTTGATTTTCACAGGATCGTTTAATTAAATTATTTAAAAAAACAGTGGTAAAGGTGGCCACTGATATGAGTGGGCCGTTTTCTTTTTAACGTCCCCGCAAAGCGATATGTTTGGGGCGGTGGACACCCCAAACGGCCCACTCTTATTGATGGCCACCTTTACCACTGTTTTTTAAATAATTTAATTAAACGATCCTGTGAAAATCAAAACTTTATCTATCTCTTTTCAATGTTCCCGCAGAAGGGCAAGTTTGGCATGTCAACAAAAAAGAAATGGCCCAGCGCCCAGTTGCCATATACCCAATTCATCGGTGGACAAGGCATAAATAAGCGATTCCATAAGGTAAGAAAACTTTATCAATCAGCGATTCACTTCTTATGGTGGCCTGTGGACTAGTTAGTTATTCAAATATTACTCTGAATCAAAGTGGTCATCTAACAAGTGGCAAACTAACATCTACTAGAATTTCGGTCTACTGACTAATTTTGTACTTCAGGATCATGAAAATCACATTGTCCACCACAATTTTTTTTTTAAAAATTTATTGCCAAGCTATGTCCCAGAGACTAACTTAACCGATCGCACATATTTTTAAATGAGGTAATTCTTTAGATTGTTACTCCCCTATGTTTTTCTAGAATATAAATGACTTTGAGTGAATAACTATTCAGACAAAGATATATTTAGTCCAGTATAGTTTGGGACAAAAGGAATATCACACTTCTGTTTTTATAGGGGAGTAATAGTGTAAAGAAGAACATTGCTTATACCTTCTTTAGATTGTTATTCCCCTCTGGTGCTTTTATAATGGGAGTAGCAATCTAAAGAAGTGCCTTAAATGGCACCACAAAATGATGTACAAAATTCTAGGTTGATGTTAGTCCGACACTTTTTTGCAAGCTATCTCCTGGACTATTACGGAAATAATCAATGGAGGATTTGGTTAGAACCAGTAATTATAAATATGAAAAGCATCTGTGTGTCTGAAACATGTGACTTGATAACTTGAGTAAAAGTAGACCGATTTCAATGAAATTTGTTAGACATGTTTATTTTACCAAACCCAGGACGAGTTCGTTGGACAACGTTATCCGCCCAAGCATTCGCGCGCAATGAAACGCTCGCATAAACGTGAACTTCAAATTTAAAATTGGAATTTTAGATCGGGAAAAAAATCTAACTTCACCTATTCAATGAGACAAACATTGTTTTTACGAATTTCAACACTTTGAATTTGAATATTGCTACTGCTCTTTCCTTTCGTTATATTTTATTTTACATACCCTCAACAACATTATTTAAAATAATATTGATATAATATAACTATAAAGTGCATGATAGGATGCGAGGAAGTTTTGTGCCGCAATAATTGGACATTTGTAATTTAAATTCTCTTTATTGGATTAAAAAAATCTCGTATGTACGAACCCTCTTTCTGTATACGCATTCATTTTGCTTACGTGATTCGAATCAAATAATGTGATGTCGATTTTCAGCGGGAGCATTAACCACTTGGCTACGCCCAATAAAATTACGGTACTTCTTTAGATTGTTACTCCCCTATATTGTTTTAGAATGAAAAGGACTTTGACTAAATAGCTATTAAGAAAAAGGGATGTTTAGTCAATGTACTTCGGGACAAAGGAATATCCCATTTCTGTTTTGATAAGGGGAGTAACAGTCTAAAGAAGAACATTCTACACACCTTCTTTAGATTGGTACTCACCTATGTTTTTTATAAGGGGAGTAACAATCTAAAGAAGTGCCAAAATTACTTCTAGCCTTTATTATATTTCTGAGTTCTCATATGCGGTGTCGACTGTATAGAACATCATACTCCTTTTTACCTTTTGCCGTTCTTTTAATCAACATCATACTCTTTTTTACCTTTTGCCGTTCTTTTAATCAGCAGAGATAATTAGGCTGGTGGAAAGAGAGAAAAATATCCTTTCCAAACTCGTCACCGATGGGATGACACACTCTTTTTAAACTATTTCCGCTCACTCGCTCCGTTCCGCTTTCAAGGGAGATCGTTCAATAGCTTTTCAATGTTAAAACAGAAGTTTCGTGTTGAGATTCATTATAGGTTTGCTCCGCTCGTACTCGAGATTCGGCTTCATAAGTGAATTTTGCTTGTCAGGTCCTGGCCGTAGTGGAAGTTGAAGTTAGGTTGGCAGCCATGGAGTCCGATCGTGGGGTACCAGGTTGTACCCTGCATTGGCTAGCCTGTGTTGATCTCCCCACTCCCACTCTTCACTCCCACCCCGTACCTGGCTCTGCTTGATCCCTCAACTAGTCAGTAAACAAAGCACCTTTCGACCCTACCTACCTGTGCCTTCTTCAAGTGACCGCAATAGTCTTGTGTTCCTCCTGACCCACGCCCCCTTTGTTTGCGCCTTTGAAGTGTGCGGATTTCGTGCGGACCACGTGATACGACTGGCCCGACCGGGATATGTGTGCGTTCGTTTCGCGATCAACAATAGTCATGCGTTTATCCAAGAACATTTCCGTTTACATTTAAAGGATTACGGTTTACAATGAAGGATCGCAACCGATCGAAGAAATCCCTGTTCCAAATATCCAAGGTGAGTTTGTTTATATTTCCTTGTTCTTCTTTAGAAGTAACAAGGTTGACTTTATTTATGCGTTTAATGTATTTTTCAGCAGGCTTGAATGAACTAATCGATTATATTACAAAAATTTAGTCCTTTTCCCCTCATTAAACTTTCTACCGTGTTCTTGTCTTGAAGAGTGGTAAGTTTTTTGAAATGTTGACTAGTGTCTTGAAGGAACCAAATTCTTTACCGGATCAGAAATTTAAACTAATATTTACTTTGACATTTCAAATATATTATTATGTAAGCATTATTTGTATATCAACGATTTTTCGTCAATTGTTAGCTATATTTGACCCTTTACTTCCAATGTCTAAAAGGTGGTCTAAGAAATACTTAAACCATATACTGCAACTTTAATACACAATAGCACAACTTAATACAACTTCAATTTGTAATAGCTAATATGAACGCATTTCAGCATGTTTACATTATGTAAACAAGCTATTTTTTACTTGTGATTTTCTTAATCAATATTTCCAGAAAAATAAATACGTTATGGCTTAAAATAGAAGAGAAGTTGTAGATTTAAACCCGATTAAAACCTTTCTACTGACAGAAAAATACTACACTGACCTTTATTCTTAATCAGGCAAACTGCTTTAGCTTTTGAGAATTTTCTCTTTTCTGGAATTTAGCTACAAGATTTTTAAAGATGGTGAAAAGTATTTATTACTTTATATTTTATGTTAACATAAAATATTTTACTTTTGGTGTATGTGTTAGTGATATAAATAGACTTCTAATCCTCTACTCTCTCGAAGTGTGATTCTCTAACTTCAAATCGAAGTGTAATTCTCTAACTTCGAATCTCGAAGTGTAATTCTCTAACTTCGAATCTTGAAGTGTAATTCTCTAACTTCGAATCTCGAAGAGTAATTCTCTAACTTCGAATCTCAAAGAGTAATTCTCTAACTTCGAATCTCGAAGTGTAATTCTCTAACTTTGAATCTCGAAGTGTAATTCTCTAACTTCGAATCTCGAAGTGTAATTCTCTAACTTCGAATCTCGAAGAGTAATTCTCTAACTTCGAATCTCGAAGTGTAATTCTCTAACTTCGAATCTCGAAGTGTAATTCTCTAACTTCGAATCTCGAAGTGTAATTCTCTACAAAAGAAATGAATGCAGTGTCAATATATGTATCAATGTGTTTCATGTTCTTTTAAATTTATCTGTATAAAGCTTTGGGTTTACTATATTTGTTTGGTCTATTTGCAATATTTATGTTGGTGGTCACTAATTCATTGTCAGTTAGCTGTTAGCTTCATGTACGAATGTTTACACAAAATAAAAAGGTTAAATATTCCTGATATTAAAGAATGCAAATAACTTGTTTCTAGAATAACTTTGTTTTGTTCGAATTTTAATCATTCTACAATAAGCCATGAGCTATGTGAAGCTTTGCTCCAAAGTATACAGTCAAAATTTGCATTTATTAAGTGCTAAGTCTCAACCTACAAAGTAGCGTTTAAACACTGCATTCAGACTGCCAAATAATAGTATTTTAGTAACACCGCATCATTTGTTTATATCCAAGTGAACTTAAAATTTAATAAATCTCTCAAAGACTAATCTTGAAATCTAATTATTGTAATAGAAAACATTGTTAACGTTTTTCCTCTATACAATTTATCGCAAACTTCTCCGGTGTTTTTGCATTATTTCATAAAGCGTTATTATTAAGTGTATTGCATTCTTAAAAGCATTAATTACGGTTAGCAATCGTTCTTATTTTTAAACATAACTTTCATTACTGCTACCATTCAAATACTTCGATAATTGGTGTCCTTTAGCTTCCTCCTAGAAGTTATATTCTGAACCTGTCCAAAATGTTTGGGGAAAGTTAATTATAGATCCTTTTCCTGGACTACCTGGACAACAGGAAACCTTTCTCTGAAGATTCATTATGAAGGGTTTAGAGACCTGCTCCCTTGATAATATTCTCCTTTAAATATATGCTTATTCTAGTTCCTATGCGTGTAGCAGATGGTTTTAAAAGGTTTACTAATTTTTATGAGATACCTGACTACCTGACAACCCCAGTAATAAAGTGTGTCTGTAATAATTAATTTTAAGGGTTTCGATTTATATTTTCAATTCTATTGCCAACATTATTATTTCTTTTTAATGTATCAGTGCGCCCATTTTTAGTGATGTTAACATTGAACATGTCCTTATGGCAGTGGCCAAACGCTAGAAGCAGGGAGTATTTTTTCATCCACACTCCTACTAGGGACAACCACCCATTTTGCCCGTGGCGCAAAATCTTCAATTTTTATACTTTTGCCCCATATGGGAGGGCAAAATATTGGACATTTTTCACCGTAGAATCCAAATATGCTATAAAAATATAGACTCCAATTTGAAATTTTGAAGTTGGGTGGCCTGGGGGCAAAGTGGGTGGTTGCCCCTAGTGCATTATTGCATGAGCACAAACTTCCCTTTACATGGTACGGATCCCCCAAGTTTCATTAACTTATCTCAAACCATTCAAAAGTTAACAGGGGGGGGGGGGGGGGGAGAGATACTCTATGTATGGTTAATGTTTTTGCTGTCAAAGCTCCTGAATTCGTTTTTTCTCATCCACTCGTCGATCTAAGCTTAGGGTACAATTGTTTTTATTCCTTTAAAGTTTCTGTTGCCGATTTCTGCTATTAATAAATTGTTGTATAAATCTGCCCAATGTCACTGAGATTAAGAGCATGGTCCTTATTCTTATGGTCAAACAGCTCTCCCATCATAACATAAAGCCAATCTTGCACTTACATTGATTTAAACAACTAAATGACTTCCAAATAACAAATGGGTATATTATCAGCTTATATTCCTTCAAATATTTCGCACTGCACTGTGAATGTTCTGTAAATTCCCACTGGTTATTTTATAGATATAATAGCACTTGATTCTCTGATATAACTACAACTACTAATAGCTAGTAAAAACTTGAAAATTTTACTACATTCTTGATGTGTGGATTATCCCACGATTATAACTATTACTTTCTCAATGAACCGAACAAAAATCAAAACATAAAAATCATCGAAGCATAGTACCTACCAACCTGTTACTGACTTATCAAAGTAAATTATTCATAATCTTTATTTACTATTTTGTAAGTCAGATAAAGGGACAAAAGAATTCGTGCGTTTCCCGCTAGATCGCCTGGTTTTTAAATACTGTCACTCCTCTTCTATAATTTATAACGGAAACGGAAGGAAGTTATCGTTATAACGCATGAAGCGTAACATGTTATAGGGTGAAAAAATGAACTTATTACATGGCACATGTACCTTTATGAACCATACCTGTCTAGGGTGTAACTCACATTCGTATGTTTGGACTGAATGCTTTGTTGGGTTTTCCAATTATAAGAGATGAGTAAAATTAGGGATCGCGCTCTTTTTTTGACACGAGTCTGAAATATAGAAGGGGCCGAATGAAAACAAAAAATTATCATGTAACCGTCAAAATATTTGATACTCGATTTTGTTGGAACATTGTGAAGGCCTCAACAATCTTTGTCTAAAGGACAAGGAGGGGGGGGGGGGGGTTGTAGGTAGGGCCAATTGATCTCTGCATATCTTTATTAGTCTCAATGCAGTACTTCTTTTGATATTTACTCCCCTATGTTGTTTTAGAATATAAATGACTTTGACTAAATAACTATTAATACAAAGGGATGTTTAATCCAATGTATACTTTGGGATAAAGGAATATCACACTTGTTATGAGGAGAGTAACTGTCTAAAGATGAACATTCCGTACAACTTCTTTAGATTGTTATTCCATTCCCTTCTGGTTTTTTTAAAAGGGGAGTAACAATCTAAAGAAGTGCCCTCAATGTCTCTATATAAGCTGAATGTTTGGATAGTTCTCATTATCAACAAAAAATATAGAAGTTAGCAAACATTTGATTCTAAGTTATGACTAGAAGAGAGGTTAATAAAAAGCAACAAAACAATATTGTCATCAAAATTTTATATTAATAAACATACGCGTTTCAAAATTTATATTATCTTCAATGTAAGTTTTAGCATAGCGAGTGAAAGACTACTACCCTGCATATTTACTTTAAAAGCTAGTAAGTAAAGTAAATATGTAGCGTAGTAGTCTTTCACTCACTATGCTAACACTTACATTGAAGATTATATAAATTTTGAAACGCGTATGTTTATTAATATAAAATTGTGGTGACAATATTGTTTTGTTACTTTTTATCAACCTCTCTAAGTCATAATTATGAAGTGGAACCACAAATTCTCAGTTAAAAACAACCAATCATTGATTCTAAGTGTAAAATTATCTCTGTACTAAACTTCTCTAGAGATTTCCGGTGAAAATATCAGATTACGGCCTAATTCTCAAAGTCAGGTCACAATTCCTTAGCAATCTCATGGCCATTCCACATTAATATTATTATTCTATAGCCTATATCATCAATTGAGTTATTTCTAAAAATGTACTTTTCATTTTATGATTTCTATTCTTATATTTTAAACATTTAATCGACTTCTTTATTGAATAAATATATTCTTCACCTACAATAAATGTAAGAAAATACAGTCAGAACGTTTTCTTCTTGTTGAATAACATTTTAAGTATTGAGCTGTTCTTTTATGATAATGAGCTAGTAGGATTGATATATCCTGTCTATAAATGTAAATCTTCATCTAAAATTCCATTTACGAATAAGACTTTGAAGTAGAATCATTGATATTCAACACCTTTTATTCAGCTTCCCAAAAAATGAAGAGGTTTCAACAGAGTCTAACTCGATTCGTGAGCCTCTTCCGTATTAAAAAAAACACCGTTTAAACCACTTATATAATTTAAAAACAGCTACCGACTAGAAGAAAGAAAAATCTATTTTATAAATCCTTTTTTCATGTTAATCCTTGTTTTTAGGTTATTGTCCCCCCTTTTAATTAGCTAAAATAACACAATGAATAAGTGAGGAAACGAATTTCCGGACATCCACATCCAATCTTTTTTCCACGATTTTTCCCATTTATTTATATCTTTTTTTATTTTTATTCTCTTGAGACTGTAATCAATAATTAGTCATCTTTGCTTTTTTCGTGTTTCTTTTTTTTTTTTTTTTATTCATTGAACTACCTAATTATTTTTTAGAGATTTGCACACAATGGCTTGATTCAGTATTAGTTTGTACAAACTTGTATTTTTCTCACCATGATGGAAGGTAGTTTGGGTAGTTGCTAGAAAGAATGGACGATGGACAGGTAAGCTAGAGGTAGATGCACCTGCGCTACCCTTACCTCTCTTTGTTACTCTACTACTCTACCAAAGCGCTTTTTTATACCAACTTTGTCCAACGATTCTTTTCAAATGGCTTCCTTCCCTTTTTTGTGTGAGGATTTGCTTTCTCTTTTCTTCATATATACTAAGAAGTTACACACCTGTTATTGTATCTCTTTTTCACTCTGCGCTTCTTCTTTCTTGCTTCAACCTTAAACTTAAGTAACAGCATTTTCCCTCTCTAACCTCCTTAATTTTGAATCCTTACTCTTCCCGCCAGTTTTTTAAAATCTCCACTCTTCGTCCATGTCCCCACTATTTTCTACCTCTTTCCTTCTTTTCCTTATCTGACTCTTGTCTATCTCCTACTTCCCCTCTCTTTCCTCATTTTCTATCCTATTTTGATTGTAAACCAAAACCTTTTTTACCTTCCTCTTACTCTTTTGAACTTACCTGATTACCTTCTTCGTTTTTTTTTTATTTTTTGTTCTTCAAAAACATGACTTTGGTTTTTAGCCGTAGTCTCTCCCGTTGTATGATAGTACAGTCTTTTATGCTATTGACTCTTACTCATCTATTCTCTGCCTTCTCAAAAACCTCGCTTTTGTCCTTTTTTTACCGTCTATACGGTAAAATAAATTAGTCTGAGTTTTAAAATAAGTTTTTTTTAAGTCATTGTACACAGCTTCTTAACTAAAATCAATTATTTTCTTTTATTTTTTTTAAAGAAGTTTCCTGAACGGGGGTGTCTAACTCTACCTAGATTCTAGCTTACCATATGGTTCCACTGAAACTGAAGTAATTTGTTACCTCATAATAGATTATTAAGTTAGAAAAAATAAAAGAATTAGAGCGGAGACACTTTTCTAGGTATATATTAGAAGATTCTGTACCCTGCTTCTTCCAGTCTCACGTGTAAGATTCACCAGACTTAATCCGTTTTTTGTTAAAATGCTTTGCAGCTGTTCCATATACTACTACAATGTTAAATTTACTTGTCAAGAAAGGAGGCTTGCCATCTGTACTTGCTTAATCTGAAGTTTACTGGGCTTTGGCTACAGATCTTTTTTGCAGAAAAGTGGTCATAGCACAAATTAGGATTGTTTTCTAAATCACAGAAAAGTTGAGTTTTGAGTTCTATCCTCGATCTTTCATTTTAGTGGTAAAATGCTCTTTTAACAGCTAGAGCTGAATCTTGTATGTAACCCCCTGCAGTTATCAACAATTATTTTCACTATCGATAGATTATACCGTCAAAATATGATATGTTTTAATATGATTTGATTTCCAACACTTTAGTGGTTTGACTGTTTGACGCTAAGCATGTAATTATTTTCTTAGTTTTATCCACAAGCAACATTTCTTCGTAGCTTTATTTTATGACTGATGCTCTATTTATATTTGTGTATAGATAATTTGCTTTAAATCGTCTCTATATCTAGAAGAAAGGGTTCATTTTCAGGAAAACCTCGAAATAAAAGATTGTCGAAGCTTTTGTTGCTGAAGAATTTTGAAATTTAATTCCCTATTCTTAAATGTATCTTCGACTCTTAAAAGATATCTTCACTCTTAGTTTTTGTTATGGTCTTTGTCGGATGATTTTTTTTAACTTTTAGACGTTGGTAGTAATATTGCTACTACCGTTGAGCCCTTGCCTTCGATAAGTTGGCTGCAGCTGCAGATCCCTTTTTTTTACACTCTTAAAAAAAGGTGTTTTTCAAGAAGTTGATGGAGGTTACTCTGGTTAAATGATACTTTATTTCTACAGTTTGTAAACATTTTTACATTTACTACGTTTCCAAGAGTTTTCAAACCCGTTTTGAAAACTCTTAGTTTCAAACCAAAAGTGTTTCCATGAGGAGTCTCCAAAACAGTTTTCACTACAATTTTGAAAACTATAAACTCCCAGACCAGTTATAGTTAAGTAAGGTTTATAATATCTCTGCTCATCATACCTACTGCGCATGTCTCAATTCTGTTTTTAATTTAATACCCGTTTCCATGCTATTTTTTCTAAACAGTTTCAATACGAAACCATAAATTTGCTGGTGTGATTTTGAACTCAAAACGTTTTGAATACCAAAACCATTTCCATGGGGTTTTGAATTCCAAAACCGTTTTCAAATCGGTTTTGAAAACTCATGGAAACGTAGTAATTGTCTCATCACTGACTTTTATTTATTTAAATTTTAATATAAATTTTCTAACCAAAACTAAAGAGTTATCAAAAAAATATATTTTTAGGTTCTTACTATTACGCAGCTTCGTCGAGTTGAGAGTGAATCTCAAAAAACCAAAGCAAACAGATAGAGAACGAACACGATCACCTGTTTTATAAAGGACAAAATAAAATAAACCAATTGACGGCTAATATAATTAAAAGATCAAAAGTGTTAATGGCGATTCATTAGATATTGCATATTGAAGTTTGACGTCAATTAAATTTGGTGCATATTATGCACTTGCCGAGTCCCTTGGACGTTTTCCTTGAATCAATTTTTCGCTTTTTTTAGGGTCGCTAGACATGGCGATTATTTGAAATAACGAATTTAGTTCAGACGTATTAAATATAATATCTAGAAGCGAATTATTGAAGGGGTTTCGTGTAATATAAGCGAAGTTTCGGATTACCCTTCCTCTTGAGTAGAGACTTTTAATTAATATAGGCAGGAGTTATGTTAGGTCTCCTTGGACAGAGGTACGTGTAAAATAGTGTATTAGAATAAAAAATCATTATTCACTTCTACAACTGTGTAATATTATGTTCTCATAGATAATAAAAGCTAAGTTAATTACTATACAGAGATAAAATAGTAACCAATTTATTAATTTAAATAAACAAAAAATAATCGTTATCTCTACCATGAATGTACATTATATATTACTCTATAATATAAGTCACTTGTGAATATAAGAAAGAAAACTAATAAAAAGTACGATGAACCTAAAAAAAGCACCATCTTTAAGTTCGTGTGAAAAAAACCCTGTGCCGTTCTTTTTTTCCTGAGGGAGGAGCTCAAGTTGAAACAATTATTATAGTTTGTTAATGAAAAACAACTCGAGTGGATAATGACCGTAATCTTGATAAGTCAAAACCTTCTCACATTTGCATCAAACATTATAAAACTCTAACAGGTAGGGGTGGAGTAAGATTACTAGATCTATATTTAATTCATTATAATCTTTATATAAATTAAAGCTTTCATTATTAGCAACATTGAGAAACTTTTCGTGTGGTATCACTGCTTATGGGAAACACAAAGTTTAGGAGAATTAATTAATTTTAATTATTGTTTATTTTATGTTTAAAAGCTGGTCTCAAATTGTTTTCTATCTTGTAATTTGTTCTTGGGTTTATTTATTATTAATATTTAAAATTAATATTTTTTAAAACTAATCATTTACTTAATTGATCTTAGTAAAAAGAAATCGGATATAATAAAAAGTCGTTTTTAAAAAAACAAAACAAAATAACAATTCTTTTAATGACTGTTAAAGATTGTTAAAAGATAATGAGTCAAGTAATTAACCTGAAGGTTAGTATATTAATGTGACATTATTATCTCTTTTAGCCATCTTTCTCATCTGAAGACTACATTATATGATATGAAATAAAAGCAATTAGTTTATTGAGATCAAAACGGATGGCAAGAATTATATTTAATATCAAGGTGGGTATTTCATCATTGCGATTCATGGCAATGGTAATAGTTTATTGAGATCAGTGCAGTGTGTCCTGAAGGATTCATTTTTCTACCGGAAGGAAATAACTGATATCTGCAAACCAGATGTAATTGTTATTTATATATTGTTTAATTATATTAGTTTTTTATAACTTTAGGATAATCACAGTTAATTGCTAATTTTTAATAATCTAAATATATTCTATAGTTAAATAATTAGCTTACGCATTAATGGTGGATAGCAATTTTTTACCGAATGTTTCTTGTCATGCGATTAATTTTGCTAACAATGTAGACAAGGTTTCGACGTTAATATGATAGTTTGAGGCCATATAGATTGATGATTTATTAATCTTACGCAAAAATCATAAATGGTACCTAATTATTAATCTACGCATAATGATTGTGGTGCACCCAAGGGTAGCTGAAGCCTCTTATGTTGTGTTAAATTTATTATAATAAATAATTGTTGCTTCCTTTAATCCAATACAAGCGTAAGTTTCATGGTGTATCCAGGGGTGCCCCCCTCCCCAAACTCTATACCACCCCCCCCCCCCCCCAACTTTTTGGCCATTGAGAGGATTTCCGGGCCCCTCGGCAAGTTAGCATCTGTGCCCCTTTGGACAAATAACGGGGGGGGGGGGGTCCGGAATTTTTGAAATATTAGTGCAAAAAGATGAGAGGCAAGTTTGCCCTTACAGGAAAAGATGTTTGGTGGGGATGAATTTAGAAGTTTAACTAAGATCAGCTTGAGTTGTTTTGTAGCAGGTGAGTTTCATTGAAAACCTTCATTTTAAACTTAGTATGTATATATACATAATTTAAAATAAAACAATATAAATTGAACATTATCTATAAGAAACTAATCTTGAACTATAAGAACATTTGTTTTGCCATACTATGCATTACACAATAGAAAAACATTTGTTCTTAACTGTTTTTGTTTTTTCGGCATAATGTAGGCCAAATTTACTTAAATTTACTTGCAATCCACTAATTAATGTGGAAACATTTGCACAATCACAATCGATAAATAAGTTGTTGTTGTAAAAACTCATGCGGACGCAAATAGCAACCAGCCAACCTCTTGCATTTTGCATTTTGCATCGCAGCCCCCAGTGCAGACAGTGGCAGAGACGATCAGAACTA
Organism: Gerris lacustris; assembly: GCA_951217055.1. Taxonomy (NCBI): domain Eukaryota; kingdom Metazoa; phylum Arthropoda; class Insecta; order Hemiptera; family Gerridae; genus Gerris; species Gerris lacustris. The sequence goes on from OX578283.1 coordinate 48,675,060, forward strand.
CCCTCGCTCTGCTCGTGCGCGCTTGGTAACTCCCGCCACTCCCCGGAAGTATCTGAAATGGCGTTGCCTCTCTTCCCTTATCTTGGAATCTATAAATTGACTCTACGACTACAACATACGTAGACACGATATAATTTTTAGTCTTTCACATTAGTACTGTATTGTAGTTCACTCTTTATTGGTAAAAATCTTTAAAATTTAGAAGATAACTAAGAAACATATTTATTATCACATCCATTCCCCCCCCCCCCCCCATGTGGAAAAAAGGGCTATTTTCTAACCCTCCCCCCCAAGAATTTTAATGACGCAGTCTGCATCATAACCCCCCTCTGTAGGCACTCCTGGTGTATCAATCATATTCTCTTAAGCCCCGTTTACACGGTGGTAGTTAGAGCGATAGTTGCGATTACGATAGCAACTATCGCATCGCGATTACGATAGCAACTATCGCATCGACTATCGCCGTGTAGACTACGTGATAGATTTTTTCGTGATAGAACTATCAGCCATCTCTGACTGTTGTGATAGAAGACAGTGTGATGTCTTCTATCACAACTGTCAGAGTACTCACGCGGCAGATTTAAGAACTACCGCGCTAGATCCTAGAAGCTGATTAGCTTATTGTTTGTTTATACTTTTATATCACGTGGTAACAGATCTAAAATGCAGCAAATATGATAGCTGGCTTCACATATTATGATGTCAGATTTGATTGTTTTCGACAATATAAATATTCTATTTGCTGTATATGTATTATAATTTAATATTATAATATATTTAATGCTCTATTTCTGCATCCAAGTCAAAAATGTATCATACGGATATAACTTTGAGTACACGACTACAAGTTTTGACGTGTGTTCTGCACACCCGTGTAGCTCTCACTAGTAACTCTCACCGTGTAGACTGCACACCTTGCCGATAGTTCTATATGACGTAGACTGATATGATAGTTCTATCGTGGGAGAACTATCACCGAGTAAACGGGGCTTTACACCCTCTCCCGGTCACGACTTATAGGGGAGAGTGGGGCAAGAAGTCACAGGGGCAGGTTGTCACAGGGTCAATTTTAAGGGGTTAGAGTGATAAGGGAAAGCTCGCGCACCTACTGAAGATAACCTTCATTATGTAGACAAACTTTACGAAAAATGGTGTCACTGTAGCAAACCGTCTGTCATTTATGGAACATAAACTTTTTAGGCAACTCACTCACTGCTTTTTTTTGTTTTTAAATTATGTTTTCTGTTTTGTATTTTTTATCTAGGGTGCTATATTCGATGATTATTATTACGTAGTAGTTTTGGCATTGTTTTTCTAAACCGTTAAATCAATATTATTGCGGCAGGAAAAAAATATTTCACTATAATTAAAAATGGCGCGTTGGGGCTAGTTGTCACAAAGTAATAGGGGCAAGTAGTCACATCCAATACCTTTTGTGACTACTTGCCCCAATGCTATATTTACATAAGAGTATTCTTCTATATTTAAATAGAAATGGAAAGTGAAGAGGAATTAATAAGGAAAGTGGATAAAGAAAAAAAAAGGATGGCCAGTTAAAATATGTTAAACAAATATGCTAACTATTGATAAAAAATCAAACAAATGATACACTTTTACCCTTTTATTTTTAATACAATAAATAAAAATTTATTTTTTAACAGACCCTCTCCACCCTTATACTTAAAAACGCAGTGTTGATTCCCTTACCGAGGTAGCTGATTGATTCCCTTACCGTACTCTTAGCTAGGTGCTAGGTACAGGCACGAAATAACGATTTTAGCAAAGCTATTCTGTTCTAGGCAAAATGGTGAGCAATTGCAAGGCAAAAACCACTAGAGGACGGTATGCTCCAGGAGTGCTCATGCTTCATGGCATGAAGGCGGTTAGGGTTCTAAAATTTTGAGGCTGCTCCACTCGTTACGCAGCGGAAGCATTTTTAATAAATTACAGAACCTAGCATTGGTACTGCAGAAAAATTAACTAAATGATTCCTATAAGAAAAATATTTTGCCTGTACAAGACTAATAGCCCCATAAATAATAATTATTATTATATTAACTAGCCAAATCTTGTAGCTTAAGGTATTTAAATTTTGTTAAATCAAAGTGTGATAATTAATTTATATCTTGTGACAACTTACCCCATACCAAGTGACAACCTGCCCCTTGATGGGGCATGTTGTCACAAAAAACTTTAACTTTAAAAAAATAAAATAAAAATACTTCTACTAATGCTAGATAAATGAAACTTGTGCCACATGTAGCTGAAAGTTTAAAATAAACAATAGTACTTAGAAATTGAAAATATACCGAATAGAAAAAATTGAAAAAAATAAATTGTTAAATTTGTGACAACATGCCCCACTCTCCCCTACTTCCAACAGTCTGGGTTAAGCCTCCCCCCCCCCCCCCCCCCACAGAAAAAACTTTGCTGGCTTGCAGTACACGGTAGTAGGTATACGGTGAGATTATAATTAACTGAATAGATTTTATTCGAATACCTTTGATTTTATTCGAGGGGGTTTAACAAAAGGGAGCTCCAACCATTAAAGGATTAGGTGTTTTTTGCCTCGGTCAATATTTGATATCAGTTTCGAACTTCACTCCTTACCATCATTCTGATTGGAAAGGTAGCAAACTTCGTAATAGAAAAAAAATGAATGAAATTGATTATACTATTAATAAAATAATAAATTGATTATATGTATATATTATTATATTATAATACATCTATTATTGTTTTCACCATTGATCTTATAATATAAGGAATTTCAGTAAGTTTGTGCTTTTAATATTGACTTTTTAAATTATTGACCAATAAAAGGTTGATTCTGTAAATTTTGTCTACCTTTCGGAAGTCAAACATTAAATTACATTTCAAAATAACTCTACTAGCTGTAGCTTATATAAAGCGTTTAGCAGATCAATTTCGTAAAGAGAAATAGGTATTTATCCTCTTTTGAAGCCTTTCCCTGAAAACTGCTTTTAAGGTCCTTCTAACCACAATGAACTCAAAAAAATTCAGGTGATACCCTTTACTCTTTACTAAGTATCATGGCGTTTTTGTTAGGGTGTCGATCATTGTATTGTAGTAGAAATTACCAACCTATAGGATACCTGCAGGTTATTCATATGACGGGTTATTATTGTGGCTTTTTTGTGTTCCTTATCACACCTGGCACGTGGCCGTGACTTAAAACACCTGCTTATGTATATCTTATCGAACCTTATGTCAGTGTTTGCACCTTACCCTACCTTATTATCTCAATTGTACTCATATCTACATCTTTTTTTACTCTGACTCACCTTCCGCTCCAGCTTGCATCCTCTTCAATCTAATTTAGCATCAGTATCTGTGAATTTTAAATTTATGTTTTTTTTTATTTTAGTTTTATCAGCTTAGATCTTTTCTTATTGCAAGGGATGGTTCTTTTGATGAAAATATGTTTTCTTGATAATGATAACAACCAATGATATGTTTCGTGTTTTTTGTTTAACTAAACAGATGTGGATTTTGAGTACCAGATTTTTTTTTTTTTTATAATTTTAAAAATGCAATTGAACTATCTTTAAATTTATCTGTTTTTTAGGTGCTATGGCATTTGGATATTTTCCGGCGAAGTTTCCGGGAGTTAAATGGACATACCTGTATGGTGGAATCTTGCATCTTCTGTGCTCTTAAGGTATGAATATTTTCTTTTTTTTAACTAACATTATTATTACATTGTCCAGGAGATAGCGTGCAAAAAAGTCGATGGTAGTTTGTCACTTAATAGGTGACCTCTTTGATTTGGAGTAAGATTTGACTAAGCAACCTATTAAGGGACAAATTATCATTCATTTGATTAATGGTATACTAACTAAGTTCGTACTCAGGATCATGAAAATCATTATCCACCAAAAAAAGGGCCGGATATGGTCGCTCTCCACAGGTTTGTTTTTTTCAAATGTCTATTGCCAAGCTATGTCCCAGACGAACTTAGTCAACAATATATTCTTAAAAGGCACCAAAAGATTTACTTATACACAAAATTCTAGCTTGATGTTAGTCAGACACTTTTTTGCACGCTCCTGGACTATTATTTAAACTAACAGAAAATGGTTTGTACCTTTTTTTCGAGTGTTCATATCCATAGGTTAAAAAGGGGATTTGATTTAGAAACTAATTGAAAATCTTAATGTCCATCATTCTTAAAGCTTTATTGCGTTAAACATCATAACTTATTTGCCTATAATTCCTGCCCAGTTTTACTATATATGTACATAATTATTTAAAGGAATAATTTTCTTCGCTAAACAGAAGGTGTTCAACGAATTGTACCGGAGCCATAGTGTTTGTTACTAATGTACATTAGGTAATATGTCTATTATCGGCTCAAATTAGAAATGTTTATAAAGAAAACCTCTTAAACTTACTATATGTTCAATCTTGACTTAGAATGTTTGGTTATTTGATGAATTCCATGTTTGCTTCTAGTTTAAAGTACTTATTAGGTAACATGACTATTATTGACACAAATTAGAAAGTTTAAAAATAAGAAAAAAACCCTAACACTAACCGAGTACAATGTAGGCTTTAAAATGTTTGGTAACTTAATATAAAGTCCATGTGTAATTTTAAAGCACTTATTAACAAGCTCTATATATACATTATACATGTACTTGGTAACATGTCTATTGACGGTTTTAACCAGGGTGCGAGCTGCTTACAAATTTACCATTTAAAAATATGCTTTAACCTTAGTTTTTTTTCCCTCAGAAAATTTCTTGTGAACAATATTTGTTTGGAAAAAACATGAAGCTTCCATTAGCTATAACTTCAAACTCGTATAACGAGGAGAGGTACATACACTGTTTTATTTTTTATTTATTTTCTATTTTGTTTCCGTTCCACCTTAAGAGCACAACTCTCTAATAGTATGTTGATATTTTTGAACTTTTGATCTGAAAGTATTTAATGGAGAGGGCAGTGTTCTCTCTTTACCTCCTTGCGTTTGCTAAACGTTCCATTTAACTGCTTCTCGTATGTAGAGCTATTCCTTTAATTAATTACGAAACATGCATTACTCAAGTTTTCTGCTAATCAAATGAATATTAATTATAACCTTACTTTTTTTCAAATTACATTCAATGATTGGACCTTTTGCTTATTTAATTTACGATAATTCAGGTCTTGTCACGTAGTCATTGTTCTGCTTGAATGTTTGACGTGGTGAAAGTGTAACTTTTATAATTCATAGCCTTCTGTGTAAAGATTGTAAGAGAGTTTATGTGCATTGTATTGGAGCAGGCAGGAAAGCGATTCTAATATATAATTTTTACAGTGTAGAGTACTCTGGGACTACTGTTATGAACACACCAAAGATTTTTTAATATTAGAAGTCTCGTGTATTGAAAACTAGGAAGCCTTGGACTTGGTTGTCAGCTCGAGGCTCGCCCAGAGCTCCCTACCCACTTTCATATTTCTTGGACAAACTACCTCTCGCCTTCTTACAACAGCCACGTTCCCGACCCGACTCCCGTCTATCCAGCTTTGTCTTCCCTCTCCTCTACCGTGCCCCAGATAGAGTGAATTCCAGCGATTTCATGCTGTTCCCTGCGTTGTCCAGAGTTCTCGGAAACCAGTTTCGGACTCGAATTTTTCATAAATAACTACCCAATCAAAAGAGATTTTTATTATTACTCTTGATGAGAGAAATGAGATCGGTTTAAATTGAAATTAAATTACTATTTGAAATGGAAACTGATTGTTAAAATTTAATATCAGTTTGATTACTTAGATTTTTTTTAAAGAAACGAACTAAATAATTAAAGATATAACAACATCTCAATGAATTAAAGTAATTTCACCAGAAAGAAATCAAAGTTTTGGGCTTAAAATTGATAACTTATGACGCTAAATTTTGGGGAACTTGCTGATGAATGCGGTCGGATTAAACGCCTTGATTTGTATTATCAGATCTTTTAGAAAGTTGTTAATAAGCTAGTACTTTCCTTCCGAATACCGTTTGTTTCAGAAGATTTTTTTTAATGCTTTCTTAAAATTGGTTTTGTTACTATTATCTAGTTATGAAACATCTTTAAGACGGCTCACTATAGAATAAGCTAAATCTTCATTTATATAGTTATCGAAGATGTACTTCGTGAGACATACAAATTGTTCAATCAATGCTTAAGTATTATGCAATTAACACCCATGTTAATAACAATTACATTACTTTAGTTCTTTCAACCTAGTCGTTTTTGTACCAAAATAAAATAACATTTTTAAACGGGTATAAATGAGCTCTTGATTTTAAAAATTTGTGGGTATGTCTAACGATTACTGGGTTTTAATCAGCATGACATGTTTTACATTGTTTTAAAGGTTTGAAGAGTAAGAGAAGAACATGTAAACTCACATTATAATATTTTCATTTTTTTTAAAAAAAAATATTGCCGAAATTGATGTGTTGAAAAACAATGGCGTGCTTATAATATTATAGTAGGCATGTTACATATACTTTTAATAGTACATTACGCGGCTAGTGCGGAAAGTAGCATTTTGCATGCGAGGAGTGGAGTTTGCTCCCGAGCAACAGCGAAAACCACACTAGCAAAGCAAAATGCCGTTTTCGCACGAGTTGCGTACCGTACTTTATCTACGATTGTTGGATTTTAATAATTAATACAGAAAAAAAAAATGTTCGCATTTTTTTTTTTTTTTTTTTTTATAAAGATGACAATATTTCATCAATTGTATTTTGTGCCGAATTAATTATTTCGGGAGGCGTATTATTCTCCTCATTTTCGTCATAATCACTTAAATCACTCATAGTTCTTAAAACTCGATATAAACAGTTACTTTACTTAAACAAACAGGAAATTAGTTTTGTTAAATGTAAACAAACTCGCTAATCGTGTGTTGGTGAAGAATTCTTATTTTTTACCGCACTAGGGCGGAAAAAAGAGGAATTATGAGACGCGCAAGCGCAATGAATACAAGTACATAAATAATCACTTTCTACGCATCTAAACAGAGATACAATGTTTATATTTCGTATCACTCGTAGATTCTTTTCAGGTAGCTTAAGAACCTGTACATTTTTTCCCGAAAAATGTTTCTTGGTAGTCGTATATGGAAAACAATTATCTAAAAGCAAAATTTAATCTTTTCTACGCGAGTTCTTTATGCGCCGCAACAAGAAAGTATTGCGGTTTAACAAATTACCGATTAAGTTTAATTATATAAGTTTTATTTTGAATCAAAGATTTCACTGTTATAACAATAATTTAGTTCAGATTATATATTTGTGTAATTTCATATTAAAATTGATTTTATTTTCATCAAAGCTTTTTATTACCAAGTTGTTTGGCGAAGTAAATCACTTATCATATCATAGTAGACAATCTTTCTACAATCAGTTATCGAGAAACCGTTTTCAATTCCCTGGAGCAATCTTTATTGCAAGATACGGCTTAATTCCAGACTCCTCTTATCCTATAGTGAATCTATAAAATATCTGTTATTATATAAGTTAGTATATTCAGAGGAAAAGAAAAACTAAAGGGATAGAAATTTCAATATTGATTATTTCTGAGAAGCTGTCTTTATGGACTATATGAACCTAGTTAGTACATCAATTTTAAAAATATTAGTTCATTAACAGTATTCTGTAGATTGCGTTTATGGAGTACTCGCACATTCTAAATTTATCTCAAATTAAGATTAGCAGATCAATTGGTTGTGTTACAATTCGCTTCTGCAGTACTCTTATACAAAAACGTATTTCGGAAAAGAAACTATACGGTTTTAGGTATTGTAGAACGATAAGGGCTTCTGTATAAGCCTGTAGAACTCGTCTTGTCCTTGAAGTAGATTTCTATGGTTCATTCGGCAGTGCAGTTCAATTCGTTTCACCTTAAAAAAATGTTATGGTCCGAAGTTGACACGACTGATTGTAACTCTTAACTTGCTTGAAGTTTTGCTTTTTGTTGTATAATTTTAATGCAAAAAGTATTTTCTAGATGTTTGTGGCAGATAAATAGTTTAGTTGTTTTGTGATCCCAATAATGCTAGGAAGTAGGAAGATTTACTCGCTTATCAACTTTTATTTTAGAGAAATCTTTTCTATTGTAATGTAAATCTATTCTTGGAATAATGCTTGGATTATGACGAACATAAGTCATATAATCTTAAAACGATTTATCTATATAAGCGTTTCTTTCCTGTTGTATAATCTATCTTGTTTTATGATTCGCATCATTTGTTAAGTTCATTCTTAATTGAATCTCTATATTCGTCCTACTTCATGTTGATCTCCTTTTACAAATAGATATACATCGGTTAAACAAAAAAACAAAACAATTAAACGAAGGATTATTACTAGGTTCGAAGGTTTCCATGAGGCCACTGCATCTAGTGTTCCGTAACGTCTTGGCAATTAAACTAAGGGAATCAGATCTACCATCTTCTGCCGTCGTTTTACGAATCGTCTCTAACTGCATGAAACGGAAACGTCGAAACAAAACACCTATCCTCCTAGATTTCCCACAAGTAGTCACGGCTGTGGAAGGGAGACTCCTCCCAACTCCTATCAAGTCCGATTTTAATGAAAATTACGGTTCTTCCTCATAGCCTGGGAGAGTCCACGAGCTATGAAAACAAAAGGCGCTGTAGTGGAGGGGGAGAAGGTTTTTTTTTGGTCATTCACAGGAACTCTTGTCGAGAGATAATTGGTAGGGAATGGGAGTCTCTTCAAGGTTCGCTACGGTTGTTGGCTCCTTCTCCAACCACCTCTACGCGTCAGCGCTAATAACTTCACCGGTGAAATGCAAGCAGCACGAACAAGAAATCAGACTAGAAGCGGCCCAAGAAAGAATAGGACTATAAGGAGAGGAACATCGACTCATTGAGAATCAACAGCATGAACGGCACCTGCCTACTCTTTCAGCTTTAATCTTAATTATCATATAGCACGTCGGTATGAAGGAAAATCTTGAATCCATCCTATTTAATTAATTCATAAAGGAAGGGCCTTAATAAAGCCTATGAATTATATAGCATAAGGTTCATTCATAAAATAATAAAAAAAAGTTAGGTTGAGAGTTACACTTGAGAAATCTTTGATTTCATTAAGAAACTACATAATCTTATACAATTCTTGGCTCACTAATACTTCTAACTTACCGAACATATAAAACAGGAAAAAATTAAGTTTTAAAAGTTCCTCATAATTTCAGACGAAAAAATTAACTTAGTTGTTTGTATTCATTTAAATTAATCTTGCAATATGGATGAAGATTATTAGTTTCATACTGTAGGGCAAAATGGATTTTATCACTAAAGATTTGATAAAATATTATTGAACTTTATTTTTTAAACTTCATTATGATATATTCATTATAAGTAAATCACTTTTAAAGGTCAGCCTGTGTATGAATATTGTTGCCCTTGAACGGCGTAACGACTGGCGCCTGGTTTATCGTAAAAAAAACAGCCAACCGTTTAGACCAACCCACTGTTACTTATTTGGACACCTAATCTGAACTGGTCATCGCTGCTAATCTTAAACGAAAAAAAAAAAACTTTACGCAACTCCATATTTAAATTATGGATGGAAAAAATGTATGGGTGTTGTTTGTCAGTCCGAATAATACTTATTATAAGATTATAATAACTTATATATAGTATGAACCATTAAAATATGTAATTTAAAAAAAAAGTTTAAAATATGTATTTTTTAAGATGAATTACTAGTAAAAATATTTATTTTTGTCAGATTTAAACTGCAATTACCTACCTTATGATTTGACCTACAAATTGATTTTTGATATATACACCATCTTACCAATAATTATGTGACGTGAGGTTGATTATAAAGTGGCTTTTATTTTTTTTAATAAATTGCGTAGGTTTGTGTGCTAAGATTCATCATAATAGTCATTATTTTTACTAACTTGGTCAAGTCCAATCATAAAACAGCATGAGTCAGAGTATCAATTAGATAATAAAGAATAAAACACAGAGTAAAATATTATAGTTTATCGGAAAAAATCTATATAACTTTATCATAATTTTGTTTTATCCTTATCGAATAAGTATATTTTACGACCATTAAACGGTTTATCAATATTTTTCTTCGAGCAAAAAAGAAACGGCCGAATCTTGGCCGAAAAAAGTCGCTGGTTTGGCTTTTTAATATTCTCTGATGTATTTTCTAAGAACTTCTTTGTCCGATGTTCTTTTCCTTGGGATGGTAGTCCAGACCGTCCTACTATTGTATAAGGTTACCCACCATTAACATGATCCATCTGTAATAGTGCCTTTCTTTATTATAAGAAATATATATTAATAACAAAAATATAGTTTCTTTCGATTATTTGATTTTATTTATAAATTATTAATATGAGATTGAGTTTCATTTTCACAGCTTGCTTATAATTTCTATTAAATCAAAAAGAACGAATTGATTTATTAATGTTACAAATGATTGGGGTAAAATGTCCGAAGGAATGAAAATTACACATCTTGTGGTATGTTTATAGTATACAAAGTAATTTTCTTCTTTCGGTTGCTGAAATAGCTTAATTCTATATACTCTTAGTATCATTATTCTTATTGATTTCTTAATGATTTGATATCCTGTTATTATTCTTTCGAAATTTCTTGCTTCTATCATTCCTTCCAATTACAAGGATCATTCCACATTAGCTGTAGCTATGGGAATGACATTGGATGTAATTTTCTCTCTGATATCTGTGTTAATGTTTTTATTTTCTGATTATTTACTTTTTTGGTGTGAGGAGGAAAACGAGTGTTTTTGGTTAGTATTCTTGTGTTTAGACCGTTATGCTTAGTTCTCCGCTGGGCGAGCTTATGTCTTTAGCTTTTGCCTCGTTGATTTCTTGCAGCTCCTTCGGGGAGTGGCTTTGGTTCTTCGACGCTGTTAACGTGACAACCCTACATAACGGGTCCTACCTCGTACCTCTCTTTGCCTTCTCCTATAGCACTCTCCTACACGCTTAACTTCTATACACTCTTCTCTCACTTATTATATATATCTCAATGTAACACTAAGTATTATTTCGGTTTCATCTATCGTTAACTCGTTAACCTCTGGGAAATCATAGGTTTCTTTTTTTCTCTCTCCCTAATATTTCTTTTTTCCGCTTTCATGACAATTGCTATTGTTCATTTTAAAACCATCAAGAGTGTATTTTTCTTTATATTTTTCCTTTTCGTGCTACGACAAGACTGTTATTTATGCATTAATCCACTGTGACGTCAACGACCTGTGTTCTTATTTTGTTCGTTCAAGCGAATTAAAACAGTAAAATTTAATGGTTAAAAGGTTTATATAACCAACTTACTATAAAATAAATCTTAATAGTACGATGTAATTTAGACTCAATTTTGAAAAGATGTTCTACATTGTATAAATTATATTCTATGTAGTTAGTCGACTATAAAACTAATGAAAGCAAGCTCGCTGGTAGCTCATATTATAAAAATAATATATCTAAAATCATGTAAAATCATACACCATGCTCTTATGACTATGACAAATACATCACACCTTTCTAATCTATATAAAAGTCAACGTGTGTTTGTGTGTGTTCTTTATACAAATCTACAGTTTTAGTCTGATCTCGATGAAATTGCACACTTGACCTTCAAAGCAAGGGAAAAATCACTGTCTACATGAATTTTCAAAATTTAAGTTTTGGTACTCAGGGGTACGGGGTACAAGTAATGAATACGGGGTCAAAGTAAAGAATACCCTTCATGATGCATTTCGTTGAAAAGCTCTTTAAGAGTACAGTAATTGTTGTTATGTACAGTTTTGTCATATTTTCAGTTAGGAGGGAGATAAATTTGGGATATTTGCAAATTATCTAATCAAAGAGAAGGGGGTATAAAAATATGTGGGAGGGATAGAATCTAGATATGCTCTCATAGTAAAGTAATTTAAATGTTTCTTGATGGTATATCCAACTAGTATTATTAATAATATCCTGATATCATAAATGCATTTAATGTACTAAAACCTAAATTTTTAGGTAATCTTTAAAAAAGAAAAGGTACTATTGGTATAAATTATACCAACTTCATTTGTGTACCGTCAGCTCCATTCAAACCTCTTGTGTGTACTCTTTACTTAAGTCGATGCATACCTAAAATCTTATAAAGTTGATGGATAATTCAGGTGTAATAATAAGAATTTTTTTAATTTAGTAGCATAAGACGTTTTGACCCTTCTAGGGTCATCTTCAGTCACAATTTATTGATCTAAAATAACACTAAGATTAATTAACACTTCAATTAAGTTACTTCATACCAATAATTTAAAACAAAATCACAATACATAACAATTTTTTTATATTAATAATACTAATAATTAACTACTTGCAGTCAGCTGTTTCATGAGTTAAACACATATTACTAGTACATAATTCTATCTCCATGAGAAATTGTGACTGAAGTAGACTCTAGAAGCGTCGAAACGTCTTATGCTACTAAATTAAAAACGTGTTATTATTACACCTGAATTATCCATCAACTTTATAAATAAATAAAATAGTTAAAATTAAAAAAAGGATGTTAATCTCAACGTTTTGCTAAAATCTTATTTAAAAATAAATGTTGGTAAAAGATGTTACCTGCTTTTTCCCCGCACTCTTAAGTGTGTACATCTTATTTTTTATTATTCTAGGGTCTACTCTACTTGTAGTCAGCACTTCTTCGTATGTGGCTTCTATTTCGAAAGATTTTTAAGAAAAACACTTTTTTTTCTCATGATTCATCCCTATATTAAAAAAATAAAAATTTGATCCTTAGCGGTTGTATTTTTTTTTCTGAGTCACTATTGAAGGGAAAAGTGTATTGCAAGTTCCCAACTCCATCCACTATAGAAGGAACAGATGGAAACTTGTGGTTTCCTTTGCGGTTTAGGTTGGCTGACCTGATCTTCAGACTTTGCCATAACCAGGCTCACTCTAAATTCATTTCTTGACTTAGTTCCCTTTATTGAAGGTGTCTTATAAAAGAAAGAAGAATACGTGTTACTATTTTATCTCATTGAAATGCAATACGACTTGCCATTGAACACGATATCTTTACTAATAACTTTTAATTTGAATTGATTAATTAAATTTATTTTTATTATTTTTTGATTGAGCCAAGTTAATATTCTTGTTTGAGTGGGATATACATGCTTCTAGTTTTTTTTAATGGTTATTCATTCCTGTTCAACCTTTATATTTATTATTTAATTGGGTGAAGTTTGATTTCAAATGAATTTAATATTGCGAGTGTTTTTTTAATGGTCTCAATTTATAGCAAATCAAATACGTATAAGTCAGTTCATATGTTTAAGCTAATAAAATAAATTTACAAACAATTAAAATTATAACTGCATTTCTTTCTTTTAATATTTAACTTGTCTATAAAAATAAGCTTACACTTATATTCAAAATCATGTTTTATCTTAATAATTCTCTGTAAACAAATATTATCAAAGACTTGGTACTTTATAATCAATATTCTACGTCTAGTAACCGTTTTGAATTGTTACTTATACTTTTTTTTAGGCTTATCTATTATCTTCAAATTATATACAAAACAACTATAATTTTGATGGAGACAAAGATATTTCTTTATTTTAAAAACAAGGTGTTATATCAGAAAAACTCCCTCATAGATTACAAATAATATACTTTATTGTTGTCTAATCTAGTTTTAGTCTGCAAATATCTATTATTTTACTTCATAGATTAAAATTGTGCTCTTCACAGCTCTTATCATATTAGACGGAGGTAATATAGATTAAATCTTTAGTGCTCTTCGCGTAACAATTCTCAAGTAGGATTAAGGTCGTGAACAAAGTTCCTCCTCTCAACACAATTATTGCAATGACTTCAAAATATAAAAAAATATGATTTTTACAATAAGTTATTATCTTTTAAACTAATCTATATTAATTAGCTTCTTTTAATTTTTATGAAATCGTTCTACTTTAGGTTTTGTTTGTTATATTAAGCACGAGTTCTTTCGTCTTTTCATTTCGTGATTTCTTTTATTCGTCCCCTTTACATTTCAGGAGTAACTGTTCATATAACTTAAGTGTTGCTTTATATAAACTCATTTCAATGAATAGTTCATTTTATCTTATATTTCATTTTCGTGTTCTGTTTTAAAAAATATGTACTTTTATTGATCGAGGTTTTCCTATTATTATTTTTATTTTTTTAATTTAGTGATGGTCATTTTCAAGGGCAACTAAGTCTTACTAAATTAGGTTAAATCTTATATTTTTTGTTATATTTAACAAATGTTCTTATTGAGAAGCCATATGGGTATAATGGTATACCAACAATAATATATTATAAACTAGAGGTAACTGTATAATTTATAACGAGCCCTTGAGCCCTTGGCAACGGGCTTAATTTTATATATAGAAAAAATAAAATTAAGTAAATTAATTTAGATAAGTTATTATATCTATTTGAAGACTAAAAAATCAAAACGAGCATTTATTTTTATTGGAATAAATGTGGATGCCTTAGCTTAGCAATAACAAATCATTTCGAGGAGCGTCGTCGTTGCCGTCGTCAGGACACTTGATTATGTAAATGATTGTTTACGTGTGATTTCTAATTATTTTAATCTTATTCATAATACTAATACACGAAAAACCATTATTCCATACATACACACTATATTCCTCCTAGTAACTTCATATTTTCTAAAACAAAATCTTAAGATTGTCACTTTCTAATGTATTGTTAAGCCGTTTTAATAATAAAATATACCTTTTTAAAACCCATAAATATATAAAAATAAACCTACTACTCTTGTATATTTCCATATTCAGATAAATTTACAGTTAATATTTTTAAATGTCAGGAAGATGAAACCTCCTAAATAGCTTTTTAAGGGTTTTCGACTTTTTTTTATAATCACCATACTCGTATATATAATACTACATCTTGTAGTAGTTTATATATATGTATTTCTTTATAGTAGTTTACTGGGATAGAGGTAAAAGGTTAGGAGCGGCGTATAGGGGCCTCAAGCCCAAAGAGGTCACCATCGGACCAATGAGAACGTTCTTTAGTTACTGGATAGGTGCGAGAAGGAACCTGATTGGCTGGCTTTGGTCCACGGGTAGTTCTTACCTTCTCTTAAAACCGGTTTTACAGCTTCTATCTCTTTTGGACTTGAAAGATCGTATAGTCTGTCTTCGTTGTTTTTATCTTAAGACATAAGGTTCCCTTTAGCTCTCCTTCTATAAGATTGTTTTTTGGTTATTCTCCATCCTTTTCTCATTTCTGTAGTTCTTAATAGTAAATGTCACGTCTCTTCTCATCTCTTTGTCTCTCTTTCTTAAAATCTTATCTTCTGTCCTTCTTCGTTGTTTCTAGATTCTATCTTTCTCTTCCTCATCTGTTTTTAAACCTTTTAAATTCACTCTTTTCTACTCCAAGTCACTTTCCTTTCTGTCCTTAAACCCAGTCTCCTTCCTATATTATTATTCTAAGAAGTCCTGAATTGTCCTGTTGTCGTTGAGTATTCTGTGCGTCTGTTCCCTGTACCTATTGTTTAAGGGTAAACCCACTCAGGACGCATCTGCCCACGATGTTGGATGTTTCTTAACATTTATTGCACTTATGTAGAAAAACAAAAAAATAAATTTTACCATTGCTAACTAAACCTTGGACTCAAGGTTATGAAACCACTAGTATTTATAATATACTGGAGACTTTGAAATCAAATTTATAAAAAATGCTAAGTTGAAGAAAAGATAAAATGGTAGTATGTATTAAATTTAAAAATATATTTCTCTAGTGTGGTACTGTGGTTACTAAAAATGTAACTAACGTAACTCTTACAAATCTTATCTAAAAATAGTATATAAATTATTATTTTAATGTTAAGTGAACTAATAAAATTTATTGGGATGTCATAATTTGGAATCCAATCTGGGAATAAAGTTTTTTCTTCTTTTTTGACACAAGCTGTAACATATGATATTCATGAAATTATTTCATAAGATACGCTGGTGGTTACAGCTACGTATAATTTTTATTTCCCTGGTACACTGGTTTATTCAATGACGATCACATCTTGTAGAATGAAATTCGGTTTTGTACCTTCTTCAGAGTTTGCTGTTTTGACTATATAACTTTGTTTAAATTCATCAAAGTTTTATCTTAAGATCGGAAGCCAAATATCTGACAAAATAATCTTTGACGCGTTCTTCACCAGAAAACCATAACTAATGAGAAATTTAAAAAAACAAACGTGTAGATTGATGCGCACTTTACCCATGTAGGAGTAGTATTGAACTTATTTAGATTGGATACTATTAGTCGGTTCGATTCAGCAATAATCTTCTAAAATCTTGGAATAATCTTTTAAATTGCTAACCAAAATTACTTTTAAAATTCCTTGTCGACACTACCCCAAAGTCAATTGGTTTCTATAAATTAAGAATTAATTTTATTTCTGTGAATTAAAGACCCACCCACACGATCAAACTTAGCTTGTCAAGCCAGTTTGACTAGTAGGTTTGACGATGTACATGTGAAGTTTGTGAGTTGGATGCCTTAATGGTATGCTTAAGGCGTCACACTTACTTCACAAAATTTTGATCAAATTTGCTTGTCAATCAAGTTTGATCGTGTATTAGGTGTACAAAATGAGTTTTATCACTTTATGGATATTAAAGCCCATATTAGTTGAAAACTTAAAAATCTTAATAATAATTACCATATTATTCGTATTAATGTTATTCCTTTAATCTATATTATGTATTTGTCTGTGTCTGCTATACTGTGTCTCTTTTAAGCATAAGAATACCTTTTCTGTTTCGATTGTTTTTTTTGTTGGTATAAGGTGTTAATGGAATATCCGTGAGTTGTTAAAACATCTATAGAACAGATTATTGTTTTCCTAATGTTTTTTTTTAACTCCGATAAGATCTCTGACTCAAAGAGCTTTTTAAAAAATATGACAAAAAAACTCACTTAACGTATTTTATTTTTTTTTTTAAATAAAAAGAAGTTGTGTCTTTCATTATATCTATAATCTATACCTAATTCCTTTTACTCTATAATAGGTTTTTTATTTAACATTTATTTATATTTTTTATAATATTCTTACTGTTATTGTTTTTAGAGTTAATGGATAGAGTCTGTTATTTATCTTTAATTTTAAAATATGTTTTTACATAATTCTTTAACTATGAGTTTTAAGTGATTCATTAAAATTCAGAAGAAGTTGAAATTGATTGATAATAAGAAGGTTCACCCTCACAAAAGAAAAATATTTAGAGATTGTTTATCACATTTTCGATATCACTACCGAAGTGGAAATTGAACAAAATGACATTAATACGTATCATTATTGAAGATGTTGAAAAGGCATTACAGCTTAACATTATACTATTAGTAAAAATATTAAAGATGCCTAACTTAAAAAATGATGCGTCTCTATATCCCTATCCTTTTTAATCGAGTTATAGTTATAGTTATAACCAAAGTTTAGTTATATTTTTGCATGATGTATAAAATTTAGATACTGGAACGGCAATTTATAATAACCCTTTCGCTTATTAAAAGAACAGGGTTTGTAAACAAGGATACAAGTGCACCTTGCATTATTAACCGAAATTCTGGAATAAATTTTAATTTATGCATTTTTTCGTTGCTCGTTTTTTTTTAAAATATTAAATAAATTTCTCTTTTCTTTTTTAAAAGTGCAAGTTTTGAGTGAACATTATACAATTATTATTACACTTTTTTTATCAACCGATGAATAGATTTTGCATAATTAATTTAATCCTCTCAAAATTAAGACCTTCTTGTATTTACTCAAACTATCTCACATCTCAGTCAGAAGTGGGGGGTGCCTCAAGTGCGTAATACCTACTTTTCTGCTTTCCCATTTTTTGATTGAAGTCTAGAACTTATAGATTAAAAAGCCTCGATTTCTACTTTCCCCCTTATGGTCATTTTAGATGCTTCACTTGCACATAAATTATAGATTTTACTTCCTATCATCTTTCGCCACTCCTTTTTCATTATTGATATTTTCTTATCATTTTTAAACCACAAAATCTCTGTTTCTGTAAATTTGTCTATCGTTCTCTAATAATGTTTTATTCGCAAATACTAAACCAATTTTCTCTTAATTTCAATTCACTGCTTTTTCACTTTTAAGTATTTTATATGTTAAATATCTACAACCTGTAGATTTAACTTCTGTTTACACCTTTCATTATCAGTGACCAATTTAAATACTTTTATAAATCTTTTTACGTATAAAACCTTTTACCTATACATACCCTAGATTCTATTATACCCAACCCTATTTCATTCATTCTGCCTTTTCCGTTTTATCTGAAATTTAAATACAATCGATATTTATTTGGTTCAGGTTTCAGATTGTTAGGGAATCAGTTGCAACACAATCAGTAGACCTAATCATCAGAGAAACACGCAGGAAGAGTCGCTTAAACGTTTCCTGTCGAAACTAGTTTTTTTTAGCTAAACTCTCTCTTACAACTCTTTAAGCTGTATCCTTCTTACCGACGGATTTAACGAATTCGTCGGTTTAAATAGTTTTATGTACCTCACATTGTGGTATTCTACTGCATTAAGCATGGATTGCATTATTTTCTACAATTGTAGGAAAACCAAAACATTTTATTGGGGAAATCTGCTTAATGTTTATACAATGTCACACTTATATATAATTTTACACATGGCCAAGCAATGTTTAATTTTACCTGCTTAAGAAAGTACTCTTTCTTTTATTGCTTAAAAAATATAGTTAACATTAGTGACCCTAAACTAGTTTGTTACACTTCCTTAGTTATGGTTATTTACATTAAAGATGGTTAAACGTCGAACAAACCTTTTTTTTTGAAAAATATTAGCTAAATTAAATTATTATAAGATAAAAAATGTAGAATAGATTTACATCAAGCTATCTCTATATTTTGAGACCTCTACCCCACTAGGATATTTTGCCGCTGAAGTTGATTACATATATATGTTAACTTATTGCGTAGGTTTCCGCGGGTTGTAATCAATACTTTTGTTGTAATCAATAGCGTCACGAAGGGGGTTGAAGTTCGACGTTTCGCTTCCACTACTGAAAGCATCTTCAGCTTCTGGGGTGTGGTGCATCGTGATTTCGACTCGAAGCAAACACAAGATATACTGACTGTTATAATACTTCGAAGCAAACCCAGTATAAGAGTCAGTATATCTTGTTTTTGCTTCGAGTCAACATCACGATGCACGACACCCCTGAAGCTGCTTCCAGTAGTGGAAGCGAAACGTCTGACAACACCTTCGTGACGCGGATTTCACAGGAAAACCACGTTATTGATTAGATATATGCCGTTAAAAATTAGATATTTTCTCTATAAAAGAGACTTTTAACCTGATCCTGGACCACTTCTTTGGATAATCATAAAAAGAAAGGATGTAGAAAAGGAAACTATTTTGAACTGTCTTAAAGCAATTCACAGCAAATTGTACCTTTGTCCAAAAGAATACAATTCAAACAAAAGTTTTGCTTCTTGCTCCAATTCCAATTTAAGAAAAAAAAAAATAGTTTATCTAGAAAACAGTTCGAATGTTCAAGAAAGGACTTTAGCAACCTGATCTCGATTTTATAGTACCGACTTCCTTTTTCTGTACCAGTTTTTTTCTGTTTACTCTCTCCTTGATTTCTTATTCGTTTGAGTTCGTCGTCTGTGTCGAAGTCTAGTATTTTTGTCCTGTGCTTTTCTTTTATTAAAAAAATAATATAGAAAAAATTACAAAATTAATACTTATTCTATACAATTTTCTAGTGTTCTTAAAGCACAAGTTTTGTATTAATTTATTAAAAGAATATTATTTCATAGTCTTAGACTGATATCTCCATAGATATTCCCAAAATTGTTTCCTCCTTGGTTAAATCTGAACTAATCGAATCGTTCATATTTGACGTTTCGTTCTCAAGGAAGTGGCTTTAGATTATTAGCAACTGCTGCTAATTACTTGCATCTCACATTATCAATGGTCCTTTAAATGGTTATTGTTCTCCATTGTTCTAATTGCAATAATTTTGTTGGAGATCTCACTTAAAAGATGAAATTTCATTGACTTTAAAAGTGGTCTCTTTCAGTGCAATTCGAGTTTAATCTTGCAAGTTAAGTTTTGTATCTTTTTTACGATCATTTTTGTATTGCACTCCTTTCAAATGTGATTTTTCGCTTTTTAAAAACTTGCTTTGGTTACATATGTGGAGTTATGATACATAATTAAGAAGAAAATAAGATTTTTAAGCGAATTTAGTATAACTTAGGTTCGATTCAGTGCAAAGCTTTGATGTTTTTTGATTTAATGATTAAAAAAGAAAAAAATCGTTATCTACATATTTTATAATAAATTAATTAATTAGATACATTTAAATTTCAGTAAATATAATAATAGACTTCAAAATTAGTGTATTCAAGTATATTATCTATAAACAATACATAATATCGTTTGCTTAAAGTTATAAGTCACTGACTAACAAGTATCAATTTCACACATATTTAGACCTAGTGAGTTTTATTTGCCTTAGACATCTTACGAAATGAATGTAATAAGTTTTATCTACGATTGATACGAAATATAACCATTGTATCTCTGTTTAGATGCGTAGAAAGTGATTCTTTACGTACTTGTATTCATTCCACATGCGCGTTTCATAATTCCTCTTTTTTCCGCCCCAGTGCTGTAAAAAAGAAGAATTCTTCGAAAATGAGGAGGATAATACGCCTCCCGAAATAATTAATTCTGCACAAAATACAACTAATGAATTAATGTCATCTTTATCAAAAGAGGATTACGAACTTACATACAGGAAGTTTATTAATTTTTTTTTTTTTTCCATGTTTATTATTAAAATCCAACAATCGTAGATATACTACGGTACGCAACTCGTGCGAAAACGGCATTTTGCTTTGCTCGTATAGTTTTACTACCCTCGCTGTCGCTTGGGTGTAAACTCCACACTCGCATGCAAAATGCTACTTTCCGCACTAGACGCGTAATGTACTATTCTATTTGTCTATTATGGCTGAGTCAATCACTTAATTATTTTTAATAATAATTTTAACTAACAATAAAAACATTTAAAGACTACTATCACACTTTTGAGACAAAGCACTTTGTGGAATTTATATATCTTTAGACAAACGATTTTTAAGAAAAATATATGTATCTGTATAAAATATATATGTGAGACAAAAAATCGTCTTAAATTCCTCACCTTCTTCCAGAAATATATGCATTTGAAATTATGTTTCCTATCGCTATAATAATATCGATAAACTCCATTCCAACCAGTAACCAGTAGCTAGATTCCAAGATAACGATGAAACAAAATTACGATATAAAAAAGAAAATTCTTCGATATCCCTCTTTCGGACATTTTTCTATGGACCGACAGCAATTTGTGAGGCATCCGACACACAAAAATGATAATTGGTGTAAGATTGTCTTCTAGTCGATATCTATTTCCGTTACGTGTTTCACCTTATTTTTTTTTCTTCATTTTTTATTTTTTTATAGAAATATTCAAAAAAATTATTTTTGCATAGTTTTGCGGATGATTGACATGATTTGAAACATTTTCTACTAATAGATAATCGCGTTTTGAGTCCTTAAGGGTTTTTTTTTTTTTGGTACTGTCAATCAGAAAAACTTATGAAAGATGCTTTCCCGGTATTTCTATTTTTTTTCATAATATCTTAATAGCTTTCCTTTTGTATTAGTGACAAAATGACAGCCAGCTATAGTTGGCTGCATTGTATATTATAAAGACTCTTATTTATGCAAAAAAATAGCTTGGAGCTTTTCCTTATTCTGTAACACAAAAAGAAAGTTAAGTATTTCAATTTCTTGTAAGAATTCAACGTCAGAATTAACTCCAGTCTTCTTTTACTCCAACTTTTTCTTTTTAACATGTTAAAATTAATTTTTCGCTAAGAATAATCCTTTATTTTTATTAACAACTGGTAATTATGAAGAATCTATTACTCTTTTAAAATTAAACATAAAAAGCCTCTTATTTAAAAAAAAAAAAAATAATAATAATAATAAAAAATATTACATTAAACGTTTTAAACTAAAATTTGTTAAATATGTAAGTATATTTTTTTTTCAGATTGCATAGAAAAAATAATTACATCGTAAACAGAAATTAACATATCGCCATTTGTATATAATAATCTGATTATTTCAAAATACATCGCTCTTAAGTTTATGTATTACTATGTACTCGTATTTATGTTTTTAGCACGTGCCTTTATATTAGCTTTACATCCGTGATCTTCTTAACTCTATTCCAGTTAATTTAAATTAAAAATTACCATAAAAATATTGATTATTTGTTTACGTTTAAACTGTATTCTATAGAACGTGTCTTTTTTTATTTTGCTTGGTTTGCATTTTTTTTTTCTTGCTTACTTATTAAAAATACAGTTATAAATCATCATTCATCGATATTAGTTGTTATTATTTTATTTTTTTATACTAGAGTTATTTTATTTTATATATAATTAAATATTTTATTTATAATATTATTAACATTTTAAAAATGAACTACCGTTAAGTCTGAATACGAACACTACAATATGTATACGTATATGCCTTTTGTATAATATATAATCATATAGATACATGCATATATATATATATATATATATATATATATATATATATATATATATATATATATATATATATATATTTTGTTTAGGAAACAATGATTAGTTTGAGGGCTTTGGCCCCCTGTCCTTATGTGGACCTAAGTCCTACGCTTACCGCCAACGCCTGTCCGCTTTGGTACCCGCTACTAATTTGTCTTTTGACGTTGACGAAATTGTCCACCAACATGATGTTTCGCAAATTGATGATTAAAGACCCCAATCTCGAACTAATGTAGAATCGTTTAAAAGAAAATAAAAATAATCAAAGATATAGATTTAGTTTCAAAAGAGTAATATAGTCTTGAAGATTTTTTTTGTATTAATATGATTTGTTTTTGAAGATAAAAAAATCTTTGTATCATATGTATATTATTATATAATGGTTTGCAACGTAAAAATATCGTGACTATTGATGAATAATCCGGTTAAAGTAATTTCCTTGTTTGATTAAATATATATTTTGCTTTAAGTAACAATTCTTTTTCAACCCAAGAAGACGAGTTTGAAAAGCGTAGGATGTATTTTATAAGATTATGTACTAAACTGATTCATACATAAATTTTCTTTTTTTTACTATTCTTACTACCGTTTTAATTTCTATAGACGCGTTAGTTTTATCTAATCTTTCTTGATTACCTAGTTTTGTTTTATTCTTTGTTACAATTGCCATAAACATAAGAACTTAATTCTTATCTGAGCCCTTCATAGACGTTCTTTTGGATTATTAAAACCACTAGGAAGTTGCAGGTGCTGCCTAGGTCTTTAGCCATTATTCTAATGTCTAGAGTCTAGAATACATTCATGTGTTATTGTCCTAGACAGACTGTGAAGCAGTCGAGCATTTTAACATTTCAAGGCTCATTGCTTCCTCACTTTTCATTTCGTTTAATGTATACCCATTCCTTTATTAGATGTCATGATCTTGCTTTAAAAAACCCTAAATTAGCTATAACTTTAATCCTTCCAACTTATAATTAGCTATTTTTATCTGCGATTGATACGAAATATAAACATTGTATCTCTGGTTTAGATGCGTAGAAAGCGATTCTGGTAAATATCGGCAATAGCGCGCCCCTTCTCACTCTAACTAATTTTTTGACAAAGGGATATCAACTCTCCTATGAACAAACCATACATATATAATTATTTTATACATATATTATTATATACGAATGGAAGGGATGAATTGATATATCGAAGCCAACTGTACGACTTCGATTACACAGAAGGGGTACACTATTGCCGAGTTTAGCCGTGATTCTTTACGTACTTGTATTCATTACGCTTGCGCGTTTCATAATTCCTCTTTTTTCTGCTCTAGTGCGTTAAAAAAGAAGAATTCCTCACCTTAACGCACGATTAGCGAGTTTGTTTACATTTAACAAAACTAATTTGCTGTTTGTTTAATTAAAGTAACTGTTTATATCGAGTTTTTAGTGAAAAACAATGAGTGATTTATGTCAATATGATGAAAATGAGGAGAATAATACGCCTCCCGAAATAATTAATTCGGTACAAAATACAACTAATGAATAAATGTCATCTTTATCAAAAGAGAAATATGAACTATACATACAGGAAGTTTATTTAATATTTTTTTCTGTATTTATTATTAAAATCCAACATTCGTAGATAAAGTACGGTACGCAACTCGTGCGAAAACTGCATTTTGCTTTGCTCGTGTGGTTTTACTGAGAGTGCAAACTCCACACTCGCATGCAAAATGCTACTTTCCGCACTAAACGCGTAATGTACTATTAAGTTATTAATAATTTCTTTGGTTTTTTATGTTTTCCTCAAATTCCTACTTTAAAATTTATTATACGAATATAATTGAAGTTGCGCTTTCTGCAGGGAAAGGTGGAAAAATAATTCCTGGTTATATTTTGTGTTAGCTGTTAAATTAGTTAATACTATTAATCTTTGAGAATTAATTAATAAATTTTATCATTTTTTTATACATTTTGTCGTTTGAATAGTTAATTTAAGATTATGGAACTTAATTATGTTCCTCCCATTATAATTTTCAGTTTAATTTAAAATTCAGTGTGAAATTAATTTTTTTTTTTTTCCTTGACCTTGATAGTAAAAGGTTTTGGATGATGTCCAGAACACCATGTATCCATGTACTACTCTTACGTTTCAATTAACTTTTCGGTGGGTTGTCAATATTTAAAATCGTGGGTATTCCTAATAATAAGTCTTCTTTTTACAAAAAGATAATGTCTGTCGACTTTAGATGTGCCCTTTTAAAGATAGCTTGGCTTTTTAAGAGGGTTGGGTTGGCGGGAAGTTTTTGGTCGCGGCCGCGGCGGCCCAAGCTTGGAAAGGCGGGAGCTAATGGAAGTAAAGGCGGGATTATCTACAATAAGAAGGTTCAAGAACCGGTCCTGGACGTGAACTCCGCACGTGCACCTCCTCCACTTCTACAACTTCGACTTCTTTAAACATTATAAAATCACGGACTTGTTTTTCTCCGTCTCGAGACTCTTCACAATCTCTTCTTAGCTTCTTCTGTTTGGTAGCCCTAACTCCATTTCAGTCCTTAAGGCCCTTATTAAGGTTTTCTTCTCTTGTGCGTCGACACCAACGCTAGATTTTAAAAAAAAACTTTCTTCCATCCTCATTTACCTTGGATCACGACTTGTTTTCTTATATCTCCATATTTACTATTACTTTTTGTAGGTATAGTATTTCATAATCAAAGTTGACCATTCTCTTTTAGGGCATTATATTTTAGAATCCAGTCTAAGTTCTTCTCTTAATGCTGATGTTAATAAACTGAGTAACGATTGCATCAACCTTGTTAACGAGTTAACGCTGTAATTCTTATTCATTATTAATGAATTTCTATCGAAACTGTACACTGTCGAAACTTTATGTTTAAAAATTAACCCAACCCCTTAAAAGATCGTTTATGGTTTTGGCGCATCACTTTGGTTCTTTGAAGCATACCTCCTCATCATGATTTCCATACTTATACTAGTCTTTGGTGATTTGAAAACCCTTAGTTATCTTGAGAACGTCCTCCATTTAGCTTTCAATGAGTAATTTTAAATCTATTTGTTTTTTCAGACAAGTATTTTAAGCTCAAGCTTCTTTATGCTTGATATTACAGAACTACCGCACAAATGGACTGACCATCTGGTTGGTGGTTCTTCACTTATTGTGTCTTGACATTTTCAAGGACAACTTGTTGCAAATCTTTTTGCTTTTAACGCTCTTGAGCTATAAGAATCATTGGTAACCATATGTTCCCTCTTTTTTAGAAAAATTAATATAATTTTTGAGGTTTTTTAGCTATTATTTATAAATACATATGAGCATTTTCAGTTGTTATTAAAAAAAGCCTGTATTGTGATAAATAATAATTATAATATATAGTAAATAGCACTTACTTTTTATGTTTAAAAGAATATAAAAAAAAAAAAGTTTAAACAATAAATATAACAATATATATATTATACACGTTATAAATATATATTATTGACTTTTTACTCCTTTGCTTTGCTTCGATCTGTTCTTAGAAAAGGTCAATTAGATGCAATCTTTCTTCAAAAGAACGAAATGAGAGAAACGAAACTATTTTTTCCCTTGAATGTTCTGCTTTTAGCAGCTGATAGTCTCTAAATATTTACCATTCGGAAGGCAATAATATGCCTCGGACTAGGGATCTAGAAATAGACGGGTAGAAAAAAAGTACTAACATAAAACAGAAACTAGGGTGAAATTATTTCAACGTTCTATTGTATGTGATTTCTCTTTAAATTCAATTAAAATTTGATTAACAGCTTTTTTTAAATTCATAAACTATTTAAAAAAAAATAGACTGCCAATTAGTGTGGCACATAGCTTCCTCGCATCCTATCATCTACATTATTGTTATATTAACATTAAAATTATTGTTATATTATTTTATTGTTATATTGTTAATTGTGTAAAAACTATTAATAGTGTTAGCGATCTTTAACACTTCATAGCGGTGTCCCTGTTGGTTTTACTAAAAAATTGTATTTGAAAAAAATGTTTGTCTCATTTAATAGATGAAGTTAGATTTTCTTCCCGACCTAAAATTCCAATTTTAAATTTGAAGTTCACGTTTACACGAGCGTTGCTCGTGAACGCTTGGACGGATAACGTTGTCCAACGAACTCGTCCTCGGCATTGGTAAAATGAACATGTCTACCAAATTTCATCAAAATCGGTCTACATTTACTCAAGTTATCGTCGCACGTTTCATAATTCGCGGACACAGACCGACAGACAGACAGACCGACAGACAGACAGACAGACTGACAGACAGACACGGAACCAAAAATGTTCCCTGATGTCTGAAACGGATTTCTGTCTTGGAATTTTTAAAATCGGAGGCATAAAAGTTTTTCGTTCTCAAAAGTGAACACAATGCTTCCGTTACCTTCGGTAAGCTCGGAAACAAAAATACTTATATCGTTATAAATCTAAACGGTTTAAAATAATGTAATGGAACTTGGAGGATCTGTACCATGTAAAGGGAAGTGAGTATTCATCCGCTCGCGTACTAGGGGCAAATAACATTTTGCCCACAGGCGCTGAAATCTACCATTTTATATCTTTGCCCCCTATAGGGGGCAAAATATTAGAGATAGAAAAAAATGTTGATAAAATATTTTTATTTTTCGGCATAGAATCCAAGTCTGCTATCAAAAATATTATATATCACTCCAATTTGAAATTTTGGAGTTGGGTGGCCTGGGGGCAAGTGGGTGGGGATGGAATCGCGGGAGACTTTTGGACCCTGTATAAAAAGAGAGCATTGATGGTGGCGCCAAGGAAATTCGATTTTGAGGTTTTGATGGATTTATTTTTTTTAATTAGAGGGGGTTCTTTCTATTCCTCTGTATATTTAGTGACATAGTTCGTAAAATCCCAACTCGACTAATCACGATCTAATGTTGTAATCTTGTCTCTAACAATACTAATTAATCAGTTACTTATCTCTCGGTTAAAAGATTTATCTTAGTCTTAGTGATCAAGCATCGCCAATCAAATAACTCTTGTTCCTTATGTTTCATCAGCTTCTTAGAAGTTCTCGTTATAGATTTATGATTTATGAAGATCGTTTGAATGAGCCAACTGATCAAACTCAGCTAATCAAGACATGGTTTATTAATAGCAATTACATATTCTACTACATCAAAATTGTTAGAATGTTAACTTGACAAGTAATTGATCGTTGTATTGTAAAAATTTGATAGTTTTCTTAAAATTTTGTTCTGAAGAACATGTGTTGCCATGACTAATTAAAGCAACTGCTAAACCTTTACGAGGACAGAGTTTCTAAATCAGAGCTTAATGGAAGAATCTAAAGATTAACTTCTGTTGTTCAAGTTTAATTATTCAATCATATAAATTCTTGTGCATAACTAATAAATAATTTAATTTAAAATTTAAATTAGATTGCCTTATTTTAATTCAAAAAGAAAAAATAGCTTCTAACAATTAAAATATTTTTCATATTACCTACGGAATGTGTTCATTTGCTCTTGAATAGTTATATAGTTACATTTTGTAATTAACACAGTTCTATGTATATATACATGAATTGTTCATTAAATTTACATAGTTGTCTTTGTTTTTCTACTATTGAATAACCTTGGAAAAAATTTCTTTCAGCGTAACTGTTCATACGTGTCATCATCTATGTTTGCAATTTATTTTATAAATTACTTTTTGCTTTTTTGTAGTTTGAAAATTATTATAATAAGTCGGTTTTATCGTGTGAATCATTTCCCTTTCTTTGCTAGAGAAGTAATTCTTTTTAACCTGTTTAGGGTAATGCAAGAAATTACAAACATTGGATTTACATTGGTTGTTTTATCAAAAAGATAATTTTTGATTTTGAATCGAGCATTGCACTCAAATGTTTTGAATGCTAGATGTTTCCTATGAGACTTGTGAAAATTTATAATGTGAAATCATCTTGCATTTTAAAACATATTAAAATAATTAGGAAAGTAATTAAAGTTTGATTTAGTTCTAATGCCTACTTTAGACAAGTCTTTAAATTTAATTGTTCTATTTTATCAAAGTAAACCATACGTCAGTAAGTTAATAGGATAACCTAAAATTTAATTTTTTAAGCTACTTCATTGTACTTCTAGTAACTCGATTGTTTTACTACATTTAATAAGGTCTTTTGGCACTTCTTTAGATTGTTACTCCTCTTTGTTGTTTTAGAATATTGATGACTTTGACTAAATAACTATTAAGACAAAGGGATGTTTTGTCCAATGTACTTTGGGACAAAGGAATATCACACTTCTGTTTTTATGAGGAGAGTTACTCCCCTTTGCTTTTTTTATATGGGGAGTAACAATCTAAAGAAGTGCCGGGCTTTTTGTAGATGTAAAATAAAAATAGGTGTATCAATTTAAGTTAACGAATTGCCAAATGAACATGAGCTTATCTTAAATACTTTCTGATAACAAAATTAAAGTTAATTTTAAATGCCTCTAGAGCTCAGTAAGTATCGACGGTCAACTCTTAATTCATTAACTCGCATCAAGCATTTAAAATGCTGATAATAAAGTTGACATTCTACTTAATATTTATCATACCTCTTTAGTACTTTTTTAATCATTTGACATTTGTAAAATCTGCATTTTAAATCTGGATAGTATTGTTTTATGAAGTTATGATATTAAACCAAGGTAATTTCATTAATCTAAACACAGCTGTAGTTCAATAAAATGTCCTTAACCTTTTAAAATATAAAATAAACTCTCGTTTCTGCTTATTCGAAACCACTTAACTAATCATTCGTTTTACTACGAAATAGTAAAACACTGATGGAGCTTTAGTTTCTTCGTATTGGTTTTAACGACTTGAGTGGTTAATCGGTCTGTATTTATTTATTTTATATAAATATCAATTATTAAAATGTCCTATAGTGACTCTTTTGTTGAAAAATAAAAAAATGTTTTTATCTCTAGTAGGGAGAAAAAGTTATGATTTTAGATTAGTTTAGAGGGACTAAAGTTAGTATTTTCTTCTCTGAACTCAAAAATAGAGAGAAAAAGTTAAAGTAGGGAGAAAAAAAGGATTGCCAACTTAATTATTTTATAAATAATAGAGAATGAATGGCTAATGTCATGAAGTTGTTGAAATCAGGTTGGCGACACTGCTTTTTCGACCTGGTTTATCATCGTTTATAACCTGCATCTAAATAACTAACAATTCAAGCATATTATTTAAAAAGTTGCTTCATATTTTTATTTTGAAACATTGGTAACATTAATTACTTTTCAAGCATATTACAAAAGTTGCTTCATATTTTCTATTTTTATTTTAAAACATTGGTAACGTTGATTACTTTTCAAGCATTGTTGTATTTTGATTTTGCAAATTTTGAACTTAATAGGTGTAATCAATAACTCTTTCGTGTAATCAGGCATACAATGCAATAGGTAAGTTAATATACACACTTTCCTTTAGAGTATTTTTATACACACGTCTGAAATTTTTTAGCTTTCTTAGCTTTGTAACAGAAAATCTGCATCCCCTTTAAACAGTTCCTTAACCTTTTTATCTTATATTTGCGAATTTGTGTGCTAATAGAATCGCATTGTCTGTATTTTGCATAAGATATTTTAAACAAACATTAGTCAACTCTCAGTCGTGCTCCACACCCACGCACTATACTTCAGCTGAACATAATGACACCTTTTTAAATTTCTATTTACCTATAGTGAGTAAAACCTAGTTTGGCCTTTATTCGTTTATTCCAAGCTGATTTTAATTTGAATTAATTTGTTTAATTCATCATACGAAATAATGTATTTGCTTTTTTACTCGACTGTCCCTTAACACATAGGTCATTTCAGTTATTGAAATGGACTTTAATACAATTATTTAAGGTTTTTATTTATTGGGTTTTTATTTAATTATTTAAGGGTTTTTATTTATTAGTTTTTGTTTTGTTTTTTTAAAAAAATGTGAAATTTTCTGCTTTATTTTATTCGTACCCTGTATAATTTCTTAGTGCTATACATGCCACTTTATGTAGAGATAATACTTTTATGTCAATTTATCTGCACTCAACTACCATAATGTACATTCATTTAACACAACTGTCTTTGTCGTTTTTCGCCTTTTGAGTCATCTGGCCTTGAAACCTAACTTAAAAGTAGAAAGTACTGTATTAAGAAATCTGGAGTAATTTTTTCAGGGTTCGAAATACGGTTTACTCACAATAGCTAAATGAATATTGGGTAATAACTTCAAATATCGACCTTTACAGTTAGTTCTTAGTTGTAAATGACTAACGATAATGACCTCCTATTTTTTTAACTCCTTTTCCTTTATTTTTATCTCCTTATTAATGGTATTCTTAATTAGTTTAGACCTTGTTTTAACGACAACGTCTAGATTCGACTTCAACCTCATTGTAAATGTTACTCATAAATATACTTTTTCCTCTGTTAATTCTATTGCCCAAGTTTGAAATTAATTAGCGATTGTGTCATATTCCTCCAGGACGTGAAAACTGAGAGTTAGTTATATAATGCAATAGACGAAGTTCTTGAGTGAAAAATAAAATAAACTAAATTAAGACTTACTCATCTAAAAGGAAATAACATGAATTATCTCTCCTGATCAGTTTTCACTTCGATTCTGCTGTAATATAACAAATTAGAGTGGCTAAGACCGGTTTGATTTAAAGTAAAATTGACAATTCGGACTGCCGGTGTGAATTAGTTTACATTCTTTTTTTGTTCTATGTTCACAATATTTGCTGTCATATAGATAAGAGATCTTTCAAATTTTCTCATTTCATTTTTTTTTTTTTAAATAACAAGGATTACTTGTAGTATGAAGAAATTATTTGTTTAACTATTTCCGCGTTTTATCTTTACGTTTTATACTTTGTTAAATACTATTATTTACTCTTCTATCTTAGACTCAAAACTTTTAAGATACATATGAATTACCTGTTGTACCACAAAAACTATTTTATTTAAAAAGTTGTACCCCTAAATATCAAAGAACTGATTTTGATGATTAAATTGGTCGAAGCCTATTTGTTTAACTACTGATTAAAATCACTTAGTAACTAATTAAAACAAATTTAATCCGATTATTAGTAATTGATTTGCTTAATCCCTAAGTTTTTATCATTTATCACTATGTTATTTTCCAACCATTTCTCTTGTTAAGTAAAGTAATTTCTTTCCAGAGGGTCTTTCAATAGTCTCACAGCTTTCATTGTATTTCATTCACTACAAACCGTGGATAAAAGTTCAAATGTTATTTTGTAATATAACTAAATACATTCTTAAAACTGGAAAGTTCAGGGCAGTTTTTTCAAAAGTATGGATGCGGGCATGTATTTTTTTCGAATTCGACAATAGGTGAAAGTCTGCCAAGTCAATGGAGACTGTTTGTAGCACTAAATGAGTTTAGTTCTACGTGTAAACCGGGCCATCTCGGACAAGAAACCCTGTAGAACCGTGTGAAACAATCAAACTCAGACCATGTATCTAACTATAGTTACCTTATACGCATGCAATATGAGATCTTCTCAAACTTATCCTATTTCATAATATCTACCATCTTACTTGTACTTATCTAGTTTTAATAAGAAGGTAAGACATAGATACATACATCTTTCAATATACAGTTACTGCAGATATTATACGAGTATATGGTTTATTGTTATTTTTTATAGTTTAAAAATCTGATTGTTGAACTTAAGCCGTAGGGTTGATTTTCTTTTTCGTCCCACTTCCATTTCATTGTAAACGTACGAAGAAGCTGCAGTGAAGTTTGTTTATAATAAAATGTACTTATTTTATACTCAAAAGTTTTACTGTAGAAACTTCTTTTTGAAAAAAATCTTTCTTAATAAAATAAAAAAAATTAGATGCTACTTTACTTGACATCACCTTAAAGAACACAGAGAGAGGAACAAACTAGAGTTTTAAGTACAAAGTGTAGTGTTAGCATATCGGTAGTACATGAATGTTATCATATTATATCCTTAATACAATCCATTACAAATAGTACATTATGCTTTTAGTGCGGAAAGTAGCATTTTGCATGCAAGTGTGGAGTTTGCGCCCGAGTGACAACGAGGGTAGCAAAACCACACGAGCAAAGCAAAATGCTGTTTTCGCATGATTTGTGCACCGTATTTTATCTACAATTGTTGGATTTTAATAATAAATACAGAAAAAATATTTAATAAACTTCAAACTTCCTGTGTGTAAGTTCGTATTTCTCTTTTGATAAAGATGACATTAATTCATTAATTGTATTTTGTGCCGAAATAATTGTTTCGGGAGGCGTATTATTCTTCTCATTCTTGTCATAATGACATAAATCAATAATTGTTTTCACTAAAAACTCGATATAAACAGTTACTTTAATTAAACAAATAGCAAATTAGTTTTGTTAAATGTAAACAAACTCGCTAATCGTCCGTTAAGGTGAAGAACTCCTCTTTTTTCCGCACTAGGGCGGAGAAAAAAGAAGAATTATGAACGCGCATGCGCAATGAATACAGCTACGAAAAGAATTACTTTTTACGCATCTAAACAGAGATACAATGTTTACATTTCGTATCAATCGTAGATAAACATATTTTCTAAATGTTTTTTATTAAAATCATTATTCAAGAAATTACTAATCATTTATATAGTCGAGTAGTGTCCAAACGACGAATGATTTTTACCTCGAAATGATTTGTTATTGCTACGCCAAGGCAACCACATTTATTCCTATAAAAATAAATGTTTGTTTTGATTTGTTGGTCTATAAATAGATATAATAACTTATCTAAATTAATTTACTTAATTTTACTTTTTTCCATATTATAAAATTAAGCCCGTTGCCATGAGCTTAAGGGTTCGTCTCTAATAAGGCAATAAGATGCTAGATGTTGGCAGTCAAAAAAATAAAAATTTATATTATCTTCTGCTTATAGGTAAATGTCACTAAGTGCATTACAAAAATAAAGAGGCCTAGTCTTTAGATGTTTATATGGCCAATTAAAAAAAGTTAAAAGTAACCCAGTGATTGGAAAGATTTCTGTAACTGCAGGATTGATTACTTCAATTAAATTGACCATATATAAACTTCTGAAGACCAATATCTCTTTTTTGAAAAAATACACTTAGTGATTTAAAGGTTAGCCTTAGTCGACACTATTAAAATTAAAGAACACCTTTTTTCTTCATCACTGTCTTTGCGAGGGAGGCCGAAGGCCGACCGAGCTGTGGTGGGGGGCGGGCGTGCCGTTAAATTTTGCTTCAAATGGGGGAAAAGGGGTAAATTTATTTGCATTTCTTAAGGGTTCACGGGTTCCGTGAAAAAAGTTGTGGTACATGAACACCAACTTTTGGTGGATTTATTCATTTTTTCTTTTATTTTCGTTTAAATTACTAAAAATGAGCTTGTAAATTTTAAAATTCTATTTAAAGAGCTCCTAGTTTTGTTATATTCATGACAAATCTGAATATAAACTTCAAATGGTAGCACACTAATATGTGTTTACAAATAAGTTGCAACTTTTTATTATATTACCGCCATTGAATAATTAAATTTATTTTTTAGATAACTAAAAAAACTTTAATTCGTGTAATGTATTTCTATGTATTAATGTAACTGTAACAATAGTAACGCTATTGGTTTGTTTGCAGATTTTATTATATTCACACTGCAATGAAGTCCTTTGAAGTATAATAAACTGTTATTTTATTGTTATTGTTGAAGTTTCCGTTGTTAGTTAACCTTTTTTTCCTATAAAAGAGGAAATGTTACTCCCAACAATTAACGTATATTGCATTAAAAGATAGTTCTACTTTTTTTTCTTTATAAAAGATTTAATAATATTGATAACCTTTTGAAAAGTCTTTCTTTTACTTTTATATAACTTATTATCTTTTATAAATGATTGTATAAATATAATAGTTACATCTTTCTTGACTGTCTAACTTTAAAGTGATAGTCGGTTATGTTTTGTAATGCATCAACCTAGATTCCATAATTCGAAATCGATTTTATAATAGAAAACAATTCGCTTCCTTCTATAGTTCGATTTTAGATTTGTGCGGTGCGTCTATTGAAGGGGGAAATAATAGAATCCTGCATCTCCAGATCTAGAAAATAAAAAATTAACGATATTGATTTTTGCCTGTTAAAAAATTTGAATGCTATTTACTAATTTCAAAATCAAAATTATTTCTTTTATTGAGTTATTTTATTATTCGTCAATCAATTATCTTAAAGGTTTTCCGGTTGACGATAATGTCTGATGATAACCGTTTTCCATTAATATCTTGTAAATTTTTGTTGTCATAGCTTAACTAAATAAGTTTATTTATTTATATTTTTTTTACTTAAATAAAGTTTTATTTTTTATTTTTAAGTTTGGTAAGTTTAAATTTTAATTTAAATCAAATTATAATTATTATTTACAAAGGGAGACAGACAGAGAAAAATAGACTCCAGCTCCGGGACTTGAACCACGGGCCTTTATATTTCCAGTATAGCGCTCTACCAACAATATTGAGGCCCGTGGTTGAAGTCCCGGCGCAGGAGTCTATTTTTCTCTGTCTGTCTCCCTTTGTAAATAATAATTATAATTTTATTTAAAATAAAGTTTTATTTTGTTCTGAGTTATCATCCTCTGAGACCAAAATCTTGCATCTTTCACATAAAGATCTTAAAGTTTCAAATCTGTTATTGTTTAAAAATGTTTAATTTAATTGCCAAAACCCTAATTCCTCATTTTCTCTGGTTATTTATATAAATTAGTAACTGATATTTATCAATTTACAGATTGTACCCAACTAAAAACTATAGAAAACGAAAAAAATAAATGTCAGTGTTTAGCATTATTTTATTCTTTTATACAATGGACACGACGGACTAAAATATATACATAAAGTTATAAAATGTATACAATATACAGTTTCATGTTACTTGTTGAATGATATTTTATCAACTTTTTATTAAAGAATAAATGCAACACTAATACAATCGATGTAAAATCGCAGTAAATACTAGTAACTTTAAGTATTATTATTTAATCTGTACAAATATCGGCAAACATTTAACATTTTCACGGTGCACCAAACATTATTAGGATTCTATCTATTATTAGGAGAATAGGATAATATCCTTGATATATTATATTTCTTTCAAGGTACCCTATTCTTCAAAAAGGTTAGCGAATTTGAAGAGGTCAAGATCTCTTTAAATTTTAATCTTGTAGCTTTAAAATAATCTTCTTCTATATTTACAATTTTTTAAGCCAGCATTTATCCATGGATTACTTAATAAACACCATTACACCAATACATTTTTTTAAATTTTGAAATGTTTCTCATTATGAATATATGTTCAAGTGATTTTGTATTTTTTCTTTTTATTTATTAAGGTAATTAAGATAGAAATATATATT